>OV277701.1:21373248-23773248 GCA_922987775.1 Agonopterix subpropinquella
TACACTTGAGTCGACATCCGTATTATTTTTCGAAGAAATTTAGCTGCGGAAGCGCGAGCTTGTATATTAAAGAAACGGTATACCTAGGTATAGGTGGGAGACGTTATATCTCCGAAACTGTTCACCGCTGCACTGGAAGATGTTTTCAAGGTTCTGGACTGGAAAGGGCTAGGCATCAACATAAACGGCGAGTACATCAGTCACCTTCGGTTTGCCGATGATATAGTCATCATGGCGGAGACTATGGAGGAGCTCAGTCGAATGCTCGATGATCTCAGCAGAGCCTCCGAACGAGTTAGTCTGAAGATGAACACAATGGACAAGACGAAGATCATGTCAAATGCCCATGTTATACCCACTCCTGTAATGATCGGAAACTCTGCGCTCGAAGTTGTTGACCATTATGTTTACCTGGGACAAACCATTCAGTTAGGTAAGTCCAACATCGAGAAAGAGATCAACCGTCGAATCCAACTCGGCTGGGCAGCGTTCGGGAAGCTACGTAGTATCTTCACGTCCCAAATACCGCAGTGTCTTAAAACGAAAGTCTTCGATCAGTGTGTGTTGCCAGTGATGACATATGGAACAGAGACGTGGTCGTTCACTCCAGGCCTCATAAAAAGGCTGAAAGTCACCCAAAGGGCAATGTAGGGGGCTATGCTCGGAGTTTCCCTGCGAGATCGAATCAGAAATGAAGAGATTCGCAGAAGAACCAGAGTAAGTAACATAGCCCAAAACAATTTAGTATGAAATTACTTGTCCAATGGTGATAGGCAAGGCAAGCCATTCGAGCACATAAACGCTATTGTAGTATGACTGCGGGTTGACCATTGGCTCCACCAATCTCTAGGTACTGAGTCCGCATAATATAGATAGAGTATTGCCCGTTTGCTCACCTGTTTAGGTCGATGATGAAATAATCATAATGTTTCGATACAGTCATGCACGTTAAAGCTATGTTATAGCATTCCTATCGTTATTGATTGTTAATTTATCAAAAGCTCGGACTATTAAATCATACGTCAACTGATGGCCATAATTACTTTCGGTGTGGTCAGCTACATTGTTAATACTACTAAATATCTTGCATGCAGTTGTAATAAGGCTAAGTTTAGTTTTCTAATATAATTGTTTTGGTTTAAGTCGGTACGTTCCATATTTTTGTATTCTGCCTTTACTGCACTGTCATTACATTAACGAGAGTGAGTCCTTTAAATCGAAATGTTCGATTGCGTTTACTTATCCTGTTTTACCGTCTGAGATTACCATTACGTGTAAGTAAACTCTAACGCTAGCGCTTTTCCAAATTTATTTATTTGATTGATGGTATTTTATTAAAAAGCCTAAAGGAAGCTTTCTATTGGCATATCTTAAGATCAAAGGACATCGTCAAGAAGCCGGCAAACATGGATGATTTTAGCCTAAGACCACTGTAGCTGGTGTTACTATACTACTACAGGGTGTTAGGGTAAACAGTTGCATTACTTTAAGGGGTGATTATACCCATGATAGTGAACAACTTTCCCATAGAAACCTATAGGAAATTCGCAATTTTTTTTTAGACTTTTTTTACAAAAGTGCAATCATCTGATTGCATTTAGTATGAGAAGTCCAACAAATTTGTCACAAATTTCCTATAGGTTTCTCAGGGAAAGTTGTTCAGTATCATGGGTGCAGTCACCCTAACTGTTAATGCAACTGTTTACCCTAACACCCTGTATTATAGTTACTTAAAAGAAACATCACTTCTTTAGAAAACGATAATTTCTCACGTTTTAATTACCTACTGCCAGACAGTACGCGCAAAAATGTACCTAGTCAAGCTTGCCACGGCGTTATTAGCCGTCGCCTTCTGGACCGAGTGGCAGAAATCAAGCAATCGCGTCACTTACTATGCGTCGATGTGTAGGTAGTTACCTCGTATACGGCGGCACAGTATAAGAAAGATAATCTATTACTACATACAGTACGGACATTCCCTGCCTCCCAGCAACTTTTTCCCTCACCCCTCTATAGCCCTCTGATTACCTCGGCAGTGACCAATATTAATTTTTTATTGTACTTTGTACATTTTGTTTTGTTTAAAAGATGTGTGTTGTAGAGTTTCTGGCCGCATCTTCTCTCAACGGAACACCTTCCGACGCGGTGGTAGAGTCAAAAAATGACGTCAAAAAGGTATCTATATGATATTATTTTGAATAAAAAATGTTGAATGTTTGAATGCGTATTCCTTTCTCGTTTGAACTCACTCAGTATCGCACATGCTTACCTCCTCTTTAAAATTTTTCCATTTGTATGAAATGACAGTAAGTTTCTAAGGTGTGCCAACGGCCTAGTGACGGAGGCCTGATGGTGTAGAGTAAAAAGAAGTAGTCCTTAGAAAAACGTAGTACCTGTGGACGAAATTGGTTACGTAACTCCAAACAAGCAAACGACATGTATCGCAAAAAAAAAATTACTCAAAAAGGAAGTTTCAATCAAAAGAACGTGTAGGTACAATTACACGGTTGGAAATAAAGGTCTAATAATACGTGTGCCAGTCTGTTGACTGTTTCATCATTTTTTTCTTCTAACCACTGTTTACTTACCATGATTGAATGCCTTTATGACAGCCCGATAGCTTAGTTGGTAGAACTTGCTTGCTGATCCGAGGATCGCGGGTTCGAATCCCGCAATGGGATCAATATCCCATCCCAGTGATGAATATAAATATTTGTACCTGATAATAATGTATTCAATATTGTCTAGCCATCATAATACAAGTTCAGGCTAGATTCTGGTACTTTAAATGGGACTAGATAATAATTATGTGTGACAATGTTCATGATATTTGTGTAGCTGTATTAGACGATAATTCAAACAGCACCTTAATAAAATTAACTAGGCTACATAGATATAGACTAGTTATAGGTTAGAACTGAACCATAGACCAAAGTAAGAACTTAACTAGATAAACAATCAACGCTCCAAAAATGACAGATCTAAAAGAGCTACCATAGTACCTCTTTTTTTGTAGTAGCTGACAGTAATCATAATCAATCATACCAAATACGAGTAAGTTTATGAATCAAAAATAATATATTCTTGCCTTCCAACAATATGCACACTTGATTTGTGTGGTATTTAAGGTTAATGCTAGGCTACCTTACCTACTATAAAAATATTAAATTCAACATTGGGCAGGTCACCAGTCCTGGTGATCGGTCAGTTAAGAGGACTTTTACAGTTCAGTGGCGCCACCATCAGAAAATTTTAGATTTATATTTTTCCAATCAAGAAAACCTAAAGTAAAAAAAATGCTACACCAACTATTGAATATAGAGCCATAAATCTATTTTTATATAATACTAGCATTAACCCGCGACTTCATCCGTACAAATTATATACCAGATTTTAAGTCAGATCCTAAGCTATCAAACAAATAAGTGTCATCAAAATTGGTTCAGTAGTTTTTGCGTGACGCTCGAACAAACACACAAAGCAAAAAAAAATTTTTTTTTTAATTTACAGTTTTATAATTTTAGTTGTAGTATAGTTTAGATTTGTACTTACCTATATGTTTGAAACATCCCACTTTTAGGAAAATCTAAATAAATACCTAGTAATTTTCCATTTCCTTAAAACGAAGAAGTTTGCTTCTTCTTTTATAATGCGCACGGCTAAGGAGTGGAACGCACTGCCTGCGGACCTGTTCCCTGAGCAATACAACCTGGGCCTCTTCAAGGCAAGAGTGAATAGGCATCTTTCTAGGTAAGCATGCTACATCTTCGGCCTCATCATCACTCAACATCAGGTGAGATTGGGGTCAAATGTTTACCTATCGAACATAAAAAAAAAAAAAAAAAAAAAAAAACCGGTATGTTTAACCTATAATAAAAAGCCTTTCAAAATTGGTGTTCAATGGTGGAGTAGCGTCGTTTTCTTTAATAAGAAGAAAAATGTTTATTAGCTTTTGTGTTATTAATATTTTTTTTTTTTTGCATTGTGTTACTATGGTTACTATGAAACCAATATCAAAATTGAAGAGAAAATCACTTCAATGCGTATTCAACCCATAAACATATTATAATAATGTCTATGATTCAACCTATCAACGAACGGCCGCGACAATGTTTCATTAGGAAGATGCGATTATGGTTTGACCACTAAGCTTACGTCTGATTCTTATATTCTTTTGATTTTATTTACTGAATTCATTTATCTTGAAACTCTGAGACTAGTGCGAACAAATAACTTGTCTAAATAAAATTGATCGTTAGAAAAGTTATTCTCTTCATGCGTTTAAAAAAACGATTAAAACAGTTATTTTACAGTCAGGCGTGCGTAACTGATACAGAATCAATTGTTTCACCTACTACGTTCATACCCACCGTTCATCTACATGTGTGATTTAGGCCACACAAAATAATCTCGTATCATTTTTTTTTTAACCTGACCTTGGCCTGTTTCCATCCATGTAAGTGCCTATACGTTAGACGTATAACTATGTTCAATATTTAGTAATATAAAGTCACCGTTATAATTATTATTATACCTCTACATAATATACCTACATTTACCATAATTTATGTTATATTACATACATTGAGTGACGTAATTCGTTACCACATTCGGTGACTGAAGGAATGACTACGAGTAAAAATGGCGCCTTTTTTTCTTTTTAGATTATCATTATACCACATTATACTTAATATTATACTAGGTTGTCCATACTAATACTCGTACCAATGAGTTTTTCGGAATTTATGTACGATTTGTAACACCACTGGCTTTTCGGTGAAGGAAAACATCGTGAGGAAACCTGCATGCTTCAATTTCGAGGCATGTATCGTACCTACTGTCCATTACAAGTGGCGACGGGCTCACTCTCCATCACACTGGACGGAGTTTCGGTACTACTAGTGAAACGTGGATGTTCTGAAGTTTCAGAATATCTCTGACTACCCCCTCGGGGAACATAGTCGTGAGCATATGCTTATGCTTATGTCCATACTAATAATTCCAAAAGTGTCTTCGGAGCATACCTGGGGCTCTGCTCTCCCCATTACGGAAAATAAGCGTGTGTAATGTATACGTATGTCAGTCAACCGGTTATTAAAAAATAATGTTTAGCTTCGAAACTATTTAAGTAACCGGCGCTACCAACTTCGCCAGCTGAATTTACTTTTATTTATTTATTTTGTTGAATTTACATTTAAGGTCAATCGCAAGCAGAAGCAGCGTGTGAAATCGAAATCCTTTCTCTAGCTCGACCTACAAACACACGAATATTAAAAAACTCGGAACTATTGATTAGATAGATTACAGTTCTGATACGTAACTTTGCTCATAATAACGAGGCCATGAAAATAGCGGGCGTACTACGATTATTACTTATACAATATAGTACCACCACCGGTACGCCATAAAATACAAAGCCACTTGGCACAGTGGTAGTTAGGACCATTTAAAGAATTGTGATTTTGTATAGGATTTGACAGCTGCGCAACTCCGAACGCAATGGGGGATTTTCCAGAGAAAAAAAAAAGCTAGTTCATAATTTCTCGATAGATGGCGTTGAACAGAGAGGGGTCGATTAGGTACCTATGGTATATTTATGAATATTATTAATAAAAAGACGCAGTATGAACCCTTTGATATTATTGTCCGTTTATTATTAACAATCTCGGTGTAATTGTCTGTCAACAATGAATCAAGTATCGGACGTGGCTGTATGGGCTTTGTATCCATTTTGAATATAACGACAATAACAAACTACAAAAACCTAAAGCCGGGTCCGCTGCGCCATGTTTTCGTGTTTGCTAACATCGTAACACGAAAACATGGCGCAGCGGTCCCGGCTTAACAGAAAAACACAAATAAACCGGGAAACTTGTAATCACTACTTCATCAACAGCGGGGCTAGTACGCACGCCAACCCGCGAGTGCGATATTTAACACATCCATCTGTCAAATCTTTTATCTTGTTCGTTCGTGCGAAAATAGAAAGAGAGCGGAAGCGTGATAGCGATATATCACGCTATAGTGGGTTGGCATACTAGCCCCGCAGATAGTTTATAATAAACCAACAACAATAAGAAAGGGTTTGTTTGTACACACGGCGACACATCAAGCTAAGCAAAACCAAAATAAGGTGGTCGCGCGACGTTATACGTTATTCACCCTGCGCGCGGTCAGCTTATATTGGTCATACTCAAGATAAAATATAGGGGTAGATAAATAATATAAAGCAAGACATAGAAACGCTACTTGACATCCATTCAATGACAGATGACAGATTTACGTCTAATCTAGCTCTGTCACTCTTATGGCAATCTGTGTGCGACTGTAAGGAATGACTATACATGTTTTTGTACAGTTTGATATTGGGTAGACCAGCACTGGTAGCATGCCAACCCGCGATAGCCGTGTTACGGCTTTATCACGTCTTTTATCTCGTTCTTTTGCGCGCGAAAGAACGAGATAAAAGACGTGATAAAGCCATATCACGGCTATAGCGGGTGTGCATGCTACCAGTGCTGGTCATACCTAATCGACCCCTCTCTTGGCAACGCCATCTATCGAGAAATTTGGAACTAACTTTTAACTTTTTTTGCTTTTGGAAAATCCCTCATTGTGGAGGTATCCATACGAAATCGTAATCCTGATTCAGGATTCCGGATTGCAATTCCGTGTGTGTGTGGCAGATTTTAGAATGATTTCGCTCGTTGTGATTTCTGATTTGCCCCTTAGGGGACGGTTTAAGAGGGGGTCATACCTATATTGTCTGTTTTCGAACCGATTTTTGATAACCAAATTATTACATTTAATATATATAGTTCACATAACAGTGAAGATACGTTCTTTCTGCAGGGCATCTAAACGTTGAAAACACGATTCTATTAAATTTTCTCGATAGAAAAGAGAAGCAAAGTAAGCTCAATTTCAGATTTATAACCAGTTTTACAAGAATCACCCTACACCATTTCTTCTGAATATACCATCATTTGAAAGGTAAATAATTATAGCAGGGCTTCTACCCGACGGATTTTTCCCCAAACACCCAAGAGAAAAGATATTGATGAAAAATACGTTTTTTTGCGATCTTACTTTCAATTGAAGCGGGATGTCTAATTGCAAAAGTTTGCTTGTTAGAAAGAGAGGCTTGCTCTACTAATACCCAGCCTTAATTTCTTAAAATTGATAATCTTTACCGATATTGACAATCGGGGAGTCATTTTCGCATAATTTGATGTCACCGAAACCTGTTATAGAAAAATAGTACCTATTTAAACAAAAAAATGTTTGTTTAATGAGAAGAGAATATGTTTCAACAAACGTAATTTTTTTTTAATTTTTATGTTTTTTTTTCTCATCAAAAGTATTCATAACATTTTAGAATTCCGACTAGTATCGTTAAACCTATTAGGTTTGTCTCGACATAAATTGTAACTAACATGCATATATTAAGCGGGGTCAGCAGCGCCATGTTATCGTGTTTGCTAACATTGTTTTCTAACTTTCCCCTCCCCCGCAGGCGAACGCGGGTGATGTTTTCCGATTCAAATGGATAACATCACCCGCGTTCGCCTGCGGGGGAGGGGAAACGGTTTGCTAACGTGTTTTGCTAACATCTAAAGCGGGGTCCGCTGCGCCATGTTATCGTGTTTGCAAACATTGTTTTCTAACCTTCCCCTCCCCCGCAGGCGAACGCGGGTGATGTTATCCATTTGCATCGGAAAACATCACCCGCGTTCGCCTGCGGGGGAGGGGAAAGTTAGAAAACGATGTTAGCAAACATTATAACATGGCGCAGCGGACCCGGCTTAACATGGCGCAGCGGACCCGGCTTTATACAAGAAGATTCGCCCATTTCCAAGCCCATTCATAAATAACGGAAGACAGCAAGCAATGACGCTATTGACGCGACCGCGGCGCACGCGCATAAAAACTTTCCCTTTTCACTGCCAAGGCTCGCCGCGCCCGCGTCGATGAGATGATCTGTCATCCATGTTAAGTCTCTTGACAGAATGATTAAACCAGAGTCATAAAGACGAAAATAGCTTGTCTAAGGAGAATTTATAGGTAAAAATAAGTCTGTCTCGTAATAGGTTTTTGATGCCAAAGTAAACAAATGCTATTGGTTAAGGTATAGGCTATAGGCTAGGCTATAGGTTCTTTTATAATATATCTATGCTATAGGTAAACAAAATGGAGATCGGTGATTTTGCCAGGTCCTTGATGTTATCAAATACTTTCTTTTATTGTTGCTAAACCCATAACACAAACCAGGTCCGCTAGGTGTCAATTTGATGTCATAAAATTTAGAAATTGCTTTGCAAAGAATGTCATTGTTTGCAAACATTAAATATGTTTGTGTACCTATATTTCTTAATATTACTACTGAATACAAAAAAGAAAAAACATTCTAATGAAAAAATTAAAGAAAGAAGAACAGAAAGAAAAAAAGAGTAATGTGTCATAATCATGAGTTTAAATTTTTTCAAAAAAGCCCAGATCAACCCACCGCCGAGCAAAGATCTATACAGGGTGTAACAAAACTCCCGAGTAATACTTAAGGGGGTACTTAATTGTAAAGTCACCTCGATAATTTATTCATAGAAGATTAGCTATAATCACCATGGTTGGCATGCTAATGTGCCATCGTAGTTAGACAAAATTTGATGCACAGCTAGAATAGAAGAACTCCAATACTATGAGGTGACTGTTTATCGAGAAGTTTGGCAGCAGTAAAGCTAGTTCAGTGAATGGCAAGTCCTCTTTATACACTCGGGAGAGTAGTCAGCAATGACTTCTTATTGAAGATACATCGATACCCAAATTAACATATTTCTTTCTTCCAGGTGTGGTTCTGCATGGCGTGCCTGGCCTCCTCAATGGCTGCACCATCGCAGCCCTCACTTGCGCTGGACATCATCGACATGGCCGCTATCAGTCGGATGAGTCCCCACCAGCTCGAGATGCTGGCTGAGGGGCTAGCGGCTGAGGAAATTATGAGGTATTTATATGTCATGTGACTCATGTGTCACCCGGCTACGAACAAAGCTAAGCTAAGCTATAGCAGTAATCCAAATAGGTGTCTCGGTTAATGTCTTCGGTAATAAACGGTTACGGTTTTCTTGCTTGTTTTAATATAATTCTAATCAAATCAGAAACCTCTCAAAAGTCGGTCAGTATTAATCAGTATTTTTTTAAACTAAATTGGCATTATCTGCTGAAGAACTAGTAATCGATGTGGAAGTCAGAGTTATTGAATGGAGAACTCAAACTGGCAGGCGTAGTGTGGGACGCTACCCGGCCCGCTAGATCGAATTGATCTTACATACAGACTTGTAGCCTGGAATTTGGAAGTGATGAGGAAGGTCGAATATATGATATTATGTTGAATGAGGCCTATATTCAGGAGTGGACGATGATAGATTGATGTAGGTATATCTACAACTACAAGTAATCCCGCAAATAACATATTTGGTTTTTTTAGGAACACAGTATAAGGCCTCCGGTTCAAAAGAACCTAAAAAGACATAGTATCTTGGACTACATAGTACGGATACCTACTCCCTGCCTCCCACCACCTCCCACCGACTTTTAACCTCACACCCTCTGGTTACTTCGTGGTTATACCTCTTAAGCAAATGCGTATTCCTGTCTCGCTCGCACAGAACAGTATCGCACATGCTTAACACTTCTTTTAAATTTTTACCATTTGTATGAAATGACAGCTATCAGCTGATAATGTCCAAGGTGTGACTGGAGGAAGACTGCCTCAACACATTTGTTATGTTAATTCTTATAATTTTTAACGCATATATTTATCTATTACTGGAACAGGCCCTGTACCAGGACTTTCGATGTTCGATATATCGCCACTGTTTCGGTCCGCACTTCATTGTAATAGATTTGACTTTAGAACGAAAACGTTCACGCAATCGCGAAGTTCGAATGTGCGGGTAGAGGCTCTGTACCTACACTATAAATCAAGGCGATCATAAGCCAGACGTAAATGCACAATTGGAAGTATAAGATATTCCCTCCATACACTTAGTAACAAGAATAACGTAATCTATCTCAACATGGAATTGAAACATTATTTTAATGTAATTAACTACCATAAATTGATAAACATTAAACGAGAATTTCCTCATTTATATAACTTATACATAATTCTACTTTAATTATTACAATTCAATTATGCAGTTTCTTTGAAAATGTATGTAAACAATAGGAATTTGCTTGGGGGCTGACGTGTTATTAGAAGTAACTTTAAACCTATGGGAATTCATCAGGAAATATTTCTAGGTTTTTAGAAATGCACTTACGCAGGTGCTGGGAAAATCATTGCAAAGCGAAGGGTTTGTTCCACTTGAATCAACTCTGTAGCCCACACAGCACAGAATATCTACTAGATATCTATTAGATATTTTATAGACTTTTAGATATTTTCAATCAATCAATCAATCAAATATACTTTATATTTTGTAGATATCTATTAGACATCTTGTAGACATTTGTGCTGTTGGGGAGGGGATTGATTACTAGACACCAAATGAGTCGCCTACGATCAGCCATATGAATCAAGATTATGAGTGTCGGAAATCAAGATGGATACTACGATTCTGTTTCAAATAAAATAAATCTAGTTTAGGTCAATGAGGCGTTTTGATAAAACAAAAAAAAAGTTCAACGATAGTAAAGTTACTGGATGGCGTAAAAATTTCAAAAATATTGCTGTAAAATGTCATGACAGGTTTTTTCGCATTTAATATTGTTATCTATTGATTTTTCGTTTTTCTAATCTTGGTAAAGGCCTTCATTCTTGATGTTATAACGACAGCTTATTACTTATATTTTAGGAAGAGCACCTACGTTCCCGCATAGGTACCAATAAATGGTGAAGCCTGTTTAGGCGGCTGGAAAACTCATTGAATATCATGTTTTTGACTAAAAGCTTACACTAATTCACCCGCGTGGTGAACTATGCCCTGATACAGATTTCAAAGCTTCATCTTCTTCTTTGGGTTTTTCTCCATTACTGGAGGTTGGCAGTGAGCTCTGCATATCCCTGCCTGTCTCTCGCTAAACGATATAGCTATTCGTAGCTTTGTTATAACATAGCATGTCAATTGTGTATTCTCAATGGAACCTTATATCCCAGGACAAAACGGTCATCGGCGCAAGCACTAACGTCAGTAGTGTCCAAGGCGTCATCAGGCCTCCAGTCCAAGGTTGGGTTCCTGGGGCAGGCGTCAGCCGGAGCTGCCAGCTTCATCGCGTCCGCGTCCAGCAAGTCTGGACACACTGATGAACATCCTGGTTACTCCTATGAGCCGGTAAGTGGACAAGAGGGAGAGGGGAAAAAACCGGTCAAATGTGTGTCGCAACACGCATAATGTAGGGTTTCGTAACTTTCACGGTTTAAATTGAAAGTCAATAAATTGAATAATAATTTAGAGAATTTTGGTTTTTTGGGCAGTAAAATAAGTCAATATTTTTTATAACGTTATTTCTGCGGTCCCTGAACTCAAAATATAGTGAACTTAATTAGATTAAATAATTTACCAGCTTTATTTAGGACAATTTTAAATTTAGCAAGTATGTTATTCGGACGAATGCCAATATTAATTAGATTACCAGCTTTGAGAACGATTTTAAACTTTAAGTCATTCGGACGAATGACAATACAATAATTTGGTATCATAGAACTGATCCGATGATCGAGCCAGGAAGTGGATATGTGGAACTCTCCAAAGGCTACTTGTAAATCAGTCGAATTTGGGCCCATTTTGTTTGTTTTGACAGTCTCGTATATTAAACTTGATTTTCTTTATACAATAGTACCTACCTAACAGCTGCTACTACTCCTAATAACAACAAATCGACTGATGATCAAGTTTTGTTTAAAATTCAATGAATATTGCTAATTCAACTGAAGTCAGTCAGCCGGTCAGCCTAACACAAAAAAAGATGGCGCAATGTTAATAAATTATCAGATTGAAAGGAATTTGTGTTTTTACAACAACGTTAATGTTTTTAAAATAGAGCATTATAAGATAAACGTCGTCATAGCTATTCTTTTTATTGTTGCGGAATTTAAAGAAAGGTTTGATTTAATATTAACGCTCGGTCTTTTGGGTACTAAAAACTTGGAAACTACAGTACTTCGGTCACATTATGAGAATTGAGAAATTGCAACTTCTCCCGATTATTTTGCACTATAAAATGTCGGAAAGAAGAATGGATGGTAGAAGAGGAAGAGATACAGTAGTGTAAATATGTGAAGGAGTAAGACCAAGAAAAAAATTACATATTTGTAGAACAAACAATAGCTACCTACTTCAATAACAACGTACATCAATCGACCACGTACTTAGACCTAGACTAACACACATAACCCTATACCTCTCCATATCAGGTCATGGTACCTTCAAATTAGTTGCAGCATCACTTTTGCGAATAACCCATTGTACCTACCATAATTACTGGGCCAAGGAGGGCTTTATTGTTTTCGTAATAGAGGTGTTTATGTGTTAGTCATCTGCCCTGACTGATCATAATGGAGATGTTAAATTTTAATTATTCTGTCACTATTGTTTTGTGTGAGAATGTCATAGAATAATCAGGATTTATGCATCCGTTGCTCAAGTACAAGTTTTATTTCGTATGGTTATAGCACAGGTCATAATATCATAATTATACAGGTTGAAATTGATATCATTAGCATCCTTTTAAACTAAGAGTCTAGGTACCCAATCCTATCAAACTGAAAATTTTTTAGTATGGGAGAGCAAACCGATCGCAGCATAAAAGTCAGCTGTCGCATACATTTAAGTCGAGCAGCCATTGCAGTTTAGTATGGAACCGCTGATTTTTTTGCTCCGATCGATTTTCTACCATAGTAAAAGTTGTTCAGTTTGATGGGATTGGGACTCTTAATTTAAAAGGATGCTAATGATATTATCAACTTCACCTTGTAGTTTATTTGTACATGCACCAGCATGATGACTAGTATATTTATTTATTTATTTATCGTACTGTCTATATATTTGTATGTATGTATGTAAGTATACATATACCTTTATCTTTATATAATATGTATTTAAATACTGTTTTATTAGATAAATGTGCACAATATGCCTGCCTCACTTCACTTTCTATGCTCTCTCTCTGTCTCGGGTTTGCTAGAAGAAATCTCTTTAGAGATAAGTTCGCTCTTTGTGATTGTCTTTTATGTTGTTTTCATGTTTATTTCCGTGTGTACAGTAAACTGTTAAAATAAAAATAAAATAAAATCACAAAGTTTAAAGTACAAAATGTCAAAGTACCTACCTATGATATTTCGTAAAAACTTGGTACCTATTGTAGCAGGACCAAACTGGTACCGGTTGTTTACCAACAACAATCAAATGCAACACCATCTATTGCCCAAGACTACTTTTTTTTTTCTGACTGAATAATCTTTTCACAGCACTCAGACAAAGTAGACTTTTGGGGCTTGAAGAAGTCCATCCTCTACACGCTCTTCCAAGCCGTTAAAGCCATTACTGGTGGTGTGACGATCCTCAAAGGACAGCTAATCAAGGGCGGTGGACACCTGGCGACGACCTTAGGGAAGGTCATCGCCGTGAAGGGAGAATCTGTCAGCAACCTGGGCAAGAAGATTGTCAGCTCTGCAGCATTGAGCGCTAAGAAGCCGCATTGTAAGTAGCTAGCCATAGTTTTAAATGACTTTATGTATGATTTGTAACACAAACAGCTCTTCGTTCGGTAGAGGAAAATCGCGAGGAACTGAAGAACTAAATAATGCGTATGTGAGGTTAACTTATCAGTATCGGGCATACGCTAGTATGTTATCAGTCCCCGCTACCAATTCCGCCGCGTAGTTCCCGTAACACCCAATAATAATAAATACGTGTAACAGAATATTTATTTATAAAAGTAACAAGGACTCATTGTTAGTATGTTCTTACGAGTATTCTCTGTTAGTAAGAATACATTCCAATGCCCGAACCCTCAGCAATGATGTGATGTACGAGAAAAAAAGAAAAAGACAAGTTAGCGTTCGTATAGGTCTAGATTCTAGTGTCACAAAAACAGCAAACACAATCGTTGCAAAGGCCTTAACACCCAGTCCGTAGTTCTGGCCATTGATTATCTAACCCCTCTTGATACCTATGTTTGACTCTGCGGGACGCTTCAATGCGATGGAAAATATTTGCAATAAAAGCTTTAATAGCCCTGAGAAATACTCTAAAGTCCATTACAACTTAATTTTTTGTACAAAAAATTTAAACCTCCTTCTAAACTATGATTTTATACTTATTCCATTTCAAGCCGTTGCATCGTTTCGTGACTAGGCGTGGTGTTTTTTTTTTATTTGTTCACATTTTGGTTAATATAATCATAGAGGAAAGATAATAATAATAATTGTAAATTGTTTGGAATTGTAGTGGAATATTTCACTGCTAAAATTGTTTCCTTAAGTAAATTGTAACTTTAAGCCATCCTGTAAAATTGCAGTAGAATAAGTAGCACACGGTAAATAATAGTTCTATTAGAAATAATGTTTTAACATTTTAATATTACGATCGGTATTTAAAATAACGACAGTTACCTTATGCAATTACACAAGAACGATGCACTTACACGTGCGAATGCATAATTTAAAGTACCTTCATTTCCTTGACCAAATTATTTTAGAGCCATATAATAATATAATCCATCGGAATCCACAATATTAACATACACACATAAAGCCTAAGATAGAAAGAGCAGTGCCGCGCAGTTTCGGTGCAAAATTAAACTTAACGAATCTATTATTCTATCACCTCAACTAGGTTTAATGATATCCTACCTACAACCTTCCCAGAGTGTTAATAAAGTTAAATATATTATGCTAGGTGCAATTTTTTTGCTGCTGCTTCTTCCTTTTGAATTGATCATAACTGTGTCAAAAGAAGTCAATGGTTGGTAGTAATAATTGTAATTGGTTTAATAAATCTTGAAATTGACAGCAAACCAACAGAAACTCATACTCAAATGCTATACGGGGTGGACATAAAGTTTTTTTTAGTTGCCAACTATATTTTCAAGTAGATGCATTAAAAATATCCTTTCTGCCCTGGGCTGGGGCTTCATTAAAATCAATTCAGTTGAATTGTAATAACACATAAATGAGTAACCAGCGTTCAGGTTTTTACATTAGCGAGATGTTTTGAAAGTTTAAGTCCCATGTTAAACAAGTCCTCTGTAAAAAAGGTTACTATAAACTCGATGATTATTTGAATGACCAAAATGTCTGGTCCTGACAATTTTACACTATGTAATGCAATATTGTATTTTAATTGTACTTTGTACATTTTGTTTTGTTTAAAAGATGTGTATTGTAGAGTTTCTGGCCGCATCTTCTCTCAACGGAACGGTAGAGTCAAAAAATGACGTCAAAAAGCTATCTAGGTATATGATATTATTTTGAATAAAAAATTTAAAATTGAATTTGAATTTTGAGTTACCTAAGTTTTTATTCGCACAAACAATAGCATTAAATTTCTAAAACTATTTTTTTCCGCTGTTGGACGTTCAATTGAAATCGTTAATATCTAGAACAAAAAATAAGCAGTTATGAATGTAGTAATTAAGCGACGTTGCTATCACTATGCGTTATAAGCGTTCGATTTCGTGTTTTAGCATGTTAGTATGACAACTGTATGTCAGTTTACGGATAACAGAAGCACTACTATTTTAATTTTCATTGCGATCTGTCTTTAATTAAAATGTCCAGAAGCAAACTAGACCAGAACGACCAGAGAATAGCAACCCAATCTCACACGCTGCTACGATAATTTCCAGCGACCGCAGTGTACGGACCACCACCCACCCACGTAGACTACCCACCGAGCGCGTATGGAGCACCCACAGCGCCCGCACACTTCAGCCACACTGCCCCATCAGCACCCACAGGTTACGCGTCACACAAGTTCCCTGCACATTTAGACGGTAAGGCAATACCACAATTCTGATTAATTATATCTATTATTATTTTGTTCTTTGACGTCAGCGGTAAGTGGCCTAGAAAGCCCCTCGCCACAATGAAAGAAAGAAAGAAAAATAATTTATTTGGATCGCTGACACACATACAATTATTTACATAGGTACCACAGATACTTTCTGTGATATATTAAAAATAGATTAATCTTAAAAAGAGCAAAGAGTTTTTTGGTCTATACGACCCATTAATAAACACTGTAAGTACTTATTTATGACAAAAATAACAATTTTAGGTAGCAGATGGCAGGCTTGGATTTTTCATTATTAGAAGCCATTTCGGTGAGGGGTTTAAAAAGCCCCGTTTGTTTTCATTCTAATCCAAAAATAAACGAGGCAGATTTGACCTACTTCATAATTCATTCTCTGCTAGTAACTACTTACTCAAAACGTCGACCTATTTATTATAATTTAAAATACATGTAATACACGAAAACAGTAATAAATATGCAGTCAGTCAAAATATAAGATGACGACTAGGAACTCTGACACCAGGGCTCTGCCCACACGATAAGAAGAAGAGGAATTTTATTACGATGAATATGTATTTTCCAAAATTATAATTAGTAAGAACTTGACAAATTGAATACAAAGAAGCTGTTAATTGCGGTTTTATTATCAATGACTAAGCATGAACTTAATTTGGAATAATTGTTAGCAACGTCAAATAAACTGTTCTACGAAAACTTGAGTCAGGGAAATAAAGTGAAATATTTTACCAGTACTAAACAAGATATTACCATGAGCTCACCAAGTTAAATCAAAGATGTACCTAAGGAAGAAGAAGAATGTGTCCGAGGTACATCATGATCAAACATAGTCGCAGTAAGAAGTCGTAGTCACAGATGTACACATAAATAATTTAGCATTAAAGATATTTTTTTAAATGTCAAATACGTAACCATTCAACAAAATAAAAAACAATTTACACATTTAAATAATTATGTGAAAATGCAAATTTTTGTAATCACAATACTGTCCTATTTAATCATGGAAAGAGGCCATTATCGGAACGTTGCTGAATCTACAGAAAATGTTACCATTGTCCGCCATAGCATAGACATTAAGATCGTTCTCATACCTGGTGCAAGAAGCTAGGTACTAGGCCTGCGTAGACTAGCTAATCTTATAGGGATAAAGAAAACTTGCAAAATTTTAACACTAAAATACACCTTATACCTAGCAGTTACACAACTCAATACTGGAGTAATAAACCAGAAAGACCTACCTATCAAAATGACAAACGATGTATAACTTTATTACGTAACTAGTACAAAGTGGTTCAAAGAAATGATGTCGATTTTAACAAAGAAATTGATTTAACAACCGTTTGTGTAGAAGCAATGATGTGTAGGAAAAAGATGTCGTTATTTTGTTGACAACAATGATATTGTTTGGATTGCAAGAATTGTTAAAATTATTGTGAACTACTTCAAAAATAAATGTGGTATCTAGTTTAATTTTGGCTTTAAAGAGATTTAAATTGATATTCAAGTTCTTGATATATTAAACTTAAATTTTTGACAAGTTTTCATATAAAGAAAATATTAGAGTAGGTTTTATCATAAACATTCTTTTTCACTTTGTTTCGGTGTTTCTATTAGGTATTTAAGTTGTTTTATAAGACCCACAAAAAAGAGGATCTTAATCAGCATTAAATCAAAATTTTGAACTATAGCTTGACTTTTTAAAGTCCTGAAGTGCGATTTTTGAAACTCATTCTTTGAACTCAGCAGTTTTTTTTTTAAACTTTATTTAAAGAGTTTTGCCAATAGACGACAATGTCACTCTATACTGACTACTTATCTATACAGAAACGACTATAATATATTGATGGCCATAACATTTCAATATTACTATGGAGATATGCAACTTTCTATTTTTGAAAGTCAAATTAGCAGTAGAAAGATGCGTATCTCCATACATTATCAACTGCTGAGTTCAACGTATGAGATTCAAAAATCGCTTTCCTGGCCTGCCAGCTCGTAACTTCAAGCAGCGATTACTATAACTACCATTTCACTGAGATACCACTTAAAAAAAACAAGTAGGTCAAACAGTAGGTACCTATCCAAGATATTACAAGTAATTTAAGTGAACCTATCAATAACTTAGCTAGGAAATCTACAAAGTGGAACACAGAAAGGTAATTACGTAATAAGAGGTCAGAGAATCCATAAGTTGACCCCTGCACCGGAACTAAAAACAATAATATGCGTAATGATGCAAGACATGTATATAGTCACACTTATACAACGAGAGACCGGCAGAGGTAATTAAAACTTATGAAATTTATACAATTTGGGGTATGAGAGTAGGATTCAGTTCAATATGACTTGAATTAAAGTACGAGTAGTACCTATTACCTACATGATATGATTCGTTTTTGGTTGCTGCTATTTATACTGCTTTTACTTCAAATTAATATGATTTGAATTTTGAATAAATAAACTTGTCATGGCAACCGTGACGAATATATTTTCGGAAATACAACAATCGAAAAACAAAATAGGTACAAGAAATGAATATTTGTTGAACTTTGCACTTGAGTAACTTTTAATTGGAATCTAAGGAGGATAATTATATAATTTAATACCTAAATAAGGATTCCTTATTCCATGGGAAACACAATGCTATGGGGAAAAAAAGTTTATTGATACGGGACTGGACGTAATAACGACTTACTACTAAATGTGTCATTATTTATGACTATTGTACCTTTATACAATTCGATGATAGTACAGGGTCCAATATTATATTAATTGCTGATGGTTTTATAAGGTGATAATCAGACCATCAAACTGAACAACTTTCATCATTATTGCCCATTTCCCATTATTTGGGGTCAGGACAATATGTCATCCTCCTCCATTCATCTCTCTCTCATTTCAGCACTCACTCCTTTACATATATCATCCTGCGCACAATTCATCCATCTTTTCTTCGACCTTACTTTCTCTATGGGACCAAAGTCGAATACGCGAAGAAATATCAGCTGTCCCATACATTTGGGTCGAATAGGATTGCAGTGTTGTATGGAACGGCTGATATTTTTTTCGCGATAGGTATTGACGTTAGTTCCATAGAGAAAGATGTTCAGTATGATGGTCAGATCATCTTCTTAAAAAACCGCCCGCATATTCAGAAGGACCCTATATAATAAATGGATGTAAGCATCCATTAAACACGCCATTAAAATGTTAAGTCCCGGACTTTTGATGTCAGCCGAGATGCGGTATTTACCAAAAGAATTTGTTTACTACAGTCATTAAAATTGTTACCAATTGATATGTTTTCAGAGATGATTGTGATGTCGTCAGTTGTCGATGAGGCTGTCACGGAACCAGAACCAATGCCGGTACCTTCATGGGACCTTTATTATCGTTATTTCGACTTAGTCAATTCCCTATGGTAAGATTGTTGTATTTTAACATCTTCTTGAACTCTTTTAGTTCAACTTCAAAGTCTTCTTTCGCTTGTATTGTGGACGATTTCCTGATCAGTATTAGTTAGTTTTATGTTTCTGGTCTTTTTGATAACTTTTTGGCCTTTATTAGTTTAATAACTATACAAGTTATTTAATGAGTATTGTTCCAAACTTCTTGAAGCTTATTGTTAAAGTCTTCTTTCAATTTATTTCTTTAGTATTTTCTGCGACTTTTTAGAGTTTTTAGTCTTAATATCTACCTCTTAGTCTGAGATATCTACAGTATTATTTTGGTACCTAGTCTTATTTTTGTCAACATAATTTATTATTCTTTGATCTCTACTTTTTCAATTTTAAACTCTTTTTTACTTGTGTTGCTGATGTTTGTTTACATGTGTTTGAACAACTTAAAAAGTTATAATATTGCTAGTCTTGGCGGTGTATGGTGGTAATTCTTCTTCCGTTTATGCAAATTTTAGAATAGTTTTGGGTTATTTTGTCGAGCTAACTAGGCTAACATTCTTTTCCAAAGATTTCTCCTTCGAATTTAGATTTTTCCTTGTATTAGATTGTCTTTATCATTTTAGATTGAATATCGATCGATTCTAGATGGTACAAACCTATTATTGCGTTTTTAAATTAGACATATGCCTATCCTAATTCATATTGTACATAAACATTATAATGCTGTGGGCAATTAAAATTATCAATACAGGTTGGTCGGGTACAAAACATGATTAATTATCTGGTTGTTGTATTGTACCTATTCCTGCCAATAATTTTATCCGAATGAACAATTTGTCAAGGAGTAATATTCGTTTAATATTTTTTAGTATTTATTGTATCAATAAGAACTTATTGTAGATCTTTTTCTCTAATAGTTTGTGTATCTTGAAAATAATTTGGCACTAGCATTAGTTAACCTAGGGTAATTTTATTTCTACTGGGAAATTTCAAAGATAATTATGAATTACCTAGTTACAAATTCTCAATGGATCAGTTTACCATTTAAACGTTAAAAGTGTTATAGCGGCCTTCATACGACATTAAGTCAAAAAATCCGTGCCTTTGCTTAATTTACATAAAAAACACTTTCCCTCTGGACGGAAACGAATATTTTGTCGTGTTGACATAACTTTTCATGTGTGACAAACAAAATGACCATCGTGGTCGTACCCAATAATTTTTTGTCTGCAGTTTAAGGTGGGTTACGAAAAGTAAGTCTGTGACCTAAAAAGTACTTATTAGTTAGTCAAAACGTTTATTGAATACGTATGAAGGCCTTGATTCAAAATGTAGGTTTAAGGATTGGAAATGCGCCAGATGAGCTACTTGAAATTTTAGTATGCAGTGTTAAGTTTTCCTGGAGGTCAATGACACCATTTGATTGGCATTGTTATTGATCGGTCTTAAGGCCCCGTAGAGATGACTAACACTTTAGCTATGATTTGATGACGATATCGGCTATGGTGACCATAAATGAAAATTGAAAACACGAAATGTACAGGATGTAAGGAAAATTATCATTAACCTGTAAACCACATACTCTACCCATCAATCTGAAATACTTTTAAGGGAGCAAACCGATCAGAGCAAAAAAGAAACCTGCTGCTCTATAATAAACTCGACTCACATGTATGAGAGAGCAAATTTTTTTTTGCTCCAATCGTTTTGCTCCCATAATAAAAGTTGTTCAGTTTGATGGGTAGAGTATGTGGTTTAAAGGTTAATGATACTTCTTTTCTTATACCCTGTATATTCACGAAATTCAAAATTTAAAAGCTTTTAGGTAACCATATGCGTGAAAGGAGGTCAGTGATGATGATGATTAAGCAACATAATGTATTGAAGTTGTTCCAATTAGTAGTGAAAGTCTAGACTCTGGAACATTGATTACATCACCATTTCAACCGAAAGGCGTCTATTGCTAGACATAGGCATAGGCCTCCCTTACATCACAACAACGTTATTCTAAAACAGGACTCATGTTGACACACTTAGAGACCAATAACTCTTTTATCCACAATCATGTATTTGCCTGTATTTGAAAATAAGATATATATCACATGTCCTTGTGTGCGTCACTTCAGCACGATCTGCATGATAATTATTCCTTTTAGTTACACACTTTGAAGATTACACGGGATCCCGATTCTGGATTGAAATCAAAACACAGACTATTGCCTATACTCCAGTCGGTTCAATAAAGAACAGAAATTACTTAATTGGATGTCCAATTTAACAACCCTGTACACGCCTAAAAAAATCCATTAAGTACACAATAATACAAAACTGATGTAACAAATTTTATCATCATTTTATCATTGCTTTTACAACACCAACTATCAATTTATTAGCACCAAATAGCTCTGATTGGCCATCCATTGCGCATTGTGTTAAGCCTAAATTGACGGTGGTCTTTTTGGTGTGACGCACACAATGCTCCCTTAGTGAAAGTGCATTATGTCACGGAACCAGCTGGTCCGGTCTACTCAAACACTCGTTATGCGTACGCGCACGTAATGCGCAGAGATAATCTGGGGATGAGGTAAAATGTTCGGGTTGAGGTAATTTGCCTCAATATCATCTAGGTTACAGATGCATTTGGTTTAGTTATAAACTTGTTAATGTAGATAAACTTTTTTTTAAGATCTGAGAATGAGATAAGTGATAAGATAACTCAACGAGGATAACCAACATAGAAATCAAAATCAGCTGTTCCATACAACATTGCGGTACGTACTGGAACAGAACAGCATTTTTTTTCGTGATTTCTGACTCCATAGTGAAAATGAAACTTGTTCAGTTTAATAATTTTCCGCCCTATTGAGTAAGTTTCCGCCCTAACAAAAAATATTTTGAATATTTCTGGCTACCCCGTCTCAGAATCTAGTCATGAGCACATTTCTAAAAACAAAAATCGAAATCGCGAAAAAACTCAGCTGTTCCATAAATAATGCCAATAGCTATTCGACCAATATGTATGAAACAACAGATTGTTATCTCGATCTCAATTTTGGTCCCATATATTACTAAAATTTGTCCAATTTTGATGGTCTGAGTCACCCCATAAAGTACCTTAACGCATACACTGTAATAATAGGCAGGATTAGAATAGACGGATTTGCAAAAATTATGCAATTGTTCTGCAACTGATATAAATAACTAAACAATTTTCTCACATGATTAAATATTATGACATGTAATTTCTTTATATTTTAACGAATCGATTAATTAATTCATTTACAAGCTAGCTGCAATGATTAACATTATACAAACATAATTGTAAAATAAATAGGTACAATAATTACTAGTATTCCTTGGGAAAAACATTACACACAAAGTTTTTAATTAATTTAATTGAATAATATTAGTACCTACAGTACATTAGTTATGGTATTTAACCAATACAATACACAATATTATTCCAAAGCAGCATTCATAAAATTTTAATATTGTGATGGATTGTTAGAGTGCGTGTTTTAATTATCTGACTTTGTAATATAATTTTAGAATTAAATATTAATTATAATAGTAAAGCTTCGGGGCTTTATCACAGATCATATTAATTAGTCTCACAAATTTAAAAAGATCCTCTGACCTAGGGGCTCTGCCCACACGGTAAGAAAGAAGATACCTATTTAAAACTAGCTTTCCCGACAGACGTAGTTCTGTCGAAAATCTTTATTCAGACTATTACGAACATTTAAAAAATAAAAATTGGCAAATTATTACAGCTGTTCTCAAGTGCTGTGCTTACCAACGAATAGCATTAAATTTTTATTTATTTATAGCTAAAGATAATACGAAAGTTTTCCGCATAGACAAAGCACAATGGGAGCTGAAACCACTGCGTGGGAAAAGGTTCTTCCATTAGGTCCATTTTCTATTCAAAGCAAAGGTTTAGTTTTTTTGTTGTATTGTAACGTGATTTATATTTGTTCAGAATCAGTTTAGAATCTAGTGATCCCTTAACTTTGTAGAGAAGTTTACTGTCAACAATTATTTGTTAAAGACAGCATTTGAAATCAGAAACAGAGATTTATAACTTATACTATAAGTTTATAACACACATTCATATATTCTGATGAACCTACATTATATTTAGTAATTTCTAAGATTATGTGGAATATGTTTCAAGCTAAAAATTTAAAGTAATACATAATTATCTTTACGTATATAGGCAGATAGTAAATTGAAAATGAGATGGGCTTCAAAGTAAAATATAGTCGAAATAGCATTCCAATTTTATATGGAACATAACCCATCGAATTCTTTGCCAACGAACGTTCTGTATCGATTCGTGTAAAAACGTAGCAATTACGTTTTTCTTACTGCAGGCAGTTTAGATGACTTTGAACTTCAATTGTTAATTTCTAGAGCACATTGATCACGACACTCTTATCTAATTTTAATGTCTTGATCTTGTTCTAGCGTCAAGATTAACGTAAAAGTCAATGAACTCGGAACCACGGTCGCATGACTTTCAAGACCGCAAATTAAACTGCATTATTACCTAAGTGCGCAAACGCAGCTTTCATCCTGTATACATAACATTGGCTGTTTAGTCAAAATGTGGGAAATCCGAATGGTTTTTACTTTGGGCAGAACAACAAGGGTACCTATATTGTAAACTAGATTTTGCTCGTGGCTTCGCCCGTTTGGTGTTAAGAGTTGCCAACTAATATAATTTCTTTTTTTTTTTGTATAATTCGGTAATTTAAAGTCGTAAACGTCAAACAGTCAATCACTTTCCGATAAAATAATTTCAGAAATATTTTCAATTTCATTGACCTAACCTTACCGTAACCAAGCTGAAAAAAATAAAATAACTCTAGGTTTTTATACATTGCTTTGATAACATTGTATGATTAAATTGGTTATATATGAATATGCATAATAAATATAAAATTTACCAATAAAATAGTAATATTTAAGAAGTTGTATGACTGGACCCTTACTGGGCCTTTCCAAATATATTACAACATTGTTTTATTTTCCTCGTCACAACGTTACGTGGAAAACAGGAAGGAAAATATTCAGGAAGTACGTTATATACCTACCTATTAATATAATGGGTACCCTGTCACTATCCAGACTACCTATGAGAAATTATAAAACACAATAATGCAGTAAACAAGATTTTTAAGTGAGGATAGCACAAACAAACAGACAAGAATTCTAAAAATTTTCTAAATGGGTACCATTACGTATTCTTAAACCCCCAATTAAATTATTTACAAATATGTATCTCCAAGGTACATCCACGCCAAATCGATTTTATTATTATGAACCCTTAGAGAATCCAGAACTAAGTATGATCCTATATAGGTTAGACAAGAGCACTTGTGATAGAAAGAGAACGGCTAATTTGTGATTATTTTGTGTCTCGTCTTACATCGTTTTTGATCGGCTATCGTAATGATAAGCAGAAATCTTTGTAAGACAGCAATAAAAAAATAAAATTTAAACTTTCTTTTACGTCGAATAAAATCTCATGTTATAATGTCACACAGTATGATAAACATCTTTCTCATTCATCAGAAGAGACACTATTGAACCAGTGCCATGTCATTAAAACCATCATTGTACCTACATTACTACAAATGCAGACAAAGTAACGCGATCTGCGGTCAGGATTAGAGCAGCAACAGATTATGTAATAGTTGTGTATAATTTATTTACTCTATGGTAATAGTTACTATGATAGAGTAAATCAGACACAAAAGAAAATGCATTGTTCTTTGTGCAGATCTGCACCAAGGCATACGAGAGGTTAAATATACTAACTTTAAAATTTTATACAAAATATGATCATTTTTAAGATCACGAGGAACCGATAGATGGAAACTGAAAGAAATTGATTGTAATGAAAATCAAAGAGGGAGGCCTTCAGACTAATAAATCTGGCGATACGTAGATTTAAGGCTGGCTGTTTAAAAAGGTATGGAGTGAACGCGGCGTGCTCGAGAAATATCCATCAATGAGGTTGCTTCATCGATAACTGCTGATGAAGTGATGGATCTTATTGGTACGATTTTTCCTAACACGCTGAACATATTTTTCCTCCAAGCTTTGATGGTACTAGACAGCCAGTCTTACAATAAATTATTATTTTATTTCGTGAAAAAATTTACGAGTCCCTATAAAAATGTAGCTCGGTGCAGAATATTATTTTTTACCCGACTGCGCAACGCAAAGAAAGGGTAGGTAACTCTAGATACTTTGCGCGTGGGCAGATTTTTATGATTTTTACGTTAATCGATTTGTCTTATCAAAATTTTATTCAAATCCTTCCAATCCCAAATATCAGATTTTCTGCCACCGTGAACGCAAACCGCATTAATTTAAACTTCATAGAAGTGACAGTAGAAATCGTAAATTATGTTTCCTTTCAAACTTTGATGTAACTTGGCATTCAAACATTTTGCACAGAGGTGTTTACCTGATGCATCAGCATTACATAGATTTATTTTTAAATTATTTGACTCGTTGTGCATTACATTACGCAACTAAACCGCATGTATTTTGCATAGAGATAGAATGTGGGAATCACAGTGTAGTGGCGAATGTGAAACACCAATGTATTTAAAATAAACTTAATGTCTTATAAAGAAGGAAGGAGGTCAGTGGACAGTCTATGCCGATGCGTTGATCAGCCGGCAATGTAAGGGTTGCGGGTCAGGTATGAATCAGATTGACAATTGACATAGAACTATGAGGAATGGCGCAATAAAAAGAAGGCCATGCAGTCTGTTCTGTTGATGTGGGCTGATTTCATTTAAACTTAAGGTAACTTTGTCTTCGTTAAAAGTGTGTCCAAATTGAAATAATCGAAAAACGTATTAACTTTTTGAATGAAATAACAAATACCTACTCTGCAAATACTGTAGTATTGTTTCTTGAATTTACTAACCATGGTTGCATCCAGTGTAAGCTCCAACTATAAAAGGAACGTTGATAGTCGTAGCAATATGTTTTTGACCACTCCGAAAAGGATAAAGGTCGTGAATATGTATGTATATAAGTTTATAAAACCATTGCATGCCCATTTTCACCGTCAGAAATATCTTTTTTTCACTCAAATCTTTCAGTAAATAGACCAAAACTAGGCCATACTTCAAGTGCTCATGAAAATTCTAAAGACCTATTAAAACGTGTCAATTGACACGGTCGACTGGCCACATAAACAGAAACAGATTTTGAGCCAGATTGTCTGTTTTTGTTCGGAAGTCTGACTCAGGTTGCGTAACATTTGCCGTAGCAAGTGAAAGAAGCGCACGTGAAAGGTATTTTGTCCGGTCACAACCGCAACAGTGACGTATTCAGGTTCAGTTGGCTTACCACGAGTTTGCACTGTAGTAAACTAATAGTATTTTTACTCTGATAGATGTGCTCTTAATGATTTCTTTGAGACGTGATTTTGACATACAACAGGTTGAAATTGATATCATTAGCATCCTTTTAAACTAAGAGTCTACCCATCAAACTGAACAACTTTTACCATGGGAGCAAACCAATTGGAGCAAAAAAGAAATCAGATGTTGCATGCATTTGTGTCGCGTAGGCATTGCAGTTTATTATGGAATAACTGATTTTTTTGTTGCTCCGATTGGTTTGCTCTTAAAGTAAAAGTTGTCCAGTTTGATGGGTAGACTCTTAGTTTAAAAAGATGCCAATGATATCAATTTCACCCTGTATATGCGCACCGTAAGACCGTAACTATAGTAGAATACTACAGTGTCACTCATGGTACTGAGTACCTATTGGCATAAGAATGACGAATACGAGTAGGTACAATAGTCAATATAGAAGTGAAACTTAACGCGCTGTTGGTTAAACCAACACGAGACATTAGGCATTTACCGACCCTCAACAACATTTAAGATTTCTCAATCAAGAAATACTAAAATAAAATAAGAGTAACTCCAACTCTACCACGAATTTTATTTTATTTATTCATTTATAACTTACTACAAAACGCTAAAAACTGTATGGTGCAAGAGTTTTACTTTTACGTAAAATTAATTAGTTATTTTGATAGCATCGGGTCGGGTAAGATCAAGAATAAAACAAGCAGTAAATAAGTATATATAGATAAATTATGTTTGGTCAAAGTATTGGTACGAGTGAAGTACCTGCATAATGTATGAAAATATTGTTTTTAGATAATAGCCAGTAAAAAAAGACCTCGGCAAACTGTTTAGGCCGCGAAAAAATACAGAAAGAACTTTCACAAAAATTGCTGCCTGAGAAAGTGAGTTACCCCTATGCGGTCTATTTCCAGGAACAAAGTAGTACGATGGATTGGTCTAAAAATGACCATGATAATACGCTGACATGTAACCTCGTTCACCTCAGCGCATCGGTATTGTTTCTGGGTCAGAACTCTCTTGCACGTTACAAATAACACGACCTACCTACTTACTATTATGACTATAATAAGACTTATGAGATGGTATATAAACCATTCGGATAACTTTCCAAATACGGCACTGTATGTGATATCATTATGATATCGCGATGCCCCGAAGCTCTATTACATCATATTGTTTAGGTACACGAATGTAGGCCACTTGTGTCTTGTGACTTACTTTTACTCGTTTACTTACCATAATGTAACATAAATTATTCTTTATTAGCACATGGATAAATTATATATTTGGATCAGCTTAACTTGAGTGATCTAAAATCGTATTCAGATTTCTTTCGGTTTTAATTTGCAGCTGCTTGTGAAATTGTAGATGTGTCTTTGAGGACATAGAATCTAGAAAAACATAAGTACCTAATAGATATACAGGGTGAAATTGATATCATTGGCATCCTTTTAAACTAAGAGTCTACCCATCAAACTGAACAACTTTTACTATGGGAGTAAAGCGATCGAAGCAAAAAAAAAATCTGCTGTTGCATACATTTTGAGTCGAGTATGCATTGCAGTTTAGTATGGGACAGCTGATTTTTTAGTTGCTTCGATTGGTTTGCTCCCATAGTAAAAGTTGTTCAGTTTGATGGGTAGACTCTTAGTTAAAAGGATGCCAATGATATCAATTTCACCCTGTATAAAAATAAAATTTTTACCCCTACCTAAAAATATTTAATAATTTATGTATACTTATTTTTTCTTCATGATTGCAAAAAAGTAGAATTATTTATCTATTTTTATTTCAATTCCTTCTAGGGCATACTGCGGCGATGTTCCAGCCGATTCCAATATATTTTCGAAGAATAGGTACTTCTTACTTTCTTGCACAAAAACTTGCGACCTGAATGACTCCGACCTATTGACTTTTATGAGACTGAATTTCATAAGATGCACCTTATTAAGACTTACACGAACTGGAAAATTACTTAAGTAAAATGTTGAACTAAATGGCACGAGAAAGGAGGAAGCGTTACAGATTGCATTAACGTTCTCTTCCTCAATTCATCGATGATACTATATATAAATTCATGTTGACTGACGTAATCTTTGCATAGGGTCAGATCTTTACTGCTCTAAAAGGCGAGCGTTTATGACATAATCAATAACTACTAGGAAATATAAATTCGAGACCAAAATGATCACAGTACATTATGTTTTTGAAATAAACTGCTCATAAATAACTAGAGAATCATTAAATTAAAGATTGAAAAATTCAGTCTCGGGCGGGACTTGAACCCGCACCCTTCCAAACCGGGGAAGTGCGTTATCCAACATGGCTGTAACATGTTAAAAATCAATAATATTTGAAATTAGAGAATCATTGTGACTTAATAGCATAGCTGACTTAATTATGAATTGACTTTTTGAGACAGGACGAGGTAAACTGAACGGCGTGCACGCCGGCCTGGTGATACTGACACCCCTCGGAGACGCGGCACTCAGCGAGTCGCACCCACACTCTGGCCACACCGTCCTAGAACCACCACCTTCAATCCTCAATACCGTTTATAGCGCCATCAAAAACGCCTTCGCTTCCCCGCCTGCTATAACAGAAGAAGCCACCTACCAACCTCCCCCGCCTCCTCCACAAATCCCCTCATTCAAACCCATGACATGGGGAGCTGTCAACTCTTATGGAGAACCCGCTTCAATAGATGCATATCCTGACTATGACCCAAGAAACCCACATCCACCATTCGATTACGCATCATCAAAACTTTCCGTAGTCCCTCCCAAACGTCAACATCATCATATCAAACAAGGTCTTACGTCGGACAAAATTCAGAAAATAAACCATAACCTGGGAAAGCTAGCAGCTTACATGAATGAAAATGTCCAAAGGTCTTCTGAGGACCTTCCAAAGTTTATTGGCATGGATGCGTACAGAGAAATGATGGAGAAACATATGATTCCTCTATTACCGACTCCTGTAGTAACAGATAATGAAATTGGGGTTCTTCCCGCTGATCTCCTTCCCACTGACCTTCCAAATGATATTCTTCCCACTGACCCTATGACGACAACGACGACGACCTCTACGACGTCGACTGAAAAGCCAGCGACAACGACAGAAAGTGAACAGAAAAGGGAGAGGAAAGACGTGAAGTACTATCTTCGCGGAAACAAGATTATAGTCCATGGTTGAAGTTTGTGCAAGACTGACTGTTGACTGACTGAGGTATGTGACTGACAAACGACGACTTTTTGACTGACTTTTGTACGGTGGAAAATTCAAGCTCATTTTGTAATGTTTCCTTAATAGTCCCTGAAACCTGACTTCGGGAAGAAAAATAAAAAGTATTGCAATTCGTGTTGAAAAATGTTATATCAGTGTCTAACGCATAACAAAGAGTGTCATTTACTCATTTAGAATGTATTTTTTCCTGAAAATAAATAATGTACGAATTGAATAAATTGTTGAACAATTTGGAGCAATTTTCTAAAACCACAACGTTAATGAACCACACGAAAATGTTTGCATTTCGTAATCAAATTTTTGATTATTTAGTATACAAAATGAGACTGGATTTATCTACATTTCACATAAAGAAATAATAACAAGACTGTATGACTGATCGATCGCACAAAACTAACACATTTACCTATGTTCCTTGTATCTTTAGTGCATAGATATTTTGTAGAATAGTTGTAGAATGTAGATTAGATTTAGAAACTATTATTTACATTTCTAGTTACTTTTCCTAGATCTTTACTGGCTTTTATAAACACTGTCAATTCTAGAGTAGGTACAGTAGTAGAATTAGATATGAGTAACACCCATAGAGTTATTACACCTTAAAGTAGTAGAGGTACTGACACGAGTTGTCAAATGAAATCGTTTTTTGGTCGTTTTCAAGAGATTATCGGCAGGGTAAAAATTTGATTTCTGTGTATAATTCTCAATCTAACGTGAAATTGTGGATAATTTAATGAAATAGTGTTAGTATATTTCACAAAATTATTTACAATTTCATTTTAGGTTCATGATTATTCACAGAAACCGAATTTTTACCCGGAGACTAAATCCCCAAAAACGGTTCTATTGCCTCGCGTCACGTATCTCTTTCTATTATATAGTGATAGCGCTAGGTACATCTCGCTCTTTCCGTAAGGTATACTAACTTTATGGTAACACTTAAAAGTTTTACACAGTATTAGACGCAAACAAAATGTTTATCCTCTAGAAACCGCGTAGGTACAACAGAAAAGAATGTTATGTTTGACTTATATTATTTTCTTTAAATTCAACATCACAGTGGCTCAATTCACTTCTAGAACAATTTTAATTTGCCTCTTGAAGTTGATGCAAGTGAGAGCCATCACTTGCAAACCTTATGAAACATTCAGAAGTGCGAGTAAGAGGTTACTTATGTCACCCGTCGGATTGACGTCAAGATATTATATCTGAAAACCGGATTCTGTTTGAGCTACATTGGTTGGGCAATAACGTGAATTTCACTGAAAAGGTAAACTACAGCAATGTAGATCAAACTGGATTCGGTCAACCTAAATGTAGTATGTCTGTTTAATTAAAATTAAGTAATACTAAGTCCACACGATCATAACACCTATGCTCAATGATCATAAGGACAGATATTGCTTGCACTCAAAACTCCTTGCCAGCATTGCATATAGGTACATACTATTTCTGGAGTTAAGGAAAGTACCCATATACCTTACAAAGTAGAAAAGGAAAAGCTTTCATCGTCGTTTCAGAAAATCGACAGCGGTTTCTCGAGGATATTTTATACTAAGCTTAGACTTACTATGTTGACAAAACTAATATGTAACCAGTTTGAGGATGTATTTTTTCTAAAATATTTTATTGTTTTCCAGATGTTCCACTACATAGTGCAGTGCTGGGTGCAGAGGAATTGCAACACTACTACGTATAAAATAGAGCTCAATAACAAATAGCTTCCAGTGATATTTTTTACCAGTTCATTTAGTGTAGTTACTGTGCAATTTCAAAGTAAATTGATGTGAAAATTACTTCAATTAGTTGAACCAAAAACTATTGAGAGTAGTGTTAGAAGGAAAAAAATAACTAAAGATGAATTATTTTAGTTTTAAGAAATTTTTACGAATTTAAAACTTACTATAATGGTCACAAAACTCATTTACCTATGTTAACAATAAGTTTGTCAATGATATTTGTTAGAACAATTTATAATATAATACGTTTGTTAATAAAGAAAACCTGTAAATAGTTAGAAATCAAAATTAAGGGTAAATTTTTTGGTTTTTAGTTTACAAGGATTCAGTATTAGAATACTTTTTTTTATTTAAATAAACTATTTAATGTTTTAATAGATGGTAAATACGGTTTTTATATAAAATGCTCATTCATTGTAAATAATTCTCAACTATTAACTATTTATACATAAACTATAATATAATAAACTGTAAAGTATTTTAAAAACGCTTTGTAAATAAATTATGAGGGATGCGTGGAGTTTTGTTTATTTATTTTTACTGTACCTGAAGACAAAACCAAAAGAATTATAATGTTTTTAACTCGGATGTAAATATATGGATAAGTAAGTATTTACGACCTAGAAGCATAACTTTGAACCAATGGGATTTTTAATATTACCTATTATGTTAAGTGGGCCATGAGTGGGCCAGACAAACTTGGAACCAGACGAACTACAATGGACTTCTATGACCATCCACGTTTCCCTAGTAGAACTGAAACTCTGTCCAGTGTGACGGGGAGTGAGCCCGTCGCCATTTTATAATTGACGGTGGCCATACATGCACAGAAATACATGCCTCGAAATTGAAGCAACAGATTTTGCTCACGATGTTTTCTTCTACCCAAATGCCATTAGTGGTGTTACAATTTCACACATAAATCCGTAAAAACTAATTGGTAGGCCTGGAGTGCGATTTTTGAATCTCATACGTTGAACTCAGCCGTTGAAAATGTATAGAGACACGAAACTTTCTACTGCTGATTTAACTTTATAAAATAGCACTCCTATAGTATGATTTTTGAAAGTCAAATCATAAGTAGAAAGATGCATATCTCCATAATTTTGACATTTACAACTGCTGAACTCAACAAATGAAATTTAAAAATCGCAATCCTGGAAGGCCAAATACTAAAAAGCGCCTGATAATTTAAAGTGCGCAAAATTGTAGTAAGGAGTTAGCAGACAATATTGCAAGTAATTAAAGAATAGAGCGCAGCGAAGACCAAAACAAAATAATCATTGGAATAGCGTTATAGTTATGATGAGCAATATTATAAATCTGAAAGTATCATTGTTTTACGACGCTGAAGTGGTTGATGATGTTTTAAGTAGGACACTGGCTGTGCAGATTACCAGACTGCTTTTGTAAACAGTAGTCAGTAAGTAATGTTTGTTTATTTTTTTTTCGTAATATTTACAGCATTACTTACTTGCTTACTACTTACTATGCTGGCTCAGGGACCCGAAGTGGGTCTTGGCCTCCAACAACAAAGCACGCCATTCATCTCTTTTCCGTGGTTCTCTTTACAGCATTACCATTTTGTTAAATATTCTTATATAAATCAAGAGGCCTAGACACCTGCGACCACTAGACGTCAATTAAAAATCTCCTTAAAAGGTTATCATCATCTTTATTTACGGTCTATCTTGTTAGTTATGTCGACAGTCTAAATTGCTGAATAATTTTTTTAGGTTACCTACTGTTATCAATCATACATAACGACAAATTACCAATTTATTTTTGGTAATTTAGATTGGAGACCAGAGGTCCTTTAATTAAGTAACCAATAATGTACCAATTAGACTTAAGTCCCTCCTAAACATTGTTTTTTGGTAATGTTTTTTTTTTTTGTCACATAAAAAAAAAGCCAAAGTGAATTCAGGTATTAGTTTGAGGGCACTTGGTACCTATATCTGGAGCAACGATTGTATTATATTTTAGTTTTTGGCGATCGAAGATTTTGGAAACTATGTATAAGCCTGTTTTATAAGAAATGGTACCTATTAAACGAAGTCACGAACGCTGTCAAACGTTAGACGTAAAAAGGCATTCAAAAATTCGGCCGGCTCATTAACAACCGCCGTGGTCTTACGGTCTAAGGTTCCGCCTCCCATGCTGGGGGGTGACGGTTCGAATCCGATCCGCGCCAAAAATATTTCTAGATTTTTGTGTTTTTAGAAATGTTCTAGAAGGAAGAGAGAGAAGGAATATTTAAAAAGGGACAAAAGGTGAACGTGTCTAGGAACTTCGAGAAAGGAGGCGAAATTACGAATATTTGAAAAGAACCAGAAAAGTGGGCGTGTCTTCGATCGGTTTCGAAAAAGGAACGCGGGGTTAGAACTATCTGGAGGAAAACAATCGAGTAAAGAAAAGAAGATCGAAAAAAGGGTATTCCGGAATGTTCTGCGGGATATAAAAAGGCGGCGAATTTCGACTGGCGGCAGTCCTTGGTTAAACAGTGAACAGTGCGAAACTAAAGGAAGAAAAGTAAAAGTGGAAAAGTACTAGTGAAGAGAAAAGTGCTAAGAGTGGAACAGTGAGTAGACTAGTGTCAGTGTAGTGCGTGACGTCATAGTGTCGGTGTAGTGTGTGACGTCATAGTGTCGTACGTCTTGACGTCATAGTGTCGTACGTCGTGAGGTCATAGCCGTGACGCGTGTCGTGTCGTCACAGTAGTGACGTAGTGGACTGTGAACAGTGACAGTAAGTGGTGCACGGGAAATCCCTGAGAGGAGGACCCGGTGAAGTGAACCGTTTAGGGGAACCTCTGCGAGGTGGACCGTTTGTAAGTGTATCCCAAATAAACTCTGTAAAATTGGACTTAGCGTTTCACTCCAATCCCGGAACCCGTAGCTCGTAACATTTGGTGTCAGAAGTGGGATTGGAGTAAGATGCCGCTGGTGCCAAAGGAGCTAAAGGGTGTCACCACCCGGGCCATGTCGGAGGCGCGGCAGGAAGGTGCGGCCCCTGTTACTGAGATGCAGCGAACCCCGGAGAGAAGACCTGAGGGGGGTGAAGTGCAGCGCACTCCAGAGCAGAACCCAGGAAATTTCCTCTATCAAATCCAGCGCATGATGGAGGACCAGGCTCGCCGGCAGGAGGAACAAATGCGCACGATGCAGGAGGCGCAGGCTCACCGGCAGGAGGAACAAATGCGCACGATGCAGGAGGCGCAGGCTCGCCGGCAGGAGGAACAAATGCGCACGATGCAGGAGGCGCAGGCTCGCCGGCAGGAGGAACAGGTTCACGAACTGCGCGCAATGAAAGAGGAGCAAGCTCGCCGCCAGGAGGAACAGGCTCGCCGGCAGGAGGAACAGGCTCGCATGATGAAGGAACAGGTTCTACGCCAGGAGGAACAGGCGCGCCGGCAGGAAGACCAAATGCGCACAATGCAGGAGGCGCTTCATAAAGATATTACGAAAGGCTTGCAACAGGCAGTAGAGAGAGTTGAAGCCGTAGAAGGGAGGTTGGATCGTGTGAAGGGCGAGTTCGAAGGGAGGTTTGATCGCGTGGAGGGTGAGTTTGCCAAAATCCGGCGAGAAGTTGAACAGAGCAAATCTCATAGTCGTGTCGCTGCTGTTTTTGACTCACCCATGCAACCAAAAGGCGTGAAGACTCCGGTTTACGATGGACTGACGTCATGGCCCGCCTTTAAGCTACAATTTTTGACAGCGATGAAAGTAAATGGCTGGGGCAAGGAGGAGGCGGAACCTGCGTTGATCTTAGCACTCCAGGGACAGGCTCTCACAGTACTAGAAGCCGTGGGTGCTGGAGGAAACCTGTCGTTCGACAATCTTTTTGGAGCTCTGGAGGCTAGATTCGGCGATGGACATATGGAACACTTGTATCGGGCGCGGTTGAAGGAACGTAACCAACGTGTTGACGAGAGTCTGCAGCAATGGTCCGTGGAAGTGGAGAAGCTCGTACGGAAGGCTTTTCGGTCATCACCGGCAGTCATCGATGACATGCTCCTGCAGACCTTTACGGATGGGATACGGGACCCGGAGGTGCGAGCTGCAGTGCGACTTGGGCACCATGTTACACTCAGGGACGCTGTTGCTCATGCATTGGAAGTGGAAGCTGTACGTCAAGATCCTCGTTCCGGTCGTCTCAGGGAGATTGTGGTGACTGGAGCGTCAGCGCCGAGAAATCGGAGTGACAATTATATGTGCTACAAGTGTGGTGAACAAGGGCATATTCGTAGCTCCTGTCCAAACCGATCAGACCGTCGTTATGTGTGCTACAAGTGTGGTGAACGAGGGCATATTCGCAGCTCCTGCCCGGGGCGCACAGGCCGTCGTTATGTGTGCTACGAGTGTGGTGAACGGGGGCATATTCGCAGTTCCTGCCCGAAGCGTACAGGTCGTCGGGACATAGGAGTCTCGACTAATGAGCAGCAGGAGAACTGGAGGACGTTGGCCGGTTATGTTGCAAACCCAATCATTAGAGTCAGGCAAATATCGGACGGAGATAGTCTGTTAGTTGAAGGAGGGGTGAATGGTAGAATCTGTCAACTAACTGTGGATACCGGTGCTTCGAGGACGGTGGTCAATGCTCGACTGATAAGCGAAATGGGAAGTTATCAGGAGACACGACTTCTGCAGCGAACTAAACTACAGTTAACGACTGCTACCGGCCAGCGCATACCAGTTCAGGGGGAGTTGGGAGTTTCAATTACGATCGGTGGGACTCTTTTCAAACATGAGGTGATCGTAGCTGAGATAGTGGACGATTGCATCATTGGTTTGGATTTCTTACAAAATCACCAGTGCAACATAGACATGAAGAACGGAGTGCTACGATGTAATACAGAGGAGGTTCCGATGAAAGGTGGATCATCGGAAAAGGTCTACCATGTGAGAAGAATGGTTCTCGAGCCTGGATCACAGAACTTGGTACCTGTTGTTTTGCCCAAGAGTAACGATGGGAGCTGTGCTGTGATGGAAAAGGTTGAAGCTGGGACTTGTTGGATTCCGGTGAGGAAAGTTGTTGGACCAGTTTCTTTTGCTCCGATCCTGATACCTAACGTTGGAGATATGGACCTGACGATTGGGAAGGGGGAGGTAGTTGATCACTGTGGAGATAATCATCCTAGGAAGCAGAAGGCTGAGGGGGATGTCGTATCGAAAGTTGTAGAAGACTCCAGCAAGGACCTGGCAAAGCCACAGGCTGTGATAGCGAAGAACTCGCTCTCTAAGAACGGCGCAGATATTGGTAGAATAGACCTGGTGAAGCACACGATTAATACAGGAGACGTAGCGCCAGTCAATCAGCAGCTTAGGCGCATTCCGTTTGCTCGTAAGAAGGAGAAGCGTCCGAAGTTACAATCAAGTTGGAAAAGGCCATATGAGGTAGTGACCAGGATGAACGTCGGCCAACACCGATTTCGACGATCGCCAAGGAGCCCGTTGAAGATAGTGCACGTGGATCGATTAGCTCGATATTTCGGCACTAATGATGCTCGGGACGAGCAGAACTAAGGGAGAGGCAGTGTCACGAACGCTGTCAAACGTTAGACGTAAAAAGGCATTCAAAAATTCGGCCGGCTCATTAACAACCGCCGTGGTCTTACGGTCTAAGGTTCCGCCTCCCATGCTGGGGGGTGACGGTTCGAATCCGATCCGCGCCAAAAATATTTCTAGATTTTTGTGTTTTTAGAAATGTTCTAGAAGGAAGAGAGAGAAGGAATATTTAAAAAGGGACAAAAGGTGAACGTGTCTAGGAACTTCGAGAAAGGAGGCGAAATTACGAATATTTGAAAAGAACCAGAAAAGTGGGCGTGTCTTCGATCGGTTTCGAAAAAGGAACGCGGGGTTAGAACTATCTGGAGGAAAACAATCGAGTAAAGAAAAGAAGATCGAAAAAAGGGTATTCCGGAATGTTCTGCGGGATATAAAAAGGCGGCGAATTTCGACTGGCGGCAGTCCTTGGTTAAACAGTGAACAGTGCGAAACTAAAGGAAGAAAAGTAAAAGTGGAAAAGTACTAGTGAAGAGAAAAGTGCTAAGAGTGGAACAGTGAGTAGACTAGTGTCAGTGTAGTGCGTGACGTCATAGTGTCGGTGTAGTGTGTGACGTCATAGTGTCGTACGTCTTGACGTCATAGTGTCGTACGTCGTGAGGTGAGCCGTGACGCGTGTCGTGTCGTCACAGTAGTGACGTAGTGGACTGTGAACAGTGACAGTAAGTGGTGCACGGGAAATCCCTGAGAGGAGGACCCGGTGAAGTGAACCGTTTAGGGGAACCTCTGCGAGGTGGACCGTTTGTAAGTGTATCCCAAATAAACTCTGTAAAATTGGACTTAGCGTTTCACTCCAATCCCGGAACCCGTAGCTCGTAACAATATTTAACAGGTTCATAATATATTTCTCGTATCTAACCTAGTTATATAACCTGCTACACCATTTTCCTAAGTTATAAACACAAGTAATCAGTGAAATTGCAGCGCAAACAGCGCAAAGAATAAAACAGTACCTGTCAAATACTATCGTGACTGCACGTATCCCAGATAACATTTACGGTCGGCGACTTAAAAATGACGTCATTTTAAGGTACTTATACAGTCAGTCCGAATAGTCCGATGTTGGTCGTAGAAGTACGTACTAGTTGGTACTAGGAACGTCATTTTACCGTCAGCCAGTATACGTCCTGTGTTGGACGCAAGTTGGACGTTATACTGACGGACGGACGGACTTGCCTCCTTTTTTCTCAGCTCAGTCGCGCCATTTTTCTGTGCGCATCGGACGTGTCGCGGAGTCCTTTTTGTTGTTGAGTTAGTGTTATTCAAAGAAATTGAACCTAAAGTGTGTTAGTAATGGACGAGGACCGCCCAGCCAAGTGCGCAGTGATCCAGTTTATTGTTTGCGGTGGCGGTGCTATTTCTGTTGTGGATTCAGAGTGGCTGAAGCCACGATGGTGTGAAGTGTATTGGCCGGTCATAAAAAGGCCCAAAGCTTTTGAGCTGATCCTCAATCTCAACACGTCCCCCAGCGAAAATTTGAAACTTTATGGTGTGCAGCAAGTGTTTTACGAAACTGGTAGGTACGTATTTTATCCCTTTCCTGCATGGGTAGCATGCCACCGTGATACAGCACTATCACACATTCGCTCTTTTTCTATTTGCGCACGAACAAACGAGATAAAAGACGTGATACAGCCGTATTACGTGTAGCATGCTACCATAGTGTAAATAAAATAATAGTGATGAAGCTCAGCGGTCGTGGCGGGTCTATGCCCGCGCGGCATGCGGGGTACGGGCGTACCCTAACTCAATTCGCTGTTAAGATACGCGCGCAGGCAACGTGGGTCGGGAGGCACTCCTCCCGGCCCCCGCACGCCCCGCACGATTGGCCTGCCGCGACCGCTGAGCTTCACCACTATTAGTTCTTTACACTATGATGCTACGGCTTCTGGGGCTAGTACGCCAACCGGCGATAGCGACATTTAACACATTCATCTGCCAAATTTAGTCTTTTATCTCTTTCGTTCGCGCCCCAATAGAAAGAGCGTGATAGAGCTATATGACGCTATCGTGGGTTGGCGTACTAGCCCCGCTAGTCAGTTTTCAGTTTCGGGGAACCTGGCTTCTCGGGATGCTTGTATGAATTAACTACGACGACGCTTCTATTTAATAACGCAGAGAATTATTAAAGGGTTGGATATAGAATTGTATAGCAGGAGGGGAGGGGTGCCGGTGATTGGGGAGGGGCCGCTGACGGGTCCACTAGTTATTTATATATTGTCTAAGAAAATAATTTTGGTTTGATTTACAAGTACCTAACTAACTTATTTCTTTTTACAGGTGTCAGGTCGAGATGTTTCCAGTAAAGTGCCACGTACAATGAAGTCCTACATTTCCGACAAGCTAGTTGCAGAGTACAATTTCTATGGAATGAAAACTGCAACGAAAACCAAAATCGAAAAAGTTTTTTGCACTCTACGCCTCAGAGACTGCATTGTAGGTGAGTACATAAGTACCTACCGAAATTCTCCAATACTATCTCAATATTGTTTGCGTCAATCCCCCATTCAATATCTTTGCACTATTTGGAATTCAAATAATTAGTTTTAATGAATTATTATTAGGGTTCCGTACACATAGGTTGTCAATGGGACCCTATTATTAAGCCTATGCTGTCCATCCGTTTTTCAGTATATCACAGCGGTATAATCTCAACAACTGTAAACAACTCCACAACAGCACGGCTAGCATGCCATCCACGACAAAGCGTTTAAACGAGAAAAACGTCATGCGCGCTCTTTCTGGCATACGTAAATTAATAAGGATGGTGGCTCATCTCGATTTTTATCGTTTTCTCGGAGGTGGTATCCAAGGCCTACTGAGGTAGCCTCATAACATATTCAGTTTGTTGTTGTGGCATCTAGGTATCTTGGCAAATAATAAAATGATACGGAGCCCTGTGTGCGTGGGTGCTACTCCCACGACCATTTTTATACAATTAATAAATTGTATCTTTCTTGTTTCTTTATAGAAGGCGTTGTTAGCACAACTGCAACTGCAACGGCAGAGGGCGTCGAAGTTAGCATCAAAACCTGGCTACAGCATGCTCCAGAAAGGATAAATAGAGGCTTTGGTTTTCCCATACGGTAAACTTAGACGGTAAACAACAGCTTCAAACTATCGCCTCTCCGAATTTAAATTGATTTCTTTATAATTATGTAGATGCAATTAAAAATGTACGAAAATGCTCGGATCTTAAAATGTTTAAACTATTTTTAGAACATCTTTTACTAAAAGTAAAATCTTTAAATAAAATTTTACATTTCGGTGTTCATTAATTTATTTATTTACAACCCTAGTTCACTCCACCGTAGTCTAGGAACGTCATTCTACGGCTGACATTCAGAAACGAAATTTGAGTATTAGTTTCTATTTTGATATGTAAAAATCAATAAAATTTTGATATATCGAAGTAGGATCTTATACTCAAATCTTGTCTCTGAATCTCAGTCTAAGGCTGCCTATCCATTGACGCGAGCTGGCTGGCGGAGCGGTGTAGCGAGGAAAATATTAACCAATCAGGAGCTCGGCCGAATCTCGGCCGAGGTTTTATGCAATCCTGATTGGTTAGTAAAACTCCGCTTCCCCGCTCCGCCAGCCAGCTCGCGTCAATGGACAGGCAGCCTAAGGGTGCGTCCACATCTGGCGAACGCGCCGCAAATGCGCAACTCGCGAGCCGCTCGCGAGCTGCACATTCGCGGAGCGTTCGTCAGCTGTGGACGCACCCTAAGGTCCCTGGATCGGTCTTGATATGACGTCCTAAGTACGTCTAGTCTCGTACCTCGGTGACGTACATTTTAGACGTCTGTAGGACCGATAAAGGACGTACATTTGTCACAACCTAATGACGTCTTGATACGACGGCCTACGGACGTCTTAATACGACGGCCTACGTACGTCTTGATACAACGGCCTACGGACGTCTTGATCCGACGTCATTAGGTTGTGACAAATGTACGTCCTTTATCGGACCTACAGACGTCGAACATGTACGTCACCTAGGTCGAGCAAGACTGTAAAAAGACGTCATTAGGACGGCTAAATGTTATCTGGGATAACATAAACTATTACATGTCGATAGTTGAATGTAAATTATAGATATCGTGAACAACTTACAGAGTAGGTAAATAGTAGCCAAGCTTTAACTGCGTAAAGGCAAGTCCATAAGGAATTGTTTCGGGTTACTGGTTTTTCCTATAAAGAATAGGAATTTGATTAATTTCTTTGCGAGTTAAGAATTACAGTTACATAAGAGTAATACCCGGGTTCGCTAGACTTCTTTGGCTTCTGTTGTGATTAGTTTCCGTTTTTTATTTAGTCAGACATATTTAGAGAGAACAATTTGATGGGCTAAAGTGGTTTACAGTGACAGAAGTTACAGCAGCTTCCTACGATCAGTGCAGCGGTGAGAATGAGTGGGTACCCGAAAAGAAAGAGTTTAAGGTTTTTAAATTTAGATACTCTAATGAACTCTACTAAATTAACTGAATTACTAATAGACAAATTAATAATAATACTCACTATAACTTAAAAGTCAACAAGATATTTAATACTTATGTGCTTCGAATAATTCTTATTCGTAGCTTATGTGGGTGTCGTTGATGTCTTTTTTATGAAACTAAAAAAAAAATAAGTACCTAATTACCTCCTCCTTTTTGAGCTCGGTTAAAAAGTGAAAAAGAATCTCGCGTTTTCATTAGAAAAATGTTTAGAACATTTTTAAAACATTGAAATTACTTAAAATTAAAAATAATATGAATTCCTGCGTTTTTTCGTTGACATTGTAGACTAGCTGACGCTACATAGTCGTCGAAGACTGGAGATGCTGATACTGCACCTTTATCAGAAGCAAAGCACGTAAAGGCTAAAAGAACCGCAAAGTTACTGTCATTTTGTAAAATGACAGTATTCAATGCACTTCCCCTCGCGGGCTGAATGACGGCGGAAGCCAACACTTTGGCCCCTTCACCGGTAAACGTGCCGAGATCTACGCAAAGCTTAGAAAAAAAAACAGAATCTTTAGTCTCATCATGATTTCCTGAAGTTGGGGAAAACGAACAGAAAACGGAGCTGAAAAGGTCGGAATTAAACAGAACAATGTTTGTTATCAAGTGTCTACCTGTATTTTAGGGACTGCATGTTTACTGGAACACCGTGACATCTTATTTAAAATTGATTAATACTTAGTTTTCAAAATATTCCAAAACATCTGTTTAATCAGCAGTCTGTACTGGAGTTATATGCTTCACAGACTAGATAAAAAATAGTTCTTTAAAAACATAAAACCTAGATAACATAATGTATTCATATATCGTGTTTTCCATAATTTAGCCGTGTGTTTCCGAATGGACAACCCCTTTTCTTCCCGTGTATGGAGGGACTAATAAAGGATGAGGTTTCTTATGCAGTATTTCTTATGCAGAAGGCTAGAGGGGGGCCAGGCTAGGCTAGTGGTGAACCAATTGACACAACATTCCAGCCTGAAACCGTCGAAATGCTATAAGTAAATATTCTTTCAACAGCATACTTCAAAATATAGGTGGTAGAAAAAGGAAGGTTTTTAAATGCGCCGATGGGGATTATACAGGGTCCAACTTAATATGCTGACACTTTTTTAGGAACCAACATCGAAATTCAGCTCTTCCATACAAAACTGCAAACCTACTCGGGCCAAATGTAAGGGACAGCAGATTTTTTTTACGATTTCGATGTTGGTCCCATGGAGAAAGTTGTTCAGTTTGATGGTCTGATCATCCCCTCATAAAAGTGTCAGCATATTAAGAAGGACCCTGTATACGTGAGTTTATGTATTTTCTGTGGTATTATGTTAATGTTGTACCTACAATAAGCACAGCATCGAAAAATTAAAAATCCATAAAGTGGAAAATTCTGACGTTTCTCGCAATTGTTATTTTAAATAATCAGTTATGCAAAATCTCCCAACAGCGCCACCAAATAACTTCCGTGCTAAGGAGGAAAGCCAAAACAAAAAGGCACTGTAAGTGATAATGACAGAGACCATTAGCAGGCTTCCTGCACGTCTAGGCTCATTGCACCAGCTTTCTGATTGAGGGTTACGATAATTACCAGGGTTGACGACCGGTTCATAGGTGTTGTATGGTAAGCCGACGGTTATTTTTCCTGCTGCTGTCTTAGAATTAGATAATACATATCGCAGGCTATATAATCTTCTTATCGTGTGGGCAGAGCCCTGGTGTCAGAGTTTTTTCAGACCGCCTTATGGCCTCTGACGTGGTTTTTATGTAACGACTACTACCACCAGAGATAGTAGCCGGGACCAACAGCTTAACGTGCCATCCGAAGCACGGAATCATTTTCCTTTTCAGACAATCAGGTGATTCAGCCTACAATGTCCTAACCAGCTGGGGAAAAACGCACAAAGTGACATATCACTAGGTGTCCCCCGTGGGAATCGAACCCACGACCTCCGTGTCGAGAGCCCAATGCTCTTAACCATTAGACCACGGAGGCTATATAATGAGACCAGGCGTATGGTCAAGTGCAAAATGGCAAAATAGATACTTACTCGATTTTATCATAAGACCAAAAGGGTACCAAATTCAGAGTTTTAATCAAAAGCCTAGATTAGGTTAGTCTTATGATAAAATGAATGTGAATAGGGTATAATTTAGGCGACTAAGGTCTTAAATGAATAATGAGAAGGTATAAAAAGAATAAAACAGTAGTTGATAATGAAATAGCGATAAGATTTGTCTCTTTAAATTGTTTTTCTGTCCAATAGCTGACTGAAAGAAATCACTTTTATAGTAGAGCCGGTACAAACGTACAGTTTGGGTCATAAATCATCTCATTGAACCTTTTGCTCGCAACTCATGGGCTTTACGGAAATAGTTCCACAGAGCCCATAAGTACGAGTGAGAGGTTCGATGAGATGATTTATGACCCAAACTGTACGTTTGTAGCGGCTCGACTATAGTGATAAAACCACCTTTTGTACCCTTATCATACTTGTTGTAATTGTATTTGTCTATTACTGGTGTGCAAATAAATAATATGTATGTTGTGTAAATAGGTAGTTTTATTTTAATTCCACCAGTTTAAAGTAAAATCAAATGACGACCCGGTTGGTGTAATGGTTACCACGCCGGACTGCCAAACCAGGGTCCTGGGTTCGAATCCCGGTTCGGTCATGGATGTTTATATGTTTGTGCCGTTGTTGTATGGTTTCCATAATAAACAGCCTATAAATAGTGCTTTCTTGGGATCATTACAATGTATGTGCCTGTGAGCGTTATTTTTTTTATTTTATTTTTATTTTACGCCTAGGTTTTTTTATAAAAAGCCAGCTTTCATCACAAGCTTGCGACACAAACATAAAATCACGATCAGAATCCCTTTCAGGGTGGAACTTAGTTGTATTGGTTGTAAGTAGGTAGGAAAATAGTTTGCCATTGCATAGCAACTGAAGTGTTTCTTGTCTAGTATAGTAGGTATAAACGCACCGTCTATCACGCAATGCCAATTATTGATGTTTTATTCAATAGGTAGCTTAAGTCTGAAATATTATTTTTCTTGGCTTGTCGTAAATTGTTTTAACCGCTATTTTGGACTGAATTTGGTTTATACAACGTGTTAATGAATTAACGCAAAACTAGAAAGTAGTTTGCTTAGAATCGAGAGCAGAATCGAATTATCATGGTTTCAACATAGGTAATTTTTTTCAAATTTTTAAATAATTTTTTCGTAAAATTTAAAATTTACTGAACCCAATGTCAACCCACCGCACGGGCACACTCACCCTACTTACTACCAAAACAAGATTATTAAAATGTATCCATGAGTACGTTAGCGCTTTCATTCATTGCTGAAATGATAACAAATCATTTTTGCCTCAGAACTTAAAATGCGAATAACTTTAAATTTTAACTATAAAAATAATTAAATTATTGTTTCAATTTAGTTGGGGTGTATGAGGTTTTGCGCTAATTTATTAACACGTTGTATAGTAGATATAAATCATTTCTCAAAAACTTGCGTTCGCAGAGTTAAGTAAATTATTAAATTAATAATTATGGTTTGATTTTGAAAGAACTTGTCTGATTGTTCCCCAAAACATGGACTAACTTTAGTAGAAAGCTCTATAGAGGGTGATAAAAAATAGTTAAATAATGAACACTTTTTTACAGCTATTACCTCAATTTGTAGTCATCGTTGATGTCTTTTGTATGAAACTAAAAATATACTATTAATTTAATTATACAAAATTCAAATTAGAATTGGTAAAACTTTTGTAGTTTCATCCTTTGTACCATGTTACAACATTGTGCAGCATTGTGTCCGTGTGTTAAATAGAGCTTTGGTATAACAACCCATAATGTTTGTAAGCGCTAAGTATACTTTTATTTGACGTATTTAGGCTTTCGGTCTGCGAAGAACCATGGAATAAATAATACTGAACTAGGAACTATGGGTTCTAATTCGGTATACAAACATTTTAGATCTAAACCGTAAATTGCTTTCATAGGAATTTAGCCTATGTTGTTTAATTTCTTTAATAAGATAATGTACCTACTATGGTCTTATCAGTTATGGTCTTATCACCCACTAAAGCGTTTAAAAATCATATTCCAAACAATAAAAAGTTAATTATCTCATAATATTACGAACTGAAATTTAATATCAATCAGTAACAAACATAATGCGGCCGTCATCTGAAATTGCTTTTCTACAAGCATTTGCGTGCGCCGGAGTCGCTGACTCTAGTTCGGATTAAAAAAAAACGTTCGCTCTCACTGATGCATGGATTGTGTAATTTGCTGAATAAGCGGAGTGGTGCCAATGAACTTTTGTCTAATATGAGGTTGCCAAAATTAAACTGAAAGTTTCATAGTCGCAAAATCATCGTTTAATGATTGTCATGATGTCAATGATTGTCATGAGCATTGGGCTCTTGAGACGGACGTCGTGGGATCGATTCCCACGGGGGACACCTAGTGTAATGTCACTTTATGCATTTTTCCCCTGTTGGTTAGGACATTGCAGGCTGAATCACCTGATTGTCTGAAAAGAAAGATGATTTCGTGCTTCGGATGGCACGTTAAGCCGTTGGTCCGAGTACTATCTCTGGTGGTTGGTAGTAGTTATTACATAAAAACCACGTCAGTGGCCGTAAGGCGGTGTGAAAACTCTGATACCAGGGCTGCTGTCCACACGATAAGAAGAAGATCATGTTATCATTAAGTCCTTTTTAATCCACGGAAATAAATTTGGAATTCAAACAATAAAGAAAGTGTGTAGATAATATATATGATAGTAATAGAAGTAAGGATACTAAAAAAAGTAAGAAGGAGCAGGTCATACTACACCACGCCACGCCAGCCACCTTAATAGGCCTTTGATCTGGTTTACCGAATACCTACGCTGCCGACTAAACAGTACCTACTATCCGGCAGGACCAACTACCTTAAGAACCCGATGTGCTCGACATGAACCAATACTAAAATGATCAGTCTAAAGAGTCCGAAGGATTTTATGTCGGTTATCGTTTTTAATACTTACCAAAGTTCCAATACGTTTCAATACAACGAGCGCTTTTTTTAAGTGTTTAATGGACTCATGCTTGTGCGTTAGCACTGCGTTACCGCCAGTGTCAAGTAGTGCGAGTATGTCAGGGATTGTTTTTGCTCAAAAATACAGCTGAGAAGAGAAGAGACAGCGGAGCCACGTGGCAAGCAAAAACGCGAACCGCGCGAACACCACTCGATAGGCTACAGCTAGTAGCAAAACTTGCAACGTGGGGAATCTAAAATGGGTAAATGAACATTTGATATCGCTCGTCCAATTGTTGTTGGAACCAGATTACAAAGTACTTGATTGTTCATTAGATAATTCGCGAATGAAAGACATCTAGAAAATACGAATACTCTTACTTTATTTTAAGACAAGTATAAATAAAGTACCTAAACTAAAAAATCTAAAGAATGACGAGAGTTCTGTTAGTGCATATAGAATCAAAGTATAATAATTAATTATGGAAATATCAACGTACATTTTAAAACTCAAAACTATAATAACGCTGTTGCGAAGATGTTTCGTACTTAGTTAATTCACTCTTTAATCCACTATCTTGATCTATAAATCCCACTCAATAACAGCAAGCATAGGCCTAGTGGGGGTTGGTATAAAACTCGGCGAGTGACCTATTTCGACATGCACACCGCCTTGACCACCGTCCAAGCTACCGATGTTTACTAACAAAAAAGAGCGGCAAACTAGGATTCCATTTTTAAATATTTGACGTTTAATTATTTCTTGTTTTACTTTTTTTTAAGAATTTTTGTAACCAGTGTTAAATAATGTGAGTGTTTTAAGTGTTTGAACTGAAAGTGGCCAGTGTTTGACTTTTTGGTGATCCATGACCGTTGTACAGTTTCAAGATGATGAAGGTATGTTAATAATAAAGTACTTAGTTAAAAAAATCTTATTTAGTTTTTGCGCATTTTCTAATGTAGGTATGCAACTTTTATTGAGGTACATTTCACTGCCAGCTTTAAGTATCCAGATACTTAAAGCATTCATTCAATACATTTCTCTCATACCTGTAGGTACTATAGGTAAGTACTTAAGCTGCAGCCGACCATACTCAGTAATGAATAAAACATTGAATTTTACATTCTTTTCGAGCATGGTAGAGGCCCAGTATAAGAAAGAGTTGATGATTAAAATATTGTTAAAGTACTATATTTGCAAGCAGTTCTTGTAAAGTTACTTTTACCCTTAATTTTTTATTTATTTATTCATGAACTAAAATACCTATTACATCACAATAACAAAATACCTATTGAGTTAAAGAGAATAAGCAGAATCCAGTTAAAACGAGAATTAGAATAACAAAATACCTATTGAGTTATAAAAGGATGCCAGATGAAGATGACCCATGGGCCAAAACCACCACCAACTGGGCCCCAACAAAACGAAATCGACGTCGAGGAACACCTAGACAAAGGTGGTGGGACGATATTGATTGCTTCCTTAATAACTGGCCTATCGAACCCCAGAATAGAGACTCTTGGAGAGAACGAAGCGAGGCCTTTGCCCAGCAGTGGGACATCAAAGGCGATAATGATAATGATACATGAACTAAATATATCATTATATATGAACAAAAGGATTAATATTTTAGGAAATAATGACATAATAAGTAGTTATGACCGTTAGCTTTTGGAAATATGAAATAAAAAATTGGATCTAATGTGGGCTCCACTAGGTAATTCAATGCAATATTAGTCGCCTATACGAACCCACATGAAAAGAAGTCGAGCAGTCTAAATTTAGACTCCACGGCTGCAATACAATCCTCATATTATTTAGACTCTTGCCGTAAGAACAAAATAACAATATGCAAAGAAACGAAAGTACTTTCAAACAAAGTCATAACGTCCATTTCGTAATTAAAAGCAAGAACATGACATCTCATTAACTTGGCATCTCGTAAGATAACTATGACAGGCTGGTTTATCTGTCCATTAGAAACGAAGTGCAAACAGTATTGTAAGTAGGAGAAATTGTAATCTGCATATCTTGACACTTGTCCTTGGGTTCCCAAGGCCGTTCACTTACCTACCCAGCTAGATGGCAACTTGCTGGAGACAACAACCGAAGTAGGTACTTATACAACGCGTTAATGAATATGCGCAAAACTTCATACCTACATCACAATTCCCAACTGATTTATAACGAAATAATTGCAAATTTGAAGTTGCCACACACATACGGAATTCCGATCCAGAATTTGTATAGGATTTTTATACCTCCGCAGAAATTATGGAGGGGGAAAATCCATACAACCCAAACAGCTATGGATTCGGTGGACATAAATACAAAAAACACCCTAAACTCATGATGAAATTTTAGATAACTTAGACCTTAGTCCCGTGTTCGGTTCAAAACACTTAATCAGTTCTCCGTGATAAGACAAAAATTTATATACCTTTCATTTTAATTCAATTTTAAACAACTGGGGAATTTATCTTAATTTACCGACTATACAGAGTGTAAGGAAAAGTATAATCAAACCTTTCTTCTTAGATTAAACCTTTAAACCATATACTTTACCCATCAAACTGAACAACTTTTACTATGGTAGCAAATAAGTCAGAACAAAAAAAATTCTGCTGTCTCATATATTTAAGTCGTATAGGCAAGTAGGTATTTTAGTTTAGTATGGAATAACAGATTTTTTTTTGCTCTGACAGCTTTGCTCCGTTAGTCAAAGTTGATCAGTTTGATGGGTAGAGTATGTGGTTCAAAGGTTAATGATAATGATACTTTTCCTTACACCCTGTATTATTTACAATGGATACCCCAAGAACATTGTATGTATTTTGGGATACCCTTATCCCTTTAACGATGTCAGCGCAAAATGGCATCTCCACGCACAATCCATGCATCATTTCATTAGTCATCCTCTCCCCAAGCAGCCAGCCATCCACAATACTTCACTCTTCTTGTAATATGACACTTAAACAGAATAAACAGTGTTATTTACGAACTGTATCACCGATTCCTGTACTTAAGAGCAACCAATACATCATAGTTAAAGCAAACCATAGAGTAGCAATATTTCATACTTGTTATTATGTGGGTATAGTATAGCAATAGAGAGTACTATGGCTATCCAGCCGGACCGGTCAATCTAGATTTCACATCGTGTAGTCGAGCTAATGACAGCAGACTGACTGGGATGGAGTTAGGGTTATGGTGGGACCCCCTGTGAATGTTTCATAACTTATGATTAGCACTACCTATATTCTCAGTCGTATACAATACCTACACTCTTGTCAGGGTGGTCGTTTTGTGTCGACGAGGTGGGGAGCAGGGATTCTTGTTCGCATTCTCCTGGATGAGTATTGTCGCTCTCGCAATGTTTCTCCACTTATCGCGGTTCGTGATATTGCGTGCATGCTAAACTAAGGACTTTTGGGTGACTGTCTTAATCATGTCTGTTCATCGAGTAGGTGATCTTCCCCTCCACCTGAATTTTGATCACAAGTCGGAGAGCGATGATCTAATGAGGGCTCATTGGGATTGAATACAAACTATTGTTAGATATTGATCTGATCTTGACAGGGTGATCCCATTCTACACAGTATGTCAGTGTTTCGGGGAGCTGAGCTAAATCCACGACGCCTATATATTCTATACAAAACGTTGTCTTTCTATATGTGTTAGAAAAACCATCCGAAATATATGTTCCTGGTGCGGATTGCCGAACTGGAGAAAACCGCAGAAGATAGGTAGTTTACAGTTAACAGAATTGAATTGTAAAATATATTTTCTGCGGCTCTTCTGATATAAAATTACTTTGGTATTTCAGGTTTTCGTAAGCACCAATGAAGACGATTCAAGTGTGATTTTGTTTGGTTAAAACGCGAGGCTTCATGATACGTCTATTTATCTACATTACAATCTCTATTAATCTTAAATTTCCAAAAGCCCAAATTGCCCTCCCCCCATTTGAGACCCCCCCTCTATTTCTTCAAAATCCCTGACTACGACCAGTAGTCTAAGTACAATAAAGTATGCGCCTGATGTCATCTTCTCTTTAAAGTCAATGAGATGAAACTATCGGCAAGAACGCTAAAAACTTCCGATACGTTTTAAACACATTACCCAAGAACGTTAGGTTTTTTTAGTGTAGGTATCTACTTTGATCTTGCTTCCATTTTGTCATTTTATGTGTACCTCCAACACTTTATGGTACCACCACAGTTCCGACCAAAAAATGAAAGAAATCAGAAATAAAATTAATTAAAAATCTGTAGTAAAAATGGCAATCCAAAAAGTGTTTATTTCTCGTATACATATTTTTCTTTTTCATACACAACCATTACACAACCAAAGAGTTTTCATTACATCTAAAAAATACAGATCTGACAGCTATACGTCAGAAAAAAATTAAGATACGCCAAATACTCGAATTAAAAAGAAAAATGTTTTCTTCTTTTTAGTTTTTATGGCTTTTGATATTTTTTTTGCAAGACAGCTTGCCAGTTCACATCAATAATAGTAGAATCAATAAATAGTTTTTATTCCGAAATACCCACGAAATACCAAATAATCACAATAATGTCTCTTTGGTGTCTATTTTCAAAACAATAAAAAGTTTATAAAGTAAAAATTATATACTGGCGACATTTTTAGTGAGTGAGTAACTACCTATACAGTCTGAAATTAATTTATTTAGCATCCTTTTAAACCAATAAAATAAAAAAGTATTTAGTACGGAACAGCAGATTTTTTTGCTCCTATCGGTTTATTCCCATAGTAGAAGTTGTTCAGTTTGATGGGTAGAATCAGTTTAAAAGGATGCTAATGATATCAATTTCACCATGTAGTCTTGAATAGCGCTAAAACAGCGGCTAACACAACTGAATGGAAGACACAGACATAATTGCACCGACCCCAAAATATAAGAAGATTAGGATACCTAAGAGCGGAATAATTAATTATAAATGTATTTTGAAATACGTATGAGTTGAGATTTTTCTAAAATAATAATATAGAACTCTACGTGTCTTGGCGTATTTTATTGGAAACCTGCATGCTTCAATTTCGACGAGGCATGTATTGTACCCACTGTCCATTATAAATGGCTACGGGCTCCCTCCCCGTCACACTGGACAGAGTTTCAGTACTACTAGTGAAACGTGGATGTTCTGAGGTTTCAGAATATCTCTGACTACCCCCTCGGGGAATATAGTCGTGAGCATATGCTTATGCTTGTTTTTTTTTCTTCGTTAGCGCTTAATGTTCGAGCACATTAACACTTCCCATTACATGAAAAGAAATGCATATTAGGAGAAACTCTATCACATTATAATTACATAACATATAATAATTAAGTACCTACTAATTAGGATAACAACGAAAATACCTAATTATGCTTACGCACGATGAAACTTTTCTAAGTTGTCGATTAGCTAGGTAAATAGAAATACCTACATTCATACATAAATTAACAAACACATTTCCTTGCGGGGTAGTCAGCAACTTAGGTACCTTCAGTAAACAGCAAAATGAACCTTTTTTAAACAAACACTACCTACAGGGTTACATTACAGAATGGAATGAAATTTTTCACTTAAAACAAAATAAATAAATAGAATCCGCTAGATCACATTAGGTTTTTATCATAAACACGGCAAAGAACTATGACTATGCGAAGGTACCTGGGTGTTAGGGTATACAGTTGACACTTTTTTTATTGTAATTGAAATTATATTTATTGTGATAAATGTGGTACATATTGGGTAAATAGGTGGTAATTTACAAATAAATCAGCATATTTAGTCAGATGTTTCACATACAATATAAAATTAGGTTGATTATCAAAATTATATACAGAAAGAAATCGAAATGTAGCTTAATAGCTTTATCATTAAATTAACTAAACCTTAACATTATAATAGAGCATATTATTAAGTATAATTATTAGGTAGATTTTTTATTGATAACATAATTAATACATTTTATTTAATGTATCCAGTCATGTATTAGGGCAAAGTAATTCTTTTAGTGTGTAAAATTGTTTTTCTTGGAGCCATTTTACCAGCCTACGCCGGAAGAATTTTAAGGGCAGTTCTTTTACATCGCTGGGAAGTGCATTAAATATTCTGATACACATGGCATAACAGTTTTTATGATGTACTTACTGCTTTACTGCTTTTGTACAGTTTTTAAGGGGTGATTGTACCTACCTATGATACTGAACAACATTCCCTAGGAAACCTATAGGAAATTCGCAATATAAAAATTCGACTTTTCATACGTAAACGTTCGATCAGCTGATTGTATTTAGTATGGAAAGTACACTTTTTTTTTGTCGAATTTCCTATATTGTTCTCAGGGAAAGTTGTTCAGTATAATGGGTACAATCACCCCTTAAAGTAATGCAACTGTTTACCTTAACACCCTGTATAAGTAATTAAGCATATGCTCACGAATATATTCCCCAAGGGGGTGAGTAGTTCAGAGATATTCTCAAACTTCAGAACATCCACGTTTCACTAGTAGTACGGAAACTCTGTAAAGTGTGACGGGGAGTGAGCCCGTCGCCACTTGTAATGGACAGTAGGTACAATACATGCTTCGAAATTGAAGCATGCAGGTTTCCTCACGATGTTTTCCTTCACCGAAAAGCCAGTGGTGTTACAAATCGTACATAAATTCCGAAAAACTCATTGGTACGAGTCGGCCTGGACGGGGATCGAACCATCGCCTCCTGCACGGCAGGCAAGGTTACTCGCCACTGGACCACCACGGCTTTTGTAATTTGTATATGTAATTAAGTATCATTTAACTACTTACGTTACCTAGTAGCGCGCACAAGCGCTGACTGACTGATATAATATTATACAACTTGTTAATGAATTAACGCAAAACTAGAAAGTAGTTTGTTTAGAATCGAGAGTAGAATCGAATTATCATGGTTTCAACATAGGATTTTTTTTTCAAAATAGGTATTAAATTTTTTTTTTTTTAATTTTTAAATTTACTGAATCCGATGACAACCCACCGCACGGGCATACTCACCCTACTTACTACCAAAACAAGATTATAAAAATGTATCCATGAGTACGTTAGCGCTTTCTTTCAGTACTGAAATGATAACAAATCATTTTTGCCTCAAAACTTAAAATGCGAATAACTTTAAATTTTAATTATCAAAATAATGAAATTATTGTTGCAATCTAATTATTTTGTTATAAATCAGTAGGGGTGTATGAGGTTTTGCGCTAATTCATTAACACGTTGTATGAGTGACTCGATAAACAGCTTGTGCTTTAGATTAAAAACTTTTCGCTTACGGCTTATGCGTTAGCACTTGGTTAGCACTACATTTCCGCCAGTGTCAACTAGCAAGTAGTTTATGTCTACCTATCCTAATCTCTTTTTTTTTTGACATGAAAATGGCTGCGAGAGATTGCGGAGCCTTGTGGCAAGCAATAACGCAAACCGCGTGTAAACCACGCGAAAGATAACCGCTCGCGGCAAAACTTGCAATGAGACTCCATCAGCGATCATATTTTAAACTCCATGAACGCAACTTTTAACTTGTGTAGGTTACTGATACTACTTAATATTATTGCTTCTACAGTAGTACTACTTACCCATAAAAGCAATTAATTACAACGCGTTGCATAATGTCACGTAATTATTAATTTCCCGCTTGCCTTCCTGTAAATAAATCGAACGAAATAACGATCTTTTCCTCAAGACCGTAACTAAACATTAACCAGTAAGCAATCACATTTTACAAGCAGTCCCAGATAAAGCGGCCATTTTCTCTTTGCGGACCCCGCGCAATTAGAGTGAGGAACACCGTTAACGTTCTGCTTTATTTACCTCACGTATCTTGTATTTACTAGCGTGTTTTCATTACATATTGAGCAGAAATACCACACAGTTAACGGGTTTCTGATAAGAATGGAACAAAATCTTTTTTGCATAATTTTCTTTTGAATAAAATCTCATTGGATGTAAAGCACGGATACCTACTGGCCGTTTTAGACGAAAATAATTTTAGGATGCCATTTAACATTTTTCTTTTTTTTTCTTCTTTTTTGCAGCAAATGGTTTTAGGACCATTTTTTTCTGGCAATTTCAGACAGTGTTAATTTTATTTTGACATTTAATTTAAAAAAGATTGGTTGCAAATCAAATAAAATCTTTTTGTTTGGATGGTACATTTTTAAAGTGGCTGTCCATAATTTAAAAACTTCCTGATGTTATTGTAATGAAAATCGCTTTTTTTGATCATTGTTTTACATGTAGGCTTACCGAAATGATATTTAAGCTGATTGACTTTCATGTCTTTCAGTCCTTCATTCGTATTTGGACTGTAGAATCATTGAGGTATTACTTAGGTATTATAATATTTTTGCTGCGCGCTCCATACAAACGAAGTTTTTTATGTTTTCAATACCTACTAACCAGTCAAAAAAGTGAGTGTAAAAAATGATTCTACATGCTTGTATGTTGTCGAATTTTCGTTAAAATATATACAGATTTCAACTCTAGGATTAATTTAAGATTTTTATGGAAATCTTTTAGGCACTGTAACTTTAAAACTATACATTTTAACGTAAATCTGACAACATACAAGCATAGAGATTAGTTTCTAGATTGTTCCTGAAAAATTTGGCTACTTGACAACTAGTCAAATCAGCTACTCTTTATCGGACGTCAAAACATGTGCTTTGTATGAAGATTTGTACTAAATATTGAGTTGTGACGTCATCAACATTTTCATTACTTTTTATAGTTTATCTTGTTATTAAAAATAGTATTCAAGCTAAAAACTCAATGAAAATGGGAGTTTAGCGTTATTTTCTAACCCTTTTTTATTGAGTACTTAGATAAAAATAAAATATATTGAATGTAGTCAAATACCCAATTGGTTAGAATTGAAAATATAACCAACTTTGTATGGAGCGCGCAGCATCTTATTCAATGGATAGAATATCAAAACTAGCACGAATTTACTATACCTACCTAACGCTTTGGATTCACGTCACATCTATCAGATAGTGCAATGCCGTGTAAGCGGTCATGAAACTTGAATAATGATATACAATCGAAGCGCTCAGTTTCGCCCGCAGCCACCCGTGACCAATGTCTCTAAAACATTATATCTAGTCAAACGCTAGTTTTACTCGCATGATCTCTACACATTCTTGTGGCTGACGATTATTATTATTACCTACTGTTATTGAAATAATTTTACAGTAGGATAAACTTACCTAATTTTACCTAGGTACTTATAAGAATTTTGCTCTGAAATAACGAAAAATAAATTAGGTAGGTAACTAGGTAGAAAGAGCAAAGAGGGACACTTATTTTCCAGAAATTATGACAGGTTTTAAAACAAAAAATCAATTAAAATACTAACTAATTCAAACGATGATGATGGCTGGTCTAAAGTTTAGACTCTAAACCACCTCTTTAAATATTACGACGGTGTTTTGTTACATCCTGTATAACAAGAGAGGAAGCATACTCATGATCTGACTTAAAATCTGGTATGTGGTATGGACGAAGTCGCGGGTAAATGCTCGTTCTTCCATAAAAATGTCATACTTACTACCTAACTATGCATAGTTAGGTAGTAGCACAGATTATTTAATAGTTACTACCGTAGTAGTAAAAATGTCATACTTACTACCTAACTATGCATAGTTAGGTAGTAGCACAGATTATTTAATAGTTACTACCGTAGTAGTAAAAATGTCATACTTACTACCTAACTATGCATAGTTAGGTAGTAGCACAGATTATTTAATAGTTGCTACCGTAGTAGTAAAAATGTCATACTACCTAACTATGCATAGTTAGGTAGTAAGTATGACATTTTTATGGACTACTCAAAAGTTGTCAAACATAGCTATGACACAGATTATTTAATAGCTACTACCGTGCTATGGTTGAAAACTTTTGAGTAGGTAGGCTAGGTTGAAAAGAGCAAATTCTATTGAAAAAAAAAACCATAACGCTGTCATGTAGAAACATACTTTTTGTTTTTAAATTGTTAAGTATCTTGTATTAATTTAGTAGGAAGGTAATTTATTATTATTTTTATTTATTTATTTTGTTATGTAAAGTACTCAGTGATTAATCAAACGGCTTTTACATAAAATAAGTACAAAGGAATCCCCACCATTAGAGAAAAGCTGGTCGATTTACGGGAATAATTCATTAAATGAAAGTTGTGGGTAGTTTCTTCAGACCAGACAAGAAACTGTGTCGTAGCTAAAAATAATGTTGTAACGCCCTTGTTCAACTTTTTCCTAATTTCAAGTGTCAATCGCAGTTATTTATAGAACCAACAAGCGGCAATGTAATGAATCTTATGGGAACGTTTACTCAGAACTGTTTTCACATAGAAGAAATAATCCAACCGGTAACAAACATACCTAGCACACCTTTCCACATCACTTATAAGGAATCCTAGATGCTGGCCGGGTTGTAACCGAGTAATATTACTAGTTTTAGTGTAAGTTTAATTTCTTAGCAGCATTCACTGTGGACCACACAAGGTGCTTAGTTTGGGGGAATTTGAGCTGTGTTGCGAGGGGTTTAGTTTTTTAAATGGTGTCTTTTGGTGTGGTTTTGTTTTTTAAATGGTGTCTTGGTGTAAACGCTTTAAAATATTGTTGGTAGTTATAATCTTTGTCTATGGTATTTGTAGCAGAGTTTCTGCCTACCTCGAAATTGTATTTATGGTCGTTAGTTTATTTATTTATGTATGGTGTTAGTATGGGAATTTAAAATAGACACTACCATTTATATTGTTGTATTAATTAACTATTAAATATTGTGGCTTACCGTGGTTTACTGTCGCCCGGGGCACAGATTTGACTGACTGATTTTCCGCCCCCTTATCATGATAAGAAAACCTACACACAAAAAACTAAGCGAGCAAAGTGAGCTTGAAATTTTTAAGCACAACTATTCATGCAAAAATAGGAACTTAGAGCGGGCGAAGCGAGCTCGACTTTTTTCTGCTCTACGAACTGATTATAGTCAGAGTTCAATCTATTTTTTTCACGAATTTGCCGCCCCTGGTAAAAGGCGCAAAAACTACAAACCAAGTCGAACGAAATTAAGGTAGATAGCTAGGTAGGATTAACAAAGATGGCGTATTACACTGTACACTCCAATCGCTCAAGTGGGGTGCGGTGCGGTATCTGAAGTTAATGCTATTCTGTGCCGTCAATGTTTAAGTTTACGTCGGTATCTATATTTATAAACTTACCATAATCCTTTTTGTCGCAGCTTCAACTAATCTACCTCACACTATGGTCGGTGACCCACGCGGCGTACATCAGCCGGATGGCCATGAACCGCATCAGACCCACAGCCTTCAGGCCCGGCGTGATGCTGCAGAGACCCTGGACGCACCAGCGCCTTGTACAGGCCCAGGCGTCGCATCGAGCTCCCTATGTTATTTATAGAAACCAACCGCACAGGTGAATGATATTCAACTTTCCTAGTTTTCTTCCGTCGAAGCTCCACTCGTCGCTCATCCACAATAGAAATTATTACTTACTAGCTGGCTATAAATACTATCCTATCTCTCAAGTTGGACCAAATTGCACATAAATGCCAACTTTCGTCAAAATCGGTTGACTTGGTGAAGAGTTCACTGGGAACATACATCATGACACTGGATTTTTATTGAGATTGTCCTCAATCTCACTTGATGGTATGACTAAACGAAAGGGTAGATCTACGATAACATAATCTCACGCAGAAGGTAATGCCACAAGGTCGATATTTGTCGCGATTTTGATCGTGATAAGAAATACACACAATACAATACAATACAACAATACAAAAAACACACACACACACACACATGTAAATTCTGAACATAGTCTAAAAAAACAAGGTCTTCTATTCCCAGAGTGACACAAGCCTACGTCACAAAAAAATGGCCGCTAAACATGGTAAAAGGGTATGATGACGTAGACTTGTGTCAGTCACGTGGTCAGTCACGTGATCGGAAGAGAATACCAGGCGCAGTATATTATTGTACCATGATTCTGATACAATATTCGTGATAAATAACTATATGCTTGATATACATCATGATCATGGATTACGATCCAAATATCTCGATAAATATCCACCCAGTAGTTGCAAAATAATCAAACAGACTTCACGCAACGATCGAGACAGGCGCGCGCACTCAGACCTATACGTACGGCGAACTCGGGTCAAGTCAGTCGAACACCCATACTATCTATTCATTTTGTGGCTGGCCATCTGTTTGACTATTTTGTGATGTAGTGTAACATTCGCCAAAGATATGAAGGCTCCTCATCAGAATGGTCCATTTTAGGTAACCTCGGTATAACCTTAGTTTAGAACACGGGCGTGGTATTACGGAAATAAAGGCACTTATTCCACAGTAATAATGTAATATTTCAGAATCTGAAGCTTTTTAACAGAAATATAGTCTCTTCTCAGCGATTAAACTCGATTACAATCACAGGACGTAAGTGATCCGTCGCTGTGACCGTTACGCCAGGCTTCCGTTCGAAAAGTGACAACCGCAAGCTGGCTGCCCAGGTGCCCAGTCACAATGACGTTTCACTAGAGTGCTGCCACCCTCGTCCTCGAAAAATACCAATTAACATTAAACAAAAATGACAATTCTTAATAATGATACTAGATGGCGCTTTTAGGCTAAATCAAAGTGATAATTTTTAATAGATGGCGCTACAAGGCGCCGTCACGGCCGGACTGACATCCGCCCGTCCTCGGGTGATCAGGTATCAGTTCTCTGTAATAAACGTGCACACATTAGCTCACACAATGCAAATGTTTCGGTCGTCTGGCTCGTCCACCCTGACAAGGTACCGAACAACCCACCACTAAAAAGAAATACTTGACACCATTTGATTTCACACAGCCACTTCCATCAAAGACCGGACAAATGCGTAGTATCGATCACCCAGATTAATTGGGCTGAATCGAGAAGCACCGTCCTCTCGACTTTGAGGTAGATTTTTGACCGAACAGATGCGTCCTTTCGACTAAGCACGCATGCATAGACCGGACAACATTTATTCACCGCAAACTGGACCGGACAAATGCGTCCTTTCGACCATGTAACCAGACATGGACCGGACAACATCGTCCTTTCGACCGTCTTAACTAATTGGACCGGACAAGTGCGTCCTTTCGACCACGCAGGCGGGCATGGACCGGACAACACCGTCCTTTCGACCATCTATCACGTGAACATCCTATGCGTCCTTTCGAATCACCAATCTGTGAAACCGGACAACATTATAATTACTCGATTATAATATATTCAGTACATTCAGTTATGGGGAATACCTTTTATAAGCGATGAACCTCCACATCCACCACATCAATATGATGAGATTCTTCTTCGGAATCGTCGCTCATTATTTCAGAACATGCCGTCAAAGTAGTGGACCCTGCAGTTAAAGTATTATCACTGCGAGCAGACAACGTATCTGAATTATTGTCGTCCTGGTATCCCTCTAACTGTTCATCTGGCGCCGTCATGGCCTCATCTTCATTTAAAATACTCGTGGCTAATTCAGTTAACCCCTCGTGACCTCCTGGTACTGAACGTAAGTTCTCATGAGCATACTTCAACGTCCTACTAGGGCCATTGACACTTTTCAGCTCGTAGCGGTCGTTTTCAAGAACGTTAGTTATTACGAAGGGTCCTCTAAACTTACGATCTAGTTTAGTTTGGTTTCGTTCAGAAGATTTTACGAACACGAAGTCCCCTTTTGAAAACGGTTTGATAGTGGCCCGACCACGGTTAAAACGCGAGGTGTCGGCTTTAGCTGCCTTTTCAATGTTTTTCGAGGCATCTGCGCGGATAGACTCAACATCTAACCTTTCAGTTTGCTCATTTCCTTGAGTTAATTTGGCGATCCCTAACGATTGTGCTCGAGCTCCAGTCAGAAGTTCAGTTGGCGTATATTTCGTGACAGTTGATCTCGTACTGTTCAGTGCCAACTGGACATTGCCCAGCTCATCTCGCCAGTTTTTATGCGGATCATTTTCAATAATTGTGAGCAAACATTTTAGAGTTCTCATCACACGCTCCACCTGGCCATTGGCCCGGCTGGAGCCTGTGGCGATGAAGTGAAGTTTGATGTTATTCTCTGTGCAAAACTTTTTGAATTCGTTGCTAATATAGCAGCGACCTTGGTCGGCTATAACGCGTTTTGGGGCTCCAAATAGATAAACTGCCTTTTTAAGGGCATTAACAGCGCTAACCGCATCAAGGGAAGTTGTATGTTCTAGTAGCACATATTTTGTGAACGCGTCGATGATTACTGAGCAGTATTCTTTTTGGTCACTTTTGCCACTCAGTTTTCCGGTGAAATCTATATGTAATGTGTGCCATGGTATAGCAACTTTGGGGATCGGATGAAGACAGACTTGTTGAGCACCGGAAGGTCCCTTCGACGCCTTACACACGATGCACGAATCTACAAATCTCCGAACGCTTTTAGACATTTCGGGAAACCAATATAGCTCATAAATTTTGTCCAGAGTCTTATCAGGGCCCAAGTGTTGAATTTCCGAGTGGATATGATTAATGAGCGTCCATATCAAAGAACGCGGGACAATAGGAAGCCAAGAGACAGCTTTGTTTCGACATATTATGCGATAAAGAATTCCATTTCTAACATCGTAGGTTTCTGCTACGGTTTGGGGTAATTCGTTGTTAGAAAATTTAGATATAAGGTCCTGAATTTCACTGTCTCGTTTCTGCTCGACAGACAGCCAACCCTCGTGTAATTCTACAAATCTAACAGTCTTCGAAGCTACATGTCGGCTCGGACCGTGTTCTGAAGAAACTACATCCGTTGCCGCCGTACTTAGTTCCGGTTCCGGTTGTAGATTACGCGATAAATAGTCTGCGTGTGCCATATTCTTGCCTTCGCGGTAAATAATGTCAAAGTCGTAAGCTTGTAAAATAGCCCACCAACGATGTACACGAGGCGTCAGGTCCACTTTCGACTTTGAGGCTTTTAGTGAATTGCAGTCAGTATAGACAGTAAATTTACGGCCATATAGGTAATGGCGGAAGTGTTCAATGGCTCGTACGACCGCCAGAGTCTCGAGCTCGTACGAATGGTACCGAGACTCGACCTCGGTCGTACGGCGGCTGAAGTAGGCGATGACGTGTGGCATGTCGTTCTTTTTCTGAATTATAATTGCGCCATAGCCATCACTGCTCGCATCACAGTGAAGCTCAACCGGAAGATCCTGATCAAATATGGTCAAAACGGGCTCTGATGTAAGAATCCGGATGATGGTTTGCCGGATTTCCTCATGATTTTCTGTCCATTTGATTCCACCCTTCAGTTTAGTCAGAGGGTACAGTGGACCTACTATCCGGGAAAAGTTTGGTATGAACTTTCTAAAATATGAAGCCAAACCTAAAAATTGTCGTACTTGGGTGGCGGTTTTCGGGGAGGGTGCATCTACTAATGCCTGTATTTTTAGAGAATTTGGCCTGATCTCCCCAGACTGAATAGCGTATCCTAAGTAGTTAACTTTATTTTTCATGAATTTGCACTTCTGTAGGTTCAGTGAAAAACCGGCCTGTGATAAAGCTCCCAGAACCAAATCGAGGCGACGCAGTCCCTCTGTTATATCTGGAGAGTAACAGAGTACATCATCCATGTACACAAGTGGTTTATCTTTTAAATCCCTGAACGCGTTATTAATACACCTTTGATAGACGGAAGGTGCATTGCGCAGCCCGAAAGGCATAGCGAGGTATTCGTATTGCCCCTCGGGCGTCACAAAGGCAGTCTTTTCTACGGACTCGGGATGGATCAAGATCTGGTGGAAACCAGCTGCCATATCCAGGGACGAAAAGAAGTGTGCTCCCGTGAGCTGATCTATCTGGTCATCGATTAGTGGTAAGGGGTAATGTTCAGGACGTGTGTTGGAATTCAGCTCTCGATAATCGACACACATTCTGTCGGTATTGTCCTTTTTTTTAACTAGGATTATCGGACTGGCAAAAGGGGAGGTACTTTCCCGGATAATTCCCGCGTCCAACAACTCCTGAACTTTCTCCCTTACCACTTGTTTTTCCGGGGGTGATAATCTGTAAGGGCTCCGCTGCACTATGTTATGGGGGTCAATAAGAGTTATCTCCATTTGGCCTGTAGTAACGCGTTTGGTAGGAGTACCTTCGACAAAATGGTCAGTATATTTTCGCAGGATACATAGAAGTGCTTCTTTTTGTTCGCCTACCAAATCAGTATCGATAGAATCAAAACTAATGCCTGTCTTGTGCTCACAAACGTTGGCCTTTTCTTTTTGCGCGATGGAGAGGTTATCATGATCAATTTCGACACGCACGTTATGTTCAAAAATATCCCTACCTACTATTACAGGCTCTGTAATACAGTCGTCCGGGACGACATGAAATAGAAGCGTCACTGACAAACCACTAATTTGAACCACACTTGAAATTTGCGTTGTGCATTCTACATTTATGCCCCCTATACCATTTAAGTAGACCAAGCTGTTACGTTCAGTACCCAGAAATTGTGAGGAAACACTCTCTTTTAGTAAAGAGCAAGATGAACCGCTGTCAAATAGAAAACGAAATTTCTCACCAGATAATACAGTCAGGGTACCTCTAGATGATCTGTGCTCGCAAGTGTTGACCTCCTTCACTACAGCTCCACCGCTCTTCTTCGCTGGACACGCAGTTGACACGTGACCTGGCATACCACATGAGAAACACGTCAATGATGCTGGCTTTTCTTTTGTACGGTCTGAAGAAGAGTTTTCCGCTGATTTTGCGGAGCCTGGTTCTGGACGAGGTCTTCTACAATCTGCCATTCTATGGCCACTCCACATCTATGACAATTTCCATTGAACTTTGCGTCATTCAAGCGAGGTTTCTTCGAATCGGTCACATCATTGGATTCGGAACGTCTTTTCAAGGAAATGCCACCAAGTGTGCGAAGTAGTTGAGCTCGGGTGGTAATAGCGTGAGAGTTCAGCTCACGGCGGATGAGGTAATCTTTCAAACTCAAGACGGATATAACAAATCCGGTGATAACTTCTTCTGTCATCTCGACTTTAGGGATACTTTCAATAATATTCCACAAACGCATTGCTGACTCACTCGCAGTTTCCTTCGCTCCGATTTGAAATCGCATTACGTCATCGAAATAATCTTGAATCAATTTGGGCTTTGAGAACTTTGCAAGGAGTATTTGTTTTATGGTGTCCCATGTCAAATCTTCCAGTCGTACCTTGGTTAAGCAAGTGGCAGCTCGTCCTTTCAAGGCACTGGTCAATGATAACAAAAGTTCAACTCCACTTAACTTCTTTGCTGCGACGATGATCTCCGAGACTCGACACCAGCCCTCGATATCTGCGTCTCCATCATCAGGGTTGAATTGGACCAAATGCACCACATTCGTCGTAGTTGTAGCTGCCGTAGGTGGATGAGGCACTGGTGGAGATGTACTTAGTAAACGGGTCAATAAAGCCTCCATGGTAATCAAAAGTTTGCTGCCGTTGCCCTCGTCAGTTGCCTTATTCCCGCTTTTGGATCCCACTTCTGATGAAGGCTCCTCATCAGAATGGTCCATTTTAGGTAACCTCGGTATAACCTTAGTTTAGAACACGGGCGTGGTATTACGGAAATAAAGGCACTTATTCCACAGTAATAATGTAATATTTCAGAATCTGAAGCTTTTTAACAGAAATATAGTCTCTTCTCAGCGATTAAACTCGATTACAATCACAGGACGTAAGTGATCCGTCGCTGTGACCGTTACGCCAGGCTTCCGTTCGAAAAGTGACAACCGCAAGCTGGCTGCCCAGTCACAATGACGTTTCACTAGAGTGCTGCCACCCTCGTCCTCGAAAAATACCAATTAACATTAAACAAAAATGACAATTCTTAATAATGATACTAGATGGCGCTTTTAGGCTAAATCAAAGTGATAATTTTTAATAGATGGCGCTACAAGGCGCCGTCAGATATATAATAGTATTCCTGTCGGTGTTTGAATGCTGTCATTATCCTCACCTACAAATATTTTCGCCTTGTTTATAAGAGAAATAAAGGCCAAAAAAATTGCTGAGGATAATGACAGAGCGTTCAAACGTCGAGGAGAAACACCCACCCCCTTATAAATAAAAACAATCAACTTAACCCCCAGATACGCAGTAAAGCACTACAACCAGCGCAACGTGTACGGCACCCCGTGGAAGACGACCCCGCCCCGGCTGCCCTCCGCCGTCACCGCGGAGTACGAGTTCGTACGAGCGGCGTCACAACCGCCCCAGCTCCATACCGACGGTGGTACAGGTTGACTGACTAATGCACTGCACTGGTCTCTTTATTTGCTCTCTTTTGTTACTATTTTAGACAAAACTGTGGGTTTCGAAAGTATGGAAGATTATGTCCTTAACTGTTGCGACCCAGATATTTGGAAGTAAAAGTTCACTAGGGAATCAGGTTGACATTTTCAAATATTATATGTTACAGCCATGTTGTGCTATTTCGAAAAATTAAGGCTCGGACGGGACTTGAACCCCCAACCTGCCAAACCGCAGTGCTTTTGTCCAATTAAGCTACCAAGCCTACTGCGTCAGAGACCCAAATTCTTCAACCTTTTCCGTCTCAAAGGACGTGGGGCCATCTACTGGCGGCCTCATCAGGTTGACTACTGTCTTGTCTCTACCAATCCGCACGAAACACTTATGGTGGTATGTAGATATAGCCCACTTTCTCTCTCTCCTATTCTATTCTTAAGGAGGCATGTTAGATTTATTTTCACTTACTTCTTCTGAATACATTTCATATTTTATTTATATAAATCAGTTTCTATAATTGACTGTGAGAACAGTGCAATTTTCTCTCTTAGAAAATGGAGAATGAATATTAATAAGCACATTGAATTAGTTTACTCGGCATCTGTCAAAGACAATCCCTATCGCTTAGGATCATAGACCTAGGATTGTCGCTTACACTAGCTCAGGAGCAAAGATAAACCAGACGACCGACGACATCGGATTACAATATAACGCTAATGATGTTTTATTTTCTTCATGGATGCTATTATAAACACCTATTGATGTAGAATTTCACCTTTCGTGCACTCATGCACAAATGAATAAAGCTTCGTCTGCAGTTATGGGAAGAAAATGTCACTAAGAACTTTTTAAGTACAAAGAAAAATATCAGCAATAAAATTAAATTTCGCTTGCCCAAAAATCCGTACCTTAGTGACATTTCTTGCACATACTGCGGGCGAAGACAAGCCATTCAAAGCTTTGTGACCTTAGGTGCTATCCACACGATACCAGCGCCTAACCTCAGCCTGTCAGAGAAGCCGATCGTGGTCATCGATGCAGACAGCATGAACTCTGTCACTTCGGAAGCTGTAAGTTGTATAATTTATACTCTTATTTATTTATTACTAGCTTTTGCCCTCGACTTCGTCCGCGTGGAATTTGGAAAACCCCAAGTATCCTATGTTACTTCTAATACCTCCAAGAATATGTTTACAAAGTTTCATGATGATCGGTTAAGTGATTTTCGCCTGAAAGCCTAACAAACAAACTTACATTCACATTTATAATATTACGGAGGGATTACAACCTGGGTGAATTAACTAGGCACCTGGCTCGCACGTGGCTCGGAATTTGACACCCCTCCTGCTACCCCCCGCGGGACCCCGCCGTCACCGTGCGAGGCCGTAGCATAGCATTTCAGTTACCGTTGCACGTGTCCCTGTGCTTTAGCATTTTCGAGTTATTCTTTCCGAGTTTTTTATTTCGAGCCACGTGCGAGCCAGATGCCAAGTTAATTCGCCCGGGTTGTAGCTATTACACATGCTTCGTCTGCGTGAAATTTTCATGCCTTTGTCCTTTTTCAGGGTTTAAGATATCTTTAAAGCAAATTTCATCAAAATCGGTTCCGCTGTTTAGCCCTAAAAACGAAACAGACAGACAATCGCATTTAAATATTATATGGTTTAATACTTTATGTGACTAGGCCACATCATTGTAACAAAAGAATGAAAACCAGAACACACTACAGAATCTCCGATGAACTTTTTCTAAATTCGCGAACTTATTTTTCACATTTTCGTTATTCAGGAGAAACGGTTTTCAGGTTTCCCAATTCCTTTGTTACACTCTTATGGCGAAGATAAGAAAATTCGTTCTTTCGGTTCTGTTTGATATAATAATTTCTAAAATAACAAAATCTCTTTCAGTCAAAACCGATATACGAAGTAACGGAAAAGTATCCAGATCGTTCAGTATACCAACAAATACCAGCTAAAATAGAACAGCCTATAGGATTTTCAAAAGCTACAGTACGTAAATTTTTAACTCAATAGCATTTCGAAGCCTCCATTTAAATTTCTGTAGGTACTTTACTTTATTTTATTTTTAACTATTTGGCACAGTAACAAAGTACAAACAAACACATCGATCTTAAAAATAATAAAATTTGTAGCCAAGAGATCGCTCGTGGCTGACCTTTAACTGAGTATCGACTTAGGTACTTTTTGTTCCTTGCTTCTTCTTCTTTTCATGTCAATAGTTCTACTACTGTTTCTATATTTTATTAGACAGATATTCGGCGGCGTATTATTAATTTATAATCTTATATTTTTCAGTCCTTAACGTCACCTGAATTACAAGCGTTAATTCGAAACGGAGCTGCTTTACAAATGGCATCGGAGCTAGGACTATCAGCTATAGCACTTCCTCAACATTCCCATCATCAGCAACCATTTGTACCTCAACAACAAAATCAGCAACCATTTGTACCTCAACTACAAAATCAACAGCAATTTGTTGTACAGCAACAGCCAGCAATACATCAACATGTTGTACAACAATCAGTTATACCACAGCAGCAATCTGTCCCTGTGCATCATCCAACTTTTGTTCAACAGCAACAAGCGATACCTCAGCAATCGATTGTACCTCAACAATTTACTTTGCAGGTAGGTTATTTTTATTTAATTCGTTAAACCAATACTTTAGTTAGAGAATACCAAACATGTCAAAGATTTATAATTTTATTTGTTTTATAGGTAATCTGTTTGGTTAAAAATAATTTATAACGTCCAAAAGCTAACATCATAGATAAGTCTAACAAACGAAATTGTATTTCAGGCATTCAACGGTCTTCCGAACCAACCAGAACTACTGCACGCAAGTCCAGATGGTCTAGTAATATCACCGAACGCATTATACCAACCGGACCCAGCATTTTTGCAAAAACTTCAGAACCAATTACTGCAACGCTTCCCTGGAGTAGAGTTCATACCTTATGCAGCCGACGTGCCTCCTGCCCAAATACAACCCCAAGAATCTCAAGTACAGCCATTGTTTTTGTTACAAAATGAACAAATAACTAAACAGACCCCATCATCGTTTGTCGTGAACGAAGCTAATCAGAAAAACGTGGTTCAAAGAGAGACGCAAGAAGGCACCATAGTTACCTTAGTCCCTGAAGTTGTAATTAAAAATGTTACAGAAAACCAAATAGAAGTAACATCTGCATCAGAACCACAAAATATTACAGTTGAATTAGTTACTGAACCGCAACCATCTACTACAACTATAAGATATGTATTAGAAACTAGCACAGACGCACATAATACAACACCTATTTATTACGCTCAAGTCGGTCAAAGTGTGGGAGATGTAATCGCTAATGGCTTCTATTCGGCTATTAACGACGTGAGAGCAGCTGTCGCTATACAAGAAGAAAAGACTCAAGAACCACCAAAAGTAACAGAAAATATTACAACTACTACTTTAAATCCAGAACTAAAACCATATTTCGTCCAAAAACCTGAAAAGGATGAGAAAAATCAGGTAGTCCAAGAGATAAAGCCACTATTAGGTGTTCCGTTTGCAAAAACACCAGATTCTGTCAATGTAGCATACACTTTACTTAGGACCGAAGACAAAGAAACTAAAGTAAATAAGGATGGTCAAGTCTATGCAGGACAGATAGTAGAGGCCACTATAAGTGAAGATCAAGACTTTAACAAAGAGAAAGCAAATATGTTACAAAGACGAGCGCCTATTAGACTCTTTGCGGTAACAGAAAAGAAAGATTCAAATCAAACGACCACTACGACTGTCACTCCGCAGAAAATAACCATGGTAAAAGCGAAGATTCCACCAAAGAGCAAGTTGACGTTTGATGATAAAACTGGAGAACCAGTTTTGAGGATATATGCGAGTTATGTTGATAGTCCAATTCAGGTGTGAATTTTGTTAAAATAATTATGTTCTATTCTAACTCTTCAGTAGTTCTTTGGCTTAGGAAAAGAAATATAATTTGAGGTATACCTCGATTATTCACACTTTCTCAAAGTCGGTATGTGTTCTTACTAATTTCTCATGTTAACCTTCAACCAAATGTTAACCAACGAGTCTTATATTTTTCTCATGTCTGCACATAATTTCAGAAAGAAATAATGACCTCAAAACTTACAAATCTGAAACATGTTAGAGAAGTACCAAGAAGGCAAGACACCGTTGAAAACTGGAAGACTACAACGAAAGCTCTGGAAAAATCGCAGGGCTTCGACGCGAATAGGGTGACTGGGTTTGGACTCAAACTGCGGTCCAGAAGTGACGACTATATGCCACTATTTGAAGATTATGAGGAATGAACATGTAGTGTAGTACCTACAAAAGCGTTAGGGCCTGCGTGGCAGACATAAAATTTTGTCAAGTTCTTCAGTTTTTGTTTCACAGAAATGTCAGTGGCTATAAGGTGCTGTTTATATAGAAGAGACGTATGGCGGTGGCGGATAGTCAAAGAAAGACCAATATAAACCTTATATTACGTAGCATAGCGTCGTTTTTGTCATAAAGGAAAATCTCGCCCCCGCCACTAGGCGACGTCGCCTGGAGGTGCGGGCGTAATTCTCAAAAAAGGTTTATATTGCCCCATCCCGCCCGCGCCACGTCCGCGCCACGTCACTTCTGTTTAAACAGCACCTAATCGTTTTGTTTTGGGAAAATACCTTTTCATTGAAACAACGAATTTAATTGTTGACCAAAAATAAAGTCAAGTACATAAATCTTGATGTACTCTATGGTGCTAATTGGTGCTGTTACTTTTTTAATACATTATGAAAATTAACCATATCTTGGAAAGACTGTCTAATTAGATTTATAATACAATTATATTGAAGCATTTTGTTACTGTTACATAGTATTAAGTTCGATTTTCGATGATTTTATTTATTTTAATTAAATGTAAATAAATAGTAATAGATTAAGTTTACGAATATAAGGATAATAAGTTGAATAATGAAAATTCTAAGTGCATTTAGCAGATACGTAATACTATTGTTCGTTGTAAAAGCGAAAATAATTATTTTACACAAAATTCAAACCAAAATAATTAATCAATCAATTTTATTTCATTTGAAATCCTATTGTAATTTACAAAATTATAGTTATCTTTGAGTTTGTAGACTATGTTGTTCTGTATTACAGATTTGGCCACGATTTCAGTGGAATTAGTGATGATTATACATAAACATTATGTAAGTATTATGATTTTGTAACATCGCAGACGTTAATAATAGTCAGTAAAAAAATTACAGTCAATGGAGGGTTAACTTTGAACATTAGACCATAATGAGGTAATAAGCCATTAAAGTCGAGCAATATTTATGTTGTCATTTTCATCAAATCTTTATAATCTGATCATCCGATTGGCAGTGCAAGGTAAGTCTGAATCTAAGGTTTAATGTTACCTCAATTAACTGTAGAGAAAACAAAACAATTTCATAGAAAAACTACTTACATAATTATAACGCATTTATATTGCAAAGTGAAGTTCCATTATTGTAACGCCGTAAAACCCAACACTCCAGTTATTTTTACATTAGCTCCCATCCATAAAGGTTTATTTACAAATACAGTTTGATTTACACAAATATTTGTTGAGAATATGATGCATTTTAATAATATTGCACGCAATTAAAAGGAAATAAATTCCATACATACTTTCTAGTCGTAAGTTCATAACAACCCTTTGATGTAATAGTAAAACATTTTACAATAATCAATCCCGCATAACATACAAGACCTGATTTCTCTCAAATTGTGCATGTGCTCTATTGCTCGCTCCAAAACATGTAGAAATTGCATGACATGCACATCATGTATGGTCCATAAAACTCGACCCAATTGCACAAAAATCTCGTAACCATTTTGAAAACCTTTTCCACACAATTCCGATATCTATAAGGTCTAACAAAATTTGCTGAAACTGTTTTAAGGGGATGATCAGACCATCAAACTAAACAACTTTCTCTATGGGGCTCTGCCGGGCACCACACAGCATAACGCTCATTGTGCCTAAACTTTAACATTCTTTCCTTTGCATAAATCATTTGGAACTGCAACGAAGATAACAGTGCCAGAATATTGTGTAAGAGCCTCTTATACTGACATTACCACAGACGGTTACATCAAGAACTGGAAAACACACTTCATTTACCACTGAAAATTACATTAATATACAGGGTGTAACAAACCACCCTAGTAATACTTAAGGGGGTGCTTCAGACCATCAAACTGAACAACTTTCACTATGGAGCCAACATCGAGAAAAAAAAAAAAAATCAGCTGTCCCATACATTTTAGTCGAATCGGTACTGCAGTTTTGTATGGGACAGCAAATTTTTTTTATTTTTGCTCGATGTTGGCTCCATCGTGAAAGTTGCTCAGTTTGATGGTCTGAAGCACCCCCTTAAGTATTACTAGGGTGTTTTGTTACACCCTGTAAACAAATATTTCGCTGAATTGAGTTTGCTTAGTAACGAATTTAGGTTATACCTTACCTGCAGGTTTTGGTATTTCGGTAAGAGGTTTTAAGCGTTTAGCAGCGCTCTGCATGTTCGAATAAGTGCTTATAAAAGGCCTCTTTGCTGGCTTATTCTCTTTATTAGGGTTAGAGTCGACAATCTTATTATTCCCGTTGCCTTCCCTTAGATGTCTCGCATTCTTTCTGTTCAGCGACACCGAAAATCTAGATTTTGCGACTCCTTTTTTCGTTTCAGATACAGAGTTAACTGGCATCTTCAGGATAACATTAATCGTAAAGTAGATACTTAACTACCGAGTAACTTTCGCAAGACATATCAAGGATGTTGAAAATATGAACCACTTCACATATTATACGTAGTGTACTTACGGGAAGTTTACATCAGACACATTGACTTACAATATACAGTAAGGCAATGCATTCCTATAGGAAAAACTCAATTTAAAACAGGAATTACGGAAAAATCCACCGCGATTGGCCCATTCCTAACAGTCGACCATCACACACACGCATATCTACACATAACTCTCGCACACCCACACAAACGCACACATTCACTCACTCACATATTTTAATATACACACACACACACCCACGCACTCAAACAACACACGCGCTCTCACACACACGCACACATTTCTCCTTTCAGTGCTAAGAAACAATTTATTCATCCATATTTGTAATCGTAATATTTTCAGTTAATAATTTTTATGCAGTCTAAGATCATATGTTTTTGTGTGCAACTGTACCCCCACCGCCTTTTTTGTTTTCAGTCATTGGAAAAATCAGTCATTTTGAATTTCAGGCATTTTGGGAAAAGGTGATTTTGAAATTAGTTCATAATGGTAATAAGACATTTTGGTTTTAGGTTCTTTTGAACCGGAGGCAAAAGAAAGACTTCTGTCATTTTAGTTGCATTGAGTCTCCACATAGAGAAAGTTGTTCATTTTGATGGTCTGATTATCCCCTTAAAATAGTTTCAGCTAATTTTGTTAGACCTTATACACGGCGTTATACTTTTATTTAATCGAGTTGTGCTGCCTTATCAAATCTTAGCTTAATAAAAGAAATAATAAATCACCTTATGGATGGACGGCTGTTGTTGCTCTAAACTTCAAACTAGGATGAAAGCTTTAGTTTCTCCAATTGGTCCATAAACCATGGATGACCACAAGCACGCTTTGTCAGGATATCACACCCAGTCTCCGTCACTAGAAGAGTTTGTTCAAACTGCAATGGAAGCAAAACATTGTTTAGTAAAGTGCATAAATAAGTAAAGTGCAATACAACCTGGGCCTCTTCAAGGCGAGAGTGAATAGGCATCTTTCTAGGTAAGCATGCTACATCTTCGGCCTCATCATCACTCAACATCAGGTGAGATTGGGGTCAAATGTTTACCTATCACACAAAAAAAAAAAAAAAAAGCCCGACCAGCAAAATTAAAAAAAAACCTGCTTTGGAGGCGCTAAAATAGACTATATCCTTTAACGGACGATTTTTCCAGTACACAAATTATTGATTTTCCGTAACATGGCGAGGTTTTTTTATTTTCCTGGTCAGGTTTTAAAGTATTATGCCACTTTGTCATTCCACACTCCCAAGCAATGATAGCGTTTGGGCAGTGCAACGCAATGCAGCTTTTGTACGGTGGCACGGCGTCGAAGGTGAGACATTCATCAAAATACAAGACAAGATCTAAATGGTTCTAATGGTTCTGGTGGTTATGGTTCTAACTGATTACTGATTAAAGTGCTCTAAAAACTAGATTAAAAATTTTTCTTTTAATTCGAGATCGTAGTGGAACAACATGTGCATAGAAAGCAACGCGAGGTAACGCTGTCGCACCGTACCTCTTTCTTTTTGCACGCGAAAGAACGAGATAGAAGGAGGAACAGAGCCTTATCAACCTCAAAGGAATGTGGGCAGACAAAAACGCAGGGATTCGTTGATATACATCGTCCTTTAGCGATACATTAAGTTATAAAAAAAAATTCTCAATATTACATGAATATATATCATTCTAAATCTTTCCAGACCAGTATATTTCACCACACGGATAGCATTATCGGCAGAGTCCATAAGCTCTGTTCGCGTGCAGGTGTCAGGGCAGAAAGGGCAGGATACGAGATAGGTAGTCTGAAGAGTAACACCACATTCACACCTGAGTCCGCAGTCTATTTAAGCACCCCCAAATCAGCCTGGGAAGCTCCAGGCTTTCCATGACAGAGACAAACGTGTCAGGAAGTGTGGTGCTTTCCCGCCATGAATGAACGAATATCTCTCTCTATAAAAAGGAGATTTTTTTGATAATATTACCTGTGCAGAGCGCGAGCCGTCAGCGGTGACAGCGGTCCAGTGATCCGGCCACTGCTCGTCGCGCCACCCACCCTCGTTGATCATCGGCTCGATGGTGAAGCAATGGCCTGGCTTCATCACACCCACTGCTTTGTTCTCTGCAATTGTTATTATTTATTGTCAATCATCAGCCTTTAAACGAGTCACTATCCATCTTCTTATCTTATCTTGTTGTGGGAGCTGGCAAGCCAGCAACACTTCGACCCAGTGGGATCTTTTGTGTTAGCCCCAATGCTTTTTGCTTTCTTCACCCTTCAAATACATGGTCAATGAAGGACGCGACACTATTTAAGGAAAGAAACCTACTATCCATCTTAGTAACTTCTTCAGAACAAAAAAAAGAATAGTCCAAATTGGTTAGGAAATACCGAAGTTATCGTGCAATAATCAGAATTAAATGTGCATTCAAAACTGAAAGTCATTATGAACTGTTGAGGAGATCTCTCGTACAGAGACGATCCTAGCTGCAGCACCATTATATTGCATTGTCATCAAGTTCCTAAACAGGTTCCAACTTAATATGCTGACGGTTTTTTAAGAGGATGATCAGACCATCAAACTGAACAACCTTCTCTATGGGACCAAAATGTAAATCGCGAATACAATCTGCTGTACAATAAACTTGTGTAGAGTAGGATTGCAGTTTTGTATGGGAATGCTGATTTTTGGTCAGTGTTTTGACTGTGGTCTCATAGTGAAAGTTGTTCAGTTTGATGGTCTGATCGTCCCCTTAAAAAACCTTCAATAAAAAAGAACCCTATAATGTATACCAAGTTTCAGCTCCATAGAATACCTAGAAGTGGTTCAAAATTCACTCCACATGATATTGACTAAACATGCTAACTAACAAACTAACAAGGCATGTTAAGAAAAACTTGTAAATTAAAAATACTTACTGGCATAATGAGGCACATTAGGTGCAGTATGGAACAGCCTATGTATCCCGTGCCCGCAATAGGACCTCACCACACTGAACCCATTAGCTTGAGCGTGCTTCTGAATAACATTGCCGATCTCACGGTACTTCTCCCCCGGCTTCACAATATCTATAGCTTTCGATAGACACTCGTATGTGACCTGCACAAGTTTACGTGTGGATTCAGGGACGTTTCCGACAAAGAATGACTCGTTGAGGTCACCGTGGAAGCCTCGGTGGTAGACTGTTACGTCTACATTGCACACGTCACCATCCTGTATGAAACAAAAAACATGCTCTTCAGAAAGTTGATATTATTGGCCTTAGTTTAAATAGTTGATATTGGCCTCGATTCGGAGTGTACCACGACTAAACTAAACTAAATGTATTCCTGTCACTTTCTAAAATAAGATTAAGAAAAGAGACAGAAAATCAACAGCTGACTTTAGTGCTGTCAAAGTGACGTTAAACGCCCAAAAACGACTTAAATAAGATGATGACATTACGACATTATGATGGCATGTTATTTTGCGCATTTAACGTCACTTTGACAGCACTAAAGTCAGCTGTTGGTTTTCTGTCTCTTTTCTTAATCTTATTTTAGAAAGTGACAGGAATACATTTAGTTTAGTTTAGTCGTGGTACACTCCGAATCGAGGCCATTATTGGCCTTAGTTTAAGTTATGGGAAATGTCAAACTTTATTTTAATATATTATTTAAGAGCTTTTGTTGTGTTGCCCCCAATCGTATTTTTTTTATTTCTAAACAATTAAACAACATTTCCATTGGCTTTCAATTTATGGAAACATTACGGATTATTATGATTTATGCTTAAAGCTATTATCGTTAAAACCGCTAAAAGTGGCCGCTGTTGGCGGTTTTAAAGATAATAACTACAAACAATAAAAACAAATCTGCAGGGACCCGATAAATAAAAAATCTGCAATGACTACAATGTGACATTCTTTTTTTTTTTTGAAATATTGTTCTATTGTTAAGAAATAAAAAAAATACGATTGGGGGCAGCACAATAGGCTCGGTGCAGCCGGTGGTTCCAGTCCATACAATATGTTATTATTATATTGTGCATCAAAGTTTTGTATAAAATTGACCCCTCTGCAACCACCTTAATAGGCTAATATGAATATGTTGACTCATAAGAAAATAATTATTGTGTGGTGCTACTCAAGGACACAACAGTTATAACATATCTGGAGATACCATTCTACTTCTGTCCATCTAGAGCCAAAATTGTATATCTATAGTTATTAAACTGGTGCATCGTAACGTCATACATATTTTGGTATCGTCTATTTAGTCACAAAATTTTATTGCAAAGTATGGAGCTGCTGCTTATTTTTTAAACATGGCGGGAATGAATATTTTACATTCAAATGTATATTGCAGTGCCCTTACAGGGCTCATGTTGCGAACTGTTATTACTTATAAGATCTATGTACACCACATGAAGCAATAAATGATTTTGAATTATGAATTGAATGTTGCGATCCGGTATTTTATTTTGATGGCCCGGTACCGGGTCGCGACCCGGCTAATGGGAAACGCTGCACTAGACAATGAAGTCCAGCGAGCCCAGGGTATGACTCTAATCTATTCTGTCTTGGAACACAGCTAGAGAAATTATTATTATCTAGCCTGTTTTGTGTCCCACTGCTGGGCAATGACCTCCGGTCTTCTTCTCCAATCCTCACTTTGCAATGCAAACTCAGGCCAACCATTCAAGAAGGTATCCAAGCCGTCGTTTAACCAATTCCCAGACGTCAGTCCATCTTGTGGAACCCAACTATAAACTAAAATTAACAGAATGGAAAACACTACCTCCAGAGGACGTAAATCAGGTATGCCGTGACAAATGACCTCGTTGACAGAAGTGCAGCAGCTGTTTGGGAAGTTGTGATAGTTGAGAGGGCTCGGGTAGCATTCCCGTTCAATGCATGCCTCGTGCACCGCACGATCTATATCCTCGGTGGTCACACCAACATCACACACTCTGAAACATAAATGTAATCTGCAATTAGGCCGATGATTGTGATGAGTAACAGTCAACATCATTCTCTTGCCCATTTCCCATTATTTGGGGTCAGTGCAATATGTCATCCTCTTCCATTCATCTCTCTATGCCGTTGTTTCAGCACTTAATCCTTTCTTACACGTATCATACTTCACACAATCCATCCTTTCTTCGGCCTTCCTCTCTCACCACAGCCATTCACATTCATACTTAACGTTTACGGATGAGTATTGTAAGAATTAACCCTAACTAATATCAGGATTGGAAGAGGCCAATGTGGGAAGAAAAGTTGAAGAGGTAGTTGAATTGGATGGTAAGTGAAACATTTAATGAATGTAATATAACAGAAATGTAGTGTAAAGGAATTGTAAAATAACAGAAATAATAATTAATTACAAGAGTTAACCTGCGACTTCGTCCGCATAAATTATATACCAGATTTTAAGTCAGATCTCCCTGACTCCAAATCAACCTTTTTTCAGAATTTTTGTCTGTTTGTGTGTTTGTTTGTTTGTTTGATCGAGCATCACGCAAAAACTACTGAACCGATTTTGATGATGACGAAAAAAGTTTCTAATAAACACACAGACAGACAAAAATTCTAAAAAAGGTTGATTTGGAGTCAGGGACACCTAAAAACCATATCGTAATCTTTTATTTGGAAATATCTTCAATGAACAGAAACACTTCTCTTACAGTTTTATAACAGTTTAGATGTAACGTAAGACAAAGACCCTTTAACAATAAAGGCTGGCAAATAATAATGTCAGGCCTGGTTCACTCCACTGTTTAGGTATAAAAATGTCATGGACAGTTGAAATACGCTGCAGAACAAATTCTGATGTGTATGTGAAGTCTACCAAACCGCATTGGGGACGCGTGGTGGACTAATGCCTATACCACCCTCCCTGAGGGTAGACCTGTGCCCTGCAGTAGGACGTATATATATTATTTGTGGTTGGGCTATTGCAAGCAAGGGTCGTTGTAACACGGAGACCAGCGCTGGTCCTTTTGTATTCGCCCCAAGCTCACCCATATTTACGCATACCTCCGAACTTATGGTATTTTCTTTTCATTCTCGGGAATGCAGGTTTCCTCACAATGTTTTCCTTCACCGCCGAGCTAGTAAATGATAAATACAACCGTACATAAATTCCGAAGAACTTAGTGGTACAGGCCAGGAATCGAACCGCGGCCTCAGTATTGAGGCGCTAGCTCTCTTCCGTATGGGCTATCATCGCTCTTAAAACGGGACGCATATAGGCTGATGATGAAGGACAGTTGACAGCACACAATCGTTGAGTACTCAGTGTTGTCTTTGCCCTTAGAGTATTTAATAGTAGATTACATACCGAGGGCAGGAAAGTAAGATGTCTCAGATCTCATGTAATTGTCAATCAACAAACATGTGGTCTGAGGCTTTCTTATTTTCTGCCTGTGTTTCTTCACTACTTTTCTCCCCGACAGAGTCGGAAAGCGGAATTATATATAAGTAGGCCATTCTTTTCTAATCTTAACATTGTGGCTTTATCTTAGTACGAGCTTTTACCCGTGACTTCATCCGCATAAATTATATACCAGATTTTAAGTCAGATGATAAGCTATCCAACAAAAAAGTTTCATCAAAATCGGTTCAGTAGTTTTTGCATGATACTCGAACAAACAAACAAATAAACAAACAGACACACAAAAAATTAAAATATTGGTGATTTGGAATCAGGGACAGGTAAAAACCATGTTGTAATTTTTTTTTTGTAAATATCTTCAATGTACAGACACATTTCTGTTACAATTTTATAATAGTTTAGATTTATGATTTTGCCAAATTGCAAGTGTTTGACATTGTACACACGGCGACAGATCAACCTACCCATAGTTGAACTCTATGTTCATGGACAAAAGGTCGAACTATGGTTAGGTTGATCTGTCGCCGTGCGTACAGAAATATTTGATGACTTCAAAGATTGTTTAATGCACAAAATAGACACTAAAACAACCACAAAATGGTTGAGCTTCGTTTCAAACTGAGGAAGCATAACATAAATATTATTTATTTGCACAAGTTAATTATATAGGTGTACATCTTAGGGGTAGTTTGACTATCCAAATATATGGCGACTTCTAAATGCAATAATCGAAAGACTGACCTGGCAGCTTCATCGAGAACTTCCCTGCCGAGGCGGCAAGCGACGCGCATGCCCTCGATCTCCTCATCATCCAGCACCTTGATCTGCCCCGAACCCTTCGCAGCATTCTCAGAGGCGGGGAAACCGGTGAGATGATCGGCATAGTCCGGACGGCCGATATGCGGCGGCACCGTACGCTTCGGCCCCGGCGGGTACGGCCTCAGCTTCCCCGTGAAATTATACGACGGCCAAGGATTATACTCAACGCCCGATGCATCAGCATTCTCACCCTCTAAAACCAAAATAACACGATATAAAAACACAATAACGGAGCACCGAAACATAACCTCAAAATTCTCGACTTACTCGCCAACGAATGGATAATTTTATGAGATTTCCACGATTTCTTGAAACAGTCCTGATTGCAGAAAAAAGAGCCTTGAATACCGAGTTTTACACACGTCGGACATTGTAATTGTGCAATTGATTTGCAGCCGGGGGTTTCACACATTCCAATCGCGGCCATTTTTTTTTTTCTTAAGTTCTTAATTGTCATTGTCAAACATCTGTCAAACTGTCAATGTCAAAGTCCCAAAAAAAGACATTTTCGCGCTGCCAACATTCAGCAAAAAGGACTAGAGGTGAGACGTTTCTAAATTACCGATTGTGAAATCAGAAGAACCGAACACAATAAAAATTCAGGGCAAAGTTTCAGGTTTTCGTTACCAAATTCATAAATATAATTTAAACAATATACCTACTATCTATTATTTTCATAGAAGTACAAGAACCTCATACCTAATGTTAATTGAAGTTTAAGATCCTTCTTCAATATCTCGTGCACTATAGTTTTTGGAAGCCCCAAGGCAGCCGCTCTCTTGCGAACGGACTGACGCGGATTATCGCTCAAACTGGACGCGACGAGTTCGATGTTTTCATTTGTTCTCGACGTCCGGCTGGGCCCCGGTCGTGGGTTATTTTCTGCTGAACTTGTTGCCCGGAACCTTCGCACCCATGATCGAATCAAATCTTCACTTGGGGCGTCACGTAACCGTCGAATATTGTAACGTGAACAAAATCTTCGACGAGAAATTGCACACGAATCATTGGCTTTAAAATACGCTTCGATTGCGAACGCACGTTGTTCACCCGTCCACTGCGACATTGCGACTAAAAAACCCGCACGAATGACGAAGCCAACGCGGCCCCCTCCCCGCTCCTCCGTGCAACGGTTACGGAGAAATTCGAAATTTAAATCCTAAATCTGCCACCGGACACCCTGTATTAAGGAAAAAAACTTACCTAAGTAGAGAAATCGTGCTAGAGGGTCTGCATGGTATACAACAACTACATCTGTGACTAGGTATTTTCTGCATACTCGTTAGCAGGCTTTTATAAAGCAATCATAATATTTATAACAACAAAACATAAAATATTTTTTATTTGCACACCAAAATATACTTATAATTACAATGTTTTACAATTTTCAGACTAGTTGTCTTGGCAGGCGTCCGTTAGTCTCCTCCCATAGCCCAGAAGTGCGATTTTTGAAAATCATACGAGCGAATTGGCAGTAGAAAGATGCATAATCTCCATAGTAATTTTGACATTTTCTACTGTCAAGTCGCTCGTATGATTTTCAAAAATCGCACTTCAGTATCCATCCATCCAACTTTCACCTTCATAGCCCAAGTCCTTATTTTCCCATCGCGGCCATAGCGCCGTACTGCAATAGTCTTGCATATGGCGGGGACCATCCCCGTGTATGTATCATGTTGTGCGCTCGGAGATGGTATCCGCCATTTGTGTATCCCTTACATTTAGATTAACTTTGTCTTTTGAACGGGCCTCTACATATTTGGCTTCGGCTCCATGCACGCCTTCCAAAGGTCCCGGCCCACTCTGCCTGCGCGCGTACCGTAACATCGAATTGAGTTAGGGTACGCCCGTCTCCCGCCGTACCCCGCACGCCACGCGGGCATAGACCCAACGCGGCCACTAAGCGCACCCACTTTATGGTATTTACGCTATGCCAATAGGTAGTATCTAAACTATTATAAAACTGTAACAGAAGTGTGTCTGCACATTGAAGATATTTACAAAAAAAGATTACGATATGATTTTTAGATGTCCCTGATTCCAAATCACCAATTTTTGGATTTTTTGTCTGTCTGTTTGTTTGTTTGTTCGTTTGTTTGGGTGTTTGTTTGTTCGAGTATCACGCAAAAACTACTGAACCGATTTTGATGAAACTTTTTTGTTTGATAGCTTATCATCTGACTTAAAATCTGGTATATAATTTATGCGGACGAAGTCGCGGGTAAAAGCTCGTATTATATATATAAAGATCAAAATTAAACTTACTGTAAACAATGGTTCGTAGATAATTCAACCAACCATCAGGTTGATCCCAAGATCGAATGAGAAGGTTTCTAGATCGAACATGTAAATAGTTCAAACCAGCTATAAAATCATCAAAGTCCATTTCAGTAATCACAATAATTATTTCTTTGCACTATAAAAATATCTCGGAAACTATAATTTTATTTAAAAACCTTGTTCAAGTTTAGAGCAAAGAATTTATGTTTAGAGCAAAGAAGTTTAGAGCGTAAGAATGACGCTGTCATCTTAACGTGAATGTTTTTAAAACTATAGGTGTTCTATTTTTAAAACTATTCTATTTTCTTCAATCTTCGCTACTACGTCACAGATTATTTAATAGTTACTACACTACGTTTGGTTGCTGGTTGGTTGCGTTTGAGAGTAGTATTATAAACATTGTACCTAATTCTCTATGAGTAGGTAGTATGTAGTAGTAAATACTCTGAGTAAATTAGAATAAGGCTCTTTTTCCACTACACCGGTCCGGCACACGATAATTTCCAATCCGATTTAGAAATCTATTACACTACCTATACTCGCTTTTCCACTACCCCGGTATCCGGTTGTTATCGATCCGGTAATTTGCCAAACCGTTGGTCTTTTATCGTCCGAAGTGACAGACGTACAAAAACAATGCATGCTTTTGCATTACCTGTCCGGTCCGGCTATTTCCAGTTAGATAAAAACTATAGGGCACATATGCTTTTGAGGTAAGACTCGAATTTTACCGTCCGTTTTTTACCGGATAAGTGGAAAAGCGTTGACCGGTTTTCGATATTTTTCTGAAGGCTATTTCCGACATCCGACGCCGGACCGGAGTAGTGGAAAAAGAGCCTTAGGGAGATCATTCCTCATCATTCCAGTAAATAGATAGGTACTCTTTCTTAAGCCCGCACTTCACTCTCGCCGAGAATTCTCGCCAAGAACGCTCGCCGAGAACTTTCAAGGAAAATTACTATGGCTTTATTCAATTCAAATTCAAAATAATTTTATTTCAGACAAAGTCCATAGATTGTTAGTATATATAAACTTAAAAACTATATTAGTACAGTATTATCAAATTGTACAACAATAGTCCTATATCTACATAGCCTATTTTCTGATAGAGGGGGCAGCGGAGAGGTGTAGTTTCGTCCAGTGCCTCCAGAAGGGACAGTGTGGCCGGTTTGAAATGGTGTTCAGGAGACTGTTGGTGCTACTTTGGACGCGACGCATCAGGGAGGCGACTCTACTGCGTATTATGGCGTGAAAGGAAGTCACACTTGCCGCCGCGAACATCCCTGACGCGCTGCAAAACCTCGGAAGCCCCATCAGCATCCTGAACCCATTATTATACTGGATACGCAGAGCATTGCAGGCTCTATCTGCGTATAGCTGACCCACAGGCTGCACGTGTACATACATCGACTGGCAAAAAGCTCTGAAAAGTGTACGCTTTACTCTTCAGTGCATCGTGCAAACCTACGTGCCAACATATTACAGCGCACCGTCAACGCACTGCGCTCCCGCTCCATGTCAGAGTTGTCCTTAAGGTCATCATTTATGATGCCACGAGAACAATGAAGGGCATCCACACTCTCGTTCTCGGCCTAAAGTTGTGGCACAGTTCGAATCGACACCATTGTGGTCGAAACTGTATAGTAGGTATGCAACAGCTCATGATCATGGTGTACCTACCTACTTCCTACCTACCTGCATAAAGAAAGGTTGTTTGTCTTTGCCCAGCCTTTGAGTACCTAGTGGTTAAAGAAAAAGAGTTAAGGTGGCGGTTGACAGTAGAGCATGGACACCGGTTTTCGATACTACCGAAAAACCGGAATACCGGACCAAATATGCGATATTGAAAAATTCGGTTTTGGAGCGACAAATACCGGTTTTTCGATATTTAAGGAAATTAAATTAAAATGACAAATATTATTGATTTTAAACATGTTACAGCCATGTTGTGCTATTTCGAATCAAATAAAGATTGAAAAATTAAGTCTCTTGAAACCGGACTCTTCCGCTCACGTCCCTGAAGACGCAATAGATTGAAAAAATTCGCACCCGGTTCGATTTTGCGTTTCTATTGGATAACGCAATTCCCCAAGGTTTGGAAAAGTGCGGGTTCAAGTCTCGTTCAATTTCTTAATTTTTAACCCTCTAATGCATGAATTATGAAGGATACGATAAAAAAAATGTTTGATACTAAATATCTGTTTAGAATCAAGTATAAAAACCATAACAAAGATTTAAAAAAATTTATGACTTTATTTTCAGAAGATAATTTTCAGAACCATATAATATGGCTTTATATGCATTTAGTCCAAAATTATTTCTGACATAAATGGCTCCGCATGCATGTATTATTATTTTTTTAGATGTATTGATAAGTTTTAATTATGCAAGTGCCTAGATATTGGTTGCTTCTCTTAGTTGAAATGACATTTAGCTATTATCGACGAAGTACTTAACGATTCTCCTATGCTGAAAACATAATTACGGACATAGTACTGTAACCATAGGCATAGAATAACTAAATTGCAAAGATCTTGTCAATATTTCTAACATCTTAATAAAATATTTACATTTCAATGTATTATAATTAAAGTTTATATGTAAATAATATTTTATATATGCAGTTTAGTCTCACTCTAAGTACCTGGTATACTCAAACTGTTTTTTAACAAGTATAACTTGTTGATTTAGGCCAGTTGAAGCATATAAGATATAATAAATTCCATCATATACTGCGAGTGGATTATACAGAAAATACGATTAGTTTCACAAGCCTAGTGTACATTTTCATGACACAAATCGATGCTTTGATGCATACGAAGCCATATATGACATCTTACATAAATTAGGTAAATAATTAATAAAATAATTATAATCTAAAAATAGATGATCTACAAATGAGGAAGAATGTCATGACTACCTTATTTATATTTTTAAAAGACTCACTTTATTTTTATTATCTTTTTACATAGGTCGAAATCAGGAAAATTCTGCTCAGGTAGAATATGAGCAAGGTCATGAAATGATGGTTGGTTACTATAAAAAATTATAAGAAAAGTTGTTTTGGAAAAAATATGTTTAGTTCTCTATGAATGTTGGCAATACGGTTTAATAAGTTACTTGATAATTAACAAAAAATATCTTATGATAAAAAATGATTTCGTTTTGAGGCCATATTTGGCTTCGTATGCATTAGAGGGTTAAATCTCTAATTTGAAATTAAAATGTATTTTATCAAATAACTCCGATTCATATTTTTGTAACAATAAGTTACGACTAAAACCCGTGTGGACGAAAGCACAACAGCGATGGGATCGCAGCCGATGCAACGTTAATTTATTGACCTAAGTCAAACGTAGGTAATGGTAATGGCGAATCCCGCCAAGCGCAGTGACACCACTGTGATGTGCAAGCTGTTCGCTTTCGTGCAAAACAAGCTGGACGTGATAGAAGAGCTTAGTCTGGAGCAGATCTGAACGTCGAGCTACATGGAGGACTAGATCCACGCCACCATGGTGGTGCTGCACGAGACCGCCGCGACAGGACCCGTGCACCTCGTCACCAGCGGGACTAGTTCGCCAACCCGCGATAGCGTGATATAGTGCTTACACGCTTCCACTCTCTTTCTTTTTGCGCGCGAAAGAACGAGATAAAAGACTAAATTTGACAGATGGATGTTAAATGTCGCTATCGCAGGTTGGTGTACTAGCCCCGCAGGAAGAAAGACGGGCGCGGCAAACAGGACCTCCGGGAAATATTCGGGGTGTTGATGGTGTTGACCCTGACGATATTCCCACGTACGTGGTAGGGAACCTCAACAAGCTGTCGCCGGTGACCTTCGATCATGTCGACGTGCGTCGTCGTCGGTTGCTCAAGGAAATCCAGCTGTTGAGGGCCTACATCACCGATATTCGAGGCAAGTTGGAGGCCTCGGAACGAATCTGCGCCGAGTTGCGACATGTGGTGACCACATTACAGGCAGTGAGTGCTGCGCCAGCGTTTTCGCCTTCGCCAAATAAGCGAAACGAAACCGTGCGGCACAGCGCTGCCGCACCACCCGACACCTCTCGTCACCTGCAGCGGACCCAGTTCGGCCGCGGGCCGATGCTCCCACCATGCCGCGCGCTCGCGCCATCCCTGCAACGAGCTGAACTGAGCAGCATCCTCCCATGACCCACATGAAGCCAACCACATCCAGGATCACGAGGAGATGTACAATGTGTTGCGCCTATGTCGCGCGCCCTGCGTCCACTAAGGGGTTCCGGGCGCGCGACCCTTTTGAAGAGGAAAAACCATAACCGCCGTAGCCCCAACATACGCGGTACCGCACCGGCTGCCGCTTCCTGCATCAAGGCGGCCACGCTGACGGCTCCAGTGTACATCTCCCACCTGGACAGAGAGACGATTTCGGACGACATGCTGCGTCACCTCTGCACCAGGTTCCATGTTCGGGGCGGCGGGCCTCTGCCGGTGAAGGTGCTTGAACTAGAAAGATTCAGATCGGAAAGATCTTCTGATTTCAAGGCCTTCAAGCTCCGAGTTCCCGTCGCTCACCTGAAGAGTTTCCTGACTCCATACGCATACCCAGACTTCTGTCTTAGCAGGTTTAAAAGTAATTTAAAGTAGAAATTTCAAAAGATGATATTTTGACGCAGAGTGTAGATAAAACGTACTTTTATTTCTAAAATATCCATCTTTTTAAATGATTACGAGAATATCGAAAAAATACCGAAAAACCGGAAAACCGGTATTTAGAAATATCGATATCGAAATAATACCGGTATTGTGAAAACCGCCGATAGTCCATGCTCTAGTTGACAGCCGACCGCACGCCGCAGCAGCATGTCGCGACGACACTACTGGTTTGTATGTAATTCTATGAAATACCCTCCGCAGCCTCGGCGACACGCTGCTCGACTACACTGCGGTGCGGTCGAGCTTCACTGTCGCTCAACCGCAGACCAGTAATTAGTGTCGCCGAGTGCTGCCAGTATGCGATAGATTATCTTAGATTCACGATATTTTTGAGTGGCATGCTATAGAAAATAAAAGTCGGGTATAACACGATAATTCATACGAATTCCACGATATTTCTTAAATTTAATGAAATCTCTATTTTCAACCACATTTTTTGTTAAATTCCTACAATACATCATACTGCGTTTGGTATTTGGTAAAAAAGTGTTCAAATATTACTAGATATATAAATACGAGATGATAATTTTGGGAAACAAATAAAAAAAAACATGTCTTTACTTTTTACGAAAATCTTTTCTATTCGTTTTTACGAAAATCTTTTCTATTCACCCTTTATTAGAGCTCCAGTTAACTTGAGACTGGTGGAATGCCTTTAACGTGATAACGAACAAATTACAAAATGCAACCTTAAGAAAAATTATAACCCCAAAAAATACCCTAAGTTGGCAACACTGTCTGTAGCTGCGACGTGCAGCTGCTGCGTGTGTGTGGTCGGGTTCTCGGGTTCGAATTCACGGAATTCATCGTAGTCGTCGCGACCGCACGCTTCATGCGGTCGGCTACCAATTTGCTCCTTAAAATTATGTTAACTCCCTCTTCCCAAAGAGGGTCAATATTTGCCTGACAGTAGGTAGGATACTTTAAGAAATAATACCGAACAAATATTAATTAAGGTCTTCCGATGAAATTAACAGATACGCAGGTTCTTTAAAAGATTTTATACCTTTTTTTTTAGAACTCTTTTTCGCCTTGATACTCGTAAGTACTAAAATACCTTTTCAGTTTATACGATGTGTGTTGTGTACGCACGTCCAACCTTTAACGAACTCAAGAGGGTAAAGTAACTAAATAGAATAAGAACAGAGGGACAATTCTATATAATACTCATTATTACGGCCCGGTAGCTCAGTTTGTAGTGAACCTGCCTGCTGTGCCGAGGCTCGCGTGTTCGAATCCCTTAAGGGACAAATATTTGTATGATGAATATGTATGTATTTGTACTCGAGTCATGGATGTTTATATCTGTACATTATGATTTATGATACAAGTGAGCGAAGTTGGTTATCACAGCCGAGGCGGGATTGCAGCACGAGCCGCAGGCGAGTGCTGTTTAACTAGCCGAGGCTGTAATGATCAACGCTCACGCGTGTCATACGACGTTTTTCAACACACTTGCGAGGAAAAAGTGTTAAAATTTTAAAACACACTATTTTAGACAAAATAAGCTAGCCGCGCGTAGGTAGAGTAATGTATAACGTCGTCGCGCAGTCGCAGCCAGCTTATGTTTGTTTCGCGTAGCTTGATGTGTCTATAAGGTCTAACAAAATTAGCTGAAACTATTTTAAGGGGATGGTCAGACCATCAAACTGAACAACTTTCTCTATGGGACCAATATCGAAATTGCAAAAAAAATCAGCTGTTCCATACATTTGAGTCGAGTTATGATTTGTAGCTTTGTATGGGACAGCAGATTTTTTCGCGATTTCGATATTGATCCCATAGAGAAAGATGTTCAGTTTGATGGTCTGATCATCCCCTTGAAATTAGTTTCAACTAATTTTGTTAGTGTATACCTATACAAGTCTAGATACCTACAAGTGAGCTAAATGTAAGCACGGTATAAGAAAGAGTATCTAGTACTATATACAGTACGGACACTCTCTTCCTCCCACCAACTTTTTACCTCACCCCCTCTATTGCTCGCTGGTTATCGCGCGCTGGTTCTACGACGAAGACTTAAGGTTCAATTTCTTTGGTTTCGCATGTGGTGACGTCATCTTGTCAATTTCAAATTTTTGTATGCAGTGTCCGGGCTTATTGCTTATCGAGCCGGCCTGCTGTACCTACTTATTTTGTCCAGTAATCCTCTACTTCAAAAGTAGGTTTATATTATAACCGACGACTCAGGTATCTGACCGTTTGAATCAAATGGACCTTCTGAAGGTATATATATTTAGTGGTAAAGGTAGGTACGGTACCAAATTAGGGCAATGTTTGCCGTAATGCGGAGGACCTAATGGGGCCGCAACACCGTTTACGCCTCGGGAGATACAATGAAATTGGGGTCCTGTCCTGTTTATCGTCCAGTCATTTCTGATCTAGGGGCTGTAGTCCGGCTGTTGTGAAAAGAGCTTGCAGTTCGATTTTGAAAGACATAACCTAAGGTTGTACCTGTTAGTATTACCGTACTTAACCATTATGATGTTTTTAGGGTTCCGTACCCAAAGGGTGAAAACGGGACCCTATTACGCCTTATTTTGCCTACGTTGTCCGTCCGTCCGTCTGTCCTACCTATTTAGGGCTGTAACTTTTGAACCGTAATAGCTACATAGTTGAAATTTTCTCAGATTATGTGTTATTGCGGCGGATTTGTTAACAAAGAATAAAAATTTCAAAAAGTTAAAAATTAAGGGGGGTTCTCAACAGGAAACTAGTTTTTATCAAAGTTTTTTCTTCACGCTCTATCGTAAAAACGGTAATACATACAAGCGTCAAACTTAGTGCGATTATAGAACATACTCTACAAAATAACAACAAATACTAAAAAACGGCCAAGTGTGAGTCGGTCTCGCGCTAAAGGTCCCGGACAAAAAAATATTTTTTTTCTAAGTTAATAATGTTGTGTTCTGTAGTGGTGTGGTATGGAACCCTCGGTGCGCGAGTAGCCCGACTCGCACTTGACCGCTTTTATTTCTAACTTCAATGGATCCAACTTAATACAGGGTCCAACTTTATAATGCTGACACTTTTTTAAGGGGATGATCAGACGATCAAACCGAACAACGTTCTCTATGGGACCAACATCAAAATCGCGAAAAAAAAAATCAGCATCCTATACAGGGTGAAATTAATATCATTAGCATCCTTTTAAAATAAGAGTCTCAAATTGAACAACTTTTACTATGGGAGTAAACAGATCGGAGCAAGAAAAAATCTGCCAATCATACAATAGAACTTTTGGATATGAAAGGATCAATTAATTGTAGACCCACAAACGGTTACGTTTATTGATGGTATTACACTCTAAAAACATAAGTAATTTAATTTACTATAGTAATCGGACGAAAGATTAGGTAAAAATGCAAACGGAATTATTATGAAATATCAATTGAGCATTTTATGCAACTGGGGTTACAGGGACCCTGGCCTAATGCAGTGCGATTGCGGCGAGCCTATTCAGTCGATGGCGCACCTGCTAGAGTGCCCGTTGTGCCCAAACACCTGCACGAGAGAGGACCTCAATAAGGCTACACTGGACGCTGTCAGGCTGGCCGAATATCTGGCCAATAAAATATAGAAATAGTAGAACAATTGACACGAAAAGAAGAAGAATTGAGCATGTATAAATTATATAGTAATGTAATCAGATTTAAAAATTATGAATGTATGTACGCTATCCTAACACACAGTCTTTAAACTATATTAATTATTATTTCCACGCTGTTAATATTTCAAATTCATTTTCGTTTGACATTGTAAAATCCCTTGATATTATAAATGTGAATGTAAGTTTGTTTGTTAGGCTTTCACGCGAAAATTACTTAACTGATCATCATGAAACTTTGTACACATATTCTTGGAGGTATTAGAAGTAGCATAGGATACTTGGGGTTTTCCATATTCCACGCAGACGAAGTCGCGGTCAAAAGCTAGTACTTAATAAAAATTATATATCACATTGAATGCCTTGAAGAGGCAGATTGCTGTACCATAAGGTACCATACCAGTACCATAAGGTATAGCTTATACTACCACTATAATCTAGAGATTATGAGAAACAAATCGACATGAGTTCCATATACGCGCCAACTATACACTAAAAAAATTTAGGGGCCTTTTTCCCATAGCTGGAGGAATTATCTCTTTTTTTCATAAACGACACGAATATTAATCGTGGCGTGGCAAATCGTGGCACTAATTTTCCGGTGGCTTTCCTTACGGTATTGTCGCATCTCTAAACATAGGAAGTACCTAATTACCTATCTTCGGTTTCCTCTCTACCTACTCTGAACTTTGTGAAGTCTTTTAAAGGTCAAAGTCATATTATTTGAGATAACTTAATGAGGAATGGTTTGACCTATACTTATACTACCTATTATACTACTTATTATACCTATACTTCCTTACATAAAATTATAAGAAGGTATTGATTACGGTGACCGATCTTATAGCTTTATACAGGGTGTAAGTAACAAAACACCCTAGTAATACTTAAGGGGGTGCTTCAGACCATCAAACTGAACAAATTTCACTATGGAGCCAACATCGAAATTGCGAAAAAAAAACCGCTCTTTCATACAAAACTGCAGTACCGACTCGACTCAAATGTATGGGACGTCAGATTTTTATTATTTTTTCTCGACGTTGGCTCCATAGGGAAAGTTGTTCAGATTGATGGTCTGAAGCACCCCCTTAAGTATTACTACGGTGTTTTGTTAGACCCTGTATAAGAAATCCATGTTATACGAGATGTAACACCATGTAACTGATCAAGTTTCACTAGGGACACAACTTCGACAAAAAAAACCTGATGTCCATAAATATTATTTAAGTAGAATTGAGTAGAGTAGGAAGGTACTGCAGTTTAATATGAAACAGCAGATTTTTTATTTTTTCGCGAATTTGTTCTGTTTGATGGTCTAAACTACCCCTTCAAATATTCACCATCATCATCACAGCCGATGGACGTCCACTGCTGGACATAGGCCTCCCACAAAGATCGCCACAACAACCGGTCCGGCGTTGCCCTCATCCAACGGGTTCGCGCCGCTGTCTGTCACCTTTGGCCCACCTTGGGGGGCTACCCAGTACCCACGCTTCTTCTTATCGTGTGGGCAGAGCCCTGGTGTCAGAGTTTTTTCAGACCGCCTTACGGCCTCTAACGTGGTTTTTATGTAACGACTACTAGGTACCACAAGAGATAAGTAGCCGGGACCAACGGCTTAACGTGCCATCCGGAACACGAAATCATCTTTCTTTTCAGACAATCAGGTGATTCAGCCTGCAAAGTCCTAACCAATTGGGGAAAAACGCACAATGTGACATTATCAGTAGGTGTCCCCTGTGGGAATCGCACCCACGACCTCTGTGTCAAGAGCCCAATGCTCTTAACCATTAGACCACGGAGGCAGTTACCTGGGCCTCAATCGCCCTAAGTTTGAACGATACTACCAAAACAAAACCACAACCAAAAACGTTACGTTATGCACAATTCGTATCGCGCAAATTATATTAACCGTAACGATTTAGCTTTATTTCGGAAGATACGTTGGCGTAACGTTTGATGTCCGTTCGATCGAATTTTCTGTATTGTGCGATTTTTCAGAAAAAAATATCGCGATAGCTTTTCTACTTCAGCTAAACCAAATCTAAACCAAAACTAAACCAAAACCAAACCAAAACCGTATAAAATACTGCCTCCGTGGTCTAATGGTTAAGAGCATTGGCTCTCGATACGGAGGTCGTGGGTTCGATTCCCACGGGGGACACCTAGTGATGTGTCACTTTGTGCGTTTTTCCCCAGTTGGTTAGGACATTGCAGGCTGAATCACCTGATTGTCCGAAAAAAAAAATGATTCCGTACTTCGGATGGCACGTTAAGCCGTTGGTCCCGGCTACTATCTCTAGTAGTAGTCGTTACATAAAAACCACGTCAGAGGCCGTAAGGCGGTCTGAAAAAACTCTGACACCAGGGCTCTGCCCACACCATAAAGTTATTATACCTGTCGGAATAGAGTAACTGACATGAGTTGTCAAATGAAACCGTTTTCTGTGCATTCGTCGGCACTTATCGGCACCCTAAAACTTCGAGTTCTGTGTATAATTGTGAATCTAACGTGAAATCGTAGGTAATTTAATGAAATAGTGTTAGTATATTTCACAAAATAATCTACGACTTTATTTTAGATTCACTAATTATTCACAGAGCACGAATATTTACCCAGTCGATTGTGCTGACAAGTTCCCAAAAACGGTTCTATTGCCTCGCGTCACGTATCTCTTTCTATTATACAGTGGCGCCGCTAGGTACATCTCGCTCTCTCCGCTGCCACTCTATATGATACCTTTATGGCCCACACGATAAGAAGAAGACCGTATAAAATTGCGCAATTGAGGCCCTGTTAGTAGTACCCACGTTGCGCTTTAATTACTCGAAATAAATTCATAATTATACTGGGGACTGGGGTGTTCAATTAAATACATTTGAAAGGGGGTGCTTACCCCATCACACTGAACAACTTTTACTATAGGACCAACATCGAAATCGGGAAAAAAATTAAGTGTTCTGTTGCTTGCTTATCGTGTCGACTTCAAAACAACAAAGTCGCTAAATAGTACCTTGCCAGAATTGGATTGATTTTCGCTCCATATTGTAAGTTTTTCAGTTTGATGGTCTGAATCACCCTGTCTAATATGTAACGTATAAAATTTTACACCCTGTATGCTGCATGCTAGAAGATAACAATATTTCTAAAGAACCTAATGAATGTCCTCTTAATGTGCCGTTTGAAAATAAAACTAAAAAACGTAAAAGAGAAAGGAGGATCAACAATATTTATAGTCCACTTTCTTATTCGACTAATCCCACGTTTCCAGGAAATATTTCAGGCTCGTTTGTCGAGTCCGTTAATTGTGGGGATTACGTTTAACTTGGGTCGATGAGATGAGGCGAGATGTCCCGTCAGGTTGATATACAGGGTGTAACAAAACACCCTTGTAATATTTTAAGAGGCGGTTTGACCATCAAACTGAACAACTGTTTAGTATGGCGCCAACCTCGAGAAATAATGAAAAAATCTGCTGTTTCATACAAAACTTCAGTACCGACTCGACTCAAATGTGTGGGATAGCCAATTCATTATATTTTCTTTCGACGTTGTCTCCATTGTGAAAGTTGTTCAGTTTGATGGTTCAAACATTTTGGGACGGATTGGTAGATTTCACAATAACCATATTTTATACGAATCTCAATTTCAGAATTTGTTAGAACTTTTAGCATGTTGGAGGTTAATTAAAAGTTATTGCGTAAAACAAAGTAAAATTTTATTTCCATCAGAAACTAGCTTTTTCCAGTGGTTTCATCTTCGTGGAATGCGTTTTGAATCTTTGAATCGGTGAGATTCAAAATCGTGGTCGAATGGTGCATGATTTTGACGTTTGTGACTTTCAAAAATCGCACTACTGTTAATACATATATAGGCCAGTCATTTTACGGAGTTTTGTTAGGCGGGGTAGGAAGTAATTATTAATTGAACTTTTAAACTGTAACCGGCACCATTTAGTGACAAAAATAGTATCCTAAACCAAATTAAAAAAAAAATTGCTACGCAACATAGAAATCAAAATTGTGTGTCCCAGAAGGCTTTTAAATTAATAATATTAATACCAATGCACTCATTTGAATTAGATTTAACAATATACATTATTTTTGATCAATAAAATAGGCATTAAAATTTTAAAAATTTGGTATTTATTAGAAAATACGAATGTATTTTTCAAAACCTTCTAAGTACACAAAAATATTTACACCATGTTTGAAGTATGTATGATGGTAAAGCCTTAAATATGTGCAAAAAAAAATTATCTTCAGGTTTTTTTTTTAGAACAAGATAATATCTATATTTTAAAATTGGACAGTTCCAATTTTAAAATATAGATATTATCTTGTAGCTGACGTAATTTTTTTTTAATTTTGGTACATTCTTAAGCTCAAATTGGCGCTTCAATATTATAGAGGAAAAAAAATGCAATTAGTAATTAGTCCCAGCACAAACCGTAAAATGACTGAATTATGTTTTTGCCTTTGAAAATGAATTTGAAACGGTGGGTACCTATTCAGTTTAATGGACTTCAGAATAAACAAGGCGAAAAAAAATCGTCTATATAACAAACCTTAGACAATAGTAACAAACAGACAAAGCCTTCGCATTTATAATAATAGTAAGAAATATATACTTTAATTTGAATATGAAAAACATTTTGATGGCATGGCGGCTGTGTTATTGTAATGATAATAGAAACAGCAAAAACATGAACAAACAATCAATAAGTCGATTTACCTATGTAGGTATCATTTATCATAACTTATACCTAGTCTACTAAGTACATAATGATTATAATGATCCTTCTTTATACGCTGACCAGGTCTACCCTATATCAAACTGTATAGTCACATTCAGTCGCACACAGTTTTGCCATAAGAGAGACAGAGCTAGATTACTCAAATCTGTTACGTCACCATTTTTTAAGCAAATTCAAGTAGCTTTTATAGAAAATCGTACCTATTTGACTATATCCCTTAGAATAGTCTTTTTACAAGGCGCAATCAAGATTCTCTTTTCAACTTAAATAAATATTTCAAAATAATTAAATTCTTTGCAAATTCTTGAGCTCTAACGGGACATAATTTTGCTATATTTTCGAGACGACTATCGTCAGGACGTCTATTAAAGAGGGTTTAGCGAACAACCCCGAAGGCTCTACCTTTCTGTACCCCGGCCCCAAGTTGGGCGCCAGAACGTTTCGAGTCGCGGCACGGAGCGGCCGCTTCGCCTCCGTTTGCCGCGTTTGTTTCGCGATCTAAGTTGTATCAAATTGTATCTTGGTTATAAGGTAAGTGTTCTTTATCTTAATTCAAACGATTTACTTTTAAATTAAAAATAAGTTTTGCTGTTTTCTATTAACTGTATTTTTGAGATTAACGGCATTGCCAAATATTTTTCGAGTTTTGTGAATAGGTGGTAAAATAATAAACAAAAGCCTCGCTTTAAAACACACATTTTGCGGCAAATCGAGATTTTTTTAATATAAAATATTACGTTGTTTAGTAATTATTGGCCGCTCGCGCCCCTGGCATGAAAATTATTTTACGCAGGCATCAGCTGTTTGTGTTCTGCTGAGTTTTAATGGCTCCTAGAAAGAAGAACGGCAGATTTGGAACTAGCCATTTTTTACGAAAACTAAAAGCCATTCAGGACGGCGGTCATAATTATTATAGACCAGCGAACTATAGTTCACTGTTATAGACAGAAAAAATTTAGCCATTTTAAAAAAAAAACTTCCATCTCTCCAGTAGTCCGGATTCAAAAATAGAAATTACTATTAAAATAGACAAATCATCCAAAAAGCAGTAGCAAAACGCCACCACGACAGCTATTTTTTTCATCTAATATTATCACAGATATTTTTTGGTCGTTACGGAACGTATTTGGCTTGGTTGAACTGATAGTGTGTGTGATTTCGTTATCTTCCATTATCATAATATTGCACGGTTATCGTGAATTTTCATTGAAATAAACACAATGAGTGCGTAGAAGATTGAGTGGACTATCTAATAAGAAATATTATGAGTTTCACTCACTTGATACAAAAGTTATCATAAGGAGAAATACCTTCTAATCCCCCAATTTTTACAGGTAACAACCAATTTACTTTTGTGTTAGTTTTGTTTCACGGTGTTTTATGGTCTGAGCATTGCCTTAAAAAACCGTCAGCGTATTAAGAAGGACCCTATATAGTTTCCACTAGGTATTTTTCTCCATGTATACGATATGATTATATTTCTGACAGGTCAGAGATATTCTAAAAATACTATATTAAGAATTTCCACATTTTACTAGCAAACAAAGCCCAAATTCTGTCTTGTGTGAGCCCATCTCCACTTGTGATGGATAAGCTTGAGCTTGCTACGCGGAGACAAATATTATCATCTATTTACCTAATAATAAAATGACAGACATTATAATTATCAAAACTACATGATCGACGGGCTCCCCTTTATACTTGCCGTTACACTGGACAGATTTTCGGTAGTAGTTAGTGAAACGTGGATATTTTGCATTTTCAAAATATACCTATGTATATAAAAAGATCATAAAAACTGTCAAAAAGCAATAGTATAAAGGATCTTAAAAGGGTGAAGATAGTAAAAAATCGTCACTTTACAAGCCCCGTACAACCTTGTCGCCACGGAATTAATTCAAGATCCACATTAAATTCTAATCCCTCAAACCGCAGTGAAGGCACTTTGTGAAAAAAGCGCTGTCGTATCCCCTCTGATTCAATTTCAAAGAAGGAATTGTTCAAAAGGAAATTAATACTGGACCGTAATCCGGGGGTAGTAGGGTCGAATGGTTCGCGGTTAATGGACTTTTTTTTTTAATTTTAAGACTAGGTCCACAATTGGATACTGTTATGTAGTTAACTGTTTTTTTAGTACGTCCCATTTGGAGTGATAATTAGGTTTCCTTTGTGTGGTACAAAATTCAGGATCGTACCTATTCCTTTATGAGTCTATACAAGATTACTGTAACTCCTCGTGGGTACGTAAACAAAACGGTAACAATTTTTTTCCCAAATACGCAATTTTCCCGAAAAATTTAAAAGTAAAAAAAAGAGAAAAAGGTGAGAAAAAGGTGCTGAGTTCTATTTTTGAATTCCACCTTATTTGGTAATACGAAAGTGACATAAACTGTATTAAATTCATAAATTATTCGTGTATGATTATCATTATTGCTACGCTCTTGTCGGAAAAATTCGCCAATTCAGTATCTTTCCCGCTAGCACAGATGTCATTTGACACTAGCATATGGTGTGTGATTGTGTTACTGTATGTGTATAATATGATTTAGGATGTGTAAAATTAAAAAATAACACTCCAGATCATCTGTAAACTTTATGTTCAACAACAACTAGCTGATACCTGTGACTTTGTTTGTGTTGAATTTTTATCCTATTTTCTAGCATCTATCCGTCATCAGGCAGGATACCAGATTATACTACTCTGTGATACCAGCTATTTTCCTGTCTAATTTAATCAAGATAAGTTCAACCTTGAATAGATAACAAATATACAAACCAACTATCGCAATTATTTATTAGTCAAATCAATGATGTTTTCAAACACAGATAACCTCTGGTCATGTCATGACCCAATTCACAAATTAACAGATTTACTTCCTTAAATCGTTTTTTTTTTTGTAAAATATTTAATAGAAAAATTCATTTAAACCCCTCATTTTAGCAGTAAATTGGTCTCATCTTGTCGTTAAATTGAGTGTATTGTTCAGTTTATTACGAAAAGACTATCCTAATCATTTTGCTGAAATTCCTTTTGATAAGCTATTTTGGTAGGTACCATTTTGGGAATTCGTATTGATTTAGTTGGCCGTAATTGATTTTTGAAAAAGTTGAGGGGTTGAGCGTTTATTATCGCTGGCTTTAACTAATAATCATTTCGACACTGACTCAAAATCTACAGGGTGTAACAAAACACCCTAGTAATACTTAAGGGGGTGCTTCAGACCATCAAACTGAACAACTTTCACTATGGAGCCAACATCGAAATCGCGAAAAAAAAAACAGCTCTTTCATACAAAACTGCAGTACAGACTCGATACAAATGTATGGGACGAGAAAATTTTTTTATTTTTTCTCGACGTTGGCTCCATAGTGAAAGTTGTTTATATTGATTGTCTGAAGCACAGGGTGTTTTGTTACACCCTGTATATTTTGGTTACCTATTTGTAAATAATGCTGACAGTTTTTAAGGAGATCTGATGGTCTGGGAGGTCTGATGATCAGACCATCAAACTTAACCGACTGACCGACGACGAAATCGCAAAAAGAAAAACAGCTGTTCCATACAAATCTGCAATCTTACTCACCCCAAGAGCACAAAAGTATGGGACAGTTTTTTTTCCGCAATTTTTATGTTGGTCACGTAGAGAAAATTTTTCAGTTTGATAGTCTGATCATCCCCATAAAAATCCGTCACCATTATTAAGTTGGACGAAACTGACAAGAACTCAGCGAACAAGAACTAGAATTTAGGCGACTCTAAAAACGGTCATTCCAGACTCTTATTATCATCAAAATAAAAGTCTGAACTAGATTCTGGTACCTAGTTACTGCCATTGGGGCTAAAAAAATCTGTTTGAAAATGTTAAAGATATTTATTATTTTTGTCAGCAGTATTTATACAGGGTTACTTCGGAGTTCGGAGACAGTGCGCAAATTTTACGTATATGAAGCTCATTCAAAATTAAAACACCCGTATTTTTTTATTTTATCATGTCTCATACAAAAATATCAAAAGTCGAGCGTAAACAAGACGCGTGCGCACTCTGCGGAGGGGTTGCGATCAGTGACTCGACTCACCCTCGAGAGAGGCCACGGGGCGCGTACGCAGCACGGCTAGCATGCCACAAAGCGTTTAAACGAGAAAACCGTCATGCGCGCTCTTTTTGGCATACGTAAAATAGTAAAGATGGAGGCACGTCTCGATTTTTTTCGTTTTCTCGGGGGTGGCATGCTAGCAGTGCAGGTCGCCCCCGCGCTTCTCTCGCACCGTCGTCGCGTCTCACCTATCTACCCCTTTGACTCACGAGTGTAGTATGGCAACACTACATTAATTTTCGGGTGGATAAATTGGAAAAAATAACAAAAAAAAAAATTTATTTTTTCATCATTGTATTCTATTCCATCATCATCATCATCATCTCAGCCAATGGACGTCCACTGCTGGACATAGGCCTCCCCCAAGGATCGCCATAACGACCGGTCCTGCGCTGCCCTCATCCAACGTTTTCCCGCCGCCTTCACCAGGTCGTCGGTCCACCGTGTGGGGGGGGCCCCACGCTGCGCTTTCCGGTACGCGGTCGCCACTCGAGAACTTTTCGGCCCCACCGGCCATCGGTTCTGCGAGCAATGTGCCCCGCCCACTGCCACTAAAGTTTAGCAATTCTTTGGGCTATGTATTGTATTGTATGTAATGTATTGTATGTAATGTATTCTATTAACGATACTGATTACAGGGAAGAAAAATGCGCACTGTCTCCGAAGTAACCCTGTATAAGAAAGTCTGTAAGTTGTAGCAAAGTTTCTGACCCGAAAGGGATTATGGTCATGAAAGTATGTATGTATGCTTCTGAGATAAGCTCTCTTAACGAAGGTTTTAGCAAAAGTCATTGTGTCGTGATAATAATCTGGCAGATTAGCAAATGGGGGCGGAGAGGAGGTTGCAACAAACTAATGGCTTGTCAAAGACAGATTTCCCGAATGCAAAGGTTCACTGCTAGTTACGGATCACATAACCCTATGAGTTTGGTCTATGCTACTGACTTTTTGATTAAATTAAAAAGAAAAACACACGGGGAGAATTATTTACAGGGTGTAGGTAATTGAAATAAATTAAGTTGAAAAAAAATAGGGGTGGTTCAGGAGTGCGATTTTTGAAACTCATTTGTTGAGTTCAGCAGTTGAAAATGTCAAAATTACTATGGAGATACGCATCTTTCTACTTCTGATTTGACTTTCAAAAATCGCACTCCTGAAGTATGATTTTTGAAAGTCAAATCAGCAGTAGAAAGATGCATAATGTCCACAGTAATTTTGACATTTTCAACTGCTGAACTCAGCGAATGAGATTCAAAAATCGCACTTCAGATCATAAAACTGAACAACTTTCACGATGGAGCAAACCTGAAATTGCAAAAAAATCATCAGCATTTTATTAAATTTCATATATAGGCGAGTATGCATTGCAGTTTTGTATAAAAATCCGTTTTTTTAATGTGATTTCTGCTAGAAAATTTGTTGTTACAAATGTTATGAGCACTTACCGCGTGCTCTAAGAACGTTGTGGACCTATGGCATCCAAAATAAAATTGTTACTTTGTTGATTAACCAAAGTGGTAGGTACCTAATGATCTAATGAATTATCTACTATGATTTTACAGAAATATGGTATAAATAGATTGGCAAAAGGCATGCCTATGCCCTTGGTATTTTCTTGAAGATTCACCTTCAGACTTTCTTAAGAAGGTAACTAAAGACACTATTGAGGCACTTAGTCACAGATTCAGACCACATTCATGGCAGAAATATGTAGTCTTATAAATCATATTTTATTTTATTGTGTCTACAGCCAAAACAAATAGGTACTTACTCACAATTAATACATTATAATATCAATGTGAGTGACTGAATTTCACTCACATTTGATGTGATCACATTAATTTTGATTTGACCAATAAATCTAGGAAGCTAACAATTAATAATTCTAATAATGATAGGTGAGGTGGAAAGCGACTATAGATAAGGCTACTTCTTATGTAGAATTTTTGGGGCAAAAAAGTAGCCTAACAAATCAAAATGTTTTATTTGACACATTGCTTTCTGACGTAATTTTTATCTCTACCACCGCGTCGTACTACTAGATACTTAATTACATCCTGAAACTACTGAATGCTTTAATTTGATAATTAACTGTAAATTAACAGACGAGTACAACACGACAAACATTACTTGCTCGTAAATAATCGTAATAGATGTTAAGTTCCAAGGAGTTCAAGACAACCTTTGAAACTGACAAGTATTGGAAAGTAATGTCTTAGGAAAAGTTATTTGTCAAGGAAAGAAATTAAATTGCTATTACGGGTATGTATGATGGCTCAATAATAAGTGATCTCATACTCTATTTTAACCATTTCTGCCATTTTATTTTAGACAGGGTCTTTGAATTAGTCGGCGCTTTTTCCTATCTCCTCCAAAACTCTAAACTCGCACCATTCTATCTCTTAGGCCGGCCCCAACGGGCTAGTGAAATATTATTGGAATTCCTCTATCCCGAGATAATGCGGGGACCGGTTGTCCCGATCGACGCGCCCGACAAATTCCTATCTTTATCGAGACTTGGGTAGTCTGTGCCTTCTTGTAATAACGAATTGGCAATGTTAGACTTCCATTCAAGCTTGGCATGTTTAGTTCATTACTGGAACTTTCTTTTTGAATATTTTTGGTTTTCATTTGAGAAATGCGAAGCTCCAAATGAAGTTGGCTCCAGTAAGTGTTTTACAAACACATTAGTTTTATTAGGACATAACTTTTATGTTAGTCCTTCTCTTTGTCACAACCTGGACAGTTCATACAAACGGTTTCGCTTTGACAAGAAGAGGCTAGCACCGTGCCTGCCTGTGTATTTGTCATAGGTGCGCCTGTGTTTGCACATGACCAAGTCAGAGATATTTTGATAATAATGTATTCAGAATAACTACATTTCATTAGCAGTTCCTGCTGAGCTAATATGGCAGCGTGATACAGCGTTATCGTGCCTTCGCTCTCATTCTATTTGCGCGCTAACGAACGAGATAAAAGGCGTGATATAGCCGTATCACGCGTAACATGCTACGGCGGCAGTAATAACGTGATATGTAGTGCGCCCTTTGCCATATGTAATGAACTATGCCAGTGGACGCATGTAGGCTTGCTCTTTATATTTTTCTTCGCGAAAAAGCCCTGGCACGCAAAAATAGGGACATAGGTTCCTTGAAATTCACTGCTATGATTCTGATCGAGGTAGGATCGAACCGCTGCCGCTGCCCTTTTACCAACATGAGCTTTTTATTCTGCCTGTCTAATAAAGTTAGCTCCATAAAATTAAATTGTAAGATACCTGATTTATGCTTTTCATAAAATACAGCATATTCTTCCTAAAAATGTTGAGAGGTTTCTTTTGATTACTTCATTAGATGTGAGGAAAGGAGGTTCATTGCGAAATGTTTACCTAAATGCTGCTAATTGAACATAATACAGGGTGTAACAAAACACCATATTAATATTTAGACCATAAATCATTTTGAAGCCTACGAGATCGAGAAAAAATTCATACTTATACAATCAGCTGTTTTATACAAAACAGACTCGACTCAAATGTATGGGACCAATGATATTTTTTTCGATTTCGGCTTCATGGTGAAAGTTGTTCAATATTATGGTCAACCACCCCTTACTATGGTGTTTTGTTACACATTGTATTCAGTGTTTAGTACCTACTATTTGTATTTAGTACCTATCTTGATATTATAAACTTCATATTAAATTTTATTGTAGTCGTAATTATTAGATAGGTATGTGTTATTTTTAACATCTGTTTTCTTTCAAAAAGCCTGAGGATTACTTGATATCATTACAATGTATGTGCCTGTGAGCGTTATTTATTTTTTTACGTGGATAATTTATAAAATGTGCAACTCTGTAAAATTACTAGTACTAGAATAAAATTTACTTACTAATCTGACTAACTGAATGATCTGAGTTTTCAACTAAGTATTTTGGTATTTAGTCATCGATTAAATACAGGATCGAGGAGTAAGGTGGTCCAACCGAGATGAGGTAAAGCAGACCATCAATCGAAATCACTAAAATAACCTGTTTTGTTTCTTCTTATTCCGTTTGGACCAGCTTAACTCGATCATCCTGTATAAGAACCATAAACATATTATACTTCCGAGTAGACCAAGGAACTCCTCATTATCGCATCACCGAAACCGAAATGTCAATATGTGCGAAATTGATAAGAGTGTGAGTTCTAGTGATGTGACATTGACGTATTCGCGATTATCGATATCAAAACCATCGATATCAGATTATCGACTACTTAGTAGTCGATGTGATTTTGATACCGATAATCGCGATTACGTCAATGTCACATCAATAATTATAGTAGTCACTACTACTATTATATTTTTATATTATGAAGTCTAAATCGGCTAGGCTACAATCTATCTACCTACACTGTTATAAAACTGTAACTTAAGGGGCCATAGGTTCAGACGAATATTTTCTATGAAAAACGCGATTGCCCAGCCCAGCCCAGCCCCACGAAAAGTGCGTGCGTGTGCCGTTTTTTAAATTAAAAAGAATTAACAAAAGTACTTTTTACAGATTTTTTTATGATTTCACTAGATAAACCAATGGTGAATATGTGAATATAAATACTAAAAACTGGAAACTATTTTAAGTTCTTCTAAAAGGAGAATTTAAAAAAAAAATACGAGTTCAAGAAAATACGTCACCTTTTATGTAATTTTTAAAGATTCAGTGTTCTGTTCAAATTATAATCAAAAAGATCTCGTCTGTTATTTTGTTAGTTCTTAAATAGAGTACGAATATAATTTAGTTAACTTTGCTTTTTTATTTATTACATTATGTGGTCGTATTTACTCACTTTGTACTAAACAACGACAAGTGGACCTTTTTACTAAACTTTGTATCAATTATTTGTTTAGATCGTAACTTTTTATTTTATAAAGTTTCACATATAATTATATGTGGATTTCATGCAGAATATCTTAATCTACATTAATAAATCAAAATCTATGTAACAAATAAGTAGAAGTGTTTTTTATCGAACTTTAAAAATGTTTTTTCTCAAAACAAGCTTTTTCAGAGTTTCAACTACAAATGTCAGATAAAAAAAAAACTATGCCAGTTTTTGAAAATTTTATTAATCAATATTATCAATTGACTATTCTAGATTCCGAATCTAGTCTTAACTCTATACCCCACTACTGAACCCTTTATGTTTGGACGCCCACATATAACGAATAAACACCTACCAACACCGGGACAAATTCAGTAGGTATAGATCCTTTCTATTAAAGACGCCGATCGGTGATTTCGTGGCACGAAACAGTTTTCTTTGAAATGTCGACTGCATACCATATATTTGTTTTAGGCTCCTAGCGTATTCTATTTGACATTCGTACCCATTTTTTGTATCGTTATTGCATTTGCAGGAAATCTGGAAGTTACGAAGTTACCCAGTCAATAATATTAAGCATTACTTTGGCCCGGTCGCACAGTGCATAAGTGCGCAGTGTAATATCGGACCCTAAAATCAGACGTGGTCCATTTTTTGCTAGAAATATAGTTAATAACATTTTGAATACAAGATTGAAACTCCCGATTGTCTGCGATTTATAGTTTGAGAGACAAAAAAAATCTGAAAATCGCCGACTTTTTATGCCGGATATCAGAAAATAAAAAAAATTAAAATATCTAAACCTGTTACTGCTTTGCTGCATATACATGTCGAAAGATCTTTAATTTACACGTGTTTTAAGAATAGTTTGAGACTCGTGCAGGTCGTAGAAATTTAAATATTAATTATTTAATATTTTTCTTCTTTATTTTTTTCACTGAAGTCAACCATATCGGGTAAAAAAAACTAGCAACCAATTCCATGGACTCTCTAATATAATATTATAGATTTAAAGTTTGGGTTAGAGTTGTTACTTTTAATTCCTCAGAAAATATCCGGAAATCAGTAATATTTCTTAAAGGACTTTAGTTCGCTTTTATTAAATTCGAAGATTGTACTTCGGTGAGTGTGCCCTAGAGCTGCATGAGCTCATCCCACCTTCCCCTTTCTACTATCGGACTTCCAGACGCACCGCGGGATATCACCCCTTCTTGGTTGACATCCCACATATCCGCACCAAGCGCCTTTCTGAATCTTTTATAATGCGCACAGCCAAGGAGTGGAATGCCTTACCTGCGTCAGTATTTCCGAGTACTTACAACCCGAATTCCTTTAAAGTACGAGTGAATAGGCATCTTCTGGGTAAGCTCGCTACATCTACGACCCCATCTTCGTCCTGAGGACTGGATTGAGGTCAAGAGCAAACCCATAGTTAATAAAAAAAAAAAAAAAAAAAAAAAAAAATTCGGATTTCCAATATGGAATCGGGAGTTTCACTATTGTGTTCAAATTGTATTTATTAACTATCTATTTCTGGCAAAAAATGGGCCACGTTCGATTTTAGGGTCCGATATTACACTGTGCAATGTAACAAAATATCGCTAAATTATTATACTTATTTTATGTGTCGAAAGAGAGGAATAATGATTTTTGATAAATCTGTCAGTATGTATCATGGGTTATGGACATGCTAAATAGTAATGTTATAATGTCGCAATTAGTAAAACCATTCCGTCAAAATCGGCGTGTAAGAATTTTTCGGACAGAGATTTTCTGGCAATATTTGGCCAGGCTAAATCCGCCTTTCAATAAGTTAAAAAAAATAACAGAAAATCTCACGTGACATGAACGGAGGGAGTTAGGTGGTAGATTAGAAAAATAAATTTCAAAACTATCGACATATCGATTAGATTTTGAACAATCTCTATGCGAAACGGTTTCTTTTTCACGTACACAATATTTTTTTATCTTACACATAATTATTTGAAATGATAAATTATTTAGAAAATAGGACGTTTACTGCATATAATGAATGTATTACGAAATAATTTTAAGAATAAAATATATGAGAAAAAGTGTTGTGAAAGTAGTACTGTACTAATCCTATTTACCTTTGTAACGTCTCTTTATTTGGGTTTTTGGTGGAATTTACACTGCACTCCATTACAGAACATGATACCATAATGTTTTTTTATATTCGTCTTATAAAACACAAAATAAATTTAAATTAAATCAATAAAATAACGAGAGATAATTTGTTGACAGGACTCCAAAAGACTCCAAATAGTTTCAAAATGGTTTCACGGCAATTATATTATAATCTCTTTCGCACTCGTAGTTTTTTTCATTATGATCGGAATCTCATTCACACACTTACTTGGTCTACTCACGGTAGTAGAATAATAATGTCTATGATAAGAACAGTCTGATGCAAAATTGCAAAATCGTAGATTTCAACACTTCTATACTCTCGTCATGTGCGCTTAGTGTGGTTACTACTCGATAACTATATTACGGTATTAGCTATTATTATAACCTTGTACTGGCTCAGAGCAATTAATTTTAGACCCCACATAAGTGGTGTCGTTAACGTAAAATATTTTGTAGCGCCAAGGGAAATTAACTACTCAATCCTATTTTATGGGCATCAAAGTCACAAATTTTCCGAGTCAAAGTTTAACCTTAAAGGTAATATAATAATAGGTTTGTTATAAGTATGGGTTAATTTAATTGTTACATAATTAAAACATTATGTACCTAAGTAATATACAGGGTGAAATTGATATCATTGGCATCCTTTTAAACTAAGAGTCTAACCATCAAACTGAACAACTTTTACTATGGGAGCAACCTTATCGGAGCAACAAAAACATCAGCTGTTCCGTACTAAACTGCAATGCCTTCGCGACACAAATGTATGCAACAGCTGATTTTTTTTTGCTCCGATTGGTTTGCTCCCATAGTGAAAGTGGTTCAGTTTGATGGGTAGACTCTTAGTTTAAAAGGATGCTAATGATATCAATTAATGATAAAAAAATCTTCCTGTATATCTACAGGGTGAAATGTATATCATTAGCATTAGCATACTTTTTAACTTTTTTCATCCTTTTTTAAACAACCTTATTTTAAATCAAATTAAAGATTGAACAATTCAGTCTCGGGCGGGATTCGAACCCGCACTCTTCCAAACACGGGAAGTGCGTTATCCAATTTCGCCACCGAGCCATTTGCTCAGAGTCCGAAATTTTCTATCTATGGGAGCAAACCGATCGTAGCAAAAAAAATCTGCTGTTGCATACATTTGAGTCGAGTAGGCATTGCAGTGTAGTATGGGAACAGCTGATTTCTTTTTGCTCCTATCGGTTTGCTCTCATAGTAAGTGTTGTTCAATTTGATGGGTAGATTCTAAGTTTAAAAGGATGCCAGTGAATATCAATTTCACCCTGTATAATTGTTAAGACCAGGCATTTTGGCCATTCCATCAAGTTATAATACCTACTTAAGGGGCCTTGGGTTCAGACGAATATTTTCTATGAGAAACACGATTGCCCACCCCTCCGAAAATTGCGTATGCGTGCAGTATTTTCGATTAAAAAGAGTTAACAAAAGTACTTTTTATAGATTTTTTTATGATTTCACTAGATAAACTAATAGTGAATATGTGAGTATAAATACCAAAGATCTGAAACGATTTTAAGTTCTTCTCAGGTGAGAAACATGGTTAAAAATACATTACGTCATCTTTGTGACGATTTTCTATCGAGCGAAGTAATTCGAATCATGCATTCAATATATGATTTCACTAGATAAACTATCAAGAAAAAAAAGAAAGAAAAACTGAGGTATGATTTTGGTTTCGGTAAATTGTATAAATCTAGTCGAAACATGAAAAATAAAAGAGCCTCCAAGGCGTCTTGTAGCGTCTTAAGCGTTTTTTTATGGGATTTGTATAGATATATCACCGATAATAAGTATAATACTTAAAGTTACTGTAGGCATAGACATCAAAATACACGGATACTATTAATCCGGACACAGAACAAGTTCCACTCCTGGCATAATCCGGGGATTCATTAAAAATTTCCGCTTTGTTGGTGGTGCACATTGGTGCAGATAACTTTGCCGCCGGCTGCGAGTTGCGCGACTATTTTCTTTTTATACTTTGTATTTTTTTTTGTTTAGGTGGTACTTTTTTTGGTGCGCGTCTATTTTTTGAACATTAATATTTTTTGTTATAGACTTTAATTTTCTTATTTTTATAGGTTTTTTGCTATCTCGAAAGGGATAACGGTCGTGAGTTTATGTAAAGTACTTTTTTATTACACTGTACTCCATTCGAAATAGCAAAATCACTTTGAGGCTATTTTGAATTACAGAAACAGCAGATTAATCTCAATTTTTCTTTGAATAGATTTAGTAACTTCAAAGATATGACATAGTAGGTACCTATATTATCTTTCTGATAAATAAATCATATTTGGCAATCAGAATTGGCCAGAAAACTAAATAAGAATCGGAAAATCGTTTCATCCTTATATGGAATGAAGTATTAAAAATAATTATGTCGCATTCGATACCTACATTGTTTTTTTAATACTTACAAGTAAACATATATCATCCACTGAATTTTTCAAGCAGATATTGAGTATTATTTTCTATCAACCCAAAATTTCATCTCTGATTGGAATTTGCAACATCTATCTAATTCATTTTTGCAAAAAATCATAAATCTATAGAATTACAAACTGAGTTTATTAATTTCTCAAATCTTTTAATTTTTAAAGATAAAATATTCTCCAGAGAAAAAAAAACATAGTAAGTAACTTAAAATAGCACAAAAAGAAATAAATAGTAAAAAATAGAACAAAAAGAATACCATTAAAACCAATACTTTATTTTCGACCCCTAATACCTAGAGGCGTGATGACACAAAAAACCAATAAGAGCACAAATAAAATAAACTCCTACGTTCGTTCCACAGCTAAAATAATAGCCCTAAGGTCAAATAGGAATTCCTATTTCACGACATAGGGTTGCGTATTGATACACTGGCTGGCAAAGTTAGGAGTGGGCTGTATAATAATTAAAGTTCTTTAAAAGAAATTTAAAAGAAAACAGTTTGGCAAACAAACTGAAACCGTAACGTAACCACAATACCTACACCATCACCATACACCATGCTTGAAAAATGTTTTGGTGTTATAACAAATTAGGTGCCTTATAACAAATTATAATAATGATATCTTGACTATTATAAAACTGTAAATTTGAAAAAAGTATTTAGTTTATTTGTTTGTTTGGGTGTTTGTTTGTTCGAGTATCACGCAAAAACTACTGAACCGATTTTGATGAAACTGTTTTTGTTTGGTAGCGTAACATCTGACTTAAAATCTGGTAGGTATGTAATTTATGCGGACGAAGTCGCGGGTAAAAGCTTTCATTATAAAAAAACTATATTTACAGAATCTACGTCAGCAACATGCATCTTCAAAATAATAATAATAATATTTTATTAATTAACGGCAACATTTTATTAATGTTACATACCACATTTTATAATAATATTTTTACCATGTAATATTGATACAAACATAGTTATATCTAAGATCCCATCGTTTTTTTGTATTTTGTAGCTAAGCGTAGCGTAGAGTCACATCGTTTTCTTTATATAGAATGCATCAAAAATTCAATTTGCAATTCCGTTTCAATTTCCGGGAAATTCCAAGTTGATGCAGTTCGAAGTCATTTAAAATTATGATATCTATTCGACGCGATACAAATATTAATAGTGTATAAAAAATGTAAAGTAGCGTCTGTATCACCCTGTAACACAGGTAGAGCACTGCTAGTGAAATGTGGATGTTATGATTATGACATATTATGCTTTAATCATCATCATCATCATCATCAGCCATCAGCCTATATACATCCCACCCCACGGCAAGGCACAGGCCTGCCCACAAGAAGGGTGTATATAAGTGTCAGTCCACCTCGCGTACCCAATGCGGATAGGTAGACTTCGACATCACCTCGGGAATATAGTCGTGAGCATTATTTTATAAAAGTTTTTTCCCCAGATTTTGTCCGCAACTTTATTTAATTGAAATGGGAAAGGCAGAGAGAAAACGTAGACTTGCAAACCGAAGGACGCTGCGTAAAACTTGGTCCGTTTGGAGGCAAACTGAAATTACTGGGGATACTTCTTCGTTTGGACTTTAGTTCAATTTGTTGCTTTTAATAAACATTTCGAAGTTCGCATTGCTACGAATCCAAAAATATTTACAAGGTTTTCTGATATACCTACAATGATACAACAAAATAATTATGTTCCACTTAAAATAGGACTCCACAATAAAAATAGGTGCGACTGCGTTAGAAAGGAGGGTCCTTTCTAACGCAGTCGCACCTATTTTTATTAAAGTATTTTATTTTGATAATATGGTACCAACACACAGAAATATTGATGAAATGCCTACAGCAGAGTTCTTAATCGCTTTCAACATTGATTGCAGGAAACAATGATGCGTATGAACTCAAACTTCTTCTTTCGCGCCAGTATGAACCATATTGCATGACAATTTATTACCCATGATGTAGACGTAGAGTTTACTCTTTGGACTTAAATAGAACCATTCGATAAAATTATACTCATATGTTTTTTATTGCGTACAAAACTGTATACCAGTTGGATATTAATTTCACAAATATATAAATAAAATAAATAAAAAATGCACTTTATTGCCACACAAAAATACAGAATAGATACCAAAACAATACACAGATTGTAACATAGCGTAATATCGATAGAAATAAAAAAGATAAAAGGGCTAACTGTCAATATAGTTCAGTAAATCTGTTTGGAAAATGATACCCTACCTTACAAAAGGTCGGGTATCCGGGATTTTTGGATATGTCATACAAGTAGAGGTCCTTAATAAAAATACAAGTTTTCGACCTTGGGGTCCTGCCGCGGGCTCTGGTGTGACCATAAAACAACGAAAATTTGGAGACTTTTTCAGTAAAACTTAAACGTTGGGTTTTAGAGCAAACTTATTTACTAAAGGTTTAAACAAGACCAAATCCGCTACAATTTGATAGTTGAATCATCTTTATATACTGAATAGTTACCAAGATACAACACCTCAAAGTATGGAGAGGTATGACTAATTCCTTAAAATTTCGTTTTTTATTTTTTTACTAAATATATGTTATGAACTTTAGGTTTCACTGTGAAGGTGTTTAGAAGAAGTATAAATAATGCGCTACAACATGTTTTTGAACCATAAGATGCGACACTTGTAAATTTTCAGCAAATGTTGAATAACGGTCAATTGGTATACAAATATTGAGATTTCGAATAGATTTTTTTTTTTTTACAATATAAAATGTAGCCTATAGTAATCAGGGATAGTGTAGCTTTCTATCAGTGAAAGAATTTTAAGAATCGGTTTGGTACTTCCAGAGATTATTTAAATAATGAAAACTGAAAAACTTCGAAATTTTCGGGGTTTTATGAACATGGCAGAGTCCGCGGCAGCACCTCAAGGTCGAAAACTTGGATTTTTAATAAGGACCTATACCTGTATCACATATAAAAAAATCGTGGATACCGGACCTTTTGCAAGGTAAAATGTATACATTTACTAGGCTAATAGTGTCAAGCAGCAAACTCCTTCCACAGGGATTTTCATCCTTTTGACACCGAATCCTAAATATCTGGACTCCAAATAAAAAACCTCAGCGTGGTCGATTGATCGCAATCGTAATATATCGGGAAAAACGGCTAGTTTAGAAGAAAGCTCACGACACTGACATTTTTTCTAAGTAATGTATTTTATACCGGTCGACCTCATACGCGAAATGAAATATCGAATTGAACTACGTTGTACCGTTCCCCGCCTAACCGGAGACTGAATCTGACATGCCATTAATTTATGTCGATATAAACCGTTTCACAGTAGAATTAATTTTTTGATATGTCTGGTTAGCCATATTGATAACCAGAAAATAATAAGTCGTGGTGAAACTAATTGATCGAGTTAGAAACATAACTGGAATGGTGGACGGGGGGCGTAAGCTCAATTGAAGTGGCACTAAATCGGTTATGACTAGAGATCGGATAATCGGATGCATATTTACCTAAAGTTGAGGTGTTGGCTGTTATGGAGTGCACTTTTGTAACGAAAATATATGTTTTTTGTTTATTTTTATAATTTTAAGAAGTTGCTTTCCTACTATGCATCCGATTAGTTAGGTACTCATTCCCTGACTTCCTGACATCCCGGGATTTATTTTGCCGAAAAAGATTTTTTTCTTCTATCTATATCTATCTATCTATAACGTCACGCCTCTTTCCCAGAGGGGTAGGCAGAGACCAGGGCGCGCCACTTACTACGATCTTTACATACCTCTTTTGCCTCATGCACATCCATACATCTCTTCATACATGCCCGTCGGTTTCGAGTACTCCGCACCTCCCCTTTTTGTATGACGCAACTGATTTGATCAGCATACGTCCTACGAGGGCGCCCTCTGCCGACACTTCCACTCACATTAGCAACATATATCTCTTTCGTACATCTGCTGTCACTCATCCTTTCCACATGACCCAACCAACGAAGCATACCTTTCTCTATTCTTGTCACAACATCTTTCAATTTACATCGATCTCTTATTACACAATTTCTCACTCTATCTCTCATCGTGACACCACACATACTTCGCAAGGAACGCATTTCAACAGCATTAATTTTACTTGCATGCTTCTTCTGCCATACCCAGCACTCACTGCCATACATAAGTGTAGGCACCAACACACCATTGTGTATAGCAAGTCGTGCCTTTTTGGACACTACTTGGCTAGCCACAATAGTATGCAGAGCACCGTTTACTTTGTTTCCCGCTGTTACTCGCCTATGCATATCACCCTCACATTTCCCATCTCTAGTAAACATGCATCCTAAATATACAAACTCATTCACTTGTTGCACTTTTTCGTTCCCAATCATTATACAACAATCAGTCATACATTCATCCCTCTCCATTACCATTACTTTAGTTTTATTCACATTCACTTTCATTCCTTTCTTCTTCAATGCTGTATTCATGAGAGTTACCATGTCTTGTAGCTCTCCCGCTGACGATGCAAGTATCACTTGATCATCAGCGTACAGGAGGCACTTGACTAGATTTTTTTCTTTTTTAAATTAAATAGTTTTAAGAAGCTGCTTCCATACTATGCGTTCGATTAGTTATGCATTCCCGCATTTTCCTGGCATCCCGAAAAATATTTAAAAAAGATAATTTTAAGAAGCCGCTTCCATAATTTTATAGCCAAAAATGAAGTTTATGTAAATATGCATCCGAATATCCTGTCAGATGACTGTCATATTCTTTCTGACAGATGGGCCAAAATTACCAGATTACCACTACTTCCGTGGTCTAAAGGTCGTGGATTCGATTCCTACGGAGACACCTAGTAATATAAAACTTTGTGAGTTTTTTGCAAGTTGGTTAGGACATTACAGGATGAATCACCGGATTGTCTGAAAAGTAAGATGATTCCGTGCTTCGGATGACACGTTAAGCCGTTGGTCCCGGCTACTATCTCTGGTGGTAATAGACGTTACATAAAAACCATGTCAGAGGCCGTAAGGCGGTCTGAAAAAACTGACACTAGGGCTTACTACCCACACGATAAGAAGAACCACAGCGGATTGCTCAGGATGGTTGCCGGCGCCGATGTTAAGATGGAGAGTAACAATGGATATGTTGGGGAGTTGGAGAGTAAAGGGGAGGCATTCCTAGAGCTGTAGAAAATTGAAGAGGCTACATAAAAATTCGTGTTTCTCTAGTTAGTTATAGAAGCCTATAGTAGCAAGGATTAATCAATGATGGCCCACTGTCCAATGGTACAAAGTAACTTATGTACGTAAGTACGAATCGTAAGATTCGTAAAACCTTAAGTTTTGTGGAGAGTGAAAAATTCATGACGAAACTTGATTGCTTTATTTTTAAGGCGATGGATGATGGATACATATTCCACTTTTCATTAAAAGTGTGACAGACTGTGACACTGGATAGAGAGTTAAGACAACGTTAGTGATGAATATTCGGAATATGGAAGATATTTTGGATAAGTATCTGTGACTTATTCTCCCCCTTCGAGGGGATATAGTCGTGAGTATGTTTAAAACACGTGTTATAAGAACATGATAGTAAATGGTAGCTTCATTATTCATTTATTTTCTCTCACAATAAAAATTAGAAGAGTGTAGTAGAGAAGAAGTAAGAGGTAAACAAGTATAATTATAAATACTTACCTCTTACTACTTCGCTAACCTTTTTTTAATGAAGTAGGTAAAAAAAGAGAAAATGGAAAAAAAATTAAAAAGAGGATAAAAAGGATGATTACAAAAGAAAAATCACAAGGTAGGAAAGATAAAAAAAAACAAATTTTCATTAAAAAGGTTTAAACATTAATCATTGTTTTACGAAAATGATGAAATCTCGAGCTAAACTCTTAATTGATTAGGTAACTTCGCAGCAGACCGACAAAAGCGTATAACTCAGAAGTTCACACTTTTGACATACTTGTACAAATGTAGTAACATTTTCTTCGCTCTTGCAAAACTTTGCTTTTCATTGTTTTCAGACCTTGTTTCGAACGTCTCGGGGAAAAATCGTGGTGTTGTCAGGAAAGTTTCAACTTTTTGAAGTTTTGTAGATTCTTTTGCTTTATTTTATATACGAGGACGTTCGTATTTGAAGACTTATTCCATTAGTTTTTACTTTAGTGTTGTTATTGAAGGTACTTGTAAGGTATGTTATCTACGGAAATAGTAGCTTTTGTAACTATGTTACTATGACTATGAGTGGTGACTATAGTTACTATGACTATTATGACTTATATTTTGAAAACATTATTTTGTTGTTTTCTTTAAATGTCAGTCATTTCTATACACTTTTCGTAAAGAGTATTTTTAATTACAAAATATTGTATTAAGATACCTTCTTCACAATTCAAAGTAAATGATTAGGTACTTGAATTAATAGTTATAACTATATCAGTTATAGATAATTTAACGTTTCTCAACAATTATTATTTTCAAATTATAAACCAAGTGAAATTTTAATTTAAAGTTTAAATAAATTTTTGCACCATTTGGTTAATTTTATTATTCGTCAACAAAAATTTGTTGACGAATAATAATTGCTAAGTCAGTTTCTCGTTCTTCAAAAAACATAAAATTTTAGGTTATCACATTTTTGTAGTTAGCTGTTAGGGCTGCCACCAATCAAATGCACCTGATTGTTTGAAACAAATTAATGGCGCGTCCCGGCAACACTGTTTTGTGTCCCTCGCAATTGCTGATTTTATTTTTCGTCAAAGGGTTTAAAAGGGTAAGGGTGCAGGTGACGTTGATAAATTAATTTATCAAACTGAATTTGTAAACATGCCTTGCAATATAAACATAGGTTTATAGGTTTTGACTATAGAGTTAAATTGACTTTTGATATTCATTGATAAACTTTACCATTTAAGCATGCAAATTATAGAATCTGGTCAATCTGGTCAGAAGAAAAAAAAAGTCTGTCACATTTTTTTGTGGTTTTGTAAATTAGGTCTACGATTTTTTGTTATTTTTTAATGTAAGAATAATATTAGTGTTGACAATAGGTATTTTTGAAGTCATTGCTAGGTATCTACTTCCACATGAATGGTCGTGTATCAATTGGAAAATGTCCTGAAATTGATGGTTTAAATAATTGGCGTACGTTTTAAACAATGTTACACCAAGACATATATACCAAGTGTCCAGGTAAGGATTTAAGAAACAAAACCGAAAGTGGTAAAAACTAAAACACGGAGTTAAACTTAGGTAGGTAAGTCTGGTTTGTGAACTGAAGGTTCCTAAGAAACTAATCCACATTTTCTTACTTAACTAATCCACACATCTTATCAGCTTGAGATATTTATATATATATATATGTCCCAAACCATGTTGTACCCACTCCTGTAATGATCGGAAACTCTGCGCTCGAAGTTGTTGACCATTATGTTTACCTGGGACAAACTATTCAGTTAGGTAAGTCCAACTTCGAGAAAGAGATCAACCGTCGAATCCAACTCGGCTGGGCAGCGTTCGGGAAGCTACGTAGTATCTTCACGTCCCAAATACCGCAGTGTCTTAAAACGAAAGTCTTCGATCAGTGTGTGTTGCCAGTGATGACATATGGAACAGAGACGTGGTCGTTCACTCAAGGCCTCATAAAAAGGCTGAAAGTCACCCAAAGGGCAATGGAGAGGGCTATTCTCGGAGTTTCCCTGCGAGATCGAATCAGAAATGAAGAGATCCGCAGAAGAACCAGGGTAACTGACATAGCCCAAAGAGTTGCTAAACTTAAGTGGCAGTGGGCGGGGCACATTGCTCGCAGAACCGATGGTCGGTGGGGCCGAAAAGTTATCGAGTGGCGACCGCGTACCGGAAAGCGCAGCGTGGGTAGGCCCCTCACACGGTGGACCGACGACCTGGTGAAGGTGGCGGGAAAACGTTGGATGAGGGCAGCGCAGGACCGGTCGTTATGGCGATCCTTGGGGGAGGCCTATGTCCAGCAGTGGACGTCCATCGGCTGAGATGATGATGATGATGATGATGATATGTCCCAAAAAGAAACTTTATTCACAATTTTCGCAACATCAGAAAATAATCAAAGAGATTTTCAGCCATTGCAAATGTTCAAACGAAACAAATCACTCCACCTGGTTGCTTCTAAAATGAATATTTTCAATATTGGATGCTGACGCGACGTAAAAAGTAAATAAGAGTGAGATTACATGAACATAACAAACCTGAACATAACCGTTACATTTTCTCGTTTGAAATGTTTGTTTTGAATTATTTTTACTTTTGTTAGTTACCGGCATTCATTTTCGACCGTATTAGATATTAGGTATGAAGCTAGAATTCTAGAATAATTTGAGTAGGTACGGGGAATTAGACGTACACTTACCAATCTATCTAATAAAGTAAACCAAAGAAGGTATTGGAAATGGAAAAAGGGAAATTGTGTAACTACCCGATTCGACAGGTATGATTTTTTTTTAAATTCATAATTGATTGAAAGTGAAGATGAAGCCGTGGATGTAGAGAAAACCTATGGAGAGAAAAAGCATATCAATGAAAAAATTATGATGATCGGAGAGACACAATATCCTTAAAAATTGCCCAGTACCTATAGTCATAAACATGGTCATAAATTAATTTATTATTAACAAATTGTACTGATTTTTTTTCTATCCGCTGTCCTATTATATTTAAAAAAAAATTACCTTTATTTGTTTACTATAAATTTATTAGGTAAGTATACATTTGTACCGATATAATCTGAAACATATACAACTTATCGTAATATTTTCTCGCCGAATTGTACCAGTTTTTGCAAATTTCTTCTATAAATTATACTTACATAATGCATGGTTAGTAAGTATACTGTATGTACAGAGTTCGATCGCAGACAATGGAAAAATAATGAAAACAGATCATTTGTAGTTTTAGAGTATTGTTACTAAATTGATCTCCATGGACATACTGTATGCGATAGGTAGAGCAGAGCTGCAATTATCGCAGTTTCATTCAACACGTCAATAATCAATCAATCATTTAATTAAGTATTTCAATGACGCCTGCGTTTACAACGGATTTTATTGAACAACATACTAAATGTTGCTAAGCTGGAAAATTCATATTCGAGCTACACGTTGTAGGTTAGTAGGTATTCCGCGTGCAAAGTAAGTAGGGTTGCAATCTTTGAAAAGAAAAAAAACTTAGTTAAAGCATTATATCGTCTCGGAGCGTCGGCTTATCGTAAGAAGTCATTAACGTCAAAAATTCACTAAGTACAGCTGACTATACTACTGAGTTCACCACGACGAGTACTATTATAATTATAAGCAAGGATCATTATCTGCATAGAGTTCTTCAAATGTCACCAATACAGCTGACCATACTACAGAGTTCACCGCGATGAGTACTATTATAAGCAAAATAGTACTTCAAATTTCGCCTTTATGACCTATGCATAAAGTCCCATAACCCTACAGAAAAAAATATTTTGCCTTAATTAAGTTATTGTGTTTTCTCGAGTTTTACAAAATAGTAGTTAATGACCTAAGCCGATGACACAAACATACCTTCACGATACCTTCACGATACCTTAACGACACCTTCACGACACCTATACGACACCTTCACGACACCTGCACGACACCTTCACGACACCTTCACGACACCGTCACGACACCTACGTATACGACACCTATACGACACCGTGTGTACCCGTGCGGTGGGTTGACATCGGGTTCCGTTAGTTTAAAATTTAACAAATAAATTAATTAATATTTTGATAAAAATTACCTATGTTGAAATTGAAACCATGATTATTCGATTCCGCTCTCGATTCTAAACAATAAACTACTTTCTAGTTTTGCGTTAATTCATTAACACGTTGGGCTTCGAAAGATATCATAGATTTGGCTAGGGGGAATCTTATTCGACAGGAAATAAATTCGACCCGGTTAGTGTAATGGTTGCCACGCCGGACTGCCAAACCAGGGTCGTGGGTTCGAATCCCGGTTCGGTCATAGATGTTTATGATTGTGCTGTTGTTGTATGATTCCCATAACAAAAAGCCTATGGCTTACTTGGTATCAATTACTTACAATGTATGTGCCTGTGAGCGTTATTTATTTATTTATTTAATTAGGTTTCACACATTTTTCTATTATATTTCCCTTTTTTTCTCTATCGTTTCGTTACGTTACGTCGTTAAAACGTCGTCTACGTGTAGGCACAGATAATATTTTCGGTTCTACCGTAGATTTGCTCAGTAGGTATAGACTGAGCAAAGGCAGAAACCTATACAGCCACACTTCGATAACATTATATTAAAATTATTAATTTTTATAATTATTATGAACAAAAATATTCGAATTTAGTAATAATAACAATAATTAGTAACATTTCGAAACTTTTGTATAAGTTATATGCATTTTGTTTTCTGCGTGAAGAACAGGTGAAGAAAAAGTACCTAATTTAAAAAACAGGCTAGTTTAAAAAAAAAAGGTTTTTCTTTTTCGCGCAAGGCTGCGTTCAGGACCTTTGGGTGCGGTTGTTTTTTCAACTCGCACTATGGTAGAACGTTTTTCACCGAGGCTCTGAAGTGCGATTTTTGAACATCATATGAGCGAATCGGCAGTAGAAAGATGCATAATCTCGTAGTAATTATGACATTTTCGACTGCCGAGTCGCACGTATGATGTTCAAAAATCGCACTCCTGAACGGCGTTAGTGCGAAAAGTTGCGGTCGGGGTGCACCTGGGGCGTAGGTTCGGAACGCAGCCTTGCGCGAAAAAGAAAAAAACTTGAAAAAAAAACGGAGGGAAAGCCACATGTTGCAAATTTTGCGGATCTTTTTCAAAACGTGTAAAAATCACTAGGGAAGTATATCTGTCTCACTCTAGCATCCACAATCTTCGTATGTTTTTTTTCTACTTCCTATTGGTCCCCGAGTGATTTTCAAACGTTTTGAAACTTAGCCTAAAATGATTTCATCGACCGAATATCGATTCAGAAATTGATTTTGCATTATCTGGTTTTGGTTAATTTCCTCGTAATCGTGATGAAAAGCAGAGTGTTTAACTCGGGTGAAAGTACCCATTTCACACTCGAACTATGGGCGCCCCTCACGTTCGTTCGGGGCGCCAAACATCTCGTGTGAAATGGGTCACTTTCATCCCTTGGTTAACAATCTACTATTGTTTTATTGAGAGATGAAACCCCACCACCAGAGGGATGAAATAGGTTAGAAAAAAAAAATTTTGTAGATTCGAACGTAAAAGTCATAGGCTGAAATATTATTTTTCACTTTTTTTACTTTTGAAGTCGGTTTTTATTTTTTTGTAAAAATTTAATTCTAGCCCGAATCACATGGCAACCGAAATCTCACCCAATTTAGATTTTTTGAATTCCAATAAATATAATACTTTCCACGTTACTGATGTTTCTAGGACCAAAAGTTTAGGTTAGGCTTTGTTGTTTCAGCCTTTCGGAAAAAAAATATTTTAAATCTAAATGTAGGGGAAGCCCGGGCAAGATGCATAGTGTGGGTAAGACGAATACTTGATTTTATTAAAAACCTACAATATATGGCGCTACTGGATGAACTGGGATCGGTAGAACAGCAACTCAGCCACGCCATGACAGTTCAACCAAAACAATAGATGCATGCACTTGTTGTAAAAATAAAAATAAATGATTTTTGCTGTTTTGTTACGATTTTTGACAACGTATGTGTATTGATTTTTTGTATTATGTATGAAGTGTTAACAAATTGACTTTGTTTAATCGATTGCGTGTTTTTTGAAGTTTAATTTGTGTTTGTAATTTTTCATTCATATTGGTAGAAATTTTACAGTAGGCAGTTGACTTTTGAATATTAGTGCTTTGGGCAAGACGGATATGGGCAAAACGGATAGCTACTATAACTGCAGATAAAAAACAAAAACATCTAAGTTGTAAGGTTCTGGCAAATCTACATGCAGAAAGACAAATATACCCAATTTGGACGGTTCTAGTAAACATAAAACAACAAAGAAGTCTAACAATAAAAATCTGAAGGATGAAACAAGTTATTTATGTTTAGTGTGCTTAGAAGTATTATATTGAACCACCTGCCGATGATTGTATAGAGTGCAACAAATGCAAGAGGTGGGCATACGAGAACTGTACCTACTTGACGAGTGCAAAGATTAGAACACCAACTGCTTTACTTATCCGTTTTACCCGGGGGGGTCGGGCAAAACGGATAATAGGAACTTTTTTTTGTAATCAGAAATTTACCTAGAAGTTGTTTAAGTTTGAAAGTTTTTACTACCATTTTCCAAAGATGATTAACTAGAGTACAAATTAATAGTAAAAAGACTGTTGTTGATTAGAAATTTGTGTGTTTTTTTTAGCCTTTTCCTTAACATATGCGTCTTGCCCGGGCTTCCCCTACATTTTGGACAGCCCTAAGTGTACGTGTCCTATCCCGATGGTTGCACACGATATCATCGCTTTGATCCCGTGAGTTGTGAACTCATATGCATTGTTAGATTCTGAAATGATATTAAAAGTGCTGTAAAGTGATTTTACATTTTGCTCTATTTAACTTACAAACGTTTTGTAAATGAAAACCTTTCGAAAGAGTACACGCAACCAATTTTTTGAGTACTAATAACGCGAGACAGCATACGCGCAGACAACTGACTTTAAATACTCCTAAATCTTTATTATTTTACGAGCATTTACCCGCGACTTCGTCCGCATAAATTATATACGAGATTTTAAGTCAGATCATAAGCTATCAAACAAAAAAAGTTTCATCAAAATCGGTTCAGTAGCGTGATGCTCGAACAAACAAACACACAAACAAATAAACAATCAAACAAACAAACAAACAAACAAACAAACAAACAGACAGACAAACAAAAAATCCAAAAATTTGTGATTTGGAATCAGGGACATCTAAAAACCATATCGCAATCTTTTTTTTGTAAATATCTTCAATGTACAGACACACTTCTGTTACAGTTTTATAATAGTTTAGATTGACAGCCGGTAGTGAATCTGCCTACTGTGCTGAGGGTAGCGGGTTCGAACCCCGTAAGGGACAAATATTTGTGTGATGAATATGAACATTCATTGTACCCGAGTCATGGATGTTTGTATCTATATATGTATTCTATATCGTTGTCTAGTCATCATAATACAAGTTCAGGCTATATTCTGGTACTTTAAATGTGACTAGATAATTTGTGTGACAATGTCCACGATATTTATTTATTTATTCAATCGATGGCGATGAAATATAGCCTAAATGTTAATTCAAACTAAGCCCTACACTTTTGTGAAAACCCCATCCAAATCGGTTCAGTAGTTTTAAGTGATGTGTTCACAAACAATCAGGCGGTCAGACGAACACACAAAAATTCTAAAAATGATCTCAATGGAATCTATTGCGTGTCCTTAACGCCCCCAATTAATTAATATTTCTGCAATTATCTTCAATCTTTCGTTTTACGTAATCCAAGGTCCTTTTAATTGTGGTTTTTTAAGGGGATAATCAGACCATCAAACTGACGAACTTTCTCTTTGGATTTAACATCGAAATCGCGAAAAAAATCTGTTGTTCCATACTAAACTGCAAACCTACTCGACCCAAATGTATGGGACAGCTGAATTTTTATTTCGTGATTTTGATGTTGGCCTCATTCAGAAAGTTGTTCTGGTTTGACCATCATATTAAGATGGACCTCTATCATCCTTCATATACATACTTAACATCATACCATATAATTATCTGGAACTGGGGCGGCCAAGACGTCAACTGCGTCGACGTTTATGGTAGGCCGCGAAGAGTTCAATAAATTAAAACAAAAGAAAGCAAATAAGAACCTCCTTCCATTATGCCACACATTCTTTTCTTACTTGTGCCAGTCGCATCCAAATTTCCAGCTGTATTCGAAATATCATTAGCTAGCCCATCTAACAGCAGGTTAGATGGGCTAGCTAATGACCAATACTCTCTTACCTGATCCTGGCCACCACTTAATTACTTTAGGAACCATTTAATTATTAAAATTATTATAATTATACACCTATATATACTTAACATAGTAGGTAAGTAAGTTGCTTACAACTGTAATTTATGACAACATGCAAATTTTAAATTCAAATTGAAACTTAAAATCAACATTTCGACTAAAATGTCTGCTCATATCCACTAACATTTGCACATATTAATTCAGTTTCTCAACTAAGCAGAATCGTGTAAAATTATAGGTTCATTTTAGTTTCTGAAATACTAATATACAATAGAGAAACGGAAACACTTTGCCATGTTATAAACTATGCGTCTATGATTTTGTTTCCGTTTATTAAAATTGTTTTCATAAGTAGGTAATTGTGGCGTACCTTTAGGCTAGGTATTATAGGTACTTACTTAATTAAAGTGTGGTGACATATGGTAGCTAAACAAACTTCAGTTAAATAATAAGATAATTCGGGTTGATCTACGTTTATTTTATGATGTCTCAACTTCATAAACAAAACAATCCTATGGTTTACTTGGGATCATTACAATGTATGTGCCAGTGAGCGTTAATAATAATATCCCATAACCCAGTATCCATCCATCCAACTTTCACCTCCATAGCCCAAGACCTTATTTTTCCATCGCGGCCATAGCGCCGTACTCCAATATAGCAATCTGAAATTTATCAGACACGTGGACTATGTTGTTAATAAATCCCGAAAAATTTACAGGAAGACCTTCATCAAGCCCACCTGAGGAATTCATCCAGAAAACGTAGCAATTATTTACAAACATGTCATCGAGCCCATCATCTCTTATGCCGCTTCGGTGTGGCACTCCGCTCTTAAGTATAAATGTGTCACAAACAAATTATTATCTGCCCAACGTAGTTTCGCTCTCAAAATTATCAGAGGCTTCAGTACCGTCAGCACGGTGGCCGCTATATCCTTAGCTCAACTGATTCCTCTACCAGACAAAATACGAGAAGTAGCTGACGTCGAGAAGACGAGAATAACAGGTGTATCACAATACCTCCCTGATGATATCACCATGGATGCCCCAGCGCCCCCGTGGAGTTGCTACACCCGTCTCACCGTAAACCAATTGGACACACCGACGAGGACTTACCCATTACCTACCTCCAGGGCGTACATTATATCTACACGGACGGAAGTAAACACGATGGAGGAGTGGGCGCCGCCATTGTCATACATGAGTCCAGCGGTAATACTAGGATCAAGAAATTGAAACTTCATACCTCATGTTCGGTGTTCCAAGCTGAACTTTTGGCTATCTCTAAGGCTTGTCAGTGGGTAGTCGAAAATAGTGTCACTCCTGTCCGATTATACACCGACAGTAAGTCTGGTCTACAGGAAATAGGCAACCTCAACAGTCACCACCCCCTGGTAGTATCCATACACAGATCTCTGCACCACTGTCGCTTACACGGACTCAATGTTTCTCTCTTTTGGATACGGGGCCATACTGGAGTGACTGGCAACGAGCAGGCCGACGCCGCGGCAAAGAGTGCGGCCTCCTCCCACCGGTCATTCGACTATGTCCGTTTCCCTCTCAGTCACATCAGACACGTTAACAGAAAGCGTAGTGAGAGTGCAGGAGCCGTCTTTTATGACCAAGAGGATAAGTGTACTTTTACAAAAACTATTTGCCCGGATTACACTTCCCTCCACACCACTCTCAAATTCATTAGACCCAATTTTGTAAACACCCAAATACTCACTAATCATGGTTATCATAAGGAGTACTTATTCAGGTTTAAAATTACGAATGACGATAGGTGTCCCTGTGATAACTCTTCCACACAATCACTCGCTCACTTGATTAAAGATTGCTCCCGATTCTGCTTTACTAGATTAAAACACGAGGAAATTTGCTTGACGCACGGTGTTGACCCATACTCCATTCCCGATCTCATCACGAAGGAAAGTAGTACTGAATCATACCTTCAGCATATTAATGGAATTATTCGAAATCTAAAGGAGTTTAATAACACCTAAATGGAAATGTTTGTTTTAAATCAATATTATAATCATCATTGATAAAAGTGATACATACCTACTATCCCACTGATCGTTCATTTTATTACGAACAAGCTCAGGCTCTTGTATAAACTTTCATTTATCTATTGTACATACTTCTAATAATCCTTAATTATTTATAAGTTAAGCCCACTTTCGAATATAGAAAGAGAAGCGTGAAAAAAAAAAAAAAAATTATAAAAAAAAAATTAAAAAAAAAACAAAAAAAAAAAAAAAACTACCTCAATAGCACTCAGTAATAGATATTATTGTCATGTGTAACATTTATAGCGAACTTATAATGTTAGCTCTAAATACTAATTTTTATAAAGTTGTATAACTCACATCTCCTCTTCGTTGTCATAAATGTTAATTTTTAGATTTATAATGAAATCAATATTGTAAATATTACATTTTTAATACAATTTTTTGTTATGAAATACATAATGTCTGTATTTATATTGTATGTCGACTAATATGTTGAAAACGACATAACAATGGAAATTCATATAATTTTGTAAACCACATGCTTAATAATAATGAATGTATTCGCACGGGTATGCGCTTCACACAAACATCCATGTATGTTTGTGTGAAGTGATCCTGATGCCGGTATTGGGGGATTGGATGGTACTGGTGTGTGGAGATGTATCGAGCACTGAAGCAGTGCACGTTGTATCTTTGCACACTGGAGTAGTCGAGTTATCCAATATTCATGTCGTCGATGTTCAATATATAATAATTATAGTATGGTAATAATTTTATAGTCCCCTAATATCTTAAACATATTTAAATCTATCTATTATATTATTTATTATTGTTAATAGTTTCCTGTGTAGTATGTTATTCTGTTATAAACATGTATACCAAGTCAACCCACCTCTAAAAAGCGGTCAGAATCAAAGTGTAGTCCGAAAGCACTGCGATTCTGATTATGACGTTTAAAACATAAATTGAATGTATATATATTACTTACTAAAAATAAAAAATAAAAAAGTCTTTGCACATGGTGGGGACCATCCCCGTGAGTATCATGTTGTGCGCTCGGAGATGGTATCCGCCATTTGTGTATCCCTTATTAGATTAACTTGTCTTTTGAACGGGCCTCTACATGTTGGCTTCGGCCCCATGCATGCCTTCCAAAGGTCCGGGACTTAATTGCCCGTGATTACGGAACGTAAGACATATAATAATAATCCACAAGTAAACTAACGACCAACATCTATTTCGGGGTGGTAAGAAACCTTGATACATCTATCGCTATCGCAAAAAAATACGTTTTAAGGCCGAGATTCAGAGACGTCTTTTGAGCTTACGTTTAGTTTAAGTAGGGTCAAAATTGTATGGATTTGGATTGCAAAGATAATCGAAAACATTCTAGAACAATTTTTTTTCCCCGCTTAATAAGTTATCTATTTTGGAGGTAGTTTTATCTGCGGAAATCAATATCGACACTGCACATTCAAGTGTACGTAGGTCTATTGCGAGTTTGTTTTGTGTTGTACAAGCAAATTGCAGTTTTTCTTGGTATACGAGTAGAACCGCATAAGGAAGATGTTCTAAAACTTGGATTGGGCCGCAGTCTAATGCTTGGAGGCCGCGAGTTTGACATGCCTGCAATAAGTTACTCGGGTTTAGAGAATTTGCTATTTAAGTAGGTATACAATTTCAACTTCTTACAGGTCCAATGTAAACGTTGACATGATAAAAGATTGCCATTTCTTATCACCTGCTAATATTCAAGAAGAAATTTATTAAAAACGTCATTGCACCAAACGATGGATGCTTTCAGCATCGTTACCTTGACACCTGACATTTATCAAACTGCAAAATTGCTCATTTGGAGAATAACGACTGAATTTATAGTAGGAGATTCAAGGCAGAGATAATGAGGGGCAGAATTGATTGTCTCAGTGGGTGCCGAGAGAAAAATCTACTGTTTCAAATTGAGACAGCAGTTACTGAGGTGGAATTCAATTTAGATACTTTGTACTTTTAGCTCTTGTTTCTATAATATGGTTTGAACCTGTTTTTGGGGCTGGACAAATAAGTAGGTGTAGGTACCTTGAGTTAATTACTGAACTTTACCTAGTTCGGTAAAATTTAAGATAGAAAATTCGTGCCGATTCGTACCCAGGCCATCATGATCGAAAGTCCAAGCCTCTCTGCACTGAGGTACTGTAGTGTCTGTGCGAACGCGTAGTGGGGGCAGTTGCCTGCCAGCCTTTGTCGGGTGCGGACGTGCGCGCTCCGCATATACTACCTGCCTAGTGAGCAACAGTAAATGTGTACTTATTTAGCAAACCCTACAGGTACCTTTTCTAATAGGGAAAGAGTAAAATTCCTTGAACTAAAAAATCCTTTCATGTGGATGATGTACAGAATATACCTAACTTTTTTTCTGGCCCACAGTTTCATTTTAGACCAAATCGATCGAATGATGTCCTTTGTCTAACAAGAAACACTTCCAAGATATATAGATACCTATATAAGACAAGAACGACTAGAACAAGCAATAAGCATAAACCTGGCATTAAGGAGAGCATTCTGCCAGCACAGTAAACCGTACAGTCATCATAAATTAGAGCTTCATCTAATTTGATGAGAACATAGCTGCGACCTCTGCTAGGCTCGGGTTACGATGTGGTGACTAAGAGCATTCATGAGTGATATAGGCACAAAGGATATAGGTAACAAAGTATTGTTAAATATCATCTATTACATGCCGTGGTGGTCCAGTGGCGAGTAACCTTGCCTGCCGTGCAGGAGGCGATGGTTCGATCCATTGTCCAGTCCGACTCGTACCAATGAGTTTTTCGGAATTTATGTATGATTTGGAACACCACTGGCTTTTCGGTGAAGGAAAACATCGTGAGGAAACATACATGCTTCAATTTCGAGGCATGTATTGTACCTATACTGTCCATTACAAGTGGCGACCGGTTCACTCCCCGTCACACTGGACATGAGTTTCGGTACAACTAAAAAAAAAAATATCTAGTTTATTTATACAAAGCGCGATGAAAGTACATCTTACTCGTCACGAAATTTTCTCAAACCTAGAGATAGAGACGGACAAAACGTAAGATATAGGTATCGAAAAGTTTCATCAAAATTGGTCCGGTATTAGGTAAGTATAATAGTTTTTGGATTTGCAGTCAAAGACACATAAAATAACGTATAGCAGCCAATTTTTTTTTATTTTCGTTGTCCAAGACACACTTCTGTTACAGTTTGAAGATTCGTTAATAGCAATTATGTAAAAATACTTATATCTTGAACTAAGGATACTATTTGATTTGTTAATCTTCCTGTAAGTAAATAAGAAAATAAATGAAAAAATATAATAGTGTCGATAAAGGTGACAAATATATATATATATTATATTATTATTATTTCTTTCTATATTTATATTATACTTTACTATACTTTCACTGTCGACTATACTATTATATAATTCGGTAATAGATCACACCATATTATTAAGTATAGGTAGTCCCAAACAAACATTTTTGAGGACACAGCTCTATTTCTCAAGACAAGGGCTTTGTGATGGATTGTTTTTTCTTTGGAAACAAAATTATGTTAAATAAATACACGATAGTTTAAATTTATTTAAAAAATTTAGCTCAATGTCTGATTCAAGACTGTTATACAGGGTCCTTCTTAATATGCTGACACTTTTTAAGGGGATGATCAGACCATCAAACTGAACAACTTTCTCTATGGGACCAACATCGAAATCGTGAAAAAAAAATCTGCTGTCCCATACATTTGGCTCGAGTAGGTTTGCAGTGTTGTATGGACGAGCTGTTTTTTTTTTTTGCGATTTCGATGTTGGTCCCATAGAGAAAGTTGTTCAGTTTGACGGTCTGATCATCCTCTTAAAAAAGTGTCAGCATATTAAGAAGGACCCTGTATATCATATTACATAAATTAAATTCTACAGTTACAATGTTATTTATTGCACATCCGAAAGCTAAACATTAGAACGCGATTTTGTTCGAGTCCTTCCATAAGAAAGTTGAACTATATGAAACTCGGACGAAATAAATATCTTGGACAATGTCACAAAAATTATCTAGTCACACTTAAAGTACCAGAATCTAGCCTGGACTTGTATTATGATGACTAGACAACGATATAGAATACATATATAAATACAAACATCCATGACTCGGGTACAAATATTCATATTCATCATACAAATATTTGCCCCTTACGGGATTCGAACCCGCGACCCTCGGCACGGCAGGCAGATTCACTACCGACTGTGCTACCGGGCCGTCGAATGAAAGTTGGACGAAATGAAACTGAGACGAAATGAAAGCTGGACGATATGAAACTTGGACGAAATGGAACGTGGACGAAATGAATCTAGGACAACTCGGTACCGTGAGACTGATTGTTTACGATAGACGTTGGACGAAATAGTTTTTAGTGATAAGACCACCAATTTTATTCTTAAATTGTTTCATGTTTACGGTGTGAAAATAATGTTTTGTGACGATCTATGACATTAAATATCAAGAAGTAATATATCAAGAAGGATCTTCTAAATGTGAAGGCAATAGCAAAAGTATTCGTAAGTGATACATAATTCCGATATATCTCGATTTTCTTTCCATGCAAAATGCAAACATCCTAAATGTAGCGATTTCGTCGCGTTTACATTCGATCTGAATCGTGAAGGGGTACAATAAAGATTTGAATTTCCCTCAGACCGGCACCTATACGTCTGTGACCGTTCATCCCTAAAGGTGTGGTCAAATCAACGCGGTCGGCGTTCGAGGTTCGACTTATAAATAAAATTATCTGAGAGCTCAAAGTAGTACTTTTTTTTGGTATAAAAAAAATCTTTGTTTATAGGCTTTTTATAGGCTAAGTTTCCCTAAAACCTCATGCATAATTGCGCCAGCCCCAAATACCTATTATAATAGTAATTTCATCATCAAAATTATCATCATCTTATTTAAGAGCTACGCTCTTGTCGGTGGAGTATTCGCCAATCCTGTCTACTTTCAACTAGTGTCTTGAGTTCCTGATACGACACGACATCAACCTTTTCCTTCACTTGGGCTAGATAACTCTGTCTGGGTCTTCCTCTGCCTCTCTTCCCCTCTATCTTCCCCTCTATCTTCCCCTCCAGTATGGTTTTAAAGAAGTTGTCGTTTCGTATCAGGTGTCCGATCATCTTTCCCCTCCGGTTTTCTATTGTCTTCAAAATGTTTCTCCTTTCTTTAACCATTCTTAATACCTCTTCATTTGTTATTCGTTCCGTCCAACTTATCCCCTCCATTCTCCTCCAACACCACATCTCAAAAGCTTCCAGCCTATCTCGATCACGTTTAGTCAATGTCCACGTCTCGCTGCCGTACAGTGCAATACTCCAGATGTACACTTTAATTAGGCGTTTTCGGATTTTGCTCGATATTTTTGCTTTCAAAAGGTGTTTTTTGTCGTTGAAAGCTCTTTTTGCCATAGCAATCCTTGCAACGACGTCTGGGGTGCATCTGGAGTCATTTGTAATGAGACTACCCAAATACCTAAATTTATTTACTTGTTCTATTGGAGTGTTGTTAATTTTGACGGTACTATTAACTGGTCCATTTTTTGCTGTTACCATTATTTTTGTTTTACCGATGTTTATGTTCAACCCAAATTCTCTAAAGACAGTGTCCATTATTTGCAATAGATTTTCTAATTGTTCTGTGTCTTCTGCAAGAGCAGCAATGTCATCGGCAAACCTAATGAAATGTATTTTTTCCCCGTTACTTTTGATACCCCCTTTATCTGAATCTAATATTTTTCTTATTGCTGATTCTATGAATATTCTTCTTCTTCCTGCCCTTATCCCATTACTTGGGGTCGGCGCAATATGTGGTCTTCCTCCATTCATCTCTTTTAGCCGTCATCTCAGCGCACACTTCCTTCTTACACATGTCATCCCTCACACAATCCATCCATCTTTTCTTTGGTCGTCCTCTCTTCATGCAGCCATCCACATTCATATCTAATACTCGTCTTGTAATATGACACTCCTCTCTTCTCATCACATGCCCATATGATTCTATGAATATATTAAAAATTAATGGGGAGAGTGGACATCCCTGCCGTACACCTTGTCTTATCTTTGCCGTGCCTTTTTCCTCCCCCACCTCTATTACTGTTTCCTGTTCCTTGTAAAGTTGGTAAACTATCCTTCTGTCTCTGTAGTCAAGCCCCGCTTCTTTCATAATCCTCATCATTCTTTCCCAATTCACCCTATCAAACGCCTTCTCCAGGTCTATGAATGCAATATGCGTTTCGAGGCCCAGGTCCATACGTCGATCTATTACAAGCCTGAGAGCGAGGATGGCTTCTCTTGTGCCCTTTTTCTGCCTAAAACCATATTGATCCGGTCCTAAATAGTATTCTGTTCTTGGCCTTATTCTATTTTGAATGATCTTGAGAAGAATCTTTGAAGCCTGTGAAATAAGACTTAAAGTCCTGTATTCTTCACATTTAAGGGTGTTGAGCTTTTTTGGTAGCAGTACTGTTTTACTAATTTTAAAGTCTTTCGGTATATTGCCTGTTTCATACATTTCCTTGATGAGGTTAAAAATTTCGTCTGTCATTGGGTCACAATTGGCATATTTAATCATTTCTATGTATAAATTGTCATTTCCTGCTGCTTTACCGTTATAGTAATTTATGCACTTTTAATTGAGATACCTAAAAAGAATTCGGCATCAGAAGATTTTGTTTGATTTTATTTACAGGTACACCAACGTATTTCACCGAGTTACATGTACAGTCAGCAGCAATAAGTTACATAACAACTTATTGCTACTGACTGTACATAAATAGGCCATAAAAATAGGAAATACTACAACATAAACCATATTATGTTGACATTTCAACATTTTTTTCTATGAATAGTCTGTCAAATGTCAAGGGGTAGCACCCTGCTCTCCCTTCCCTCTCTCTTCACCCTCTCGCGTCTATGCTATGGTGTGTCCTTCGCTAATTAAAAAACCATATAAAAGAAGATGCCGTTTTTATTCTACCGCATCCAGCTTCCAGTATCAAACAGTACACTAGTCCACGATCACGAGTCGAATACACACGTACGAAAACATTGACCGCCACCGCCAACCGCGATGGTTTGTACCGTACCGTTTAAAAGATGACTCAATGAGAGAACGGTTGCAAAGATTTATTGGTGGTTTTCCCGCAGACTTTTGTCTGGGTGGTTGACATTTTAGGGTTCTGGAATTGGAAGTTTAAATGTCCCATAAACTACAGTTTCTTGCGTTATTGACGTCTGGTTTAAATTTGTTTTTAGGTCAATCAACATTTAAGACATTTTCAAATTCCACGTCATATAATATAACTTAGTAGTTAGTGTACGTATCTCTAGAAGTTATTTGGTGTTGGAGACGGTCCGTTGAGTGTTCTCTCTCGTTTATAAATGACTTTGATGTGGATTTCATAGAAAAAATTTGTACTCACTACTTAGGTACGAGTACTTATAAAATTAGAGCATATCTACCGAGATAATACTTATCACTTTTTGATTTACGTATAAACGTATTCTACTTTGCAACGATGCCCTTGCAGAGCGCCCGAGCGCGCTGCATACAAAAGAAGTTAGATCCAATTTTCAATACTACGACTAACTACGACAACGAATACTATGACATTTTCCCAAGAGTTAATATTGTTCAGTTTTATGGTCTAAACAGGTCTAAACCACCACTTCAAATACTAAATATTAAAACCTTCCAATATTACCAGGGTGTATTGTTACACCCTGTGTTTTGAATTCAATACTAGTGTTACATTATGTTAGACACATAAACAGCTTTGTTACTTTCCTAGCAAAATGATTTCACAAAACAAACTGAAAAGGTCTCAAATATCGTCCAAAGATTAAGCAGATAAAAGGAATCTTCAGTATTGCAACATTTCGCGACCGATTTGACGAGGGTTGGGCATCCTTCACCGGCGCCATTATTCAGTATTTTATATTGAAATAAATCACGCTTTTATTGTTATACCTACAATCGTTTTAAACGTATTATTATGGCATCCGTAGCTGGAGGCCATCGTTATTTTTGAGGACTTTCTTTGCTACTGGGACTATTCTGTCGACTGGGGGATTGTTACATCGATAATACCACTTTTTCTCTTTGGAAAGAAATCTATTGAAAACCTTTTTTACACATAAACGTACCTTCAACGACCATCCCTTGTGTTGATCAGCAACTTTTTAAAACTACCTACAAACTATTTATTAATCCCACCTATCCCTCATTCTGTGTGGGACCAATATTGAAATCCAACATGAAAAATCAGCTGTTCCCGATTTCGACGTCGGTCGGTTCCATAGAAAATGTTGTTTGTTTGATAGTGATCAGCATTATTAGGAAATATACTATACAGGGTCCTTCTTAATATACTGACACTTTCTTAAGGGGAGGACCAGACCGTCAAACTGAACAACTTTCTCTATGGCACCAACATCGAAATCGCGAAAAAAAAATCAGCTCTTCCCTATTGAGGCTTTATTATGCGTAGGCTCTTCCAAACAAAACTGCAAACCTACTCGAGCCAAATGTATGGGACAGCAGATTACTTTTTTCGCGATTTTGACGTTGGTCCCATAGAGAAAGTTGTTCAGTTTGGTGGTATTATCATCCCCTTATAAAAGTGTCAGCATATTAAGAAGGACATGAAAATAGAAAGATCAGTATGAAATAAAATTAAACTGATGTAATCTTTATACATAATAAGAAAAAAACCGGTCAAGTGCGAGTCTGGCTACTCACGCACCGAGGGTTCCGTACCACACCACAACAGAACACAACATTATTACTTAGAAAAAAAAACTTTTTTTGTCTGGGACCTTTAGCGCGAGACCGACTCACACTTGGCCGGTTTTTAGTATTTGTTGTTATTCTGTAGACTTTGCTCTATAATCACACTAAGTTTGACGCTTGTATGTATTACCGTTTTTACGATAGAGCGTGAAGAAAAAACGTTGATAAAAACTAGTTTCTTGTTGAGAACCCCCCTTAATTTTTAACTTTTTGACATTTTTATTATTTGTTAACAAATCCGCAGTATAACGCATAATCTGAGAAAAATTAAACTATCTAGCTATTACGGTTCAAAAGTTAAAGCCCTAAATAGGTAGGACAGACGGACGGACGGACGGACAGACAGACAGACGGACGGACGGACGGACGGACGGACAGACAGACGGACGGACGGACGGACGGACGGACGGACGGACAACGTAGGCTTAGTAATAGGGTCCCGTTTTCACCCTTTGGGTACGGAAGCCTAAAAATCCAGTGTCATGATGTGTGTTCCCAGTGAACTCATCACCAAGTCAACCGATTTTGATGAAAGTTGGCATTTATGTGTAATTTGGTGCAACTTGAGAGATAGGATAGTTTTTATCAAGAGGCGGGACGAAGTTCGCCGAGGCAGCTAGTAAATCTATATAAAACCAACCTTATAATCTGCAATTATTATCTTCTTCTATCGAGTCAAATCTTTCCAGCCCAGTATTTCGCCACACGGATAGCATTATCGGCAGCGTCCATAAGCTCCGTTCGCGTGCAGGTGTCCGGGCAGGAAGGACAGGACACAAGATGGGCCATAGTCTGAGGAGAAACACCACATTCGTAACCAAGGTTCGACACGTCTATGTAGCCCCACTTGAACAGATTTTCTTTACTCCGGCGAACCTGAGTTCGGAGTCTATTTAAGCACCTCCAAATCGACCTAGGCAGCTCTCGTCCTGGTGGGAGGCTTTCCTTGAGAGGAAGAAACGGGTCAGGAAGTGTGCAATTATATCTATTAGATTTCAATGTAACCAGATTTGAGCGTTATGTTGAATAAAATTATTATATTTTGGAATCATGAAAAAATAAACCACGCACATGCCACGTACCTTGTGTTTTAGAAATTTAATGACGATCATAAAAATGAGAATGTTACAAAAGTAACGAGAACCAAAAACGAAGCCACTGTAATAAAAATTGATACCTATTTCTTTTTCAATAGAAAACCATTTCTGAAGATTCAACACGTCTGCTGAATTTAGTCCTATTGTTAGTATATAATACCACTGATTTTTGCACAGAACAGAATGCGAATTATTGAAATTTTGCCAATAACAGGTATTGGTTCTATGACATCAAAAAATTATGGACATTTGGATGCTCCTGACATCTGTATTTTGCTTCCTCTCATCATCATAGGTAGACATCTGTTTCAGATGATTTAAGCCAGGCATATCAAATTTGCGGCCCGCGGGCCGCGTGCGACCCGCAGTGTATTTTTTAGCGGCCCTATCCAATTTTAGGTATAGGTTCCCGATGCGGCCCACAAGCGATCAGACTTGACGTAGGTACTCATATTATGTAGATACCACCACTGCATTGAGTCACGATGTGAAAAATTTCGATCTCTCTTAGATCGCTCACTTTTTTATATGGTATGTCGTGTTTTTTCCAAGGATCCTGAAAATTTTTCCCTTGTTATGTAAGTAGTTTTATTTTTTTATGTTCTTTGCGGCCCACTGATTTTACTATCTATCGAAATTGGATAACGCACTTTCCCGGTTTGGAAGAGTGCGGGTTCAAGTCCCGCCCGAGACTGAATTTTTCAATATTTAATTTGATTCGAAATAGCACAACATATGATATGGCTTTAACATGCTTAAATCAATGATATTTGAAATACATGGGTCAATAGAGCTCACTCTCTATTTTTCTAAAAATTCAACTTAAAATCCCATTGAAACTAAAAATTTTACGTTCAGACCCTTTAAACAAATGCTGAACTATAAACTTGAAACTAAAAATTTTACGTTCAGACCCTTTAAACAAAATCACTTTAAAACCTGCCTAATAAACTCCGCAAAAGTTATCGAGCAGAGTCTGGAGGAAAACATTGGGATTCAATAGTAGGTAAATCGGCTTGTCACTCAAACTGCACTTAGCCGAGAATCTGAACGACAGAATGAAGAATAGATTCCGCAGCCTATGATTCAAGACTTGGAGACGTTTGGTTTGTGAATTGTGACACTTTAATTGGAATAAAAGTTGATTCTTAAGTTTTTTGGGTTCCTTGAATGATTTATTTAGCCGTTTTATAGTATGTCGTATATGCATCATAAAGGAGTGTTTAGTGTAACAACTTTTACATCGATAATTTAACCTAATTGTTTTATTAGCTTATTTTAACATAATCTCATGTAAGCGAACAATGTTCTTTTCAGTAAATACATTTTTTAAACCGAAATAACACGCATGCTCACGACTATATTCCCCGAGGAGGTAGTCAGAGATATTCTGAAAATTCAGAGTATTCACGTTTCGGGGTGTGTGTGCCCCAAGTGTGACGGGGAGTGAGCCCGTCGCTCGCTACTTATAATGGACAGTCATGCCTCGAAATTGAAGCATGCAGGTTTCCTTATGATTTTTTCCTTCACCAAAAAGCTGAATCAGCCGAGTAAAAAGAAAATTACATGAGTGTTGCAAAGGATGCTATTACGTATCTTGTCGATGATCAATATCGATCTCTTTTGACAATTCTTTGTCAGTCTTGTTCTTTATAATGTATTCGGTAGATTTTACTAAAATTTGATTTATACTATACAGGGCCTCTACCCGGACATTCGAACTTCGCAACTGCGTGAATATTTTCGTTCCAATGTCAACTCTATTACAATGAAGTGCGGACCGAAACGGTCGCGTTATATCGAAAGTCGAAAGTCCGGGTACAGGGCCCTGGTCATAATCATAAGAAAGAGAATCATTAACATATAAACAACATACTTATTCTACCCATCAAACTGAACACAGAACACACACACATCGAACATTACATCAAAGCAAATCAGTCAGTGCAAAAAAAAATCTGCTGCTCCATACTAAACTGCAATATTTTTTTTTTACACTAACAGTTTGGCTCCCATAGTAAAATTTGTTCAGTTTGATGGGTAGAGTATGTGGTTTAAAGGTTAATGAGATCTTCCTTACACCCTGTATAGATAGAAGTAGGTATCCTGGTTGTTGACATCCATAAAAAGTGCCTGCCAGTTTTCGGACATAGTAAATGCAATGCCAAAAAGAAAAATGGCTAATTACTTACAATTAATTACCGTTATAGGAATAATACAAACGTAATGTATTAAGTGAAGTGATAATTACACTATTAAAATAGACTGCAGTCCCTCAAACCGAGCAATTAAGATTGTTTACGGAGAGAGATAAACTTTAACATAATGACGAATGACTTGTTGTGAACCGTTTTGACACACGTTTAAATAAAGGCAGAGTACTGTCAGATTCAAAAGTTGTTTGCTCACCTTTTTTGGCGTGTCACGCAAAAACTACTTTTATGGAACGAAATATGGTATGACAAGATCGCTTATTTAATTTGGAAGTGTAGCATCTAACAGCGTAATTTATTAAGAGGCTCCCCATAGGTAAACGCTAGCTCGGGCCATATTTTACTGGTTTTTAGAAGCTATCTTCTCGTTATTTGAAAGACATACAAATAATTGAAAAGTGTAGCAATATTCTTCAACATCTCGGCTTTATTTGCCACACGATCATATTTTTTATTTTTCTATAAAATACATATGAAACCTGTGTTCAAATGAAAGCCTAAATATTGGAAAAAATCGGTATTATGTGCATCTACTTTTTAAGTTGAAGTCACATTTACTTGAGACACACACCTTTGTGTAGTCAATAGTAAGATCTAAAATTGCTATGTAGCAAATTTTTTTAAGACCAATATTTAATGAGTTAATTAGATAATTGTTAAATTTAGGGCGAATTCTTATGATTTTAGAATGCGATTTCTTTGGATTAGAAGGCTCCACTGTGACATAATGAAGGACAAGCTAGTCAAAAATGGGTATACCTACTAAAATTACGTAGTTTAGTAGAGGTGAGGTGGCTCTGAGAGAGTCAAGGTCGTTCGGTCAGGGAAACCCCTTAACAATAATCAGAGGATAGAAGCCATAACCACAGTATAAGAAAGAGTATCAATTACTACATATCATAACTCTGTACAAAACGTTTCACGTACTCCACTGCGACAACGTCCCTTATACAGCCTTCCCGATTTATGTTGTACCTGCTCCTGCTCGTGCTTTTTGGTCCTAATCTTATTACATTAAAATTAAGCAGTGTTGAAACTAAAACTACGTGATCCATAATATAATTACTTTCTAAGCTTGAAGACATGCAATGCACACGCACAATGCGTGTGATCGGTGTCGGTTTTTAAGGTTGTTGCAGACTTATCAATTTCCTATATAAAAGTTTGACGCAGTATACGCGTAGACGGTAATAATAAAAGCTATATTTTATACGTGTTAATGAATTAACGCAAAACTAGAAAGTAGTTTGTTTAGAATCGAGAGCAGAATCGAATTATCATAGTTAAACATAGGTAATTTTTTTCAAAATTTTTTTTTTTTTTTGCCAAATTTAAAATTTACTGAACCCGATGACAACCCACCGCACGGGCACACTCACCCTACTTACTACCAAAACAAGATTATAAAAATGTATCCATGAGTACGTTAGCGCTTTCTTTCAGTGCTGAAATGATAACAAATCATTTGTGCCTCAAAACTTAAAATGCTATATATAACTTTAAATGTTAACTATCAAAATAATAAAATTATTGTTGTAATCTAATTATTTTGTTATAAATCAGTTGGGGTGTATGAGGTTTTGCGCTAATTCATTAACACGTTGTATATGGAAAAATAGTTTAAAAGATCTAAATCCTGCGTAACAAACAACATTTGCAATTTATTATAATAATTACGAAGATTTTGAAATCATTTAAATTATGTTCATTTGTTTGTTGTGTTTGTTTCAAACAACAACAGTTGTTTGTTTGCGTGTTTTTTTTGTTGTTTTTTTGGTGACATTTTGTGATCTTAAATCGACCGAAGTGTAAATAAAACAGGCCCTGTATATTCGTTACATCGCGACCGCTACGGTCCGAACTTCATTGTAAAAGAGTTGACATAAGAACGAAAACGTTCAAGCAATTGCGAAGTTCGAATATCCGGGGAGACCCCCTGTTGCATCCCTATTATACATTTTCTAATAAGTAAAACCATCTATCCCGTGGATTCCATTTGTCGTCCCGCCAGTACAAGTTGCTCTCCCGGCTGTGACGTGGGTGTCAGTTGTCTACGGGAGCCCGGCACGCGTGACCGTGCGCAGGAACCAGCGCGCGAGTGCAGTGAGTGACGAGTGAGTGCAGTGTGAGTGCGAATCTGTCGAGACGAGAACCAGTGGTAGGGGTCTGGAATTTTATGCGTTAGTGAGTTTTGTTTGTTTTTGTTTATCGTAATATTACGGTCTGATGTTCTAATTAAGGATTAGGGACTGTATACAAAGCAGACGAATCAGGGTGTTAGGGTAGACAGTTGCAATATTTTAATGGGTGATTGTAGTCATGATACTGAACAAGTTTTCAAAAGGGAAAAAGGGAAAAATTGCAAAAAAAAAAAAAACACTGTTAATACAAAACTTGAATCAACTGATTGCATTTAGTATGGAGGGCCAAATTTTTTTTTGCTTTTTTCCTTTTTTTTCTTAGGGAAAGTTTTCAGTATCTTGGGTATATCACTGTATATCACTGATGCATTAACACCGGTGCGCGTGTCTGTATGCGTGTGATCTCAACCGTCCATGTCATTGCGTTATCGCGCCAATCACATGAATTAGTATCGGTACTGCTTAATTCGTGTACCCTACTGTGATTTTTGTGATAAACTAGCAAAAGTTGTAATAAATTAAAAGAAGTAGACCTAAAATTTTTATTTGATGCGTCATGTCATGTATACAGGGTTAAATTGATATCAGTAGAATCCTTTCAAACTAAGAGTCTACCCATCAAACTGAACAACTTTTGCTATGGGCCAAGGGGGCAAACCGACTGGAGCAAAAAAAAATCTACTGTTGCGTAGGTAGGTACATTTGAATCGAGTAGGCATTGCAGTTTAGTATGGAACAGCGGTTTTTTTTGCTCCGTTTGCTTGCTCCCATACTAAAAGTTGTTCAGTTTGATGGGTAGACTCAATGATATTTTATAGGGTAGACTCTAGGAGTTTAAAGGGATGCCAATCAATTTCACCCTGTATTTCAAATAGGTACATATAGTTATTATTGCAAAATAGAGCAAATAACAGGAAAATTGGGCAACTGTCTCGAACATTAGGCAACTGTTATCGAATAGAAAACGTTTGAAGTGCAACGAAACGCAAAATTAAAGGCTACCTATAAGAAAAGGGTACGAATATCCTTCTCCTTATCCATACCTTCAAGGCTATGCTTACATAAGTTATGTACATACATATTGTTAGTGTGATTAGATTAGGTTGTATGTATCCCTTTTGGATTATTGTTGAAGCCTGAATAATCTTTATCCTGATGGTATTTTTACGTACAGTAAAGTCTTTAGACGAAAATAATCACATTTCTTAATTAAAAATAACATCCCAATTTTGCTATTCTGAGTTCAACGGAAAAACATTTTAGGTAGTAATCAGGTAATAATACAGGGTGAAATTGATATCATTAGCATCCTTTTAAACTAAGAGTCTACCCATCAAACTGAACAACTTTCACAATGGGAGCAAACAGACGGAGCAAAAAAAATCTGCTGTTGCAGACATTTGAGTCGAGAAGGCATTGCAGTTTAGTATGGAACAGCTGATTATTTTTTTGCTCCGATCGGTTTGGTCCCATAGTGAAAGTTGTTCAGTTTGATGGGTAGACTCTTAGTTTAAAATGAGGCTATAATGATATCAATTTCACCCTGTATAAACGGAAGTCCGTACCTACAATCTTCCAGGCCCTGTACACGGACTTTCGATGTTCGATATATCGCCACTGTTTCGGTCCGCACTTCATTTTAATAGAGTTGACATTGGAACGAAAATGTTCACGCAATTGCGAAGTTCAAATGTGCGGGTAGAGGCCCTGAGCGCCCGAGCGCGTGCATACAAACAAAGTTAGATCCTATTTTTCATACTAACCAATTTAAACTGAATCGATGATTTCCACTTCCATACATTATATGTATATCGTGAACTTAGAATGAGTATTACTATTAGAAAGTACATTCAGCCATTTAAGAGTTTCAGTATCGAATGATAATAATGATAATGATAACATACTAAACTGCAATTCCTAATTTGACTCAAATGTATGTTCGATTTTCTTTTGCGATTTCAGGTTTGCTCCCTTTTAGGAAACGTTGTTCAATTTGATCAACTGAACCACCCCTGAAAATGTTGTTAAACATTTAATCAATCAATCAATTATACTTTATTTAAACATTATACAAGGTGTTAGGGTAAACAGTAGCATTACTTTAAGGGGTGATTGTACCTATAATATTGAACAACTTTCCCAAAGAAACATATAGGAAATTCGCAAAAAAAAATTGAACGTTCCATAAGTACTAAATGCAATAAGTTGATCGACCGTTTGTATGAAAAGTCGAAAAAAAAAACAAATTTCCTATTAGGTTTTTTAGGGAGAGCTGTTCAGTATCATGGGTGCAATCACTCCTTAAAGTAATGCAACGGTTTACCCAAAAACCCTATATTTTTTATCAATTAATACAGGGTGTAAAATTTGATGTTCTGAAGCACCCCTTTAACACTTTCGCTGCTAAGCTCAAAATCATGATCCTCGCGCAGTGCTAAAACTGACGCCCCTCGTAGGTCGTGCGCACAGTCGTACGGTGAAACGATCAAAATGGCGCACCTCGTGGGTCACCCGCACATGCGTAAGGTTTGGGTGACTCACGCTGTAGGCCATGAGCACAGGAGAAATGCAATAGCACTTGACCCCCCCTCGTAGGTCGTGCGCACATTCGTAACTGTGAAACGATAAACTGGCTCGTCTCGTGGGTCACCCGCGCAGGCGTAAGGTTGTCGGTGACTCGCGCGGTAGGTCATGAGCACAGGTGAAATGCAATTGAACTGACTCGTTACGTGGGTTCTTCAGCCCTGCGGCCCATTTGTCGCCGACCTACGACGTAGTTCGTCAGCAGTGAAAGTGTTAAGTAAGTGTCCCATTTAATGTTACACCCTGTATAAATGACAAAACCGTGTAGGTACCACAAAGGTACCATTTCAATAACAATAACTCAAACGCGCCTTAATTATAAATCCCGTCAAATAATACGAGTCAGGCAGGAACCAGCTTCCTATTCAATTTCACTAGGTACCTACTTCAATGTATGTACATGTACATTCGTCTACGAAAATAGCAGCACGTTTACAGTTTAGTCACAGAAAAGATGTATACAGTAAAGCAACTTCATGCAAGCTCTCGAATCGACAAACGCACAGCGCACATAGGCGAGCGCTCACGTACCTACACGGCACGTAATTAAGTACAGTACGACCAGGAAATACACTGAAAAAAAATTGTTTACTTCAACCAACATCATGAATCCATTTGAGCCTGTCAACGTCATGACTTCTCCGACTAAGAGAACTTTGTTAAACGAATTCGGCTTGTTGTTACAACTAACCATCTTTTGTTTTAGTAAACAATAATAACGTCATTTCAATTATTTTGGTGCTAATTAAGAGCCTTAGTAGGCTCGCATTTTTTTCAGTGTACCTTGGTCAATCTTTGTTTGCGCGGAGTCCCCCGAAAAAACACGAAATCGTTTGCTAATCAAAGGGTGCAAAGTCGGATAGCAGCGAAAAGAGTGCGAAAATAATTAGCGTTTCAAGGGATGATCTGAATTTTGTGCGCTATTAAAATTTTTCAACTGCGCAGGTACACACGGCGACACATCAGGTTACGCACCCTATATACCCATACCTACACTACGTACAAAATACAAAATAGTGCGGTAGAGAGCCTGCATAGACGCGGCTGCCGGCGCGGGCGCAGCGTGCTGTGAGACGAAACAACAACAACTCTCGCACGATTCGCAGCGTTCAACTTCTAATAGTTCAAAGTCCAAACAGGGTAACCTGACCTGTCGCCGTTTGTATATCGGGGGAACTTATAAATCTAGTACTAGACTGTACCTACTATCGTAATGAAAACTATAGAGGTCCAGCTCGGCGGTCGCGACAGGTTCGGTGCGGGGAGCGCGTCCCAGTACCGACTTACCTGCGCGCCGTACCGACTTTGCCGGTATCCCGTCCCCCGCACACAGTGCGAGCAAAGACCTAGACCCGCCGTGACTGCTAAGAGCTCTTACAGACGAGCGACACTTTGCTGTGGCCGTGGGTCGCGCGACCGTAAAGAGTATGAGCTCAACGCTCTGCGGCCCATGGCGACAGCAAAGTGTCGCTCGTCTGTAAGAGCCCTAAGCTGAATTATTTGTTTTTATTATACTATGGTACTGTTGTACCCCAAAGTACATTAGCGGGCTGTGTAAGTAGAGCTCGTCTTTCTGCGTGCGTCGATTCGAGCGCTTGCATGAAAGTTACTGTACTGTGTATCTCTTTTCTGTGGTTTAGTACCGTGTCGTATTCATTTTATTGTATGTCATTTAATTTAAACTTTTGAATGCATGCGCCTTTTATGTCAATACGGGTTGTAACGATTTGTGTTGTGTCACTAAAAAAGTATTGTAACGATTATTGTTCCATTACCTTTTTATGTATGGAAGGTACATAATAATATGCTCACACTAGTTTCCCACTGGTATGGGCAGATACTAATGAGACTATAGGGGTACTTCACGCAAATATTCAATTAATGGTTTGCTTAATAATATGTAAATTTATTAAAACCAAATGTACTTCTTTAAACATACTTGGTGCTGCTTATTGTTACCGTGTGTACGAAAGATATAAATAGGTGAGGGAGTAATATCGCGAGCACAAGTGTCGAATTTCCCGGATTTAATTGCAAACACGCGGGAATGTGACGTTTTATTTGAATACTGTCACAAGCAGGGGCGTAAGGGACGTGACGCACATAAATGCGCCGTTTTTATTCGGAAAGCGACGTTACTGTAATATTAAAATTGGAAGGCATTATTTAAAAGAAAAGGTATTTCGTTTTAAAGGGAAAGTTTCTTTGATTTAGGCTATGATTTCTGAAATATCTTGAGCGTAAATGATTGAAAAAGTTAAAATGATTAACGGTCATTAGTTTTTTCTTAGAATGAGAAAATTACGCTTCACTGTTAATTGTTAGAAGGTGCTTTGCTTTTCCTTGACTTGAGTCCAAAAAGTCATTTTCGTCAAACACCTACTTATAGCAGAACCTATTCATTAAAAATGTAATTGCTTACTGCTTAATGGCTTCTTCATGTTGGTTAAAAAATAAAATCGGTCAAGTGCGAGTTGGGCTACTCGCGCACCGAGGGTTCCGTGCCACATACAGAACACAACATTATTAACTTAGAAAAAATATCTTTTTTTGTCCGGGACCTTTAGCGCAAGACCGACTCACACTTAGCCGGTTTTTAGTATTTGTTGTTATTTTGTAGAGTTTGCTCTATAATCACACTAAGTTTGACGCTTGTATGTATTACCGTTTTTACGATAGAGCGTGAAGAAAAAACGTTGATAAAAACTAGTTTCTTGTTGATAACCCCCCTTAATTTTTAACTTTTTGACATTTTTATTACTGCGCTGTAATAACGCATAATCTGAGAAAATTTCAATTATCTAGCTATTTCGGTTCAAAAGTTACAGCCCTAAATAGGAAGGACAGACGGACGGACAGACGGATGGAAGGACGGACGGACGGAAGGACGGACGGACGGAAGGACGGACGGACAGACAGACAGACAGACAGACGGACGGACGGACGGACGGACAGACGGACGGACGGACAACGTAGGCTTAGTAATAGGGTCCCGTTTTCACCCTTTGGGTACGGAACCCTAAAAATAAATATTCTAAAAAGAATAGACAAACGGAAGGGAAAAATTACCGGATACTTGATACCACACGACAACTTCTTGACACGAAACTTGAAACATGAAAAGGAAAAATAGAGGGAAAGAGAGGCAGAAGAAGAACTAGACAGTAACCTAGCCGTAATCTCGTGTCCTTTCAGGAACTCAAGGTACTAGCGGAATAAAGACTGGATTGGCGAATACTCCACCGATAAGCGCATTAACTCGTAAATAAAATCTTTTATTCAAAATAATATCACATAGATAGCTTTTTGTCGTCATTTTTTGACTCTACCACCGCGTCGGTGTCGGAAGTGTTCCGTTGAGAGAAGATGCGGCCAGAAACTCTACAACACACATCTTTTAAACAAAACAAAATGTACAAAGTACAATTCAAATACAATAATGGTTATTACTACGTACATAAGGTAGAAAATTTTTAGTGATACATGGCTTGTTATCCGTGCGGATTCAAACCCGGACCGCCATAATTGGGTGTCCATACCTCTCCGCAACGCGCCACACTGACGAATATTTGCGTTTAAAAAAAATCGTTATTTATATTTTCCCCTGCTATGTTGACTAAAATCATAAAAACATGGGGAAAAGAAATGTTCTCTCTCTGCAAAGTAATTAAATTTAAAAGGTTAGGGAAATATTTTTAAAAAATTGCAAACAATACACGTTAGGACTAGACTACACTCGACAATAAATCGTACTAAATGTATGAATATAGGCCCTAAACGTCACGTAGCAAACAATTTATGGAGCTTAGTACCAGAAGCATTTACGCATTTGTCGCTTAAACAACTCATGTAAGGTATTTTGAGAGAACCTTGAAATTCCTCTGTAGTAAGTACGTGAGTCACTTTAAATATGATTTATTTACGTATTTGTAACAAAACGTTACGGTTACGTGATGCCATTTTGACGGTTAATCCGAAATGGCGTGGCGTGAAGGGAGATGCGGAAAATACGAATAACATTTCAATTTTAGCCAAGATTGGATGGAATGGAATAGAATATTGTAAAATGTGGTTACTTTACTTTGTGCTTATATCTACACTAGACCGCTTCCACCTAAGGTGTCTGCGTAAAATCATGAAAATCCGATGGTCGGATTATGTTCGTAACACCGAAGTGCTGCGACGAGCAAATGTTGGCGGCATTGAAGCTTACCTCATGAGGCGTCAGCTTCGGTGGTGCGGTCACCTGTCGCGTATGGCAGAGGAGCGAGTCGCAAAGCGCATCTTTTACTCTGAGTTGAAAGAGGGTAAGCGTAAGCATGGCGGGCAACTCCTCAGGTATAAAGATGTGCAAAAGCGCCATATGAAAAGGTGTGGCATAGAACCCACGCAGTGGGAAGATTTGGCAGCCATTCGTCCAGCATGGAGAGCTCGTGTAAACAGTCAGATCTATGATTTTGAAGCGAGTAGGTGTTCACAACTGGATGCCAAATGTGATGAACTGAAAGTCCGACCACCAGCGGCTATTCAGTATCACTATGAAAACGACGTGCTCACGTGCCCGCTATGTGCGAGGATCTTCTCCAAGAAGATTGGCTATGTAAGCCACATGAGAGCTCATCAACGCCAACAACGGAGTTGAAGCAGTCGCCGTGGCCGAAATCGGTCAGGAGCAATCATCATATCTACACAAACCATAACTATTCAAGTTGTTGATTTTGACCGTGATCAAACTTTAAAAGGTGACATCGCATCAACATCGCCTAAATCGTGAAAAATTTAATCCCGTTCTATGTCATTTTGTACCCATAGATTACACAAAAGGGACAACTTGCGGTCTTGGACCAAAACTTCGGTAGGGTAGTTATAACCAAAGGCATAAAATATCCATACCTACTCGACCCAAATGTTTGGAACAGCTGATTTGTTTCGTGATTTTAGTACTTAATGAGGTAATTAAAAATTTCAAACAAAGTTTTGGTGCGCGGCAGACAACATTTTATCGCACATTTTATATCTTAATAGAAAAATTTAAATCAATATTAATGATATTCGAATACTCACGCAACAAAAAATAACTAACATAAGTTTAAGGGTGTATTCAGACAATCAAAGAAAACAACTTTCCCCAGGAAACATGGGTCGAAAAATGAGAAATTTTTTTGGACTTTCCATACCTACAAAGTTTTCTATGGGAGACTCAAAATTTTTTCTCGTTTTTCGACCCATGTTCCTTCGAAAAAGTTGTTTAGTTTCATTGTCTGAATACACCCTCAAATTTATGTTAGTAATTAAAAACTAGTGCTATACAGGGTGTAAAATAAAATGGGACAGTTACTTAAAGGAGTGCTTCAGACCATCAAACTGAACAACTTTCTCTATGAGACCAATAACGAAATCGCGAAAAAAAAATTCACTCTCCCATACAAAACTGCAAACATAACTCGACTGAATTGTATGGGACAGCAGATTTTTTTTTCGCGATTTCGATATTGGTCCCATAGAGAAAGTTGTTCAGTTTGATGGTCTGAATCACCCCTTTAAGTAGCTGTCCCATTTTATTGTACACCCTGTATACGGGGTGTAAACTTAAATGCGTTACATACTTTATCATTATAGGGTGCATCAGACCATCAAACGGAACAACTTTCACTATGGGACCAACACTGAAATCGCAAAACAAAATTCCGCTATTTTACAGAAAACGCCAGCCGCTACTTTGCACCAAATGTATGGAACAGTCGTTTTTGTTTTTTCGCAATTTCATTTTTGGTCCCATCCCAAAAGGTGTTCTGTATTTAACTATTGTAACGCAGTTAATTTTACACCCTGTACTTTGATTAAATTAAAATAGCGGAAGATAGATGACGTTCTTGCATTATGCACTCGAATAATGGATCTGTTTTTCATGTATTTACGATTGAAAAGTAATGCCGTGTGATTTTTTTTTCTTTTTGAATGATTTGTACAACAAGTAAAAGCACACGAAGGTATTGTGGAATTGTGGTACCTTTATTCCACCTAAAATAAAAAAAATATCTCAATCCCGCAATGCCGCGCTCGGCTCGTATTGCGACTAAGTAAAATAGGCGACGGGGACTCAATTTATGTAGTCCATGAGCTATAGTCTAGTCGCTATAATCAAAGACCCTGTATAATACAGGTAATCTGTATTCTGTCAGACATTTACCATTCCCTTTTGCACCAAACGTTTCTTATCATAGTGATGCACATTATAGCGTCCATTTCCTGCGAAATGTGCGAAATTATTGCTATATTCCAATCTGTGGCACATAATGATGCTTGGGGCACAAAGAAAGCAGTCACTTTATTGGAATGTATCTCCCTTATCGCTTCAGTGATAAAATGACCGACGACCACCATTCAACGGGGAACAACGTCGTAACTGGAATGACTTTTCGTACTAAAATCAACCCTATGTGTTGAGTTAAAAGGTGTAGTTTAACTGATGCAAACGGTTGATGTTACAGATCGGAATTGGCGTAAGGGTCAAAGAACAGAGATACTGCGTGCGAGTACTTATAAATGTGCTGTTTTGACTGCACTAAAGGCCTTTGAATGTGTTAAGATTATTTTATTACCTTCATTTTGGGTCAGCAAATTAATCGTCGTATTTGATAAACATAGTTAACACGTAAATACTGGCTACTAACACGATTTGTTAATTACTACTTTATAATGATTAATTTTGAGTCGCGGGGCTGGAGGGCTTTCTAGTGGACGTCTGTCGTTGGCTCGCGATTTAAGTAGCCACGCGGCTCCGCCATTTTATGGCGGTTTCGAGTGTGTGTTTTTGTATAAAAACAGGGCTTTGAGATCGCCATATCCAACTACCGTACAACGTCAAGCACTAATTGCTCTTTTTAAACTAGATACTGGCAAAATCCACCAAGGAAACGCCATTAAACAAAAATAGAATAGAATGATTAATTTTAATCAAAACTATTATAAAAGTGTAACAGAACAAGAAGTATGTTTGTACCTACATTGAAGATAATTAGAAGAAAAAGATTACGACTATTATGGTTTTCAGGTGTCCCTGACTCCAAACCAACCTTTTTTGGAATTTTTGTCTGTCTGTTTGTTTGTGTTTGTGAGCATCGCGCAATAACTACTGAACCTATTAATGAAACTTTTTTGTTTGATAAGCTTATGATTTGACTTCAGTAATTATAATTTGTGCAGACCAAGTCGCGGGTAAACTGTAGTGATATAAAAAAAATAATAATAAAAAATATGCTTACGTTTTTTTTAAGAGTCATCAGGTATCAGACCATCAAAATGAACAACTTTCCCGAAAAAAATCGGCTGTTCAATACAAATCTGCAATTCTACTCGATCAAAATATATGGGAACTGATTTTATTTTCGCGTTTTCGATATTGATTCCCTTTGAGAAAGTTTTTCAGTTTATTAATCATATCCCTGTATACAGCAGGGTGTAAGTGACAAACTGGCAAATACTAAAACGGTAAATTCAGACTATCAAACTGAATCACTTTCACTATGGAACCACCCTGAAAAACGTGAAAAAAATCAGCTACTACAAAACACTACAGCCTTATACTCCTTACAAAACAGCTGTACCTACTCGACACAAATGTATGAAACAGCAGATTTTTTTTCCCGTTTCCCGAGGGTGGCTCTATAGTGAAAGTTGTTGGGCTGAATTCACAGTTTCAGTATTTGCCAGGCTGTTAAATTTATTTACTCTATATAGTATAGTAGTCCAACCGATTTCGGTTATGGCGACTGCTGCACTCTATCACGCCGCACATGCGCTCTCAAGTGGCTGGCGTAGCCAATTTTCGCCTTAAACACTCGGCTGCAGAGGGCACACGTCAGCACTCCATCCACATAATTATAATGATAGGCCACAGGTGGCCGGGCCTTTAGCTCGTCGCGCTTCCTATCCAGCTCGTCACGTCTGCGCTCCTCGAAATCAAACACTCTATCCTGCACCAGTTGCCTCCACTCGTCTCTGTTTCCAGGACGCCGTTCCCAATCTGAATCCTCAATGCTGCAGTTCTTCATGTGCCTCTTTTGCACATCCTTGAAGCGGAGGAGTTGGCCACCCCGCTTGCGCTTCCCGTCTTGGAGTTCCGAGTACAGGACACGCTTAGCCATTCTCTCGTTCGGCATTCGAGACACATGACCCAGCCATCGTTGTTGGCGTCTCATCAGGTAGGCCTCGATTCCCCCGATGTCGCAGCGACGTATTGCGTACTCTGTCTGACCATCGGATGTTAAGTATGTCACGAAGGCATTTCATGTGATATTTCTCCAGAGTACGAATATGCTTTCTGTATGGACACCACGTTTCGGACCCGTAGAGAAGAGCTGGCAATATGACTGCACGGTAGACTGCGATTTTTGTGTGGAGCTAAAAAAATATTGGACTGCTAAGTTAAACATTATAAAAAGTAAAATATTATATTTATATTTAGGACAGTCCACAACATAATGTAAATGCCGATACGCAGTTAGTACCTATCTACTTAACTATGAGTTTGCATCTTTTTACACAACAAAATGTTATCTCCGTTAATGACTCCAAAAGTTCAAAATATTTTTTCTCAGTACAATTAAATTAAACTTTTGTCTCTGACTAAAATGGTAAGTTTATCTAACGGCCCTGACCCTAACGTGTTATCTGAAAAGTTCAACTAACTTCAACACTGACGTTTTTAGTCACCATTTTGTAAATGTTATTGTTTTTTATCCTGTTTTTATTTTGTTTTCTGTGTTTGGTGAACACATTAGTAAATATCCCACAGAGAACAAGCTTCCACATAATCGCGTTAGTGCGCAATCTATGGACATTGGGCGAGCTCGTCATCATTTTGTGCGCTCCTGGCCCCACAAAGAGCAGGAGCAGCGCACAAAATGATCACGTGATACGCTCGTCGCAGTTTTCTCTCCGTGGTGTATTTACTCATAGGTGAGAATAACGTTTATTTTCTTCATTATTATTCTATGCCTCTCGTACAAAGGGTACAAGAATAGTTGTATTCAAATGTACTTGTACCCTTTTTACTAGACATACATTTTTTAGCTGACTCACACAAATATTTTACACAACTAAGTCTAATATAAAAGATAAATCTAAAACTATGTAACATGACAGTCATCCTATTCGTTAATCACAAATGAAACAACAATTTAGGAGCGTAACTCCCAAACTATCCTAACTAAAACTTGGGGTACACTTACGCCCAAACTTCGTCTAAGTTATAAGTTTACAGTTCAGTTGGCACACCGACACCGCTAGGCACTAATCATTGCGTCAAAGAAGATTTCGTCAATATTCAACATTGAATAACAATAGCTAACCTTAGTGACGACAGAATCTAGAGCTAGACGATGCACAGTCATCATCATCTCAGCTGATAAACGCCCATTGCTGGACATAGGCCTCCCTCAAGGATCACCACAACCACCGGTCCTGCGCTGCCCTCATCCAAAGGGTGCCCACACCTACAACAGATCGTCGGTCCGCCTAGCCACACGCTGCGCTTTCCGGTACGAAATCGCCACTCGAGAACTTCTCGATTGCACTGAGCAATGTGTCCAGCCCATTGCCACTTTAGTTCTTCGGACTATATTGGCTTCCCTGGTTCTCCTGCGGATCTCTATATTATGACGATGCACGGTATTATGTCAAATCTGCTTTCACTAAGAAAAAAGTGCCCTCAGATATTAGTTCGAGGGCTCTTTTGAATCTACCGTTTTTGGAGCGTTGATTGTGTATCTATTGATTTATGAGAGACTTAAAATGAATTAATAGCCTCTAAAACTTCGTTTCCTATCGGTTCACAGTTCTTCGGCAAATATGATCAGCCCATTGCCACTTCAGCTCGCATATTTTCAGAGATAGATCAACCACTTTAGTTTTCTGACATCACCACATTCCTGATATGATCTCTCCGAGAAACATTGAGTATACTATAACCTACTAACTATTAAATAATTTAACTATCACGCCATCACTGTAAACTTATATGGGCGCAAGAATGACTCAGAGGAATATAAACGCAAGTCATTTTACGTCCTTGTGCCAAAGATGTCATTACTAGAAGGGAAGGAACAATTAAGATGTGGGAAACGACCGGTGTACGTTAATGTCTCTTTGTATCCATTTCAGAGTTTGACGGTCAAGTTACGTGTGTACCTAGTTCTGACTGAGAATGAACCATTCCATTAGTGTTGCCTGGCTATGTATAAGTAGTTGATCTTGAAAAATAGTAACAATATCGAGATTGAAGTGAAGTGCCGATTATCGATACTATCGATATCACCTGGACCAATAGTAAAAGTGGTTAAGTTTGATGGTCTGAAGCGCCCTGTTTAATATGTAATGTATTTAATTTGCACCCTGTATAATCGCCTAATAGATCAGGTATCCGCCCGGCTAAGTTATATGTACCTATTTACGTTGATTGGATATGAATAAAACATCTCGAATTATAGTTATTTACGGTTCGTTCGTTTAATGCAAAGACATATATATTACTAGCGTAAGGACATGGCCTATGAGCTTGACTATTGTCCCCAGTTCGTTGGCTCTAAAATGCAAGGAAAAATGTCAATTTAGAGCACTACAAATATATGACACGATATAGTTCGTATACGAGTTATGTGACAGATGGCGCAAATTTTTGTTTCTATGAAGAAGGTTTTTGTAAAATATTCTGACGGGCCTATCCTTACGCTAGTAATATATAAATCTATGGTTTAATGGCAGATACCGCATCTTGCGGGGAACTCTGGCAGCGGTTGTGTACAAAGCTACTCTATTTGTCTATGGTTCTACCCTATTAACAAGATTAAGCGTTCCCCTTTTAGTTTGAGTTGTGATTTATTTGTGCAAACTATCGTTTCCTATTGAGTTTTCTTATGATAAGGCTGGCAAATAAAACGTGAACGCCCCTTATTTTTTATTATTAAAACATCGGGATCGTCACAAGCGAAAAAACTCTACTGCTGTAAATTGGCTTTCCCATTCGTATCACTTTGGGATTTTCCATAATCACAAATCGTAGTTAGGTGGAAGTAGTACACAAGCGATACTATGGAGTAGTTATACTGTGGTTCTACCTAGAACTAAAAGAGATATATCATCATTATTTATTTGATATTGACAGTTTAAGCTTGCAATGTTTCTGACCACCCCGAAAGGGATTATAGTCATGAGATTATATATGTACTTTACACTTATCTACATATTTGTTTGATAATCGTATACATATCCGCGCCAATACCTTTTTTCGAATGCATATAACATTAATAAAATAATGTTTTCCCTTTGTTTCAGATAACACCAAATGACTATGTTATAGTGCGTGTAAAGTGAACAACCATCAAAATGACTTACCGGTGTAGACGTCCGTCACCACGGGCGGTTGGCGTGTTACTGACTGTTTTGACGTGTGCATTCATCGAAGTAATCTCGGTGGAGGGGAGAGACGAGCCACATAAGTACACAATGGACGAACTATTGTCCACCCATTTTCAGTATAAGGAATCGACAGATAATGGAATGGATCCTTGTAAAGCAGGTAAGAATTTTTGTTATCCTTTAATTTGGTACAATATTGTTTTAAACATGGAAGCCTTTTTGAGTCGTCAATTTACACGTGTTAATTTTCTTCACACAGACAGGATTTTATTTATGAATGAATTTGAATACTCCTAGAGCCAAACCATACGAGCGATATTTGAGTGGAGTTGTTAACGAAATGATATCGTCGCGATATCGCTGCGAATCTCGCGACATCGCCGCGAATCTCGCGACATCGCCCCTATATTTCTGAGATCAACCAGTGTCAAAGCGGAATAGCGGCGATATCGCAGCAAGATATTGCTGCATGATAGTTCAGTAAAAATTTTGCTGCGATTCAATTGCGTTGTCGCCGCGGTGCAGTTGCTACGACGTCTGTCGTTGCGCTGCAGTTTCAAAATCGCCTTCGCTCAATAATCGCTTGGGCGATATGGAGTTCAACAAAAAATAATTATATATTGGCAATATCTTTGCGTAAACAAAAGAGTATGAACAAATCAGTTTCTCATAGTACTCCATTTTCAAACTAAACACCCCTTATGATTATGATATAGTCTGATAGGCATTCGGATGAGCACTTGTTTCGTAATGATTTTCGCGTCAGCTTTGAAAGCAGCGTTAAAAAAACCGATATTCGTCGCAGCATAAAATCAATCCTCAAATTTTACGCCCCTATTCCATTTTATGTTATCGCGGATTCGTGTTTAAAGCATTGTTCTCTCCCAAAATTCCTCTAAAATATTTAGCTGGCTGAAAAATAAACAGGCCGTAAAAAAGGCTAACTTCAAAAGCGTCCAAACGGATTGTCATCATGGACACCTTATAATTCTTACTGATTACCTCCGTAACGAATTTAGCACGGTTTCATTTTGATAGAGTTGGCGGTGCAAATTGTAAGCGATCGCGGTAGGCTAACTTTGTCAGTAAAATATAGTGTTGGGACAAAAGAAACTATTCGAGCAGGGCAAAGAGCATTCGATTGATTGACAACATCTTTTGTTTCACATTTTTATGAAACTTGTTATGGGAGAGCTTTGAAATTCGGATCCGCAACATTTTCGTGTAACGGACATTCGAAATTAAAATTTGACAGCTGCTTTAGTTTCACTTCTATCGTGTGTCTTTACGACGGATAACTTTTTTTTAAGGGGCCAAATATCCCGGAATAACCTGTGTAGGGGTCTCTTATTTTTCGTTTTTCTACAAGATTTATACTTACAAGTTACCGAAAATAAAAAGTGCTCTTGAAAAGTTTATCTAGTGAAATCATCAATTGAATACACGATTGAAGTTACTTCACACGATAGCATTTCCTTTCGAAAAGTTACGAAAATAATGCATTTTAAACATTATTTTCTCAAACTAGAATAACTTGCAACCGTTTATAATGACTGGAATTTTACTCACATATTCACCATTAGTTTAACTAGTGATATCTTAAAAAAATCTATAAAAAGTGAGTTATCAATTCTTTTTCATCGAAAATACGGCACACGCACGCACTTTTCGTAGGGCTGAGGATCGTTTTTCTCATAGATAATTTTCGCCTTAAATGGCCCCTTAAGTATTCATTTGACTTTCTGAACGTCGTTGGTAGGTATCATCATCAGCCTATCATCGTCCACTGCTGAACATAGGCCTCTCCCAAGGCGCGCCACAAAACTCTATCCTCGGCCTTCCTCATCCAGTCGCTCTCCGCTACTTTTTTAGGTCGTCTCTCCAGGTTGGTAGGTAGGTATATCAAGTTAAAATTAACAGTTTATATTAACAGTTTTAACAAATAGAAAAAGATCAAACATAATTGGTAGTTGTAATAAGGCTTCGTTTCTTACCACTTCGATGAGAATTATGATTCAGTTTATGTAAGTATGTTTATTTTAATGAATTCGATGTTAAGTGTATTTTGTACCCATGAATAAATTTTTTTTACATTGAAGTAAGATTTAAAAATCATCAACTCTTCTTTCTCCGCTTCCACCATTAAATTAGACCGGAGGCTTTAAAATTTCAATGAGAACAGTGAGGGTTGGTTTTTATCACCGGCCGTTGATTTCTGTTTTAGCACTTTTTAATGGTTTTGAGCCGAGAGGTAGAATTTAATACATTGTTCTCCTCAAACTCGACAACAGTTTACTTTTTTGGGTGATTTGAAAACTTTTGCAAGGGAAGGAGATAGTTAGTTTTTTTTTAAATTCTATCTAGCATCTATTCCATCTCACTTGGCCTTTTGGTGTCTCGCTTAAAAAAACATACACGGAGAAAAATATCTTCTACGTACGATGCAACTAGACGATATAAATCTAGTTCTACCAGTATCTACCACAGATTTGACTGAAAGTGTAAGGATCAATGACGTTCTATACCTAACCAGAACGAAATTGATTTGGATGTTTGAGATTCAATCACGCATAAACGGCTGAACGGATTTGGATGACAAACAGATAAAATATCTTGAGGTTCTGGATTAACAAACAAGATACTTACTTTTTAAAGTCAATGCAGACAAAGTCACGAGCAAAAGCTACTTTAATAATAAAAACTCAAATAACATTAGGTACAAATCCCTAATATTATAAATGTGAAAGTAAGTTTGTTTGTTAGGCTTTCACGCGAAAACTACTAAACCGATCATCATGAAACTTTGTACACATATTCTTGGAGGTATTAGAAGTAACATAGGACACTTGGTGTTTTCTAAACTCCACGCGGACGAAATCGTGGGCAAAAGCTAGTCAAATATAATTAATACAGTACGTGAAATGCGCTCATTGAGAAGTATGTGTGGTGTAAATGTGATGGATAAATTGAAAAATAGTTTTATTAGAGAACGCTGTGGTCTGAAAGAGGATGTAGTGACAAAAATAGAGAAAGGTATGTTGCGATGGTTTGGTCATGTGGAAAGAATGGATGAGAGCAGATTGACGAGAGCAATTTATAAGGCAAGCGTAAGTGGAAATGTTGGAAGGGGACGGCCTAGACGTACATATACGGACCAAATTGGCGACGTGCTTAAGAAGGGCCAGGTCAGATCTATCCGAAACCGACGAGCATGCATGAAAGGTCTTATGAATGTGGAGGAAGCTAGAGAAGTATGTCAGGATCGTAGCAGGTGGCGTTCCGTTGTCTCTGCCTACCCCAGTGGGAGACAGGCGTGAGAATATGTATGTATGTATGTATGTATGTAAAAGATTTTTTGAAAAAAAAAATATATTTTGTAACCAACACTTTTATGATTATTTTTTGTTTAAGTATAAATGTAAAATGACCCATAACAATGTACACTATAGATTGCTATAGATCCAACAAAAAATTTTCGCAAAACTAAATTGGCTCAATCTACGAAAAAACCGTCAAATTTTATCGGTTTCGAACCGGACACGGCCGTAAATTGGAATCTGGCACTCCATAAACCTTTAAAGTCAATAAAACGGACCCTCATCACGCGAACCGTAAAAATCGAACAATACCGGTTTTTACACCCGCACTGCGATTTATTCCGAACGCTTGGTGAAACGGTGCCTTTTTTTAAGACCCGTATTTTGTAAATTCTAGACAAACTAATTTTGTTTTTATTTTTGGCCGTTAACATTAACAGACTCATTTTTTTACCGCTTGCCCGCTACAAAATAGTTTTTAAAGTAAGTTTACGAGATATATTATATAAAATATATAGCCTATACGTATACAGAGTGTTAGGGTTAATAGTTGCATTATTTTAAGGGGTAGTTTGTTCCCATCATACTGAACAACTTTCCCTAAGAAACCTATAAGAAATTCTTAAAAAAAACATTCGTCGTTGTTACTGGAAGTAAATAAATGAAAGAATGAAAGAGGAAGCAGGCCATTCGATACTATAAAGCTGCTTGCTTGCTTAAAAAGTAACCAGTTTAGATACTGCAGTACAGGCTTGGTGCACGTTATTGAAATTAGTTTGATAGTTGGTCTTAAAGTTGTGAAAGAAAATCCTTAGCTATACCTATAAGACATTATTCATACGAGTTCTTTGTATTCCAATGACTATAAGTTACATTTGAAATTGCATCTCGTAGCACGTAGCCGCGTAGCCCGTAGGCTCTGCAAACATTCGTAGGCTTCATTATTATGATCAGATCATAATAATAATTTTATTGTAAACCTTTATCATGCAGTACGTAATAATAAATTATGCAAATCTTCAAAAGTTACAATGGGAATGTTATTAATGTACAGATTAATCACTGGATTTCGTTTATTTATTAACGCGAAATAAAATGTATGTCATTATCATTAGTCATACATAAGTAGGTATTTCATTAGTTCACGCTACAGTTCATACACTATCAATAGACAATTATGAGAATTAAAGAGTAGAAGCTATTTTATATTCTGAATCATGGAGTCCCGTTGCAAGTTTACCTGTTAGGAGGCGGTTGGATGTCGTGTTCTCTCCGGCTTGCACGTAGCCGAGCCGTCCGGCTACCCATTTTGTATTAGCTCAAATGACTTTTTGTTTAAAAAACAGTCTTTCAGATTACAATACTTCGAAAACTTACTCGACTTTGCCAGTTTAGTGCTAGACACAAGCAAAACGCCATTAATTATAAATAATAAAAAGTATATTTATGTATACAGGGTGTTATGGTAGACAGTTGCATTACTTTAATGGGTGATTGTACTCAAAATGCTGAACAACGTTCCTTTTGGAAACAAAGGAAAATTCGAAAAAAAAATCTTTTCATATCTAAACTATTATAAAACTGTAACAGAAGTGTGTCTGTACATTGAAGATATTTACAAAAAAAGATTACGATATGGTTTTTAGATGTCACTGATTCTAAATCACCAATTTTTGGATTTTCTGTCTGTCTGTTTGTTTGTTTGTGTGTTTGTTTGTTCGAGCATTACGCAAAAACTACTGAACCGATTTTGATGAAACTTTTTTATTTGATAGCTTATGATCTGACTTAAAGTCGGGTATATAATTTATGCGGACAAAGTCGCGGGTAAATTTTCGTTATACTTAAATGTTCGATCAGCTGACATGCATTAAGTACAGTATGTGGAAAGTCCAAAAAAATTTATTTTATTTCCTATAGGTTTCTTAGGGAAAGTTGATCAGTATCATGGGCACAATCACCCCTTAAAGTAATACAACTATTTACCTTGTTTACATTTTGATGTTTCACTTTTCAAAATTCTCAAAAGTACAGATATTCTCAACAACCCTGTCTATATCATTTAACTATAAACCCAAAGTATACTGAGAACAATTAATTTAAAAATTTTATCTCAATTTCCACTTCAGCGCTATATTTATCCTGAAGTTAGGCTAAAGTTCGATAGAGGGCGTGGCGTGCGGCCATTAAGATAATATTTAGAGCTCTCAGCCATAGCCAGCGGGTGCGGGTATAAGCCTCTTAACTCTCTCTGTAGTAAAATAATTTCTGCTATTTCAAAGTGGACCGTGTTTAGCTTTGCATAGTTATTGATAGTTTCTGTATAATTCAGAGCGCGCCCCATACAAACGAAGTCTGGAGTGCGATTTTTTAATCTCATACGTTGAACTCAGCAGTTAAAAATGTATGGAGATACGCATCTTTCTACTGCTGATTTGTATTCAAAAATTGCACTCCTGGAGTATGATTTTTTAATGTCAAATCAGCAGTAGAAAGATGCACGTCTCCATAGTAATATTGAATATTGACATTCCAACTGCTTAATTCAACGAATGAGTTTCAAAAATCGCACTCCTGGTTATATTTTCAATGCTAATCAATTAAAGAATGACATTTTTCTTAAACAATTTAGAAACTTTATAAATAGAAATAGGTAATAGTAGGTATGAATCTCCATACAAAAAAATCACGAGAGTTACATTCCATGATAAAGTTTGTGTATGTGTTGAATATTTGTTCTTCAGGATGATATCAAACGTAGTAAGAGTAGTAGTAAGAGCAAAAATTAAAAAAAATGAAGGCATTAAAAAAAAACTCACCTTATCCTGATTTTTCTGCTTTAACTCAAGAACTAAAAGAGCTAGAGGAAATATGTAGGTTTTTTCATAAAATTGGCCTATGTCCTGCAGTAGGTTGATGACGATTTCGACTACGGCGACTTGTTTTGTTAAAAAATAAGCAATCAGATATTTAGGATTTAAAGTGCAGTGTGCGTTGTAAAAAAGGTGGAGAGACAATTTGGATGCTTTCTTGGAGAGTTGGCCAGTAGTTGCACATAATAGAGAGGATTGGAGAGTAGAACGGGAGGCCTTTGCCCATCAGTGCGACTTTGAACAGACTTCGTAAAAAAATTGTGGTGCGCTAACAGATATGCACTCTCTCCTCCACTCATCAAACAACAGACTAATAATAATATCTTCCATTCAAAACCATTTGGGCGAGATGCCTTCACACACACAAACACAAGACACAAGGAGACAGGTGGAAGGACTTTCGCCCAAATACTTCTATTAGGTTGTCCATTGATAGAGATAGAGAATGTATTATTTGGATGAACTTGCGACCAAATGCCTCTAATTGGAAGGTATTAGGAATATCAACATTATGAACAAAACCAGATGGCCTTGGAATTAGCATAGACGTATATTTATAATTTAATTTGAGTGTCGGTTGTGAAAAAAACCATTTGTCTCCCGTAAAACTCGTTACGTTAGCAATCTGCAAAAACTCATGTAAATACATTTACATTTATACATCATACCTACCTACCTATAAAAGTATTTAGGTCTCCGGTTAGATTGAAAAGAATTTAGCCTGTATGTCGGTTTTGGTTGTTTTACAGTATAGTTTTTCATTGTTTTACAGGTGTTGAGGTTTTCGTCCCCCTATTGTTGTGTTGTCAAAGTTGTATGCTAATTTTAGATGTCGATGAAGTTGGGCGTAGCTGAATAATTATGAATCTAGAATTTTAGAATAAATGATTTGATTTACTAATAAGCTGGACACGGAACATTCTACTGGTTGTTAGGGTAAACAGTTGCATTACTTTAAGGGTTGATTGTGCCCATGATATTGATCAACTTCCCCTAAGAAACCTATAGGAAATTCGCAAAAAAATTTTTGCACTTTCCATACTAAATGCAATGTTTGCTGATCGAATGTTTGTGTGAAAAGTCGAAATTTTTTTTGCGAATTTCCTATATGTTTCTTATAGATTCATAGATTCTTTATTGAACACAAAAAACATAATCAAGGAAAGGAGATCAATATCATGGGTACAATCACCCCTTAAAGTGATGCAACTGTTTACCCAAACACCCTGTATACTATTTACTATATTTAGGATTAATTAGTTACAATTTATAAGAAAGAGTTATATGGTATGGCATACAGTACGGACACTCCCTGCCCTCCATCAATTGGAGCCTCATTCCCTCTTTGTAGGAAACGTGGCAGAAAATAGTAGGCGTTGGTGTATTCCTGTCTGTCTCGCACTCACTGAGTATCGCACGTACTCGCACTTACCTCTTCTTGTCAGTTTTTCCCACAGACTTCTGTATGTTTTTCCCATTGGTATGAAGTAACTGCCTCCGTGGTCTAATGGTTAAGAGCATTGGCTCTTGATACGGAGGTCGTGGGTTCGATTCCCACGGGGGACACCTAGTGATATGTCACTTTGTGCGTTTTTCCCCAGTTGGTTAGGACATTGCAGGCTGAATCACCTGATTGTCCGAAAAGAAAAATGATTCCGTGCTTCGGATGGCACGTTAAGCCGTTGGTCCCGGCTACTATCTCTGGTGGTAGTAGTCGTTACATAAAAACCACGTCAGAGGCCGTAAGGCGGTCTGAAAAAACTCTGACACCAGGGCTCTGCCCACACGATAAGAAGAAGATTGGTATGAAGTGACAGCGAAGTGTCTAGATTTGGTGGAAATGTGAGTGGGAAAAAAGATTGGTTATCCTATGTCAGTCATAAAAGTTCGAAAAGAATTGGTTTAAAAAATATAGCTTTGAAAATATAGATTGAAAAAAAAAACGATTGAGGTGTTTTGGTACATGGCTAAAGTGTGGAAAGAGTGAAAGTAAAATTGACGCATGGTAAGTCAGAATCGTAGCAAGTGGCAATCAGCTACCTCTGGCCACCCCAGTTGAACAATATGGTGTGAGCACACTTATAAAATACCAGTAGGCAGTGAGCAAACCCAAATGGCACCCCAGTATACAAAATGTAAATTACATATTAAAACCGAGAGTTATAAATGATCTAGAATTAATCTTCTACACATAATGACTTTCACATTTGTGAGTAGATATAGTCAGCATCAAATTTATCTGAACAACTAAAGTCTGATGAATCTAATGGCAAACAATCATTTTAGGTTCCTATATGAAAAATTAAGCCATTGAAAAAAATTTAAACCGATTCTGAAACTTCAATATGTCTGCTCAATTCTTTGTCAGCCTATTTTGTCAAATGCTGCACAAATTAAGCCTCCTATACCACGTTGCGCAGTCCATTTTCCACATATGGCCGGCAAATAAAGCCAGAAGTGCGATTTTTGAAAATCATACGAGCGACTTGGCAGTAGAAAGATGCATAATCTCCATAGTAATTTTGACATTTTCTACTGCCAAGTCGCTCGTATGATTTTCAAAAATCGCACTTCAGGTCGTTTCTGCTGGTTTGGCTCGGTTTCTGCGACCTTTACTGGTTTCTAGTGAAGAAAGTTCGTGCCTCACCGTCCCTATGGCGTATGTGACCTATAACATCACTTGAGAATATTATGCTAAATTACCTAATTTAAAATACAAAATTTATCTTTTACAAACTACAAATTAACTGACCCCCAATAAATTATTCAGACCCTCAAATTTTGCCGCATATTATAATGCCCAAAACCCTTATTTAATATTCAACGAGGTTTAAGGCTACAGGTGACAATGTAAACATATGAAATGGTGGCATTTGGGTGGCATGTTCTATCTAGTATCTACAACGAGTGTTTTATACTGCCTTTGAGGGAAGTTAAAATTGATGTTGTGTTATAAGAACACAGAGACAAACGATCGAATGCTAGTCAACCTTCAAGTTTTGGGTAGTAAAATTCTACTGCAGGGCTATGTTTACCAATGTAAATGACGATGGGTCGTAATGTAGGTACATACATATACAGGGTGTAACAAAATACCCTAGTAATACTTAAGGGGGTGCTGCAGGCCATCAAACTGAACAACTTTCACTATGGAGTCAACATCGAAATCGAGAAAAAAAATTAAAAACGCTCTTTCATACAAAACTGCAGTACCGTCTGGACTCAAATGTAAGGGAAGGCAGATTTTTTTTATTTTTTCTCGACGTTGGCTCCATAGTGAAAGTTGTTCAGATTGATGGTCTGAAGCAGCCCTTAAGTGTTACTAGGGTGTTTTGTTACACCCTGTATATACTCGTACCAAGAGAAATTAACAGTTAACATTAGTATAAGGCTATAACTGCCTCCGTGGTCTAATGGTTAAGAGCATTGGGCTCTGGACACGGAGGTCGTGGGTTCTATTCCCACGGGGGCACCTACCTAGTGATATATCACTTTGTGCGTTTTTCCCCAGTTGGTTAGGACATTACAGGCTGAATCACCTGAATGTCTGAAAAGAAAAATGATTCCGTGCTTCGGATGGCACGTTAAGCCGTTGATCCCGGCTACTATCTCTGGTGGTAGTAGTCGTTACATAAAAACCACGTCAGAGGCCATAAGGCGGTCTGAAAAAACTCTGACACCAGGGCTCTGCCCACACGATAAGAAGAAGAAGTATAAGGCAGTTTAGGACTAAATTTTCTTATATTATTATTATTAGGTATTGAAAGAATGATTAAAATCGGTTTAGTTTTGGAGGAGAAAACGGGGGAACACGAAATGCAGACTTCTTCGATTTTATGTCGATAAAATCGGTCCGATCTACAGTTGTCTCTTTTAGTCGGTGGGGTATATGGGTGAGGCAAAGGGTGGGGAGGATCGGACAAATAACGTATACGGTCGGAATAGTGACCTATTCTCCAAATTACAATTTCAGTCCGCCTATCCTTTTAATCTCTTCAACAAATAATAAGTCCAACGCTATTTTCTTATATTAGCCTATGGAGCATCTATGGAGACATAATATTAATTTTGTACCAAAACAATTACACCTGTCTTAATAACAAAGCCATTTCTTATGAATGCAGAAACCATTTCTTTAACTCCTCTTTGGAGTCGACGTTAAACACCCATTCAACTTTATGACCATTTTTCCAGCCGTAAACTAAATCTCTGGAAGTTTCTCAAAATGGTTGGCTTAACACTCCGTGGTGTTGGGATCACTGTTTAGCATTTTTTCCTACATTTCATGTTTATTGTCACACTGATCTGACATTTGAAGAGCTTCTACTGAGCTTACTTTATGACAATTATGATTATGACACATTATTTAATACCTGTTTTTTTCCTTTTTTTCTAAAAAAAAAGCCGTGGTGGTCCAGTGGCGAGTAACCTTGCCTGCCGTGCAGGAGGCGATGGTTCGATCCCCGTCCAGGCCGACTCGTACCAATGAGTTTTTCGGAATTTATGTAACGATTTGTAACTCGGGCTTTTCGGTGAAGGAAAACATCGTGAGGAAACCTGCATGCTTCAATTTCGAGGCATGTATTGTATACCCACTGTCCGTTACAGGTGGCGACGGGCTCACTCCCCGTCACACTGGACAGAGTTACGGTACTAGTGAAACGTGGATGTTCTGAGATTTCAGAATATCTCTGACTGGATACCCCCTCGGGGAATATAGTCGTGAGCATATGGAATGGAATGGAATTTTTCTTCCTTTTTCAATTCGTGAAAGATTTCGTAAGACTTCAATAACGATGGCTTTTAATCTGAACGTTGAATAAGAATAAGAATAAGAATAAGAATATTTATTGTTCAAACTGTGTACAAAAGATGTTAAAATAAGACAGAATCAACAGTTTGGTCCGCAGCACGGACGTACAATATTAGGTGGCTTAGATTGTAAACCAAAATAAAACATTTGAATGTCAACAACTAATAAACAATACTATTACAATAAAATGTATTTCTACTTTGATCTCAAACATTACTTACATAATAGTAGGTAGGCACTAATAACATGTGGGTATTATTCATCAAAATAATCGTTTAACTTATAGTAGCACTTGGAAGTAAGCCATATTTTGAGTTTATTTGAAAATTGCTTGCCATTGTATGCTTTAATAGAACTAAATTCAATGTGGCTTAGACGATCAAACCGAACAACTTTCAAAATGGGACTAATATTAAAATCGCGAATAAAATAAAACAGCTTTTCAGTACATTTGGATCGAGTAACTGTTTACTTTTTCTATGGAACTGTTTTTATTTTTCGCTCTTTCTATATTGGCTCTATAATTAAATTGTTCAGTTGAATGGGCTGAAGCACCCCCTAAAATATGAAACTTAATTTAACTTTACAGACTGTATTAGCGGTGCACTAGACCTTTTTTACGATGAGATGATGATGAGATTAGAAATACTGGAATTGATTGATCCTCGCATCCCCTGCTTCATCCCTCATTTGCATCCCTGCCGCATTGTATATAAAAACCTCACTCTGCTAAGCCCTATTCCACCAGAGCTGTGGGTACAAATCCAAGGAAATGAAGCATAGCTTTCTCGTACAGCTTTCCTGAAAAGCCACACTTCTTCGTCTTCAGGTTCCTCTCCATTACTGGAGGTTGGCAGTCAGCTCTGCATATCCCTGTCTATCTCTCGCCAAACGAAACAGCTCTTCGACGCTGGCGATATCTGTCCACTCTTTTAGGTTGAAGGAAAGCCACACTTACAGTCATACTATTATTTAATGTTCTGTAGCTAGCATCCTATAGCTTACAACGCCAGATATTAGGTAAAGTTATCACGCAAAAACAACCTGCAACATGAATCACCTTTTCTATTCCCGCTCGTCATCCAAAACGGTAGTGTGTCATACATTTATCTGGCATCAGAAAGAAGCTCATATCGTGCGTAATAGCGAGCCAACGGCGCGTGTCACATTCAAGACAGAAATGCGACTGTGATAATGATAAGGGAGGTGATAAGATTTAAGAGTTCCCTACGTAATGACTATGGTTGTCTTCGTTCATTTATTTTATTATTACGTTCTGGAAGTCCGTGATTCTTAGGGCGATAGCTCACGACAACTTGCTGCGAGACAGTAGCGCGACAGAAGCGATGCAATAGCTATAAAGGCAATGCTGCATCGATACTAACGTGTGGCTACATCGAATCAGCATCGCTATTAATGCAAGAGTCACAAGAGTGTAGGATACATCGCGATTATATTGATTCTGCATATTGTCTTGTATCGATGCTATTAATGCGGTACAGCAACTGCATCGCAATAGTAGCGATACAGAATCGTGACTGCGTGTACGTGTGACATGAGTAAATACCCCACGAGACAAATCAAAGCTTCTAAGGAGCGCACAAAATTATTATGCCACGCGCTCGTATTAATAATGTTATGGTGGTTTCAGTCCATACAAACGTTTGACGCACAATACGCATAGACGGAGTTGATAAAAATAATATTTTATATACCTATGGAAAAATAGTTTAGAAAATCTACATGTCGCGTATCAAATAACATTTGCAATTTATAATATCATTACGAAGATACAAAGCTTTGAAAATTTTGTATGAAAAATTTCAAAGCTTTATATCTTCGTAATTATATATTATAAATTGCAAATATTATTATTATTTGATAGGCGACATCTAGATTTTCTAAACAATTTTTAAATATATGCAAAGTTACATGTATTAATACCGTCTACGCGTATTGTGCGTCAATGTTTTGTATAAAATTGACCCCTCTGCAACCGCCTTAAGCAGCAATTACATTACCCAACATTTAGAGCAGATTTCGGCACACATTGCTTGCTTTACACTTTGAAATAGAGAGAACAAATCCAGCAATGTATGCCGAAATCGGGCAACTGCAAGTGTAATCGCTGCTTTACGCGCTTGCCCATATTAAATTGTTCACTGGCCTAGATGGTTTTGTGCACCAGCCCTGAAGTGCGATTTTTGAAAATCATACGAGCGACTTGGCAGTAGAAAATGTCAAAATTACTATGTAGATTATGCATCTTTATACATGCAAAGTCGCTCGTATGATTTTCAAAAATCGCACTTCTGTAATACCTATCGTAGTGCTTTGTCTATAGGGTATTTACTCATGGGGCTAACACACGACCAGCGATAGCGTCGTGTTAGTATCGCGATGTTGTGGCGACCGTATCGCCTCATCGTGTGCTAAAGCCCTTATGTTGTCGCAAATTTGCTTATGTTTTGGCGAGGTTGCGTGTCTGACGTAATTAAAATTAATACGTAACTTAACTTCGTGTTTCACATAATTTAACTTCGTTTTTCTGGCTTTAAAAGGGTATATATAGTATAAGAGATAAGTGTACTTTTTGCAACCATCAGCAGCAAGGCTGATTCAGTGTTTATGGAGTGTAGAGCATCTCTGTGATGGGGATGGACCAGGTCTGCCTGCATAACTCCTGTCGGTTTAGGAGTTACTGATGATTAAAGGTCTGTTAAAAATTAACGGTCAGCTGCACGGCTGATCGTATGTATTGTTGTAGTATGCACTGTAGCTATGTGAACAGTACAAAAACGGTCAAAAAGTACACTTATCTCTGAGAATAGTAGGACGAGGATCGTTGAATTCATAGGCAAGGATTCTAGACCGTACTAAAATCGATGCCGATAGATGGTACAAAATGTGTGCCCACTAATTATTAAATCTTGCAAAATATCGTATACCTAAGCGCAAATCGTTCTATTCGTATATTTTTTTCATTGGGAACACTTGAAATCACCTCGGTGTCTGTACATCCGTCCGTCTTTTTATCAAACGCATTTTTTTCAGAGACCGTTAGACATCTTCGACAATTTAATAGGGACGGACGAGTTACGCGTGTCATTCTACTAAGAAACTTTTCTGCTACTTTTTGCGGGGGGCGAGGTAACATGAAATCCGCAACTTTGGATTTTATCCCCCATAACTTTAGATTCTAATTTTGAATGTTAAAAATCATGAAAAGTAGTCTCGTGTGAACCCCAAACGTTCTAAGTTCAAAATTATTGTTTCACTATTATAGGCTGTGTCGTTTAGTGATAAGGTATAAAATTGGGTGTAGATGCACAAGATCAATTGATCTTATACCGTGGCAGAGGGGAAATGCTACCGCAAGGCGAGTCCAGTATAAATTGTCTAAGTTAGACATAGAAAACTGAAACTTGATAAATTCATAGAAATTAATGAACCACTTACATAAATGAGAGCCATGGTGATCCAGTGGCGAGTAACCTTGCCTGCCGTGCAGGAGGCGATGGTTCGATCCCCGTCCAGGCCGACTCGTACCAATGAGTTTTTCGGTATTTATGTACGATTTGTAACACCCCTGGCTTTTCGGTGCAGGAAAACATCGTGAGGAAACCTGCATGCTTCAATTTCGAGGCATCTATTGTACCTACTGTCCATTACAAGTGGCGACGGGCTCACACCCCGTCACACTGGACATAGTTTCAGAACTATATAATTGAAACGTGTATGTTCTGAGGTTTCAGAATATCTCTGACTACCCCTCGGGGAGTCATGAGCATAATTATGCTGAATTACATGAATCAAGTCAAAAAAGCTTAATTTCTATTTTGGAGGACAAAGTTAGTAGTATAAAGTAATATAATAATACGGAACACTTTATTGCCTTAGTCCCGACTCTCGCATTCGACTGGACTAAGAATCTTTTTACAAACATAACAGGATTCACAGAGGTGTCTTGAGATAAGTCTCGTCAATTCCCACACGTCATCCACGTGGTTCCCGAAGAAAAAACTTAATTTTCCAACCGTCTTGTTAATGTCACTCAGGAATATGAAAGGGTAAATCTCCTGGCTTACGAAGTAGACTTAACATTATTTCTCGAAAATAAATCGTATTTTATTCCGACGTTCGTTAGACCGATTTTTGAATAGAGACCAGATGTTTTTATTGATTTTGAGGTAGTACATTACAAGCTGTTTTGTTTGATTATTTGCTGAATTAGGTACTAGATTCTAGTACATCCTGGAGTTGCCAGTATAAAATGCACTGGACACTTCATACAAACCGGCTTCATACAAACTGACTAGAAGAGATGGTACGCTGAGTGTGAAAGGAATTTTAACGTCGTCCATAGAGGCATACAGGCACAGAATAAATATACAGGGAGTGAAATCCAAATTTGTCCGTAGTAATACCTACTACCTACGTATATACTAGTACGGTATACTTACTTATTCTGCAATTTTAACTATACCTACAAACTCTTTTTATAATTATTATTTCTAAAAAGTATTCTATACACAATATCATCTGTCGACAAATTATTTTCGAATATAATTTAAACTAATTATTCGTAAGGAGGGTTAAAAACCACAAAAGCATTTAAGCTTGATTTGTGTAGGTGATTTGTTAACCCTTTCGCGGCTCACGCTTGACCTTCCGCGGGTGCATGATAGATGGCGTGAACTTCACGCTCCATTTAATTTTAACTGCCTGATCGTTGTTGCGCTTAACTGTTTAAAAATCGCTTTAAGTAACGACGACTACTATAGGATACCAAGCATTCTTGTAGGCGATGGACCCCTTTGCTAAAACCCGGACACTTCATACAAACTGACTCGCACTGCAAAAATGACAGATGAAAAATAACGGCAAAAGTGACAGGCGATCACCCAAACCCCTTTTGTCGCTCTTCCATTCTGTCGCACTTCCGTGATTCGCAATTTTGAAATGTCGCACTTCCGTGATTCGCATTTTGTGTGTCGCACTTCCGTGATTCGCTCTTTGATGATGTCGCACTTCCGTGATTCGCTCATTGGTAGTGTCGCAACTCTATGGTAACATCTAGCAATGCATGAGTGAAAGAGGACTACGCCACTGCTTACCAGTCATCTACCTCCCGTACCACTGAGAGGGGTCAAAATTGGTGGGGAGCAGGGAGTGACCGTATTGTCCGTATGTCTCTCCGTGACGCGGCACCAAAACGCTAACGAAAACTGTAGTAATCCACTCTAACCTCTGTGTCCTCTCATTATTCTGTTATTTGGAAGCCACGCCAACCAATAGATTTAAATTAGGGACCGTAAACACTTTAAGGTTGACTCATTTTCATGGCTGTGCGTAGGGTTGACCAATTAGTGAAAAGTAAAAATTATTACGACTCGTCTCTCATATTTCATTTACAGTTAAGGTTTAAAAAGTCAAAGGGATGCCTGAGAACGCCGCACATTTGTCATTGTTTGTTTTTAAAGTTAAAATTTATGGTAAAAATTTTCGTTTGCTGCCGAGTTTTTTGGCAGTCGTTTTGTGCGATTCGTTTTTGATGATCTAATTTTTAATGATAGCCTAGGCAATAATGATGGTTGGTGTTTCGATTTTTTGACTAATACAATTTTTGTTAACCTTAAATTGGGCCCAGTGGGTCTGCATGATTTGTGTGATAAGGCTCTATCGCGCCTTTTATCTCGTTCGTTCGCGCGCAAAAAGAAAGAGAGCTAAGGCGCGACTGCGCTATATCACGCTACCATGCAACCGGTGCATGCTAGAGTTTAGCCTCTCTCTCACTTTTCTTTGCAAGGCACAAAATAATACTGAGCTCGTACAGTCAAGAGCATGTCAAGCTTGACACTTTGGACTTTGAACCGTTCTTATTTAGTGCGCCATAAGCTACCATAAGCATTACAATCGAACTGCAATTGTAAAGCTTGATATGCTCTTGATATGTTATAAAGGCTGGTGATGATACATTAATATTGAAACTCAATACAGATTATCTTCAGAGTTTTTTAAATTCAATTTTTATAATCCATACGCAGACCTAGTCTGAGCTCAGCTTTAAAGCAGTATGGTCTTATGAATAATGAGTAAAAGATTGCACTGCATAAGTTCGAAATATCTCATTTCAAATAACATTGGAAACAGTGTGCTCCCTAAACGTTATTTGTGTCCATTATCCCGAAAAAGGTCTCTTTACAAATAGACGAAAATAGTTTGCCCCGTAATCCGATCTAATCACAGTATTACACTGGGGGCCATGAGAAGGGCCACAAAAGGTGTTTTTGTTGAAATAATTGTAATTTGTACAATAATAGAGATAGCTGGTTTAAAATTAGTAAAGAAATGTTAATCTGTTTATGGTATGATGTGAGTGACGAAAAAAAGATAAGAACCCTTTCTTTCGGTTTCGATATTGGTACCATAGTGGACGTTCTTCAGTTTTATGCACTGCTAAATATGTAACGCATATAATTTTACATCCTGTACACCTAGTAAGAGTTAGAAAAAAACTTTACCCAGTAGGTAACAATGTAAATCACACAAGCCTTGGTAAAATGTCCGAATGAAAGCTGAGCAGGACTACCCTGCGGTTACCCTGTAATTATGAACTGTCCGGAACCCTTTTCAAATAACGTTACCACACGCTGAAATGTAGCTCCGAGTGAAATGTGATAAAGATTAAACTAAATGAGCGTTTTTCTAAAAATCCTGAAAATCGCTACATAACGCCACAGAGCTTTAAGTACCAAATCTGTAGATTTGGTATTGTAATATCAAAATGTCAAGATTCATTATAATATCTTTTAATGAAATATTTAGTTGTTTACGAATCATTTTAATCGATAATTTTATACTATTAACGTATGACTTGGCTGTATGGGCTCGATTCCTTATCGGCCTTAAAAAAACAAAGGCAGGCACAGTCTTGACATGATTTAGCATACACTTGTCTATAGAACGATAAACATGCCGTCAGTTATTTTTAGAATAATATATAAATATAGAAAAGATAAGCGCTCGGACTTGTCTTCTCCTCTGCCCCTTTTAGCAGTTCATTATTGGAGTTCAGAAATATTTTTAAAGATATATTTTCTCAGGCAGGTTAAATTTTATAAACAACGAGCATTTACCCGCGACTTTAGATTACATACCTGATTTAAGTCAGATCATTAGCTATCAAACAAAAAAAGTTTCATCAAAATCGGTTTTTGCGTGATGCTCGTTCAAACAAACAAACAGACAGACAAAACATCCAAAAATTGGTGATATGGAATCAGGGACACCTAAAAACCATATCGTAACTTTTTTTTTGTCAATAGGTATCTTCAATATACAGACTCACTTCTGTTACAGTTTTATAATAGTTTAGATTAGATAACGCTACTGCTTGGTATATTCAAACACAATTCTCATTTTTATCTTCAATCAAAGCAAAATGAATGTATATTACGTAAAACAAGTTAAAACAATTGCTATGTTGACGACACGTCAGGTAATTAATTCTAATAATACTTCAACTACTTACATCACATCACCTACATTGTGACTTTTGTGTTTTCGTGTTGCCCACTTTGTCTGCTGTCACAAAATGCGCTTTGAAACTATCCATTCCTTTTACTTTGATCGAAGGTTTTTATCACAAATTCCATATTTAACAACTTTATTACAGCAGAAACTATAAAAGTTCTACAAAAAAAAAATCAAGCCTTTGTGAACGAACAGTGTCAACTTACAATCATTTCAAATCACATGGCACGTGCAAAGAGGTGACGGCTGAATAACATTCGTTGCCTTTTGATCAGACTAAAAAAATAAGGTAAAAAAAAAACACGGGAGCTTTGACTGTGTTTGTTTGATGCAGCCTACAAACCAGGAAGCTGGCATGGTATTAGACTATTGCTACAAACTAATTTTGTACTCGTAGGTATTTTTATTTTTGTATCTATTTCAAGAAACGATTTTTGTATTGTTTTTTTATTTTCACACCACCCGCTCGAAAATGGAACATTATATGTCATGTAACTCGAACCTAAAGCAAGTCATTATAGCCCTGGGAATAGCCGGGCAATAATATTGTACTGAATTTCATTATAACCCGCTGGTCAATAATGAGATTTGAATATGGAACCGCATCCACAGATTATTTAATAGTTACTACGATCCCTACTTAAAATTCGTATGAAAACCTGTGATGAAAACTAATTATGGAGACAGGCACCAAAAAGAACTTAATTCGAAATTTGAACTGGCCACCACGAGTATTGAACACAAAAAAAGAAAAAAAGGCGCGAATCCGTCGCGAATCATAAAGGTATCATCTTTATGGCGCGAATACTGCATATCTCTGTACTTGCTCTATACCTATTATTGCCTTCCTATTGCTACGAACAAAGTAATAAAAAAATATTACATTGTCTTTCCAGAACTGGAGTGCGACTTTTGAATCTCATTCGCTGAGTTCAGCAGTTGAAAATGTCAAAATTACTATGGAAATACGCATCTTTCTACTGCTGATTTGACTTTCAAAAATCGCACTCCTGGAGTATGACTTTTTAATGTCAAATCAGCAGTAGAAAGATGCACGTCTCCGTAGTAATATTGACATTTTCAACTGCTGAGTTCAAAGAAAGTTTCAAAAATCGCACTCCAGGAGTGCGATTTTTGAATCTCATTCGATGAGTTCAGCAGTTGAAAATGTATGGAGATGCATATCTCCATAGTTACTTTGACATTTACAACTGCTGAACTCAGCAAATGAGATTCAAAAATCGCACTCCTGGTCTTATGTTTCAAATATCTACTTTCACTTTTAATTTAATAAAATAGTTTTTCTAAATACTATACTATTGAACACTAATACTTTGTTATAAACTCTAATAAAAGAATTGGTTTCTAACCATACAGAATTTACACGCTCCCCTGGGTTTCTAACAGTATTGCTTTTTATTTTCTCGCGGAGGGTGTGAAAAGTAGAGTATGGTCCTCGGGGATAAACGTGTTTTCATCTTGGGCGAGCTTGAACCCCTCGCTTCACTCAGGATTCTAGTCTTAACTCCCTCGCTTCGCTCGGGAGTTAACTCTAAACTCCCTCGCTACGCTCGGGAGTTAACCCTAGAATCCCTCGTTACGCTCGGGATTCAATATCGCGCCCGTGATGAAAGACACTGCTTTATCCCCTTGGTACATAATCTACTATTAAAACAGATACTTAAAATGGTGACATTAAAGCAAAAATTACAGAAATGATTTTTCAATATTCAACCCCTAAATATGAAAAAAAAAAAAAATTGGTTGAAGCTGTTTATTTCGTAGTAAGTATTTCTTCCGTGATACCTACCTATTTGTTTTGTTTTTAGGATACAAAGCATCCTATGCCCAATTGGAAAACATATTTCATAACCATTATAATTCATAGGCAGGGCGTTTGTAAGAGAGCTGGGCAGGAGGTTGGTTGAGAGTGGCGGCGATGTCCGCTCTGGGTCGTATCTGGTAGAGGATTTCGTTGGCTATCCAGCGCGGGAACGCAGCTAGTGTGATGGGATCCTTTGTGCCAGGTACGATTTATGACGATGCCGTGTAGTTTAGGTTAATTTATTATTTTGCTGACGAAACGTTTTGTGGATTTTTATTTGTATTCTCTTGTGACGAAGCTTGTTGTGGATTTTTGACTGTACATTTTGGACAAGGCATGTTGCCAATTTTTATTACTATCAATTTTTTATGTCAACTTTTATTATATTGCAATAAATGATTTTTATTATATAACAAACCACTAACATTCATCTTGATTAAAATATTAGTTTTTTTTTATTATTTGACCGTTACATACCTACCTACAGCATTGCTCTGAAGTGCGATTTTTGAAAATCATACGAGCGACTTGGCAGTAGAATGATGCATAATCTCCATAGTAATTTTGACATTTCCTACTGCCAAGTCGCTCGTATGATTTTCAAAAATCGCACTTCAGGGAGCAGCTAGCTACTGCAGGATCTGGTAGCGGGTATCTGTGAAACATCTTAGTCGATAGACGTCCACTGCTGGATATAGGTATAGACATAGACCTACTCTTAAGAAGGTCCAAAAAAATAAAAAACAAGATACGTAATAACAAAGTAAGGGCTCTTTTGATGACGATACTATGGTTCCCGATTAATGTTTTATATCTCGTATCTTCACTGTGTAAAAATTTTAGGACGAATTTAATTACGATCAAATACTGATAAATGAAAAAATAATTGAACTTTCTCGTCTAAACCATTGAAATACGGAGTAATTGTCAGAATTGTAATTGGATTCGTTGATAAATTGCTTTTAGATTGATTTTTAAAAAAGATTGCTCATTTTCAGGGTCCTGGGAGGGTCCTGGGTTCGAATCCCGGTTCGGTCATGGATGTTTATATGTTTGTGCCGTTGTTGTATGGTTTCCATAATAAACAGCCTATAAATAGTGCTTTCTTGGGATCATTACAATGTATGTGCCTGTGAGCGTTATTTATTTATTTTTATTTTACTTGAACAGGTTAATTGATTATTATGAAGTTTGTAATTTGCGGAGCAAAATGAAAGTTGCCTTATACCTACCAGGTGCTCTCATACTGTTTGACAGTTTGCGTGAGTAGGTATTATGGCCTGTTTTTCCCCAGGGAGGACCCCTGGGTGTCGCACTAGACGACTTAGTAACTTAGGAATAAGGTTTCTTTTACAATATTTTTGTGTGTGAAAAATAGGACAGCTATAATAGTCATATACATTTTCAAAAAACAACACGTCGATTTGATACCGATATGATCGGGTATTTACGCAATAATCTATTAAAGGGGTGTAAAAGAGGATGAAAGTTTGTATGAACCCATCATTTATGTGAAAATTCACCTTTTTTTTTTGTGGGAAATAAAAATAAAATGTATAACCTGTCTCAGCTTTTTTCAAAATCATGGGATCAAGGGGGTCAAATAGAGGATGATTCCAAAATGACAATAACATTTTAACAATGTCGTTATTCTACTATACAGTACTTATTTTTATTTTTATTTTTATTTGGTTGAATGCGAGCGACTGCCGTCGCTAACGGCTACAGGACTCTATCGATGAATAGTGTTTCGTCCTCAATTGAATATCTGACACAATGATTGTACAGTCGGTACAATATTTTAGTCTACGTACATACATACAATTTTTCGCCTAGAACTATTTTTTAGTATCCATTTACCCTAGCAGGATAAATAATGCTTACGTGCCTGTCAATTTCACATAATTGCAAGACAGTACTCCAGTTATCTCATTCAATACTTACATTCTTTATTATACACAAACAACAAATTAAATAAGTCCTGCATGGGTAGCATGCCACCGTGATACAGCGTTATCACACCTTCGCTCTCTTTCTATTTGCTCGCGAACGAACGAGATAAAAGACGTGATACAGCTGTATCACGTGTAGCATGCTACGGCTTCTGATGTAGTTACGAAGTTTAGTTAGATTAATATAATATTATTCCGGCATCTGAAATGTTGACGATGCCTTAATAGATTCATCGCCTCACCAACCGTCTTGGTGGTGCTATTCTATTCTAGACACCACAGCTAATTAAGTGATTAAGCATTAGATACCAGGAGTAGTGACTAACCTTATGTTAGTGTACGATCACTGGATAAAACCTTTGTAGTTCTACCCAATGAGGACATAAACATTTCAGAAGACTAAAACATTGTCTTACAAGTTTATTAATGCATCATAAGGCCGACCGACATAGTAATCTGTGCCCGAAGGCACAATCACAAATGATCACAAATGTACACAAATGCTGTTAGAAATGAAAACAATGTGGGATCGCCTTTAGATACTCAGAAATTCAGTGATTGAGGGGTCGTTTGAATAGGTATTATGTTTCTCGTACCTACTCAAATGGTAGACGTTTGTATTTGTGACTAAGAAATTGGGTTAGTGATCTAAATTCAATACCTTTCTATGCGAAGAACTAGTTCGATACCTACTGAATTTTTAGATGCTGCTGCTTAAGTTTAGATTCACATGAGTCAATACTCAAACAAAGCCGTATCAATTAGTCTCTAAACTACCCATTCAATAGAATGTGGGATTCTACTATTTCTAATGCAAGGGAAATGCCTCTTTTTACGATAAAGGGTGATGGAGTTGACCACTAACTTATCTGCGCGAATTCGCAAATAGCCTTGTTTACTGGTCACTTCTCTTGTCGAGTCCTTGAAATATTGAGTCAGAATTCATCAGTGCAGTGGTTTTATTTAAAAATAGATAAAAAAAAATATAGATTGTACAGATTTTACTGTAGATGTTGATGTTGTGGAGTTGAGTTAAAGTTGTTTGAGGTGGAGCATTAACTAATAATGAATAAAAAAATTTTTATATAAAATATGTTTTGTACAACAGAAATATAATTCCAACTGTACTTAGTTCGATACAATAGCGTACATTGACATTGTCACACACCACTGTAAGTATAGCTATGTAGCTTATATTATGTCTGGGTATGTATAGAATGTGTTCAGTGTACATTAGTGGCGGATACACCGGACAGTCGGAGATCGTAAAACGTGCCGCTCGCTTCCGGTTTAACGTTAGAGATGGGACATTTTATCGATTATCGATATTTCTTTTCTTTATACTGAAATGGGAATACTAAGGCTCATAAACCAATCCTGAGCGATTGACTTCTTGGGTTCCCAACGTCCCAGGCTTAATTGTTTTGTATTCGTCACTAAGGACGAAATAGCGTGCAAGCACTTGTGTTTTGATTACGGGCCTAAATATGAGTATGTTTACATAATTATATTTTCATCGTTTTTAGGGTTCCGTACCCAAAGGGTGAAAACGGGACTCTATTCATAAGCCGACGCTGTCTGTCCGTCCGTCCTAAGCTTCAGAGGGCTGTATCTTCTGAACCGTAATAGGTATACCAGTTGATCACAGAATAATTGTATATTGGATTTGATGACAAATAATTAAAAAAAAAAATGAAGGGAACTTGTTGTCAGCATCTGACTATCTTTGTAGAAACCGAACTGTTATTTAGCTGTAAGTTCTCCAAAAAGGAAATAAATAAAAAAATAAAAAAAAACAATAAAAAAATAATATGAAGGGGTCTCCAATTTCTCAATACAAGAGACTAATTTTTATCAAAGGATTTTCATTACGCTCTATCGTTAAAACGGTAATACACACAAGCTTCAAACTTGGTGTGATTATTGTGCAAATTCTACAGAATAACAAAAAATAATAAAAATTGGCCAAGTGTCTCGCGCTAAGGGTCCTGGAAAAACTTTTTTTTGTAAGTTAATATATCGCGTGGTGGTACGGAACCCTCAGCGAGCGAGTAGCCCGACTTGGTATCACTCTCTCTCTCTCTCTCTCTCTCTCGTATGGTTTGACCATAATTATACCATTCTTCTCGGACTGGAACCCTGTCCTTTTAGTCGTACAAGGTGACTAAGGGATACGATTTCCTTAACAGCGTAGCGTTTGCAATCTATCACTTTCTTATATCGTTCCATCTATGAAACTCTAAAATGTGTTTAAAGTGAACTATGCTAAAACCTTATGTTTAGCATGCTAGTTTATAGTTTGTAGCAAAGTTTCTAATCCGTACAACTACAACTGGAAATGATTTAGGAAAATACCTAGTCGTGTTTGTATCTTTTATGAAAACTGTTGCGGTTAAGGCTGGAGTTAGTGTCGTTGGCAATCTTAGACAATTTATATAGGGACGATTTATACGTGAGTGATTCTACTAAGAAACATTTCTGACACTTTTTGCGGGGGGCGAGGTAACATGAAATCTGCAACTTTGGATTTTATTCCCCATAAGTTTAGATTCTAATTTTGAATATAAAAAATCATGAAAAGTAGTCTCGTGTGAACCCCAAACGTTCTAAGTTCAAAATTATTGTTTCGCTATTATAGGCTGTCTCGTTTAGTGTAAAGTTGCACTTTGGATTTTATTCCCCATAAGTTTAGATTCTAATTTTGAATATTAAAAATCATGAAAAGTAGTCTCGTGTGAACCCCAAACGTTCTAAGTTCAAAATTATTGTTTCGCTATTATAGGCTGTCTCGTTTAGTGATAAGGTATAAAATAGGGTGTAAATGCACAAGATCAATTGTTCTTATACCGTGGCAGAGGGGCAATGCTACCGCAAGGCGAGTCCCTATATAAATTGTCTAAGGTGGCAATGCGTTCTACATTCAAACGTCAAAAACAACGTTGAAAGCACAAAACTTGTTAATCAAACAAACAATGAATCAATTAACTTGAACTAAATTATCCCATAAATCGGCTCTGAGCTCCCACGGAAAGCAAATTAATATTAATAAGAGTAAAGTGAAAATTTATTAACGCTATTCCGGAGGCAAATTGGGACTTTTCTTCAATTGACTTTACGTTTCTTTTGAAAAACTTGGACTTTAATGTTAGCTAGTAAGATTTCTATTGATGTTTTTCGTAATTGAAAAGGGAAGGCCAATGGTTTAGACAAGTAGGTCACAGGAATTGGTGTTTGAAGGACGTTTTAAATATTTTTTTTCTGGCGTATTGTAGGCAGCTTTTGATCGTCTTCCAAATAACTATAGGTATTCTTACTTTTGAACAATACAGGATATAAAACCTAAATACGTAACATACTGAAAGGAGTGCTTACTTCTTCTTCTTCGGGTTCCTCTCCATTACTGTAGGTTGGCAGTCAGCTCTGCATATCCCTGTCTATCTCTCGCCAAACGAAACAGCTCTTCGCTCGTGCTTACTGCTTTATATTAATTTTCATCTCTGTAGTCTAAGTTAGGTATTACTCCTAAAACTATCTTACCGGGCTGACATAACCTCAGGGTTAAAAGCCAAAAAAAAAATGAAAAAAAAAAAACTACTTATCAAAATATTTTACGCCATTTTCTAAATTATGTTTCAAATTTCAACTAAAATAAACTGGTTTTGACTAATTTATCGATTGTAATTAAAATATTTCCAGATTTTATGTTCTTTCAATACTTAAAAAACACCTACATCGATACATTTCCTAACGAGTAGATATGATTTAATTATTTCAATTGAAGTAAGGCTATTTTTGTACTTTACCAAACAATCAAAACCGATGCTGAATGAGAAATCTTGTCTTACCATTAATGTAGGTAAGGATTTTATCATACAGTTAACTTGTTGCAGTCAACTTAAATACGTTACATATAATCTAAAAAAAAGTTACAGTAAAATCTATCGTCTTGTATCGATATCAGAAGTGGGATCACCAGTACATCACTACAGAAACTCATCGAAAGCTCGGCAGTCGATACTATTTATCGTTAAATGCAACGTAACGTATACGAGTAGTTACGACAAGCACTGTTTCAATAGAGGTGAGACTGTAACGTATGTTTCACGTCAATTTGCATGAAGCAATAAATTATGACTATGGCTATTCACGGTGCTTCTAGTATGGGAAGTAAGATGAATGGTAGTTTGAATAATTTTAGATTATAGCTCAGTATGTGTTATTATTTATTAATTTAAAAATTTTAAGGTAAAAAGAAGGTACAAATAGAACTACTCGACTAAACTCCAATCATTTTCTTCACCTGTGCTATAGAATGGTAAACAAAAAGTAACTAAACCATTATTTGCAGATTTTGTATGTTATCCAGGGTAACATAAGTACATGGGGTGTTTATCTCTTCAGAAGTAGGTCAAAAGTTCTGAGATCATTATAAGTTCCGTAATTAATGTGGTTTTTAGACACACACCTTTGAAGGGGTGTAATATTATAGAGAACTAGCTGAAAGCTCGTGATTATAGACTCGTTTTTATAAATGGAGTAACTTTTACTTCGAAGAAAAATTTATTTCAAAGAAGAAACGAAATCTAACTTATACTGTACTAGCTTTTACCTGCGACTTCATTTGCGTGCGACTTTTAAAAAATTTCCTGTCATATGAATTGATCTAAAACATAAATTAACGACCCGGTTGGTGTAATGGTTACCACGCCGGACTGCCAAACCAGGGTCCTGGGTTCGAATCCCGGTTCGGTCATGGATGTTTACATGTTTGTGCCGTTGTTGTATGGTTTCCATAATAAACAGCCTATTAATAGTACTTTCTTGGGATCATTACAATGTATGTGCCTGTGAGCGTAATAAAATAAATTCTATGATCCGTTCAGCTGCAAATGTGTGATCGAGTCACAAGCATTTTAAGGGGCTATGTAAAAAAATAGGATTAATCAAAGCTCCATATATCATGAAGTACTAACAGTAGGAGTATGATTTGTGGATATGTGTAAATTGAACATATAATTGAAGTTTTGATTAGAGCCAAAACACGATTAAGACAAATTTTCTCGATAGAAAAACAAGCCAAAGTAGCCTCCGTTTTTGTCTATAAACGCTTGTAACTGCTAAACGGTGAATAATAGAAACATCAGACTTGATTTAAAAAAAAAGAGATTGCTATTATCTAAATTTTGATTAGAGCAGAATTGAACTAACATAAATAGTACAATCACAATTAAATAAAGTTTGTTTTTTCGCTTGATTCGTTCCAGGCGCGCGCGCCGCCCCATCTCTTTCTCTCGCATCTGGCAGTAATATAAGCTATCACACGCCCGTTTCGCTAAAATTATTTTTCGACATAGGCTCTTAAGCATTTAAACATCGTCACAAACATTCAAATGTAGGATTAAATGTCTACTTTATTTACCATAGATTCATGGACTTTTTATCTGTCTGTTTGTTTGTTTGTTTGTGTGTTTGTTTGTTCGAGCATCACGCAAAAACTACTGAACCGATTTTGATGAAACTTCTTTTGTTTGATAGCTTATAATCTGAATTAAAATCTGGTATATAATTTATGCGGACGAAGTCGCGGGTAAATGCTCGTCTTATCTAAACTATTATAAAACTGTAAGAGAAGTGTGTCTGTACATTGAAGAAATTTACAAAAAAGAAATTACGATATGGATTGTAGGTGTCCCTGATTCCAAATCACCAATTTTTGAACTTTTTGTCTGTCTGTTTGTTTGTTTGTTTGTTTGTGTGTTTGTTTGTTTGATCGAGCATCACGCAAAAACTACTGATCCGATTTTGATGAAACTTTTTTTGTTTGGTAGCTTATGATCTGACTTAAAATCTTGTATATAATTTATGCGGACGAAGTCGCGGGTAAAAGCTCGACTTATATGATATAACTACTGTTCAATGCATAGATTGTAATAAATAAACTCACTGTTTGATTGTGTTTTCTCTATCTCAAAATCCTTACGAGAAGATACAATTAAATAACGCATACCAAAAGTTACATCAAATCTTATGGTTACTTACGAATTGTGTACAGAAGAATCAAGAAGTATTTATGTCAGCACCTTATACCTGGTAAATATACTTATTCGTCTTCAGTACGTGTACCTATAGATTATTGACTTATAGCAAAGTTAATATAGTATAGGTACATCTCTACACAATAACAATGAAGAGCTCTTTTATCTCGCGATGTGAAGAGTTCCCCTGGCATGGCGTCACAAAGCCTGTAGACGAACAAGTTTATGTGATAGCTCCACGCTCAGGTATGGATTCAGGATAGGTAGGCGGAGATTTTTTTTTCTAAAAAGCCCTGAGAAGAGGTTATAGATAACATATTCATGATTTTTTTTTTCTAATTAAACTTCTGTTACGATCCTGGAATTGGTATTTTTCCGTCGTTTCGAGCAAAAACATATCGAAGTCTTTATATTCTATGACTGCTCTTTTTTCTGGAAATACCGCCTACCCTTCTTCGTTCACCGTTTCCTCTACCCTAAGGTTGTATGGAAGAAATCGCTTCTTAGCGATAAGACCACCTTATTTTGTGCCTCTTGTATTTTTATCTCTGTATTTTACTGTGTATGTTTTGGTGTGAAATATATATTTATTGATTGATTGATAAATCGGAGTATGGACCTTTGGGAGGAAACTAATATTTTCATTGCACGTTTTTTTTTTTTTTTTTTTTTTTTTTATGTTCGATAGGTAAACATTTGACCCCAATCTCACCTGATGTTGAGTGATGATGAGGCCGAAGATGTAGCATGCTTACCTAGAAAGATGCCTATTCACTCTTGCCTTGAAGAGGCCCAGGTTGTATTGCTCAGGGAACAGGTCCGCAGGCAGTGCGTTCCACTCCTTAGCCGTGCGCATTATAAAAGAAGAAGCAAACTTCTTCGTGCGAATTGCTGGTAGGTCAACGACATAAGGGTGGAAACCCAGCCTGCGTCTCGTCCCCCGCAGATGAAAGGGAGACGGAGGTATTAAATCGTGTAATTCCGTCGCACACTCTCCGAAATGTATCCTATAAAAAACAGATAGACAGGCTACCTTGCGACGATGCTCAAGACTTTGTAGCTTCGCCACAGAGGTTGGATCACCTATGAGCTTCCTGGCACGCCTGTCGATTGAGTCCAACGCGGCCAGCTGGTATTGGGCAGACCCGTCCCAAAGATGGCAGCAATACTCCATACACGATCGGACTTGTGCTTGATAAAGTTGTAGAAGCTGTCCCGGAGTGAAGTACCGTCTGACCTTCGAAAGGACGCCCAGTTTTTTCGCTGCGGTTTTCGCCATGGACTCAATATACCGCCCGAAATTCAAATCGGACGATATATTAATGCCCAGGAGCTCCAGGCGATCAGCTATCGGTATGGACACATTTCGGAAAGTCGGAGTCAAAGCGAAGGGACTCCGTTTTGTGGAGAAAAGGCACGCCTGTGTTTTGTTTGCGTTGAAACTGACCCGATTAGCGTCACCCCAGTCGGACACAAATTCAAGGGCCAAGTTTAATCGCTGCACCATGGCCTCTCGACAAGACTGAGTAACATCCAATTTGACCCCTGCACCGGACAGATATCTGTCAGAAACAGTGCTGTCGTCAGCATACCCAAAGGTTCCGGGCACAAGCATGTCGTTTATATGCAGCAGAAATAAAGTAGCTGACAGAACTGACCCCTGAGGAACACCGGCATTAATAGCGTGTATTGTGTATACGTGTATTGTGTTTATTTGTTTTTATAATTTCAATATGACATGTCAAATAATAATCATATAATTATTACTCTGTTATTATTACCGATTCTAGAGAAAGAGGAGAAACACTTTCAGCAAATATCAGTCGCGCGACACTTGACGCTTGATTTATTTTCTCCTTGCGTTTCTGTAAGCGTGTGTCGAAACTAGTTTAATAGAAAATTAAAAACCATAGTTTACAGGATTACATTTTATAATACTAGCTGTTGCCCGCGACTTCGTCTGCGTTACCCCGATAAAAAGTACCCTATGCGTTAATTCAGGCCATGGTCTATCTGTAAAAAAATCCGTTCAGCAGTTTTTTTTATTTTATTTTATTACCTATGGGTTTGCTCTTGACCTCAATCCAGTCCTCAGGACGAAGATGGGGTCGTAGATGTAGCGAGCTAACCCAGAAGATGCCTATTCACTCGTACTTTAAAGGAATTCGGGTTGTAAGTACTCGGAAATACTGACGCAGGTAAGGCATTCCACTCCTTGGCTGTGCGCATTATAAAAGATTCAGAAAGGCGCGAAAGTTTTTGCGTGAAAGCGGAACAAACATCCATCCATACTAACAAACTTTCGCGTTTATAATATTAGTAGGATTTAAAATTACTCGTCAAACAGTGTCAAGAACGCCAGTGTCGCGTTGTTGCGACAACTGCCGCGCGACACCTGTGGATGTCGGTAGATTTTGTCTTGTTAACGACTCTTTCTCGCTTAGGATTCTAAATCCACTTCTGTCCTGTCAAGATGTCTAATAATATCAAACTTGTTCCCACTTGTGATGCCGTTCAAATCTTTTTCTTTCACTTCGATGCATACAATGAAAGTAATCTTTATCGATAAAGTTCTCATGTCTTTTTCGTACCTATACGAAGAGTTTATTTGTGCATTAAATATTTTATTTCGATAAATCAATCATCATCATTCAGCCTATAGGCACAGCCCGGACATACAAAAAATTGAATTTGACAAGATAACGTCAGCACATGCGGAACCAAAGAAATTGAACCTTAAGTCTTCTTCGTAGGTAACGAGTAACCAGTGCGAGGTAACCAGAGGGCGATAGAGGGAGTGAGGTAAAAAGTTGGTGGGATAAAGGGAGTGTCCGTACTGTATCTAGTAATAGATACTCTTTCTTATACTGTGCTATAGGTATACGTCTCACTGCAGGGCACAGGCTTACCCTCAGGGAGGGGGGTATGTTAGTCCACCATGCATATTCAATGCGGATTGGTGGACTTCAAATACACATCAAAATTTCTTCTTCGCTTATCGAAGTTTCTTCACGAAGTTTTCCTTCACCGTTTTCGATTCGATTTAGATAAATAATCAACCATATTAATTATTAATCCCCAAGAGGATTATGGTCTTGATTTTATGTAAATAACAATCGAGGAATTAATATTTTGATGTGGTTTCGGCAATAATTGCGTTAAGATATTTTTGTGTACCTATTGTATGTATCCGATTACGATTATATTTCCCAGTTAGCGGCACCTCAATACCATTTATAGTAACCTTTTTTGTTAATATCTTCAATCAATGTACCAGATACATCACCATTGTATAATGGCGTAGGTAGATCAACAAAGTTGTACTTAGCACACCGAATGGACATAGTTATAGCATGGCACGCACGATAAAGCGATAAAACGAGAAAACCGTCATCGCTCACTTTGGTATGTGTAAAGTATTTGACAGAGGCATATCTAGATCTTTCTTGTTTTCTCACAGGCAGCATACTAGGCCGGCAGCCATAACTATTAACCCTACTTTCCTCAAGGGAGCTTGGCACTTACGAGTTGTTGTTCACTTTAAAACGTTTTCTTGGAAGCAAACTTAATTTATAAAGTTTAATAGAGCCATTCTTCGAGCTGGTTAAGTACTTAAGTCACTTTGGTGATCAATCAAAATATTACATCACTGCAATTTTTAGATTCCCCATTAGGATAAAAAAATTCACACAAAAAAAAAAAAAAAACGCAGTAAGAAAATGATAACAAAAAATTTTAACCAGACTTCAAATCTAAAAATTTTCAAAATTAATTATATTTCGGCTTTGCACTGAATCCAATGAAACAAATTAATTATTTTATAGATACGAATGTAAAAGACATCGGCTCTAATAGGTTAATTATTTTTCAACTCTTTAGTTTAGAAGTCGGTTTTAATTTTTAACCGACTTCATTAAAATTCTATTATTTCACGGTTTTCAATCAGAAACATATAGTTATAATGAAAATGAATGTTTTTTCTGCGGTTTCATAATTGAATTGAATATTACTATACCTACTTACTTCCCATGTACCAATGAGTTTTTATATCTGGTAATACCGACAGCTCCCAAACGGTGAAGGAAAATATAGCGAGGAAACCTGCATATAACTGAAGAAGAAGTTCTCATGCGTAGGTATGTGAAGTCTATCAATCCGGATTAGGCTCGCATGGTGGACTGACTGACGACCCTGAGGTCTCACCTGCAGTGGGACGTATACAACGTGTTAATAAATTAGCGCAAAACCTCATACACCCCAACTGATTTATAACAAAAGAATTAGATTGAAACAATAATTTCATTATTTTGATAGTAAAAATTTAAAGTTGTTCGCATTTTAAGTTTTGAGGTAAAATGATTTGTTATCATTTCAGCAATGAATGAAAGCACTAACGTACTCATGTATACATTTTAATAATCTTGTTTTGGTAGTAAGTAGGGTAAGTGTGCCTGTGCGGTGGGTTGACATCGGGTTTAGCAAATTTAAAATTAAAAAAAAAAAAAATTTAAATTTAAAAAAAAATAATTAAAATTTTGAAAAAAAAATCCTATGTTGAAACCATGATAATTCGATTCTGCTCTCGATTCTAAACAAACTACTTTCCATTTTTACGTTAATTCATTAACACGTTGCATAGGCTGATGATGATGACGACTACTTACCTAAATTTACTCTGATTTCAGAATAATATTCAATCTTTCAGTTTCTGACCACACGAAAATGATGGTCTTCAGTTTTATGTATGCATGTATTCATGCTTAAAAAACACACGTCTTTTTCGTACAACCTCAACTCTGTTCGACACAGAAACTTCAAAGCGAACAATGCCCTTGCATGCACGGCGACGTAATGTAGGCTTTTGTGCAAGCGAGGGAATGTCTTGTCTTTGATATGTGCATAGTACATTGTACATTGTCGCCTGCCACCTAAACCTGCCACCGTTTCATTACTGTGCAGCTCATGCTGAATTTTGATCAAAAAATTTGCAGATCTACAATAAATAATGATAACAAATGAACAAAAAGCCGCGTGTTACGTATTGGCACCCTCTGACCGTCTTGCAGTCGCCGCCGTGGATGCGTACATGCACACAACGTAACCACTGACCTAGTTACAAATTTAATTTAATAAAATCGGTCAAGTGCGAGTCGGGCTTCTGGCGTACCGAGGGTTCCGTACTACACCACCACAGAACACAACATTATTAATATAGAAAAAAAACTTTTTTGTCCGTGTCCGAGAGTTAGTGCGAGACCGACTCACACTTGGCCAATTTTTAGTATTTGTTGTTATTTTGTAGAGCTTGCTATATAATCACACCAAGTTTGACGCTTGTGCGTATTACCGTTTTTACGATAGAGCGTGAAGAAAAAACGTTGATAAAAACTAGTTTGTTGTTGAGAACCCCTCAATTTTTAACTTTTTGTCATTTTTATTATTTGTTAAGAAATCCGCCGTAATAACGCATAATCTGAGAAAATTTCAACTATCTAGCTATTACGGTTCAAAAGTTACAGCCCTAAATAGGTAGGACAGATGGACGGACGGACGGACAACGTAGACTTAGTAATAGGGTTCCGTTTTCACCATTTGCGTACGGAACCCTAAAAATTAATAAGACAATCACGGCTCAGCGTACCTAACTTCGGTCGCATCTAAATTTATAGATTAAGACTTTTATTTGTTAATTGTAAATATATTTTAATACCTATCGTCTCGTCTTAATTTCACCTCCACTGTAGCAGCCACCCACTATAATTCGCGCTGTTTGTGTTTACTAATAATGCCATTGCTGACTGTCTAATCTTTCCATTAGAAAATAAGTTATTGTCATGCAATATATAGCTCATGCTATCACGATAGAAGAAAATTAAAGTTTTTGAACTAAGTCAATCATATTATAGATATTGCATAACTTAACTTTCCGTTTGTACAAAACCGGTAGGTAAAACATTAAAATATATTATTAACTAGGCTGTTTACCTGCACCCGGTTTTGACGACCCGGTTGGTGTAATGGTTGCCACGCCGGACTGCCAAACCAGGGTCCTGGGTTCGAATCCCGGTTCGGTCATGGATGTTATATGTTTGTGCCGTTGTTGTATGATTCCCATAACAAAAAGCCTAAGGCTTACCTTGGGATCATTACAATGTATGTGCTTGTGAGCGTTATTTATTTATTTATTTACCTTCGTCTGCATTGACTTTAAAAAGTATCTTATCCAAAAAATATTTTCATGTGTGCCAAGTTTCATCCAAATCCGTTTAATGCGAGTGACAAACATCCGAACTCACATTTATAATGTTGAGTAGTTGACGTCTATCGGTCGAGATGTTGATAATACTTATAATATCTCTTGCTACCCCCTCGGGGCGTATAGTCGTGACCATAATAATTATGTTTTAACTATAATAAGTCTACATGTCTTACATGTTCATTTACCGAGAAATATCCGTTTTCAGGATTTTCGCTCATATTTGTTTCTTTCAGATTTAGTTTGGAAATTATGATATTACCACAGCCCGGACACTGCATACAAAAATTTGAAATTGACAAGATGACGTCACCACATGCGAAACCAAAGAAATTGAACCTTATATCTTCTTCGTAGAACCAGTGCGCGGTAACCATAGAGGGCGATAGAGGGGGTGAGGTAAAAAGTTGGTGCGAGGAAGGGAGTGTCCGTACTGTATCTAGTAATAAATAGATACTCTTTCTTATACTGTGATATTACATTAAGAGTGAAAGGACAAACTGAGGTATAAAAAGTTAAAACAATCGAGGTCTATTTGGAATTTACCAAAAATACTAGTACAAATAACATTCGTTCATCATAAGTATTTTACAGAGGTACTCAAATATCCCGTCTCGTTCCCTTTATTTACAATTACTCTTCTTTGAAAGACATCTCGAACTCCGAGCTTTCCATTTTCTTTACAAATATTAAGTATAATTTTTGTATTTACGAAAAACGACAGAAACTCTTTGTGTCAGAGTTACAATAAACAGCATTAATATAGTACTTATATTTTGTCATATTATTCAATAACAAATTTCGACTGCATAGTTTCATCTTAAAACTTAAATGAAATAAATACTTAGACGCTTAGACAATTCAATAGGGACGAGTTACGCGTGTCATTCTACTAAGAAACATTTCTGCCACTTTTTGCGGGGGGCGAGGTAACATGAAATCCGCAACATTGGATTTTATTCCCCATAAGTTTAGATTCTAATTTTGAATGTTAAAAATCATGAAAAGTAGTCTCGTGTGAACCACAAACGTTCTAAGTTCAAAATTATTGTTCCGCTAGGTATTATAGGCTGTCTCGTTTAGTGATAAGGTATAAAATTGGGTGTAAATGCGCAAGAGTAATTGATCTAATACCGTGGCAGAGGGAAAATGCTACCGCAAGGCGATTCCCTATTAAATTGTCTAAGTTTAGAAGCTTACATAGAAATGTGTACTATATAGTCCTGTGCAAATCGACTAAAGGAATGTGCATCAATGTAGGTATTCAACATTATAGGCCATAAGATGAAGAAAGGATGACTCTCATTATATCATCATCTTCATCCACAGCCCAAAACCCACTGCTGGGTATACCCAGCGTGGTACCCAATGGAGGCCTATAGGCCTCCATTTGTTTATGTCGCATCTTCAGTCTGAGCATCTCGCATCCACATAGCACCCACGACTCTCTTTATGTTGTCAAAACCGCAGCAAGGTTACTATAAACTCGATGATTATTTGAATGACCAAAATGTCTGGTCTTGACAATTTTACACTATGTAATCTAATGTTGTATTGAGACCTTGTCATTTTTCGGTTTGAGCCGGGACTAATTACTAATTGCATTTTTTTCGCTATAATATTGAAGAGCTTATTTGAGCTTAGGAATGTACCAAAATTTAAAAAAAAATTACGTCAGCAACAGTTCCAATTTTAAAATATAGATATTATCTCGTTCTAAAAAACCTGATGATAAATTTTTTTTTGCACATATTTAAGGCTTTACCATCATACATACTTCAAACATGGTGTAAATATTTTTGCCTACTTAGAAGGTTTCGAAAAATACATTCGTGTTTTCTAATAAATATCTCATTTTTTAAATTTTAATGCCTATTTTATTGATCAAAAATAATGTATATTGTTAAATCTAATTCAAATGAGTGCATTGGTATTAATATTATTAATTTAAAAGCCTTCTGGGACACACAATTTCGATTTCTATGTTGCGTAGCAATTTTTTTTAATATGGTTTAGGATAGTATTTTTGTCACTAAATGGTGCCAGTTACAGTTTAAAAGTCCAATTAATAATTACTCCCTACCCCGCCTAACAAAACTCCGTAAAATGACTGGCTTAATTTTAATTGTACTTTGTACATTTTGTTTTGTTTGAAAGATGTGTGTTGTAGAGTTTCTGGCCGCATCTTTTCTCAACGGAACACCTTCCGACGTGGTGGTAAAGTCAAAAAACGACGTCAAAAGCTATCTATATATTTTGAATAAAACATTTTGAATTTTGAGCCGGACGACCCACACTTTGCTTCCCTTCCCCCGGATCTTCCGTCACCTCGCCTTACCATGTGTCCTGTCCATTTGCATGTGAGCTCCACTCTCATAACATGTGTTTAACTAAATAACCTTTTTTTGCACACTCTTTAAAAATAACAAACATTCATACACACCTAAAGCATCGCGCGGCTCATAATAAAAATTTTATCCAAAAAAGTTTTCTATAAGTTTTTATTGGGTTTAGGTCATAGCTATCCATTCATACTCCATAGTTTACGAATCAGTTTACAAAATGTATCTAATCTGCGATATTGCTAATTTGGTAGGGGCTGGCTACGTGGTAGTCATTTACATAATATACCATGCTAATAAATGTTCCAAAGTATTAATGAAGTCATATCGACCTATGAAAACTTTAACCTATCGACGTTTCTGAAGTAATACAACTTTTCCTCACCTTGAACTTACTCTTACATTGCATTTACATAATAATCACTACTTATTTATAATATAGTTATGTAATAAGTTGGATAAGCTTTTAATCATTTACACATAAGTCAAGTTATGTGTATGTTGATCCTTTTTTACACATGACATGTGTTAAAGAGGAGTGAACGCAGAAACGGCCTGCGGCTAAAAGAGACGAATGGAGAAAGACGACATATTGCGCCGACCCCAAGTAAGGAAGACTTAGGTCAAAGTAAAAGACGTATTCGACCCGATGATTTGAAGATATTTGATGGAGATTCGATTTTGATCGTACCTATCCTTCGAATTAGCTGAGCTGTCCAGACAACATTGCCAGACAAAAATGGATATTTATGGCTATCGTTATTGTTGAATAAAAGTCCTGTAGAACTTTAAGAAGTCTGTATCAAAAGCAATTTAAATTTTATTAGTAACATCTATTTTAATTCAGTTAAGTAGCCTTCAAGATGCCATTTCGAAACTTGGCTACGAAAATGCATTCGTAAGCGAAACCTTAAAACGCCATTTAAATGCACGTTGCCGGTTAAAACCGGATAAAAGCAGATTAAACCGGCTTAAACTGGTGCAGCCGTTCTTGAAGTAAGTGAATTATGTATGGAAATCATAAAGTTATTAGTCTTCAGGATCTCGAATTCATTAAACGGAATTTATATTATTTTTCGATGCTAACTTTGAGCATTGCGTTATAGGTAATTGTTGAATATTTATCTTCACACATTAACCAATTTAGAAGCCAATTGAGGCTTGAAATTACTGTAAAACAGCAGAACAATCACTATACCGTAAATAGGTAGGCACCATAGCAAATCGCATACCTAATAGATCCTACTTGGTGGAGTATGTTCAAAGTTCAACGTCATTTTCCGTAGTATATTAAATACTTAGACCATAATTAAATAGTAGAATCTTATAATCCATAATAACTTACAATAAAAAATAAATAAATAAAAGAGTAAAATAATTTTATGGCATGTGGGAAATATTGTGATTTAATACAGGGTCCTTCCTAATCTTCTTGACTGATGATGATGAGTGATGAATGATGATAGAACCATTAAATTGAAAAACTTTTTCTGGACTAACGTCGAATTTGCAATGATATCAAGAACGATCCTACATATAAAGGTATCATATAGAGGAACTGACAGCTGAGAGAGTGAGATGCACCTAGCGGCGCCACTGTATAATAGAAAGAGATACGTGACGCGAGGCAATATAACCGTTTTTGGGAACTTGTCGGCACAATCTACTGGGTAAATATTCGTGCTCTGAGAATAATTAGTTAATCTAAAGTGAAGTCGTAGATTATTTTGTGAAATATACTAACACTATTTCATTAAATTACCTACGATTTCATGTTAGATTCACAATTATACACAGAACTCGAAGTTTTAGGGTGCCTATAAGTGCCGACAAATGCACAAAAAACGGTTTCATTTGACAACTCATGTCAGTTTCTCTATTCCGACAGGTATAATAACTTTATGATCCTACATGAACAAATGAAAAATTCACGTGCATTTCTATTCGTTTAGGAATCTTTTCCTCACTTTAAACGCTAAAGTTCATGACTGCAAGTGCATTCCTAGATGCATTGGTATTAATATTCTTTCTCCGCCCACGCTTAGATATACCGTGTGAAATATTTCATCCACTGTGAACTCTCTGCTATGAGAATTTATAGGGTGTAAAAGATCTAGAGCTTTTATTTAGAGAGATGAGATGGCATTCGTCGTTTATTCTCTTACAAATATACTCGTATGTTCTGTTCAAGTTTTGCTAGTTAATTTAAGTTATTGTCTTTATTTTTAAGGTCCCGTATCTCAGAAGAAAAAAACGGATCCCTTATAGGATCACTTTTCTGTCCATCCATCTGTCCGTCTATCTTGATTCTTTTTCTCAGGAACGGCTAGGGTTTACGGTCCCTTGAAGGTGTGAAAAATTCAAACGCAATCAAAAGATACCTACGGTCATTTAAGTCTCATATTTTGACACTATGATGATCATCAGTTTTATTTTAGCTATGTTCAAGCAGAATTTATTTATGTTACAATTTTCTAAACATAATTTTCCTTAACAATGTATAAAAGTCTGCAATTTCTCTTAACAAATTCCAGAAGAAATTCTTCTAGTTGGTGACACGCGTTGAGCTCGGGGCAAGTGGATAAATGCCTTGAATGCTCCAAGAGTTTAACTTAGCTATCGGAGAGGTACTGAGGAATATTTAGCTGCAGGCGTTGTTTACGGTCAGTTCTGACATTCTATTATGATATGATATGATACGATAGCTAACAGATCACTGACGGTGAGTATCACATGAGTAAATACCCAAAGAAGACAATTTGATACAATCGCACTCCGATAGGTGCACTATTACCAGGCGCGGCTGTATGTGAGTGACCTTTCACCGACGAAATTCACCTACATGTTCAGTTTGATGGTCTGATCATCCCCTTAAAAAACTGTCAGCATATTAAGTTGGACCCTGTATCTCGTATTTAAATAAGATGTGTTGGGTACATAAGATGGGTAAATATAAGCGTATCGGCACCCAATACAAATTCATAGCATTCGGTGTCGAAACCCTTGGTCCGTGGGGTCCCGGCGCCCAGGCGCTTTTTAAAGATCTGGCAAAGCACCTGGTAGACTCGACCGGGGATCCAAGGGCTGGCGCTTTCCTCGCTCAACGGATCAGTTTAGCCGTTCAGCGAGGAAATGCTGCCAGCATCTTGGCCACCCTCCCGCGCGGTCCAAACCTGCACCATATTTTAGGTTAAGTTAGGTTTAGGTTCTCAATATTTTTATTTATTTTCAATGTACTTACCCACTTTTATTTGTTTAGATGTGTTTACGTTAAATTAGTATTTCTTCCAGACAACCTTAGGAAACTAAAACCATTTTTCCATTTTCACTTGTGACAAGAAATTAAGAAACATTGCTTTATTTTATTTTACTTCTATATTTAGCACCACTAAGCTCTCACAACATCTTTAACAGATTTATCTACCGAATTGTTTGCTCTCTCTATTTGCCATTTACTCTAAGTAATCTAACTTGTGTTTGTGCTTGAGCTAACGCTCATACGTAATAAGGATCATTGTCGTATGGCAAGACGAGTGTTTGCTTCGTAAGGATTGTGTATTTTAATCCTTATTAACATTTATAAGCTTGAGGGAACTGTTTGAGGTAATAAGATTTTGAGAAATGAGATATTTGGTACGAATGATAAGTAAATATAGGGGTTTAATTAGTTCAATTGTAGGTTAGGCCCATGGGGAAGTTCTTAAGGTCCATTAGGTTAGGTTAGTAGCTTAACACGTTCGCGGACAGTGACCGGCTATAGCAGTGATAACAATAAAAGTTCCATTGTGTCTCGTTCACTGCCCGCGAAAGTGTTAACTTAGGTACGTAGCTCTGGGATGTCTGGGACTATGTGAAACCCCAATAGCTCTTTTCTCTTCGTACCTCTTACGGATCCTTAGCACACATCCTAGCTCATATCCTTAGCACGCATCTTTCGCTCGATTTGTATGTAAAAAATTAAGAGACATCTCGTGTCTTCCTTGTCCTTGGTTACATTGAAAATAAATTTGCCAAATGAACTGTTTTTTTTCCCATCAGTGATGCGCACTTCTTATATTTTTTTCAAATAAAGCTCAAAGTCGTATCTCTAGGGATTCTATTATATTTTTTCGATTTTTTCAATATCTTAATTCGATTTTCGAGATATAAATTTTTTTCTAAACGAAACTGTGCGAAAAACGACCGTATTTTTCTCATTTTTGCGACTTTAAAATATTATTTTCGTTTTTTTTTTTTTTCAAAAATTGTTTTTGATTTTTGTACCCCTCTTCGAGACGCATCTTTTGATACCCCAATCAGCCACGTACTTGCCTTACACCTACATAGCATTTGCCTAATAATTTATGTAGCTGTGTTATTTATTTACATTCTATTCAAAATTAAATACAATCTTTAACTCTGACATATTTTCATCAATCTCACAGACAATAAACAAACCTCATCTCGAAGATACAATGTAACAGACGACCAAATATTAGTTTTTATTGTAACTCTGTTCTTATATCGTTCAAACGCGGTATCGCATATTTCATATCGCATGGAACTGCCAACGGCAGGGGAGCAAAACTCGGAGACCACGGTTCGTTTCACTGCATTCTATGGTATGAGCATTTTTAATGAACCAGTTTTTGCTGCATCTGCATTTTGTATATAGAAAATTTTTTTATTAGCTCTCGACTTCGCACGAGAAAACATCTATTCCAATTTACCTTCGCCCATTAACATTTTTTTTATTTCTGACGTTTCGTAGCGAGTGTCTACGTTGCTACGCCGTCGTAGTCTTTTGCTACGCGAAAGATTTTAAATCGTTACAACTAAACTTAAATCCTTAGTAAGCATACATGCATCAGCTCAAGAACATATTACCTTTGGGGGTGGTCAGAGGCTTCGATGTAACTAGCAACCACCTTTTTAAGGGTTTAATTTTATTGTAGCCAGGCACCGGCTATCCCCGCCTTGAAATTTAGAAACTTATGTACAATTTTTTATTGTAAAACCAGCCACAGACTTTTTGATTTCGAGGTTTGAATATCCAATGTCGATTTCAAGTAGTGACTCACAACCTCACAACCTTGGACATCATTTGAGCACTGAATTGTTTGTCCTGAATCATGAAATCTCATATTCATAATTCTGTGACTAGTTTATTATTGTCAAATTATGCACTTTAGTTTAGTTGTGAACACAATCACGTTTGAGACACATAGTGAACAATTGGGAAATTACTTGAACAACTTAATGGAGCAATAATATCTTGTCTCAATACGTAGATCGCAGAAGCATTCGATATGCAAAATGTGCACAACATAAATCGATAACGGGCCCGATTGCATGCAATGCGGTGTTCTGATGATTAAATTATACAATCTATAACGACGATGTACAAGTCATAAGCGGAAAGCGAGGGCGTGATGACATGAACTTCTTCTACCGCCGCGCCGCGTGGTTGCCGCGCGTAATTTGAGTAGATGTGAGTGAACTCTATTCGCTAGGCAACAACGTTTAAATTTCTCTGTAGATGTGGTCTGAAAGAAGATGTAGTGACCAGGATTGAAAAAGGCATGTTGAGGTGGTTTGGCCAAGTAGAAAGAATGTGTGAAAGTAGGTTGACGTATGAAATTTACAAGGCAAGTGTGAATGGAATGGTTGAAAGGGGTCGCCCTAGGCGCACGTACGCTGACCAAATAGGATGCGTACTGAAGAAGGGCCAAATAAAATGTACCCGGAACCGACGAGCTTGTATGAGGAGACTTATGGATGTTGAGGAGGCGAGAGATGTGTGTCAGAATCGTAGCATGTGACGATCTGTTGTCTCTGCCTACCCCAGTAGTGGGACATAGGCGTGAGCATATGTATGTATGTATGTATGTATGTACATGTAGCTGCAGAGCAAACGTGTGAACACTATATGGCAGTAGTGTGGTTAGGTGGTGGTTAGGTGCATGTATCGAATTTAAACGTTATTCATCATCATCAGCCTATAAACGCCCCAATTCAGGGCACAGGCGAGTCCGGGCATCACGCGTGCCCAATATGCTGATTGGTAGACTTCACATTCACATCAGAATTTCTTCTGGTGTCCTCGTAATGTTTTTCTTCACCGTCTGAGAGCTGTCGGTGTCACGTACAAAAGTTAAAAAAAAAATTAAAAATACAACATTATTTATTTGCAATTTTATTTGAAAAACTCATTGGTACATGGAAGTCGTCCGTACGGATTCGAAACCAGACTTCGTGATTGAGTGTCCATACCTCTTTGCAACAAGCCACCGACGCTGTCAGAGAGTCGAAGCACAAGAGTAGAAACGCTTATAAATTGCCCCACATACAGCTACATCGCTGTACTAATGCTATTCCTATTTCAATTCGTAGTTGCTTTGTGTTGTTCGTAATATTTGTTCTATCTTGTGTGCTTGCTCGTTACATACTCATTGAATCTTGTTAAAATTAATACAATGTATACGAGGGGCACACTGAAAGTTTCAGGAATGGACCAGTTAGTGACAATGCCAATGAAAAATTTATTTTAATTACGAATAAGAAACTCTTTATCAACCTATAGCCGAAAATTTTATTCGATTGTCATTTGTTTTAACGATTTGGCGGCAACTTGAAAAGTGCGTGTCGCGAGGCAAAACGAATTTAGCAAGGAAAAATATTTTCTCCCCAATTTATTACGATTTTCGTCGTGGTCCTAGTCCATAACAAAGTTAATGATAAACTTCGATTGGTATTTCATGATGAAGCCCTGTCCCTTGACACTTGTTTACAACTGGTTAAATGAGTTTAGGCATGATCGGAGTAATCTCAGTGATGATCTACCTGGGAGATGTCGTTCAACGGCGACAACTGAACAAAACGCCAATGCTGGGCAGCTCATGAGAGAGGCTAATATGAGAGTGACCTACCAGCAGATTCAGGCAAGCTTCAGCATTGATATGAGTCAAGTGCAAAAGATCCTACACGAATATTAAGGCGTAGGGAAGCTTTGTACTAGATGAATACCCCATAATTTGACCGATTTCAATAATTTCATAGTAAAGCAGAGGGGGTCCACTGCTTCTCACAGAGGTTCCATTGAACGGGACGATACATAAAATGGAATGGAGGCCACTTCTAAAAATATTAAAAGTATTCCCAACCTCCTACTTCTATACACTTTTTATTGTCTTGAAACTTTCAGTGTGCCCCTCGTATAGTATCATCTCATCACTACATAGTATAAAACAAAGTCGCTTCCGGCTGTCTGTCTCTATTATATGCTTAGATCTTTAAAACTACGCAACGGATTTTAATGCAATTTTTTTAGGGATTCAAAAGGAAGGTTTATATTAGCATTGCACCCATGCGAAGCAGGAGTGGGTCGCTAGTAATATATAAGTAGATACAACTTTTTAATATTGACAGGAAATGCGTCGTTTTTCTTATGCAGATGTGATTTTTGCAAAGTTTTAACTTTTTAGTACAATATTTCATAATTATTATTGCATTTGATCGGACCATGACAATTCAGCAGACAATTTTTTCGGAGAAACGTCTGTCGATGCACCGTCTTTCGCTGCAATTTAATTCGATGCTACTCCCGTTCGGATAATGGTGGATCGGAAAAAAATTCTTTCAGACCTCATGCATTCGGATATTTGTAAATCGGACTTGCGTTCCGGACCCGTACAAAATTCCGTTAAGTTTGATTACATGATTAGTCATATTATTAAAAAAGAAGACAACTTTACTCTGCTACATAATATCTAAATGTGTAATTTTTGGGTGATTATTTCTTCATAATTGGCCTCGTTTGGATAAATAATTATCGGATCTCCTCAGCGACTGTAATAAAACCTACCTAAATATATAACATTTTGTAACTTCAGAGTAAAATTTTAAAAGCTTGCACTGTTGCCAATAAAATAATACAAGACATAAAATCTCGCCGCAAATACTTTGTCATTTCACCGTAAAAGCTACATTTTATAGCTTTTCGATAGCCTTACACTTGTCCCGAGCTATTTTTATGGTTCATAAATATGTCAGCTTACTAAAATGTTATAACTTTGCAGGTCATCTCATAGCAACATGAAAACTGGCACTAAAATCATTCTAAAACAAACTATTGTGGCCTCTAGTCAAGCCACAAAAAAGACACTTATTTCTAAGAGTAAAAAGAAAAAAAATTAAAACCGCCTTAAAAAAACTAAAAAGTTTAAAAATAATGTTGCAGCCGATGACTTTTTCGTTCGCATCGTTCTTATTAGTATAGGCTAAGTATAGGTAATAAGTTTATGGTTTTTTAGAAGTCACTGTCAAGCCGGTATTATACGATTCGCGTCAGGGCTTGCATTAGTTTTTCGGCTTAGCTTGACACCGACTTCTGTAAAACAAATTAATGTTCTTATAATGCGAACGAAAAAGTCATCGGCATCTATTGTGTATTTCGAAGAGCTTCATCAGATCTTCACCAAATTAAAATGTAACCATCTCGAGGGTAAATCCTTCAGAACTAAAAAAGAATCAGTAATCGGTCAAGAAATGCCGAAGTTATTACTATTTTCGAAGGTTCCCCAAGATTTCTCTGGGATTCCATCGTCAGATCCTGGTTTTTTTATTATGGTACTACCCTTGGGATATCACCGTTCTAACAAAAAAATAATCATCAAAATTGGTTCATAAACGACGAAGTTATCTGCGAACACACATAAAAAAAATATATACGGTCGAATGGAGAAACCTCCTTATCTTTTGAAGTGGGCTAATAATTATGATACTAAACTAATTAGGTACGTACAACTTCACAAATCAGTTAATACTTTCGTCAGCAACTAGGTACACTGTTTCACGGAAAGGCATTAATTTTTTCACGTCTCATTTCCAGGAAAATCAAATTTGTTTTATTCTGTTTACTCAATGTTTACTTAATATTTCTACCGTACCTACCGTTAACCTTAATGAAGCAATAATTATGAAACTAGAATTCATTGCTGTTGATAAGAAAAATAAATAATTTTACAGGTTACAATTAAAAATATGTAATATACATACATATAAATTCAAGAACGTAATCCTTTTCGGGGTGGTTAGAAACATAACTATAACTACCAACTTTTTTAGCAATGCTCACATTTAGCTTTTGAAGTTTCAGGATGGAATGACGTGTCGTGACGTGTCGTGGAATCTAGTGGTGAGAGGTGGCTAGCCTTTCGCCCACATAAACACTGCATATGAAACTTTCAGTTCATTAGTCGCCTCGTACGACACCCACGGTTAGATTTGGGGTGGTCCTTCTTCTTATCGTGTGGGCAGAGCCCTGGTGTCAGAGTTTTTTCAGACCGCCTAACGGCCTCTGACGTGGTTTTTATGTAACGACTACTCACCAGAGATAGTAGCCGGGACCAACGGCTTAACGCGCCATCCGAAGCATGGAATCTTTTTTCTTTTCAGACAATCAGGTGATTCAGCCTGCAATGTCCTAACCAACTGGGGAAAAAAGCACAAAGTGACATATCACTAGGTGTCCCCCGTGAGAATCGAACCCACGACCTCCGTGTCGAGAGCCAATTGCTCTTAACCATTAGACCACGAAGGCAGATCGTTTTTAAGCTGGAACCACATTAAAAATGCAAACTACAAAAGTACCTAACTACATGTATGATTGCTGTTTGGATGAAAACTGCTAGTTAACTTGGAAAATTCTATGTGCCTACCTTATTTTCATAATTGATATAGGTACAAAATATAAACAATACAGAAGCTTAACAGTATTTCCTTTCGCAGAGAATATGCCGATAATGAGGATCTCGCAGTAACAAATTTCTTATTGCTCTGGAATAGAAAGACAGAAATTTTCTTCGAAACAATCAGCGTCGCAAGGATTGTTGTACAAACGACACATATGAGTCGAGGTCTTTGTGTACGCCAGAGACATTACCGAGCCAGTTTCTTTTGTCACTACTTTCTAGTCATCTCTTTTGGGTTCTGAAGTTAAGGTACATACGAAATTGAATGTTATTGTAGTCGCTTATCGATTACTTTCAGTCTATTCATGGCGTCCTTTACAAGATTTAATATCTTATATGACTTTTTTTAGATTGAGAAACTGGTGTACAGGGTGTCATAAAACACCCTAGTAATACTTAAGGAGGTGCTTCAGACCATCAATCTGAACAACTTTCACTATGGAGCCAACGTCGAGAAAAAATAAAAATATTCTTTAGCCTTCCCATACATTTGAGTCCAGACGGTATAGCAGTTTTGTATGAAAAAGCGGTGTTTTTTTCTCGATTTCGATGTTGGCTCCATAGTGAAAGTTGTTCAGTTTGATGGTCTGCAGCACCCCCTTAAGTATTACTAGGGTGTTTTGTTACACCCTGTATAGTCAGCAAAAACCAATGAAATTCGATCACAAAAGGTCAAAGTGATATCACCTTTTTAAACTCACGACTAAGGTATTTCCATTCATTTTAGGCATATTTTGAGTTTTTTTTTATTTAGAGAGAAAAAAGTTAAAATTGTTTTTTTCGGGAGTCGCGTGGCTACAGGATTCACGGGTGGATAGTTTTGGAGTGTGGGTGGGGTGGTAAAATTACCTAAATATCGATGCTATCTATATAAGCTGGAGATTGATTAAATCATCGATACCATGATGGGATGGGGCCACAATTTTTAGATTAGAATGGAAGAGATTTTTGTCATTCATGTTTTTTCTATACGTTTACAAATTCCACTATTAACACCGACAATTAATATCCGCCAACTTGTAACATTCGCTAATCAAATTCTATCCTCCAAAGCGAACATGGCCTACGAGTACATGAATATTCATGCAATCCGCGTCCATCGTAAACCAGCCTGTCCATTCCGCGGTTTGTAAGCATACATAGACAATTAATTAATTGGCAGCCAGCGTAAGCAGCATCTGGTCTGCTGGCAGAATGGATCGTTAAATTTTATGATCGCACCGACGGTTACACGTCGTCAATGGACGCACAACACAACAGCTGCAATTTGAATTTGAAATTAAATGTTTCTAGTTTTGGTAATTACTATGATCCATCCATGAATTACGGTGCACAGATACGTACGTACATTCCTAAACCCACGACCATAATCTCTTACGAAGTGAACAGATGATACAACTACCTAGCATCTTTTGAAGTGCAGTTGTAGCAAGGATTATTCTTAGCATATTTAAGGTTAGTATGTAGGAGCATAAATAAATCCCTTTGATTATCATCAGCCTATCATCGTCCACTGACTCTCCCAAGGCTCGCCACAAAACTCTGTCCTCAGCCTTCCTCATCCAGTCGCTCCCTTTAGGGGTCGAAAATAACATTGCTACAACTTTACCTCCCAACTACCAGTTTTATCGTATGCAGTTGTAGCAAAATTTACTCTGAGCTTATTTTGTGCGGCTCTAGGTTTCAAGATAATTACGAATGAATGGATAGATTTCTATAACAGTCATCGTTTTATTAGAAAAACCATCAGTTACGCAGAATATTTTTTTAATTCATATGCGTGCGCTACTCAAATAGGTATTTAATGCACTCTCTCGTCTTTATCCTCATATGAATCTGTAGGAACGGGAAACCTATACGATTAGATGTGGGTTCGGATGCAATGGCTATAGCGGGCAGCCACACAGTTAGGGAATGAAGGATGTTGACGACGACCGAAGGAATTATAGTCACCTCTTATAACACCCAATCTGGGTTGGTGCTATTTCGGAGCCAAACAAACTTTTGCCCACAAAAAAACAGCAAAATTACCCATTGCGTTAGAAGGAACTCTCAAAGAATACAGATTTCCAAAGATTTTCACAACAACTATGTCGCGAATACTAGCTTTCATTAAAATATAAAGACACACAATAGAAGCATAGAGTAAATGATAGAAGTGAAACTTCCGCAGCTGTCAAATTTTAATTTCAAACTTCCGTTACACGAAAAGTTTGCGGAACCGAATTTCAAAGCCCTATAAAAAAAACTAGAAGTCAGCACGGATCTGAAAAAAAGGGAAATCAGTTTGTTTAGAATCGAGAGTAGAATCGAATTATCAAGGTTTCAACCATAAACTTAATATTACTATCGTGATTCAACATAGTTTATCTTTTTCAATATGGAAAATAATTTGTTAGTATAATTTAAAATTTACTGAACTCGATGTTAATCCACCGCACTGGCACTCTCACTACCAAATATGATTCTTAAAATATAAATTCATGAGCACGCTAGCGCTGAAAGCGTTCTAAATCAGTTGGGGTGTATGAGGTTTTGCGCTTAATCATTAACACGTTGTATAAGGTAATTAACACAAAACAGTAATCAATAACGACTAGCACGTAACTATTAAGTTAGACCGTTAGTTGCACGCTGCAGCGGTGTGAGCCCGTGATCTAATTATACGGAACATGCTGCACGATTCAAGGACAGCGTGAAACAAACTTAATCACGATTCAGATAGGGTTGACATTTAAACTGATTAGTTTGTATTTGTTTAGCAAATTGTTTATAGAATGATTGAAATATGATTAGAACACAGTTCCTTTAAGGAGGAAGCATGAATTCAGTTTTAGGCTGCCTGTCCACTGATGCGAGCTGGCTGGGCGAGCTGTGTAGTTGTGTATATTAACCAATCAGGAGCTCGGCCAAGATTGGCCAAGATTGGCAGGCCAAGATTGGCCGGGCTCCTGATTGGTTAATATTTACACAGCTACCACAGCTCGCCCAGATAGCTCGCATCAGTGGACAGGCAGCCTTAGGCAAGCCTATGAAGGGTCAACTTATGGGAGCTAAAAGTCAGAATTGATAAAAATCTCGGACGGAACTTCAACCCGCAACCTTCCAAACCGGGGATTTGCTTGCCACCGAGGCTGCAATGTCAGAGAATAGAATTCAACAACCTAGTACAACATGGCTGACATGTTTGTATGTAATCCATTATATTTGAAATTGAAACAAAATGGATCAAAAGATAGAAAGTAGTTTGTAGCAATACTTCTGACCACCCCGATGAGGATTATAGTCGTAAGTTTATGTGTGTACGGATAATAACGACTGAATTAATAAATTCTCATAGTATAGATTTCGATAACAGCGATCGCTTCATCATTCGATATATCGAATGCGAAAATGTAATTGTCATTTTGAGAACGCTTATCTCTTATCGCCTATTGACTATCAATAGCTTTTACGCTAGCTACGCTAAAAACTTGTAATGAAACAACAAAACCGCGTGTTGCATTGGACACCGCGGGCTTAACCATCGTATCTTGATCTAATTTTCAATTTTTCAAATTCCATAGAGTCTATTGTAATTGTTGTATAACTGTCTAATGCTTTGAGGCCTTATACAACGGTACTATGAGATTTGTAATTAGCTTACAGTTATTTAAAAATGTATTTAGTATGTAATCAAAGCTATAAATCTTCCTAAGAATAAATAAAAAAAATAATAAATAAAAAAAAAAATAAAAAAATAAAAAAGCCTTTATTTACATTCCATATCATGACTGACTAGACTTCCTAAGAATAATAAAATAAAATAAAAATAAAATAAAATACTCATAGACTCGTAATTAAGCCATTAAAATAACATCCAAAATGAATAACAACAGCAAACAAATGAATTCAAAGAACATTTTTGAGAATTTACTTCTCATTATAACTTTCTAATGAGACCTGTCAATCACAACAGAAACTTTAAGCAACTAGTTAATTAATAAAAACATTTTCTTGTTACAGAAAGTTTCCAAGGAGACATCGCAATACCAGACTCCGATTATAAATTTAAGCCAGTATCTCCACCTCCAGTATCTAAAATCAATAAATCACTCCAAGAAGAAGTCGAGAGGCTCAAGAAAGAAGTTCTCTTAGAAGGTTTGCAAGTAGAAGAGGAAGGTCTTCCTGATATCATGAGGAAAAGAACAAAGCAACCTGCGTCGTTGTCACAAGAGAAACCGAAGAAATACAATGATGCGTCTTTGATGACTAAAGTAAGTTAGAAACAATGTAGTTTAATTTGTACGTCAGCTATAAAAACTAACCGTAAACTAATGAAGTTACTACAAGACGTAGACCGCATCACCGTAGCCACTCGGATGCTGCACATAGAGCATGGACACCGGTTTTCGATACTACCGAAAAACCGGAATACCGGACCAAATATGCGATATTGAAAAATTCGGTATTGGAGCGACAAATACCGGTTTTTCGATATTTAAGTAAATTAAATTAAAATGTCAAATATTATTAATTTTATTGTAATTGTAATTGTAATTGTAATCTTTATTGCATCCTTGAGGTAAAATTTACAGGTCTTAAAGATAGGTATAGTACATCTCAGGGACCCTGTTAGGGCACAGCAATTGTCCATTATAATTGTTAAAATAGATGTAATTGAATTTAATTAATTTTAGAATACAATATAATAAAATAGAATAAAAGGCGACAATAATAATTGATTAATAATCTACGTCAAATTGAAATAATATAGTAGGAAAATATAATAGCATTGGTAAGATAATGAATAATAGGTAATAGTACAATGTCATCTTAAAGTATGGTTAAATTAGGTACTAACATAGAAATGTTCGCAAAACAGTCAGGTTCAATACATTCAAACTATGATAATATTTAAAAAATAAAAATAATGTCAATTTGATATAAGATTAAATTAGAATAATATAATCATCATCATCATCTTCCTAGCTGCTGTCCCGCTGGGTAGCGGGGTCTGCTTTCCTAGTCTGTTTCTTCCACTTCGCTCTATCCTGAACATCGTCGACGTCGTCGTCGAAATTAGAATAATATAATATTAGTTTAAATGATGTCAAAATTTCTTGTCGTCAAAAAATTCCTTTACTGTATAATAGCACTTTTCAACTAGTACGGACGTTAGCTTTTGTTGAAAAATATTGTCTTTACTTTCAGTTTTTAGGCTTTCTGGGATTTTATTATATATGGATGTCAATCTATAATTTGGGCTGTTATCAAACATTTTTAAATTTGATTTGGGCAGCATTAATTGGTTTTTAGAGCGTGTATTATATCGTAGGGGGGGTTTCTTTTTAAACAATTGTAAATGTTTCCTAACAAACATTGCTGATTCAAGAATGTAAATAGACGGGAGTGTAAGTACGTTTTGTTTTACGAAGTGTGGTCTACAGCTTTGCCTGCGACGTATGTTTGCAATAATTCGGATGCATTTCTTCTGCATAATAAAGAGACCATTTGCGTCAGTACTGTCGCCCCATATTAATACTCCGTATCGCAACCATGCATATCCATATGCGTAGTATGCTGTTAACGCTGATTCAACATTCGTATTAGACTTGAGGACACTTAGTGCATATATAAATTTTGAAAATTTGGCTTTTATACGGCCAAAGTGATTTTTCCAATTGAGGTGTGTATCAATAGTTATTCCTAATAAATTAAATTCACTAACTTCGTCGATACCGAGAGTTTTTTTTACTGGGTTTAAATCAAATGGTTGCTTTTTGTAGGTCCTGAATTGTATTAATTTTGTTTTAGTCAGATTTATTTCGAGGTTATGATCTTCTAACCAATTTTTAATTATTGTGAATGTGTCATCTATAGGGGGGATTATTTGGTTTTCGTTTGTTGCTTTGAAGAGCAGGGAAATGTCATCTGCGAAGAGTATGCAAAGGGGATCCACTACTTTAGGTAGGTCATTTATATAGGCCAAAAACAGGGTGCAACCGATTACGCTTCCCTGCGGAATAGAGGAGTTTGTGATTCTGGTAATCGATTGCACCTTTTCCAACATGTTATTTTCTTTGTTATAAAAATCTATCTCCACGTACTGCTTTCTGTTCTTTAAATACGATTGAAACCAGTCATAAGCAGTTCCTCGGATACCTAAGCCGTAGAGCTTCGATAGCAGGACTTTATGGGAAACCTTAACCTTAACCTTTTAAACATGTTACAGCCATTTTGTGCTATTTCGAATCAAATAAAGATTGAAAAATTAAGTCTCTTGAAACCGGACTCTTCCGCTCACGTCCCTGAAGACGCAATAGATTGAAAAAATTCGCACCTCGATTTTGCGTTTCTATTGGATAACGCAATTCCCCAAGGTTTGGAAAAGTGCGGGTTCAAGTCTCGTTCAATTTCTTAATTTTTTCAATCTCTAATTTGAAATTAAAATGTATTTTATCAAATAACTCCGATTCATATTTTTGTAACAATAAGTTACGACTAAAACGCGTGCGGACGAACGCACAACAGCGATGGGATCGCAGCCGATGCAACGTTAATTTATTGACCTAGGTCAAACAAACGTAGGTAATGGCGATTCCCGCCAAGCGCAGCGACACCACTGTGATGTGCAAGCTGTTCGCCTTCGTGCAAAACAAGCTGGACGTGATAGAAGAGCTTAGTCTGGAGCAGATCTGAACGTCGAGCTACATGGAGGACTAGATCCACGCCGCCATGGTGGTGCTGCACGAGACCGCCGCGACATGACCCGAGCACCTCGTCACCAGCGGGACTAGTTCGCCAACCCGCGATAGCGTGATATAGTGCTTACACGCTTCCACTCTCTTTCTTTTTGCGCGCGAAAGAACGAGATAAAAGACTAAATTTGACAGATGGATGTTAAATGTCGCTATCGCAGGTTGGTGTACTAGCCCCGCAGGAAGAAAGACGGGCGCGGCAAACAGGACCTCCGAGAAATATTCGGGGTGTTGATGGTGTTGACCCTGACGATATTCCCACGTACGTGACGGGGAACCTCAACAAGCTGTCGCCGGTGACCTTCGATCACGTCGACGTCACCCGGTTGCTCAAGGACATCCAGCTGTTGAGGGCCGACATCACCGATATTCGAGGCAAGTTGGAGGCCTCGGAACGAAGTGACCACATTACAGGCAGTGAGTGCTGCGCCAGTGTTTTCGCCTTCGCCAAATAAGCGAAACGAAACCGTGCGGCGCAGCGCTGCCGCGCCACCCGACACCTCTCGTCACCTGCAGCGGACCCAGTTCACCAGCGGGCCGATGCTCCCACCATGCCGCGCGCTCGCGCCATCCCTGCAACGAGCTGAACTGAGCAGCATCCTCCCATGACCCACATGAAGCCAACCACATCCAGGCTCACGAAGGAGATGTACAAGGTGTTGCGCCTATGTCGCGCGCCCTGCGTCCACTAAGGGGTTCCGGGCGCGACAGCCCCAACATACGCGGTACTGCACCGGCTGCCGCTTCCTGCATCAAGGCGGCCACGCTGACGGCTCCAGTGTACATCTCCCACCTGGACAGAGAGAGGATTTCGGACGACATGCTGCGTCACCTCTGCACCAGGTTTCATGTTCAGGGCGGTGGGTCTCTGCCGGTGAAGGTGCTTGAACTAGAAAGATTCAGATCGGAAAGATCTTCTGATTTCAAGGCCTTCAAGCTCCGAGTTCCCGCCGCCCACCTGAAGAGTTTCCTGACTCCATACGCATACCCAGACTTTTGTCTAAGCAGGTTTAAAAGTAATTTAAAGTAGAATTTTCAAAAGATGATATTTTGACGCAGAGTGTAGTTAAAATGTACTTTTATTTCCAAAATATCCATCTTTTTCAAATGATTACGAGAATATCGAAAAAATATCGAAAAACCGGAAAACCGGTATTTAGAAATATCGATATCGAAATAATACCGGTATTGTGAAAACCGCCGATAGTCCATGCTCTAGCTGCACAAAACGTGACCAACGTTTATGTCTTCTTAAAAACAGAGAGAAACAAAATAATTGTAAAGAACGACGCATTCGATTTCCAACTTTACATAAAGACGTACAATAGAGTTCATTAATATGTAACCATGTAGAACTTTTCTGAAAATTTAAAATTTTAAGCAAAATAGTGAATGAAATAGGTATTCAATGCATTGTGATGTTACAATCACTGAAAACAAAGCTATACTAAAACAAACAAAACGTTAAAAATTATTACTATGTTTTTAGGACAAAAAGAGTTAAACTAGATAGGTGTGCCTATACGTAATATTGAACCTGACTGTATACTACTTGAATTGCATGAATAATTTCATTTCTTTTGCAGGCCCTACCTTCAGGCTTAGACAAATCACTGTTAATGAAAAATGGTAAAATATTACCACCAGATATGATTGATAATCCAAGTCTAACAGAGCAGAGTAATCTAGAACATACAAACCAATCTATCGTAGATAACTTAACCGAATCTGAAAGTCTTGAACAAGACGGAGTTCTTGTTGTTAATATATCTACAGATAACATTCTAAATTTATACGAGTTATATCCTAATATTCAATTATCAAATATTTCTAACAAAATGGATGAAGTTACGAACAAAATACAAAGCAACAGTAGAGAAATAACAGGTGATAGCAACAATCTTAAATTCAAAGATATTCCAGAGAATATAACAGTTGCCCCTGCTCCCACTAATGGAGTATTGCCTACGAACGACCAGGATGCAGATGATAATAAAGGTATCAGAAAGACAGATAAAGATAAAGAGCTAGAAGGGAAACTGGATAGTGATTTATTGAAGCCAACCGAAAGTTTACAAAGTTTGGTTGAAGAAACGACGAGCAGAAGACGGCGGAGGAGGCGAAGACATGGCAATGGAAGACGGTATGATATTATATTTTATTCTTACGTCTTAGAGTTCAATTTTCTTTTGCAGTATTTTATAGGCCAATAGCTACTTTGTAACATTTGAACTCCCTATTAGCTACAAATTCTAACCAAGATTTACTTTGAAGACGATGCTTAAAAACAAAGATAATATCGAAAATCAACCTCTCTGCAGGAGGCGACTGGATGAAATTGGGTTCATTACGTCGTCTTGATGGACTTATAACTAAGCTATTTCAAACCACATGAAATTTAATTTCATGCAGACTCTTTGAATAAAGCCAGCATCTTTGCATCTATATGTGATCATTGCTACACGCTTAAAAAGTTATCTAGAATATGGTACCTACGAGTAATATTATTATCTTTCCTACATGTTGTAGGAAACGGTACGAAAGTAAACATAGGTACCTAACATTACTGCCAACGTAATGTAAGGATAAATCACTTATGGCCATGAAGTACTTTATTTAAACTTAGCGTGTTTCGTATATTATACGACGACATTCTGTGACCGATCATGTTGTGGTTAATAATTATAAAACTCGAATTAGAACCTTAATTCCAATGGCAATCAGAAAGTAATAAGTGGTCTAAAATACTCCTCTGCGCAAGCAGAGGTCTTTAAATGAAAAATTTTACATTCCATTTTTAAAGAGAAATATTTTCCTAAAGCCGTAATTGAATTTCGCTGAGCATATAGTAGCTGGGCTATCCACCACTTTGCATTTACCAAGTCTATTCAAACTTTAATTTCTGAGTCTTAAAGCAGCAAATTAAATGAAACCGGTTCAAATATTAAGAGACAGAGAGTCGGACACTAATTGTGTTGATTCATGAATCGGAGGTAATAAAACTCGAATTGAATGGTTCAAATTTATTGTTATTTTAGGACAATTTCTAAGACAAACATACTCTAAAGGACAACCGCCGCTCTCCCTTGAAAAAATACCTTAAAATGTATAGAAGTTTTGACTGAAGTCAAATGTGTAATAAATTATAAGGTTTTATAAAAATGACTCAGATAGTATCATTTATTTTTATTCAACGAGTTATTTAATCATTTATTATTAATAAATTATAAAAAACAAGCAACTTCAAAATGGCTGTCAATGTTGTTTAGTAGGAGGTGTTGCAAGCACAATTTTTTTTACATAAAAATGATAAAAACAAATAAATCATTATAAAATAAACTAATGCCTGAAGTTAGTTTGTTAGTAGTTAGTTCATTTTTTGGTATTATGTGCCGGATGTCCTTTAGGAATGTTGAATCGCTTCCAAACTCTATATTATCATTGTAGTAATTATGTTGATTACAAGCAAAAGCTAGAGCAACAATGAGGTTTACATTATATTGACCCCTTTTTCCAGCATTAGGATAAAACAGGAAAAATGTTATGTAAGCCTGTTTACCCAGCTATTACTTTCTTACAATTTTTTCGTAATATTATTATACAATCTTACTTAAGGCGAAGTTTTCCTCAATATCTAAAATGAGCGACGATGCACCCCACGGTGGTGGGGTCCGACTGTCAAACGTACCTGAGCTGTGTGAAATAGGCCTATCTTTACTTAGGTACACAATCTTCTGTACTAAATGCAATAAGTCCATTTTCTAACCTAATAATATGCATTTTATACTATTTTAACTACCTAAATAAAATAATTGGAGTTGATGTCATATTTTAGCATTTTCTAACGCCCATTCAGCCTCACCATGAGGACAGACCCAGCCCTTTGCTCCGGTAGTGGGGATGTTGGAAGCCGATGACGATGATGATGATAACGATTGAATAGGTATTCATTTGGTTGCACTGAAATATATGTGCGCTAATTTTACTCACTCCTTCGCCTTAATAAACATTTCCAAGTACCTAAACAAGGATAAATTTACCTTTTAAAAGTTCACTTTATCCTTACACTTTGCTCGGTTCGCAGTTCTTTCACAGCAAAGGTGCTGATCCCTATAGAATCCTGTGAATACGGTTCGTTCCCGTAATTGCACCAACTGTAAGGCTACGTAAGGCATTTGTCCCGCAGCCAGTGAGGAAACGACATACGTACGCCCATTTCCGAGCTTAAAATCGCATTAAATTAATCTCTTTATTTATGCTATTATAAAACTGCACGCGGCTTGTGTTTCGTTTAGTCTTTTATAGGGGTCACCATAACTTGCTCCTCGCTACATTGCATACTATAATCCCCGATGGGATAGTCAGAGATATTCTGCAGCCGCGATCGTGTCTTTCCTCGCTAAACTTTGATAGAATTAAAATAACGGAAGATAGGTGACGTTCTTCCATTACGCACTCGAAAAATGGACCTGCTTTTCATGTACTTACGAGTGAAAAGTAATGCTGTGTGATTTTTTGTCTTTTTGAATGATTTGTAAAACGATTTTTAAGCACGCGAAGGCTTTGTGGTAACTTTATCCCGCCTAAAATTTAAAAGTATCTCATTCACGCAATGTCGTTCTAAGTAAACGACGGGGCCTAATTTATGCGGTACATCCGCTATAGACTGTAGTCACCTATCTTGCTATTTTAATTTAATCAAAGTCGCTCAATGTTGGTTGTAAACCTTACTACAGGGCAATATCACAGCCCTTACAAAGAGACCCGAAAGTTCTAAGTGATAACTATGTTAGGCTGTGGAACTTCTTAACTTAAACATAAGCCAGACTCGATTAAACTGTTGTAATACAAATTTTGAAGTATTTGCGTTGTGGTAACTTTAGGGTCTTGGTAATTTGGAATTAACGTCTCGTGCTATGAGCATATTAGACTCAAGGGTATTGAAGCATCCGATGATTCTGGATTACATCACAAATTGTGAGACTTACACTTAAGATAATGAATCTTAATGTTTGTACGTCTGTCTGTGACATCTCTACGTCTAAACTGTTGAACCCATTTCAGTGAAATGTGTGCAAGGGAGAATATTAACTTTAAAGGCTATTTTAGAACTAAAGGCACTAAATAAGGAAGAGTTACTATAATAAGTATACGACTTTTATAATACGAAGATATTAAGAGGCTACCGAGCCTCCAGCGCTGCCTTCAATCTTTTATTTTATTTCTAGACCATTATACAACATTTCTAAAAAAAACAAGGATCGTCATATTATACTCATTGTTATTTTTCAGTTTGTAGAAATATTACGGATGACTATTTTTTATTTTTGTTTGTAGTTGTAATCGTTAATTAAAATCGCTATAAGTTTCCCCTTTTTATTTGAGATACCTATTATACTTGAGATAGACACAAAAAGCATTATAAAAACAAATTTATACAAACTCGCTAAATAGGAAATCAGCAATGACTAAATGTGACATAAATCAAAATCGAAATGTTGCGTACCATTTTTTTTTTTTTTTTTTATTCCTAATGGGTTTGCGCTTGGCTTCAGCTCACCTGATGGAAAGTGTAGATGAAGCCGAGGATGTAGCGCGCTCGCCCAGAAAAAGCCTATTTACTCTTCTTTTAAAAATATCCTGATTGTATTTGCTTGTTACCTAATTGTTAAAAAATTTAAAAATACGATTGAGGGCAGCACCGGAGGCTCGGTGCCCCTTTAAATATAGCGTAGTTCGTTTGCAAATGCAATGCATCCAGGAAGCCTTTAATACCCCTATTCATTAGCTGCATCCGTTTAGGAATGAAAGATACTTTTCATAACAAAGGGGTAATTGCTGAAAAGATTTTCAGGAATTTGAAGTACATAGAAAATTTATGTGAGTTTATAAATGCTCTCTTTGCTACCTCGACTTTGTTTCACTAGTTTTATATTACTAGTTTTGACGGCCCAATAGGTCAGTCAGTAGTGAGTGAACCTTCCGGTCGTTCCGAACCTTCGGATCGCGGGTTCGAATCCCGTAAGGGTCAAATATTTGTACGATGAATTGAAATTAAAAAAATAAATATAGTGAATGCAACGCATTGGTATTGTTTGCTAAACGTGACAATTTTAATTTGCAATACTTTGCTGGTGGTGACTAATGACGCTAAGCATGCTGCTACTGCAGTAAGACATTTGCTTAACATTCTCAGTAATATACCTTGAATTGTTATTGAAAATTACAATTGTCATGTTTATCAAACAGGGCCCTGGAGTGCGATTTTTGAATCTCATTTGCTGAGTTCAACAGTTGAAAATGTCAAAATTACTATGGAGAAACGCATCTTTCTACTCCTGATTTGACTTTTAAAAATCGCTCTCCAGAAGTATGATTTTTAAAAGTCAAATCAGCAGTAGTTTATAGGGTGTAGAGCATCTCTGTGATGGGGATGGACCAAGTCTGCCTGCATAACTCCAGTCGGTTTAGGAGTTACTGATGATTAAAGGTCTGTAAAAAATTAACGATCAGCTGCATGGCTGATCGTATGATATTGTTGTAGTATGTACTGTAGCTATGTGAACAGTACAAAAACTGTCAAGTTCTGTCAGTCGGTTTAGGATATACAGCCGATCAAAGTTCCGACTTTTGAACGGCTGTATCTCGTAAACCGACTGATGAACCATGTTAGTTTTTGTACTGTTCACATACTACTGCTACAGCGCATACTGCAACAGTAACATACGATGAGCCTTGCACCTGATCGTTAATTTTTTACAGACCTTTAATCATCAGTAACTCCTAAACCGACTGGAGTTATGCAGGCAGACCTGGTCCATCCCCATCACAAAGATGCTCTACACCCCATAAACACTGAATCACACTGTACACTTATCGCTCGGAATAAACGGGTGATTTTTTTAAAGTATTATTTATATTTCAGGTTAAGAAACATACACTCCAGTGAAAGAATAGGACAAAACAAACTGAAGTCATCAGAAGAATCGCAAGAGAGGAGAAAATTTTTTCGTCACAAAAAGAGACTCAGTAGCAAAGAACATAAGAGTGACGAACGCAAATTTGAAATACCGGAACACGAATTTGAAGAAAAATTTGAAGTTAGACCACCACCGAAAGAAAATAAGGACGTGAAAATAGAAGAAACACAGCAGTTTAAAGATTGGTTTTTTCGTGATTCGTCCGTTGACTTAGATGCGATGGAGAGTCAAAATTACAATTATTCTGAGGTAATTGGTAATCAATATAATTAAGTACATAATAAGAGATCCGCAGAAGAACCAGAGTAACTGACATAGCCCAAAGAATTGCTAAACTTAAGTGGCAATGGGCGGGGCACATTGCTCGCAGAACCGATGGCCGGTGGGGCCGAAAAGTTCTAGAGTGGCGACCGCGTACCGGAAAGCGCAGCGTGGGTAGGCCCCTCACACGGTGGACCGACGACCTGGTGAAGGCGGCGGGAAAACGTTGTATGACGGCAGCGCAGGACCGGTCGTTATGGCGATCCTTGGGGGAGGCCTATGTCCAGCAGTGGACGTCCATCGGCTGAGATGATGATGATGATGATAATAGATTAGGATAGAAAAGTGATTAAAAACAGTTTAAGGCCTTATGGTAGGACGAAACACCTTGGAGGCATCTTTTATTTTTCTTGTTTCGACTAGATTTATACAAATTACCGAAACCAAAGCCATACCTCAGTATTCTTGGATAGTTTATCTAGTGAAATCATCAATTGAATACACGATTGGAATTACTTCGATTGATAGAAAATCGTCACAAAGATTACTATCGTCGTATTTTGTTGCATTTTTAAAAAAAGTTCTCGTGTTAGAAGAACTTAAAATAGTTTCCGATTTTTGGTATTTATACTCACATATTCACCATTAATTTATCCAGTGAAATCATAAAAAAAATCTATAAAAAGTACTTTTGTTAACTAGTAGAAAATATTTGTCTGAACCTATAGCCCCTTAATCAGTCAAAAGCCCTCCCCGGGTCATACCGGATGCAAAGGTTCCCATGAGGCTTGTCGCGTTTCCGCGTTGGATGACGATGGGTAACCTTTGCATCAAGTAGTACCCGGAGCGAGGGTCGTTCCTCCTCTCCAAGAGTCGACAGCCAAGCTCTTTGTCGAAGCTCAACGCTTCCGACCCCCAGCAGCCCATGGTCTCAAAGGCCAGCGCGGCACGAAATAATAATGTGGTACTAAAGACGATCCACTCGAGAACTTTTCGGCCCCACCGGCCATCGGTTCTGCGAGCAATGTGCCCCGCCCACTGCCACTTAAGTTTAGCAATTCTTTGGGCTATGTCAGTTACTCCGCGTACCGGAAAGCGCAGCGTGGGTAGGCCCCTCACACGGTGGACCGACGACCTGGTGAAGGTGGCGGGAAAACGTTGGATGAGGGTAGCGCAGGACCGGTCGTTATGGCGATCCTTGGGGGAGGCCTATGTCCAGCAGTGGACGTCCATCGGCTGAGATGATGATGATGATGATGAAAGCCGATCCGCTTTGGTAATGGCTAAACTAGTTTTTTATTATGGTAAAATCTGCTGTTTTATTGAGTCGAGGCAGTTTGGTATGGAACATTATTTTTTTTTGCTTTTTCGTCTTTTCTCCCATACATAGTAAAAATATTCCAGTTTGATGGTTTTATTAAATACAACAAAAAACAGTTCGGGAAATCCAATTCGAAGTACGCATCCCAATAATACGTTATCCGTAGTAATTATAGTTCTCTGTGTAGGTAACAATTCAATACGTGAGTCTTATTCATCAAATCTATTGTCTGTAAGTATTTCTAAATAATAAAGTTTCTTTCTGTTAAAGTTGCTAATTTCTCTAAATGTTCATAACCAGTATTTTAAAGGGTTATGCATTTGAAGTAATCCTATTAAATTTTAATTAATAGTAAAGTAACTATTGGAGTACTTTCATAGTCTCACGCTTACTGTTCAAAGTTAAACTTATCTAGAGAAAATTGTGTAACGATGCGAAACTTAAACTGAAAATTCGAAGTTCTAGGACTTAACTTCCGATAACTTAGCTCATTAAGGTATTGCATCAGATGAGTTTGGTTATAAATTTACCAATAAACTTAATTCTACTTTGTATAATGATATACAGGGTGAAATTGATATCATTAGCATCCTTTTAAACTAAGAGTCTACCCTTCAAACTGAACAATTTTTACTATGGGAGCAAAAAAATAGGAGCAAAAAAAAATCTGCTGTTGCATACAATTCATTTACAAAAACTACACAGACATTGTAATAAAAAAAAAATGGTTCACTTTCTAGGCAAACTCTGCGCCAAAGGTCAACATTTCCCTGCAAAGGGAAATTCGCGCGTATTTTCCAAAGTTTTAGAACTGCTAAAGTGGTTAATATTCAATGAAAACTGCAGTTTCCGCATTTTAGTTTGCAAATCCTATTTCGAACTAAGCTACTAGTGCTCTACTAATAACATGCATGCCTGAAGGTAGGATGTTAGTGAGTTCGTTTTAACACTAACCTGTCTGTTTACATTCAGAGTTTGCGATGGACGTTCCAAGAAACTTTTCAGAGAATAGGCACCTCTTGATAAAACGAGATGATCCACGGGTTTTTAGGGCGTATGTTACTTTTGATAGCCTGCCTGCATGTTATCATACGCCCATATCGTTCACAAGAACAAGCCTGTATCCAAATACGGTGTACTTCCAATGCAGAGGATTTGAAGCCAAGGTCCTGGATTCGAATTCCAGTCCGGTCATGAAGTTATAGTTATATTTGTGTTGTTTTCTGGTTTCCATAATAAAAAGCCTTGCATTTTCTGTTTGAGATGATAACAATGTACCAATAATATTATTTATGTGATTGTTATTTATTTATACTACGTCTCGATAGCTCAGTCAGTAGGTAAGTAGGTAGAGAACTTGCTTGCTAAGCAGAGGGCCGCAGATTCTGGTCAAAAATATTATTTCGTATGATGATTTATGAGTATTTTGTGTACTAAGTCATGGATAATTTCTAAATCGTTGTCTAAGTATTTTAATAAATCTAGACTAAATTCAGGTTATTCGATTTGGACTAAATATATGATTGTATGATATTGAAATTGCCCATTTTCTAACTGATTCCTTTCCACAGATAAGACACCGTACAGTAAGGGCAGCTACAAACCGCAAGGAGCGTATCTGGGAGAACGGTGTGATACCATACGAGATCGACGGCAACTTCAGTGGAGCCCACAAGTCTCTCTTCAAGCAAGCTATGAGGCACTGGGAAAATTTCACTTGCGTCAAATTTGTGGAGAGAGACGCTGAATTACATAAGGATTACATCGTGTTCACTGAAAGGCCATGTGGGTAAGTAATACCAGATGCATTACTTGATCCAGATAAAATTATACTTCAATCAATCAAGTCAGTCTAGTTGAATTCTATGTAAAGCATGAGTTTCCTTTTGATTGTACCTTTTATCACGGTCATGTGATAATCTGATCCCACTTGGTTGGTCACTTATTTGATAGCGTCTTGTCCCTTCCCTTTAGTTGCCATCGCTTCATGAAACGGCTAAGCCTAAGCTTCTTTGACCCAGATGAAGACTTACTTAGGCTTATAACTTTTTAAGAGTAAAAGTACTTGTAAGTCTAAACTATGAAATGTGTTTAGTGGGATTTATTTGTTTCGACTTATGTGTTGATCTCAGCATTGTAATTAAATAAATAATCTCTTTCTCATTAGGTATCTCGCTGCTCTTTGTTTCGCAGAGAAATTTAAAGCCAGCAAAAGACCACCTTTACTTGTTATTTAAATCTGAACTTCATAAACTAATCTTCATATCTCTATTCCAGCTGCTGCTCCTTCGTCGGAAAGCGTGGTGGTGGAGCCCAGGCTATATCAATAGGGAAGAACTGCGATAAGTTCGGGATAGTTGTCCATGAGTTGGGTCACGTGGTCGGGTTTTGGCACGAGCACACGAGGCCTGACAGGGATCATCACGTTCAGATCATCAGGGACAACATTATGCCGGGTAAGTTTTCCTAATCGTGAATTTTATCATGTTTTTCGTTGGAAAAACAGGAGAGAACAACCAGCCTCTCTGGATGGTTTCTCTACTTTGGCGCGACTCGGCTTTGTTCCACTGTATGTACATGTCGCGGCAAGAGCAGCTTTTATATGGAATAAGGTCGTTGGCTATGAAACATAAAAGCGCATCGCGTGGTTTTAGTGTAGAGAAACCATACTAGAGGGCTTTATAATGCACAACAACGCGATAAAAAGAGAAAACCATCACCTCTTTTTAGCATGCGTAACACAGACTGGCATATCTCGATTTTTCTCGATTTGTTGGGACTGGGAGTGGCAAAGCTAAGCCCTCAGTACGATTTCGTAGCGGGGTAATGTTGAGGAGTCAGTCGACATTCGCATACCTTAATGACAACGAATTTACTCTTGCATCTCCATCGTAGCAGTTTCGTTAACTTTCATAAAGTAATATGAAATTCCAGCAACCTTTTCTGTCGAGTATTGAGCCAAAAATTATGAAAATACTACAGAGTACTATAATTACACAAGACGTTAGAAAAGTTGTACACAAGTAAAAAAAACTGAAGAAGATAGATAGACTCAAATGCCATTTGTTCGAGATACTGCGAAGATTCCCTAAGGGCATTACTTTTAAAACTCTTCCACACAGAAACAAAAGTAGATAAAGTAAAGTACATTTGTTCACCGCCTACAAGATAAAACCATTTAAAAGAGCATCTGACCAACAAAAAATATTAGACTTGAAAAATAATCCACGATAGGTAGGTAGGTACAACTGGAACATTTTCTTTCTATTACATTTAATAATACTACATTATTTTAATCAGCTGCTCCAATAATAGCTGAAATTTTACAATTTCTAAATTTCATGTCACCTTAATAAAAGTTTGTTGTCATAAAATCAATCTGCCTTGCCAGATCTAAAAGATAATCGTAGGGTTCAGACCTGTGTGAAGTTGGCGGCCAAAGAGTTGGCGGCCAATATTAACCGACCAAATTCAGAAGATCATTGACTTATACTGATTGAATTGATTTTTCTAGTACTAGATCTGATTAAACCATCATCAGACCTAAACAAGCTTATTCTTTATCCTTTAAACTATCTCTAAGTACAATCGTTAACCTTCAAATCAATTTTATAGCCACCTTTTTTATCGATGAAAGGTAACCTCCAAAATTTACCAACTCACCGTAGTTGAATTCATTTTTTTCCTACTAGATGTGATTAAGCCACCATCAGACCTATACAGGCTTGTTCCTAAGTCTTTAAGCTACCTCTAAGTATAATCGTCGACCTTGAGATCGACTTTATAACTATCTTTTTTTATCGATGAAAGGTTAGCTTCCAAAATTTTCGACTTAACATATTTGAATCAGTTTTTTTCCTACTAGATCTGATTAAGCCACCATCCGACCTATACAGGCTTATTCTTAAGTCTTCAAACAGCCTCTCAGTACAGCCGTCGACCTTGAGATCGACTTTATAACTACCTTTTTTTTCAATGAAAGAGTAGCTCTCATAATTAGCCGACTTACCGTAGTTGAATTCATTTTTTTCCTACTAGATGTGATCAAGCCACCATCAGACCTATACAGGCTTGTTCCTAAGACTTTAAGCTGCCTTTAAGTATAATCATCGACCTCGAGATCGACTTTATAAATATCTTTTTTTATCGATGAAAGGTTAGCTTCCAAAATTTTCGACTTAACATATTTGAATCAGTTTTTTTCCTACTATATTTGATTAAGCCGCCATCAGACCTATACAGGCTTAGTCTTTAGACTTTAAACTACCTCTAAGTATAAACGTTGACCTTGAGATCGACTTTATATCTAAATTTTTTGTCGATGAAAAGTTAACGAACAATATTAACCGAATTCCGATTCAGGCAAAAGAACTAAATCATTTCCAATGGCTGCATTAAATCATGTCTTTTTTGTGTCCAGGAGCTTGCATTCTTCGAAATTTACATGCAGTTCTATACACCTAAACGAGAACATTGATTCTCCATAGGTAGCTTCCGCCATCTAGCGTTCATACGTAGAAGCACTATGTGTTGAACCAATGTTTTTTTGTCAAAAGTAATGTCGATAGCAGTGAGATTTCACTCATAGCCTTCACTGAGTCGTTGGTCGATAGGCCAAGACATTTGGCTCACTATCAGACTGTTCCCGGTTTGATCCCCACCGGCTAAGAATTTTTTTCAATTCATAGACTATGTGGCGCCATCTATCTGTGATGTTATGATACTGATAAAATGCAAAGCGACTTACCTATCCATTTCCGCAGTAATGCCAACCAACCGAATTCAGAATTTCGTAGGATTGTATGTCTTTGAATTATGATTTCTACTACTAGATCTGCCTAAGCCACCTTCAGACCTAGAAAATCGTATTCCTTAGCATGTAAACTACCTGTGTGTATAATCATTACCGTTGAGTTCGACTTTGTAGCTAAGATCGGTTTTTGTGAAGTTAGCAGCCAATTTTGGTATTGCCATTCTATAATAGATGGAGTTTGTGTGACTATGCTCCGAAGACGAAATTTAGGCTAAAAAACTAAAATATGCATGTCACGGAAGCAGACGCATCCGTTGACGAAGTACCTACCTGTTCTTATTGTGCTTAGGTACAAAAAAGCAAGAATTTTACTATTTTAAATATCAATCAAGCATCAACGCCATCTACCCAACAATCCTCGTTGAATTAAACCAACCGAATTCAGAAGTTCGTTGACTATATGTTTTTGAATTATAATTTCTACTATTAGATCTGCCTAAGCCACCTTCAGACCTAGAAAATCGTATTCCTTAGCATGTAAACTACCTGTGTATATAATCATTACCGTTGAGTTCGACTTTGTAGCTAAGATCTGTTTTGTGAAGTTAGCAGCCAATTTCAGTATCGCCATTCTATAATAGATGGCGTTTAAATGACTTTCAGAATTTCGTAGATTGTATGTCTTTGAATTATGATTTCTACTACTAGATCTGCCTAAGCCACCTTCAGACCTAGAAAATCGTATTCCTTAGCATTTAAACTACCTGTGTGTATCATCATTAACGTTGAGTTCGACTTTGTAGCTAAGATCTGTTTTGTGAAGTTAGCAGCGAATTTTAGTACCGCCATTCTATAATAGATGGCGCTTAAATGACTCAGAATTTCTTAGGATTGTATGCCTTTGAATTATGATTTCTACTATTAGATCTGCCTAAGCCACCTTCAGACCTAGAAAATCGTATTCCTTAGCATGTAAACTACCTGTGTGTATAATCATTACCGTTGAGTTCGACTTTGTAGCTAAGATCTGTTTTGTGAAGTTAGCAGCCAATTTCAGTATCGCCATTCTATAATAGATGGCGTTTAAATGACTTTCAGAATTTCGTAGATTGTATGTCTTTGAATTATGATTTCTACTACTAGATCTGCCTAAGCCACCTTCAGACCTAGAAAATCGTATTCCTTAGCATTTAAACTACCTGTGTGTATCATCATTAACGTTGAGTTCGACTTTGTAGCTAAGATCTTTTTTGTGAAGTTAGCAGCCAATTTCAGTATCGCCATTCTATAATAGATGGCGTTTAAATGACTTTCAGAATTTCGTAGATTGTATGTCTTTGAATTATGATTTCTACTACTAGATCTGCCTAAGCCACCTTCAGACCTAGAAAATCGTATTCCTTAGCATTGAAACTACCTGTGTGTATAATCATTACCGTTGAGTTCGACTTTGTAGCTACAATCTGTTTTGTGAAGTTAGCAGCGAATTTTAGTACCGCCATTCTATAATAGATGGCGTTTAAATGACTCAGAATTTCTTAGGATTGTATGCGTTTGAATTATGATTTCTACTACTAGATCTGCCTAAGCCACCTTCAGACCTAGAAAATCGTATTCCTTAGCATGTAAACTACCTATGTGTATAATCATTACCGTTCAGTTCGACTTTGTAGCTAAGATCTGTTTTGTGAAGTTAGCAGCGAATTTTAGTATCGCCATTCTATAATAGATGGCGTTTAAATGACTTTCAGAATTTCTTAGGATTGTATGTCTTTGAATTATGATTTCTACTATTAGATCTGCCTAAGCCACCTTCAGACCTAGAAAATCGTATTCCTTAGCATGTAAACTACCTGTGTGTATAATCATTACCGTTGAGTTCGACTTTGTAGCTAAGATCTGTTTTGTGAAGTTAGCAGCCAATTTCAGTATCGCCATTCTATAATAGATGGCGTTTACATTAAGTTTCCTCCGAAGACGGAAATTTAATAGGCTATAAAAAGCAAGCAAAAATATGCGTGTTACTGAAGCAGACGCATCCGTTGACGAAGTATCCAACAATTCTCGTTGAATTCGTTTTCCTACTACTAAAACTGGGGATTCGAATCTGCGACCCTCGCACAGCAGGTAGGTTCACTACTAACTGTGCTATCGTGCCGTCAAAATATATAGCCCTTAAGCACAGTATAATAATGAGAATCTATTACTACACGCAGCCATAGTAATGGCTGCGTGACAACCGCGGACGACACGATTCCATATTATAATAACATAATCTCGTTTCTCGGTGACGGCGGCGGTGGACAAACCGCCTTATATGTATGACGGACGACGGATGGACAGCGTAGGCTTATGAATATAAAATATTGATATAATTGGCACCCTTTTAAACTAAGTGTCTACCCATCAAACTAAACAACTTTTAATCTGGAGCAAACCGATCGTAGCAAAAAAAAAAAATCTGCGGTTCCACACTAAATTGCAATGTCTTGTCTACTCATCTCAACTATGGATTATGCGTATCCGTCCTTCAGAGCTGCAGAGGGGTAAGAAACAGCAGATTTTTTGCTACGATCGGTTTGCTCCCATAGTAAAAGTTGTTCAGTCTCCAATCAGAAACTACCTAGAGTGAGATTTTTTAAAGTCACACGTTCAAATCACCAGTGTACCAAACTATGTGAAATTTCCACCTCAAACCATTAATTTCCTTCATCCAGGTTCCCCTAACGGACTGTTGGTTCTACTGCTCAGTTCCCCTTGTGGGTCCAGTAGGATTTTCATACACTCATGGTCCCACTGCTTGACTTGGGTAGAACTATCTGGATTTGTGAATCCTACTGGACCCACTCGTGTTGAAAAGACACGCTGGCCGCTATTGATCCATCGCCATCTGTTGTAATAAACTGATACCTGATATGATTTGGGGTGGTTGGGGATCTACCTCCTAGTGGTCCACCCTGGGCAACGCCGCCACAGACTACAACAAGTTCGTGGTGTCGGCTGAACGATCCCCCACAGCGGTGGTAGGCTCCGCAAGGAGCCGCCTGGCTCGCGACCACCCTCCTGCCGGAGTCCGGTGCCAAGCAGCTTGCTGCGTTCCGTCGGTGTGCAGGAGTCCCAGCGCCATTGGGGAATGGGAAAAAGTCAGTTGCGCTACTCGGAACCGGTCTTGACCTCTGAGCAACACTGTACCGGGAAACTCATTTTGGAGGGTAGCGGGATCCGAAGCACGGTGACAGTCGTTGGCCGACCGCAGTTAGTAGGGGGCCCAAGTAGTGCGCTAGCCACGTGTGAAAGGCTGCCCCACACAACTTGCGAAAAATCCCGCAATGCTCCACCGTGCCAGTTGGCGACTGGAAGGGAGGACCCGGTGGCCATTGCGGGGGGGTTCGGGCGTCCCCGCAGTCTCCAAATGAGTTTCCCACCAGTCAGTCGAGCTCATGAGGTCTTCTAGGGTACCTGAGTGGCATCTCGACTTTTTTTCCACCTCTCCACCACTCGACAAACTATGAAAAACAAAGTCACAAAAAAGAAAATGGTTAGACAACGGCTGCACTTCCTCCCACTCAAAGTGCACCTCAGTAACATACGAGGTCTGCACTCAAATCTCGATCCGGTCCACCACCACCTCGAGACCGAGAAGCCACACCTATTCTTTTTAACGGAGACGCAGATAGCAATCCCGTCTGATACGGCGTACCTCAACTACCCAGGATACTCGTTGGAACATAAGTTCAAGAGGCGAGCTGGGGTCTGTGTGTATGTTCGCGACGACATTTGCTGTCGGCGTCTCCGTTGCTTTGAGGTTTCCGGGTTCTCCGTATTATGGCTTTTTGTAGACACCGGAATGGAGAAATCTCTCTACGTCGGTGTCTATCGATCGCACGACGGTGACCAGGAGACAACCAGGCTCATGGAGTATCTCACTGAGACGGCAGAGACAGCCCAACGAAGGTATCCAACGGCGGAGCTTGTTTTTCTGGGGGACTTCAATGCCCACCATAGCGAGTGGCTGTTCCCGTTCCAGTTAACTGACCATGCTGGGAGAGAGGCGCGCAAGTTTGCATTATCGCTAGATCTCACCCAGCTGGTGAATCAAGCAACGCGGGTACCGGATGTTGATGGTCATACGCCCAATTGTTTGGACCTTCTGCTGACTTCAGATCCAGACAGGCACTCAGTATCGGTCTCTGCCCCGCTGGGAACGTCCGATCACTGTCTGGTGAAATCCGTGTCGATCTGCTCTCCTCCCGATGACAGCCCTAAGGGCACGAGGCGAGTCTGGCGATACGGGTCGGCAGATTGGGATGAGATGCGGCATTTCTTTGCGTCTTACCCGTGGCGGCAAGTGTGTTTTTCTTCGAGTGACCCTGCTAGTTCGGCTGATGCGGTTGCGGACGTGATACGACAGGGAATGGAATATTATATTCCTTTCTCCGACATCTCACTCGGTCACAAAGCCCAACCTTGGTACAATGCGGATTGTGCTCGCGCTGAGGCTAAAAAAGAAGCCGCCTACCAAGCATGGGTCCAAGCTCGCGACCGCAAAGTTAGAGCACGTAGGGTTCGCGCGAAGAAGAGGGCCTTTAATTCTGCCGCCAAGTCCTGCAAACGGGTGATCCGGAGGGCTCGATTCGACCATGTCAGCCGCATTGGAGCCAAACTGGCATCCTACCCTTCTGGTAGTAAACAGTTCTGGTCCCTTTCAAAATCGGTCGAATCCAACTTCTGCCGTCCCACTTTGCCTCCCATGCAGAAGCCTGATGGGTCGCTGGCTCACTCCGCAACTGAGAAAGCTAATTTATTTGCTTCTCTGTTTGCGAGCAATTCACGTCTGGACGCTGGTGCCAAACAGCCGCCAACCATCCCTCGTTGTGATTCTTCGATGCCGGAGGTCACAATACATACAAAAGAGGTCCGCAGAGCATTGCGTAGTCTGGATGTGAATAAGGCCAGTGGTCCTGATGGTATACCTGCAAGAGTGTTGAGATATTGTGCGCCTGAGTTGTCTCCTGTTCTAACACGCCTGTATCGCCTCTCTCTCAGAACAAGAACGGTGCCTAAATCCTGGAAGCTTGCGAATGTGCAACCGGTACCCAAGAAGGGCAGTCGTGCCGACCCCTGCAACTACCGCCCTATCGCCATTACTTCCATTCTCTGTAAAGTCATGGAAAGAGTTCTTAACAGTAAGTTGCTGTCATACCTAGAAGACAATGATCTACTCAGTGATCGCCAATATGGCTTCCGCCGGGGGCGATCGACTGGGGATCTTCTTGTATATGTGACGCACTGCTGGGGCGAGGCCATCGAGAAGCACGGTGAAGCACTGGCTGTATCACTTGACATCTCGAAGGCCTTTGACAGGGTATGGCACGCTAGTTTGCTGAGCAAGCTTCCCGCTTATGGCATCCCCGCTGATCTTTGCAGCTGGATATCTGATTTCTTGAGAGAACGGTCGATTAGAGTTGTCATTGACAGCTGCTCTTCTGACCTTATGGCAATTGATGCTGGAGTTCCTCAAGGGTCTGTTCTCTCCGCGACACTTTTCCTACTGCACATCAATGACCTCCTTGTGTCAGGTATTGTTGGGTATGCAGATGACAGTACTGTCATGGAGAGATATGTATCTGGCGCAGGGGCCAGCGGGGATAAAATACGCTCGCAGAGGGAGGCCATGGTTGAGCGGACAAACTTGACTTTAAGTGTTGTCTCCCAGTGGGGTGACAATAATTTAGTCAACTTCAACGCCACCAAAACACAGGCTTGTCTGTTCACCGCAAAAAGGAGTCCGTTTAATCTGACTCCTACTTTCCGGGGTACATCTGTCCCTGTTTCCGACAGTCTTGGGCTTCTGGGTATAAGCTTGACCACAAAACTCAACTTCGGCGCTGACATCGAGTCTAAGGCTCAAACTGCGGCCAAAAAGCTGGGCATCTTAAACAAGGTGAAGCGGTACTTCACTCCTGGACAGCTCTTAGTATTGTATAAAGCTCAGGTCCGATCATGTATGGAGTACTGCTGCCACCTGTGGGATGGCTCAGCCAAGTATCAACTTGCCGCACTCGACTCGGTTGAACGCAGAGCCAGGAGGCTCATTGGCGATAGTAAGCTGGTGGAGGCCAAGCTTCATAGCCTAGCCCACCGCCGCAGAGTGGCCTGCTTGTCGGTCTTCTACAGATTGTACTTCGGTGAGTGTGCCCTAGAGCTGCATGAGCTCATCCCACCTTCCCCTTTCTACTATCGGACTTCCAGACGCACCGCGGGATATCACCCCTTCTTGGTTGACATCCCACATATCCGCACCAAGCGCCTTTCTGAATCTTTTATAATGCGCACAGCCAAGGAGTGGAATGCCTTACCTGCGTCAGTATTTCCGAGTACTTACAACCCGGATTCCTTTAAAGTACGAGTGAATAGGCATCTTCTGGGTAAGCTCGCTACATCTACGACCCCATCTTCGTCCTGAGGACTGGATTGAGGTCAAGAGCAAACCCATAGTTAATAAAAAAAAAAAAAAAAAAAAACCTAAATAAAAACAAACCAATACCAATATAAATAATAGGTTTTATACATTAAATTTATTTAAACATTGATTACAATATGGTTTATTATGTGCCAATAGTAGTTAGGTAATAAAATATAAAAGTAGGATAAAAAAAAATGAATGCAGTGTTTTATTTTAACTTTTTACAAGACAAAATTTGTTGAGTTTGAGTCGTAGGTACCTCATACCTAATAAATTAATAATCTAGCAGCCGATATAAACATTTAAAATTCGTTAAACTTAATTCGGTCCTCACATCTTTTTTCTGTCTTTGAAAACAGCTGTAAGTAGAGATCGAATAATCTGATGCATATTTACCTAAAGTTGAGGTGTTGGCTATAATGGAGTGCACTTTTGTAAAGAAAAATAAGGGTTTTTGTATAATTTTAAAAAGTCGCTTTCATACAATGCAACCGTGATTAGTTTTACCAAAAAACATTTTCATAGCATCCCGATAAATATTTTAAAATAATAATTTTAAGAAGCCGCTTCCATAATTTTATAGCTAAAAATGAAGTTTAGGTATGTAGAACTATATACTATTACCTATTCTGTGGTTTAGGTAAATATGCATCCGAATATCCGATCTCTAGTAATTAGTTATACTGGCCTCCATATAGTCAACCACCAACATTTTTATAAAAGGGTATCCAATGTAATAAAATAATAATAGTGAAGGGAGTCACGTTGCAGGTTCTGACCCAAGCACTTGTCTCGCGTGGTTTTCGCGCGTCGCGTTTTTGCCTGCCACGAGGCTCCGCAATCCTCAATCTCTTCTTGTTCTTGACCAAAAACAATCCCTGAGATTGGGATAGATACTCCCATAAACTACTTGACACTGGCGGAAATGCAGTGCCAACGCACAAGCAAGAGTCCATTACTTATAAATAAATAAAATAGTGAATGAACGGGTCTTTTTACCGTTCGGTGGCGCCCTCATCACAATATTAAAGATTTCTCAATAATGAAAACTCAAAATGAATAAATGCTATTACAACTTATTACAAAGCTATTTTTTATTTTAAGTAATATGTTTATAGGTTTTAAACATTCCACTTATAAGAATATCGAAAGAAATTTTAGTGGCCGTTTTGTTTTTTTTATTTTTATTTGTATGTTTGTATGTTTTAGACATCTTAATAAAAAATCTATAAAAGTATTGTATAAAAATATTACAAGGCTATTATAACTTTTTTAATTAAGGTAGGCTTTCTTGATCAAGACATCTTAAATATTGTGACGAGGCCGAGGGCGTCACTGAACTGTAAAAGGACACTTACTTCGTACTTAAACATTGATTTGGTGCTACTTCTAGGTATGTGGATTGTGGTTACTTGGTCCACATCCACACACACATTGTATGTAGGTTGACAGTCGAAGCTACGTTCGAATCGAAGCTCTTAGTTGATAAACCGTGTCGGTATACACGCACACAGACATAATTTGTATGACGAAGACGCCTCACGCACATAAAACTAAGAAAGTTGGCCGCTTTTGTTTTATATTGAGGTGCTATCTAGACATATACTTTATCTAAGGTAGGTACTTTCATTACCCCTTCATTCACTATTTTATTTATTTATAAGTAATGGACTCTTGCTTGTGCGTTGGCACTGCATTTCCGCCAGTGTCAAGTAGTTTATGGGAGTATCTATCCCAATCTCAGGGATTGTTTTTGGTCAAGAACAAGAAGAGATTGAGGATTGCGGAGCCTCGTGGCAGGCAAAAACGCGACGCGCGAAAACCACGCGAGACAAGTGCTTGGGTCAGAACCTGCAACGTGACTCCCTTCACTATTATTATTTTATTACATTGGATACCCTTTTATAAAAATGTTGGTGGTTGACTATATGGAGGCCAGTATAACTAATTACTAGAGATCGGATATTCGGATGCATATTTACCTAAACCACAGAATAGGTAATAGTATATAGTTCTACATACCTAAACTTCATTTTTAGCTATAAAATTATGGAAGCGGCTTCTTAAAATTATTATTTTAAAATATTTATCGGGATGCTATGAAAATGTTTTTTGGTAAAACTAATCACGGTTGCATTGTATGAAAGCGACTTTTTAAAATTATACAAAAACCCTTATTTTTCTTTACAAAAGTGCACTCCATTATAGCCAACACCTCAACTTTAGGTAAATATGCATCAGATTATTCGATCTCTACTTACAGCTGTTTTCAAAGACAGAAAAAAGATGTGAGGACCGAATTAAGTTTAACGAATTTTAAATGTTTATATCGGCTGCTAGATTATTAATTTATTAGGTATGAGGTACCTACGACTCAAACTCAACAAATTTTGTCTTGTAAAAAGTTAAAATAAAACACTGCATTCATTTTTTTTTATCCTACTTTTATATTTTATTACCTAACTACTATTGGCACATAATAAACCATATTGTAATCAATGTTTAAATAAATTTAATGTATAAAACCTATTATTTATATTGGTATTGGTTTGTTTTTATTTAGGTATCAGTTTATTACAACAGATGGCGATGGATCAATAGCGGCCAGCGTGTCTTTTCAACACGAGTGGGTCCAGTAGGATTCACAAATCCAGATAGTTCTACCCAAGTCAAGCAGTGGGACCATGAGTGTATGAAAATCCTACTGGACCCACAAGGGGAACTGAGCAGTAGAACCAACAGTCCGTTAGGGGAACCTGGATGAAGGAAATTAATGGTTTGAGGTGGAAATTTCACATAGTTTGGTACACTGGTGATTTGAACGTGTGACTTTAAAAAATCTCACTCTAGGTAGTTTCTGATTGGAGACTGAACAACTTTTACTATGGGAGCAAACCGATCGTAGCAAAAAATCTGCTGTTTCTTACCCCTCTGCAGCTCTGAAGGACGGATACGCATAATCCATAGTTGAGATGAGTAGACAAGACATTGCAATTTAGTGTGGAACCGCAGATTTTTTTTTTTTGCTACGATCGGTTTGCTCCAGATTAAAAGTTGTTTAGTTTGATGGGTAGACACTTAGTTTAAAAGGGTGCCAATTATATCAATATTTTATATTCATAAGCCTACGCTGTCCATCCGTCGTCCGTCATACATATAAGGCGGTTTGTCCACCGCCGCCGTCACCGAGAAACGAGATTATGTTATTATAATATGGAATCGTGTCGTCCGCGGTTGTCACGCAGCCATTACTATGGCTGCGTGTAGTAATAGATTCTCATTATTATACTGTGCTTAAGGGCTATATATTTTGACGGCACGATAGCACAGTTAGTAGTGAACCTACCTGCTGTGCGAGGGTCGCAGATTCGAATCCCCAGTTTTAGTAGTAGGAAAACGAATTCAACGAGAATTGTTGGATACTTCGTCAACGGATGCGTCTGCTTCAGTAACACGCATATTTTTGCTTGCTTTTTATAGCCTATTAAATTTCCGTCTTCGGAGGAAACTTAATGTAAACGCCATCTATTATAGAATGGCGATACTGAAATTGGCTGCTAACTTCACAAAACAGATCTTAGCTACAAAGTCGAACTCAACGGTAATGATTATACACACAGGTAGTTTACATGCTAAGGAATACGATTTTCTAGGTCTGAAGGTGGCTTAGGCAGATCTAATAGTAGAAATCATAATTCAAAGACATACAATCCTAAGAAATTCTGAAAGTCATTTAAACGCCATCTATTATAGAATGGCGATACTAAAATTCGCTGCTAACTTCACAAAACAGATCTTAGCTACAAAGTCGAACTGAACGGTAATGATTATACACATAGGTAGTTTACATGCTAAGGAATACGATTTTCTAGGTCTGAAGGTGGCTTAGGCAGATCTAGTAGTAGAAATCATAATTCAAACGCATACAATCCTAAGAAATTCTGAGTCATTTAAACGCCATCTATTATAGAATGGCGGTACTAAAATTCGCTGCTAACTTCACAAAACAGATTGTAGCTACAAAGTCGAACTCAACGGTAATGATTATACACACAGGTAGTTTCAATGCTAAGGAATACGATTTTCTAGGTCTGAAGGTGGCTTAGGCAGATCTAGTAGTAGAAATCATAATTCAAAGACATACAATCTACGAAATTCTGAAAGTCATTTAAACGCCATCTATTATAGAATGGCGATACTGAAATTGGCTGCTAACTTCACAAAAAAGATCTTAGCTACAAAGTCGAACTCAACGTTAATGATGATACACACAGGTAGTTTAAATGCTAAGGAATACGATTTTCTAGGTCTGAAGGTGGCTTAGGCAGATCTAGTAGTAGAAATCATAATTCAAAGACATACAATCTACGAAATTCTGAAAGTCATTTAAACGCCATCTATTATAGAATGGCGATACTGAAATTGGCTGCTAACTTCACAAAACAGATCTTAGCTACAAAGTCGAACTCAACGGTAATGATTATACACACAGGTAGTTTACATGCTAAGGAATACGATTTTCTAGGTCTGAAGGTGGCTTAGGCAGATCTAATAGTAGAAATCATAATTCAAAGGCATACAATCCTAAGAAATTCTGAGTCATTTAAGCGCCATCTATTATAGAATGGCGGTACTAAAATTCGCTGCTAACTTCACAAAACAGATCTTAGCTACAAAGTCGAACTCAACGTTAATGATGATACACACAGGTAGTTTAAATGCTAAGGAATACGATTTTCTAGGTCTGAAGGTGGCTTAGGCAGATCTAGTAGTAGAAATCATAATTCAAAGACATACAATCTACGAAATTCTGAAAGTCATTTAAACGCCATCTATTATAGAATGGCGATACTGAAATTGGCTGCTAACTTCACAAAACAGATCTTAGCTACAAAGTCGAACTCAACGGTAATGATTATATACACAGGTAGTTTACATGCTAAGGAATACGATTTTCTAGGTCTGAAGGTGGCTTAGGCAGATCTAATAGTAGAAATTATAATTCAAAAACATATAGTCAACGAACTTCTGAATTCGGTTGGTTTAATTCAACGAGGATTGTTGGGTAGATGGCGTTGATGCTTGATTGATATTTAAAATAGTAAAATTCTTGCTTTTTTGTACCTAAGCACAATAAGAACAGGTAGGTACTTCGTCAACGGATGCGTCTGCTTCCGTGACATGCATATTTTAGTTTTTTAGCCTAAATTTCGTCTTCGGAGCATAGTCACACAAACTCCATCTATTATAGAATGGCAATACCAAAATTGGCTGCTAACTTCACAAAAACCGATCTTAGCTACAAAGTCGAACTCAACGGTAATGATTATACACACAGGTAGTTTACATGCTAAGGAATACGATTTTCTAGGTCTGAAGGTGGCTTAGGCAGATCTAGTAGTAGAAATCATAATTCAAAGACATACAATCCTACGAAATTCTGAATTCGGTTGGTTGGCATTACTGCGGAAATGGATAGGTAAGTCGCTTTGCATTTTATCAGTATCATAACATCACAGATAGATGGCGCCACATAGTCTATGAATTGAAAAAAATTCTTAGCCGGTGGGGATCAAACCGGGAACAGTCTGATAGTGAGCCAAATGTCTTGGCCTATCGACCAACGACTCAGTGAAGGCTATGAGTGAAATCTCACTGCTATCGACATTACTTTTGACAAAAAAACATTGGTTCAACACATAGTGCTTCTACGTATGAACGCTAGATGGCGGAAGCTACCTATGGAGAATCAATGTTCTCGTTTAGGTGTATAGAACTGCATGTAAATTTCGAAGAATGCAAGCTCCTGGACACAAAAAAGACATGATTTAATGCAGCCATTGGAAATGATTTAGTTCTTTTGCCTGAATCGGAATTCGGTTAATATTGTTCGTTAACTTTTCATCGACAAAAAATTTAGATATAAAGTCGATCTCAAGGTCAACGTTTATACTTAGAGGTAGTTTAAAGTCTAAAGACTAAGCCTGTATAGGTCTGATGGCGGCTTAATCAAATATAGTAGGAAAAAAACTGATTCAAATATGTTAAGTCGAAAATTTTGGAAGCTAACCTTTCATCGATAAAAAAAGATATTTATAAAGTCGATCTCGAGGTCGATGATTATACTTAAAGGCAGCTTAAAGTCTTAGGAACAAGCCTGTATAGGTCTGATGGTGGCTTGATCACATCTAGTAGGAAAAAAATGAATTCAACTACGGTAAGTCGGCTAATTATGAGAGCTACTCTTTCATTGAAAAAAAAGGTAGTTATAAAGTCGATCTCAAGGTCGACGGCTGTACTGAGAGGCTGTTTGAAGACTTAAGAATAAGCCTGTATAGGTCGGATGGTGGCTTAATCAGATCTAGTAGGAAAAAAACTGATTCAAATATGTTAAGTCGAAAATTTTGGAAGCTAACCTTTCATCGATAAAAAAAGATAGTTATAAAGTCGATCTCAAGGTCGACGATTATACTTAGAGGTAGCTTAAAGACTTAGGAACAAGCCTGTATAGGTCTGATGGTGGCTTAATCACATCTAGTAGGAAAAAAATGAATTCAACTACGGTGAGTTGGTAAATTTTGGAGGTTACCTTTCATCGATAAAAAAGGTGGCTATAAAATTGATTTGAAGGTTAACGATTGTACTTAGAGATAGTTTAAAGGATAAAGAATAAGCTTGTTTAGGTCTGATGATGGTTTAATCAGATCTAGTACTAGAAAAATCAATTCAATCAGTATAAGTCAATGATCTTCTGAATTTGGTCGGTTAATATTGGCCGCCAACTCTTTGGCCGCCAACTTCACACAGGTAGGGTTCAGGACTTCAGAATAAATGTTTTATGTTACAGTTGTACTTATTTTATTTTTTTTGCAAAACCTATGGCATAATTTAATACATGCAGTTAGTTCGATATACTTCCGTTCGATGGCAATATTCTTTAAGACAAGTCAGAAGACACGCAACATTGATTGAAAATACTCGAATTCCTCACCTGCACCAATTTGCATTGACCAGCATTGGGCAAGCGTGTAGTTCTTCTGATTAGAGGAGAAAAGGAAAAGCCCAGCAGTGGATGGAACAAAGAGTAGGCTACATAAAAAAACCGATTGCAAAATCTAATTTTAACCAAAAATTTTGTTGACTTCCCTTTGCGTGTTACTCAAAATTATCTCCCCATCTTTTATGCAGTCAATTCAAATCGACACGCAACATGAAAACAATTTTAACAAATTGTGTAATTTGCTGGTTTTTAGGCATTAAGTTTTATGCCTTCTACATTCTAGCTGAGAACAGACGAGAAAGGCCGAGAAAGAGTGTGGATGCCCTTCTTGTGCTCGAATGCAGATCTCGATGCCAAGCGTGATGCACTCAAAGCCAGACTACCCATGGCCATCTCTATCATCTTGACCTGTAGCCTGTGCGGACGTACTTTTAAAGCCAAGTTAGACTACATCAGCCATCTATGAGCACATCGACGAAGCTCTCAAAGTCAACAGCCATAATCAGTCGCTATGCTCGAATACAGCCATGAAGCATCATTAAGACCTACATCTTACAACCCGTTTAGACAATCTCCAAGATAACCTTCAAAGTAGCTCCAAACATTAAAGCAAGATCGTACTCAAGTTTCAAAAGATTCGTCCCGTCACTAGCACCCGCACTAGACTTACAAGCAGGGTAATGTAGACACTATATGACACTATTCAGCGAAGTGCGTGGCGTACCTACATACTAAGCATCGTAGGGAGCACAAAACGTGTACTTGACCCGGATCCATGACAAATCTTCTCTCAAATCTTTTGAATGTAGTTTGGTTGTTACACCGTATCGTAATAATTCGTAAACTTAAATCGTTAATCGCTAGCTTTTTATCTGTGGTAGATAATTTAATGTTTAGTTGGAAAGTATGACTTTTTGTTTAAAAAGAACTAGTCGGTAGTGGGTAACTAGCATCCTCAACCGGCGGATGTGCATGAAATAGAAAAGGTGTAAGAACGTAGAAGAGGCGTACTAAATATATTCGAATCGTAGCCGTAGCGTATGGCGGACAATAGCGTGAGATTATTTTGTATGTAAGTATGATTATTTCCTTCTTTCCCCACTTCATGCCACCCCTGCCCCTGGACAAATGCCTCCTCCTTCATCTTCCATACATCCCTTGATACTAAACATGATAAAAATATAACCAACTCTTTTTAAAACCAAGTCCTCCCTGCGCATTACTTTCACGTGTGCTAGTGTATATCGTATGTTGTAGTCATATGTTGTCATCATAATTTTTAATACAGCACGCTACTTCATGTCGTGACAAGGGGCCGGGCATGTTGTAAGACCATGTTCTAAGGGTAAGAACATAGACTGTGTTCGTTCTTTGTTTTTATGTTGTTACGCTACGGTGTAACAGACTCCCGTATCAGAGTGCCACGTTCGCTCCACATTCAAGTCGTCATGTCACCTCCACATCTGACGCATAATCACTTTTCTGTCGCTCGCCCCGGAAGGAAGCCCAATGACGCTTCCTGTTCATTGTCAACTTTTTTATACGACGCCAAGCATGAATTTGTTTATGTTTGTTTTTTTAAACCGTTTGTTTTTTGTTGATAATGTATATTTTATAACATACGAAAAAACGGTGACCGACGTAACTCCATAAGTGACCCTTTTTTGGTACACTAATATTTGCTTAACCGAGTAGGTAGAAAATAGACCACCATTTTTTTTCCGTGGGTATCGTACGACCAAGAGTGGTGACCAAGAGATATAGTGTCTATGCACTATTTTGTTTTGGCGAATGTTAGCCAGCACCTATCTCAATATTAGAAACATCGTTAACAACTGCTTGTTTGAAAAAGTAGTTGTTAGCAGTAGCGGGAAAGGAATTATGGTCGACCGTATTGCTTTTCGGAGTGGTCAGGGACCCCGGCTCAACGACCATCTTTAAACGAGAACGATATCAGATTCATTTTTAGACATTATAATTATGAAGAAATTGGCTAAACATTTGCCTAGTAAAACACTGCTTATAAGAAAATGTATCCCTTAGTAGTATCGTACGGAAACCATAAGAGATGGGGTAGCGTATTCTGTGCACACAAATGTAGTCAAGATAGGATAAAGTGTGCAAATAAATACACAAAAAACAACAATAAAGCCCAAACCCAGCCCAGCCCAGCTAATATCAATCTATAGGTAAAAATACATTTTTAAAGTTTCACGATGAAAAAACTGTGTAAAAACTTATTCTTTAAACCCCTCGTTCGGTAATCATGGAAAAAAATAGGGAAGCCTAATTCTAAGTAAGGTAACCCACACATTTTAGTCAAGCCCAGTTAAGAGGGCTATCGCAGTCCAGTGGCGCCCTCATCACATTAAAAAAGATTTCTCAATAAAGAAAGCCTAAATTTAAAAAGTGCTCAACAGATAAACTACAAAAGCCTTCAAGCCATTGTTATACAATACTTTTATAGTTTCTAAACATTCCACTTTTAGACAATTTCGAATAAAAACAAAAGCGGCCGTTTTTTTTCTTTTTTCAAAATTTGTATGTTTGTTTAGAGTCTAAACAAACATACAAATTTTCGTCTAAACTTTAGACCTTTAAAAAACCTATAAAAGTATTCTATGAAAATAGCTTGAAGGCTTTTGTAGTTTATCTGTTGAGCACTTTTTTAATTTAGGCTTTCTTTATTGAGAAATCTTTTTTAATGTGATGAGGGCACCACTGGACTGCGAAAGCCCTCTTAATCTCAATCTATAGAAATGTACAACACTGAGAATAGTAACCTTGGCTACCTAGCAACGGAAATGGTCATAACCTCGTAATCCGAATTAATTCTGCAATGAAGCAGCTCGGTGCGAGTCATAGCTAACCATTAGCTAACTCTTACTAGGCACAGGAGCCCACACACGTGTATAAATCTTGTAGAAGACTAAACATTATGCTGTAGTAGAGATATCGAGGTAATAAAGCGATACCTACGGACCTATAACCGGACTTTCTCGCCTCGGTTAAACCCGCCAGGGGTTTATGTTTTTTCTACATCTATACTAAACAGTGACTAAATAGAAGTGTTTTTAGAACATTGAATAAATAAGGTTACAATTTTATTAAGTACGAGCTTTTACCCGCGACTTCGTCCGCATAAATTATATACCAGATTTTAAGTCAGATGATAAGCTATCAAACAAAAAAAGTTTCATCAAAATCGGCTCAGTAGTTTTTGCGTGATACTCGAACAAACAAACACCCAAACAAACAAACAAACAAACAAACATACAAACAAACAAACAAACAAACAGACAGACAAAAAATCCAAAAATTGGTGATTTGGAATCAGGGACAGGTAAAAACCATGTCGTAATTTTTTTTTTGTAAATATCTTCAATGTACAGATACATTTCTGTTACAGTTTTATAATAGTTTAGATGGTATTTAGGTGTCCTTGACTACAAATCACAGATTTTTTAATATATTGTCTTGTTGTTTGTTTGTCGAGCGTCACGCAAAGATTACTGGAGGGCAATTGCGGTAATTTAATCGCAACAGAAACATGATTGGACCGCGTTTGAAGCTTAGCTTTTTACACATTTGGTATTAGGCTAATCGCGGTACAGCTCATGACATACGTTTTGACAGATGGCTAAAACGTTAAAGGTAAAAAAAGTCACCTAGTAAATAAGTAAAGTTCAGCGCGATACGGAATTAGCACAGTTGAATAGTAATTGGATCACAATGTGATTAGAACTCAAATTGGATTAGGATTGAACTTGAATGTTTTAAATTAGCGCGATCGCTCTCCTGGACTGATTTTATTTTTTAACAGACTTCAAAAAAGGAGTATTAATTCAACCGTGTATATTGTTTTATTCGTTTATGAACCGATTTTGATGATTCTTTTTTTGTTGGAAAGGAGATATCCTGGCGGTGGTACCATGATAAGGAAACCAGGATCTGATGATGCATCCCGGAGCTACATAATAGAACTCCTCAAAAGTTGACGGCAAATCATCTGTGATTGAAAAATTCGCTTCGTATCGATGTACCCTTTGCGTGTATAACTAATATCTTAGCCTAGTGGTGGTCAGGCGGAGAAGTCCGCGATAGTACATAAGATAGAAAAACTCATTCACATGCTGTAATGGTAACATTAGCAAGTCAGCTGGTAAATTATTACTACGAGGATTGAATTAGCTTCATTTGCTCGTCTAGTGCGAAATGAACAGTTTGACCGAGATAACACAATCGCATTATCAACGTCTTAACTGGACCATCGTTGAGATCCGAACAAAATACTGCATTATGTACCTTATTGCATAAGTTTAACGTCTATGATTGCTATAAACCATATTTAGGTGAGTAGTAGAGTATTTGCCAAGTTCTTCACGAATCTGTGTGCTCTGACGTCCACCTATCCGCCGCGCTGCGCTTTTTGTTACGCGGTCACCACTTGAGAACTCTTCGGCTCCACTCGTTTTGGATAAAGGCAGCGCAGGACCGATCGTTGTGTGGCGTTTACGACGGATGATATGATGGTGATCTGAAATCTATCTGTATCGATTACGGTGTATGGATTTGTCAGATTAAAAACTCTTCATGGTACATTTTAGGCATTTCTGGAATAAAAAGAAAAAGCAACGATAACATAACCTCGAAAGAAACGAATACCTAGAGTGTACTGGGGTGCGTTCACGACCTTTCGCTGAGGTTGTTTTTCAACTCGCTCTAAGGTACGGAACGACCACGGCGTTTTTTCAACTCGCTATAAGGTACGGAACGATAACGGTTGTTTTATAACCTCAAATTTTGACATTGACGGTAAAATGGACTTCCAGGGCTTCCATCATTTCCAAATACAATAAAAAACTCATCTTCCGTGTTAGCGGATCAAAAAGTGAATAAAAATAATTTGTAAAACAAACTTTTAATTGAAAACGAGCGAAAAGTCAAGTAACCACAGATAATCAAAACGTCAGAGTGTTTTTCAACCATCGAATTTGATGGTTAAAAGTTGCAACCCGTCAGAGGTTCGGAACGGTTGAGTTGTAACAACCGATTTCCAAGAGCGTTTTTCATTGAAGCTCGGGACGGCGTTAGTGCGAAAAGTTGCACTCGGGGTGCACCTGAAGTGCGATTTTTGAACATCATACGAGCGACTCGGCAGTAGAAAGATGCATAATCTCCATAGTAATTTTGACATTTTCTACTGCCGAGTCGCTCGTATGATGTTCAAAAATCGCACTCCTGAGGCGTAGGTTCGGAACGCTGGAATCACGTATCATAAAAAAATTCAGAGCTCTATTTTATTAAATAATATGAACTTGGCAACATTTTTAAAGCGTTCTCTACACGAGTAGGTACACGAGTAGTAGATTAAAGTTGGTGCATTACGCCATCTTTACTCCAGAGCCAGAGTGGAAATGACCTGGAAAAATTTAATGTACAGAAAAGTGCATCACAATTTCAGTACGAGCATTCTATTGTGAATCGGATAAGGAAAAGCCGCCATTGTGTTAAGGAGCGTCTTTACCAAAAGAGTTTATTCTTAAGGATTCACAAGGAGATCGATCTCTCTGCAGAAAGTTAATCTCTCCAGAGACTCATATACTTGTTCCTCTCTAATCTCTCTAATCTCTCGAATCTCTCTAATCCTCCACATTTTTATTTTCCCCAATTCTTTCTAGCATTAGCTTTGTAACGCTCGGATCAAAACGCCCTCAAATTCGAATAAAAGATTTTTCCTTTTTTTTTAATTTCATCTGAAGAAACCAACTGATGGCATGTCCATCGCTCCATGGAGAAGTCTGCGATCATTTCAAGACTGCCTTTTCTAAAAGCCAATGGATCAAGCCCATACAGCCATGTCAGAAGTTTCAAATTTTCGATTAAAATGATTCGTTAATAATAAAACATTCCATTAAATGATACGTTGGCGTCTTATTTATCATCTTTTCCCTCTTTATTATTTTAAATTCAATTCTAATGCTACGAGGATCTACCTAATACCTATGTATCTCTATGTTGACTTTGGCCACAATTTTAGGCCGCCTGGCCAAGCCCATTCGACCAAAGCGCCTTAGTTTTATCTATCTGTCTGTAACGCTTTAATCAAATCATTTTCAAGTCGCGTCTAAACGAAGAAGAGTTAATTTCTATAAACTCCACTCCGATTTTACGTTAGAAGTACGTACCTAAATGGTAGGACTTTGTCGTCAACATTTCCTTGTTTTGTGATAAAATTAAATAAATGAGAAACGTTATCGCGTGTTTACATTATAAAGCTGAGGTCATTTACTTACTTGCTTATTTCTTCCAAGTATTAAATCTACAATAATTAGCTGTCTTTTAGTTGCTAGCAAATTAGTAAGGTGCATATACCTACCTTAATATGCAAATTTTATGATTTTGTAAAATGCTTTTTAAGTAAGATCTGAGTAAAACTTTTAGTATAAACCTACCCACCTACCTACCTACCTATAAACCTGAAAATGGTTCAAAAGTTCAGCCAACTGGCATTTAGAACGTAAATGAAATTCGGATGTGTAACTGAGCTAAGCAAAAATATGACCTAGTTAATAGTTTTGTTATTTAAACCGTTTATTCATTTCGAGTCGTATAATATTTTCAAAAAGCTATTGAATTAATGGGTTCCTAGGTACTTATAAAAACATTTAAATAAGCTTTCGTATTCATACAAAAATTAACTGTTTTACCATATTCAGAAATATAATGTGTAGGTGACTTGGAATTGGGTATCTTCTTATCCTCTACTGGATAAGCAGATCCCAAATCAGTTTCCACTCCAATGCCTTTTTAGAGACCAATAATAGGGTCAGATGCAGCAAGCCTCTGTGTAAATATACTGCATTTCAACAATGACGTTTTACAAATAGACGCGTCATACGCTAACAAATTTCGCGATATTGTGACGTGTAGCCCGTACACTAGACGGTACGTTAAACTTGCGTCAGGACCATGACGTCACGTGACAATACGTAAGACGTAAGATCTCTTAGGTAGGGTTTATTCAGAAGAGACGCGTGGCGGTGGCGGGTAGTCAAAGTAACACCAATATAAACCTTATATTACGTAGCATAGCGTCGTTTTTTGACGTAAAGAAAAATCGCGCCCCCGCCACCAGGCGACGTCGCCTAGGAGGCGCGGGCGTAATTCTCCAAACGATAAAACTAGCTGATAGAAACTTGATGATAGCCAAAGACTGGTAAGTTGGCGCGAAACTGGCAGCTAAATTCAAGATGGCGCCGATTGGCATGGCTGCCAACAGCGTCCAGAGCTTGTCCAGAAAGGGCGAATTCGCCGCGATTCTCTCGCGCGTATTACGCGCGACCGTTGCGTCCACAAGGTGCGTACCAACGCGCGAGCATTTGGGGAGGAATTCAGTACGAAACATGGAGTTGAACGAAGCGGTCTCGTTGTGGTTAGCTTACCGTCGCTGGAAAAGACAGAAACGGAGGGAAAATAGAATGTATTTAGTACATCCAATTCTTAATGATAGGATGACACATAGTATGTTTGAAACTTTGTATCCAAAATTAAGACAACATGAGAAGAAATTTTTTAACTACTTTCGTATGTCCGTGAAATCATTTGATGATTTACTTTTATTAATTGAAGAAGATTTATCGCCACGTGCAAATTATGTTCCGCGCGAGGATGTTGTTTCAGCAGAACAAAAACTCGTGATAACTTTAAGGTAAGTATTGTTTTATTAATAATGTCATAAAATACTAATCAGTCATTTAAGATTAAAAATCAGGTTTAATCAACGCCATGGTTTTGGAAGAGTTCAAGACATTCACTATCCTGAGAATCTCTTGATGATGTTGACGGAGAATTTACGTATAATGATGCCTGTGAAGATCTCGGCACTGAAATATAATTGCGTTCTTGCCATGCTGTTATGGATGGCGTTTCTGGGTCATATTCTTGATAAGTAAATTCATTTGGTCTTGAAGGTTGTGCATGGTATCGAACCGGAATTGAGGTTGAAAATGAAGCCGAACTGTTAGAACTGTACGAATTGTTTGAATACACAGTTGATTGCGAAGATTGTTGAGCCGCTTGCAAAATTTTCATTAATTCAATTTTTACTGCTATGCGATTGGCCTCAGGTACCTTAAGTAATTCTTTGTGTAAAGATAAGCAGAACAGTTTGTCGTCGTCACCTTCCGTTACGCTTGAAACCGGTGGTTGTTGTTGATTCCTAGAGCTTATATTCTTTTTAATTATGTTCAGGAATTCAGCATCAGCGGCAGTCATTTTCTTTCTTTTAATATTTTGATTCGGCGGCCTCATTATGTCTTCATCTGCTGCATCTACTGTAGATTCTTCGTTACCTGTCTCTGAGTTTTCAGAGGTATCTTGAATATTGCTTTCAGTTTTTTTATTACGTACTGACCTTTCGAGAAACATAAGACGTTGAAAATATATATATTGAATCTTCGAAGCTCCAGAGCCTGATGGTGCATTCTTTGTTTTTTTCATTTCACGAACAAATGTGTCGCGAAGGCCTTTCCACTTTTTTTGAAGAGTATTACCTGAAATTAACAATAATTTTTCAATTTTGTTTCAGGTATTTAGCAACTGGCTGTTATTTTGCTGACTTACATTATGCCTATAGATTAGGAAAATCAACTGTAATTGATATCGTTCAAAAAACTGTATATGTTATTTGGAATAAGTTAAAAGACAGAGTAATGAAAGAACCTTCGACAGAAGAATGGATGGAAATTGCAAAAGGATTCGAAAAATATACAAATTTTCCTAATTGCATTGGAGCAGTTGATGGCAAACATATTAGAATTATAAAACCTTTAGATTCCGGCTCTATGTTCTATAATTATAAACATTTTTTTTCAACTGTGCTGCTTGCAGTGTGTGATGCAAATTATTGTTTTATCTGTATAGATGTTGGAGCATGTGGGAAGAGCAATGATTCAACGATTTTTAAAAACTCCACATTCTTCAAAAAACTCACAGAAAAATCTTTGAACATTCCGGGACCAAAACCCATATCAGTAATTCGTACAACACGTTTACCTCATGTTATAGTTGGAGATGAGGCATTTAGCTTATCAGAACATATTATGCGACCATATTGCGGCAAGAATTTAACCAAAGAAAAACGAATATTTAATTACCGCCTCTCTAGAGCAAGACGTTATATTGAGTGTTGTTTTGGAATCCTGGTAAACAAATGGCGAATATTTCACAAACCACTCAATGTACATATTGAATTTGCGCAAAACATAATTAAAGCTTGTTGTGTTCTTCACAATTACGTTAGGTTAAGAGATGGATACAGATACGAAGACACATTGTTCGAAACAGCTCTAGATGGTCTGAGTACGACTACAATTCGACCTGGTGTAAGGTCTCGCAACACGAGGGATATATTCGCTGATTATTTCATGAAGGAAGGTCGACTACCGTGGCAAGACAAAATGATCTAATTTACTTATCAATAAAATAATAATAATTACTTACCTAAATCTTTCTTTTTTTCCTCGGAGTCATCTTTATCAGAAAATATTAACACCAATTCTTCCCAAGACCTACGTTTTAAAATCCTGTTGGCATAATCAGGTGATTCCAAATCCCATATCGCCGGTCTTTTTTCTATTTCGTCGATAAACAATTCCGTGTCAAAATTTTGGCGCTCCATTTCCCTCGATACGTGCACTCGCTCTAGAGTTCGCGCGTCAACTGGACGCAACAAGGCGTCCCTAGTATCTCGACTCGCGCGCAATACGCGCGAATGAAGCGCGAGTCGAGAGTCTGGCGTAGTGCACGCGATTTACGCGCGTATTTTGAATTCGCGCGATGCTTGTGGACGCGATGTATTGATGTCTAGTATCTCAACTACGCGCGTATGAATTCGCGCGAAACGATTCGCGGCGAATTCGCCCCTTCTGGACAAGGTCTATGCTACGTACTATAAGGTTTATATTGCCGCACCCCGCCCGCGAAATGTCCGCGCCACGTCACTTCTGTTTAAACGTTTCCCTTAGTTTTCAATTCTGCCGTCTATGGCCGGCACTCCCGGAGTGCAACCCGTTGTTTTTTTTTGTTGCCATTTTGAAGCGCGGGCAACGCATCTACATACATTTCAATGCAAACATGCAAACCCATCACCTTTTACTTCGACATCAATTTATTAAGCACCTAGAGCTCGAAAACTGATCTTTTTTGAAACGACACGGTAATAGCACAAATAACCATTACATCGGACACAAGCTAGTAGTAGTCTATAAATAACATACCCTATCTCTATTCCATTAGAGGTTATTCTTCGGAAATCCTTTTGACATAGACGCGATAATACGAACAGATTGAACCAACAATAACAGTGGTTGGATAGACCCTTTTGACCAGCTACTTACAAAAATACTCACTTTCTACCTTATGCCTGTTTGGATAAAGTTTGTTTTTCCACTTTCTGTCGTAGGTATGGGAAATGGTTCGTAAAAGATTATGTTATTAGGGAAGATTTGAAGAAATGGTGTCAAAATATGGAGTGCTATTCGTTTGCAGTGATAACGCTGGGATTTTTAGAGTGTTTGGTTTGTTTTTCTTTTGGTTGGACAGGGAAAAGATTGGTTTTTGACTGGAATCTTTTGGAAATTAGGCTTTATCAATAAGAAGCTTAATTCTATGGTATTGTATTAAGCTTAGATAAAGTATATGTCTAGATTGAGCCTCACGGTTCTACCGTATAAAACGTAGGGCCACCTTTCTTAGGTAGGTGTGCGTAAGGCGTTACAATGGAGAAGATAACAAGGTTACAACATTACACTTTTAAGCACGTAGAATAAAAGTCTAGACCGTACACATTATTCTAGTTTTTATTTCACATTGATCGGTGCAATATTACTGAAGTTATAAGCGTGGGAAGAGGAGTGGCCCGAGTAGCGCGTGACGTCATCGTATCCATACGGCACGACGGCCGGCGGCGGCGGGCGCCCGCCCGCCTCAATGTCCGTAGTACCTACATTTCGCGGGCAAGTGGTTTGCTTTCGTGCGCTCTGATGTTTTAATTATTGTTTTTTCTTGAAATTATATTGATTATTAACCTTAAAATTGTTCAATAAATCGTTAGTTTCAATGATTAGACACTGCGAGTCGAGTTAAGTCGAGTACCTATACATGCCTACCTGCTAAAAACCATATTTACTAGCAATAACCAAGAAGGAAAAAGTTTAGTATCCTGCGGCACGAATTTTGGGGAGGGGAGGGGACGGGGGACGGGGGTTCCCCCTTTCATCCCACAAAAAGGGGGGGGGGGGGGGGGGGGGGGGGGGTGAGGAAACCTCCCCCCCCCCGCTTTTTTTAAATAAATGTAATTTTGAGGTTATAATAACCCAAAATGAGTCATTTTGGCAAACCCCGCCCTACCGGGCATCCTTCTGAGGTGTTGGGACGTCATCTGGGGGTCACGCCCGGGGGTCTCCCTGGGGGTTTGACCCCCCCATAGACCCCCCTCCCCATGTTGGCATTATGTCGAGAGTCGAGACCCCGCGTGGTCTAGGTGGTGCAACGCCCCCCCCCCCCCCCCCCCGGCGTGATCCCCATAGGGGGTCACATAGACCCCCTCCTCCTCACATACACCCACGTGGTCTGGGGGATCTAAGGTGGTCCAACGCTCCCCTCCCCCCTGATACTGACTGCTCTGAGTCGGACCGACTGCTAACCTTTTTTTTTTTTTTTTTTTTTTGTTCCGGGGGGGAAAATGCATTACGCATACCACCCGGGCGCAGGGGGGCACCCGAGTGGTTATGTGGGACTCCCGTATAGGCTAATGACACCCACGGTATACCCACTAAAAACCCCCCCATCTTCCTCCCCCCATCTTGCTACTAGGAGGCCATGGGTACCAGATAACTGGCACCCGGTGGCAGATCGGGTCCGTGGCTCTGCCACCGACCACACCTCGGCCGCAGAGGATAGGGCAAGCGGCGCAACCGACTGCTAACCTAACCTAACCCAATGAAGTGAAGCGGCATGTGGGGACCCCCCTGATTCGTGCTGCAGGATACTAAACCCAACCCCAAAACCTCATCACATTTGTAATTTTTTTTTCGAATTTTCGGATCCTCTTGGTACGTAAAAAAACAACTTTTCGGGTGTTTTTCTGGTCTTATTAATTGTACACTGAGGCCATTGCACTGAGGCACAATACAATATTTGATAGATGGACTCATGTTTTCAAAACAAAGTACAAAGTAGATCCGCGCGCGCATTCGGGTACATGCTTCGATCTTTTTACATGAATGAGCATTTTTCTTTTGGTTTTCTAGGGGAACGATAGATGGCGCTACGGTCTGTGCGAATGCATGCATGCATATGCTCATGACTATACTCCCCGAGGGGGTAGTCAGAGATATTCTGAAACCTCAGAACATCCACGTTTCGTTTCGTCTGTGCGAATAAAGGTCAACATTTCCAAATGTGTTTCTTTAAAATAAAAAAGAGGGAAAAGATGATCAAAAAAATGCTGACGCATATTTTAATAGAACATTTCATTATTTGCGAATCATTTTAATTGAAAATTTGAAACTGTTTACATCTGACATGACTGATGTATGGGCTCGATCCCTTGAAAAATTACAGGCACAATCTTGACAAGATTTTCACAGGATCTCGCGAACGTCTATATGGAGCGATAAAAATGCCATCTATCGAGCTTTTTAGGAATTAAGTATAATCAATCATTTGAAGATCATTTGGGGAATTCGAATAATTATTTTGTGATTTATCTGTAATTGTGACTAATTTTAGCTTTTATTTGATGTAAATTGTGATTTTGATTATCTATGACATAACTTGACTTGAATTGAATTATTAGGCTATTTTATTTTATTTTTATTTATTGAGAAGCCCCGTGGTTACAATAAATAGCAAATCTTATAATACTAATCAGAAATAAATATAATAATACCAAATAATACCACATAATACCCAAATAAAACATAAGTAAAATCTTTGTATACCTACCTAATGTTTGCTATACCTATTGGTATAGGTACTAAATTTATGTGGCAATGTGGCTTCTCAAGGAAATCGGTTTTAGTTTCCAAGATATTCACAGTTTTGCGAAATCGTCTAAAAATCCTTTTATTTTTTGCTTCTTTTTATAAAAGAGTAGAAAACGGTGCAAAAAGAACTAAATATTTTACTACAAATTGTTAGTTGGTCTTGCCTTTTGTTTTTATCCGTCGTCCGTATCCGTTGTATATTTTTATATTTCTAGGCTCAAATTGGGTCTTAAATAAACCGAAAACAAAACAATTCTTAATTAGTCCCGGCTCAAACAAGTCCGCTACAAAATCCGCTAGTCGCTCCGCTTATGAATCCGCTTTTGAATCCACTAGTCACTACGCTTATGAATCCGCAAGTCACTACGCTTGTCGCTCCGCTTATTAATTCTCTAGTGTCCTAGTCGCTCCGGTTATGAATCCGCTAGTCACTTCGCTTATAAGCCCGCTAATCGCTCCGCTTATAAATCCGCTAGTCAATCCGCTTATGAAACCGCTAGTCACTCCGCTTATGAAAACGCTACCCGCTCCGCTTATGAAAACGCTACCCGCTCCGCTTGTGAAAACGCTACCCGCTCCGCTTGTGAAAACGCTACCCGCTCCGCTTGTGTAAACGCTACCCGCTCCGCTTATGAAAACGCTACCCGCTCCGCTTATGAAAACGCTACCCGCCCCGCTTATGAAAACGCTACCCGCTCCGCTTATGGAAACGCTAGTCGCTCCGCTTATGAAAACGCTAGTCGCTCCGCTTATGAGAACGCTACCCGCTCCGCTTATGAAAACGATACCCGCTCCGCTTATGAAAACGCTACCCGCTCCGCTTGTGAAAACGCTAGTCGCTCCGCTTATGAAAACGCTAGTCGCTCCGCTTATGAAAACGCTAGTCGCTCCGCTTATGAAAACGCTAGTCGCTCCGCTTATGAAAACGCTAGTCGCTCCGCTTGTGAAAACGCTACCCGCTCCGCTTATGAAAACGCTAGTCGCTCCGCTTATGAAAACGCTAGTCGCTCCGCTTATGAAAACGCTAGTCGCTCCGCTTATGAAAACGCTAGTCGCTCCGCTTATGAAAACGCTAGTCGCTCCGCTTATGAAAACGCTAGTCGCTCCGCTTATGAAAACGCTTCCCGCCCCGCTTATGAAACGCTACCCGCCCCGCTTATGAAAACGCTAGTCGCTCCGCTTATGGAAACGCTAGTCGCTCCGCTTATGGAAACGCTAGTCGCTCCGCTTATGAAAACGCTAGTCGCTCCGCTTATGAAAACGCTACCCGCTCCGCTTATGAAAACGCTAGTAGCTCCGCTTATGAAAACGCTACCCGCTCCGCTTATGAAAACGCTACCCGCTCCGCTTATGAAAACGCTAGTAGCTCCGCTTATGAAAACGCTAGTCGCTCCGCTTATGAAAACGCTAGTCGCTCCGCTTATGAAAACGCTACCCGCTCCGCTTATGAAAACGCTACCCGCTCCGCTTATGAAAACGCTACCCGCTCCGCTTATGAAAACGCTAGTCGCTCCGCTTATGAAAACGCTAGTCGATCCGCTTACACGAGTCGAGTCTAGTCTACACCTCTCCAACTCTACCAGTTGGAGAGGTGTCAAACTTAAAATGTAAGATAATAACTTTTCGTTAGTACCTACTCAATAGATACCTACTGAAAATGTAATTATTAATCGTAATTAATTAAGCTCCAATCAAAACTGCTACCTTAATTTATCGAATCTGGCTCTAGAAATTATTCACCCAATGATAAATCTTCATAAGTATCTATTTTATAACGAAAATCACTTGTTTACGAAAATTTGAAACTTGATTGGATAAGTTAAAAGCTATTATACGAAAATTCTGCTCTTTAATAAGCTTCGAAACTGAATCGTAGCAATTAGACACAGATTAATTTTGCCACGCGATTTGTGAACTTGAGTAAACCAATTTCCGTTTGGCTTTGGAATCGTGTCTTGTAATAATATAACTAGAAATAAGTACTTATACAGGGTGTAACAACACACCCTAGTAGTGGTTCTGAAAATTGAACAACTTCCACAATAGAGCCCACTTCGGAATCGCGAAAACAAACAGCTGTTTCATACAAAACTGCAGTACCAAATCAACTCAAATATATGGGACAGCAGAATTTTTTTCTTCTTCCTCGAACATCTTATTCGTGAGAGGAGACCTATTGCCCTGTTTTATTATAGGTACTTGAAATAATTTCTACTCACTCTCTTTCTCTTCTTTCTCTCTTTTTACTGACATCTTAATAATTTCTCTCTACCTATACAGGGTGTCACAAAACACCCTAGTAATATTTAGGGGATGCTTCAGACCATCACACTGAACAACTTTCACTGTGAAGCCAACTTCTAAATCGCGAAATAAATAAAAATCTGCTGTTTCATACCAAACTGCAGTAGGTACCGGCCCGACTCAAATGCATGGGACAGCAGACTTTTTTTCTCGGTGTTGGCTCAATAGTGAAAGTTGTTCAGTTTGAGGGTGTTTTGTTACACCCTGTATAAAAAGAAGATACATAATGATATGTGGATTAAAAAAGCTAGTTTATAATTTCGAAAATTCGATTTAATCCCAATTATTTGTTACAGGTCAAGAATACAACTTCAACAAGTTGACAGACGAAGAAGTGAACTCCCTCGGCCAGACCTACGACTACGATTCCATCATGCACTACGCTCGCAACACTTTCAGCAAGGGGACCTATCTGGACACCATACTTCCACTGGAAGTTCACGGGAAGAAGAGGCCGGAGATAGGCCAGAGAGTGAGACTGAGTTCCAGTGATATAGCACAGACTAATCTGCTTTATAAGTGCGCAAGTAAGTGACACCACATCACATCACACACACCCACGGACTGTGCCACGACTTAACTTAACTAAATTTATTCCTGCCACTTTCTAAAATAAGATTAAGAAAAGAGACAGAAAACCAACAGCTGACTTTAGTGCTGTCAAAGTGACGTTACACGCCCAAAAACGCTTTAATTAAGATGGCGTACATTATGATGGCGTCTTATTTTGGGCGTGTAACGTCACTTTGACAGCACTAAAGTCAGCTGTTGGTTTTCTGTCTCTTTTCTTAATCTTATTTTAGAAAGTGGCAGGAATAAATTTAGTTAAGTTAAGTCGTGGCACAGTCCGAATCGATACCAATATAAACGTTATAGCACGTAGCATGGCGTCGTTTGGAGAATCGCGCCCGCTCCTCCTTTACGACTGAAACGACGCTATGCTACGTACTATAAGGTTTATTTTTTTTTTTTTTTTTTTTTTTTTTTCTATTTAAAAAAAAAAAAAAAAATTATTTATTTGCACAGAAGTGAATCAGTACAGGAAAAAATAAAAAGAGGAGCACAAATTGTATAGCAGTTCAGTACATATATTTTGTTATTTTAGACTATCCACCACCGCCACACGTCTCTCCTGTATAAACCGCGCCTTAAATAATGTTCAATATTGTCATTTTCTCTACTGGACTAACATCGATATCGCGAATAAAAAATCGTCTGTTCTGTACAAAGCTGCGACACCTACTCTACTCAAATGTATTGCACAGCTGATGTTTCATTCCCTGACAATACTGGGAAATATTTTTGCGAAAACAACAAACAACAACATTAAAAACAACAAACATGCGAAAACAACAACATTACCCTTCTTTTGGCGCAGTCGGGTTAAAAAAAAAATTCAACTTAGCTGTACATAGTTTAAACTTAAAAATAGTTGCCTTACAAGCAGGAAGATGACACGCCTTTATAAAAGGGCAAAGCTAGAAAAGCTACTTCGTTATTAAAAGGATAAGCACGAAAGTTCGAATGTCTCTAGCTACGGTATTAGCTGTTTGCGGTTTGGCTTTACATGTGTTAAAGTTATGAAGGTAACAAAAACTGTTTGAATGGGTTCCTGTAAATAAAGCCTTAGATCAACTTTTAAACTTTTCGCTTACGCTGAAAGATGGAGCCAAAAACTATTGCTGTTTCATAGTGCGGCCACGTTATGGTTTCATTTAGTGTTAAATAATCTAAGAAATAAACAAAAGATAATGAAAAGTTAAGTTGACAGCTTTGAATAACTTGAAGTAAGAAACCAACGATTATTTTTGGTCTTCGCTGTTATATTCCGCGAAAATTACCTACTCATAAATGCAAAGAAAAGTGTAAGCATACCTATAAGTAGTATTCTTGTCCTGGGCCTCAATCGCCCTAAGTTTTACCGATACTACCAAAACAAAACCACAACCAAAAACGTTACGTTATGCACAATTCGTATCGCGCAAAAATTATATTAACGGTAACGATTTAGCTTTATTTCGGAAGATACGTTGGCGTAACGTTTGATGTCCGTTCGATCGAATTTTCTGTATTGTGCGATTTAACCGCGTTCAGAAAAAAATATCGCGATAGCTTTTTTACTTCAACTAAACCAAATCTAAACCAAAACTAAACCAAAACCAAAACCAAACCAAAACCGTATAAAATTGCGCAATTGAGGCCCTGTTGTCTTTAGTATAGTGCATTTTTTTGTACATTTGTGAGATAATTTCATCTATTCCCAACAGAATGCGGACGAACACTCCTGGGCAACTCAGGCTGGTTCAATTCACCTGGATGGGGAACCGAGACGGCCCCGGCAACTGCAGAGCGTTGCGAGTGGCGTATCGTCGCCACACATGGCGAACGGGTTGTGCTTAATATTACTGGTAAGTTATACTTATGTAGATGTGCATACACTTTTTCAATAAGCTATAGCTTGCAGGATGTGCCTATAGTTAAACAGGGAAAAAATACGAGCGACGCAGGAAAAAATTTAAGGTACAAATTGGAACAATTTTTTTTGCGCTTTTGCGTTAGGGTCTTCAACTCTGCCATAAAACGATCTCTGGAATTGGCTCTCTAATAGCCATGTTTCTTACTTATTGCTGTCTCCCGTTTGCATTGGAGGTTTCCCTATTCCTCCTACCTTTTTTTATTGATTAATTCGTTGCGGGTTCCAAGACAGATTATATAGAGTCAACCCCCGGGCTCGCTGGACTTCAATGTCTAGTGTTGTGGATGGTCGCCGCTATTGATTCTTACAGCAGTTACAGCGGTGAGAAAGTATGGTGGGCCTATACTTATTGGAAAAATGTACTTAATTTAAATATACATATATATATTGCCACGTATTTTTTTTCGTCATGCTTTCGTAATAGATCTTTACACACCTACTGTGTCCTAATATATTATATTCGAAATATTGACACGTTTTTTGTTGTTCATTAAGTAATTTGCTTTTGATGGATGACCTATGAAGAAAAATATAAATAGGGAAGTATACTATATGAAATCAGTCGTGTACGGTTGTAGCCTTCGATCAAAGAAAAGTAAATGGATAGGCCCAAAGCGCATTTAGTTGAAACACAAAGTAGAGCGGGCACATGGTCGTCACGAAGTTGTAGGTACATTTGGTCTACGCTTAAAACACACTTTTTGTATTACTGTTTGTGTTTGTTAATACTGAGACGTTAAGGTACCTACCCCAAAGAGAATAAATATCACTAAACCACCTACTCCAGACCTCGCATCTATGTACACAATTCAATATTAATGTCCGAACCCTCTCCAACCTTTCATGTAACGTATCTACAATGTAAATGATTCCCATAAAAGAGCATTGTCAGTGGGCACTCGAAGTGTGTGCCCAAGATCCGCAACAGCCCAATTTTGCGCTGAGTGCCCACTCAGGATCCCGGGAATCGTTATCGAAGACTTTCGAACTTTATTGTTAAACGTGCAGACGATGGGGAAAATTCTAATTTTACATTCCTTATTATTGACGATATTCAAGTATGCGATTAGGCTATGTTTACATGGGAATATGAGGTGATTAAAAGTTTGTGATATTTAAAGGCTGTTAGATTATGTATTAAGTGCTTTAGAATAGAGAGGTCATTCCTCTGAGGTATTAAGCAAGTATTAAGCTTAACAGATTAATAGTGAATATTCGTTCTTTCTTTTTGGTTTTTAATTCTATGTGACGTCATACAAATAAACAAATAGGTACAAGATATGACAGATTTTGCAAAGAGGAGATGGAAACTCCTTAGCATCTTCTTTGTGAAATCTGCCAATTGATTACTTAAACGAAGTATCCATCTGGGTAGACAGGTATTAGCACCATATGAGATACAAACTCTCCCTGATAGAAACCTACTGTGGTTCTTAACTGCAGTTGGGATCAGTAGGGAACTATAAAAGGGGCGAGCTCAAAAGACCAACGATGGTTGCAGTGTCACAGGCGCAAGTCTGTCAGGGTCTTCACCTCCCAATAATAATAAGCCCTATACTAAGTAGACGCTCATATACGTCTATGAGAGAATGAGACATAGAAGCAAAATAAATAGATCTCAAGGATCTCAAGGCAAATAAATCAGACACATCGACGGACAAGATTATGAACGGTTGTCTAAACAACCATTTGTCTAAGTCCAGTCTGAAGGGGCTTAACAAGGTAGCCGCCTGTCAAATAGTCCTGTCACAGGCCCTTCTAAATACGAAGACCCACGAAACAAACTATTTCCATCTGTATCACGTAGGTACAAGAGTTATGTTGGGACACTTATTAGGTTGAATATTCTATAACTTGACGGAACAATATCTGAGAAGGATTATGTTCTGACAAGTGGATGTATGGTCGTTGAGTATTCCTTCATTAGGGGTGCCTAATCAATTTCAAAAAAACAACTTTCTTTTATAAGCTCAAATCTACTCCATCCATCAAATGTAGAACAGAGGTAGGGTAGGTAGGTATAGGGTTATATTAAAAATAATAAGTCTTATATGATTATTAAACTTAATTGTATTTGACATGTTTACTTAGGAAGTAAGAGGACAACAACAATAACAACAAAACTCGCACAATTCCGAAATTTGGACTTCAATTACCAATACTGTAACCGGAAAAAGTTCATTTTAATAATTATTAAAAGCTTTTTCCGTAATAAATACGGTGTAAATACAGAGCTTGCCAACCCTGGGAGTAGCGCGGAACAGATTCGAACAAATTTCGTAGATTTAAGTTGTGTCAGGGGACGACATAGGGTGATATTGAAAAGGTTTGACAAATTCTGAGTCTCACTAATGAAATTGAACGTCTTTTGAAATGAAACTAAATACTTTAGCAAATGCTTAGACATGTTCACTACTCTGCTTTAACTTCCAGGCACAAAGTTACATTTGTAGAATGACACCATAATGGCGCTCGTTGGTCACGGAGCGTTATTATTATTAATTTATATTATGTTAATCTCTTAGCTTCACTTAGCTTAATCTCATAATTTTACTCTATGGAACTTTCACTATGGAGCCAACAAGGACACAGCGAAAATAAAAATCGCTGTTCCGTACATTTCTGTCGAATAAGTTTGCAGTTTTGTATGGAACACCAAATTTTTATTCCGCGGTCTGGAGTGCGATTTTTGAATCTCATTCGTTCGAGTTCAGCAGTTGAAAATGTCAAAATTACTGTGGAGATATGCATCTTTCTACTGCTGAAAAATCATTCTTCAGGTTTACGATTTTTGAAAGTCAAAATTAAAGGAGTTCGATAAAACATGTTTCGAAACATGTTTAGATGTTACGTAGGTAACCCCTAGAAAGATGCGTATCTCCACATTAATTTTGACATTTTCAACGCTGAACTCAGTGAATGAGATTAAAAAATCGCACTCCTGATCATCTCCAAACCTTTAAACCAATAACTTACCTACACTCTAGATCGTAACCTGCCTGCTGTGCCGAGGGACGCGGGTTCGAATCCCACAAGGGACAAATATTTGTATGATGAATATGAATATTTGTACCCGAGTCTTGGATGTTTGTATCTGTAAATGTATTCTATATCGTTGTCTAGTCATCATAATACAAGTCCAGGCTAGATTCTGGTACTTTAAATGTGGCTAGATAATTTGTGTGACATTGTCCAAGATATATTTATTGATTTTTATTTATTATCGTGACTAACAGACCATTCTCACCATGTCAAAATTTATATGTTCAATAGTACACGAAATGATAATTTAACAATAATTGTCACATCAATATTATGCTACGGTCCAAAATGCGCAAATATGCGCTACCTATCGGTAGAGATAGCATGCACACAATCGGTTCATAATGCGCGAATGTGCGATACGTTTGCTGTCTGACGTCATCAGTGACGTCATTAACTTGCGCTTACGCCGCACACGAAAAATAGGTAGTGCAGCATATGCATGTCAAATTGACTGCTGTTTCAAATTGTACAAATTGTTTAGCAGTGTATTCGTACTTATTAATTTGGACCGACCGGTAAAGCGTGTGCATAGCGTTTGCACTATTGTAATAATTCGAACCGTAGCATTAGTTTAATACTTATTTGTGAACAGGGACGCAGTGTTCGCAGACGGACTGTATTTGCAAATAAAATACAGTTTTGATGTAGTTGGAACGAAAGCATTGAAACTGCAGCTGGCTCGAAATAGTTGCAGCTGCAAGATAATTTTTTAACTTCACGCATCGTGGGGCTTTGTAAAACTATCCTATCCTATCCAATTCCATCGGATTGATATCAAATAAACATGGTGTTTTTCGACAGTGTTGGTGATTCTGTTTCTTAATATTTATTTAATAAATTTCACAACTGGACATGATAGGAGAAGCACAATATTTCTGAAGAATTTCCTAACATAAAAAATTAAAACCGCCTTCAAAAAAACTAAAAAGTTAAAAAATAATATTGCAGCCGATGACTTTTTCGTTCGCATCATAAGAACATTAATTTGTTTTATAGAAGTCGCTGTCAAGCCGATTCGCGAAAGGGCTTGCATTAGTTTTTTGGCTTGGCTTGACACCGACTTCTATAAAACAAATTAATGTTCTTATGATGCGAACGAAAAAGTCATCGGCTGCAATATTATTTTTTAACTTTTTAGTTTTTTTGAAGGCGGTTTTAATTTTTTGATAAAATTTTGTTTATTTCACAATTTTCAGTGGTGAATTCATTAGTTCGATTTGACAGTAGTGCTTCAAATTAACAAATGCACTAGTCGGCACTACGATTTTCGAAGGTTCCCCTCGATTTCTCTGGGATCCATCATCAAATCCTGGTTTCCTTATCATGGGACCACCCTTGGGATATCTCCTTTCCAACAAAAAAAGAATCATCAAAATCGGTTTATAAACGACGAAGTTATCCGCGAACACACATTAAAAAAAAAAAAAAATATATACGGTCGAACTGAGAACCTACTCCTTTTTTTGAAGTCGGTTAAAAACAGTCATAATTCGATATTGACTTTACTGAAACAATTTTATGGGGATGATCAGACCATCAAACTGAACAGCTTTCTTTAAGGGCCCAACAATGAAAACGCGAGAAAAAAATCTGCTGTCCTATACGTGCCTATACATTCGAGACGAGTAGGTTTGCAATATTGTATGGAAGAGCTGATTCTTTTTAATTCCCCTTTACATCTTTGTACCGTTAGCAGTGGAAACGTTTGGTGTTTGGGGATGTGAGGTTTTAGTAAAAACAATTTTGTGGTCTTAAAATAGTTTCAGCTAATTTTGTTAGACCTTTATAATACAGGGTGTTAGGTTAAACAGTTGCATTACTTTAAGGGGTGATTGTACCCATGATACTGAACAACTTTCCCTAAGAAACCTATAGGAAATTCGCAAAAAAAAATCGACTTTTCATACGCATTTTCGATCAGCTGCATTAATTGCATTTAATATGGAAAGCCGATAAAAATACAATCACCCTTTAATGTAATGCAACTGTTTACCCTAACACCCTGTATATCGATCGATGATGGGAAACTTAGGAACACACTGATTCGTAAACGAATAACTAATGCATAAAATAGAGAAAATGTGTCACCTTCGTACTTATAGGAACGATCAATGTGTGAAATTTAAAAAAAACGTTTCGAGAAGAACTCCCGTGAATTTTCTTATTCCGTTTGTATTCCGGACCCACAAGCGGATTGGCACGTTTGGTGAATTAATTAATTTATTGGCCAGATTTATTTTAAGGCTCGATCGTAGCGGTCACTCTGCGTTATATAAATCTCTTTGTGGCTGCTACTATTGATCTATTTAGAGTAAAATTTCCGTAACAATTACTGGAAACACGTCCATGCTACAGATATGTGAATATTATGTTCTCCAGACAGCAACCCAGCACTTAGGAAACTTGACTTTGTATTCGGGTGTGTACGTAATGTTGTTAACCTTTAATGAAAGTAAAATTAATTTGTAACAATCTTGATGCCATAGTAACCTTTCGATACAGCTCATCGATTTCATATGACATTCTATGTATCGTACCATCGATTAACTGATTGTCGATGAACAGTGTTCGATGAAGAGACAATCTAGGTAAGTGTAGAGTTTCAAAGTAACAGGGAACCAGTTGTAAGCAATAATAGTAGGTACCTATATATGTATTTTGACAATGACACGAACACGAAACAAATTACTGTCTCGTCGAACCAATAACGGGTACGTAACAAGCAACGATTTAATTGGACAGGAAATATTCGCGCTATTTGATTCTGTTGATGGGCCTTTTGTTTGTAGCATTGTACTATGGAGATCTTCTAAGCTAGGTGCAATAATGCCATGCTAGGGATAGACCGTGGTTCGACAGATGTTACTTAGAATTCATATTTATGAGAATGCAAACTTTGATGTAGGTAGTGTCTACAGGGTGAAATTGATATCATTAGCATCCTTTTAAACTAAGAGTCTACCCATCAAACTGAACAACTTTTACTATGGGAGCAAACCGATCGGAGCAACAAAAAAATCTGCTGTTGCACACATTTGTGTCGCGTACGCATTGCAGTTTAGTATGGAACAGCAGATTTTTTTGTTGCTCCGATCGGTTTGCTCCCATAGTAAAAGTTGTTCAGTTTGATGGGTAGACTCTTAGTTTAAAAGGATGCTAATGATATCAATTTCACCCTGTATATTAGTGGCGAAGAAATAAGCCTGTCGTGCAGGAGGCGATGGTTCCATACCCGTCTGTTTAATATTTGTTACCCTCTGGTTTCTCAATTATGAAAAAAAATAGTGAGGAAACCTGCATGCAAATTTCTAGGCATGTATTATAATTTCCTCTCTATTATAAGTGGCGTGCCACAGGCTCTCTCCCGTCATACCGGACAGAGTTTTGGTACCTACCTGCTATACTAGTGAAAGGATGAGTTATCAGATTATCTCTGACGCCCCCCGGGGAATATAGTCGTGAGCATAATGCATGCATGCTCTGACTGCTCTTGGGGACTATTAGTCGTGTTAAATATGCTATGATTACTTTGATAGAGAAGAAAAAGCACTAAACGATAGCTGTAAGAAAAAAATATGTCTTCTGGCGAAGCACTGAAATGTGAATGACAAGCGAGCTGTCAGACACTAAGGACATAAACAAAATTTTTATTTTTTTTCCTCAAATTCAGTGCTCTCTGGCGACACCGTATGTGCTAATACAAGTAAATCTAATGCTAATCTCTTCGGACGAAACATCTCATATAATTATGATAGAACTTCACATACAGGTAAGTTCGTTTAATCATTAATTACTTTGATAGAGCGGTTTATAAAGTTGTGTATCCCCGACGCATAGCTGTGGATAGAAAGTATCACCCAAGTAAGAAAGAGTATAGTATTACCAAATAGTATAGTACTATCAAAGTACTGTACTATTATATACTATGCCACATACCTACGAGCACATAGTATCGCCAACGAACGATTCCACATTTATTGAAAAAACCGGCCAAGTGTGTGCCGAACTTCTGCACGGAGGGTTATATATCACCATAATTTTTTTAAATTTTTATTTGTATTTGTTAGCAAATCCAAAATAATAGCACATATTCTGTGAAAAATTTCAACTTTCTACCTATTACGGTTCAATAGATACATCCCTTTAAAGCTAAAATAGACGGACAGACGGACATCGTAGGCATATGAATAGGGTCTCATTTTTACCCTTTGAGTGCAGAACCCTAAAAAGTAGCCTAGTGTAGATCATAAGGCCTACATTAATTTACTGTTTATACAAAAGGTTCCACTTGATCACATTTTCTATCATCGCTGTATATTTCCTTACTCAAATTTGCACATAATAAACATAAATATAAGTATAATAAAACCACAAACATCATTCGTTACGCCTTTATTAAGTGTACATGTTACGCAACTTGACAAATCCTGAAACAAAGACCGTGGAGCTAAGATTTATTACTTTGGAAATCAAATGGATAGGTTACTTATGTCTTATGTGGTAATGTTTTATGTTTGCGTGTAGGAAGGGAAGGCTAGGTCCTTTTTTATTTAAGAATAGTAAGACTAAATACAAAAGTAGAAATATTCAGAGCTAATTGGTTAAAGATATTTAATTGAACGGCTAGGCGGTTAGTTAAGGCTGGGTATTAGTAGAACAAGCCTCTCTTTCTAACGAGCAAACTTTCGCAACTAGCCATCCCGCTTCAATTGAAAGCAAGATCGCAAAAAAACACATTTTTCATCAATATCTTTTCTCTTGGGTGTTTGGGGAAAAATCCATCGGGTAGAAGCCCTGCTATAATTATTTACCTTTCAAATGATGGTATATTCAGAAGAAATGGTGTAGGGTGATTCTTGTAAAACTGGTTATAAATCTGAAATCGAGCTTACTTTGCTCCTCTTTTCTATCGAGAAATTTTAATAGAATCGTGTTTTCAACGGTTAGATGCCCTGCAGAAAGAACGTATCTACACTGTTATGTGAACTATATATATTAAAAGTAATAATTTGGTTATCAAAAATCGGTTCGAAAACAGACAAAATAGGTATGACCCCCTCTTAAATGGAGCCGTTTAATTAAAAACTGAAAGATATTTCGCCATAACTAGCCAAATTCTATGCTATAAGTATAAGCAAAGGAGCAGATGCTTAGAATTTAGTGCAAAAGTTTAAAAACGTAATTTCATACATGAAGGCAATTAGAAATAAAAGTAAATTTGATGGACAAGAGGTTATTATTATTATTTATAAAAAAATTAAAAACTCACAATTATTGTGATTGTGTTTCTCTAAAGTCTATCAGTTTTGAATTATTTATACACCATACAAGTTTTCAGTGTAAACATCCAATCGAATACAAATAAAATAGCTTTACCTACAAATTACACACAATACAACGCTGCCAGCATCTTGGCTACCCTCCCGCGCGGTCCAAACCTGTGCCATAGTTAGTTTTATGTCCTCAATATTTTTATTTATTTTTAATGTACTTACCCACTTATATTTGTTTTATTAATAAATTATTTCAAGTTGTATACGCACAAAACCTAAACTAGAATAAACATTTTCAGTCGAAAAAAAAACAAAACATAAAACGAAACGAAATCAATTTTTCACGTTCAAAATGAACCGATAAAACTGTCCATTCATCAAAAATTGAATATCTGAAACAATGTGGTACCTATCAATACAAGAACCTTACATCAAAAGCCTGTGTAATGGACGTGCAAAAGGAAAACAAAAATTCAACCGAGCGAGCACCAGCCATTATGGGAAATGCCGAGAGAAACAACACGTCAAGTCAGTTGTAGTAAAGCTTAGAGAGGGTTCCGGTCTGTAACGAGTTGCGTATTATATTACTGCCTGCAATCGATGGTTGGGTTGGGTTTCGTCAGGCAACAATGCGCAAGTTGTAAGCTAAACGTCCGCCCTCCGCATGCTGTAGGTAAAATACCTATCCACAAATACAGGTTCTTTCTTAATATGCTAACACTTTTTTGAGGGGATGATCAGACCGTCAACCTGAACAACTTTCTCTATGGGACCAACATCGAAATCGAGAAAAAAAATCTGCTGTCCTATGCAAACTGCAAACCTACTCGAGACAATTGTATGGGACAGCTGTTTTTTTTCGCGATTTCGATGTTGATCCCATAGAGAAAGTTGTTCAGTTGGATGGTCTCATCATCCCCGTAAAAAAGTGTCAGCATATTAAGAAGGACCCTATATTTGACATTAAAAAAGACCATAGGTAGTGAAGATTTACAAGTCGATTTCTACTACGGCGACGGCTAATCTTTATAGAACAGTAGTCCGGTGCCCAGGATAATTATTTTGAACAGCATAAGTAGGTATAATTATTAATTATGCACTAAACAGATGCACGCTCTCTTTTTTCGACCCCACCTCTACAGGGTGAAATTGATATCATTAGCATCCTTTTAAACTGAGAGTCTACCCATCAAACTGAACAACTTTTATTATGGGAGCAAACCAATCGGAGCAAAAAAAAAGTCTGCTGTTCCATACTAAACTGCAACGCCTATTCGACTCAAATGTATGCAACAGTTGATTTTTTTTGTGCTCGGATCGGTTTGCTCCCATAGTAAAAGTTGTTCAGTTTGATGGGTAGACTCTTAAAAAGGATGCTAATAATATCATTTTCACTCTGTATAGTATCGGTATCCCGTCCCATCAGATATAGTGAGTAATCTATAAAAATTTGTTATCCTTAAATTTAATTTCGTTTTTTGAGTGGAAAACAAACACCACGCAGAATGACCTTTTTCCACGGAAGTGGAACCCTATAGGGTGCATTGGGGTAATTACGATAGAAATTTTGACGAGTTGAGTAAACGACATCATTTCAGGTAAAAAATCATTTTATTTTAAAATTGTACTGCCTAAATTTTCGTATCTCTTGAAAATTGATGAATAGACTTATGATTAGTGGACATTACATACTAAAAATACGCTGTTGTTTCTTTTTTATACATATTTATAGTCATGTCTCACTTTTTTGGACAAATGGGGGAAATACGAAATATGCCCGGATAATTCCGAAATAGTTGAAAAGTAGATCTTACTACTCATAGACTTACGGTTTATATTTATTTTTCATTTGTAATTGCCCCTTACTTGTAATATTGGCAACTTTGTTAATAGTTTCGCTTTTACGTTCATTTCGGATTGATTACTTCGGATTTACCCCACTAAGAGAAAGTGGTTCTCAATATTTCAGACGCAGTATTTTAAGTAATAAAAAAAACGAATTTTACTGAGAAATAACTTTATTGTTTACCAAAAAACATAAACGTAATAGAAATGGAAATACTTAACATATCACTTCAGTATTCTTATCTAGAGGAACAAAGATGGTACTTAACAGAACTAAATTTATTCATAACGGTTTATAATTTATTAATGATATAAAAAAAGCTTCCATCTAAAAAACATACTAAATCTGCAAGGGTTGTAATTAAATCAGCAAACCCTTAGCACCAACTAGTAAACAATTTCTGAAAAAATAATATCTTTATATATCACATATCAACATTATTTTAAACACAAACACAGTTATTGCAATCTTACTATTTAAAATTTTAAGTCCTGGTTATAGACTCAATCGGTTCAGCCGTTGGAGCGCGTTATCTCCTAACAGACAGACAGACAGACAGACACATTTTCGCATTCATAATATTAAGTATGGATGGATTGATTAAGAAAGTTGAAAGAATAATTATAACGATGATTTGAATATAGTACTATGTGCGTAGAAGAGAATACATTGCTTTGCAATAAGTACCTTACGATTGAATGTTGCAAGAAAATATGAACGTAACATATTTAAATATTTCTTTATCCTACATACCTAGTTTGAGAACCAGTGGCCATTTCTATGAAAATGTTAGGTGGGGTTATTGCGAATGAAATATGTATCGTAATAAACCCAGAGGGGTATTTCCGAAACAAAATAAAAAACAGCATGTGGACTTGTTGTTCCCCTCAGTCAATAGTAAAAAACAATAACCTACAATACTAAAAAACAATTATTTTAATAACTTACCTGGGTTCCGAGAAAAGAGTGTTAGGGTTATTACGAAGCACCCAAAAAGGCGCGAAAATCACTTGTCAGGCGAGACGGCACGTAGCTCACACACTTACGCTAGCTGCGACGAACGGCGACGGGAGCGTCAAAGCCGATAGCAATGGCGTCTAATGTAATGGAGCCAGTAAGAAAAAAACGCGGGGTTTGGTAGTTTTTATAAACTTTCGGAATATACCCAATTTCGCAATTACCCCAATACACCCTAAACGACTTTTTTGTGCGAAAAAGCGTGTTTGATATGAAACAGATTTCTTCAGGTTCTTTGTTTGTTTCTTCACAATACTCTTGTTTGTGTAATTTTTCCTCAGTAACTTTTTTAGAAACAACTTGTCTCTGCAAAGTTTATTAAATGAATATCCTGCGCTTTCATTTGGACAGTGTATTTTTAATAATGGCGCCACAAAGTTTTCCTTGTCTCCTTTCGTGAAAATATAAAATTTACTTAAAAAGTGAATTAAGGCACCACTTTTTATAGCAATTAGGTTTATTACAAACCAGCTTAAAAAGGAAAATAACTTCTCTAAGCACAGTTTTTGTTATGTTTTCTTTACCTAAATTAAATAGGTACCTAATTATTCATTTAATAGACTATATTCTTATATTAAGTAGGTAGGTACTTATTTTACAAACAGCTGATAAACATTTCAATGTCCATCATTCTATTATTTTATTATATTATTTTATGTTTTCGTATTTTATTAATTAGATCTTTGATTTGACTTTTAGTATAGGACTTTAGTTTTTCTCGGTTGGGCTATGGCAATGACTTTCTAAATGGCTATGGGCACCGAATAGATAATCTACGGGTACCTACTAGGTACCTACGTCATTGTGTGTTTACAATTTTAACCAAAAAAAAAAAAGAAACTGATTATTATGATTATTTCACTGCTGTAATCTTTAGACTGGAAGGGGTTTTACTTAGGTAGGTACCTACTTTTAGTTTTATTAGTAAACGAGCTTTTACCCGCGACTTCGTCCGCATAAATTATATACCAGATTTTAAGTCAGATGATAAGCTATCAAACAAAAAAAGTTTCATCAAAATCGGTTCAGTAGTTTTTGCGTGATACTCGAACAAACAAACACCCAAACAAACAAACAAATAAACAAACAAACAAGCGAACAAATAAACAAACAAACAAACAAACAGACAAACAAAAAATCCAAAAATTGGTGATTTGGAATCAGGGACAGGTAAAAACCATGTCGCAATTTTTTTTTTCTTAATGTCTTCAATGTACAGACACACTTCTGTTACAGTTTTATAATAGTTTAGATTAGATAGATAATACGAAAAAATTCAAAGCTAATAGTTTCCGAGATATTCAAAGATATACTTACCACTTACAAAGTTTACGTGTATCTTACCTTAAAATGTAGTAAGGTTAAGCTAACTTTACTACATTGCAGTCCTGGCAGTCCTGGATTTGTCAATAGGCCGTATAGGCCGCCGCCTAGGGGCGGCAGATTTCAGAGGACGCTTATTCGATTTCAGAGTTTAAAAGTCAAATAAGTTCACTGGTTTTCTCATGGTTTTTTATAATAATACGTCACCACCACAAGGTTTCAAGGTTCGGTTCGGTTTCGGTTGGTTTTTTCGGTTTCCAAGGTTTTCATTGTCTCAAGAAAAAATGAATTCTCTAGCTCTTCTCTACATAGAAGCAGAGATAATGTACACCATAAACTATGATGATACCTATTATAGATGATTTTGCTATTCTTATCTTGTTTCTTTTTACGATCTTTCTTGATGACTAATTCATTACTTTATTTAACTACATATAATGCCTTCCTTACTACAAATCATCTACAAATGGAAAATTATTGTTCTAGAAAGGTACATGGGGCGGCGGAAATAAAGTGGCCTACACTCATAGAAAATAAATTATTAATCCGGCACTGCTACATTGTAAAATCAAGACTACAGGTCCAAAATTAATTTACAAAACTATGCAACTTCCTCACCTGTAGGTACCTTACCGCTTGCAAAGGCCATGGAAGCAATATATTTCCACTTCGGTTCCCGTTCTAAGTAGCCAGTCCAAGTCCTATTTCGTATCTACCATTACTTGACCCCTTCGGTCTCATAACTCAGCTTCTCCACCGTCTAGGGTGCCAAAGGATATTGGCAAGGGAAGAGGTCAATGTTAATTGGTTGCTCGTAGGTGGTCACAGATCGTAAATTTTCGGTGGTCAGTACCTATACTACGGTACAGTTTACGATTGTCGACTTGAATTTTAGTGCCAATAATGATTCGGTGTAAATAAGGTACGGTGTATTATATTTGGTAAGTAAGGTAGGGTTGTAGAGATTTTAGGTAATTTATATTTAATTTGGCCTTCAGGAGAGCCTAAAATGGTGTAGGTACCTTTTTATTTAAGGTTGTATTTTTAAGTTTTCTTAATTAGGTACTTTTGTACAGTTTATGGATGGTAGATCGGAGTACATGGCTAGGCTCAACGCTTAAAGCCATATTATACATAAGGTATGTATAATAGCTATAATAGCCACATAAAGAATAGAATTAAATTATTATGTGCAAAATAATTAATAGATTTTCGAAATTAGTCAAAGTACCTATTTATGATGTCTTCCGTAGCCCAGTACATACTTAGTGACCATAACAATATCGCAACTTATAAATATAAACACAGTTATATAGTAACACATTAGAGACTACACACTGAGACATAAGATACCTTAATTCTCAGTCGCCACGTACGACATCCAGGAAAATTTTTTGTCATCTATTCCAACGAAATATCACACTGATACCTGTTCGTGGTACCTACATATTGTAATCGTACCTTGAATAACATTATAATCTTTTCCCAGAAATCGACATCCACAAGTCAGAAGACTGTCGCTCCGAATGGGTCGAGGTCCGCGACGGCTACATGCCTGATGCTCCGGTCCTCGGTCGTATCTGTGGCTCCGGCAAAGGGCCTATCATGAGGTCTACAGGCTCCAGGTTGACTGTCGTCTACCAGCCGGGGCAGAAACCCAAACCTCACAAAGGATTCAAAGCTCAGTATGAAGGTAAGAGAGAAATACTCGTACCGTAGGAAAGGATTATCAATTTAGACTGTCAGTGCAACTGACAGTAAGCAGCGCTGTTTTTCAGCCCTGCCCTTGCTCCTAGAGATGTTGTGTTGGAGTGTAAACAGATAATGTGTGGGATGGCAATTATCACTGCCCCAATTTTCCCGCGATTATAAAGTTGTTTCGATACCTATTGAAAGTTGTGAATCCTCGTTTCGACTATCGCGCAAGCAACGCACATCCAACGCATTCGGGTTCTAGTAAAATAATGTGTAAGGAACTACACACACAGCTTCAAACGCACTTAAGCCACGCCACGCCATACTAAGCTAGGCGTGGTTCATCTTTTAAGTCCACACACGCGTCGCCACGTCATACCAGCTGACACGTAAGAAGAAGAAGGTATAATTGCTTGAACACGCTGAAAATTTAGGCTGACCCCTTTCTGACACTCTTGTTAGTAAGAGGATAGATTTTCAGTGGGACGTGATCTGGATTGCGATTTTTGAATCTCATTCGCCGAGTTCAACAGTTGAAAATGTCAAAATTACTATGGAGATACGCACCTTTCTACTGCTGATTTGACATTCAAAAATCATACTCCAGGGGTTCGAAAGTCAAATCAGCAGTAGAAAGATGCGTATCTCCATACATTTTCAACTGCTGAGTTCAACGTATGAGATTCAAAAATCGCACTCCTGATGATAATGAAATGAAAGAAAAAAAATATTTTTATTTGCATGCACAACAAAACACTGATAATTATAATTACCTATACGGTAAACCTAAACTAAAATACACAATATAAAAATGAATTAATTAGGACCACAGAAGCAAATAGGGTTGCGACTCAGCATTATGCTGGGCTCAACGAGCTCAGTGCTGATTTTCTGTCGCACCCAAATACAGAAGTGCCATTTCTGAAGCTCGCACCCCCAAAGTCATGATCGATTGATGAAATGACACAGCGGTGTATGGAAATACACTGCGGCCGTCTTATGCTTCGAATAGAATGAATTATTATTTAGTGGAGCCGTATTAGCCCTGTACGGTCATCCAAGAAAGTGGTCTACCAGTATTGTCAATAAAAAAAACCCTATCACTATCCAGTGTATAATTTTAGTCACATTTCGAAATGAATTGAGGAATAGACCAATAATTGTTTTATAATCAACAGCCGTGTGCGGTGGAGATATTGTAGTGGACAGCAGTGGACATTTGGAGTCACCCAACTATCCAGACGACTATCAGCCCAACAAAAGATGCGTTTGGAGACTCTCTGTGCCACAGGTAAAAATACTTTCAGGTATAATCTTGTAGCATTGTGCCCCTTTCGCATACATATTGAAGAACTCTTAACCCTGAGGGAAAACTGATATTATAGATAGTGGCTGTTCGATGAAATAAGTAAACTTCTTAATTTTTATACCTGGATCATCTTAGAGACTGCGAAATAGTATTTGATCTACTTCTTTGTAAAAAAGGGTTTTTCTTAAACTTTTAAAGTTGTTCTCATAATAATCCCCCATTAGTTTAAGCAAGATGGCCAAGCCAGCCGTGGTAGTCCAGTGGCGAGTAACCTTGCCTGCCGTGCAGGAGGCGATGGTTCGATCCCCGTCCAGACCGACTCGTACCAATGAGTTTTACGGAATTTATGTACGATTTGTAACACCACGGGCTTTTTGGTGAAGGAAAACATCGTGAGGAAACCTGCGTGCTTCAATTTCAAAGCATGTATTGTACCGACTGTCCATTAAAAGTGTTGACGGGCTCACTCCCCGTCACACTGGACAGAGTTTCGGTACTACTAGTGAAACGTGGATGTTCTGAGGTTTCAGAATATCTCTGACTACCCCCTCGGGGAATATAGTCGTGAGCATATGCTATGCTATGCTATGCTAAGATAGCCAAGCCAATGTAAATACTTTCTTTCTGATGCAGGATTACCAAGTGGCTCTCAGGTTCCATTCGTTCGAAGTAGAGAACCATGACACATGCTCCTACGACAAGGTGAAGGTGCGCGATGGAGACTCTATGGACAGTCCTCTCATTGGAATGTTTTGTGGTCATAAGATACCTCCGGATATCAGGTAAGATTATTAATATCACACATTATTTGGATACAAATAATGGATCAGCAAAGATTTGAAGCTGGAGAATTTACTCTCATGTATTCTTGAAACGTCTTCAATACCTAATGTCGAACAGGTATCTGAAAAAAGAAATATAATTGTAAATTAACTGTAATGTAGGTATTACCGGCTAAAATAAATACCTGCTCAAGGGGCGCCCCTGTTGTCTTACTTAGTTCCATAGAGAATTCACACGCCTTAGTTCCAACGTTTTTCCACGACAAGGCGAATTTTTTTTTAATTTATTTTTAGTGGTCTAGAATCGGAATACTTCTTGCATGCTATGCTCTGCTCTAATATGAGTCTAATTATGTATTTTTAGATCAACCTCCAACAAGTTACTGGTGATCTTCGAATCAGACAGCACAGTCCAAAAGGCTGGTTTCTCTGCCACCTTCATGAAGGAATTCGATGAATGTGCATCTATAGAGCATGGATGCAGCCACTCCTGCGTCAATACACTGGGAGGTTACGAATGTGCTTGTGATATTGGTTATGAACTCCACTCGGATGGCAAGAAATGTGAAAGTAAGTCTAACTCTTTAAACAACCTTTAAACAACTGCCTCTGTGGTCTAATGGTTAAGAGCTTTGGCTCTCGACGCGAAGGTCGTGAGTTCGATTCCCACGGGGACACCTAGTGATATGTCACTTTGTGCGTTTTCCCCAGTTGGTTAGGACATTGCAGGCTGAATCACCTGTTTGTCTGAAAAGAAAAATGATTCCGTGCTTCGGATGGCACGTTAAGCCGTTGGTCCCGGCTACTATCTCTGGTGGTAGTAGTCGTTACATAAAAACCACGTCAGAGGCCGTAAGGCGGTCTGAAAAAACTCTGACACCAGGGCTCTGCCCACACGATAAGAAGAAGAACAACCTTTTCTTTTCGTCTCCTTCTTAGATGGTGGGTGGGTTATATGCCGCATACTCCTAAACTTAATGAACGAACGACGCCTTCTTCTAATAGATATGCGGTCCGCTACAGCTTTAGGTATATAGGCAGGTATGAATATCGTAGACCAGGTATCTAATGTGAATTGTATTGAATCTACAAGGTGACTAAGGTTTCTTTACAGTGTATTTGAATGCAAAAGGGTGCCATCTTTCACAACTTGACACGTTATTCCATCCTGAATCCTTAAGTAAGCTAAAGGTGTGAGCCTACTTCAACTGCATATATACTTGATAGGATAGTTGGTAGTTGCAGCAAAGATATGAAGTTGTGGGTTTACCCAGGTATGTAATAGTTATTAATTCACAGACGCTTGCGGAGGTGTCCTGTATGCTCCTAATGGAACGATCACATCGCCTTCCTTCCCGGAATTATATCCACCATCCAAGAACTGCCTGTGGGAGATTGTCGCACCACCACAGCACAGGATCACTTTGAACTTCACACACTTTGATTTGGAAGGGAATAACATGTATCAGCAGGTAAAAATGCAGGCAGTTATCTATCTTTGCCAGCACCTATAACGACAGTTCAACCGAAAAATTTTAGAACCGTGAAAATTTTAACCCCGAAGTTGCGTCTGTATTTTTGGGAACGTTTTCGAGTCGTTGACTGTGCATGTGTCTTGGGTTTTTATGTATCAATGCTTTTGCCCTACATTTTTTTCCGTACTAAAATTGGCAAAATAGAATAGGTAGGTACCTGCTTTTGGAATCACCTTGTTATCTGTCCGTCCGTCTGTAACAGGCATTTTTCTCAGATACCTAAGGAGCCTAAAAAATATTTTTCTTCTTATGGTGTCTCAGTTACTGGAAATCAGCCGTCAGCTCTGCAAACCCATTGTTCTGCGCTGACGATTCCTGTCCTGTATTTTCTTAACGACGCGTTTTTTTTTTTCAGGAATGCGAATACGACAGTGTAACGGTACACTCGAGGTTAAGAGACGACAAGCTTCGAAGGCATGGCGCGTTTTGTGGCTCAGCTTTACCCCCGCCAGTCACTTCAGATGGATCGGTGCTGAGAGTTCAAGTTAGTTTTAAACTTTTACTTAGAAACTTTAGAATTATATTGAGATTGAATATTGTTTTGACTTTGTGAAGGTGTCTAAAGAATTACCTAGTTTTTGTCTAATTACATTGTCACCGATTACGACACCGGTTTAAGTTGGAGCTATTTGAAGGTCTAAATCAATGTACCTTATATACCTTTATCTTGATATCGTTATAGCGCTGCAATATCCTTACAAAATAGGTACCTACTGATATAGTTACTAGACAAGTTTTTGCGGGACCGTCCTGCAGGGCACAGACGTTTTGGGGGCGGCGAAGAATCGCGTGCGACTGCCATTGAGCGGCGAGCGCTTCCCTTCCCCGCTACTCCACCCGCCCCCCGCTAGCATCTAGAGTACCTTGCCTCCCCCAACATCTCTGCCCCGCAGGACCATCTCGCACAAACTTGTCTGACCATAGTAATCACATTGTCCCTAATTACATTCCAGTTCACATCAGACGCCTCAGTCCATCGATCAGGATTCGCAGCACTTTATTACATAGATGTCGATGAATGCGCTGAGAACAATGGGGGATGTCAGCACGAATGCCACAATACTCTTGGAGGCTACGAATGTGCCTGCAACAGCGGGTTCACGTTGCACCCCAATAAACACGATTGTAAAGAAGGCGGGTGCAAACATGATGTTACGCAACCTCATGGGACCATTGTCAGGTAACTAGAACGTAGAGAGCACAGTATAAGAAAAAGAGTATCTATTACTAGACAAAGAGAGCGAGCACACATTTTCGAGAGCACCTAAATTAGAGTACCAACTTACCCATATTTCAAACTCTATCTACAGGGTGTAACAAAACACCCTAGTAATACTTAAGGGAGTGCTTCAGACCACCAAACTGAACAACTTTCACTATGGAGCCAACATCGAGAAAAAATAAAAAAAATCACCTGTCCCATACAAAAGTGCAGTACCGATTCGACTAAAATGTATGGGACAGCAGATTTTTTTTATTTTTTCTCGATGTTGGCTCCATAGTGAAAGTTGTTCAGTTTGATGGTCTGAACCACCCCCTTAAGTATTACTAGGGTGTATTGTTACACCCTGTATAAAATGTATGGGACAGCAGATTTTTTTATTTTTTCTCGTTGGCTCCATAGTGAAAGTTGTTCAGTTTGATGGTCTGAACCACCCCCTTAAGTATTACTAGGGTGTTTTGTTACACCCTGTATAAAATGTATGGGACAGCAGATTTTTTTATTTTTTCTCGTTGGCTCCATAGTGAAAGTTGTTCAGTTTGATGGTCTGAAGCACCCCACAGGTACTCACTTTCCTTTAGAAGGCATATGCAGGAATGTGTAAGTGACAGCCTAGCAAATACTGAAACGGTGAACTCAGACCGTCACACTGAACAACTTTCACTATGGAGCCTACCTCAGAGAACACGAAAAAAATCAGCTGTCCCATACAAAACTGCTGTACCTACCCAACTAAAATGTATGGGACAGCAGATTTTTTTTCGCGTTTCCTGAGGTAGGCACCATAGTGAAAGTTTTTCAGTTTGATGGTCTGAGTTCACCGTTTCAGTATTTGCTAGGCTGTCACTTACACCCTGTATAAGGTCCAACTTAAAAAATGTTTCTTTTTCGCGATTTCAATATTGCCTCCATCGTGAATGTTGTTCAGTTTGATGGTCTAATCAAACTCTTAAAATACCGTCAGCATATTAAGAAGGACCCTATATATACATAGATACCCAGAATATCAACTCTAAATACATACCACCTTTGCAAGTGGAGTCTTGGAAGAGCTAAATGCGTTTCAGGAGATTGCAAAGTTTTCTTTTGTTGTTTTCCAGTCCAAATTATCCAGACACGTATCCATCGAGGAAGGATTGTGTGTGGCAGTTTTCTACTACTCCTGGACATCGTATCAAGTTGATCTTCAACGTGTTTGAGTTGGAACCCCATCAGGTAATACTTTATGCCCCTAATATTGATGACTTTGAAACTTTGACTGCTTATTTATAACTGGAATTTGGTGTGGTCTTAATGTGAATGTTCTCTTGATATCCATTGCATCGTTTCAATGGGTTTTTATTCTCAGGAATGCGCATACGACCACGTGACTATCTATGATGGAGCATCAGCAGATGACAAGACCCTTGGCCGATTCTGCGGCAACAAACTCCCCCATCCAGTTGTAGCTAATCAAAACCAGATGTACGTCGTATTCAAATCCGATGCTTCTGTGCAGAGGAAGGGATTTTTAGCTACACATTCCACTGGTGAGATTTTGCCATGTACTTATACCTACTAGAGAACTTAAAAAAAATCGCACCTTATTTAAAAGAGTAACTATAGGCAACAAGTAGGTGCTAAACAGGGCTATGTACGTGGCCGGGTTTACACGGCATAAGGCTGCAACGAATAGCGCAATAAAAAGAAATGCCCAACAGTGGGGATAGGGGCCGATTTTATTGATTCATCAATCATCGGCCTCTACGTCCCCACTATCGAGGTGAACGTGTAGAGCCTATCCACAAGGCGTCGTAGGCGTGCTGATTGATCTTAGTTTTAATAACATTTCGGTTTATTATACCTACATCATTAGTCTATCGTACTTATAACATAGGCTAAGGTCACGTTGCAGGTTCTGACGCGAGCTTGCCTCGCGTGGTGTTCTCGCGTGGTGTTCGCGAGTCGCGTTCTTGCCTGCCACGAGGCTCTATAATCCTCAATCTCTTCTTGTACTTGATCAAAAACAATCCCTGAGATTGGAATAGATAGGTACTCCCACAAACTACTTGACACTGGCGGAAATGCAATCCATTAATTATAAATTTAAAAAAAACATAGGCTAACTATTTTTTCTATCCCCAGCTTGCGGCGGATACCTCGCAGCGTCAGAATCTGTAAAGCATCTATACTCACACGCTCGATACGGCGACGATTCCTACGAGTCCAGAGCCAACTGTGACTGGAGTATCGTGGCTCCTATCGGTCACTTCGTCAGGCTGACGTTCTTGACCTTCGAGTTGGAGCCGGAGGCGAATTGCAACTACGATTATGTGCAAGTGTTTGGAGGACTTGAAGGCAGTGCTGGCGACTATGGGAAGTTTTGTGGGACTAAGGTATGTTGTTCTTCTGTCGAGTCGACGGTCTTTAACTTGCCATCGTTGTTCTGTTGTTGATCGTTCGTAGCTACATGACAACCCTACGACCGTAACTCCGTTCGTGGTTGTCAGAAAGTAGGGTTTTTTTTGGATCAATCATGCTTAATTTTATACCTACCTACCCGACAGACTCAGGATCTACTGTAGGAAGTTTGTTTAAATAATAGGTAAGGTATATGGACCAAAGACACAATTGAGATGGCAATAGTGGTTTCATCTAGTGTCACTTGTTAATAAATGTCTTCATTTTATTCATCATCTTTTAGCCTGTAAACATATTAAACGTCCCACCCACTGCAGGGTGTATGGGCGTTAGTCCAACACGCGTGCCCAAATTGCCCAATGCGGATTGATAGACTTCACATAATTGTGCATTAGAATTTCTTCTTCAGCGTATGCACGCTTCCTCACGATGTTTTCCTTCACCGTTTGAGAGCAGTCGGTATTACGTACGTAAATAAGTTAGAAAAATATATGAAGTCGGTTAAAAAACTATAGTTTATATTTATGTGGCATTTTGTCCGTGCGGATTTGAATCCGGACCTCAAGATTTAGTGTCCATACCTCTCGGCAACGCGCCACTGACGCTCTCTTTATGATCCAGAGCCCCCAACGGTCTAGGGCCTAAACGTATAGGAAAGCTGGATTCAGTCTAGCTCGAAAATAGACGCCAAAGTACATCATTTAGCCTCGGTCTTATGACTCAAAGCGGTCACTGAAATTTTTTACAGCGGTCAGACAATCGCGAAAAAATGGGGTCTGGGCCTAAACATATAGGAAACGAACTGGATGCATTTAAAGAAAGAACCCTCTTAGGACAATACCACAGCATATTTAGTTTTTCTCAAATCGGTCACTGTTCAAAATCAGACCGGGGTTGAAAATCGAAAAAAATTGGTCTTGGGCCTAAACATATAGGAAATGTGAAACCAACTTGGATCGAAAGAACACACTTTACCCATCACGAAAAACCCGGTCTTACATGGCGGATCGGTCATCTTTCCAGAATCAGACCACTTTTATAATATAGCAAAAATGACATATATCTCGACAATGGTTAGTGATAGAAAAAATTTGTTATGAACAAAATTGTTGGAAATGTAATGTTTTTTAAGTTTTTAGTAGCTTTGTTTACAGTTTGATGCATAGGAGACGAGATATTTGTAAAAACTGAATAATTAAAATAGTAATAGACAGATATCTCCACAACGGTTGATGATAGGAAAAATTTGTTCAGGACACAATTGTATATAATATTATGTGCTACAAGTTTTGTTATAACTTTGTTCACGATTTGATGCATACGAAACGAGATATTTGCAAAAACGAATTAATTAAAATAGTAATAGACAGATATCTCGAAAACTGTTGATGATAGGAAAAGTTTTTTAACATAAAATTGTAGATAATGTTATGTTCTACAGGTTTTTTAATAACTTTGTTCACAATTTGATCCATACGAAACGAGATATTTGCAAAAAATTATTAATTAAAATAGTAATAGACGATATCTCGACAATGGTTGATGATAGAAAAGTTTGTCCAGGATAAAATTTTAGATAATGTTATGTTCTACAAGTTTTGTTATAACTTTATTCACGATATGATGCAAAAGAAATGAGATATTTGTAAAACTAAATAATTAAAATAGTAATAGACAGATATCTCAACAACGGTTGATGACAGAAAAAGTTTGTCTAATAAAATTGTAGATAATGCTGTTCTACAAATTTGGTTATAACTTTCTTTACAATGCTTTCTTTGCACGCCGGACTGCCAAGCCAGGGTCCTTGGTTCGAATCCCGTTTCGGTCATGGATGTTATATGTATGTGCCGTTGCTGTATGTGGTTCCTATAACAAAAAGCTTAAGGCTTAATTGGGGATCAGTGTCTGTGAGCATTATTTATTTATTTAATGCTATGTATAGAAAACGGGATATGTGCAAAAACTAATTATTAAAAATAATAACAAACAGATATCCCGACAGCGGTAGAAAAAAATTTGTCAGAATAAAATTTTTGATAACTGTTTGTTCTACAAGTTTTGTAATAACTTTTTAAATCTAAAATCATTTATTGCAATATAATAAAAGTTGACATAAAAAATTGATGGTAAAAATTGGCAACATGCCTTGTCCAAAATGTACAGTCAAAAATCCACAACAAGCTTCGTCACAAGAGAATACAAATAAAAATCCACAAAACGTTTCGTCAGCAAAATAATAAATTAACCTAAACTACACGGCATCGTCATAAATCGTACCTGGCACAAAGGATCCCATCACACTAGCTGCGTTCCCGCGCTGGATAGCCAACGAAATCCTCTGCACCAGATACGACCCAGAGCGGACATCGCCGCCACTCTCTACCAACCTCCTGCCCAGCTCTCTTACAAACGCCTTACCTTCCACTCCCCACGTTCCAGACGTCTCCACAGCCAGTGGCACAAAGATGTACTGGGACTACAGTATCGCGTACCTCACATGCTTCTGTGACTTTTTAAATTGTTTGCATAAGAAACGAGATACGTGCAAAAAACTAACTTATACGACCTTCAGGTCAAAATTTTTTTTCAACAAAATCCAGTAATCCAGTTTAAGAAAAAAACATTAATTGCTTGTTGTGGTGGAGTATTAAGAGTTTCTCTTTTTACCAGTACCAATGCAAATAATTTTTTTTATTCCATTCCTATGAGAATGAAATCGTGAACAAGTTATTACAAAACCAGTTTCCTACAATTTATTTTGTACAAATTTCTTATATCATTAACAGTTGTCGAGATATATTTGTTATTATTTTAATTAATTAATTTTTGGAAACACCTTGTTTTGTATGCATCAAATTATTAACAAAGTTATAACAAAACATATAGAACATACAATTATCTACAATTTTATCTTGACCAATTTTTTTCTATCATCAGTCGTTATCAATTATTTTTAATAATTAGTTTTTGCGCAGATCTCGTAATTCTATAAATAGAATTTATTGTAAACAAAGTTATAGCCAAATTTGTAGAACAGCATTATCTACAATTTTATTAGACAAACTTTTTCTGTCATCGACCATTGTCGAGATATCTGTCTATTACAATTTTATTTATTTAGTTTTACAAATATTTCGTTTCTTTTGCATCAAATCGTGAACAAAGTTAGTATAAAACTTGTAGAACATAACATTATCTACAATTGTATCCTAGACAAAATTTTTCTATCATCAACCGTTGTGGAGATATCGTCTTTTACTATTTTAATTAATTATTTTTTGCAAATATCTCGTTTCGTATGGATCAAATTGTGAACAAAGTTATTAAAAAACCTGTAGAACATAACATTATCTACAATTTTATGTTAAAAAACTTTTCCTATCATCAACAGTTTTCGAGATATCTGTCTATTACTATTTTAATTAATTCGTTTTTGCAAATATCTCGTTTCGTATGCATCAAATCGTGAACAAAGTTATAACAAAACTAGTAGAACATAATATTATCTACAATTGTGCCCTGAACAAATTTTTCCTATCATCAACCGTTGTGGAGATATCTGTCTATTACTATTTTAATTATTCCGTTTTTACAAATATCTCGTCTCTTATGCATCAAATTGTAAACAAAGCGTCTGCAAACTTAAAGAACATTAAATTTCCAACAATTTTGTTCATAACAAATTTTTTCTATCACTAACCATTGTCGAGATATATGTCATTTTTGCTATATTATAAAAGTGGTCTGATTCTGGAAAGGTGACCGATCCGCCATGTAAGACCGGGTTTTTCGTGATGGGTAAAGTGTGTTCTTTCGATCCAAGTTGGTTTCACATTTCCTATATGTTTAGGCCCAAGACCAATTTTTTTCGATTTTCAACCCCGGTCTGATTTTGAACAGTGACCGATTTGAGAAAAACTAAATATGCTGTGGTATTGTCCTAAGAGGGCTCTTTCTTTAAATGCATCCAGTTCGTTTCCTATATGTTTAGGCCCAGACCCCATTTTTTCGCGATTGTCTGACCGCTGTAAAAAATTTCAGTGACCGCTTTGAGTCATAAGACCGAGGCTAAATAATGTACTTTGGTGTCTATTTTCGAGCTAGACTAAATCCAGCTTTCCTATACGTTTAGGCCCTAGACCGTTGGGGGCTCTGGGTCTGTTATATTGGTTACATAAAAATATTATCTATCTCTGAGTTACCTACCTAGATACCTTGATAATTAAGTAGGTAAGTAGGTACTTCGTTTGCTTCATAATTACCAACCTATTTATTTACATTTTCAATAACTATGTTTTTTTGTCACAGATGCCGCCAGAAATTGTCTCAACAACCGAAGCGCTAATAGTAAGATTTAGAACCGACGACTCCATAGTCTTCAAGGGCTTCTCAGCATCTTACCAAGCTGTAAAGCCAGATATATGGAGCGGAGAAGATAGTTCAGAAGGCGGTGAAGACGAGGATGAGGAAGAAGATGAACGTATGCCCCCTTTAGTGGTGGGCAGAACCCTCCGGGCTCCCCTGCAGCGATTTGTGAGGAGACCGACGTGACGGTGGCCGCTACCACGGCATCCGAGGCAACGGCGACCGCATCACCCTAATAACCGATATTAATAGAAAAACGGCCTCTAGTTTTACCGGTTTTGTTTAATGTTGCCATTATGAAACACTGTCAAATGATTGTGACATGTGTGTCAAACCTTTTTTTAACTCATGTTTGCCCTATGCTTGTGAAGTAGTTGTTGAATTTTGTGAAAAAATCATTGGAATTCACGAAAAAAAATCAAGCTTATTTTTTATGACTGAATAAAAATGTAAATAAATTATTTCTAGTTATAGCTTAGGTCTAATAAAATACTTAAAAATCTAGTGGTTACCAGAAAATACTCATTTATATTGTTATGGTACTAGCTTTTATAATGAAGCAAGAATCAAGCATAATAAATAATAAATACGTTGTAATAATTACTTACTCACCTTCTTAGCCAAAGATAGACAAAATGATGTTGTTTAATAGTGCCATTCCTTTTTATTAAGTAAAATATTTTTTAATTCATAGGTTTGTAACAAGAGTCTCGTAATTATAATTATTATTACTAATAAGAATGTGTGAATTAACTGGCTAGTTCGCCTCAGTTTTGTGTACAATGTACTTAACTTTTACAAAGTTAACATAAATTATAAATAAATAGCTGATATGATATCACTTCTTCTTTGACGTAGTAGGTCTAAAATAAATACTTCAAAATACTTCAAATTTTTCAGACTAAAAAAATTCATTCAGTAGGTATTTTTATAAAAGTTTTGAAAACCCAACATAGTTAATTAAGCTACTGAGACAATATGTAATTTTAAGATTTTTTTTTATTAAAATTAGGTCTTCTGGTCCATATCAACTAAAATATTAAGCTGTAATTTGGATCGAATGTTTAAAAACAACTAGTTCGATGATATTGTACGTATGTGCTTATTTTTATTATTTTTACTCCTATATTGAGCCTTGTCAGATACTCGATTGCATAAAGCCATGTCAGACGTAGGTAAAAAGACGTATACGTTTTAAAATTTAGATTGAAGTGATTTGTAAATGATGAAATATTCAATTGAAAACTGCGTTGGCATCTTTTTGATAATTTTTTCTTCTTTATTATTTTAAAGAGACACCGGTCTTGTCGTAGCATTATCTAGAGATCCTCCAGAAAACCACAGGGGAAAACGCTCATTCAATTATTTTTTGTATCACCTTTCTGAATAGTACGAATCGAAACGTACACACGGCGACAAACCAATATAAGCTGGCCCCGCGTAGGTAGAGTACCTACTTGTCTTAATGTATGATGTCGCGCGGCCAGCTTATATTGGTTTTGCGTAGCTTGATGTGTCGCCGTGTGTACGATGCGAGTCAACAAACCTATCAAAAAAACAATTTTCAAAAGATATCATGCAAATCAAATGCAAACTATGCTCTTTCCTTTCTATCTATCAATTTAGAAAGTAAGATTAAAAATGTAGCGATGACGTATTGTTTGTGCCAAAGCGCATAGTTTTTATTGTAAAAAAATGTAACATATTATTAGTGTTTTGTAAAATAGTCATGGAAATATTTATACTTACGTAGAAGCGTTATCATCATTTTGTATTAAAAGTTTATGAAAAGTATTATTTGTATTATTTCCATTAAGGTAAAACACTATGGAGTCAGTGTCTGGTACAAAATTCTCGATAAAAATGTCCCGAACTAACATAAATAAAATGTGGGTAATGCATAGTAATACAAACAAACTAAAAGAGAGGTGCTTATGTACGTTTGCGTGCGTGAGAAAGAGATAATCCGACCAATATGTAATGGTCGTAATTGGTCTCTTTCTTACTGGTGCGCGAAATGTGTAAAAAAAGGACAGAGCGCACGCGCTAGGTCGGACAAACAAAAACTGGCAAGCAATTGGTTCTCTTTTTTAATTTTGATTCTCTTTTGGTTAGGACACTTTTGATCGTGGACCCAACTTCCGTATTTTGTTTTTAGGTAGGTAGGTATTGATGCTTGTAGGTACCTATTTTTACTTTTGTTTAATGTCGGTTTAATTTTTTTTGTTAAAATTTTCTTATTTCATAATTTTCAGTGGTGAAATAATAGTTACATTAGTACGACTCAGAATATCAGTTATACACGCAAAGGGTGATGATTTGCTTTCAAATGTTGAGGAGTTCCTGAGGAGTACTATTGAACAGGTCCGAAACGCTTCATCAGATCTTCACAGAGCTAAACTGGGACCACCTCGAGAGCAAACCCTTTCAAATGAAAAAAATATTTTAAAAAATACAGCAGAAAACCTCCTTTTTTGAAGTCGGTTAAAAATAGCACTACAGGAGTAGCACGCTGTGCTATTTTTAAGTATTTTTACGCTGCATGTTCGCGGAATAAATGTAAATGAAACTAAATACCTAATTTTTTTGATGGTCATTTTTAATCGGATATACCGGTAAAGTACGGTATTACGAATACGTTCTCTATTTGAATAAAATGGCAACACCACAAATGTCACTTTGACAAGTTTGACATTTCGACTTTCGGTCAAACATCGTCAAAGCGCAGCATTATTTATTTCTTTTGTGGCGTCTTTTTGACCTGATTTGAAGAATTCCAATCAAAATTCACACGTAAAATTAGTTTATTACCTACACAAATCAATATCAAAGATGACATCGTTAGCGTTTAAAGTTAAAAGTAAAAATGGTCAGCAGGTATTAAAAGACTTGACCTCTGATAGTACTGTGGGTGAACTGAAGGCATTTTTGTGCAGTATATCGGATGTGGGTTTCGAAAAGCTATGTGTACTGTGCGGCTATCCTCCCAAACCTTTGGATATCGACGACGATGATAAGAAACTTGGTGATATAGGCTTGAAAACCGGCGAAACTTTGATCGTTGAAGAAAGGTCTGTGCCTGCTCCGACTCCAGCTAAACCTGTCAAGATTGAAGAGAAAACGACTGTTGTGAATGGAGTAGCGTCGCATGAGACTATAGGGCCTTGCAGACCTGGTATTTTAATGAAGAAAGTTGTCCCTTCTGACAATTCTTGCCTCTTCACTAGTATAGGTAAGGTATAATAGGTATTTTATAGTTGGTACATTGACCTTAAATACTGTAGACTAAGTCTCATACAAAATTTTATCAAATTTTTGTGTACTTAGTGTGGTACCTATAAGTACCTATAAGTGGTACTTAGTAGCTCTTTTGAATCTCCATTTTTGGAGCTTTGATTGTGTATTTAGTTCATATATCTATGGTAAAGAAACCAAAGCATGAGAGTGTACAAGCCGGGCGAACTAGGCACCTGGCTCGCACGTGGCTCGGAATTTGACAAACCTCCTGCTTCCCCCCCCGCGGAACTCCGCCGCCGCCATGCGAGGCCGTAGCATAGCATTTCAGTCACTGTTGCACGCGTCCATTTTAATGTTCTTGTAGTAAAGTTGAAAGTGCTGTGTCACCCATTGTGTGTAACATTATTATTGTAACCTAATTATTGGACATTATCAGGGGCAATAATTTATTAGTAAACAATGTGACATACATACCTAGTTACCTACTTATTGTTCAATATCCTACAATAAAACAACAAAAACATGCTTTCAACTTTATGCAATATGCTTGCTTTATCATACTCATAACTATGATTTTAGTATCATCATACTAAATAGACCTGTCCTGTACTCGTGATTAAATAATACGTACTACATTATATGACAACCCGGTTGGTGTAATGGTTACCACGCAGGACTGCCAAACCAGGATCCTGGGTTCGAATCCTGGTTCGGTCATGGGGGTTATATGTTTGTGCCGTTGTTGTATGGTTTCCATATTAAAAAGCCTATAGCACTTACTTGGGATCATTACAATGTATGTGCCTGTGAGCGTTATTTATTTATTTATTTTATTTAATATTTAATTTTTGTTACAAACCTGACTTCTCGGTGAAGGAAATCATCATGTGGAAACCTGCATGCTTCAATTTAGATGCATGTATTGTACCTACTGTCCATTGTAATGCGGGCACTACATTCTCGCTGAAAACGAGAGTGAACGCCCTTTATTGTTCTCGTGGCGTCATAAGCCGTAGTAATTTTCCTTAAAAGTTCTCATGAGAGGAAGTGCCTGCATAAAAGGCGATGGGCGATGGGCTCACTCCGCTCACTCCCTGTCACACTGGACTGCATTTCGTTTTACTAGTAGTTACTAGTAAAATGTGGATGTTCTGAGTTTTGAGACTCTCTGACTACCCCCTCGGGGAATATAGTTGTGAGCATAGTTACAAACCATAACATTGTTATTTAGGTAGTTCTTTATTTATTACAATACAGCCTTTATTGTTGAAGGGTAACATTTCTGTTATAATATTTCACTATACCCAGCTTCAACCTCAACATCTTTTTATCGTCACACCTGCAACATGGTCTCCCTTTCTTTCTTTCTTTCTCCCTCATATCAGATTTCTTCTTCAGATGGATGTTTCCTCACAATGTGTGTGTTCTGTATAATTTCTGTTATGTTACCTACAGAAGCTATTATCGAGTATAATATTATCACAAAACATGCATGTACACACGGCGATCCACAGATCAACCTACCCATAGTTGAACTCTATGTTCATGGACATAAGGTCGAACTATGGGTAGGTTGATCTGTCGCCGTATGTACTTTAAATTCATAAAAAATATTGATTCTATGTTTGATTATAAATTATGTAATCATTCCTTAATTTTTTAAGTTACAAACACTTTCTTCAATACATAATGAATGTTGATGGAAATTTACAGGATTTGTATTAAATGGCAATGTAGACACAACAGTTCATACGCTGATGCGTCAAATCATAGCGATGGAGGTGGCCAGTGACCATGACACATACAACGAAGGTGTGCTCGGGAGGCCTAATGCTGAGTACTGTGTCTGGATACAGCAGCCTAGTTCTTGGGGAGGCGCCATCGAGGTGAGACGAGAAAATAATTTATTCTTTCATCATTAAATATTTATTACACGTTCTTATCTAATTATTTAATTTACTATGGACTAGCGGCGCCCGCGACTCCGTACGCGCGGATCACTGACTTTAAATACTCATATCTTTTGAATCAGTAAACCGATTGCGATGAAACAAAAAAAAAAAAAACAAAACCTAAATGTTAATCCAAACTAAGTCCTATACTTTTGTGAAAAACCCATCAAAATCGGTTCAGCCGTTTTTAAGTGATGCGTGCACAAACAAACAGACAGACAGACAAAAATTCTAAAAATGGTCTCAATGCATTCTATAATCTATTAAGTATCCTTAACGCCTCCAATATATTTTTTGCAAATATCTTCAATGTACATTCACATCAAGTTTAGAATTTTATTATATGTATAGATATCTTATAGATATAGATATAAAAATACAAGTCTAATGTCCACATTGTCTGTTGGTTTTTGAACTGTGATTCTGGTACTTAAAGATTTGGCGATATACTTACTGTGAGGCAATTTGCACAATATATTTTGTTTTTATTTATAAAATAGCAGTTGCCCGCGACTCTGTCTGCGTAGACCTTAAAAAAGTATCCTATGTGTGTCCAGAACATTTTCCTATGTGTTAATTCAGGTTTGTTGAGTTTTTTAAGCAAAAACACAGTTGAAAATAGATGGCAGAGCCTCGTGTCATGCTAAAACGGGAACCGCAAGAACACCTCACAAATGACAAAACCGCTCACAGCCAAACTTTCAATGTGACACTATATTTTTCTTTCAGGGTTTTTAGTGCCGGAACGTAGATCTACGCGACGAATGATTGATTTTCTATTGTGTCTAGAATTGCAGTACATGCAGTCCATGGGTTAATATAAATAATTGTTTACTTTTAGGTGGCAATCCTGTCCCGTTTCTATGGTCTAGAAATGGCAGTAGTAGATACCCTGAATGCAATTATAAATAGATTTGGTGAAGATAAAAACTATGGACAAAGAGTGTTTCTACTTTTTGATGGTGTTCATTATGATCCTTTATATTTGGAACAATCTGATGTAAGTATTGAGGTATTGTAGTTATTATTTGAACATGGCTTTTAGGGTTCCGTACCCAAAGGGTGAAAATGGGACCCTATACCATAAGCTATGCTGTCCGTCCGTCCTAGCTTTAGAGGGCTGTATCTTCTGAACCGTAATACGTAGCCTGTCACAATTTTCACAGAATGTCTCATTGTATTGGATTTGATGACAAAAAAGGAAGTGACTTAATATACTCGTAGAAAGGGATAATATTTTTCCATTGAAAAATACATAATTATACCTAATTATACAAAAGGGCACAACATAACAGCCAACACACAAATTTTACAACACATTGGGCAAAAATACTAAAAATGCTATAAAAAATAATAATTATAAATTCTGTAAATGTTTATAAATCATTTCCTGGATTGGAATAGAACGTTGGAATTGGATGTTTTATAACCATTCTTATACATACTTGGGTTGTAAATTTTCAATCTGGGGTTGAGGCATAGAATAAATAATAATATTAATTATTCTTATGGTTGATGTGTTAACAAAATACCTTAATCATAAAATCGTTTCTGACAGCAACTGGAAATCCAATAAGAATGAATAATAGTAAATCTTAGAACTTCATTGTATTTGAAACGTGTTGATAACATTGTAGTAAACAATGATGATATATGTATGGTCCGATTACTCAATGATTACCTGGGTAGAGGTTGAATGACGGTCACTTGTTTAGTCTCCATCTCAAGGCATATAACTATGGATGGCATAATAGCAATGTATAGCGCAGCGTAACGTAAGCAAAAGCTGGATGGCTTTAGATTTAAAGCAATGTATTGCTCTTTTTGATCCCTAATTCAATTCAATATTTCTTATTATGGCTCCATTATGTGAACGATGATTCGATTAGCGAATCAGCAAAGGGCGAAAAGTCAACAGTATTCTGCTAATCAGTGGCTTTATTTGAATCTCAATTTTGTTTATTAGGATTACCAACAGGTTATTACAAATCTTTAACAAATATCTTAATCGTTAACATGCACGGTGCTAACCCTTTTATAGGCAACCACAACTTACACAAAAATTATTACAAATAAGTACCTTAATGGTCTAACAATTTGATTCAGATAGATCAGCGGGCTAAAATATTTTGCAATAGAATAGAAGTTTCACATTATATTACATTAAAATGAATCTTGTTATACAAATTTATTATAAGTTTAAATACATCAAATAATTTAAAAAATTATCACTAGATGTGTTTAAACGAATCGTAGGAGCGCCGAGCGTGCTCATGAAGTTTTTTTTACTCTTATTTAGAATCGTACTCCAGTTTCAATTAAGTGTCGGGGAAGAAATTAAAAGGGATTTATTGACTTTTTGAGTTTGTGTTTTGGCCATAAAAGTTTAGGAACCGCTATCCTAGATGCATCGTATAGCTCTAGTCTAAGTATCTCTAGGACTCTATCGCTGGACATTAAATTGCCTGCGGTTTTAATGTTCGGCCCATAATAAAAGTTATTCAGTTTGATGAAAAGAATCGCGCTTTCTACATTAATTTAATTCAAACAGAACTTAAGTATTAGTGAGTGGTGGGCCGATTAAAAAAAATTATACTTAAGTACGTGTTTTTTTGTTTGTATGTATAATAGATCTATTGGAATACTAGCACCGATTAATGTTATACTAGCCAAAACAGGCTACTAGTTTAGATTAGAGATCAGGAGTGCGATTTTTGAATCTCATACGTTGAACTCAGCAGTTATAAATGTCAAAATTGCTATGGAGATACACATATTTCTACTGCTGATTTGCCTTTCAAAATTCATAATCCAGCCCGCGTAACATGACAGAGGTGAGAGCGACACAGGTCACTTCTAAACGTCAAATTGGCGGTTAGCTCCATAGTATCTCACTCAAATTTGACGTTTAGAAGTGACCTGTGTCGCTCTCACCTCTCTCATGTTACGCAGGCTGGAGTGCGATTTATGAAAGTCAAATCAGCAGTAGGAAGATGCATATCTCCATAGTAATTTTGATATTTTCAACTGTTGAGCTCACCGAATGAGTTTAAAAAATCGCACTCCAGTTTGTTCTCTGTTCTGAGGCTACAGGTTCTTTAACTGATGATTGCTGAGTTGTTACCCAGAACACAGTGGTGTTTTAAACAATTTATTTGTTTGTTTTACAGGGTGGAATCCAAACGGTGTTTCCAGCAGAAGACTTGGATATCTACCAAGAAGCAGAGCAGTTAGCAAAAGAGGCTAAATCCTCTAGACAGTTTACGGACCTTAACAAATTTACTCTAAAGTGCATGATTTGCGATAAGCTGCTTACCGGTCAAGTAGAAGCACAAAAACACGCAAAGGAAACCATGCATACAAATTTTGGCGAAGTAAAACAATAGCTTGAGCTATAATTAGGTTTAGTGGATTGTTTTTGGGTTGTGTTCACTTAAATTTCACTGCCAGTTGTCACTGAAAGTGATTCACTCTTATGGTCTGAGAAATAAGTGATAAAAGTTATCCAATAGTACGGCAAACAGGTGGTTAAATATTTGCAATAACTAGGACATAAGGTACCATTTAATTTTGTGTGGACACAATCCTTTTAATTCATTGTAGCACATTTTTGTTAGGTACTAAGTATATAATTTTACTAAAACTTTAACAATAGGGTCCTTTCCACAAAAGTTGTATCTTGAGTTTATAAATAGTCTAATTTATTGTATTGTTTGGTTTTTATTGCATAGTATATTTTTAATCATTTAATGCATTGCTATTGTGAAAAGGTCCCTAACTAATAGATTCTGTACGGATCTTATTTAGCTAATGTATTTCGAACTGCCAATGTTTGGTTTGTTAGTTATAATCATTTTATTTATACTTTCGTTGCTCAATGTATCACAAAATATCATTGACTTACTAAGTAATGGACGCCGGGTCTAACACAAAATTCTAACTAACCTGTACAGGGTTCTTCTTAATATGCTGACACTTTTGAGAGGAGAATTAAACGATCAAACTGAACAACTTTCTCTATAGGACCAACATAGAAATCGCAAAAAAAATCTGCTGTCCCATAAATTTGGCTTATGTACGTTTGCAGTTTTGTATGGGATAGCTGATTTTTTTCGCGATTTCGTTGTTGGTGCCATAGAGAAAGTTGTTCGGTTTAACGGTCTGATCATCCCATTAAAAAAGTGTCAGCATATTAGGGACCCTGTATAGACGTAATAAGTAAGTAAACCGACTAAAACATTGTAGGTATTTGTGAAATTATTTTTTATCTTTGATGGTAGTTTTAAAAATAAAATCACAGCACAGTACGGTATTAAGGGTGTGCGATAGTCGGTCGATCAAACGAATACTGGCGCGCACTTGTTACCTATTTTGCGTTTTGTTATTCTTTTCGATCGGACACTTGAGCGCGAACCCGACGTCCATTAGTTGGTAAGTCAATGCAAAATATTGAATCAAGGTCGCGTTGCCATCACATGCACGCCAAATAGCTAAAATGCTTACACCAATCGTTTTATGGAGCGATTGAGAGCAAGACAGTGTTATCTTAACAATTCGGTATGTCAAGTTTTTTTTTTATCATTATAAGAAATGAATTTCAATTTTTTTTATAATTCATCGTGTTTATCAATTTAATGTTATCTCTAAATGGTAAAAGTGGTCGCGAGAAAATCATTCGAACTGCATGGAGAACAACTTTGCTTAATTTCTTTTCTTTCTTAAATATAAATCACCTGCCTTCTCTTTCTAAGTCTATGCTGGAAACGGAAACAGAAACGGCAACATCAAATGTCAAATTCTTTGATACTTAATCAAATATTTTTTTCCGGTTATTTTAGTGTGCCCACACATTTAACTGCGACGTCGCATCGCATCGCAAATATCTGCGATGCGCTGCGCGCAATAATCATACATATGTCATCGTAATAAGGGTTGAACCTCATCTGGCAGCACCGCATCGCCTTTTTCTGTAGCTCCATCCTTTTCTGTCACTCAAGAACGTAATTTGCTAGAGCAAATAAGATAGACGGAACGCGATCGTCTACCTTATTTGCCCTAACAAATGACGTTTCTGAGTGACAGAAAAGGATGGAGCGCCGGGAAAAGGCGATGCCGTGCTGCCAGATGAGGTTCAACCCTAAGTCATCCCTTGCAGCCTTTAAGTTGATTAAGTTTACCAAGGAATTTACAGTTCTTCGAGTGACGTCACTCGTCGGATCGAAAAACGACGTTATTTTATTAAAAAATATCTGGTAATCCTTTCATTTTAAAATCTCTGACGTAGAAAATATTGTTATTGAGACAATTAACTCGGAATTTTCGATTCATCCTTCCAAAAAAAAAACTTGACACCGAATTACGTCAAGCCTCCGCTTCATTTTTGTCCAAGTTCAAGTCGAGACGAAGGTGTAGTCCTTTTATCTTTCGAAAGATAACTTGCCCTCAGAAGTCTATTCCCTGGGTCTCAATTGCGCAATTTTATACGGTTTTGGTTTGGTTTTGGTTTAGATTTGGTTTAGCTGAAGTAAAAAAGCTATCGCGATATTTTTTTCTGAACGGTTAAATCGCACAATACAGAAAATTCGATCGAACGGACATCAAACGTTACGCCAACGTATCTTCCGAAATAAAGCTAAATCGTTAACGTTAATATAATTTGCGCGATACGAATTGTGCATAACGTAACGTTTTTGCTTGTGGTTTTGTTTTGGTAGTATCGTTCAAACTTAGGGCGATTGAGACCCAGGCCTCGGTTCGCTTTTACTTGGACAGGAATACTTATATTGGGAGGTTAAAATGTAAATAATGTATTTCTACGTTCTACTTACTCGCTTTCACATTTGTTTTAATCACTAAGTAACGAAAAACAACTTTTGTTGTAATTTCAACGTATGTTTTATCGTCCAAATAACTTTTAATAATGTATAAGTGCCCTGTCTATAACTGAGTTTTTTAAAACTTATAAATTGTTTTCGTAACTCGCCTTTTTACTCGCGTACCTATATTAAAGAACGTTTTGTTTTTCTGAGAATGATATAGAGCGACAAAACAGCGAGTTTGAGGTTCAAAGATAAAGCCATGACAAATAGTTTCACAATAAAAGAAATTCATCATCGCTTGTTTGTTTTTCTTAAATTTTACTGGAATTGGGCTTTCATCTTACTCGAGAAAATTAAACAATTGCTCTTTTTGCAATTCAGACTCAAGTGGTCGTTGATTATTGCGCTTCGAATGAGGCGTGCGTAAAGCCGGGTGTATTGCTGCGAAGAAAACAAAACATACCTTCACTTTTCGTTATCCGCTATCTTGGTTTTTAGACCAAAATTGTGTGTGGCCACGCCCATTTGTATCGTGTTTTTGTGTAATGACTCCTAAAAAACATGTGCACGAGACAGTGCATAATGCCGAAACAGACGTTGGATTCTGACTGTGTAGGCTAGTTTCAATGAACGCAGCGCAGCGTACAAAAATAAAGTGTGGAACGCGCTGTACACATTTTATATGGGATTCCACTCTTTTTTTGGTTGCGCAGACAAAACATAGGGCCTAACACTGTCACCATATTAAAATTCACTTCACTCTTCTTTATACCAGATTATTTTTATTACCGTTCCGAAACTTTCAGCGGTGGTTCAGACCATCAAACTGAACAACTTTTACTATGAAAGCAAACCTGAATTCGTAGAAAAAATTAGCTGTCTCATACATTTGAGTATGAAAGCTGATTTTTTTTAAATATCTGATTTTCTCCTATAGTAAAAGTTGCTCAGTTTGATGGTCTAAAGTACCCCATTTAATATGTAACACATTTGGTACACCCTGTTATAATACCTATATTGTACCTACATGTCTATTATACTCTGATACCAGGGCCACAGTATAAGAGTATCTATCCAGGGATCTGCCCACACGATAAGAAGAAGAAGATACTTGCCTGGCCTTTAAACAGGTCTAAAAATATTTTTTAGGACATGTAGGTTTCTTTGCAACATTGTTTAGAAAATAAAAAGACAAATACATTTTATTCGATTTATTTTTAACACAAAAATGTACAATATCAATAAATATAGTAGTCACATCGGTTTTCTATCACTTGTCTTTATTTCTATGATCTTTATACAATGTTGTCGAACAACACGATTGCTTATACGTTAATTGTACAGGTTTTTTATAGGTAGCTTAGATAGGTCTAGTTTATATTGTGCATTTTGTCTGTTGGGCCATCCATAGTTATCATCTTATGAAGTTACTTGTGATACATAGTTTTGATTTCAAAAGATAAATAAATAGGCGCAAACATTGTCCCCGCCCACATGAAGCTCGAGGATTTTGTGGCAACCACACAACAAAACATAATAATATGATTCCCACTTTTTTATGCCCTAAATTTTATCTGGACCATTTATAATTAGAAAATCAACGTTCTCGTTATTTCTTTTGCCACGGTCCTATAACCAGCAGAGAGTGTGTTTTTATTTATTATTCACTTGCTAAACTTAATAGCTTATCTGATAGATCGTTTGACATATTTCGTATTCATGAATGATATCTCAAACGACCTGTTAGGTAAGCTATCAAGACATATTAAAAAGTGGTGAAACAGATCCTTAGAAAGCTTAAGAATCTGTTAAATCGGCAAGCACCTTACTTTGTTAAGCATAACGTAGTTATTAGCATTACAACTTCAAAATCCTTTACTTTCTTCAGCTGACTAACAAGATAGTTGAGTAGTTACCTATACAGCGAAGTAAAATAGATAATATTTTATTGCAGAGTTAATAAAATAACAAACAATTAATTTTATAAAAAAACATTTATCAGAAATACAAGAAAGGAAGTTGTGACTACACATTGATACGTTGCTTGTACGTCCATCTTGTGATCTCAATATACTTTTAAACATTCATAATAATGTGTAAATAAGCAGTAAGCAGAATATAAAATAATTATAATAAAATAAATAGTATTGCGTTCAAATTGCTCTAGGTTCGTTATTGCTTATTTGAAAATTAGGTGCTACAATTTGGTAATAAGACTAATTAAATTATGTTATTCAATACAAAAATTATAAATTAGTTTTCTCGGTAGATAGTTCCAAACTTTTAGACGACATAAATCTAGCATTATCAAAGAAAAACAGCCAGTGAATAATAGGAGCGATGTTAGACATTATATCCCGTGCAAAATTATTTGTAGTTTTATATAAATCACTGAAAAAATCACAGACGATTTTCGGTAGCCATATTTTATATTCTTATTATCTTACAATATATACTTATAGCAATGTTAACTATACGCTATCGATAAAGCTGAAAAAGAGAGAAACCTGTGACTGCAAATATATACAGTGGGTGTTTGATTTGCCATCGCTGCGAAGATATTTGCGAGCTATAGTCGGACCACAAGAGCTGTAACGTTCATTGGGTGCGATAGCGCTCTGGATATTTTATCACATGTGCGTATGACGTAAACAAAACAATCCGGTGCAAAGAAACAGAATAGCCGCCGCGAAAGTACGACGGAATGGCAGAGGGGAATGGGTTTCCACGGAGCGATACAGCCGTTATTGGACAGGACTAAACTGGAAATTGGCAGTTATCTCCATAGTATCTCACACAAATTTGACGTTTAGAAGTGACCTGTGTCGCTCTCACCTCTGTCATGTTACGCATGCAGGACTATACTTCGACAGGATCAAAATTCAAGTCTTCTTTGGTTTCCCTTTTCATCAGCTCGTTAATAGCATATTTTATTTTACTATGGACGTGCCCATTTATAACAAGTATAGTTACAATATTTCTGTGACAGATTAACAATAGGCTTTATAAATAAAACGTTTTTAGCTATTTTATTTTTATACAGGGTGTACAATAAAATGGGACAGCTACTCAAAGGGGTGCTTCAGACCATCAAACTGAACAACTTTCTCTATGGGACCAATATCGAAATCGCGAAAAAAAAAACCGCTCTCCCATACAAAACTGCAAACATCACTCGACTGAAATGTACGGGACAGCAGATTTTTTTTTCGCGATTTCGATATTAGTCCCATAGAGAAAGTTGTTCAGTTTGATGGTCTGAAGCACCCCTTTAAGTAGCTGTCCCATTTTATTGTACACCCTGTATAAAACAGGTGCACAGTTTAAAATAACAATGTGCATGACCTTGAAGGGCCGTTGGATAACTTCACTCGGTTGACAAAGGAATGTAGACTCTATGCAAAGGAAACAATCATTTGAATGACTCGAGTGAAGTTCGTGTGATTGCGTTACGTCACATTTGCGAGCGAGGTCATGCACATTGTTATTTTAAACTGATAGTAAATATATTATAAGTAGTGTTACAAAAAAATAGTATTTTGAAAGACAAAGCTTTGTGCCATCAGCTTAAATTTTGATGCAGTCGCAAATTTCTTATATGACGTTAACAGATTCGATAAGCAGTGATTTAGCGCGGTCGTAGGTGGGTGAGGTATCGATAAGTCTTTTTCGAGAATTGATTCTTGCGAAATACATAATATTTTTAAAGTGAGGAGTAAATTGCTGTGATTGTCAAGATGGAAAATTTGCAGCGCAGTAAAAATCGTTTAAAATGAAGGCAGTGTCTGTGTTCAACTTAAGCAATGGACAACACTTAATTTTGATTCTCACCTGTTTTTATTGAATAATATGTTGTCCATTTTAGTTTCAAGTTTCAATCTTTTTTGTGGAAGTTTTAATATTTTTCTTTGCTAAATACGTTTTATTTTCAAAGCTTAATTTATATAAGTATATTATTTATCTATCTAAGGAATACTAAAATAATTTCAATTTTAGAAAGTGATTCTATCTTCGTTTCAGGTAGCGTTAGTTTGTACAATCTCGAATAATATCAAAAAATGTTTTCTCTCATAAATTAGTCATGATTCATTCGGCCTGTTTCACAGTTTAAAACTTTATGATATGACTTGACAGTTTTAGTTGCTAAAACTTTTAAACTTTAACTTACATCTAAGTTATTTATAAAATTTTGTCCTCAGTAAAAGTGAAAATAAGCATTTTATAATATGAAAAAATCTCACAAAAAAATTTCGCAAACTTCCAAGTTTGTGAAACAGGCATTATAATAAGTATCAATCTCAATAAATCATACAAAATACAATAACAATTAAAAAACAATAACAAAAGTTTCGAATTTTCAGATAATTTCGAATTTTAGCTAAAAGTATGAAATTAATCTATAACTTGATAAACCTTGTTACAAAAAGGTAAAATAAATAAATGTAAAATGCTGCGAGGTGCAAAATGGATCGTATGTTTTTATGTCAGTTGCTAAAACAATCCTTACTGAATATCAATCAATTATACTTTATAATAATGGCCGTTAGCAACTAACTATAAACTTTTTTTGCTGTTTTTATGTTGTAAAATCAACTTTTTATCTCTATATCTTTCATCATAATTGTTACATAGTTTGTATAAATAACCCAGAAGTATCGCTTGTGCTACAGGTCGTGTCGACCTGATTCTACTTGATAAAAAAATAGCTTTTAGATACAGCTATTTAAACGAGCCACTTTCTCTTCTAACTATATCAAGACGGGAACTTGCAAAAGATTTTAATGTTTAAGCTACTAGTAATGCCGCACTTCATTTACGATGGTTAGAGTTGTGTGGATGGTTGAAACATAAACTATACAGTGTGTGCATTGCTTTTTCAAGCATGTTTTATATTAGGTTATTTATACAAGCTAAACAACGTTTAGAATACGACAGACTAAAAACCTACTATAAATAAAGCGCATTTTCCCTCAAGACTCGGAACGAATATTCTAAAGCGGCAGTTTTGTTTAGAACACAAAAAAGACAATACGAACTTTCGTTCATACGGTTAACCGTTATGCGTTACAATATTGATCTTAAATCTGTACCCAATACAGTTCAATATTGCTTACTGTATGTAAGAGTATTGTTTGAAACTTACATTTTATAAGTAATAAAATTTATACTGTATAAGACAAAGATAAGGTTGAATATTGTAACCACAAACATTTGATACGAAATAGGCCTCATATAATATACCTGTTGCGTATATTTGGCGGAAATTAAACGCGTTTAAATGTTATTTTCAAACATGTCAGATAATCGAGCGGGGTATTTCTCGAGACCTGTAGCATGCTGTGGGTCTAGCATCACATGAGTAAATATCCTACAGAGACCAAGCTTCATACAATTACAATAAGTACACTACTACAAGGCGGTGTGTGCGTGCTCATTCACCGACGAGATCCCCTACACACCGCTCGAGGACAAAACCTGTTGAAAATTTATGGACGAGCGCGTCATACCATGTGAAAATTTTATGCGCTCTGTGGGATATTTACTTATGTGCTAGCATTAGCATGCCGCCATCGAGGAAACGAGAAAGATTGAGATTTGTCTGTCTTTGTTACTCAGCGCATGAAGGCATTCTGGTGCGCCATATGCCAGCTATACGGTCACTAGTCAAAAACATAAGAAAACTAAATTCTTAGTTAGATCTTGTATGTATGCAAACTTCTATACCGGTTAGGCTATCGTCATATGATTATTTGAAACTCGTCACGTAGTGTCGTATGCGCTTCTGCTTAACATTGCCTTGTCGCGTCGAAATTATTGCTAGCTCTTTTCTACATTTAAAATCCCCACAATTTTATCTATCAAGATTTATTCTCAGTCGTCGCCTGGCTTTGTCACCACGCGACAAATGTGAATAAAATTACAGAGCGTCTAGTACATGCGCGCGACAACGTTATCCCGCGCCTTTTCTCGTTAAGTGAAAGAGGGGTAAGGTCCGACTGGCGCGCTGCCTTGCTAGCCCCATCGATGATGTCAACAGTAAAAACAACACTAAACAACCTCAAATAACTAAAGATACCTGAATTACTGCGCAGGTTTCGGTGTGGCAAACGAGAACCTCGGTAAAGAGATGCCGAATTTGGTTTCTAGGCCGGTGAGGACTGGTATCGCTACTTCGTACCCGCCGATGTGGTGAGGCTTCTTCTTTGCCTCTTCGATAGGCGTGGCGACGTTCAACTCGGAGCCCGTTGGTCGTCTGTGAAAATTGTTATAATACGTTTTCTCAAACATGCTTGGAAATGTGAGCATTATTTTGACAACCTTCTTCGAGATAAATCGAAATTGCAGTACTGGCTAAATACATGCGCGCAGCGGCCGGCAATGTTGTATGAAAATCCATATCTGTCGTGTTTAGCGACCAAATAAATTACATACTAAACTCATATCTGTCGTGTAATTTAAAAATGGAACGATCTTTTTCTCCGAAACATGGCGACCAAGGAGGTAACTTATCAAAGGTTTTATTTAAATTTCGAACTGGCTTGCAAATAGAAAGCTGTTTATTGAAAAAAAAAAAACTAATTGTTGTTCGATGTTCGTCATTGATTTTGAAAAGAGTTTTAATTTCCGCGAATTATTTGAGAAAATTTACTGTTTTAATTTCCGCGCATTATTTGAGAAAATTACTATACAAGCCTTGGCCACAACTAGGCATTGATGGACTTACGTATGTGTGCCTCGGCTTCGCCTCGGCCCACATTTACACGTTCGTCCATCAATGCCTCTGTTGCTGGCCGCTGCAGTAATGTACTATAAAGTCAATCTGATATATTTCTTGTAGGAAGACTTCAAAACTCAGTTTATTACCAGTAGTTTTGGAGTAGCAGTTCCGTCACCGAGAAGAAATCCTACAGAGAAACAGGTTCATACAAGCTCGCTGTCGTACATCAACGTTCACGTACAACCATAGCTGTAGTGGTATAACAACCGACGCCAGTTTGTATAAAGCTGTTTCGGTGGTTCCGTCGAGGAACTATAAGATATTTTTCCTAGTATTTCCGCGGAACTAAAGTATGAATTTGTAATTCTAACCACATCAAAAACATTTCATTTCAATATCGGGTTTCTGCCTTCGTATCGTCCATTTAATTAGTAATTGACAAAGTAAAGAAAGGGTAACTCACGATCCTCCGAAGTCGACGAAGAACAGACGCTGCAGTATTTCGTAGGTGACGAGCGTCACACCGAACTGTGGCGACGATCTGAATACTCGAGCTGTAAACAAATACATTTGTGTTACCAATTGATATCATCATCAGATCCGGCTTATTGCAAACCTTACAAGAATCAAGCACACCCCGGACACTGCTAACAAGAAACAGAAATTGACAAGATGACGTCAGCACATGCGAAACCAAATAAATTTAACCTTAAGTCTTGTTCTTAGGTAACTGCCGAGGTAACTGGAGGGCGATATAGTCCGAGATCCGACCGTAAAATTATGCACCTATTTCTTAGGCGAACGAAATGTGATTCTAGTGTATGTTTACACAGGGGTTAATTCAACGCCGCCAGGTTGCCTAGAAAAATCTTGCCGCAAATTACTTTTCCACTATAATTTTTGGTATAACTTTTTCCACCTGTCTGCTAGGGAAGTAAATGACGTGCCATCGGAAGGAGACTGATCTAAAGTACTGGAAAAAATTGGGTTGCCACCTCTAAGTCTGCCGCAACTATAGGGTTGCCAGGTTTAAAAATGACTTGTTTGAACCTGCCAACCCTATAGTTGATTGAGAGGTGGCAACTCTAGTTTTTCCAGTACTTTAGATCAGTCTCCTTCCGATGGCACCTCATTTACTTCCCTAACAGACGGGTGGAAAAAGTTATACCAAAAATCATAGTGGAAAAGTAATTTACGGCAAGATTTTTCTAGGCAACCTGGCGGCGTTGAATTAACCCCTGTGTAAATATACACTAGAATCACATTTCGTTCGCCTAAGATATAGGTGCATAATTTTACGGTCGGATCTCGGACTAATAGACGGGGTGATGTAAAAAGTTGGTGGGAGGCAGGGAGTGTCCGTACTGTATGTAGTAATAGATACTCTTTCTTATACTGTGACTCAAGTCTAGGTCGCCGCTGTTGATCCTGTTTTACAGGAGTTACAGTGGTGGGTGGCAATTTGTGGTGGGCCTTTGGCCATTCAAAAACTCCCATGAATGTATACTATCCATCATCATTCCTTTTACCATTGATCTTTTGATAACATAAGTTATAATGAATGAATGTTTTATTTTATTTTAGACATTATAATAACTAAAACACCACTACCTGCACCACACCCCTGGCACTCCAGTCAGCCAGGCGGGAGGCCATTGCATGCAGTGGGATCCAATAGGCTATAACTTACTAACCTTTAAGGTGGTTGCAGAGAGGTCAATTTTATACAATCTTTTCTAGCAATAAATATAGCCTATGTTACTCAGGGTGAATGCAGCTTTCTAATGGTGAAAGAATTTTTTAAATCGGCGCAGTACTTTTTGAGCCTATTCATTACAAACATACAAAAATAGGTACAAATCTTTCCTCTTTATAATATTAGTGTAGATAACGAAGATATAAAGCTTTTAAAATTTTGTATGAAAAATTTCAAAGCTTTATATCTTCGTAATTATCTTATACAGTGCAAATGTTATTTGTGACGCGACATCTAGATTTTCTAAACTATTTTTCCATTTATATAATATTACTTTTATTAATTCCGTCTACGCGTATTGTGCGTTAAACTTTTGTATGGACTGAACCCACCTTAAGTCCATTACACATTTGGTACATTCGGTAAAAAGAATATACAATAATAAAATGTAAATCTATGCTGCTAATAAATCCAACTTACCAACAGCACCCTTCCAGAAGGCCCTCGCGCCTTCCTCTGCGTATATTTTCCTCGTTGCGTCTATTACACCGTTGTATGTAGTTTGTCCCGATCGCGCTACCACCTGAAATTAACAGAAATTACAACCTGATCATGAACCATCCAAACATGTAAGTTTTTGAGATTACAAGTTATTTGAAAACGACTACTTCGCAAGCAACGTTGCGGGTAAACGCTAGTGTATTATCAACGGTGGTCGGAATCTGCCGGTCATTCAAGGTCCGAATTTAAGTGATATGATTGGGGCCCTCGTTTTAATTTTAATTTATCTGTATTTTGCAAGAATTTCTTATATTTATTTATAATAATGAATTTCTTGTTATTTTGACATTCTAAACAAAGCCAACCACCTATAGTAGCCCTCCCCCACTGTCACAACACAATTTTAGAAAAGAGGGCCCTAATCATATAACTTAAATGTGGCCCTGGCCTTCAGATTCCGACCTCTGATTATCAATAAAATTTCTCACGGAGTTTACTAATCCATACATCTACAAAAACCTTGCTACAAAAATGGAAAGGATCATTGAAACCTGTGAAGACGTTTGGGTCATCTCTCATCTGTGACATTAAGGCCTCATCTTCAGATTGCGCTGACTTAAAATTCTTGAATTTTTTACACCTGTAAGGCACCATAGACCTTAGTATTTGGTATTAATTTAAACTTGATACCTCTACCCCTTCCTGGCTGCCTTCCTGAGAAAAAGGGTCTTGACAGATACAGACGGACCACAAAGTGATCCTATAAAGGTTCAGTATTTTCCTTTTGAGGTACGGAACACTAAGAGTTGAGCCGTATCTGGCAGCACGGAATCGCATTTTTTCACGCTCTCTCCTACTCTGTTGCTCAGGAACGTCATTAGCTAAAGCGAGAAGGGTCGCAGCATTATCGGTGCTGCCGCATGATGTTGCTTTCCCGCTATCTTTCTCGCACTAGCAAATGACTTTACAGACAGGACAGAAAAAGGATGGAGCGTGAAAAAAAGCGATTCCGTGCTGCCAGATGAGGTTCAACGCTAAAAATGGAAAGGGTCATTGAAATATCTTTTATAATGCGCACATCCAGAGAGTGGAATGCCCTACCTGCGTCAGTATTTCCGAGCACTTACAACCCGAATTACGAGTGAATAGGCTTCTTCTGGGTGAGCTCGCTACATCTTCGACCCCATCTTCGTCCTGAGAGCTGGATTGAGGTCAAGAGCAAACCCATACGTAATAAAAAAAAATTGGTGCAGCAATTTTTTTGATAAATCGATAGTACACATATGGGTCCGACAAAGAACCTCAGTTTTTTAAAGAACAATAAACGTAAGAAAGTAACCTGTAAGCGCGTTTTGATGACGTCGGCGGGAGTGACGAGCGACGCGGCGGGGATACCGGCGATGGCTCCGGCCGCCAGGAGGGTCAGCGGGTGGTTGTAGCCGTTCTCGTCGGCGAATTTAGCCTGCAATTCATTAATTTGACATAGATTGGTTATTAACATGTTATAGCCATATTGTCGTGTCTGGAAGGGAAGATAGAAGACCCAGACGAGTTATCTAGCCCGAGTGATGGAAAAGGTTGATGTCGTGTCGTATCAAGAACTCAAGACACTAGCGGAAAAGAGACATGATTGGCGAATACTCCACCCGCAAGAGCGTAGTTCTTAAATAAGATGATGATGATGATGATAGTCATATTGTGTTATGTCACGTCTGATACATAATAAAGCAATATAATTCATGTTGTAGATTCTTGGCAGAAGTATGAATTTTGGTAAACCGTACAAAATGTTATCCCGGTTTCCACTCCTTTGGGGGTTGAATTTCAAAAAAACCTTTTTTAGTGAGCACCTATAGGTATAATGCTAATAGAAACTTTCATGAAATTTTTTTGTTTGTAGTCTTGACAGTTTTGGAGATTTCTTAGTGGATTTGCAAATTCAAGCATATTCGACACAGCGGGTCCGAAAAAAGTACAAATTTCTGCCACCCCGGGCGCTGCGATCGATTTGACATATCCCATCACCAACTTTGCCAATACAAAGAAGAATGAAAGATTTTCTGTTCGTTTTTCTTGATTTTCAGACTTCTTCTTCTTATCGTGTGGGCAGAGCCCTGGTGTCAGAGTTTTTTCAGACCGCCTTACGGCCTCTGACGTGGTGTTTATGTAACGACTACTACCACCAGAGATAGTAGCCGGGACCAACGGCTAAACGTGCAATCTGAAGCAAGGAATCATTTTTCTTTTCGGACAATCAGGTGATTCAGCCTGCAATGTCCTAACCAACTGGGGAAAAACGCACAAAGTGACATATCACTAGGTGTCCCCCGTGGGAATCGAACCCACGACCTCCGTGTCGAGAGCCAATGCTCTAAACCATTAGACCACGGAGGCAGTTTATTTTCAGACTAATATAATTGTGTTCACACTAACCTTAACATGAGCATAAGCGGGGAAGTAAATAGCACTGAAGGGCACATCTCTCAGCAGACACGCCTTAGCACCCTTGTACAGTCCGAACAGCCCGAGGTCCTTTACAACGGACAGGGCCCGCACTTTGCCCCCGCCCGCGATCTCGCCCGCCACTTGCAGACGAATTTTTACTATTTCTAGAGGATTCGTAAATACTACTTGGGACCCACCAGCCTGGAAAGAAAATATTTTTTAGGGTTAAAATCATCGAGCATATAAATAATAGGTAGAGGGTTAAATGCACGTCATCATCATCTCAGCCGATGGACGTCCACTGCTGGACATAGGCCTCCCCCAAGGATCGCCATAACGACCGGTCCTACGCTGCCCTCATCCAACGGGTTCCCGCCGCCTACACCAGGTCGTCAGTCCACTTTGTGGCAGCGTGCGTAGGCCCCCCACGCTGCGCTTTCCGGTACGCGGTCCCCACTCGAGAACTTTTCGGCCCCATCGGCCATCGGTTCTGTGAACAATGTGCCCCGCCCACTGCCACTTTAGTTTAGCAATTCTTTGGGCTATGTCAGTCACTATGGTTCTTCTGCGTATCTCTTCATTTTTGATTCGAACTCGCAGGGAAATACATTTTATAATTGGACAATCACTTGCGGTCCCCGACACATTAATTGACCTAGAGAGTTAAACAGTAAAATATATATATATTAGCTTACATCAAAAATAATAGGTGACCGAAATATTTTTAACTTTTTAATGTTTGTTTTCGACGTAGCTGGTCGCAAAAATTAACTTTTTATTTAAAAAAAAAACGCTTCCAAATCGGTCCACCCGTTTGGGAGTTACGATGCCATAGACAGACAGATCGACATAGGCGCTAAACTTTAACAGCCCTTTTTTGCGTCGGGGGTTAAAAATGTACTTACACAAGCACCAGCGAGGATTTCCGAGTAGATCGAAATGTTTCCTTTCGAGTCCATAAACTTATCTCGCACGAAGTCGTTCATCTGAAACATAATGCGAACTAAATTAGTACTTACTAATTCACTAGCATTGTGCTACCACTACGAATTGAACGCCTGACAACTAGGGGCCAGCTAGTATACACCTATGAGAATGATGTGCTCACATGCCCGTTATGGGCGAGGATCTATACAAAGAATATTGATTATATGAGAGCTCATAAACGTCAAGAACGGAGCAGTCGCCGTGGCCAAAATCGGTTAGGAGTACATGACCATCATTTTAAGAAAATAAATAAATCATGTACCTTAAGAATATTAAATCATGTACCTACCTAATTAATTAATTTAGTTGGTTTATACCTATTGTAACAGGGCAATAAACTGTCTCCCAATACACGGTTTTCCGACTTTGGGAGTCAGTTTTTTTTTTATAGGCTGAAAATAGCAATGTGTGTAGTCGATTCGAAGGCTGAAATGGACTACGGACGTGCGTTTATACAGGGTTAACCGACTTCAAAAGAGTAGATTGCCGGGTTCTTGTAAATACTAACCAACTGAAGATTTTTGGTAGTGAGTTAAAGTTACCATTATACTTAAAATCCTCTTTCTACTAGTAAAACTGACGAGGGAATCTACCGGTAAGTTTCAGAGTTAGTTAGGTGTAAAACCATCTTTCTTGAGGAACTGACTAATTTTAAAGGCAATAAACCAGGCAATAACTCAGATCCCCAATTTCTTGTGTTTGTTAGTATTAGTAAGAACCGACAACATGGCTGGTGTAGACCACGTATTCATTCATTGTATGATATCACCAGGGAATCGAATATTCGTCAACTTACCGTCAACTTGATGGCCTTCTCCGGAGCAACACCGATCAGCTGCGGCACGAGTCCTCTATACAGCCCGAAGAGTCCCTCGTGCCGGATGACCTTCTTGAAGCAATCGATCGAGTTTCTGTAAGCGACCTCGCCGATGAACGAGCCTGTACGCTGGTTCTGCATTCTTGTTTTGACTAAATCGATGGGGTAGACCGCTGAGGCACCGACGGCTGTGGGTGGACAGGTTAGGTTTTATTATAAAGCACACAGTGCATTCTAATTGTTTTCTGGAAAAGCGAGACTTTTTTAGGAGTTCTCATAATAATGTAGTATCCGAAAATTTTATATTTCATTTATTAAAAAAAATATGTTTACCATTTGTGTAATACAAGTAGGTAAAAAAAAGGCGGTCATATCGCTAAAAAGCGATAAACATAAGTACTCGTCGACTGGAATTAAATTCTTAAAGCTACAGAAAGTATGTCTAAAATTGTTAGCTAGTTTGGCAGCCCTATGGTATAATTATGTTTACTCACCACCAGCAATAGAACCGAGTGTGAATCTGTAAGTGCTCTCCAAGATCTGAATAAAGACTCCTCGCTCTTCGGGACTCTGCAACAAACAAACGATATATTTACCACATTCTTAGAACAAAGTTACACTTATATCACTTATATGAGAAGGTTCCGGGCGTTTAGTGTTATACAAGTATTATGGATTGTAGGTATCAGGGTCATAATAATAATAAACAGGGCATCACGTTATAATTCTGTGGCTTAGATCTAAAGATACAGTTGGCCAAGAACGTGGTCTGTCAATTTGTATAAATCATCCTAGCTAATAAAATTCAGACACGATTGAGATTGAAATAACAAAATTCAAAACTATACGTCTAATAGAACCTCCTCCTTCTTTGAAGTCGGGTAAAAATATACATTATTGTTTCATGACGTGCAATTTGCAAACGAATTTGCAATCTTACAGTTGTTTTAGGAGTAAATCCTTTTTGTCTTAGCCATTTAAAATAATAGTTAACGGTGATCAAAACATGTACCCTGGATAATTTGTAGTCAATAATACGTGGACATAATTTGGAAAAATATTTACAAATAGAATAATGTTAACATTTATTGGCAAATACTATGGACACTTGGGCACACTTAGTGGACAAACGCCCATGCACAGCCTAACCGCGTAGGTAGGATTTTGCTTCTGCTCCAGTAGTGGGGACAATGAATGTTGATAATGATTTCGATGAAGACTAAAAGTAGAAGAGAAATACGAAATTCGATTCATATCTTTTCCTAATTACTTAGATAAAGGTGAGACAAGTAAATGACTTATTTGTGTTAACGTATAGAGTGCGTAGGTATTGCTAGAGAAGCGAAGAATAAAATTATGAAAACTTTGTGATTATGATTATGACAGATATTTAAAGCGAAATAACATTTTTAATTTATTTTAGAGATTCAGGTACTTTATCAATACTGCTTGATTTAGTGTATTGTATTTAAAGTACCGCCAACTTTTTAAATCGTTAATCTTAGTTCACTAAATAGAGTCATCTTGAAAATTATTCTGAATGATTATTTCTTTACTAAAACTTCTGATTATGAAAATGTTACGATGGATTAATAAAATAAGTGGGAAGAAGGAAGAACTTTAATGGTAAAGATCGGCTTACAAAATACGTAATCAACTTAGACGAAGCATAACAATAAAAAAATAAAAAACTTTTACAATCAAGTGATCAAATAGAAAAATGATGAATCGAGATTTTAGCAAAGCCTTGAAAGGAATCAAACGAATACCTTGGATAATAATCTTTGTTCTAATAAACATAAGGCTCACCAAAATCTCACAAGAAATAGAGGAAAAGGTTAAAAACATTGCAAGCTTCGACCTTTACTTACCCAACAGCTTCCACAACAGTCTACTAAGCGAAACCCTCCTAATATATTTACCTCCTCCTTTTCAGCAGTGAAAGAAAGAGAAAAACACAGAGCTGTAAGTTAGTATCCAACTCTTATGTTTAACGACATAAAGGCTAAATTCTAAACATACATTTTTCGGCTCCTGTTGGGGTTAATGTTAAAACGGCACAGCTATATCTGTTTTTGGGTAGGTGGGAAAGAGATGGTTATACTTACAGAGACCGCTTTGATTTCTGCTAGGCGTCGTGAGACTTGTTTGAAGTACTGCTCTGGCGTGATGGAGTTGAGGTCGCTGTATACGATACGGCTGGAAACAGAAAATTTACATTGATTTTAGAGGTCTCTTGCGCTGAAAAATAACTGAAATGAGCGACTTTATAATAAAAAAAACTGTAACATTAGCAATAAATACTACTTCATCCAATTATTAATTTTCCAGTTGATCAAATTAATTTTCCATGTACACACGGCGACAGGTCAGGTTACCCTGTTTGAACTTTGAACAATTAGAAGTTGAACGCTGCGAATCGTGCGAGGGTGCGGTATGTTGTTGTTGTTTCGTCTCACAGCACGCTGCGCCCGCGCCGGCAGCCGCGTCTATGCAGGCTCTCTACCGCACTATTTTGTGTTTTGTACGTAGTGTAGTTATGGGTATATAGGGTGCGTAACCTGATGTGTCGCCGTGTGTACCTACAAAGTATTTAATTATTTTGAACTTTACTTATAAGAAAAATAGCTCAAGTTTGGAAAAAGTTGTGCAAAGGAAAGAAACTGAAAGAGCAGAATAATGGTTCATTTTCTTTATCTTGATCTGATATGAAGTGATGAGTATTTCAGGCATCAATTATATTTAAAATATATTATGGGGTCTTAAGAGTGCTATCGGAGTCCAGTGGCGCCCTCGTCACAATAATAAAGATTTCTCAATAAAAAAAGCCTAAATTAAAAAAAGTGCCGTTCTTTTTCTTTTTTCAAAATTTGTATGTTTAGACCTTTAAAAAACCTATAAAAGTATTCTATGTTCTATGAAAATAGCTTGAAGGCTTTTGTAGTTTGTCAAGTGGGCACTTTTTAAATTTAGGCTTTCTTTATTGAGAAATCTTTATTAGTGTGACGAGGGCGCCACTGGACTCGAATAGCCCTCTTAATGAATGGTCGAGGCGAATATGCTGACGGTTTTTTAAGATGATCAGACCATCAAATGTATATGTATAGGTACATTCTAGCAAAAACAAAATAAGGTCGAATATAACTGATCATGATCAATAACGACTGCTGTCATCCCAGCATGCTTGATAAATTGTAAATTTAACTTGGTCCCCGTAACGAATGGGATTTTTGCGCTGAACAGTTTCAAAGATAAACTCGATGACGTTCGTTTGTACTATTTACAGCTTGGCCAAAAAGAGTAGAACCAGTAGATAACTGAGGTAGATAGGATCTACATAGTATTTATAGTTAAAAATAGTGGTCGGTCTTGATTTCAATAAATAAAAGTGTCAGTGGAAGTGATTTGACGTTCTTGCAAAGAAAGTGGCGCCCTAAATTGTTTCTACTCTTTATGGTCAAATTGTATTTGCTTATGACATACTCATTGCTGCATGCTTGAAATCTTAAACATGCTATGTACAATTACAAATTTAACTGTGTAGTTGAGGAAATATGTGATAGAAAGCAGTGTCCGGTCTGTTTATAGGACCGTAATGATAAATCTAGAAAATAATAAAAAAAAAAACAAAAAAAATCTCACGAAAACAGAAAGAGAACAAAAATATATCAATCAACAACTGTTTAAACAAACTTTCTGCTGCTGTGATGTTCAGTTATCCCTAGTTTTGTAGACAGGCTCTCTTCAGTCCTGCGCCCGCGCCGGCAATGCAACAAAACTATATTCCATTAGAATATTTATTTATGTTACGCCACCTATCACAACTTGACTCGTAATTCCATACTGAGACATGCAATACCTATGCTAAAAGTGAGCCTTGCTACAACTGCACGCTTCAAAAAATAGTTAATATTTGTCGCTATGTTCCTGACCACCCAATTATAATTTCTATTATATTTTAGTTGACGTATAGCAAAGTGAATATACTAATAGTGAGGGTGCTCTCGGGTCGCGACGGGCCTATCGTGCGGGGTGCGGGTGGCGGGGGGCGCGGTCCCAGTACCGATTCACCTGTGCGCTGTACCCCTCACCCCTCCGCACACCGCTCGTTTTTTTTCTTCATATTTATTTAAAGAATCTTTGCCTATGGCTATGTACTTGATCGTGTTAGTTCACTCTATCGATTTCTGTCATTCAGGAACGTCATTTGCTAAAGCGAGAAAGAGGGCGGGAATGCGACAGCACCGGCAGTGCTGCGACCTTTCTCGCTCTAGCAAATGACGTTCTTGAGAGACAAAAAAGGATAGAGCTTGAAAAAATTCGATTCCATGGAATCAGCAGCAGCAGCATTTGGCAGCATGCTGCCAAATGAGGCTCAACCCTAAATAATTCGCAATCAAATACAAAGTATATTCTTGATTGCAAGGAAATTAACCTTCAGTCATGTAATTTTTTTGTTTATTCATAGTCCAAAATTCATAACAACGTAATCAACCAACGCAACGTCACATTTCTAAGATTGCACTACACGGTCCCGATCAATCAAGCAAGAGATAAGTCTATCGTACGACACCGTGCGAGCGCATGGTGATAACAAGTGACACCAGCCGCCGTAGTATGCCACCGTGATACAGCGCTATCGCACCTTCGCTATCTTTTTATTTGCGCGCAAACGAACGAGATAAAAGGCGTGATATAGCCGTATCACGCGCAACATGCTAACTAGGCAGCCAGCCGTATAGTAATACGGTGCGCATATAAAACATGACTATTAACAACCATAATGTGAGATTAGATTACCGTTATGGTAGTGGTGATTGTCAAGATCACGGGCGATATCGTTTTTTATCTTCGTGCATTTGAGGTTGATAGTATTTTATGCATAATAACAGCGTTGTCAATGAGGTTATGTAATGGGCACTACTTAACTTTGTCCGGTTAAGATTAGGAGAAAGTCTGACTTTGCAGGCATTTCATGGGAAATTTGTTTCAGTGCAGTTATCAAATATTTTCTTTTCTAATTCGATTTCGAAAATATTATTCATACACATTGATTTCAAGTGTATCTGTGGGGAGGATTAGTGTCTTTTCAGCTAGATAAAACTTAGACTATTTATGTCTAAGAGATAAAAGTAAATTCCGAAAGGTAATGAATTATTTATTCGTAAACTACTCTCGTTGGTCGCATTGGGGTAGAGATTTTCTATTTATATTTTATATTGAGAAATATTTATAGAATTATCTTTATGAATATTCAGTTTTAGAAAGGCTCACTTTCTTTTTAGTCTCTTCCATTATCTGATTAAACTGAAGAGTATCGCGTACACCAGTTACCTCTATCTAAATTAATCTGTACAATACATCTAATATTCTAAGTCCATAAGCAATTTCATTCAATTACTATTCTACGTGCAAAGCAACATTATTCTAGTATCTAATCGAAACATAAGAAAAAATTTGATTGAAATAAATAAAGTCAACAAATGATAGTGCTTTTGACAAATTGTTAGACATAATTTTATTTTAAATTTGGTTTAAAATTTTAGCCATGAAAGAGAACAAATAAAGATTGTTGGAAATGTCCGACTTTATAGACGGAGATCCGACCGTAAAATTATGCACCTATTCCTTAGGCGAACGAAATGTAATTCTAGTGTATGTTTATACAGGGCCATTTCTAGTGTATGTTAATTCAACGCCGCCAAGTTGCCTAAAAAAATCTTGCCGCAAGTGCCTTTTCCATTATAATTTTTGGTATAACTATTTCCACGTGTTTGTTAGGGAAGTGAATGAGGTGCCATCAGAAGAAGACTGGTCTAAAGTACTTTAAAAACCCTAGTTTTTAAAGTACTTTAGACCAGTCTCCTTCTGATGGCACCTCATTCACTTCCCTAACAAACACGTGGAAATAGTTATACCAAAAATTATAATGGAAAAGGCACTTGCGGCAAGATTTTTTTAGGCAACTTGGTGGCGTTGAATTAACCCCTGTATAAGCATACACTAGAATTACATTTCGTTCGCCTAAGGAATAGGTGCATAATTTTACGGTCGGATCTCGGACTATTAGTGGATTTTGTGATTACCATCATCATCAGCCTGTATAGGCCCCACTGCAGGGCACAAGGCTACACTAATAAGAAAGAGCAGACTGGTGGAGAAAAGTTAGAAGTGAATGTGCCGCCAAGAGTATTTTAAAACTGTATCAAAAGAATATAATCGGTCCAATGCTATCTAACGGCACTTTCCGGGACCAAATGCTTAAAGCGCCTTCTGAACCACGGAGGGAGGTATTAATTAATTAATTAATATAATAATTTTAACACTACATTTATTGACTTTACTTTATTTTGACAGCTTAAAACCATTATTTCACAGTTAGGTACTATTAACACAGCCTCAAAGTAAGTCAAATACAAATGAAATCAAAGTGAAACAGTGAAATACTGGCGTTAAGGTCTATTCCACTAAAGCAGAGACGAATGTAACAGAAAACATTTCCATAGGAATTTATTACTTCCATATACTACCATTTCTTAGTTTCTCTCGCAGTCGTCTCAATTTAGTATACAACCACAAAAGATAATTAGTATAAAAACTCATAAAAATCTCACCCGTTCGAATGGTGAAGCTTGTCGGATAACGTGAACAGAATATCAACTTCCAGCGGCGTGATCTGACTCATCATCTGAGCAGAATGCAAGAACTCTTCTTTGGTCACCTCTTGAGTTCGGGAGCCGTTGGTGGCGTTGAGGTAGACACGTTTGATGAGTTCCATGTTGTTTAGGAGCGAGGTGAAGGCCATGTAGTAGGGGAAACTGATCTTGCGCTCGCCTTGCGGGAAACCGGACGCCTGGAATGTTAGGTTGAATGGTCATTTTGTTTGTTGATACAATGCTGAACTATGGACATTATGTGATGCGCACAAAGTTGTTGATTTTAGTGTCGTTTGGAAATGTGTAGACCAGCACGTTAATAATTTCGGTAGGTGATCCTTTCGGTTTTCGGTGGCTTTTTTTGTTTTTTTGGGAACTGGCACTTTCAGAAAGTGGACTTTTGGGAATTAAATAAATACCTAAACTTTCACATCAATGATGAAGTCACATTTAAAGTACCAGAACCAAGCCTGGACTTGTATTATGATGACTAGACAACACTATAGAATACATACACGGTCAGTCTTTATATCCTGTCGGTTTTTTCAGAGGATGATCACACCATCAAACTGAACTATTTTTTTGATGGGACCAACATCGAAATCGCGAAAAAAATCTGCTGTCAGCATTCAGCATATTAAGGGATGAACTTCATCTGGCAGCACGGAATCGTATTTGACTCTCTATCCTTTTCTGTCGCTAAGGAGAGTCATTTGCTAGAGCGAGAAAGACAGCGGGAATGCAACAGCACGCGGCCACACCGGCAATGCTGCGACCTTTCTCGCTCTAGCCAATGAAATTCCTGAGCGACAAAAAGGGATGGAGCATTAAAAAAATCGATTTCTTCCAACCAGATGAGTCTTAAGAAAGACTTTGTATGTAAGAGACTGTGCCCGAGTTTACATACTATGCGATACTTACATTAATAACTTTAGTCTTCAAATCCTTCGTCAGCAAATGATTCTTGATAGACAGCATGATATCTCTAAAATCTCCGGCACTAATAAACCCAGTGCCATCCTTGTCGCACTTCTTGAAAGCTTCCACTCCGTACTCCTCGTGGAAGTCGTGAAGGAACTGACTGAATTCGGGGTAGGTGACTAGTCGCTTCTTATCCTTGCCGAAGTAGAGACGTACGAATGTACTCTCCATGTTGAATGGAAGCTTCTTGTGGAGAGCTGTCTTGTGCATGACTTCGGTGAATTCGTCTGGAATTTTTGAGCAGAATCATAAGAAATTGTTCCAGGAATGTTTTTAGCAATCTAACTAAAGACAAAACGAGATTATATCAAACTAAACAACTTTTAATATGGGACCAACAATGAAATCGCAAGAAAAACTGCAGTTTCATCATCATCACAAATAAAACTACCAGCTGTCTTTTGAAGCGTGCAGGCAACACACACATTTTTTTTAACATTACCTATTGTAGGTTTCTGGATGTAATGAAGTGTCAATGTCAAGTGGTTGGTGGGTGGCTAGACTAAAAAATATTGCACAAGAAACCTTATCCCTTAATCATCTTGAACGACACCGACAAGAGAAACTGGAGTGGTCCATTCTAAGCCTGATCCACACGGCTAGCAATTAGCGAACTGCTACAATTTACACCACCTTAAAAAACCGTTACAGAGAAAATAATAACCCTAGTTTATCTTCGTTTGAGCAGAGTCCTCCTAAAACTCGAAGTTGTTGAGTTGAAGAGTGCAAAGTCAAAAAGGGCGCGAAAACCAGTAGCGGCGTGCCAATAGCGGCGATGGATTGAAGGTGGCACATCCTGATTGGTCAATATAATTTCGCGCGCTATTAAAATTTGTCAACTGCGCAGGTACATCGGGGAACTTATAAAATCTGGTAATACCATACAAAAACAAATCTTACCAAAAGCGACGAGTCCATTGCCATTAGTGTCGAACAGCTGGAAGGCGGTCTTATAGAGCGCGTCGGGCACGCACAGCAGCCCCTCGAACGCCTGGAACTCCGAGAAGGAGATGAACCCATCCTTGTCCATGTCCACGATGCCAGCGATGAGCTGCACCGACTCCTTGTTGTAGTCATCTGAGGAGAAAATTAGGTGTTTCCAAGATTAGTATAACCAGACCAGAAATACAGTATGTAAACTAACTAAAGGCAAACCTTTTAAGGGGATGATCAGACCATCAAACTGAACAACTTTCTCTATGGGACCAACATCGAAATAGCGAACAAAAAAATCAGCTGTTCCATACATTTGGGTTGAGCTAAAGGCAAACCCTATGAGGGGATGATCAGACCATCAAACTGAACAACTTTCTCTATGGGACCCACAAAGAAATCACAAAAAAAAAAAATCTGCCGTTTCGTATGGGACAACAGTTTTTTTTTTTGCGATTTTGATGTCGGTCCCATAGAGAAAGTAGTTCAGTTTGATGGTCTAATAATCCCCTTAAAAGGTCTGCCCTTAGTTAGTTTACATACTGTAAAATAAAACTGGTTTGGGGTAGTTTCAATGATTTTCCGCAACATGGCGAGGATTTTTTTTATTTAGTCGGGCTTTAAATAAATATCATAGCATATGCTCATGACTATATTCCCCGAGAGGGTACTCAGAGATATTCTGAAACCTCAGATCATCCACGTTTCACTAGTAGTACCGAAACTCTGTACAGTATGATGGAAGTGAGCCCGTCGCCACTTATAATGGACAATTACTGCTCTATTCTGAATATCCTACCTCTACGACTACTACTATCGCCTATGCGTCAGAAAATTTTTTAACCAGGGAAATTCCAATTCTTTATAACTTTAATGTACATTGATAAATGACAGCAACATCGCTGTCGTACAATATACCTAGTACTAAAACATTAATATTACGTAAATTTTCCTCATTTACAGAATTGCATATTGAATGCATAAATTCACTCATAATGGAGGAAAATCGTTTAAGTACTTATGTTCAAAGACATACTATACAATATCACTATGAGAACGACGTACTCACGTGCCCACAATGTGCAAGGACCTTCTCTAAGAAGATTGGTTATGTTAGCCACCTGAGAGCTCAACGCCAACAACGGAGTTGAAGCAGTCGCCGTGGATGAAATCGGTCAGAAGTACACATACATACAAAAAAGAACCTCCTCCTTTTTTGAAGTCGGTTAATGAGTGTACCAGTTGATATAATCTACTGACTCATCAACGCATGTTGAGGATATGGGAGTTAGTAAGTAGACTTGGTGACTTAAAGTAAAGGTAAATGTGTGTAAAGTACACATACTTACTAATAACATTTGTTTACCTTTATAATAAATTATTAAGTGTACCTACCTTCTTAGTGTAACTTATAAGGGAGAAAATAAAGATTTTTGTGCCGTTTGAGAGTACCGGAGAGTCAAATGGCACCTTTACCATTTATTTATTTATTAATCTTTATTAGTTATCAAACAGCAAATTACTTAATTTCTAATACAACAACATATAAATTATACAGCGCCAATTACATGATAACACGTTTTAAAACCTGTTTCATATTTTTTTTGTCCCTTGACCTTACAACAAGGGACAAAACTAAAAAAATATGAAATTGAACTGAACTGTTGATATTTGAGAGCAGTCACTATGTAACCACACTCACCACAAATATACATTATACTCTATGGATTTTTATGAGTTATGTGTTGTTGTGTAAACTTTATTTTCGACTAACATCTCTATGTCAGTCGAAAATAAACGTTACTGTAAAATAATAAGCCATAAAGTGCATACCTTCGTCGAATAGTCCGAGGTACTTCCTGACAAAATCTTCACTAGTGATGTGCTTCTCGCCGTTCCGTTCGACGGTCGCAAACTTCAAGAATATCTCATGAAGTCGGTCTGTGTCCGCCCTTTTTAGATAACCAGCCCCCTGTGGATTAATTCTTATGTTATTTTATTGTCTTGGCGGCAAAGCGCATGTGCCTCCTCGGTGATGGATATCCAAAACTGGAAGATCTTAGGCTTCTTCCCCTCAATGGTATCGCCTCCTTCATTGACCATGTATTTGAAGTAAGCAAAAAGTATTGGGGCTAACACAAAAGATCCCACTGGGTCGAAGTGTGGCTGGCTTGCCAGCCCCCACAACAAGATAAGATAAGATGTTATTTTATTTCAACATCAATCTGCAGTTTCGTACAAAAGTTCAAAACTCTTTTTTTGTGATTATCTATTTGGTCCCATAATTAAGGGATGACTCTGAACAAAAGATGTTCAGCATCCCTTAAAATATCTGGGATTCATTTGATGGCACTTGTTGTTGACATCCATGTCCAAAGAGGGATTTCAGTTTGAGACTTAAAATTTTTATTTGAAATACTGGGACAAACCACCATAGTCATATTTAAAGGGATGGTTCAGACCATCAAACTGAACAACTTTCACTAAGCCACTAAGGAGACAAAGTCGAAAAATATGAAAAAGATCTCCATACATTTAAGTCAAGTAGGCACTGCAATTTAGTGTGAAACAGCAGTATTTTTTTTGTTTATGAAAGACGTTCAGTTTGATGGTCTGAACCACCCCTGTAAATGATATTAGGAGGGTGTTTCAACTTCCCTATAACAAAAAAAACTCAAAATTAAATAGGGCAGCCTTGTGCATGCATATGCTCACGACTATATGCCCCGATGGAATAGTCAGAGACATTCTGAAACCTCAGAACATCCACATTTCACTAGTAGTACCGAAACTCTGTCCAGTGTGACGAGGAGTGAGCCCGTCGCCACTTAATAATGGACAGTGGGTTACAATACATGCTTCGAAATTGAAGCATACAGGTTTCCTCACGATGTTTTACTTCACCGAAAAGCCAGTGGTGTTAGAAATCGTATATAAATTCCGCAAAACTCATTGGTACGAGTCGGCTTGCATAAGTATGCGCACTATCTAACTGATTATCTCGTTACATTCAGAATTATATATTCTACATTAACCGTCACAAGACCCTGAAGATCTATACCAAAATCAATTACGTATAGTTACCTACATCACAATCATGATTTTCTTTTATATTATGTTTAAGTAGCAACATGATTAGGAATTACTAAATATAGACCTTATTGCAACCACATAATGCATCACGTAAACCTTCATAACATGTGATCTTGTACATACCTATGTATTAACAACATAGTAACACCTTGAAATGTGGTAATTTCCATAGTGCAATATATCTAATTATTATATATTGTTATGGTAAAAATATAAACTGTCATAATATTACATTGATAACTTATCTGACTTTCGATGACGGACTGAATGAGTTTATTTGTCTCTAGATAACATTATTATGTAAGAATAATAAAATATTTCACACTAATAAAAGCAAATAAGTCTTACTTTATCATTTTATATTATAAGCAAAGAGAAAATAATCACTATGTTTTATTTAAAAGTAGAACAAACAAATAATTAAATTAAAAACAAAAGAAGGCCTAATAAAACACATTTTCAAAGAGATTTCACTCTCAATATTACAAGGTCAGAGTAACAGAGATGCCATTATATTTAAAAAGAAAATGTTTGAGATATATATCGAAAGTATGTTAAACAAATATCAAACCCATTTCGCTGAGTATGGGATTCAAAATCCTTGAATCACATTACAAAAATTTCATTATCACTGGCCACTCACAGAAATTATTATTAGAAAGAAATGTCTTATAAAAAGATAGAAAAAATAATAAAATTCTTTTTACCCGACCAAAAGTCATATTGCCACAGAGACTCAAATTGAACTGAATTGAGGGCTATCACAAGAGTCACTGACGTAACAGATAAGAAATATTATCTTGTGTATTTATCTGTTACCGTCCAAACCGGATTTCAGGCCAAACTAGTTTTTCCTAGGCCAAACTGGAAATATTGAGTAGCTTCTGATCAATACAATTTTTGATAATTATGTAGATCATGTTTTAATTAAATATTGTTCATCCTAATTGATTGCTTTTTAATTTCTACATATTAATCTAAACTATTATAAAACTGTACGGTGTTTAGGTGTCCATGATCCAAATCACAAATTTTTTGGATTTTTTGTCCGTCTGTCTGTTTGTTTGTTTGTGTGTTTGTTTGTTTGTTTGATCGAGCATCACGCAAAAAGTACTGAACCGATTTTGATGAAACTTTTTTTGTTTGATAGCTTATGATCTGACTTAAAATCAGGAGTGCGATTTTTTAATCTCATTCACTAAGTTCAGCAGTTGAAAATGTCAAAATTACTGTGTAGATATGCATCTTTCTACTGCTGACTTGACTTCCAAAAATCATACTTGAGGAGTGCGATTTTTCAAAGACAAATCAGCTGAGTTGTGTGTCTCCATGGTAATTTTGACATTTTCAACTGTGCTGAACTCAGCGAATGAGATTCAAAAATCGCACTCCTGGTATATAATTTATGCGGACAAAGTCAAAGTCGCGGGGAAATGCTTGTTTAATAATAATTCAAACTAAGCCTAAAGTTTTAGGATAGTTACGCCTAGTATAAACTAGGGTATCCTGTCACGGGTAGGATAATCCGGCTAAGCTTAGGAAAAACTAGTTTTGCCTGAAATCTGGGTTTGCCGGTAACATTATTTTGTCAACACTTTACAAATCTTGCATGTTACATTCCTAGAATCTCTCTAACAAGACTGACTTATTAATATTAGTTATAATTTAAAAATTATATTTCGAACAGCATGAATTATTTACATTATTAATTTTTTGTTGTCCGCCCCTAAGATGACACTCTGACCTTGTTTTTTTTCTGGTAAGTTTTAATTTATAAATTAATTATAATTATTATTTCATGTTGACTTTTACGGTAACAGAGGTTAGGTCGGCTTGATTATCTAACATGTTTGATGAAAATTGTTTACATGTTTTAATTATTGGCAGTTTCATAGGGCGATAACAAGTGTTTGTAAGTTAACTAAGTTGTTGTCAGGTGTTTACTTGGCACAAAATATGGTAAAAACGCCGCATTATCTTGACGTTAGTGGTTCAAGGCCGGACGACTCAAGGGCATTCCAATTTTAAAAAACCAAATTCCCTATATCAACAAGACTTTACAGGTTAATTTAACGAGATTAATAATTGAAAAATTCTTCGAAATAACAACCAAAACTTACCCACCTCTTGACAGCTGGCCTTAGTTATCAAAGTGTCGAACAAAGATTTAAACATTACAGTGTTTTTTGTAGTTCTACAAAGCTTTTCTAAAGAAAAAACTGTAATGTTTAACTCAGCAACGATTGTATAGAGTTCGTTTGCTGTGATAAAACGTCACGAATACGTAAAAATATTACAAATCTATTTTAGTTAACCACGCACTGTGCTCATGATCACATCATCCGCCCGGCAATGATTAACCCTGACCTTTTAGATAGCTTTTGTTTGTTTGAAAATGTTCAGCAAACACGTACTTCTCAACTTGATAGTATATCACCGCAGTTTTTGCACCAATTTTGACATAAGCCACAGATAATCAAAGATTAATAAATTACAAGAGTAGAGAACTACAGAACTAGAGATGTTCGTGGATTAAAAAATTCGATATCTGCCGGTTTTTTTCTCCGTATTTTTATTAAATAGTCCCAAAAGTATCTATTGAAATATTGAAATCAATTTAGTTCAGTAAACATGTTTTTTTTTTCGATAATAATACCTACGATAGTAAATAACAAAAGCTTTTTTAGCACTTTAAAGCACGCCATCTACAGGAACAATGGAAATGTTTACCTCGAAGCCCAGTTTCAGTACCTAGTTGAAACAAAGCTTTTTGTGAAGCGACCGAAAACCAATAGATGTCACTGTTAAGATTTAAAAAAGAAAGGTGAAAGGACAGTGGGCAGAAGTGGTCCCCTCCAAGATAGAAGAGATGCCAATTTAAATAAAGTCGTCAAATAATGAAAATCGTAGGACTGAGTAGTTTTATTGGCTACGTGCACGACACTAGCGCCACAATAGCGCGGCGTACTGACAGAACTTTTTCGGACAGCGCCGTGAATTATTTACACTATTTATAGTACTGTAAAAGTCTGTGTTTGTTCAAGGATTCTGCCAAAACTACTGGACCGATTTTGATAAAACTTTTTATATTTAAAAGCTTGTCGCATAGTCTTAAAAGCTAGCTTATATTTTATTCCGGTACGATGACGGGAGCGGATGCAGACGAAGCCACGGACAAAATCTAATTTGTATCAGATTTCCTATACAAACTTTTACCTCAGTTTTAACACCTTTGGGGGGTTAAAATGCGACAAGTCTTTTTTAAGTGAGCATCTAGATGCCAATAGAAACTTCCATGCCAAATAAGTTTATAGTCTTGACAGTTTTGGAGATTTCGTGTTAAGTTAGTGTGCGGATTTGCATAGATTCAAGCATTATTTTCATAGCTTGTCCGGCAAAAGTACAAATTTCTGCCACCTCGGGCGCTGCGATCGACTTGACAGTTCCCAACACCCACTTCGCACATAGCCAATACCGACATGTGGTTTCGTTGCATTCAGTAGAGTTTCCTGAATAGGAAAATTGACGGTGTCTTTTTCTCAATTGGTGGAGTGGGGAGTTATGATACGACGTCATCAATTTTTTGAATAAGATTAATACTTTTTTTCTGAAACCTGTCGTGTGGGGTATCAAATGAAAGGGCTTCATGAGCCGGTTCTAAAATTATACAACACCATTACCTTTCAGCTACTTGTTTTCAAAAAAGGATTCTCAAAACATACCAAGTTTGGGCTCCTCCAGGTGGGAAACGGCTGAGTAAAGTTTTGTAAAACATACGCCAAAAGACTCATAACATCCTCATCAACATCTAAGGTTAAAAAAGCGAATTATTTTGAATTTTTTCATAGTGATAAAATCAAAATTAAAAAAACAAAAGAAAAAATTCCCTTTTTGGCCTTTGATACAAAAAAAAATACAAAAAATACAATAATATAATTTTTCGTAAAATTTAAAATTGACTGAACCCGATGTCAACCCACCGCACGGGGACACTCACCCTACTAACTACCAAAACAAGATTATTAAAATGTATCTATGAGTACGTTAGCGCTTTCATTCATTGCTGAAATGATAGCAAATCATTTTTGCCTCTGAACTTAAAATGCGAATAACTTTTAATTTTAAGTATCAAAATAATGAAATTATTGTTTCAATCTAATTCTTTTGTTATAAATCAGTTGGGGTGTATGAGGTTTTGCGCTAATTTATTAACACGTTGTATAGGTACCACAGAAAAATTATTACCTACAGGTGTTTGATTAAAAGTTCAATTTAGTAAGACTACGATGTCAAAACGAAGATGACAATAATCACAACAATAGGTTAAAGAAGTGTTGCTTCAAGTTCAATGACTATTCATCTATTGTCGCGAATCACATCGCGAATCCTAAAATATTAATGCTATAATGTAAACAGGCATAGTGTGGATGTAGCTTAATTCATGTTTGACGCTTATGTTACCATCAAATGAAAAACTAGTTTTTATTCACTTACCTGCAATGAAGCTGTCTTGCGAGTGAGACGACAGAACGAGTAAAAACGTCGAGCAGTGCGCACGGGTGTTTTTCTTGAATCCCTTTTGGTGAGTGTTTTTAGGCAATACGTGCTTTTAACTTACCTGTGTGTTCACCCGTTATTCAATTCATTAGGTGTGGGAACATCCCTGCCATTCAGTGCTTTGTCTGGAGCGCTGGCGGTAAAATCAGTCGTTGGCGGTAGAATCAGTCGTTATCGGTGAAATCAGATCCACGCACGTGAATCAGTACCAATCAGCAGTGTGTGTGGTATATCAGAATACCTAGCTACACGCAGCGTGGTGAAACAGGCACCTCATCGTCAGGTCAGAACAGCTGGCTTATTGTGTGGTATATCAGAATACCTACACGCAGCGAGGTGAAACAGGCACCTCATCGTCAGGTCAGAACAGCTGGCTTATTGTGTGGTATATCAGAATACCTACACGCAGCGAGGTGAAACAGGCACCTCATCGTCAGGTCAGAACAGCTGGCTAATTGTGTGGTAAGGGGTGGCTATAAGGGGTTGGTTGGAGGCCACTGCCGAGGGAACAACCCTCAACTAAATAATATTCCGAGGGAACAACCCTCAACCCAGAGTTTGGGTCAAACAGATCAGATCAGACAAGAGATGCTTGTGCATGTAGGTACTACGTGCAGCACGTACCTATGTATAATACAATATTCACATACCAATCAGTTTATTCGCTACCGCAGAAAAATTGTGGTTTGCGACATCTATGCTATTCATCAACAAATGAAGTTCGCGGCCTGCGTCGCAGTCGGCCGAGTTTCGCGTCGTTAGACGCTCCCGCTTCGCGGCCCGCATCCCGCGTCGCAGACACCCGGGTTTGAGTGCTGCATTAAAAATTAAATACATACCTACATAAACCCTACCAAAATCTACTTTAAAAAAAAAACGAAAACATCCAAAAACTACCAAAATCTAGGAAAAACTACCAAAAACGACCTAAATTAAATATACCAAAAAGAACATCTTGCTGCATAGGTACTTGCTAGCTTCATGCTTGCTTGCTTGCTTGTTGCTTGCGTGCTTGTTTGCTTGTATGCATGCTTGCTTGTTACTTGCTTGCTTGTTTGCTTGTATACATGTTGGGGGGTGCAGGGCCAGCAGGGCTAAGCCCCCCCGCGAGGGGCGGATGCCCCCCTGCCTGAGAAAAACAAACTGGTGTTTTTAAAATTCTAGGTTAGGTTAGAAGTTAAAACATGTAGGTAGGGTAAAACACCCAGTAGTCAACCTTTTAACGAAAATTGATACTTTATTTAACTGTAGTTTAAGTGTCACAATGGCCTCGATTCGGAGTGTACCACGACTAAACTAAACTAAATGTATTCCTGTCACTTTCTAAAATAAGATTAAGAAAAGAGACAGAAAACCAACAGCTGACTTTAGTGCTGTCAAAGTGACGTTAAACGCCCAAAAACGACTTAAATAAGATGATGAGCATTATGATGGCATCTTATTTTGCGCATTTAACGTCACTTTGACAGCACTAAAGTCAGCTGTTGGTTTTCTGTCTCTTTTCTTAATCTTATTTTAGAAAGTGACAGGAATACATTTAGTTTAGTTTAGTCGTGGTACACTCCGAATCGAGGCCATTGAGTGTTTTTTTTTAATTTAGTTCCTAAAAAACTCGACAGATAGCATGATTATCATAGAGACGTTTGCGAAATCCTGCCAAATCATGTCAAGACTGTGCCTGCCTTTTTTAAAGGCAAAGCGATCGAGCCCATACAACGATGACAGACGTAAACATTTTCATATTTTCGGTTAAAATTATTCGTAAATAATGATAAATATTAATATTCAATTAAAAGGTAACATGTGTTGGCATTTTACCAGATTATTAAAATCTGGCTTTTAATATGGCGAATAATATTTCGGGAAACAAAAAAAAAGTTAAAAAATAAAAAGTTTAACGATTACGGAGAACTAAAATTCGGAAACATCTAATAAAATTCAAAAGTACGATTGGTAACCGTACAGCCTATAAAAAACTACTTTCTCGGCTAAGCAAATAACTAATGTGATAAATAAAATGAAACGAGGGAAGTCTCCTGGCTGTGATGGTCTGAGCATCGAGCATCTGCAGAATGCTGGACCACATCTTCCGAGAGTCTTAAGTATGTTATTTAACTTCTGTATCAGTCACTCTTACTTGCCTCCTGACCTAACAAAAACCATAGTTGTGCCTATTGTAAAAAATAAAACCGGTGATATTTCATCTAAATCAAACTACAGACCTATATCTCTTGCGACAACTGTAGCAAAGATTTTTGATAGCCTTATTAATAATGAACTGACTAATTATGTCAAATTGCACGATGCCCAGTTTGGCTTCAGATCGGGGCTCTCAACAGAGAGTGCTGTACTAAGTCTGAAGCATACTGTGGAATACTATACGGCTAGGCAAACTCCCGTTTATGCCTGTTTCTTAGATTTATCTAAGGCCTTCGATCTAGTCCAGTATAACATGTTATGGGATAAACTAGAAGAATGTAAATTCCCTAGTGAGCTGACACAAGTCTTAAGGTATTGGTACTCTAGTCAGGTAAATGTAGTCAAGTGGGGAAATGTAGTGTCAGAATCATATGGTCTGGAATGCGGTGTAAGACAAGGTGGGCTTACGTCACCCACCCTTTTTAATCTCTATGTAAATGAGCTGATCGCTGAGCTCAGCAGCATGCATGTCGGCTGTCACATTGACGGTACCTGTGTCAATAATATAAGTTATGCAGACGACATGGTGCTGCTCAGCCCGTCGATCGGTGGCCTCAGGAAACTGATAAGTGTTTGTGAGGCGTATGCATCTAGACATGGATTGAAATATAATACAACCAAAAGTGAATTCATGCTTTTTAAGTCCGGTAAGAAGTGTCCATCAGACATACCTGTCTTGGCTCTGAATGGAACACCTCTTAAAAGAGTGTCACAGTTCAAATACCTGGGACACATAGTGACAGAAGACCTGCACGATGATGCAGACATAGAAAGGGAACGCAGGGCGCTTGCAGTCAGGGCCAATATGATAGTCCACAGATTCAGGCATTGCTCAGCGCAAGTTAAAATAACATTGTTTAGAGCGTACTGCACATCCATGTACACCTGTAATCTGTGGACTGCATATCGCCAGGCATCTCTAGGGGCCCTGCGCACCCAATATAATAACGCCTTCAGGATGCTGCTGGGGCTGCCGCGCTTCTGCAGTGCGTCAGGCATGTTCGCGGACGCTCATGTCGATGGGTTTCCCACCACGCTCCGCAAACGCTGTGCCGCCGCACTGCAGAGGGTTCGCGCCAGCACCAACAGCATTCTGAAGATGGTCGCAAGTAGATACGACAGTAGCTTCATTAAGCACTGGGTCGGTCTGCACTTAAGTATGTGTACTAACATAGTTATTTAAGTGTGTTACTAACATCAATATGGATTGTAATAAGTATCTGAAATAAAGAATTTTTATTTTTATTTTTATTTATTTATTATTTTATAATTGCTACGATTCGAATTATGCCAATATTGCAAACGCTATGCACACGCTTTACCGGTCGGTCCAAATTAGTAACTACGAATACACTGCTAAACAATTTGTACAATTTGAAACAGCTGTCTATTTGACATGCATATGCTGCACTACCTATTTTTCGTGTGCGGCGTTAGCGCAAGTTAATTACGTCACTGATGACGTCAGACAGAAAACGTATCCGCACATTCGCGCATTATGAACCGATTGTGTGCATGCTATCTCTACCGATAGGGCATATTGGACCGTAGAGCAAATAACTAACGTGTTGCTTCGGATATACCTAACCGTCCATAAACTCCACCGCGCGGACACATTTTGGATTGTTGGAGCAAAGTTACCGGTTGTTACCTGTTGCTGTTAGACAACCTATCTCAAGCTGTTTGAACTTAGACTATAATAACTAGGGACCAGGGCGTTAGCATTCCCCTCTGCCAAGTTAAACGATCAATTATTATTCCTCGCCCACCTTAGGAAATCCGTTGCCCCCCCCGAAAAACCCCTCAGAAAAATCGAAAGTATATTCATTTATATAGGTATTCATATTTTAGTAAAATCTCAAGCAAGCTTCGCTCGCTCCAGTATTTGGATTTTATTATCCTGTGACACCCTATTCAAATTTCAAAATTTTCAAAGATAACAAATCATGCCAACAAATTTAGGTAGGTACCTACTTCAAAACGTATGTTCTATTTTTGTGTGCAGTGCAATAAAGACAATAAAGTACATACAATTGATTGATTACTATAACATTATCTCTATGTATGTGTGCTTCTTTTGTGCTATAGTATACCTACGTACAATACAAAACCTAATAACAATGTTTTTGGAAAATTTATCTCAAAATAGAGCCAAAAGTACATTTTAATGACGGCCTTAAAACTGCTACTACTTAAACGTTTCATTGTTTCAGGAAACACTCAGAGAATACGTTTATTTATAAGCATGGAGACGGGTGTATTGGCCCCACGTGGAATGGTGGTAACCCCACACCACCTCGCCACGCAAAGCGCTTTGGCTATTCTGAGAGAAGGAGGTACCGCCATGGAGGCTATGGTTGCAGCTGCAGCCACCATAGCCGTAGTCTACCCTCATATGAACAGCATCGGTGGTGACGGCTTCTGGCTTATCATACCACCTGATGGAAACCCTGTCGTCATCGAAGCATGTGGGGGCGCTGGAAGTCTGGCAATACCAGAATTATACACAGGCCTTAGTAGAATTCCTTACAAAGGTCCCAAATCAGCAATCACAGTTGCAGGAACTGTAGGAGGTTGGCAAAAAGCTTTGGATTACGTTTCAAAATGTGGTTACCAAAATATTTCCGTAGCCCGACTTTTAGCTGATGCTATAACGTATGCAAAAAATGGGTTCCCAATTTCAACGTCTTACGTTAACTTTTTGAATAACTATTTGGCAAATGAGAAAGTCTCTAAAGAATTCAAAAATGCTTTCTTAAAACATGAAAAAGTGCCGAAGGTTGGTGATATATTGAGTCAAAAAAGTCTTGCAAAGACGTTGTTACATATGGCAGAGAATGGTTTAAACAGTTTTTCAATACATAACAGATCCTGCCTACATGACAATTGATCCTCAATCACTATTATATAGTGAAGCGATTACCAAATTAGCACAAACTATCGATGCTGACCAAGCATCCTCTGTTGGAGAAGGTCAAGGCCCAGGAGATACTGTGTGGATGGGTATTATGGATAATAAAGGGTTTTCAGTGTCATTTATTCAAAGTGTTTACCATGAATTTGGCAGTGGAGTTGTTTTACCCCAAACCGGAATTTTATGGCACAATCGAGGTACCTCATTTTCCTTGAACAAAAGTCACATTTTGTCATTAAAACCTGGCAAGCAACCATTTCATACATTAAATCCTGCCGCAGCCAGATTAAACGATGGAAGAATAATTATTTACGGGACTCGAGGAGGTGATGGTCAAAGTCAAACTCAAGCAGCAATCTTCCATAGATACGTAGTCCAAAAAATGCCATTGCAAAAATCTGTATCGTCCCCAAGATGGTTGTTTGGACGTATTAGTGGCAATCCTAATGACAATTTACATTTAGAAGGCAGGTTTTCTAATAAGACTTATCAGTATCTGAATGATAGGGGACATCAAATAGTTATGTTACCATCATTCAGTGATCAGGTAGGTCATGCAGGGGCATTAGTAAGGCATGTGGAGGGTTACATGGAAGGGGCGTTTGATCCCCGAAGCGATGGTAGTGCTGCTGGGTTTTAGTTTTAATTTTAAGTGCAAGTTTGATAAAAAAGTTATCAAAATAAAAAATAAGTTATACATTTTTTTGTTTATTTATTTAATAAATTATACAGGGTGAAATTGATATCATTGGTATCCTTTTAAACTAAGAGTCTAACCATCAAACTGAACATTTTTTACTATGGGAGCAAACCGATCGGACCAAAAAAAAATCTGCTGTTGCATTTGCAGTTGCAGTTTAGTATGGGACAGCAGATTTTTTAGTTGCTCCGATCAGTTTGCTCCCATACTAAAAGTTGTTCAGTTTGATGGGTAGACTCTTAGTTTAAAAGGATGCCAATGATATCAATTTCACCCTGTATGTATATACAGGGTGAAATTGATATACAGCAATGCATTGATATACAAATGTATATACAGCCTGTATAGGCTGTAACAAAACACCCTAGTAATACTTAAGGGGGTGCTTCAGACCATCAATCTGAACAACTTTCACTATAGAGCCAACGTCGAGAAAAAATAAAAATAGCTCCATAGTGAAAGTTGTTCAGTTTGATGGTCTGAAGGTATTACTAGGGTGTTTTGTTACACCCTGTACAAAGAAGGCAGGTAGGTGATGCACAATGGCCTCGATTCGGAGTGTACCACGACTAAACTAAACTAAATGTATTCCTGTCACTTTCTAAAATAAGATTAAGAAAAGAGACAGAAAACCAACAGCTGACTTTAGTGCTGTCAAAGTGACGTTAAATGCGCAAAATAAGATGGCATCATAATGTACGCCATCTTATTTAAGTCGTTTTTGGGCGTTTAACGTCACTTTGACAGCACTAAAGTCAGCTGTTGGTTTTCTGTCTCTTTTCTTAATCTTATTTTAGAAAGTGACAGGAATACATTTAGTTTAGTTTAGTCGTAGTACACTCCGAATCGAGGCCAATATCCAACTTACTTTAAACTAATGAACGGGAAGCTGCTAGAAGACTTTGCTACCTATAATAGTGATTCGAATAGTTACAAAAATGTGGTCAGTTTACTTTCTACTGCGCTACAACCCTTGTTGGGTAATGACCTCCGAAGTTGAATGTCATCTTCTTCAGTCGTTGGCTTTCCTTCCTCGGGTTGTAAACTTGCCATTGAAGAAATGGGGTGATCTGTTCTAAAACACTAATAATTAATTTAGAATTGACCTTTTATACTAAGTCAAATCTCATCATCGTTGAATTTACAACATTACCTATTATCTAGGTAGTTACAGTCACCAGCAGATATATCGTAGCAAACAAGGTGGTCAAATATTTCTAAGCAGTTCTAATTTGCAATAATTTCTTAACTCAAAGTCAATCAAAAATATAGGAACGCCGAGAACATCAAATATATCGATGCAGTCATGGTGGCCATAAACATCTGAACAGTTTCGGATAAAAACCTTTCTCCGTTGTTTTACACGTTTATATATCATCATCCATCCCAAATTAGCACTGCTCAGATATATTTGGACACCTTGTATGCTACGATATATCTGATGGCAACTGTACTACATTTTCCTATCAGTATTAATCGTAAAAAACGAAAAAGAAAAAAAAAATGTATTCCGTCCAAAAGATTGAACTCTTACCCAAAGCGTCAAACAAAACGAATAGGAAAAAAGGTGATTTCCATAACGTGCAAAACAGCGCTCCCAATTCTAAAATCCCGGTCGTCGTTCTAAATAGCGGCTATCGATAACGGCCGATGCTATTATGCGATTATGCAAAATCGTTGCAAGAGCGGGGATTACAAGTTTAAATAAATAAAAGAAATAACCACCACCTCCGACTGAGTGACTCTAGCTTCGACGACGCACGCACGTCGCTCGATTAAGTGACGCTGGCAAAAATTCCTACCTTTTTTTAACCGACTCACAAAAAGGAGGAAGTTATCAATTCGTCTGTTTGTTTTTAATGCATGTTCCGCGATAACTTTGACATATCTGGACTAATTTTAATAACTCTTCTGTTCTGATGGAGTTTCCCCCAAGTTGGTCCAATGTTGTCTTGGTGAAGATCAGATTATGCTCTTCGAAGCTACACAAAAAAAGTTGACAGTAATTCATCGGCGATTGATGAAATTGTTAGTGTACTTTTTATTTAATTTATGAAGCCGGCATGATGTACCCAAGCCTTTAAAAACGGGAACTTAGGACAATGAAACTGAAAGACTTTTAGTCATCCAGTGTCTCTTTCGCACTCTGGTGTTAAGTGTATGAGTGACAGAGTCAGTGTGTGACTTGCACAGAATGACGATACGCAATATCAAGGTAAGCAGCATTGACATCGGAAACGTTTAGAAATGCTATTTGTATTGTAGTTTCATTATAAATGTACAGGGTGTCCCTCTGGAAATTGAAACGTTTTACTCAGACCATCAAACTGAACAACTTTCACTATAGAGCCTAACCTACTACAGGAAACGCGAAAAAATCTGCTGTCCTATACATTTGAGTCGGGTAGCTACAGCAGTTTTGTATGGGACAGCTGGGACAACTGATTTTTTCGCGTTTCCTGACCTGAGGTAGGCTCCATAGTGAAAGTTGTTCAGTTTGATAGTCTCAGTTTACCGCTTCAGTCTGTAGAGGGCTGTGCCTTACACCCTTTATAATCATCATAGGCCTTTACATCTGTTGCAGATGATTTAAGCAGTGTTTTTGGAGAAGCACTTTTTCTCATGGCTGTACAGTCCTTTACGAGAGCCGCATACGATTTGTTTATTAACTGCTTTACATATAGGGTAGTCGCCCTACAATTAATCTTCATTAAGGCCACTCACCTTTATCTGCGGGCTTCTGCAGCTTGTTGGCGATGACCAAAATTGTATTAGATACCTAAAATAACATATTTATTTCTGCCAGGTGTGGTTCTGCATGGCGTGCCTGGCCTCCTCAATGGCTGCACCATCGCAATCCTCGCTCGCACTGGACATCCTAGACATGGCATCTTTCAATCATTTGAGTCCTCACCAGCTCGAGATGCTGGCTGAGGAAGTTATGAGGTATTTATATTGAATGTATTTCGTAAACCCAGACAGGTATCGGGAGAGGCGATTAATCCTTCAAGAATCGCTAAAATATCTGATGCCCTCACTTTGTGCCTCTGCATACAAAACACTGAAATTGACAAGATGACGTCAGCACATGCGAAACCAAAGAAATTGAACCTTAAGATTTCTTAGTAACAAGTAACCAGTGCGAGTGCGAGGTAACCAGAAGGCGATAGAGGGGGTGAGGTAAAAAGTTGGTGGGAGGAAGGGAGTGTCCGTACTGTATCTAGTAATAGATACTCTTTCTTATACTGTGCCTCAAGGCCATTTCAATAATGCACTCAGATATAGAGGATGATTGTTCAGAACCTGATGCCACTGATACCGCAATCAAATTGAACCTTATCTCCCAGGACAAAACGGTTATCGGCGCAAGGACTATCATCAGTAGTGTCCAAGGCGTCATCAAGCCTCCAGTCCAAGCTTAGGTTTTTGGAGCAGGCGTCAGCTGGAGCTGCCAGCTTGATCGCCTCCGCGTTCAGCAAACCTGATGAATATCCTGGTTACTCTTATGAGCAGGTAAGTGGAAAAGAGAGAGAAAGAGTAAGCATGCACTCACGACTATATTCCCCGAGGGGGTATTCAGAGATACTTATTCTAAAACCTCAGAACATCCACGTTTCTCGTACATAAATTCCGAAAAACTCATTGGCACGAGTCGGCCTGGATTGCGATTTTTGAATCTCATACGTTGAACTCTGCAGTTGAAAATGTATGGAGATACGCATCTTTGTACTGTTGATTTAACTTTCAAAAATCGCACTCCTGGAGTATGGTCAGCAGTAGAAAGATGCACGTCTCCATAGTAATATTGACATTTTCAACTGCTGAGTTCAAAGAATGAGTTTCAAAAATCGCACTCCTAGACGGGGATCGAACCATTGCCTCTTGCACGGCAAGGAAGGTTACTCGCCACTGGACCACCAGCCACGGCACCATAGAGAGTGAAGATAAAAAATTAACGTATTAACACGAAAACCCTCTCCATATACAGGGTGTAACATAAAATAGGACAGCTGCTTATAGGGGTGCAGCTTTAGACCATCAAACTGAACAACTTTTACTATGGGACCAACACTGAAATCGCGAAAAAAAATTACGCTGTCCCATACAAAACTGCAAGCATAACTCGACTGAAATGTATGGGATAGCAGATTTTTTTTTCGCGATTTCGATATAGGTCCCATAGAGAAAGTTGTTCAATTTGATGGTCTAAAGTACCCCTTTAAGTAGCTGTCCTATTTTATGTTACATCCTGTATATTCGATAAATAATCGACGGATGTTGGTTATAATCTTTCTAAAACGTTTGTAGAAAAAGGAAAATAATTGCATGAGGAGAAAGGGTGTGGTCTTTTCGGATTTGTATAAACATTTGAATATCGTTTTACTATTCCTTCATATTTAATTATTGATTCCGCATTGCTTCCAGTTTTTATCGGATTGTTTTAAGTTTATGTATGAACAAGCTGTAAACAAGTAAGTATAAGTACCTACATCACACGTTTTTGCTTGGCAAAGAAGATAAATAACAGTTTTTATTATGTTTCTTAATCTCACAATAGTATTATAATGTTAGGTACTACCGTAACCTTAATAAATTTATTGAAATAGCTGCTGCTACCCAAATACCTGCAAAAAAGACTAATAATTAATGTCTTTTTAAAATTCAATGAATATTGCCAATTCAACTAAAGTCAGTCAGCCGGTCAGCCTAATACAAATAAAACCGGTCAAGTGCGAGTCGGGCTGCTCGCGCACCGAGGGTTCCTTAACACACCACCACACAACACAACATTATTAGCTTAGAAAAAAAAACTTTTTTTGTCCGGGACCTTTAGCGCGAGACCAACTCACACTTGGCCGGTTTTTAGTATTTGCTGTTATTTTGTAGAGTTTACTCTATAATCACACTAAGTTTGACGCTTGTATGTATTACCGATTTTACGGTAGAGCGTGAAGAAAAAACGTTGATAAAAACTAGTTTCTAGTTGAGTCCCCTTAATTTTTTACTTTTTGAAATTTTTATTATTTGTTAACAAATCCGCCGTAATAACGCATAATCTGAATAAATTTCAATTACCTATCTAGCAATTACGGTTCAAAAGTTACAGCCCTAAATAGGTAGGACAGACGGACGGACGGACGGACAGACGGACGGACGGACGGACGGACGGACAGACGGACGGACGGACGGACGGACGGACGGACGGACGGACAGATGGACAGACGGACAGAGGACGGACGGACGGACGGACGGACAACATAGGCTTAGTAATAGGGTCCCGTTTTTAACCTTTGGGTACGGAACCCTAAAAAGATGGCGCAATGTTCATAAATTATCGGCTTGAAAGCAATTTGTGTTATTACAACAAAATAATGTTTTTTAACTAAGTAGAACATTAATCAATATCAATTAGATATACCTACTATATTGCACACCTAAACAGTTTAACAGTTCAAACATAGAAAACAGTAGGTAATGTACAAATAAGCGGTCTTATTGTCGCTAAAAAGTGATTTCATCCAGATAACCATACAGAACAAGAGCCCGTGACGTTCGTTTTTTTAAAAATAAAAGCTGAAACTTTCTCGGCGCATGCTCCTAACACAGGTAGGAATGATGGGCAGCTATGAAGTTTGAGACTGAGTCATGGTAACTTTGGCAGGTAGCAGGTTAAAATTGTCTGGCCAGGGGTTGGAAGTATTAAAACTGTCAAACATCTTCTAATAGCTGTGTTGGGAGCATGCGCTGAGAAACTTTCAGCTTTAATAAAATAACGAAGGTCTGATCGTCACGGACTCTTGGACTATTAGGCTGCCTGTCCATTGAAGCTGTGCGAGCTGTGTAGCTGTGTTTTTTAACCAATCGGGAGCTCGGGCGAGGCGCGGCCGATCTCGCCCGAGCTCCTGATTGGTTAAAAAAACACAGCTACACAGCTCGCACAGCTTCAATGGACAGGCACCCTTAGTGTAGAGAAATAGATAAAGAAAAATAGGTAGGTTTGCGATGAAATTCAGCTTATAAATGTTAATCCAAACGAAGCGGTTTTTTTGTTGAAAACTCTATTTAAATTGGTTCATTAGTATTTAACATAAAGATATTATTATACCTTACGGAAAATACCTTTATGGTATTTAAGTGTTATTGCGTGTACCTACAGAGAAACAGATAAACAAACATAAAAACTACGTATTTAAAAATTATCTTAATGCATTCTTTTACGTATCTATCCCAGTGAACGATACTTAACCCCTCCAATTATTTTTTGCAAATATCTTCAACGTATTAACACATATCAATTTTATTATTATGTATATGTAGATAGATAATAACTTTTGTCTTCCCCAACTGGAAATATGTTTGTAAGTATTATGCTAACAAAAAGGTATTCATTATATTCTTTTTTTTTTCAGGGCTACCACGCAACAAGTAACTTCTTCAATGAACACTCCATAAGCTCCCAAGGAGGGGTACAACAATGCGATCCCCTAGATCCGCTAATTTTAAGTCTGGCCATCCAGAAAATTATTGCGGACTTAAAATCACCAATGAGCATCTGGTACTCAGACGATGGTCCGATTGCGGGCAATCCGGACACAGTGGCACATGACCTACAGGAACTTATTGAGCGATTCGTGGAGGCTGGCCTGGAGATTAATACTAGTAAGTGTGAATTTTTTCCCTGTAGTCGAGAGGCTGCTTCCTGTTTCTCATGCTTTGAATCGCTTATCCCAGGATTAAAGTTGCTTGATAGGAAAACATTTGTGATCTTGGTTTTCTTTTTCCAAACGCAATTTATAGACACATAAGTACATACAAAAAAACGTGCAGAGCAATATTTCCGAGCATCTCATTTCAAGCAATCCAAAACGATATAGATAATCAAAATCCCACCCAATTTCACACGCTACTACCAATCTATGAATCTATTTTCAGCGATCCCACTACACGGGCGGCTACCAGCCCACGTAGACTACCCATCGAGCATGTATGGAGTTCCCAAAGCGCCTAGCCATTTAAGCCTTGAGAGTGTAACTAGGGAGATGGGTGTATTGGCCTCACATGGAATGGTGGTTACCCCACACCACCTCGCCACGCAAAGTGCTTTGGCGATTCTGAGAGAAGGAGGTACAGCCATAGAGGCTATGGTTGCGGCTGCAGCCACCATAGCCGTAGTTTACCCTCATTTTAACAGCATTGGTGGTGATGGCTTCTGGCTTATCATACCTCCTGATGGAAACCCTGTCGTCATCGAAGCATGTGGGGGCGCTGGAAGTCTGGCAACACCAGAATTATACACAGGCCTTAATAGAATTCCCAACACAGGCCCAAAAGCAGCAATCACAGTTGCAGGAGCAGTAGGTGGTTGGCAAGAAGCTTTGAATTATGTTTCAAGTTGGGGTTACCGAAAGATTTCTTTAGCACGACTTTTAGCTGATGCCATTACATATGCGCAAAATGGGTTCCCGGTTCCAAAATCTCACATAAACTATTTGAATTACTATATGGAAAATGAGATTGTCTATGATGAATTCAATTCAACTTTTTTAAAAGATGGAAAAGTGCCTAAGGTTGGCGATAAGTTGTATCAAAAAAATCTCGCAAAGACGTTGTTACATATGACAGAGAATGGTTTAAACAGTTTTTATCGTGGAGATCTTGCTAAACTGATAGCAGAAGACATGGTGTCACTTGGCATGCCAATAACAGAAGAAGATTTGTGGAACTATTCTCCAATTATAAAAACCCCTTTACGAATGAAGCACACGTATGGAGAACTTTACAATGTTCCTCCACCGACACAAGGACTAGTTTCGCTTACCATTCTGGGAATTCTGGATAAATTAAGAATAGATGGAAAGCATGAAGGCGAATTTATTCATACGACTGTTGAAGCTACGAAGCGTGCTTTTGACATACGAGATCAATACATAACAGATCCTGCCTACATGAAAATTGATCCTCAATTACTGTTACGTAATGAAGTGATTACCAAATTAGCACAAACTATCGATTCTGAACAAGCATCATCTGTTGGAGAAGGGAAAGGTCCAGGAGGTACTGTTTGGATGGGAATCATGGATGATAAAGGATTTTCAGTGTCATTTCTCCAAAGTCTTTTTCACGCGTTTGGCAGTGGAGTTGTATTACCCAAAACCGGAATTTTATGGAACGATAGGGGAATCGAATTTTCTTTGGACAAACACCATATTTTATCATTGAAACCTGGAAAGAAACCGTTCCACACTTTAAATCCTGCTGCTGCTAAGTTGAGTGATGGAAGAATAATTATTTATGGGACTGAAGGCGGTGACGCTCAAAGCCAAACTCAAGCAGCTATCTTCCATAGATACGTTATCCAAAAAATGCCGTTGCAAGAATCTGTTTCGGCGCCAAGATGGTTTTTTGGACGTATTTGTGACAATTGTAATGACAATCTAAATTTAGAATGCAGGTTTTCTAATGAGACTCTTGAGTATCTTATAGAAAGGGGACATACAATAGAAATGTTGCCATCGTTCAGTGATTTGGTAGGTCAAGCAGGTGTTTTGGTAAGGCATGTAGAGGGTTACATGGAAGGGGCTTTTGATCCTCGAAGCGATGGTAGTGCTGCTGGGTTTTAGTTTAAATGTTTAAGATATTAGTGGGCTAATTTCGAATTTAGATACTTACTCCTTAGCTTCAAACCGTCGAACTAGTGACTAGGGACTAGATTACGTCCAGTCTACAAGTTTCGCGTATGCCTAATTAGGGCTTTATGTCAATTTATACAGAGTGTAAAATAAAATGGGACACTTTTTACTTAAAGGGGTGCTTCAGACCATCAAACTGAACAACTTTTACCTTGGGACCAACACTGAAATTGCGAATAAAAATCCGCTCTCCCATACAAACCTGCAAACATAACTAAGATTTTTTTTGGCGATTTCGGTATTCGTCCTAAAGAGAAAGTTGTTCAGTTTGATGGTCTGAAGCACCCCGTTAAATAAGTGTCCCATTTTATTCTACACCCTATAAGTGCTTTGGAATTATAGAAGTAGGTATCTTAGTATGTTTCGGATATGAATACGGATCTTATTATGATCTTAATTTACGTGTATGGTCTGAATTTTTAGCATCTTATATAGGGTCCTTTTTAAGGGGATGATCAGACCGTCAAACTGAACATTTTTCTCTATGAGACCATCATCGAAGTCGCGAAAAAAAAATCTGCTCCTCCATACAAAACTGCAAACTTACTCGAGCCAAATGTATGGGACAGCTGATTTAATTTCGCGATTTCGTTGTTGGTCTCATAGAGAAAGTTGTTCAGTTTGATGGTCAGATCATTCCCTTAAAAAAGTGTTAGCATATTAAGAAGGACTCTGTATAAATAAAGAAGAAAACAATTAAAAATGATGTAATTAGTTAAGCGATGTTTAATTTAAACCTTAAATTAAACCATTTACATACTTATTTATAAGTTCTCGTACTTTTATACAATGTTACTTTAAAACTATAATTCCATAATGTTAAATATAAAATGTTAATAGCGGCATGACTCTAATTACTGGCCAGTCATTGACTCGACAAAGAAATGTAAACCTGTCACACCGGCATAAAATTTATTCGACTGTAAACATTTTTTCTCTACTTGAATTTATAACATTCTTTGTTGAAGACCTATATAAGCCTTTGTAAGAAGAGATATGTAAAAATAAAAAAAGTAATTTAAGTGAAAGAGCCGAAGAGCAAATTCAATGAACAGTGAAAACTAAATTCACACATTCACTACGTGTGGCCTAATCATTCTTAGTTACTATTAAATTGTCTAAGTTCTTAGTTAATCCTACCTACTTATGCAAACTTCTACAGGGTGAAATTGATATCATAAGCATCCTATTAAACTAAGAGTCTACCCATCAACCTGAACAAATTTTTCTAAATTTTTCTAAATTTTTTGGAAGCAAACCAATCGGAAAAAAAAATCTGTTGTTGCATACATTTGTGTCGCGTATAGGCATTGCAGTTTAGTATGGAACAGCTGATTTTTTATTTGCTCCGATCGGTTTGATCCCATAGTAAAAGTTGGTCAGTTTGACGGGTAGACTCTTAGTTTAAAAGGATGCTAATGATATCAATTTCACCCTGTTATTATCGTTACTTGGAGCGATGATAAATTGATAACATACCGAAGAGAGCTAGCGACTCAATCATGAGGGGGCGGTTCGATTCTTGGCCTGTGGGCACCACTAAGTTCTATGGTTGTATTCAGCATTATCAATAGCACGGCGGTGAATTAAAAGATCGTGAGGAAACCTGCATATCAGAAAAAAAAATTGTTCGGATATCGCTATGTGTAAAATATGGGTGAGCTTGGGGCGAACACAATCAGCACAATAGTTCAGCAATGGTCGCAGTGTTACAATAATATAATATAATACCGTTACTTCGGCGATCGTCATTTGAGTAGTTGAAACTCGTCACGTATGGTCGTAATTGTTGCCTTGTCGCCGCGAAATTATTGCAAGCTAGTTCTCTTCTACATTTTAAATCCCCTTCATTTTATCTATTAAGATCTATTCTCACTCATTGCCTGGCTTTGTCACCATGCGACAAATGTGAATAAAATTACAGAGGGTCTAGCATATGCACGCGACAACGTTATCCCGCGCCTATTCTCCTTGTTAAGTGCCTTGCTAGCCCCATCGATGACGTTGAAAGTAAAAAAACAACACTAAAGAACCTCAAAATAAGTAAAGATACCTGAATTATTGTGCAGGTTTGTCAAACGAGAATCTCGGTAAAGAAATGCCGAATTTGGTTTCTAGGCCGCTGAGGACTGGTATCGCTACTTCGTACCCGCCGATGTGGTACGGCTTCTTGGCCCCTACGGTAGCCGAGGCAACGTTAGATTTTGAGACCGTCGGTTGTCTGTGAACATCGGTTTAATTGATACATTTCTTGTAGGAAGACCGTTTATTCCCAGTAGTTTTGGGGTGGAAGTTCCATGACTGATTAGATATCATTATACAGAGACAGCGTCATACAAGTTCTCCTTTACGTGAACGTTCACGTATAGAGAGAGCGGCAGCTGTACAAACATAGCTGCGCATGTAGGGGTGTACCGGCCACGCCGCTAGCTTGTATGATGCTGTTTCTCTGTACGATATCTACTCGGTGGTTCCGTCGAGGAACACGACGATTTTAGTATATCAGCGAGCTATGAAGAGAGCTATGCTCGGTGTTCATGTCAGAGAACACATCAGATATGAAGTGATACGTCAGAGAACTAAAGTGGTTGACGTAGCTCAGAAAATTTGCCAGCTGAAGTGGCAATGGGGTGGTCATATCTGCCGAAGAACTGACAACCGATGGGGTGTCAAAGTTCTAGGGTGGAGACCGCGAACTGGCAGGCGTAGTGTGGGACGCCCGGCGGCTGCCCGCTGGATAGACGACCTAAAAAGGTAGCGGGGAGCGACTGGATGAGGAAGATGATGATAGGCTGATAATGATGATGATGATTTGCGCGGAATCGTTAGAGTACTCATATTTTCTTTGGCGGAACTAAATTTATTATTTTTATTCCCACTACCTCTGTGACATACTTATTTTTATTGACACCAGTCCGGCGTCGAATAGGACCAACAACGAGTAACATTTCACTACATCCGATCCGACCCTAGATCTAATCTTAGCAGTTTCCCAGCTCTATCAGATTTAGGCTGCCTGTCCATTGAAGCTGTACAAGCTGTGCGAGCTGTGCGAGCTGTGTAGCTGTGCTGATTGGTTAAAAAAACACAGCTACACAGCTCGCACAGCTTCAATAGACAGGCACCCTTAGGAGGCTATGGTAGTACGAACTTATAGACAAGAGAGTGCATCTTTGTGTAAAACACTCATACTTAAAATGTTCTTTGTTCCCACTTTCGTATTGCTTTCGTATCGTCCGTTCATTCTTTAAAGTAATTGTCAAGTAAAGAAAGTGTAACTCACGATCCTCCGAAGTCAACGTAGAACGTACGCTGCAGAAATTCGTAAGTGAGCAGCGTGACACCGAACTGTGGTGACGATCTCATTACACGAGCTGTAAACAAATACATAATTTATGTAGCCATTTATAAATCATCACCTAACACAAGACTAGTTGTCGCCGCTATTTACCCTGGTTTACTAGTACAGGAATTTTTTTTAAATAATTTTTTGAGGGCCTTAACAGACATGCCACTGCGACCATCGCTAGTCTTTTGTAAACGCCCCTTTTTATAGTTCCCTACTGGAGTACGATTTTTGAAAATCATACGAGCGACTTGACATTCGCCTACGAATTGAGATTTTCATTCCGAGTGGTTACGTTTTTCTCTATTTTTGAAATCGTTCGGATGTGCAATAACCGTTTCGTTTCACACAGAAAACGTTTCAATTGAACGAACGAACGAATGAATGGTTTCATAGTAACATTTCAAATCGGACTTTACCGCCAAAATTACGGGATAACGGAACGAAGAAAAAAAGTGAAATCTGTTGACGTCTGACAACATTACAAACGTCAAACATTCGAGTGGTAGAATTGGATACGAGTGGTTCGGAGCACTCGTTGCAAGTGATAGAAAGTGGAATTCAAAAATGGCAAATCATCGATTTTACGTCATTTTCTACTACTCGCTTTGAACGTATGATATTCAAAAATCGCACTCCTGATCCTTACTGCAGTCAATAATTGCAGCAGATTTCCAATAGGGAGAGTTTGTATCTTATCTGATGCCAAAAGTTGTCTACCTAGATGGATACTTCATTTGTAAATGAGGAGGCCGCATTCGCATAGCAAGATGCAAGGGAAGAGACGTTGCCAGGTTCAAAAAAGTAATTTTTTAACCTGGCAACCCTATAGTTGCGCCAGATTGAGGGGTGGCAACTCTACTTTTTCCAGTACTTTAGATCAATCTCCTTCTGATGGCACCTAATTTACTTCCCTAACAGACAGGTGGAAAAAGTTATACCGAAAATCATAATGGAAAAGGAACTTGCGGCAAGACTTTTCTAGGCAACTTGGCGGCGTTGAATTAACCCCTGTGTAGACATACACTAGAATCACATTTCGTTCGCCTATTAAATAGGTGCATAATTTTACGGTCGGATCTCGGGCTATAAATAAACTCCTTAATCAGTTATATATAAGTTATTGTTGACATTGTGTTATGTTCACAATCCTTACCCGAACTTGAGGAGAAGCTGAACTCTTTGCAAAGAGAAGCTCAAGGTAAGGGTTTACGAATCAACACCAAAAAGACAGTCGAAATGCGAATACAGTCAAACGACAGGCGTCCAGTCAGTCTCCACTCCGGGAAACCGTTAGAATCTGTAGCCAAGTTTACGTACCTGGGCAGTACAGTGACCAGCAACGGTGGATCCGATGAAGACGTTCGTTGAGATCAGAATTAAATGAGATTAACAGATTAGTACAGCGTAGAAACTGCTTTAACCGCTGTCTTTGAGTCGCCATCTTCCAGCACGTTGATTGATGTTAAAATCTCCCAGTACATGCTCCCAATGCAGTCATAGTGAATAAAAGATGTAATCGTATCCGTAATTCGAAAAAAACATCAACATTTACCCACCGAGGACGATAGGCGGTACCTGGGCGGTACCGATTATGAGTCGAGTCGATTTCACTTTGACTGCAAGTCACATTTGTTCGACAACAACTGTGCTGTAGGTCTAGTATGATTTCTCTACCCGCGCCTTCGCTTCATAGAAAATAACCTGGTCCCGCACTTTTAAGAGAGCGAAAGCCGCGCTTGCCGCGACTTGTAGTATGGGAAAAAGCCGAGTCGCGCGCAAGTAGAGAAATCATGCTAGAGGATCTGGTGATAGGATATGGAGACGTCCGCGCATTAATACCTCGCTTCACGTAAAAGCCCACCCCGCCACCCGGCTGCCGCATGGCATGCCGTGCTTTCTCGGTAGCCACTCAGGTACGACGGGAACCTTACCATTTAATAAGGACTCCAATCATTAGCTTCTCGATACTATTTTTGTATTCTAAATTAATTTATGACACTGTAATTTTGGTGTTGTTTGTAATTTGGATCAAAAACTATCATAATACACTACCATAATTTTGATGTCCATAATTATCGAATTTACTATGCGAATTTATCTTTTATTTGTGAATTATGACATTAAATTGACATAATAGTAGCTTATCCTACTGTAATACCCAGTAATACCTATGTTTGTGAGCTTATCTATGATTGACATGTTCTTTCTAATTAGTCTGTGATTGACATTGTAATAATACAATAAGTACTTGAATAATAGATGATATTATAAAAAATTACTCTTTATATAATAGATATACAGGGTGTAACAAAACACCCTAGTAATACTTAAGGGGGTGCTTCAGACCATCAAACTGAACAACTTTCACTATGGGGCGATCCTTGGGGGAAGCTTATGTCCAGCAGTGGACGTCCATCGGCTGTGATGATGATGATGAATATTTTTGCAGTTGAATAATTCGGGAAAAGTTTTTGTAAATATTGTATTCTATTACGATCATAGACAATGACAATGATAAATTTTTCGCTTACTAGTACGATGGTATTGACAAAGTTACTAAAAAGCTTTTACTTATTCTGTTCTGCAATAAAACTGGCAAAAAAATCAATGGTTTCCATAAAAATAAAAGCTACGCTATAATTCATAAATTGCTACGGACCGCTACGGACAGCTACGGAGCGTAGCGCTACGCTTTGAGGATTGGCATTCGAATTGCGAATAATAAGTTCGTTAGCGAATTCACCATGTTGCGGTCGCAATGGTAAACAAATGTACCTATGTAGGGTAACCCCTTTTTACTTGACTCTTTAATTTTTTAGGATACTTACAGGAATAATTATATCGATACAAACTTCTCGATGTAGGACTCTTCGGGCCTGTTGCTGTTCACCACTTCTGAATAAGTTCTTGATAGCTTATTTGACAGATCGTATGAAATATTTTTCATACAAAATATGTCAAACGAGCTGTCAGACTAGCTAACAAGAACTTATCAAAAAGTGGTGAAACAGTCCCTTAGTATTCAGATAGGGAAAAGTTTAAGGGACGATTTGAAGTAGGTGCCTACTTACCCTACCCTACTATTGTATACGTTACTGTAAAAGTTCGAACTACGGTAAATCCTAAAATTTTCCAGTTAAACCTAAAAAACCTAACTAAACGTAACCTACCTTAGGTTTTACCAGAAAAACATAGGATTTCCCATACTTCCCGCTTTCACAGTAACATAATGTACATTAATACAAACCTATTCACTGATCATGTTCTGGTAAGTAGTTTTACTTCAATAACCAACTGGCTAGTATTTAGTCCACAAAACTTAAAAAAACGACGTCGCCGGCATCGTAAAGAAAATGGATTGGTAACTAAGTTAACATTTTATATTAAACTAGCGACCCGCCCCGGCTTCCCACGGGTGCAATGCTGATATAAACCTTCCTCTTGAATCACTTTATCTATAAAAAAAACTGCATCAAAATCCGCTGCGTAGTTTTAAAGATCTAAGCATACATAGGGACAGACTGAAAGAAAGAAAGGAAATTGCTTTATTGCCAATTATTACTAAAATGCGGTCTGAAAAAACTTACACCAGGGCTCTGCCCACACTATAAGAAGACTAAACAAGAACATACAAAATTAAACATACAGAAATTAAAACAAAAAAAAAAAAGACAAACATTACTGGCAATAGGACAGGGACTCAGCTAAGCTGGCTACAGTCAGTGCAACTGACAGTAAGCAGCGCTGTTTTTAAGCCCTGCCCTTGCTCCTAGAGATGTTGTGTTGGAATGTAAAGCGGTAATGTGTGGAATGGCAACCATGACTACAAAGTGTAAGAGTAAAGTGCGTGTGAGCAGCTGAGCATTTTGTCTACGCCAAAGATGACAGACAGACTACGGAAAGCGACTTTGTTTTATACTATGCAGTGATGCAAAGTAATAAAGGTGCCTATAAAATGAAATCTGTATCAAAAAGCGAAACATAAATTTCAGTCCACCTTGAATAGTGCCAGTCGATAGATTTTGCAATTTTCTCAAAGTTCAACGCGACCTATTGTTATACGAACAGCCCAAGATTTATCATAAGTCCTAAATTCGAGAACTTTGTTATGGAAACCCAATTCACGTCACTATTCGGCCGCGGGCTGCGAAATACTGCGAAAACGTTCACCGTTAGCTACCAATAACATTCTGGACCTCATGTATATTTTCATAAAGTTCAAACTTGTATGTTTATTTACTGTAAAATGTATTTTACTTTATCGGATCAGCTAGTATGTAGCTACATGGTAAATGGCACTAACATAAGACTGAATTCCAAAGTATGAATTTACAATTTTCCTCATAAAACGCTGGTAATGGGTATACGTTAGTACATTTCTATGGAATACACTATACCTACTTTATTGAAATAATAATACAATGATTGTAATAGGCCTTTGACTACTTATATAAGGACTCGCCTTGCGGTAGCATTTCCCCTCTGCCTCGTTATAAGACAAATTAATCATGTGCATTTACACTCAATTTTATACCTTATCACTAAACGAGACAGCCTATAATTGCGAAACAATAATTTTGAACTTAGAACGTTTGGGGTTCACACGAGACTACTTTTATGATTTTTAATTCATAATTAGAATCTAAAGTTATGGAAAATAAAATCCAAATTTGCGGATTTCATGTTACCTCGCCCCCCGCAAAAAGTGGCAGAAATGTTCGTCAGTAGAATGACACGCGTAACTAGTCCCTATATAAGTAGTCAAAGTAATAGGCAGATACCACGATTGTATCGAGACCGATACAATCGTGTTACCTATTAGTCATGGATTTCCGTTTAGTAACGCCTGATTCAATTAATTACAATGATTGTAGTTTTATTCAGGTACTTAAAAGCTGACCAGGAAAATAAAAAATCTCTCCAATTTGCGGAAAACCATTGGAACAGATTTTTGTACTTGAGACATATTGTCATTAAAGGTTAGATTGTAACGCCCCCAAAGCAGGTTTTTTAGTTTTCAATAATTATAGTACTCTGTGTATTTTTTTCTTATATGACGGATATTCGAGTGTTTCATAATTTGCTTATTTGCGTATGGCTTTTTATTTCCTCCAATGAAAAAGAATAATAAATTTACAAATATATATCTAAATAATAATTTGCTTAATAGATGGTGCTAAATTTACTTTGATCAGTCTTAATAGTTGTCCCGCTGGTTGTCCCCTATGTTTTTAAGCTAAGTGTACCTTTTTAGTCTGTGTCTGTAATTTATACGGCGCGGCGCCTTTTATGAAACAGAAACCAATGAATATCACTCTGTTAAAAGTTAATTCACCATGTTATCAAGACTACAGTACCAAAAAAAAAACTAATTATTTTTGGAGTGGTTGAGTTGTATGTGTTTCCAAGACCCTTGTGCAGAGCTCTATAATCAAATATTGTTCCTTACTGTATCTCGTTCAGAAAAGGTAGAAAAGGTAAACAAGAGTGCAGTAAGTATGATCGATCCATATACCTGAAGACCTTGTCACAGATTCCGAAAAAGAAGTGGCTCAATTTCGTTATAAAATACTTACTGCAGTCACAGTTAAGATAATACTATACTAGTTTGCAGTCTTGATTCTTTCTTGATCTTAAGTCACGGCAGTATCCATCAATTTAAAATTATTGTGTAGGTACTACTTCAGACGACAGAAAAAATGGACGTCTATCGGCTGTAACAATGATGACTTACCTATAGGTTTTTATATCAGTTATATCATCAATGTTGTATTCTCATTCATCGCGATCATTATCAACTAGAGCTATTGATCCAGCTAAAATACACAGTCAATCTCTTCAATAGACACTATTTATGTAACTTATTAAAATGCTTCCACATCCACCATACAAACTGAAGTGCATTAGGTATGAGCAGAGCACCGAGTGCAGCGCTTCTGTATGCAATTTCCATAATAATGTTCGGTAAACGCTGAGAGGCAAAGCGGACTTACGGAATAAGCTGTCAGTTTGCCCCACTTGCTCTATGTCTGGGTATTGATATATCAATGCGGTTTGCGATCACGGTAAAGTGTTTAGTGATGGAGCAGTCAGCCATCGATCGTTCGTCGTAATCGTATCGGGAAGACGATTAACATTTTGTAGAGAATGATCATTCATAAAACAACTAACAAATGGGACACTTAGATAGATTTATGTAACACAGATTGAGACAGGATTGGTTAATGCTTACAAGAGCATAGTAGAATAAGAAGTCACAATGTGTATGTAATTGTGACTTGTAATTTATTGATTGCTCAGATTTATGTCTCGTAAAATACTGATAGGTTGGTCGACAGGAATGTTTTGTTTGTGTGTTTTACAAACATATTTTGTGCTTTAAATGATAATAATAATTAGTATAAGTATACCCACGCATGGGCATATTAAGGGCAAGCTGGTAAAGATACAATCTTCGAGTGCAATGGATACAGTCTGACATAATTCTCCAGAGTTGGATATAACTCGTGACAAACTCGTAGGTACTATCTACAATTTTATGCAAATATATGGCAGAAGCGTAGAACCTTTGCTAGCATAAATCTTGGCTACGGACCTGCTGGCAGGCAGACTGACCCCGGAGACCAGGTCCACCAGACTTCCAGGGGCGACGCTTCGAAGCGTCGCTCCTACGCGTAGCGAGGCCGAATGTCATATTATTATACATATAAGAACGACAATTTGCATGACCGCAAACCGCGTTAGTTTGACCGTACCTCTAGCGGTCAATATGAGAAGGAAAGAGGAAATGGAATGGAATGGACTTTAATATCTAATGAATGTAACGTGGATCCAGTACCTACTTATTGGTTTTGATACACGATATACAAGAAACACGCGTAGGTAATTAATAGAAAGATTGTTAACTAATTATTTTGAATAAATAATCCCTTAGATAGGTCGGCAATCTAGTGTAGGTGGGATTTACCCTAGATTAGATTCACTGCAGAAACAACGTATCTTTTGAACTATATAATATTAAATGTAATAATTTGGTTATCAAACACCGGTTCGAAAACAGACAAAATAGGCCAGGTCCTCGTATTGACGATGCGACGGATTTATTTAAAACTCGTCATAGGTACGTCTCATATGGTGTTGTCGGTCAGAAATGTAAGTAGGTACAACTTAAAGTAGGTACCTATGTAAAAGTTTTTAATACTTGGTAACAAACTAGGCGTATGACAAGGAGTCCTGGTTGGCCTGGCCGAGGAGAGTTCGTTGGTGCTGGTTGCTGTTCTGTGTTGGCACCTAGGCACTGCTCTGCGGTGTTCAGTTTGCGATATTCTCGGATATAGGTACAATGTCAGTCTCGAAAGACGCCACTTAAAACTATGTAGCTAACGATTCATTTGAATTTACCAATCGGTCCTATTTCATTATCATTACACTTAAAAAAGTAGGTACGGTCCGTACGTACAAACAAGTAATTTTTATGCTGCCTGAATTTAACAGTCTAACTATAGGTACTCCATTCCAGATAACAACTAAAAGACAATGCGGGTTTTGTATGGAAGGTTGGCGCCTTATTTTTCGTCGTTGTTTTTGGAGCGGCCAGCAACCAAACTTGAATATTTTATTTGAGAATAAAGTAACAAACAAAACTTATTAACATGTATAATCCATAAACTCAGTCCGGACGGAGATATAAAGCCTTGAAGTTGAAAATATTACCATTACGCGCACTTCAAGCCTTTATAATTATCTCAGTTCGGACTGAGTTCCGGGATATTTGTAATAACTAGTGTTGTTTCTAACTTTATTCTGAACTATAATATTCAAGTTTGATTGATGGCCGAGTTAAAAAAAGAAAAAAGCGCCAGTTTTAGTCATAGGCTTTTTTTAAGGCTATTTGAATAACAGAAACAGATTTAAAACTTTTCCTCTTACTCTTACTTATCTTAGAACAGCTTTAGTATCGGCAAAGAACAATATCAGACAGATATCTAGTCGATAGTTATAATTTGCTAATCAGAATTTTTCAGAATGTGAAATAGGAATCGCAATATCTTTTCATCCTTATATGCAACGGAATATAGTTCATTTAATACATCAGGTTCATGGAACAAATAAGAAACTTCCAAAGGTAAACATGTTTTTTGTTTGCACCACAGTAAAAAAAGTAATAAAGCCTTTTATTGTGAGGAGGAGCACGTGGGTCTAGTAAATAGTTTCACAAGCTGGTCAAGCTACCGCTAATGTAAAATAAATAAATAAAATCGGTCAAGTTCGAGTCGGGCTACTCGCACACCGAGGCCGAGGGTTCCGAACCATACCACAACTTATTAGTTACGGTAAAAAAAATGTTTTTACTCCGGGACCTTTAGCACGAGACCGACTCACACTTGGCCGGTTTTTATTATTTGTATACGGTAAAGTTTGTTCAATATAATCACACCAAGTTTGACGCTTGTATGTATTACCGTTTTTACCATAGAGCGAGAAGAAAAAACGTTAATAAAAACTAGTTACTTATATGAGGACCCCCCTTAATTTTTAACTTTTTGATATTTTTATTTTTTTTAACGCACATTCTGTAAAAATTTCAACTATCTAGCTTTTACGGTTCAAAAGTTACAGTCTAGGACAGACGGACGGACGGACAACGTAGGCTTTGTAATAGGGTCCCATTTTCACTCTTTGGGTACGGAACCCTAAAAACAACGGGTTGCACTCCGGGAGTGCCGGCAGAAGTGAAAACTAAGAGATCTTACGTTTTACGAATTCACACGTGACGTCACGGTCCTGACGCGAGTTTAACATTTTTACCCATCCCAAAATCTTACGAATTTTCGATCAGGTCATGTGACGTCACGGTCCTGACGCTTTTTTACCCATCCCAAAAAGTGCACGCAACGCCGCTAAAGAAGTTTTCACTTCAAAAATATTGTAACTTGTAAATACCTACTATGCTATGTATGCTGTCTAACCCTCAGGAAAAATTTCTTACTTATAAGGGTTCAGATTTTCATTTTTGAGGTTCAGACACAGATACTTTACTTACTATGGTTCGAAGCTCAAAAATTTAAGAAAGCAAAAAACACAAATTTTGTAGTTCAGTAGATAATGAAAGACGTGTGCCAACCTTACTAGGATCAACGTATTTTAACCAGAAGTTTTAATTTAAGCAACAAGAAAACTATCTTACTGTCCTGGCTATTGTTTACTAGCCTCGTCTACCCCCAGCCACACAGAGCCAGCAGCGCAGAACTGCGGGCGAGTAAATAAATAGGATTCTGTTTGTTTGTCCCATTGCCGAGACTTGGGAACAAAGTTTCTTTGTACCTAAGGTTAGGATAGGAAGTCAAGTATTGTGAGTACTGAAAATATTTATTTGTCGTAAAGAATAACTCCTTGAGTTGTTTTATGTCGGTTTATTTTCATTTTGTTTGTTTGGCATGGGTGCAGAGAAAGCTGTTGCGGGATATAATTTTAAATCAAAGGCTTGTTTGGACACAAGATTATCTACATCGATAGATATTCCTAGAAGCTTAGGACTATTGATTTAGTCGACAGTTTCCATGATAGGTATTATAATACCACAGAGTACTACCGTAAATACCTATCACAGAAACTCTAGACTAAATCAATTGTACAAGTGTAAGGAAAAGTATCAGTATCCTTTAAACCACATAATCTACCCATTAAAATGAACTTTTAGTATGGGAGCAAACCTGTCAGAACAAAAAAAAGTCAGCTGTTCCATATGTTTAGGGTCGAGTAGGTAGCTATTGCAGTTTAGTATGTAACATCAGATTTTTTTTGTTCTCACACGTTTGCTCCCATAGTAAAAGTTGTTATGTGTGATGGGTAGAGTATGTGGTAAAGGCGATTATCACACTAGCGACGCGTCCCGCCGCGGTGCGCGGAGCGGCATAGTCGCCTTCCCGCGCATTGACGCGTCGGCAGTGTGTTGTCCTAGGCGTGTTTTCTATATAAATTGAAATACTTGCATACAATGTTAAAATCTGCGGCCCCGTGCTACGCGACGGGGCGCGGTGCAGTGTGATAATCGCCTTAAAGACTAATGATACGTCTCCTAGCACCCTGTTTACTAATTAGTAATTACCTATGTAAGTTCCTATGGAGGCCTGGTGGCTGTAGCACAATTCCTAGTTTTCTAGGTCTTAGCACTTAAGTAAATAAAATAAAGTAAATAAAGTTTATTATCTCCACAAAGTTAGGAATACATAGGTATGTCTTAAATTTAAAGTACAATTTTTTGTGGAGACTGGAGTCTGTTTAAAAAACCTAGAAACTAGGAATTGTGGAGCAAACACCAGGCCTCCACAGCCGCCAGACCGGACAATGATTCGGTTCTGAGTAGAAATAGATAGAAAACATGAACCGACAATTTCAAACCAAGTTATTCAGAAAAATATGTGAGATTACTTGAAGTTCGGAGAACAAAAATAAAAAGTAAAATATAAAAATACTACACGACATTTGTTAGTAGAGAATGAGTGTGTGTGGGATGTGTGTGTGGGATGTGCGTGTGGGGTGTGTGAGTGGGGTGTGTTTGGATGTATGTTTTTGACCTGTAGGTGAACTACGTACTAGTTATGTTTCAGTTTATGTTACTAACTTGCATGTGTTGCACTAACACCAGTCTCCACATAAATAACTGTAACTATAATTTTAAGACCATTTTGTTATTGAAAACTGTGTGGAGAAGAATAAACGTTTATATTATTATATTATTATTATTAAGTATAAAATTGTTTCCATGAATCTAAATCATAAATGTCTGTTAGTAAGACGGCTGCGGTAGATGTTTGTTACTTTGACAAGAAGGTGGACTAACTAATTTCCCTGCAACAACCACATAGGGCCCTTTTGATGGAGTATAGCCCGGTCCCTCTCACACTTATTTGTGACCTGTGCCCTAAAATGGGATGTATTACAACCAACGAAGGTTTACAGAGGCTGAGTATAATTATACAGGCATCTTAATAGGCTGACGGTTTATGGAAATGATAAGACTATCAAACTAATTTTTTTTTATGGAATAATAATAACGAAATCGCGAACAAAAAGATATCTGTTCCATAAAAAACTGCAAACCTACTCGAGCCAAGTGTATCGGACAACTGATATTTTTCTCGCGATTTAGACATTGGTCATACTTATAGAAAAAGTTGATGGTCTGATCATCTCTTAAAATTGTTTTAGCATATTTAGTTGGACCTTTATATCATTAATGTTCCCGCAGTTAAAAGTTCATTTGCCCAAAGGCACTATAATTTCATTACGCCAAGATTGTATAATATGCTAAATAAGATATCTAAAATTAAAAACATAAGCAACTACCAAATTAAAAAGGTAATCCAAGTCTGGCTTAATGGTTTCAACTACAACGAAACAGAAGATGTTAACTGTGGTAACACAAGATAACAAACACACGCACACACTCACACTCACACACACACACACATACACACACACACACATATAATATATTATTTTATTTTTATTTTTTATATATATATTTTGATCTGCATTAAATATGTATGATTGTATTCTGTTGTCAAGAAACGGTTTACGCCAAAATTGTAGCTGCATATTTATTGAGTATGTTTTTATTTCTTTCTTTTTAGTGTTAAGAACCAATATTGTTTTTACACTCACAGTCACTGTAGTGGGTAGGACCTGGCCCCGGACCTTCAGACCTGACTAGTTTAGGAGCCAGTGCCGCAATTGTTTGTTTACATGTTGTAAAATTTTAATAAAGGATTTTTTATGTTTATGTTATGTTTTAAATCCACATTATGAGACCGCTTTTAATAACCAACATAGTCACATTTCCACTTCACTGGAAACGTATTTTAATCAGAATGGTATTAGCTAACAGTCACTAGAGTGTATCAAATATATACAATAGATATAGTCACTAGAGCGTACACTCCGTAGATTTCTTTAAAAAAATCTCATGACTTTCTATCTATAAAATTATATTAAAGTTAAACAGACCAGTTAACTGGTACATTTTCCATCCGATCTCAGTTGTATTTCTCACGGGCATAAAAGACTTCAGAACCAATTTCACTACATCCAATAAAATATTAAAAGTAATAACTTCGCTGACCGCATAGTGGAAGTTTCACATAGGTAGTGTTACAGGTTACTGCAAGTGCAATAGAAGGAATTTAAGTTTGTGGGGAAACGTCGTCGGGGCTCTACAGTGGAGGTTCTCAAACTTTTGGCGTACCATTTTTGTCCGTTACGGACCAGGAGTGCGATTTTTGAATCTCATTCTTTGAACTCAGCAGTTGAAAATGTCAATATTATATGGAGACGTTGCATCTTTCAACGGCTGATTTGACATAAAAAAATCATATTCCTGGAGTGCGATTCTTGAAAGTCAAATCAGAAGTAGAAAGATGGGTATCTCCATAGTTATTTTGACATTTTCAACTGCTGAGCTCAGCGAATGAGATTCAAAAATCGCACTCCAGCTGTGTTACATAATTACATTAAGAGTTACTGCATGCAAACATACAAATACAAATCTAAAACTGAGAACTAGGTATATTGATTTTCTGGGCGAATATATAAAATAGGGTATTTCTTAACCTAGACAAATCAGGAACTATCGAACCAAACGTCAAAACGCATACTTCGTATGAAAATTGTACTAAAATGAGTACCTACCTAATAATCCGTCAAATTATTTTAACTATGCAAACAAAGTAACTTTCACAATGGAGCCATCTTCTTATAATTTGCGAAAAAAATCTATTCTTCCATACAAAACTGTCAGCCAAACTGAACAGTCCGCAGTTACGCGTAGGTAGTAAGAGTATGTGCAGTTAATAAATCTCGCGTTTTTTTATACGTTCCATTATGTTGACGACCCGGTTGGTGTAATGGTTACCACGCCGGACTGCCAAACCAGGGTCCTGGGTTCGAATCCCGGTTCGGTCATGGATGTTTACATGTTTGTGCCGTTGTTGTATGGTTTCCATAATAAACAGCCTATTAATAGTGCTTTCTTGGGATCATTACAATGTATGTGCCTGTGAGCGTTATTTATTTATTTATTTATTATTAATGCGAATAACAGTTTGACAACGGCTGGTCTAAAATAAACTTTTATGCAGGTGTTCTTCGGTGTTTTCTAAGGAAATGGTTTATTTGTTCCTTCCCGTGTTCTTCGAGAGTTTTCTAGTTTTCTAACAGTCGTTCAAGTTCGTAACGGCTAGATGTAAATGGAAATCGACGTAGTTTTGTGACAATAACAATACAATTTTACAAATACTTCACTATTGATTAATACGACAATTTATATGAAGAAAGGTGATGATTATAAAGGAGATAGAGCAAAACCTTGTGATGACATCAAGGTACCTATTTAGATGGTACCTAAATAGATGGACAATAATACCACAGGAGTCACGTGGTTTTCGCGCGTCGCGTTTTTGCCTGCCACGAAGCTCTGCAATCCTCAATCTCTTCTTGTTCTTGACCAAAAACAATCTCTGAGATTGGGATAGATTCTCCCATAAACTACTTGACACTGGCGAAAATGCAGTGCTAACGCACAAGCAAGAGTTCATTAATTATTAAAAAAAATAACAATATCTAGATACTTAGCTGTCTATATCCTACCTAGTTAGATGGTAGAAAACTTGAACATGTTTACCTTGTTACAAGTCTTTAGTAGGTACCTTACCTGTACCAACTAAATATCGTAGATTTTGCGTACATTTTATTTTTATAATTGCATCATCATCATCATCAGCCTATCATCGTCCACTGCTGAACATAGGCCTCTCCCAAGGCGCGCCACAAAACTCTATCCTCGGCCTTCCTCATCCAGTCGCTCTCCGCTACTTTTTTTAGGTTTATTATTTATAATTGCATAACCTATTATAAACCGTTTGTTTTGTAAGAATTGATAAAATTGTTACTTTAATGAAACTTTTCCAAATAAAGATAGTATGAGCATTTTATTAAGTAGGTACCTAATACAATGTAAAATATTGTGAATTTCATAAAGTTTATCCCTTTCAAAGTACAGTTATTGGTTTAATATTTTTCATTTCACGTTACGTTGTAAACAGCCAATCTCCAAAAACTTTACTGCAATAAATAAAAAAAAATATCCGATCTCTCCTCTGATTACGCAACAAAATGAAACAAAATCAATGAAGCTTATTGCATGAAAACAAACGAGAATTTTTTATTCCAGTCACATTTATTTAACGAAGATAAGTAAAGCACACAACCGCTGCAAAAAATGTCGAAGCCCGAACACAATGTACTTTAAAAACAAAACCCTGTCTACCATCACGTTCAAGCCCATGCTACAATCACAAAGAGTACCAAAAAAAGAAAAAAATCCAAAATAAAGGCATAAGCATTCGATAGTCAACCCGTCACACGCCGCCGTTTCTGTCGCCACTTTCCGCCCGTAAAACCTTCAATGCATACAAAAAACTTCATTTTCAATACGGGTTAAAAGTAGCTAGAGGTGAGAGATCGTATTTTCAGAGTCTACATTTTAGTGGTCGCTTTCCCGCGTAAAATGTATGCGTTTCTTCTAATTAAAACCAACTCAAACCGTGGAAAACGTATTACTCTACATAATAAAAGCACGTAGATATCTAGTCGTTTTTAGGGTTCCGTAGTGAAACAAGGAACCCCTAAAGGTAAAAAAAACGTCTTTCAAAAAACGATATCTACCCTATCGAGTGAGGTGTAAAATGTTTAAAAACGTTTTTTTTAATTATGATCACATTTGTGTTCTTAGGTTATAAGGTGAGGCATATAGACAGACAGACAGACAGACGAAATTTTCAAAGGAGTTTGACTACGAAACCCTAAAAAGAGATTAACATTGCGATGGCAAGATATGTTTGTGATCGTAGCAGGAGGCAAACAATTGTCTCTATCTCAACAGGGCAATCATCATCAGCCTATACACGTCCCACTGCAGGGCACAGGCCTTTCAAGGAGTGTATATAATTATGGAGTTGTCCGTACGGATTCGAATGACATGACTGCAGGTGCAGCAAATCATTTGTGTGAAAGATAATAAATAACACGCACATTGTAATGATCCCAAACGTAGGCTACATATAGTATACGACACAAATATGACCATCCATGACCGAGCAGGAATTCGAACCCAGAAACCTAGTTTGTCAGTCTGGTGTAGTAACCATTAGGTACACCAACCGGGTCCTCTTCCGCTTATCTCGAAAACTAAACAATTTATTAACAGATGTTTTTGTCATAATTAATGTAAAATCCACATTTAAAGTACGATATCAAACCCCGCGTACAGAAGTTAGTGACATTTAATATATTCTGGATACAAAAGTTAGAAACACAACACAAAAGCTTTACGTAACAAAAATCTAAAACTGGATGCTAAAAGTTGGAACATACCGGATATTGGGATTCGGATATACTCGTGTTTTACAGCCCTATTCAATATCACCGCTCGGTCGGATCCGATGGCAATATGTCCTTTGGGTCGGGGTATGGGTGTATAGCTCTAAAAACATATTTTACGGTCCTGGCCGCGATCTTGAGGGGTCGTGGTTTACGACCTGACTATCGCGTTAACCACGTCGCTGTTCATGACCTATTTTTTTAGAAAGTTTTTCAGAATTGAAAGGCATATCATGATACAACTCTACATCTGTGAAGGGGAGTTCTAAATGGAAAAGTGTATGTTGTACAGAGCATTGAAGGAAATGAGCGCTTGGTTAAAGTAGGTTGAGAAAGAGTTTTTTAGCGTACGATCATTTACCTAGGTACTACGAGTAAGTTATACTATTACCCGAAATTGTATTTTGCAAACTATAATATAATAAGTATAGCTACCTAACTATTCTATTTTATGCTACAAATAAGAATAACTATAGAAGAGTAACTCTTAACAAAATCCACATTATTCGTAGATTTTATGATAAGAACCTAAAACGTGGAAATCTGTAAAAGCTGTACCTACCTTTGTAATCAACCCTGATATATTATGTTGCTGTTGGTTTCCTTAGTAAATAAAATTTTAAGGAAGATACGTTGTATCCAAAGAGAAATTACACGCTCCCGTAGGGTTGTGTCCAGTCCATCTAAACTTACTAGTGCGAAAATTCTATTTCGTGTGACAGACAGATAGTGAGCCCGCTGCCGTTTGCACAGGAGTGCTATTTTTGACTCTCATACGTTGAACTCAGCACTTGAAAATGTTTGGAGATACGCATCTTTCTACTGATGATTTGACTTTCAAAAATCGCACGTCTGAAGTATGATTTTTTAATGTTAAATCAGCAGTAGAAAGATGCATATAAATAGGAATTTTTACATTAACAACTGCTGAGTTCAACAAATGAGTTTCAAAAATCGCACTCCTTGACTGTTCACATGACTCTTATTTAAAACATGTAGATTTCCTCACGGTAGGTTTACTTCCAAACCCCTTTGATATAAATTAAATCATCTTCTTCGAGTCGATGGCATGTCGTTTTATATTTTTCCAGCCCAGTATTTTGCCACACGGATAGCACTACCGGCAGCGTCCATAAGTAAATCATGTTTCCATAATATGTGCCCACCGTAGACAGTATTCATTGCTCTGTGTAAAACGAGGTAGGCTTCACAGTATAAAGGGAAAGATCACAATCTAGATTCTAACTGACAGAAGGACAGGAACAAAAGAGATGTGGGGGGAAAAACCTGTGTGATAAGACCGTTTTAATTAAGACTACCATACGCATCACTAGTTGGCGCCACTGGAACTCGAGGTAGCTTATATGCACATAAATAAAAGTGGTCAAGTGCGAGTCGGGCTACTCGCGCACCGAGGGTTCCGTACCACACCACTACAGAATACAACATTATTAACATAAAAAACATTTTTTGTCCGGGACCTTTAGCGCGAGACCGACTCACACTTGGCCGGTTTTTAGTATTTGTTGTTATTTTGTAGAGTTTGTTCTATAATCACACTAAGTTTGACGCTTGTATGTATTACCGTTTTTCCGATAGAGCGTAAAGAAAAAACGTTGATAAAAACTACTTAATTGTTGAGAACCCCCCTTAATTTTTAACTTTTTGACATTTTTATTATTTGTTAACAAATCCACCGTAATAACGCATAATCTGAGAACAACTATCTAGCTATTATGGTTCAAAAGTTACAGCCCTAAATAGGTAGGACAGACGGACGGACGGACGGACGGACAACGTAGGCTTAGTAATAGGGTCTTGTTTTCACCCTTTGGGTACGTAACCCCAAAAAAGTACAAAAAGAAGGTCATGGTTTGACTGACCGTCCTAGTGACATTCTTCAACGAGCCCCTTCGTGCTTCGGAAGCCATGTTAAGCAGTCGGAATCAGTGCAGTTCCTTTAAAAAAAGCTACATTTGTTAAAAGTACATCCTTTTATTGTTGAGATACGGCCAGCGGGGCCCCCGATCCCCGCCTCAGACCCTTGAAACCAGGGCTTTGAAACCTATTATTTATTTTTTTATTTCTCACAAAACACAGTACATTTTATGCCAAACTGCTTAACAGTTTGTCGGCATGCAATGAGCTCTTGATAACATTTACAAAGAAATAACAATTTTTTAACACTTAACGTTAATGATACAATATACAAACAAGTAAAGTGGTACATTCGGGAAACCCAACGCAACCAACCACCTAGCAGTTTTACTCGTAAAATGCATTAATTCATCATGATCTCAGCCGATGGATGCCCATTAAGATTTAGCTATTATTACCTAAAGCTGAACCACTATTGTAATTATATTCCGCGACGGTACAATGACTTCAAGATAACATAAATACTTTAATTAATTTTAAGAACTTTAATACAATGTCATAGTCGTAGCGTGTGGCGGTCCGTCATCTCTGCCTACCCCCTTGGGACAATGGCGTGAGTTTATGTATGTATGTAATTAATACAGAAAATTACAACATAATGAACTCACAGATTTTTCAGAATGTTCTTCTTTAGGGCTCTTTTAAAAGATTTAATACAACTTTTTCTTATATCTAAATCTTGTGGAAGGGAATTAAATATTTTTGGTATCAGATACATTGAGGTTCGGGCACCGTAGCATAGTAGTTAGAAAACTTTCTTTCTAATAAAACGTCAAAATCACTGATAACCTGGCAAGACCGACCACGATACGTACCAGATACATTTCAGTCGAGTTATGTTTGCAATTTTGAATGGGACAGCAGATTTTTTTTCGCGATTTCGATATTGGTCCTTGGAGAAAGTTGTTCAGTTTGATGGTCTGATCATTCCCTTAAAAATAGTTTCAGCTCACTTTGTTACATTGATATATTAATTATCATTAGCATCCTTTTAAACTAAGAGTCTACCCATCGAACTGAACAACTTTTACTATGGGAGCAAACCGATCGGAGTAAATAAAAAAACAGCTGTACCATACTAAACTTGCGACACAAATATATGCAACAGCAGATTTGTTTTTTTTTTGCTCCGATCGGTTTGCACCCATAGTAAAAGATGTTCAGTATGATGGGTAGACTCTGAGTTTAAAAGGATGCTAATGATATCAATAATTTCACCCCGTCTTTCTTCTTGTTGTTTTCTTTTTTTAAGACGAACTTATGTCTTCATGACGATGATACAAATTGCATATCCACGCTAAAGTTACAAAATGTATTATACAAAGACACAACAACGAATATTGGACCGAAAACAAAATTTGCATCCCCTTTCCCAATAATACCGGCAGCATACTAATTTCCTTGGTAAAAACATGGCCCCGTTGAGGACATTACATTACCGTCACTCTAATCTTTATTATAAATATATTATCTATATTATCGACATCAGTTTATGGAGTCCCGATTCCCTTGGGCGTAATTTTTGGTACAGCCCTCTGTCTATTTACGATGGAATGGACGGCTCGGAATAGCGGCCGTCAACCTTTTTTGGATAAAGTTAATTTTCATGAGGAACATGCGTAGGTTTTTGAGGTAAAATCTAAAATTCCTCGCTTCAGTATGTGCTTTACAAAGATTCAGGGCTTTTGTGTACACAATAAACAATCAAAACAGTGATTGCTTTTAATTAAAATTTGTACCTACCTATCTGTATGCATAAATTAAGGTAATGAATTCAAAAGCGGTTCTTCTAAACATAAACATTCATGTAAATTATTATCAGTTGCCAGTAGTAAAAGTTGAGGAGCTCTGGAATAGAGTAGCTATCGCAACGTTGAAATTTATGTTATAAGCGCCCGCTTCAGATTTTAACCGTGCCCTATTTATACGAAGTTATATTTTCTTGGGGAATAAATTTCCTTCGAAGAAAATTTTACAAAAACATCTCTCTAATAACATAAGCAAGATATTCTGCTGAAACGATGTAGGAGTGCTTCTTTTATGCTATGGTATACAATACAAAATCTAGCACCAATGTTTTAGGAACATTTATCACATAATAGAGCCAATTAAGAGCACAAAGTAAATTTTAATAAAGGGATTACAACTGCCAGTAATTAAACGTTTCATTGTTTCAGAGAATACGTTTATTTATAAGAATGGTGACGGGCGTATTGGCCCCTCGTGGAATGGTGGTAACCCCACACCACCTCGCCACGCAAAGTGCTTTAGCGATTCTGAGAGAAGGAGGTACCGCCAAGGAGGCTATGGTTGCAGCTGCAGCCACCATAGCCGTAGTCTACCCTCATATGAACAGCATCGGTGGTGGCGGCTTCTGGCTTATCATACCTCCTGATAGAAACCCTTTCGTCATCGAATCGGGTTGTTCTGCAAGAAAAAGAAATATTACTACTTTTTTAGAAAAGGAATTGCTAATGGTGATACCATTTTAAAAACTTGATTTAATTGGCCAACATATGAACTTACTTGCCAGGTAACCGATATACATTTTTTATAGAGGGTGTAGTGTATATGTGTGTCTCAAAGTTGACACAAAAAAATTGTTATTGCAGAAGTCTGAAAGAAAAATGTGTTTTCTGTTAAAAGTATGGAACTAATCATTTATTTTTGAATTGGGTCCGCTGAAACGATTATTCTGGATTTCGTAACAAGTATTTTAATAAAAAAACTTTGTAGTATCTACATTTAAAAGTTAAGGGCAGGGTGGTGATTTTTCCAATGTTAAAAAAAATTACAAAATCTCGAAAACTATCAAACTTGGATTTTATTTTTGTACTTTTCCCTGAACAGTTATAAACTTACCTATCTCCTATTTGCGGGTTGACGTTGAATTTTACACTGTATAAATAAGGAAAAAAAGAATAAAAAAAGTGTTAGTTATTTAAGTTATTATGTTTAAACGCTAATTACTTATTTTTCAGTCTCCTCCTACTTATAAATTCCGTATTTTAATAAGAAATGTTAGCAGCGGATACTCTAATCGTGACAGCATCAAGATAAAACCTGGCAAGTCATTGACTCTACAAAGAAATTTAAACCTGTCGCCGGCATAAAACTTATCCGACTGGAACAATTTTTCGCTAATTGAATTTATAAAATTCTTTGTTAAACTCCTGCCTTTGTTAGAATAGAAATCTAAAAATCGAAAAAGTAATTTAAGTGAAAGAGCCGAAGAGCAAATGCAATGAACAGTGTTGGAACAGTTTTAAATTAGACAATCTTTATGAAATATACTCTGTGGTTCAAACAGTAGTAGCCAATAATTCACTTTTATTGGAAAGATAAGGGAATGAACAAAGAACGGCGAGGTATAAAATGGTATAAATCAAAATTCACCGTTTTAAAATCAAACCTCGGATAGCACTGGCGTGATTGTAGGCATTTTAATGAAAGGCACATTTGATTAATATTGTTCCTTGTTTTTAATTGGGATGGGAAATATGGTTTAAATATTTGCTGGCACGGAATCCTGAGCTTAAGCCGTCCGTGACTGGAGTAAAGTTTATAATCAATGTCATTGTAATCAAAGTCACGTGAGCTATACTGGCTATACTGAAGCGAGACTACATTTTAAATGTGAACGCAGGAAAATTGATTTGTTATACAGAATGAATGAAGGAAAACCATTAAGGGTAGTTCTACTACTGATGTAGATAATAACACTGTATAGTCGTGAGCATATTATTATGCGTATGCTTATGATTTTGAAATGACATAATTTTTTTAATTTACAAACGTGCTGGCCAAAGTTTGGCCTCGTAATTGATTCATTTTGTATGAAACTTAATATTACTTTAAACCATGATGCAGTTGGTAATCATCTTCATGATAAGTAGATCGATCCCTAAAATATTGCCGATTTATTTCGATTTCACCCTGTACACTCAACAAGCAGTCAACCAATTTTAAATGTAGGTCACCGTAGGACTTGTCCAGCACACCACTTACAGTCATTTCACAGTGATTGTGACAAAGTTCTAAGAGGTGTGATCTGTCACAACTCTTAGAACTTTGTCACAAGAAGACCTCTGGGTCTTCATTAACATTTTGTTTGCGATACATTTTATAATTATACAAAATGGATAACATAAAGGTTGTGTGAGTTCAGTCGACGGTCGCTCGATAAATAATAATAATTTCTAGGGTACATTCTGAAGTGCTATTATATTATTCCATCTTCAACGCGAAGAACAATGCAACAGAAACAGAAACATCCTCAAATTCCTTCCATTGCTGGGAACTTCTTATTCCTTTGGCGTCTTGAAAATGCGTGATAGGGAGCGGACCTGCATAATCCACCACGCAAGCTCAAAGCTGTGCTACTTTAGAACAGAACTGACACATTATTTTCAGATAATTAGGTGCGGATTGGCTAGTATCAAGTTAGTGAGAAACTTGCCGTCAGAGTTTTTATTAGATAGATAGACAGATAAACAAGTTGTTTGCATAAGTAACACACATAATATACCTAATATAAAACCTCCTGAAACAAACCTAAAATAAGTACCTGGCCGACGAATAAACATTTTACATTGTCAAATTAAAAATGAGACTAAACTATTAGACTCTCTGATTAGACTAGACTAGACTATTTAGACTTGTGAGTCAGTAGTTCGAATGAACTCTGGTAGATGGCACTGCCGTCCCTTAAAGACGATAATTTAGATTGAAAATTTCGTCGTGGCCTGCGGGGCGCCGACAGCTCTGTTGGAGAGGAGCATGCCCCGGAAAGGCAGGTCGTGGGTTCGAATCCCGCTCGCCGCCCGACTTTTTCAATCTTTAATTTGATTAAGCTAACATGGCATACATGTAAAATCAATAAATTCGATTTTACATTGTATTTAGTTACCTGCGTTGCGCAGTTTGTTACAATTTGAATATGATGTTTATTACAATGCGGATTGGTGGACTTCACATACGCATCAGAATTTCTTCTTCAGCGTATACAGTTTTCCTCACGATGTTTTCCTTCATCGTTTGAGAGCAGTCGGTATTACGTACCAATCCGCATTGGGCACGCGTGGTGGACTAATGCTCATACACCCTTCCTGAGGGTAGGCCTGTGCCTTGCAGTGGGACGTTTATAGGCTGATGATGATGGTGATGATTTATTAGAAAGAAAAGCAAATTAAAACATTAAGTGATAAGATAATTATTTTTTTATGTTAGTTTTATATGTAGTATTAGAGTGAAACTCTCTGGATACTGGCAAATATACATTTTAATAGACTTTTCCTCAATTATTATATAAAAAAACTATCGGATCGGCGTATGCGACTCGTGCCAAGCGCGGGGAGAAGGTGACAGCTGTCAGTATTGACAGCTTCCGGGTGTAGGCAAAGGGGTGACCCATAGAGCACGCAGGGGGGGGGGGGGGGGGCTGTCAAAAACCACATTTCCGCTAACAGTAGACTTTTATTTGCGTTTAGGTTTATAATAACAACTACTTAGCTCTCTTCTGAGTTGACTTAAAAAATAAATATTTATTATACTTAATTATACACTTAAGGCACGTTGGGGCTGACATCCCTATCGAAAAAGTTACGAATATAAAAATTATAATACAAGGTTAGAAGGATAGTACCTATAAAGGAAATAGGATATATCATAAGTATAGATCGGTTACTATTGTGCGATTCGCGGCATTTTCAGGGTTGGTAATAAGCGAGTTTTTTGTGGCCTTGAGTTTTTATTATTATTCTTACAAGTCATGTTCTAATCGGTGTGCCATTTAAATTATATTATGAAATTGCCAATATGATACATAGATACAGTAGAGAAGACGTCAAGTTCGACACCTTGATCTTTGTACTGTTCTTATGCCGTTCGTATAAAATACAATATCGTACTTCAAATTTCAAGCTTGAAGTGGTCTTGACTGCACATGACTGTATGGGCTAGTTCCCTTTGTCTTTCACAAACAGGAAAAAATAAAACAATGAGAATTGTGAAAATAACTCTAATTTGGGGCGTGTTTGGGGCCGTATTAAAAAAAACTAAAAGAAAACGAGATGATAACATTGTAATTCTTAACCAATGATATGTGTTACAACCCCTAGTGTTTGCCGCGAGTTGCACAATAGTTAGCGATCACTAATCATAAGATTGTAATGCGGTAAATCTTCCTTAAAGTAAATAAAAGAATATGTTTATGATTCCATCCGGAAACTTCCAACTTTTATCACCGGCGACGTAATCACACCTAAGCTTCGTATAAAAAGCAATAAATTCAGTAATTTGTCTCTGGTCACATTAATGTGGATGAATGGACCAAACATCCCACCTCCAAATTAAACTCTCCGTATAATGAAGTGGCCGCATTTGTCTTAATTTAGGGATAAAACAGTTTATTAGATACGTATTAAGTTGTTGGAAGTTTTGGGTCGTCCAAGTTTGGGAAGAGGTTTGACAGTTTTCAGGGAGCCATATTGCGTTAATTCTAAGTTTGGTTGTTTCTTATTTAAGGCCACTCCTCCCATTTGCAAGGCTCTCTTTCTTACAAGCAAACTTTTGCAATGAGTCATCCCGCTTCAATTGCGTGGCGCCGGTCGGAATTTTCCGTTTTCTTCGAAAACCTGTATGATTTTTTATGAATTTTCAAAAAATAAGAAAACCACATCATTCTATATTGTATTGTGAAGAATGTTGTAAATTTTCATATTCTTCTGATCAACAATGTAAGAGTAAAACGGTTACAACTGGAAAAAAAGAGGTGACTTTGGATTCGTTTTTCTTCAGTTTTATTAATTAAAATAGATTTTGAGAAAAACCAAATCACTTCTCATATCCTGTAGATTGTTCCGTTTTGTTTTCTGCTTAAAAAGTGCCATAGTTAATGTATAAAATGGTTACAAAGTTACTCAAAACCGGGCGGACGCCGCCCCTAAACGCTGGGCTAGGCCATATTTTGCTGGGTTTTAGAAGCTATCTTCTCGTTATTTAAGACTTTATGCATTACATACTATTTGGGGTGCCTCAGACTATCAAACTGAACAACTTTTACAATGGGACCAACGTTTAAATAGTGAAAAATAATCAGCTGTTTCAAACACTGGTCGAGTGGCTGTTCAGTTTTTCTATGGAACAACTGTTTTTTTTTTTCGAGATTTACATGTTGGCTCCTTAGTGAAAGATGTAGTGGTCTGAAGCACCATGTTCGATAGCATTTAATTTTACAATCCATGTACACTGTAGTTATTTATTTTCAATGTACGTTTTGTTAAGGTTATTCGTTTTTCGAATGTTTCCCGAGATCAATACCTAAATAATTTTTTTTTCTTTCTTTTTTCCATGCATGCTACTACCAACAAGCCGTAAGGCCGTAAGGCGGTCTGAAAAAACTCTGACACCAGGGCTCTGCCCACACGATAAGAAGAGACTACCAACACACACAAGATAGTTGGTAGCTATACGTATATCAGATTTTGAAGTAGGTATGTATGTATGAACGTATAACTACATATTGTTTTCGCGCCGCCTAGCCTCTCGCAATGTAGGTAGGCTACGCCCAAACAACGTAACGGATAGCATTCAAGCATGAATTTATTGTTCCTGTTAAGCCATTGTGTAAGGCCTATTCATTGGTAGGAAACTGTTGTCGGTTACCAACTCACTCTGTGTGAAGTATTGACGGGATTTCATTGCGTTAGACGTTGGAGGGGAACATTTTGATCCACTCAGTGGATTCCTGTTACTATAACTATACTTTAAATATATCATTCATTAGTTATAATATAAGTTCTTCTTGTATAGGTAGGTAATATATAGGTAATAGCTTAGATTCAGTTTAGATAATTATTTAGTTTATTTATAATTGTGTATCCCCTTCTTGAAGTGAATAAAGGCAATTTATAGAGTTAGGAGAAAAACCGGCCAAGAGCGTGTCGGACATGTCTATGATTCTGTATCCATAACGCTTCAAATCTAGACATAGAACTATGACATAGAACCATTAAAAAACTACTTGGTTCCGAGAAAGATGTTTTGTTAAATTTTTAACAGATTTTAAAAAAAGAGGAGGCAAAATGGGCAAAAACGGCAACAACGCGAACGGCTCTATGTTTGCTAATTTATTGTAAAAATGAAGAATAGGAAAAAAAATATTTTTGTCCCCCTCAAGTCCCATTATTTGCGTCAGAGTTAGAGGCAACTAAGGGATAACCTACCTTATTCACTTTGAGGTTATTTTACTTAGTTCTTGTGAGTAAAATACGAACCACCTGTCTCTACTTAACAAACATCATTAAATGTAATTGACAAGTAATAGACACAGAAATTAAATATCTGTTTTTTAAAAACAAAAGGTAAATTGGATTCTCCAGACTAATTCACAAAACAATGGTTAGTTAGAAACCAACTAGATACAATTGGTCCGGTATTCCGAAACAATTAACTTATCAAAACTATTATAATGAGCAATGACAGAGGCGTCCTTTACACGGTCAATTGGTATTCATTAAAACAGGACCAATTAACGGCTGGAACGCTCGATTGAATTGTAAAACATTTTCAGAGGACGCCCTTATTTGTAGGTACGAGATTACAAGCAATTGGGTAAATTCGGGTTACCTACACGAAATGAAAAATGTTTACTGGTTTACTATTTGCTTAGCTCGAAGTTAAACTGAACTTGAACTTATGTTCAAGTTTCGGATGCGTTGGGGTTAAAGTGACTTCAGCGATATGAAGATGCATGTAACACAGAGTAGTTCAATATTTAGCCTTTCCTTTGAACACAGGATTCATAATTATGTATTCTATAGAAAAATAAGAAATATGAACAATGACAAATAAAGCCGAGATGTTGAAGATCATTGCTATATTATTAATTTGTATGTCTAAAATAACAAGAAGATGCTGAAAACCAGCAAAATATGGTCTGGCCCAGCTTTTACCTAGTGGGAGCATCATAAAGTAGAAATTGACGAAACACAACGAATACTGGAAATTTCTATAGATTATATAACAGCATACCTACATATCGACATCTTTCTATTTTCTCTACTAGCATGTTTACGCCAAAGGGTTCTTCCGAGGATTATCTTAGGAAAATTGATATTGTCCTTAGTCATGATCATGATACAAGAAGCCAGCATGCCCATAGAGATGAGTTCTGATCGGACCTTATTCAAATGTACCTACGGCAATGTGACACACAAAATGAGCGTTTCTATACCTATCTTCCGAATAGCCTAGATCCGTAAAACCTACAATATCAATCCTATACAGGGTGTACAATAAAATGGGACAGCCACTTAAAGGGGTGCTTCAGACCATCAAACTGAACAACTTTCTCTACGGGACCAATATCGAAATCGCGAAAAAAAAATCCGCTCTCCCATACAAAACTGCAAACATAACTCGACTGAAATGTATGGGACAGCAGATTTTTTTTTCGCGATTTCGATATTGGTCCCATAGAGAAAGTTGTTCAGTTTGATGGTCTGAAGCACCTCTTTAAGTAGCTGTCCTATTTTAATTTACACCCTGTATAATGTACCTATATCGTTACCCAATAAGTTACACAATAGGATGTATAGGTAGGTATGTAGGTATACCTACTACCTACATTATTAATACTGTCAATTAATGCCAGAAAGCTACTCATCCATATTATCTCGGTAGATTTGGTTAATAATGGTCCTTTGACCAAGAATCATTGTGGTTTAATTTGAATACATCTATATTGTAACTCAGTAGATATTATGAATACGAGTAGAGTCGTTTTAAAATCGTCCCTCAATATCAGTACGGTAACTTATTTCGTTTGTATTGTATTTTCGTAGCGAACAATTAGCAATGCATGAATTTTATCACTTCTATTCAGCGAGCTCAATCGATTTCATTGTAACAGAAAGGAGAGCTGAATAAACGAACTAAGCTCGATGAGGTTTAAGATAAGGTGTACATAGTGTGATTTGAACGCTAGAAAAATTGTTTGAAAGTTGTCATAAAAAAACTGATAGGTAGGAGTACCGTAGGACCAATGTGCACCAGACTTGCAACCCCCGAGACGAGGCGGGGAGGGTTGATAAGAGATCCAGAGCGGTTCCGTAGTTGTTCTTGCATCAGGGACGGAGACCTACCATGACACCAGCCCCCAGTACCCGGACTTTCGATGTTCGACATCGATATGTCCCGAAACAGTGGCGATCCACTGTTTCGGTCCGCACTTCATTGTAATAGAGTTGACATTGGAACGAAAACGTTTACGTAATTGCGAAGTTCGAATGTGCGGGTAGAGGCCAAGGCCGCTATAGCATCGCATCGCTGCGATTTTGCATCGACCGTGTAGCATCCTCTGCGGCGAAATCCAATCACAAGCAGCAATTAAGGCATCTTGTCAATTGGCACATCTTATCTGGTAAGATGAGTAAGGAGACCTGGTGACTTGAAGTATAGGAATTGCACCTTCAACCTCTATGATAAATTGTGAAGAGTACCTCTGTTAATTTTTTTGTGAAAAAAATGACGATTTTGTTTTTTTAGCCGTTACTTCTATTCTTACCACCCGTAAGACCCGTGGTGTCTTCGTATTGTACCCACTGTCCATTACAAGTGGCGACGGGCTCACTCCCCGTCACACTGGACAGAGTTACGGTAATAGTGTAACGTGGATGTTCTGAGGTTTCAGAATATCTTTGACTACCCCCTCGGGGAATATAGTTGTGAGCATATGCTTCTATTCTTTGTTGTCGTGCACCAGGTAAGATAGAGCAAAGTTGTAATACCCTGGATCCCAGAGGATGGTCGTCACGGTTACGGTCGTTTTAGAAGACATTGAGGGATGACCTGGATGCCTTCGATGATAGGTGGATGGAGCTGGGCCAATACAAGGATACATGGGGGATGGAAGAAGCCTTTTCCTAGCTGCCACGTTCGTACTTCTTCACCAGTCTATATTAGCGTCACATTGGTTGCAGGGTTCGTCTCTCACGAATAAGTGGAAGCGGATTTATGAAAATCGGTGGAGGTTACTGATATACTATTTTAAAGTCGCCTCTGACCAGAGCCCCATTTAATAACCATGATAATTGTAATTGATACTGACATATCAGGCTACATCGTTGGTTACTAATGAGCTAATGACGGTAAATGTGCAGTAGGTAATGTGTCATTAACATTGTCAGCCCTGAATTGCCATTTACAATTTTACTGTCACGTTTATTAAATAGGGCCAAGGCCTGACGAATACGTAGCATTATACTTATGTTCCTGTATCCTAAATACGTACGATCCTACGGTATAGGCATAGCGTAAATACAATTAAGTGGGTGCGCTTAGTGGCCGCGTTGGGTCTTGCGCGGAGTGTGAGGGGGGCTCGCGCGGTGTGCGGAGGGGTGAGGCACCGTCCGTTGGGGTACAGCGCGCAGGTGAATCGGTACTGGGACCGCGCCCCCCGCCACCTGCGGGGGGCCGTACGATAGGCCTGTCGCGACGCGAGAGCGCCCTCACTATTAGTATATTCACTTTGGTATAGGTGTACTACAAACATTGTAAAGGCCTATGATTGTGCATAACGTGTACACCCACTACGGAAAGATTTTATAAAATTTAAGCACCTTTAACTCGTTTGAATTACATAATATAAAGTCCCGAAATCTAATAAATTTCGTTCTTATACAGTTTGTCTTTAGAGTAGTATTCGAGGTCTTCTTGCTTGGAATTAAACTGCAAGCGGACTAAAGGTACAGTCAATCGCGGTCTGCGATCCTGGCGTAGTTCCAAATTATATCATGACGTCTAATAAACTTTTTACCAAATATAATTATATCCATTTAGAATTGTAGGATAGCAGTCGCTACGCTATAGCTGAAACGCCCGCCGTGTGGTTTCCAGCATTGAACACAACCAACACAATTGGTTTTTGTATGGCGGCTAATACCGCCAGGTAACGTCAACGTCTTTGATGCCCATGGCATGGTAGTTATCACTGCATCAGACTGATGTTTTTTTCTGATTGTAGCAGTTTGCCATTCCATCAGGTTCAAGAGATATAAGTCGAGATAGTGCTAATAAAAAGCCTAGGAGCTTACGTTAGATCATTACAATATAATGTGCCTGTGAGCGTTATTTATTTATTAAATGAGAATCGCCGTTTCATTTGAACCAAATCATAAATCTGACAAAGAGCAACCGCGACCGCAGGCTGTACTTCGACCTTTAAGAGTTTCACCGGGCCGAAGCCGCTTGTGGGTTGGCTAGTAAATATAAAATGCTTTTGCTACCATTGTACGAGTAACGTGCACCTATTCGTTAAAAATTTATCTGCCAAAAATCTGCAGTAACTTTGTAGCTGGCTGGTTGGCCAGCAACAAAAGATTACTCATAAATTCTTTACATGCACGTCAGCCACTTTACAGTAGCTTGAATTCAATTTTCCAGTGTATTTTTGTAGAACTGAATGCCTGCGTCAAAACCATTGGCTCTCTAAAAATGTTAGTACTGTTACGGCCACTGTCAAACGTCAAACGTAAAGAAGGCATTCGAAAATTCGGCCGGCTCATTAACAATCGCCGTGGTCCTACGGTCTAAGGTTCCGCCTCCCATGCTAGGGGGTGACGGTTCGAATCCGATCCGCGCCAAAAATATTTCTAGATTTTTGTGTTTGTGTTTTTAGAAATGTTCTAGAAGGTAAGAAAGAAGAGAGAAGGAATATTTAAAAAGGGACCAAAAGGTCTAGGGGTGTCTAGGAACTTCGAGAAATGAGGCGAAATTACGAATATTTGAAAAGAACCAGAAAAGTGGGCGTGTCTTCGATCGGTTTCGAAAAAGGAACGCGGGGTTAGAACTATCTGGAGGAAAACAATCGAGTAAAGAAAAGAAGATCGAAAAAAGGGTATTCCGGAATGTTCTGCGGGATATAAAAAGGCGGCGAATTTCGACTGGCGGCAGTCCTTGGTTAAACAGTGAACAGTGCGAAACAAAAGGAAGAAAAGTAAAAGTGGAAAAGTACTAGTGAAGAGAAAAGTGCTAAGAGTGGAACAGTGAGTAGACTAGTGTCAGTGTAGTGCGTGACGTCATAGTGTCGGTGTAGTACGTGACGTCATAGTGTCAGTGTAGTGCGTGACGTCATAGTGTCGTACGTCTTGACGTCATAGTGTCGTACGTCGTGACGTCATAGCTGTGACGCGTGTCGTGTCGTCACAGTAGTGACGTAGTGGACTGTGAACAGTGACAGTAAGTGGTGCACGGGGAATCCCTGCGAGGAGGACCCGGTGAAGTGAACCGTTTAGGGGAACCTCTGCGAGGTGGACCGTTTGTAAGTGAATCCCAAATAAACTCTGTAAAATTGGACTTAGCGTTTCACTCCAATCCCGGAACCCGTAGCTCGTAACAGTACCATTTGCGTTACGAAAAAAATGACTAAAAAGTTATGTCAACATTATACAAGGTGTCGGAAAGGGGTGGTATTAAAACGGCCATTCAGACCATCAAATTGAACAACGTTCACCATGGATCCGGTATTGAGATTGTGAAAAAAGATCAGCTGTTCCATACAAAACTGTAACACCTACTCGATTCGAAAATGATTAATGTGAACCAGCAATAAAGAAGCGCTGCAATAAGTACTAAGAACTATTAATACAAATAAATGTATTTGATATAGTGTGACCACTAACGCTATATCGCGCCTTAGGTAGGTGCGTGGCGGGGCGGGGAGCGGAGCAGCTTACTTCAACTCTGTTATTTCGCCTTCGACGTTCGCGGCCACAGAACATTATAAGAGTGGTTAGAAGTGCAAAGTAGGCGTGGAACGTGTCGCCACAGGTTATGGAATGATTTGCATGATATCGTAAGGCGCGCGACGTGGTGCGAGCGAGAGGGTATGAGTCATTGTAGCATCGTGAGCGGAAAACAAGTGGCGACAGCCGTCTCCGAAGCAAAAGCGCTACTTTGCATTTCTAACCCCTCTTAATAATGTTCTGTGTTCGCGGCGGTAAATAAAAATCAAACGTCAACAACGAAAAGACCAATGGAGTCGGCTTATTTGTCCCCCTCTCGCCTTGCACCTTCTTAAGGCGTGGCACAGCGCTTGCGGTCACAAATTTAATTTCAGGATTAAATTACGTACTTATCATCAAGATTACAACAAGCTGCGTAAATGGCTTGTCGAGCAGTCCTTCTACAGTCATAATGAATATATGTTACTTAAAGTAACCACAAATTGATTATTTTTATATTTGACATTATTACTCTTGACATTTATAATTATAACTTTGTTAATTGTATTATTATTATTTTTTGTGACATGTAATGAATATTACGAATAAATTATGATTATGATTATGATTATGATTAAATGAAAATCAATAAAGATTAAACCATTCTCAAAGTTTCTACAAACTCAAATCCGTCGTTCCTCCTTCACAAAGCTCAGTGTGCACAAGCTCTATAGTAAATGTTAGCAAATAAATTAGGAGTTGGAAGTTTCATTATACCTAGATCTACCAGTTGGCTGTTAATGCATGAATTAACTTAGGAGAGCTTGAGTACATACGCCAACAAACTTGAGTCAGTCATCTGAAAGTCCATTAAACTTGAGGACATGGTTAATAATGATCTACTTAAAATGTTAGCCGGAAAACAAGGAGCTGAGTTAAGTAAGTTTGACACGTATGTTTTATTTGTTACTCAAGACGTGTATCGTATACAGAACAGACTATGACAGCTTTCAAAACTTTGTGGAGGTTTTATTAATTCTGTGACCAATAAATGCGTAATAGCACAGAGTAGGTACTGTTAGTTTTGTGTTCGTTTCGTGCAGTAAAAACTGAGGACTGGCCGGGATTTAGAGGCGTTTTTTGAGCGAGTCGACTAATTGTATGGATTTACTATGTATGATGTTTATTTATGCCAATGACTTGAAGATAATGCGCTCTTTATTAAGTATGTGTAGTATTACCGTAATTAATAGAATCAGGGGATTGATGTAAGACTGTAAGAAGAGGAAAATTACATGTTTCAAACACACACGATGACGACCCGGTTGGTGTAATGGTTACCACGCCGGACTGCCAAACCAGGGTCCTGGGTTCGAATCCCGGTTCGGTCATGGATGTTATATGTTTGTGCCGTTGTTGTATGATTCCCATAACAAAAAGCCTGAGGCTTACTTGGGATCATTACAAAGTATGTGCCTGTGAGCGTAATTTATTAGTAAACAAACTGTGATCTATAATATGTGAATGAATGAAAAGTTTGCGTCGAAAGAGAACATGCTCTGCTCAAATTATTAGCGTAGCACCCTCATCCTCAACTGACGAAAGTGCATGAACAAAATATGTAGGTATGAATGTATGATTTTATGATGAGGTGAACAATTTTATTCTTATCTTACGTCATTTACAAAGTTTATGACCTGTTTATGATGAAGGGGAAGTCCCTTCAGGGGATAAAACGAACGACACGGCTAACTTCTAATAAACGTGTAAATTTTTCTGGAAACTAAAGTTACAAATGCAAAGTGCCGTAGATTTACAAAATGGCTGCCGAATGCAGAGTATGGAACGTGTGAACACAGACACGTGCAGTACCTACCGCGAGCCGGTATCGCATCGGCACGAGGGACCCAGCTCATACATGCTGATGACATTCATTAATCCATGACGGACTATACCCTGTTACACCACCAACCGCCAGTTTTATAGCGTGCACGTATACAGGGTGAAATTGATATCATTAGCATCCTTTAAAACTAAGAGTCTATCTACTAAAACTGAAGTACTTTTACCAAATTATATGGGACCCAACCGATCGGAGAAAAAAAATCTACTGTTGCATACATTTGAGTCGAGTAGGCATTGCAGTTTAGTATGGAATTTGCTCGTGTCGATTTGCTCCCAGTGATGAGTTTAAAAGGATGCTAATGATATCAATTTTCACCCTGTAGAATTTATAAAAAAAAATGCGTTTTTAGGGTCATAGTTATAGTCATAGTCATATATTTTATTGCTTCATATCAAATTTTACAAAAGGTCTTACATTTAAAACATGTTCATAATATGAGCTCTGTTAGAGCACTGCAATATTACTTAAACACTAATTGCTAAATGGACACAAATTCAATTAAAATTGTGAAGAAACAAAATTAAACAGTTACCTATGGTATAGTCTCTATTTACAATTCTTTTCCTTCATAGCAATCATTAAACTCATTTATACTATAAAAACATTTGGATATCAAAGGGTGAAAACGGGACCCTATTCATAAGCCTACGTTGTCCCTCCGTCCGTCCGTCCGTCCTTCCGTCTGCATTTAACTTTTGTTGACATTTACACAGAATGAGCATTATTAATTACGGCGGATTTGCTAACAAATAATAAAAAGGACAAAAAGTTAATAATTAAGGGATATACAAATAACAATACAAATAACTAATTTTGATGAAAAAATTTTTTTTCCGAGGAAGCAAATGAATAAATATCCCTACAGAACGAAAGCTTCATATACATTTGTGTGCACCTGTTCGTACGTCCTGTAACGCGCGATATGTGTGAGTGTACCGACAGCGACAGCTTGTTTGAAGCTTTCGTTCTGTAAGGAATTTTTCAGGTGGAGGAAGCGAATAAGAATAGGTACGGGCGTGTAAGACGTACCTAGTTACAGTCCTGTCCGATAATAAATTCATAGGTAGCTCATTGTTATTTGAGTCTTCAAAATTTTATTGAGCTTGATTACATAATTTTCAAAACAGTCTCAAACTATTCCGATTATTATGAAACATTAATAGTGACAACGGAGAAACTGTACAGAACTTTATTGGCGTTGAAGCGAGTTCCTAATCTCTCTCTCGCATATTAGTTTGTGGGAATGTCACTTTACCTGCGAGAGATCTCCACTTCGATGGAGCATAGCGTCGCATGCTCGCGCGCTCAATAAAGTGAATTGAATTCCATATTAGAACGTCTTTTACATTTGAATTTTTCTGGAAGGAAAGATTATATGCCTTTTGCTGGATACGTGTGTTATTAATTTCTATATTTCTTCCACAAAGAAGCATTTGGGCTGACGCCCTGTCTGAGTGGAAGTCTACGCTTAAGATTGCCAATCCCATTGTAATTTGGGTAGACTTGTGCCCAAATTGCCCCTTTGAGTGGATCGAAAATATATTTATCAAACATAATAAAGCTTGAAAATTTTCAGTTCAAAGGGAATTATAATAATAATAAGCTATACAATTTTTACACGTGTTGCGTTTACTGAAAATTATTTCATCGTTAATCCTTTATCAGGGATGCTACGTTTTATCGACCACAAATAAAGTACCTACCTAATTCTCAAAACTTTATCAATACGGTTCATTACTGAATGTAATTGAGGTGTCCATAGGCTAATATAGGGCTAATCATCATCATCAGCTATCCACCTACTGCAGGGCATAAGCCTAAAAATAATGTAGAACTTATAAATTAAATACTGACATCGCACAAACGATATAATATTATCAGGAGTGCGATTTTTGAATCTCATTCGCTGAGTTCAGCTGTTGAAAATGTCAAAATTACTATGGAGATACGCATCTTTCTACTGCTGATTTGACTTTCAAAAATCATATTCAGGAGTGCAATTTTTGAACTCAGTTTTTGAAAGCCAAATCTGCAGTAGAAAGATAGATCTCCATAGTAATTTTGACATTTTCAACTGCTGAACTCAGCGAATGAGATTAAAAAATCGCACTCCTGGTCGTTTTTATTTGTTGACGAGTTTTTTAGGGCTATGATTGAACCATCAAAGTGAACAACTTTTTTCTATGGGACTAACATCGAAATGGCGAAAAAATTCAGCTGTTTCATACTCTTCTTCGTTTTTTTTATCGTGTTGGAGCACGCCTTGGTGTCAGAGTTTTTTCAGACCGCCTTACGGCCTCTGGCGTGGTTTTTATGTAGTAACTAGCACGGAATCATCTTTCTTTTCAGACAGTCAAGAGATTTAGCCTGTAATTTCCTAACCAACTGGGGAAAAACGAGAATCGAACCCACGACCTCCGTGTCAAGAGCCCATTGCCCTTAACCATTAGACCACGGTGGTAGAGGAGCTGTTTCATATACAAATATCTGCAATCCTACTCGACCCAAATGTATGGGATTGTTAATGTTGTTTTTGCGATTTCGATGTTGAATCATTCAATTAACTGGTCTGATTCCTGTTGGACCTTTGTATAGTCAAATATTTAGGCACCTATCGACTTTAATTCGAGTCAACAAAAATTACGGATTATTTTAGCTTTGCCAACGTTAAAAAAAACGAATATATCGAACACAATTTGTAGCGAAAGTGTCTCTGTTGGTTACATTGAATAATTAATTTATATCGTCGGTTGTCGGACGCCATTTGGGAAAATACTCAAAATATATACACGTTTTTGACGCTTTCCGTGTGAATTTTTAAATATGTTACATAATCTACGATTGTTTCATATTTTAAACTTTATTTTTTTGATGTACAGTCAGCAGCAATAAGTTGTATACACTTTTGTTCTACGTCGTAGTAATAAACTGTATACAACTTAATGCTGCTGACTGTACAACACGTAATTATTATTTTACTAACGAAATTTCAATCCAGGCGGTGAGACTTAAATAGAGCTACTATCGTGCTGCTATATACAGTATATACATTGTACATTGAAGATATTTACAAAAAAAATTACGACATGGTTTTTACCTGTCCCCGGTCCAAATCACCAATTTTTGGATTTTTTGTCTGTCTGTTTGTTTGTTTGGGTGTTTGTTTGTTCGAGTATCACGCAAAAACTACTGATTCGATATTGATGAAACTTTTTTGTTTGATAGCTTATCATCTGACTTAAAACCTAGTATATAATTTATGCGGACGAAGTCGCGGGTAAAAGCTCGTTCCTAATACGTTGGATCATTCCATACTCCTTCTACACTGCTAACACGCTTCTGACGATCTGTTACTGCGCTGCCAAGGTTCTGGAAACCTTCTGATACTGCGCTGTTATTACATTTCGGCAAATATTGAATATTCCATACTTCTTCTACACAGGCTAACACGCTTCTGACGCGCTGTTACTGCGCTGCCATGGTTCTGGAACCCTTCTGATGCTGCGCTTTTACCACATTCCTGCAATTATTAATCATTCCATACTCCTTCTACACTGCTAACACGCTTCTGACGCGCTGTTACTGCGATGTCATCATTCTGGAACACTTCTGATGCTGCGCTGTTATCACATTCCTGCAATTATTGATCATTCCATACTCCTTCTACACTGCTAACACGCTTCTAACTAGCTGTTACTGCGCTGCCATCGTTCTGCAACAGTTCTGATATAACGCTGTTACCACATTCCTACAACGAGGGATCATTTCATACTCCTTCTACAATACTAACACGCTTCTGACGCGCTGTTACTGCGCTGCCTTTTGTTCTAGAACACTTCTGATACTGCGCTGTTACCATATTCCTACAAAAATTTATCATTCTATACTTTTTCTGCGCTGCTAACACACTTCTGACGCTCGATGCACTGTTACTGCGATTCCATCGTTCAGGGCCTCTACCCGGACATTCGAACTTCGCAATTGCGTGGACGTTTCGTTCCAATGTCAACTATATTACAAGGAAGTGCGGACCGAAACGGTCGCGATAATACACTGAAAAAAATGCGAGTCTACTAAGACTCTTAATTAGCACCAAAGTAATTGAAATGACGTTATTATTGTTATCTAAAAACAAAAGATGGTTAGTTGTAACAACAAGCCGAATTCGTTTAACAAATTTCTCTTAGTCGGAGAAGTCATGATGTTGACAGGCTCATATGGATTCATGATGTTGGTTGAAGTAACCTCCAAGACGCTGCCAACCGTAGTAGGGCATCGGGGCATAGGGTCGTAGAATGGGATGGGACCAATTATTTAACAATATAACACATACTCACAAACTTTTACATATCATACACATTATGTTAGTGTACCCTAAGGTCTTTTATATTGTATAACTTGTATATTTGTAAGACCTGACTCGCTTCCTGCGATTAAACCTTGTAAGGTTTGAAGTAGGAAAGCTTAAGTAGGAAAACAAATATGTAACTTTTTCTTTGTACAATAAATTGAAAAAAAAAATCTTTTTTCAGTGTATATAATTATCGAAAATCGAAAGTCCTGGCACATGGCCTGGAACACTTCTATAACGCTGTTAGGATGCTGCTAGCCCCGTTAGCCGGCTAAGCAGCGCTGCTGAAATGAAAACCTAATTTAAGGGGCCATAGGTCCCGGAATTACCTGGGAAATTTAATCGAAAATAGGGCACACGCACGCACTTTTCGGAGTGCTGAGTAATCGCGCTTCTTATAGAAAATATTCGCCTGAACCTATGGCCCCTTAAATGTAGGAATGAGATGTTGTTTTACATCGAAGCAATAAGAATAACTTAGAAGCTTATTAAAGAAATACGACCTCACATGAAACGTGATACCTATATTGGGATATGCAGGGTGGTCCAGAGCAGGAGAATATTCAAATTTTTTTTATTGCTAATTTGAGCATCTGCCACAAATCCCCAGGAAAAAAATTTGTTCTCGCCCGATTACAAGAAACGATTTTTTGCTTATTTCTATCGGAACATAAAAATGTTTCATCGGAACATTTTAAAATTTTTATGCCCTGTGTTTACTTATTATTTATTAACTGTACTCTCTCCATAAAAACAGTCTGATTGGTTGATATTAAGTGCGCTTAATCTAAATAATTTCAATTTTTTTTTTATTCTTTTCGTGGCGGGTCCTATTAGGACCCCAAGTCAGCAATCTAAAAATATTGTATATCATCTGGTTTGGACCACCCTGTACAGCAACATCAACCTGACTACCATTTTCTATTTGCGGTATACCTACGATAGAATGTATTTCAAACCTTATAGTTTTCCAATACAGTTGGAGCCAATTGAATTCTCTGGGTTTATTTCTAGTTACTGTTGAATAGACTGCCAAGAAAGGTTTTATCTCGCAGTGTGGTGCCTATATTTTTAACAATTTTGTGCGCCGACTTTTAAGCTACCTTGAACACCAAGCTGACGGCGAGTTGACTAGTTGAACATCATTGTGTCTTCATCAACCTGACTTGCGTTTTGGAGAGGTACTGTAATAATGCAACATAAGATAGCCCGAATTAGCACAATATAGTTAGGGATTTTATAAGCAAACTATTTTAAGGTCTTACAATTTCAGCTGAATTTTTTTTTAGAGGAAGGTAAGGCCATCAAACTGAACTACTCTTTCCATGCCGTCGACATCGCAATAAAAAAAACTTCGTTACTTTACTTTTGGGTCAAGTAGGTTCGCAATTTTGTATGGAACAGCTCTTTTTTTTTGCAAGTTCGTCATTGGTCCCGTATCGAAAGTTGTTCAGTTTGATTTTATTGTTGGATCAACCCCTTTAAATAGTTTCTATAAGATTGGCATATCACTATAATGTAAAAAAGCATATTATAAACTGGATGATTATTTCAATGATCAAAATGCTTGGGTCTGAGTGACACTAACTTATTACTATATCATTATCATCATCATCAGCCTATAAACGTCCCACTGCAGGACACAGGCCTACCCTCAAGGAGGGTGTATGGGCATTAGTCAACCATGCGTGCCCAATGCGGGTTGGTAGACTTCACATACACATCAGAATTTCTTCTTCAGTGTATGCAGGTTTCCTCACGATGTTTTCCTTCACCGTTTGAGAGCAGTCGGTGTTACGTACATAAGTTAGAAAAACTCATTGGTACATGGCATGTTGTCCGTGCGGATTTGAACCCGGACTCCCATGATAGTACTATATAGTATCAATTATTTTATTAAATAGACTATGTTGTATTGTTTACATAACCTTAGCATAAGAATTTATATTGTTTAGTTATTAAGTCGTGTTATGTTGTAGAGTTTCTGGCCGCACTTTCTCTACAGCGACAACACGTTCCGACGCTGTGGTAGCTTCAAAAAAAGATTTCGAGCTCCTATATTGAATAAATTATGTTGATTTTGACTTTGACTCCTGTTAAAAACTTGAAGCACCACTATTATGTAGTATTCGATATTCTTTCTTATACTGTGCCTCTATTCTGTAATAGTAGATCTTTGCTATGAACTCATACAGGCTGGATTTGACCGTGGCATTATAATTGCCTTGTGTGTCGTCATATAAAAATTTCTTCCTCTTCTTCTTATCGTGTGGGCAGAGCCCTGGTGTCAGAGCAGAATACTTTTAAACACAAAGAGATACTTTTTGATTTGTCAGAATCTCTACATCCAGAGCGATATGAAAGTAAGCTTTGTGTTGTGCTAGCAAGGTAGCAATTGCATGTACATTGGAATCATGGGTACTGCAACGTTATTTAAGGGTATATTCTCAAAAACCCCAACTTTCAGGAACATTGTTTTCAGTGATATGGTATTGCAAATCCAGTGTATTATATTGATAATAAAAGATCTGCCTTTACTTCAAAATCAAATGAATGGTTTTTTGTACGTTTCCTAAAAATTATTTTAGTAATCGCGTAAAATCCGGACACTGTTTGTCGAAAAATGGGGTTACTTTAGGAACATTTTTAGAAGATTATGTTACACGGTTAAATTTACAGCTTACGTAAAAAGAAATATAATATAAATATAAAAAAACTAATGAATCGATTTTTTGAAATTACGATTAGATAAGACACAACATTTTTGAAATATTTTAGTAAAAATGAAACAGTCTGATAACCATACAAAATGGCGAACAAATTCAATCTTTTACATCTTATGACAACTGCAAACCTCTACTTGTTTCTGATTTTTTCCATAGTACGGCAAATGATGACGTCACAAACGAAAATATACCCTTAATAGGTTTATAGCTACACTCAAAACAGCTCTCAGCTGCAACTAGAATGCAGCGCATCAGCTATCAAACTGACAATTCCAACGTCATAAAAATGCAGTAACAAAAATCAAAATGTTGTGTAAACTGGTTAATACGATAAGTGCATTTGAAGCGGGGAGCTATTCTGCTACGATTCTAATAACAGTAACCAGTGGCGAACGACCAATCGTAAAAACGAATTGCACCCCGTGGCTTTCGTTACGAATTTAATTCTAACCACAGACAAATTGAAGTTCATTTTTCTGTTTGGACTACTGTAGTTTTTGGCTGTTTAAAGATGGTAAATTGGTTATACTGTGGCTAGGTTCGGGCAAAAGCTGTAATATGGTGACCACAATAATACTGTACAAAGCGTACAGTTTTGAAAACTATTATTCCACTAATGTGCGGGAGGCAGACGGCGTTTATATCAATAGTAGGATTATAGTAGGCTGGATTGTAATAATAGTATAGTAACATGTATAATGAGTATGATTCTGATGAATATCAAACCAAACAATCTTTACTAAACAACCACAAATATGATTTGTTCGTCATAGCCGTGTTCGGCTTAGAATGGATCACCCCACACTTCCGTTGGTGTGGTATGAAACGACACAGGGATAATGTATGTTATGCATTATTTCTGTGGATGAACGGCGAACGAAAGGTTAGCATCATATCGATGGTCTAGAAGACAAACATGCTAATTACAGATTTAGCAATTATTCAGGAGATCCGATTTTGTTATTTTAAAAGTTCAATATGCTATAACTCAAAACTGTGCATTGGAATCGTGTACTGCCTATACTTAGGTAGGGTATTTATTTATATTAATTTTCACATAAACATAAAATGTAAATTTTAAAATATACTGTTAAAATACCAAAATCATGAAAAAAACCATCACTTACTACATTTGTACACAAACAATATATTTAATTGTGCATTTAACACTTTTGTGTATATTATTAACTTAAGTATTTTAGAGGAATTTACTGCTATTGCATTAAAAAAGAGACTAAATATTATTACTTTCTTTATTATTAAGCAAAACAAATATTAACTGTAAGTATTTACTATCATTATTTAATATAATTGAGAACCGAAAGTTTCGTAATGCCATAAGTAATTGTCAAACAAGTAAAATGTTCTAAATCTCTTTAGCATTATTTGTTGTTAATCAAGGTAGTAAATAACATTCATTACTATTCTTGGCTTCAACTTGATGTCACTTGCTATAAATGTACACATACTGATTAGACTGAAAAAGACGGAATTATGGCATTTGGGTGAGTGGAAACGGTAGAGCATGGTCATTTAATACATTTGGCATTAAAATGTTAAAATATCAAAATTTTGCACTTAGCACGTTTGTCTTCTAGACCATCGATCACCACTTGCTGCGTCATTCTAGCCCGAAACCTTAAAAATGAGCATGTCACAACTGCACGCTTCAAAATTTTTTTTTTGTTGTTGTAACAAATCTGAATACCTATTCTGAGATCCCGATTACAGTCGCAAGTTTATGTAAGTATGAAATAAAAATCCATATTATATTACTAATATTCTCCTGCTGGATAAGTTGATTTTAATCACGATCGAATGGTCGCTTGTCTGTCGGTATTCTTTCGGCTACACTTCGGCGAATGTGCCCAGGAGTTACATGACCTGATTCCACCATCCCCCTTCCATCATCGTACGACAAGACGTAGTGCGAGACTGCATCCATACGTTGTCGATATTCCAACAATCCGCACAAATAGGTTCGCATCCTCTTTTATAATGAGAACCGGTAAGGTTTGGAACTCTCTCCCTGCGTCTGTTTTCCCAAGCAAATACAATCAGGATATTTTTAAAAGAAGAGTAAATAGGCTTTTTCTGGGCGAGCGCGATACATCCTCGGCTTCATCTACACTTTCCATCAGGTGAGCTGAAGCCAAGCGCAGACCCATTATGAATAAAAAAAAACGTTGTTTGGCTGATAAAACAAAAGTAAACTGATTCCACTAACACACTTATCTTACTCCGGGACAAGACATTTCCCCCCTAACCCGATTATAATGACACACGTAAAAGGATAAATTTCCCTCATTCTTCCTAAAAGGATCTAACTAAAAGAGAATTAACGTTAAATAATCTCTTACTTGAACCAATGCGTACAACCACCTGTTTTTGTGGTTTCACTCCTAAAGTTTACTTTGTAACAACGTCACTGTGACCACTTTATTATATTCACCCATCCAGGACACTACAGCTATAATATTAAAGTTTCAATTTCTATGTCCAAGAAGAAAGGTAAGTTTGTAAATGATTCACAATACTTAGTTGCTTGCTCCGTATTCGAGAACTAATCTTCTAATGGCAAAGAAACTTTGCAATGGAATGAATGAGAGTGTAATTATGGAGTGCGTAAATGTTTAAAAACATATGGGGTGAATAGGTACTTGTCTTGAGATTTTATGGTATTTTGATATACCATGTAAAATCGTGTAGACACTTTGAACACTTTAAGGGTGATTACACACTTGAGATACTGAACAAATTTCCTCAAGAAAACTAAGAAAAAACCAAAAAGTCGTAACTTTCATATAAGTAAACGTTCGATTAGATTTATTAAGGCAACATTGCTACTACTATACCTACAAAATTTTCAAACTATAATTTGCATGTTTAGATTCATCATCATCATAATTAACCTACAGGGCGTTTTTAAACACATTCTAAACCAGGGGTGGTTCAGACCATAAAACTGAAAATCTTTTATTATGGGAGCAAACATGAAAGCTTAAAAAAAAGAAGTTCATATATCTAAGTCATCTAAGTCAAGTAGGCATTGCAGTTTAGAATGGAACACCAGATTTTTATTACGCAATTTCAGGATTGTTCCCATAGTAAAAGTTGATCTGTTTGTTGGCCACCACCCCTGAAAATTTGGAAATTGTTTACAAAATCACCTAGACTTACTTAGGTACGTTCCACTTCCAGGGCACAGGCCTACCCTCAAGGGCGCACGTAGGTATGTATCTTTTAGAATTACTTCTTCAAGTTTCCTCACGAGTCATATTTGCGCAGTACCTCTGTGAAAATAGAGATTTAATAATGTCATCAATTATGTATTACCTATGAGTCACAATAAATAATATTTCTATTTCTACATACCTAAATACTAAAGACCACATAAATTTTCTAAGTCGGTTCAAAATATAAAAGATCAAATCGAATTATTCTTAACCTTTACTATAAAGTTATTTGTATTACACATTTTCGTGATTCAATGAATAATTTTCGAATTAGAACTAATGAGAATGCACGTAGAGCTTTTGGAATTTCAATTTGAATAATAATTTCACTCGTAAACTTAATCAACGTTCGTTTTCGAAAATTCAGAATAAGTTGGAGCTGAGTGAAGCTGATTTACCCTTTTCATTATTTCGAATCAGAATACAATATGAGTGTAATTAAACTTTTAAAGTTTTCATTTCGAAGTAAATGAGGTTGGATAATAACATTATAATAAGCTTATAATAAGCATACCTAATTAATTTGAATTAAATAACTGATTTTACTGAGGACGCGTGCGAGACATGCAGGAAACATTTCTTTGAAAAGTTTTATTTAAATCTCTCTTGCTGTTTTTGCATACGTTCAAATAACGAATGAAGACAACAAGATACAATACTATACAACAAACAACAAACAAAACAACCCATTACGCCTTACGGCCTCTGACGTGATTTTTATGTAGCGGCTACTACTACCAGAGATAGTAGCCGGGATCAACGGCTTAACGTGCCATCCGAAGCATGGAATCATTTTTCTTTTCAGACAATCAGCTGATTCAGCCTGCAATGTCCTACCTAACTCGGGAAAAATGCAATCACGGTGTCCCCCGTAGGAATCGAACCCACGACCTCCGTGTCGAGAACCCAATGCTCTTAAACCATTAGACCACGGAGACAGTTTATTGTAAACTATGTAATATTAAACAAAATAAATAATAAATAAATTTGCAGAGAGCGGAGGGCAGGTCTTTAGCACAAACATTTGAGCTCTATCCAGATTACGATGGGCGAGCACGGATGGGCGCGGTGCAATGTAAAATAATACCTATTTCAATACCAATAGAGTGCGCCCATCCGCACCCGTCCGTCGTAATGTGAATAGGGCTTTAGTCTCACTTATTTATTATAAAGTAAACACAATGTAAGTATTAGCATCTCAGTATAGAATTCAAAGTAGATGTTTCCTTTAGAAACATTCTCACGTATTGCGCTCTCAAACATTTTATAAAATAAAATAAAAGAAAAGTACGGCGCATTGAAATGAGACGTGGGACTAAGGGGCGCTTATCACACGTCACTGAACTTGACGCCAGTCTTAGACCATATAACTAGGGACCAGCTTCGCCTTAGCATTTCCCCTCTGCCAGGTTAAAAGATTAATTAATCATGTGCATTTACATAAATTTTATACCTTATCATATCACTAAACATGACAACCTATAATTTTGAAGAAATTAATTTAAACTAGTCGCATTTGGAGTTCACACGAGATAATTTTTAGAATCTAAAGGAAATAAAATCTAAATTTGCAGATTTCATGCTAAAAAATTGCAGAAAAGTTTGTTAGTAGAATTACATGCGTACCTAACTCGTCCATAGTTATATTGTTTAAGAAAATAAACTGTTAAGGTGCTAATACAGGGTACTAGGTTAAATTAGACAGTTGTATTACTTTATTGAGTTACTAACACGCATGATACTGAACAACTTTCCCAAAGGACAGGGGAAATTAGCAAAAATATTTTGAGCAGAAGTTCAAGCAGCAGATTGCATTTACTATGAAAAGTATTTAGTATTTAGACCAGGCATGTCAAACATGCGGCCCGCAGTGCCTTTTCTTGCGGCCCTATCCTATATTAAGAATAGGCTCCCGATGCGGCCCGTAAGCGTGCAGACTTGACGTAGGTACTCATATTATATTGGTACCACCACTGCATTGAGTCACGATGTAAAAAATTCCGAGCTCGCTTCGCTCGCTTGCTTTTGTTATATGCTATTGTAGCGTTTTTTACTAGGGTCCTGAAAAGAACTTTGGCGAATTTGGACCCAGCCATTTTTACGAAAACTAACAGCCCTTCAGGACGGCGGTCATAATTATTATAAACAGAAAAAATTTTGTCATTTTTTAAAAAAACTTCCTCATCTCTAGAAGTCCGGGTTCAAATGTAGAAATTACTAGTAAAATAGACAAATCATCCAAAAAGAAGTAGCAAAACGCAACCATGACAGCTATTTTCATCTAATATTATCACTGAGGTAGTTTTTGGACGCTACGGAACGTATTTGGCTTTATTGAACTGATAGTGCGTGTGATTTCGTTTGATTCCATTATCATAATATTGTACGGTTATCGTGAATTTTCATTAAAACAAACACAATGAATGCGTAGAAGATTGAGTGGGCTACCTAATAAGAAAGATTATGGGTTTCACACACTTGATACAAAAGGTATCATAAGGAGAACTACCTTTCCCCCAACTTCTACAGATTACAACCAATTTCCTTTTTTGTTAGTTTTGTTTCACTCTACACGTATTACTAAGTTTCATTCATGTATGGGACCTACATGTCTGGGTCTCACATTATATGGCCTTCCGCCAAACTTCTTTTGCACTTGTAATATGTAGGTACCGTCCTGTTCCACAATAGATGCAATAAGTTTTATTTATTTATGTTCTTGGCGGCCCACAGACTCTACTATCGTTATGCATTTGGCCCAATAGTGACTTCGAGTTTGACACGCCTGATTTAGACTAATCTAAAGTTTGTTTTAGTTTAGAGTTTACTCTGTAATGATACGAAGTTTGACGCTTGTATGTATTGTCGTTTTTATGATCGATTTTATGCATGGGGACTTCGCAAAATTCAAAATAATATAAGTATTTTCTGAAAATTCCAACTCTTATTACCTATTACGGTTCAAAATATCTTTTAGAGTTAGGATGGACGGATTGACGGACAGCGTAGGCCCTAAGGATACGGATCCCAAAAATATTCTACATTTCTTACTTATTTTATTGTTACTGTAGTCAAAATTGGCTTTGAGTAATCGTCATAATAAAATGTCCACATTTTCACAAACGTAACTGACTATTTGTCACATTGTAATTTGAGCTTTCCTGCATAAGACATAAGGTTGTCCCAAAGGATATGTCAGAAGGAATCTGTTTACACAAAGGTACTTTTTATCAATGTTTCTCTTGACGTTGATGAATACAAAGTGTGTTTAAATTGAAAATGAGTGATAACCGTAGCTCAGTTGCGCGTTTTCATACATAATAATCAATTTTTTGTTACGTAGCCTGTTCAGTGTCCCACTGCTGGGCAAAGGTCTCCTCTTTTAAGGTGGCGGTTGACAGGCGACCGCACGCCGCCGCCGCACGCCGCAACCGCATGTCGCGACGACACTACTGGTTTGTATGTAATTCTATGAAATACCCTGCGCAGCCGGCGACACGCTGCTCGACTTCACTGCGGTGCGGTCGAGCTTCACTGACGCTCGACCGCAGACCAGTAGTGTCGCCGAGTGCTGCCAGCATGCGATAATTATCTTAGATTCACGATATTTTTGAAAGGCATGCGATAGAACATAAAAGTGGGGTATAACACGATAATTCATACAAATTCCACGATATTTCTTTAATTTAATGAAATTTCTATTTTCAACCACATTTTCCGTTAAATTCCAACAATAAATCATACTGGCGTTTGGTATTTGGTAAAACAGTGTTTAAATATTACTAGATATAATAAATACGAGATGATAATTTTGGGAAACAAATAAAAAAAACATGTTTTTACTTATTACGGAATTTTTTTCTACTTATTCGTTTTTACGAAAATCTTTTCTATTCACCCTTTATTAGAGCTCAAGTTACGGCATAGTAGATATAAAGCATCATCCTAAATATTAAAACCCTACTGAAAATTATTACCTCAAAAAATACCCTAAGTTGGCAATACTGTCTGTAGCTGCGGCGTGCAGTTGCGGCGTGCGGTCGGCTTCCCATTCACGACCGCAGCGACGTGTCGCCGCGACACGTCGCGACCGCACGCCTCATGCGGTCGGCTACCAATTTGCTCCTTTACTTTCCAATCCTCTTTATTGGGTGCAACTATTGACCAACTCTCCAAGAAGGCATCCATGTTGTCTCTCCACCTTTTTCTGTGTTTACCTCTACGCTGGCGACCATCCTTGGGAACCCAGCCTATGGTGATTTTGGTCCATCTTTCCGAATGCATGCGACAAACATGTCCAGCCTAGTCCGCCTTCAGCCGTTTCTAACCCGATCGATTAGTTTTACACCTAATATACTGAGCTCCATCGGTCTTTGGCAGATCTTGAGACTGACAATAAAACATTCTTGTAACTAAGTTATTATATTATTATTACTATTCTTTATACGGTCAAAACCCTGCTATCGTAGGTTAAATTACCATACCACTAAGGTACATACGATCTGCGTAGACAGTGCTACGAATACTTGCTACGCCGCTACGAGTCGTAGCATTCAATTGAATTGAATACTACAATAAAATTATGATAACTATTAAAATTCACATTCAAATCCCTGCTCTTAGGCATTATTTACAATAATCGAAATAACAATGTGACCTCGTGATTATGTAGGTAAACAGCAGAAGCACCACTCCATTATCATTTGAGCCTTAACACTTTTAAAATACGATTCAATATCCTTTAATGCTTCTTAAAAGCGAAATTGAAATATTTAAATTGTATCAAGTTACACAACATCACTCGTACATTGCATTTCAAAGCATGACGATAGAACACGCGAAGTGAACTATATCCCCGGAGTAAATAATATTCTATACAGGATGATCGGCTGGATGAAGTATTAATAAAGATGAATAATATTAATAATTTTATGTTATAATCAACAAACAAAAGTGTTTGTAAATTTCTTCTGCCAAATCTATTTTTCCAAGCAAATTCAATAAGGATATTTTTAAAAGAAGAGTAAATAGGCTTTTTCTGGGTTAAATCCTCGGCATCATTTACACTTTCCATCAGATGAGTTGAAGCAAATCGCGAGCCCAGTTCAAATAAAAAAATTATTAATAATGGCATGTCACTTTATATTCATTCATTACATTCATGCTTGAGGGCCATTTATTCGATGCAACCCCACTTAGACTACCCACAAAACTCAGACTACTGATTTTCGATAAGGAATAGGTAGGATCGTGACCATTTTGTTCGACTTCAATTCGAAAGATATTCAAAGATGTATAAATCTGCCTGGGTAGGTCAATGTCCTTTTTTGGAATGGGCTTTATGGCTTTATTCTCGCAACCAAAAAGGTACTAGTATTTTGGGCATCAAGTCCAATCATAAATACTTATGTGTATTAAACACCAAATGATGGGGTAAAGAAGCGCACACAGGGCTTTTTGTGGATAAAGTCTTTCCAAAATATCGGTGATTCCTTCACTTCAATTCATGGAGTCACCCCGTATAGGCACTTTGCAGGTAAACTTTCACATTTATTCCGAGACACGGAATAGTTTGAGAACATAATAGATTTACAGCGTTCATGCATTAGCTGTCACGCCTCAACTTTTTTAGAGTTTCACAGCGGATTCTTATTTTAGTCCGTAAGCCCATGTCTACTTTATTTTGTTTATTTACTGCCCACCTTGTACATTACTGTCATTTCATAAAAATTGGGATAATTCACAACAGGAGGTGACAAGAATACCTACGCTGCCATTATTTACCAACCAAGCAGGATGAGGTTAAAATTGGTGGGGGGCAGAGAGTATACGTACTGTATGCAGTACTAAGATACTCTTTCTTATACCTACTGTTGTGAAAGTATCGAAAGAAGACGACGTAATAATTACGTTCAATCGAATCAATGATGAATTTAGACAGAGACTGACTTCTCTGTCATCTTAACTGTGATCATTTGACGAACGACAAACGACAACGTAAACGTCGACTTACTCGTATTATGAACTTATGAGTTACCTACATCCTTAATCTTTATGTAATAAAATAAGTGGACATGTGCTGATGAACTATACACATTTCGTTTGGAACTTTCTAGTTTCAGCTATGGAGTTTAAGTCGAGATTCCAGAACAAAGTTTTAGTTGTTCACATTGTTTTAGAAAAAGAATGCTTTATGTGATGTCTTTATTATCTTCAGCCTATTCTTTTGCCCATTGATGGGCAAAAGCTTCTCCTAATACATGCCACTTTTATAGGTCCTGTGTGCTTCTTGGATACCTACTGTCCCTTTCAGCCGTCTTGCGCTGATCGTCGTGCCATTTAGTAAATACAAAGTTGCTGAGGGTTATGTGATACATTATTTATGTACCTGTTTAAATTAAATACTTATCTATAGGAACAATTTAAGTTTTTCTTTCATGTAAAAACTTTAATTTGTTCTTTGGCTGAATAAAATAAATTTTTATTTTATTTTAGATAGCCAACTATCTCACAATGACTCGTCATACCAACTTAAAACTTTTGCATATGTACCCAGACCTATGCTAAACGTGAGTCTTTCTAAAATTGCACGCATAACTAGATAGTTAGAAGTTGTAAAAGTTTTTGACCCTCAAACAAATTCTATTCGTGAGTTTTTATGTTATTTATTCACGCTTAATATTTCGCCATTAAAAATACAATGCCTAAATCTATCACATAATGTGTTGGATTAATATTAACCTTTAAAAATGTTTCTGAAATAAGCTAAATTGCGAAGCTAAAATATTAATACTTTTTGTCTCTATTTTGAAATAGAAAAAGAAATAATCGGCTTAGTAATCCTTTCGACATTAATATTTGAATCAATCAATAAAATACTACATGTGAATACGTCTGAAAATTCCCCAAAGGATTCTGCAGCATTAGCAGAAAAATGAAATTCAACAATATAAAGATTTAGCTCTCAGAGAATTTATCTTCTAATATTATAGAAATAAGAATATATCAAAATTGGAAATGTAATACTCATGCATCAATGTGCTTTGCGAATGAATAATAGAAAAACCCACAAACGGCCAAGTGCGACTTGTACTTGCATACTGCGGGTTTCTTACCTTACCACCACTCAATATAAAGTCTAACAAAATCAGCTGAAACTATTTTAAGGGGATAATCAGACCATCAAACTGAACAATTTCTCTATGAGACCAATAACGAAATCGCGAAAAAAAAAATCTACTGTCCCATACAAAACTGCAAGTAGGTACATGGTCTACCCAAATGCAACTGCCTCCGTGGTCTAATAGTTAAGAGCATTGGGCTCTCGACACGGAGGTCGTGGGTTCGATTCCCACGGGGGACACTTAGTGATATGTCACTTTGTGCGTTTTTCCCCAGTTGGTTAGGACATTGCAGGCTGAATAACCTGATTGTCTGAAAAGAAAAATGATTCCGTGCTTCGGATGGCACGTTAAGCCGTTGGTCCCAGCTACTGTCTCTGGTGGTAGTAGTCGTTACATAAACACCACGTCAGAGGCCGTAAGGCGGTCTGAAAAAACTCTGACACCAGGGCTCTGCCCACACGATAAGAAGAAGAATGTAGCTAAATTCTTTTTCGCGATTTCGATGTTGGTCCCATAGAGAAAGTTGTTCAGTTTGATGGTCTGATCATCCCCTTAAAATAGTTTCCGCTGATTTTGTTACATTAGACCTTAGGTTTAATATTATAACATATTATTATTACATTTTGCGGCGACCGGCGGTCTTTTTTATGTATTTACAAAATAAAAATTGTTATCTTTCATTCAGTTCGGGTTTTTTAGCGTGAGACTGACTCACACTAGGCCGGTTATTATTTTATAATGTTTTACTTCCGAACTTGCACTATAATCACAAGTTTGAGACTTGTAAGTAAGATATTTAAAGAAAAACACGTTTCTAGTAAATAATTGAAAGGGTTTTTGAAAGCAACTTGCATATAGAAAAAACAAATCCTGTATATCCGTAATCCGGGAGGTTATCCATAGGATTCTATTGGCCAAAGAACGTCGGGATCATGTTGCCATATTATTGTGTGACATGACGCGCGTTTTCGATCTCTGCAACCATGAAGTACTCGCACGCAAATTTGAGCATACGGGAATTAGGGGTCCTGCTCTTCAATTAATGAAGGAATTTCTTACCGGTAGACAGCAGGCCGTCTACATTAATAACGGCCTAACTAAGTCCTCAGAGGGCAGCACCAGCATAGGAGGTCCTCAAGGGTCCGCCCTAGCTAATTCGTCATTCCTGATACAAGTGAATGATATGCCTGACGTTGTGGATGGCGATATGTACGTATTTGCGGACGACGCGTATGACATAGTAACCAGTAACAGTATTACTGAATTGGAACGGAGTATAGCATCGGATTTCCATAAACTCCAAAAATGGTTTGTTGCTAACGGTTTATTATTAAATTTCACTAAAACACAAATACTCTATTTCAATCTAGGCGGACGGCCACCTAGACCACTCTCAGTTTGTGTGAATGGCGAGACCGTACCACAAGCTTCACATCAAAAATTCCTGGGTGTTACTATAGACCCTGCACTCAAATGGGATAGCCACATAGACACGTTGTGTGGCAAGCTCAGTGGCGCGTGCTTCGCTCTGGGCAGGCTGGCGGCGGTCCTACCACCCACCGCGCTACGTTCTTGCTATTACTCGCTCTTCCACTCGCTGCTGTGCTACGGGCTCGAGCTCTGGGGCACTGCCGCCGAGTGGAAGCGCGCGTTTATACTGCAGAAGCGTGCTGTCCGCATTGTATCACGTGTACCAACGCGTACACCAGCCAAAGGTATTTTTGTTAGTAAAAAAATTCTAACACTCACCTCTCAGTACATACTAGACATTTCTAAATTTGTGAGAAAAAACATAGACAAATTCCCAAATAAAATTGGGCTTAACAAGTATTCACTTAGAAATAAATCGGACTTAATTATTACAAATTGTAGATTAGAAAAATCGACTAAATCCATATATATAATAGGACCTAAAATCTACAACAAACTTCCCAACGATATAAAACAGTACAAAGAAAATTGTACCTTTGAACGTAAATTAAAGACATGGCTTATAAATTGTGCTTTTTATGACATAGATGAATTTTATAACTTTGTACCTAATGTTATTGGAATGTATTACAGTCTGTAATAAATAATATAATTATACTTAAGTAGTTAAGGAGTACACTTGACATGTAAATTATTTTACAAAATAAATGACTATGACTATGACTATGTTTAGAAAGATTATAATTTTACGTCCCTAACAATAATATTACTGCGACATGATATTATACATTTTAATAAGCAACTTCGTTACTCAAACAAGAACAAATTAAAATTAAGATACCTTCTAAGAAATTAACTCATACCATACGTGGAATCAAAGTTTTGCATAGCGCTTAAACTTTTACTTGAACAAAGTTAAATACCTACAGGATGATACAATAGAGATACGAGTAACAAACTATTTTTGTTATTGATACGGTTACGGTTATAGAAATTTATTATTCTCCAAAAATTATGCATATTCACTTATTAGAGAAATACAGGAATAACTTATAGATAAAATAAATACTCGTTTGGAGCATTTTGGAGCATTCAGCTTTGATATAATCGGATCGGAACGTCGTCGACGTTGTTGCTGCCGTATAACCTCTGCTTGTAACTCCACTATAAAACTAGTGTAATTTGGTGGTCAAAAGGTGAAAAATGTGTATTTTCTTAGCGCAATGTTTACATGTAGAGCAGGAGGGTAGAGGGATTTCGTTTGAATTCTGTAATGTATTTTTGAGGTCACAACGATGTATTCGTTAGTTAGCCGGCAAGTATTGTGGTCTAAAAAAAACTATGGAATTAAAAAAAAAATAATTTTTCTGAACCAAATCGTGTGGGTTATCAAATAGAAGGATTTCGCGAGATGATTTCAAAAATGTGCTACATCAATACATTTCTGTTTGATCTCGATTCAATCCAATTCGAACCTGTTACCCTCAAAATATAAAAATCAAGTGAATTAAACATAAAGCTCCAACTAACAAATTAGCCCAACTCGAAACTAAAATCAACCTGTACTAAAAATGAACTCTCTCAAAGTAAATATAAAACAGAGCGGGCGAGACCTAAACTTCGCGAGCTTTTCTACACAAAGAGAGACCAAGAACAGAGGAAAGCTGCTTGCGTTCACTTATTGTAGTGCGACTCTGAACTTTGTCAGTTCTAGAGTAAGGACTTATAAATATTTGTAAATGTTCTGTGTTTGTTTAGTTAATTAAGCTATTTAGGGTCATTTTTAATTAGCTGACAGTTTTTTAAACATACTCATCATTGGTTTACCAATACGTGTACAAAAGATTATGATTAAGTAGAGTCTTTGAAGCACTTAGGTACTGACTATAAATACAGAATAGAGAATAGTTCAGTCTATACAGGGTGTTAGGGTAAACAGTTGCATTACTTTAAGGGGTGATTGTACCCATGATTAACTTTCCCCAAGAAACCTATTGGAAACAGGCATTTTTTTTCGACTTTTCTTACAAACGTTTGATCAGCTGATTGCGTTTAGTATGGAAAGTGCAAGTTCTTTTTTGAGAATTGCCTATAGGTTTCTTAGGGAAAGTTGTTCAGTATCATGAGTACAATCACCCCTTAAAGTAATGCAACTGTTTATCCTAAAACCCTATACAGAACGGCCAATCCCTGTCCCTTTTTGACTTTCTGACTGATACCGAACCTCATCCCGCTCTTCGAGCCGAGCAAGAAGCAAATACAGAAGGCGCACGCGTGCGAACGGAAGGGCGCGAGTGCCGACGCTATCTTGTGTCCGTAGTAGTTATAGTCAAACATCGTGACACCGTTCTATGGAGTGCCGGTGGTGTGCTATAAAGCCCGATAGGGAAGCAAAATGAACGGCCGCATGTAAGGCAAGTACAATGAGTGTATTGGATTGGGTCTCCAACTACATGTCTCCTTGCCCGTTTTTCATCAGAGGACACGCTATCGTCTACCGCTGCGCTTCAAAGTTTTCCATCCGCAACATTTTTCCTCTACAAATCGCGGTTACCCATAAACTTTGTAAGCCCCACTTGCGTCAATGGGTTAGCAATTAATTCCAGGTTGAGAAGGTAATCCATAATTTTTAGCATAGAACAAAAACTAGAGTTACTTCACCCGTAGTTAATTCCTAACCCAGGAGTTCGCAAGCGGGGCTAAGTTAATAAAGATTCAATCTATTGATGCAGAACATACTAGACAGGACACAAGTGGTGTTAAACCTCACTTACGTTCTCCTGGGCTAGCAATAAATTCCACACTGGAAAAAATTCGAGCCTACTAAGACTCTTAATTAGCACCAAAATAATTAAAATGACGTTATATTGTTTACTAAAAACAAAAGATGGTTAGTTGTAACAACAAGACGAATTCGTTTAACAAAGTTCTCTTTGTCGGAGAAGTCATGATGTTGACAGGCTCATATGGATTCATGATGTTGGTTGAAGTAAACATTTTTTTTTCAGTGCAGGTTAAGTAAACTCAAAATTATTTGTATGGAAAAACAACTGGGAGAGTTACTTTACCCGGAGTTAACTAATCTAGGTTGACACAAATGGAGCTAAAGTTATTAAAGATTGAATCAATCTACCCTTTTCAGGGGTACTCGCCTCTCTGAAACGTTGAAGTTTCATAGTGAAATAATTTAGTTTGTGCATTTCAGCAAGGCTATTACTTTTGAACTGAAATCAGAACTTTTTGAAAGCTTATTTAGTAGCAGTAAGCCGTCTATTAAATAAAAATGTGACAAAACTGACATAAATATTACTTTAGTAGCCATCTGGCTTGAAAGTGATTAACTGGCCCTGATTCTTCAGGTGGGTATCCGACAATGCGACTAAGAGATAATGTTTCGTATACAGTTATTTTGTGAGCAAAACTCATACTTTACCTTCTTTAAAGAATTTAATACAATAGGTATTTAATGTTGATGATTGGTCACGCTCCCTACTTTTTCTCGTTATTAACTAGGTACTCAGGTTTATGTTTAAGATCCCGCATTGCTACCTACCTACCTATGCAATGGGGATCAAGCATGGTGTGAAATTGACACTAAAATGAGAATATAATATTATTTACGTAAATCAAACTTAACTTTTATTATTTCCTCACACCTAGGTACATATCATTCGTTTCGGTAGGTATCGACCCTAGGCATACTCGCATACTCGCATACTCGCTCCATAGTGAACGTTGTTCAGATTGATGGTCTGAAGCACCCCCTTAAGTATTACTAGGGTGTTTTGTTACATCTTGTATGCAGTCCGTGAGCCCTTAGAATAGGATTCGGCTGTCGGATATAAACGGTTATATTAAGGCCTCATTAGTAGCCACTTACGACACCTATCTGGGTTGGCGATATTAAAAGCCAGACGCCACACTACACAATTACCTAAACGATCCAGAAAACGATTATTTGATCATCACAAACTTACGTATACTCAAAAGCGAACTTATTAACTTGTTTCTTAGTAACTTAAATCCCCGCCTCAACTTAAGTTGTACCTTGTAGCTTAGTACTTAAACAGCTATTAAGTAAACGGTGTAGTTAAACTTCACTTAGGTACATACGTGGATGCACGGATGACTTCTTAATACGGCTAAAGTTTGCGGGCGAATGAACTTGGTTGTTTGTTTACATGCGTTGCAGACGTGGTGGATTTAATTTGCGGTATATTCAAGTAAGATGTGTCTTTTTTAGGGTTCCATACCCAAAGGGTGAAAAAGGAACCCTATTACTAAGTCTACGTTGTCCGTATGTCCGTCCGTCCGTCCTACCTATTTAGGGCTATAACTTTTGAACCATAATAGCTAGACTAGATAGTTGAAACAGGGCCTCTACCCGCACATTCGAACTTCGCAATCGCGTGTAGTGTATATTTTCTTTGATCGCGTGAACGTTTTCGTTCCAATGTCAACTCTATTACAATGAAGTGCGGACCGAAACAGTGGCGATATATCGAACATCGAAAGTCCGGATACAGGGCCATAATATTATGTGTTATTACGGCGGATTTATTAAAAAATATTATAATATCCTCATACAAGAAACTAGTTTTTAGCAACGTTTTTTCGTCTCGCTCTATCGTAAAAACAGTATTAATACATGAAAGCGTCAAGCTTGATGCGATGACATAGCAAACTCTTCAGTGTATTACAACTAATAATAATAACAAAAACCGGCCAAGTATGTTTCGGTCTTGCGCTAAAGGTCCCGTAGAAAACAACGCTTTTTTGTAAGTTAATATTTTGTGTGGTAGGGTGATACGGAACCCTCGCTCGGTGCGCGAATAGCCCGACTCGCACTTGTTCGGTTTTATTTATATTTCAATTAGAAAAGTTGTTTGATGTGTCACACTGGATGGAGATTGGAAACACTGATGGAAATAAGGATAAGGATATTTAGAAAATTAAATTTTTGACTAAACCTTGGAAATGACGTAGGTAGGTAACCTAAGGTGTAGAACAAATAACATTAGAGAAAAAGGCGTTAACCTGGAAATATGTTTTTTTTTTATTACAGCGGGTAGTGATCTTGAAACTTGGGTTTTTATATCAGTAAGGTCGTACAATACAACAGCTTCAAAGCGGCAATCGGTACCTACTAATCCACACATATATGTAATACGCTCACACTTACAGTACCTATGGATGAGTCAGTTGTGGATATTCCTAACATATTTCATTACTCACCCGAAATATTGAAAGGAATACCCTTAATCTAAGAGAGCAGATAATAATTTTCCCTCCAAAATTAGTGAAAGGCTAGAAAGGATTGCTGCTGTATCGTCAAATCACTCGCAATGAAGAGGATTAGTATCATTTTCGTGCTAGGGTTGCGACTTGATCTGTAAATAAGAACAGAATACGCGTCATGCCGACCCGTTATTATATTTCCTCTACCCTAAGGTTGTTTGGAAGAAATCGCGATTAGCGACAAGACTACCTTATTTGTACCAAAATCTGTTTTATTTCCTGTTGCGCAATGCATTTTTTGTTTGGTGTAAATAAAGTATATCTTCATTATTATCACTTGTAGGTAATATTGAATGTATCAAAGTTATTTACTGTGTGTGTCGCAGCTCGCAGGCACAAATGCGGTTTTTAGGGTTCCGAAGTCAGCAAGGAACGCTTATAGTTTCGCCATGTAAATTATTTTACAAAATAAATGACTATGACTATGACCATGTCCGTCCGTCTGTCCGCGGCATAGCTAGGAGACGCATAGTACTAGAAAGCTATAATTTGGCATGGATGTACATATTAATCACGCCGACAAAGTGGTAAAATAAAATCTTGAAAAATATATTTTTTAAATAATATGGGTGTGGGAAAAATAATTTTCGATTTAGGGATCTGTTAGCGAAATATTAAACTTTAAAGTGAAAATTGTTGTTAGAGTCAAGTTTACTGCCAGCTAAACAGGTTGTTTCTGGATATGTGAAAAAATTCATGGCAGTAGTATACGTATATACTTAACGAAATTAAAAGGAAAACTATCACCGCTAAGTAGGCTTTACAAGTTTACGAGTAATAGTCGATCAACTTATAAAATGTACTTTTTAGACTTTATTAGCCGTTAAACCGTAGTATAAAACAAAAAGGTCGAAAAAAATGTTATTGCTATTTTTGGGTCTTCATGTCAAATTGCGATTCGATAGGTTCAAAAATGAGGGAGTAATAAAACCGGGGCATACAGACATTCACACAGAATGAACGAGAGTATAAGGGACTAAGGGTTCCTTGTTTGACAACGGAACCCTGAAAAACCACAGACACTATTAGCAGTCTACTGATTTCGCTCGCTTTTTTCAAAAATAGCTGGCGTCTCACGAAATACTACATACACGCGTCATCCTAATTTTCTGTCGGTCGGTTTTACTGCCAAGGTGCGCCAATAGATGTTTCACATCAAAAACTCATCCATACCAAACATTGTTGCATCCCTAAATTCACACCTCTCCCGTATCGCACTGGGACTAATGGGAAAAATAATGGCCCTCTTTATCTGGGCCTTGTTTGGGCTCAATTGTGGCCTTAAGTGTCCGGCGTTATCTCCGCCCACAGCCCGACGTGTTAATGAGTTTTTTCTTTTATTTCTACGAAGATAATTTTTTGGGTGTGATGAAGCTTTTATATACCGAAGCGTTGAGGAATTCAGTCGAACTATTACACTACTTTTATTGAGAGTAGTGTTATTATTTTCAAAATTTGCAAGTACCTACCCTCACCTTCTTTGCAGGTAGCGTCGGTTTGTTCCCAGCCTTGATCAGACTGGTATGAAATTAGTTTTGAAGGAGAACATGAACAATTTGGTTTTTGGTGGAGAAAAACATCACGCGGAAACCTAAGTGCCTTAATTTTGTCTACTATCCATTAAAAGTGGAAAAAGCTGACTACTTGTCATACTAGACATTGTGTAGATACTTCTAGTCATCATCCGCCTATATACGTCCCACTGCAGGGCACAGGCTTACCCTCAAAGAGGATGTAATGGGCGTTAGTCTTAACGCGTGCCCAATACGGATTGGTAAACTTCACATACGCATCAGAATTTCTTCTTCAGCGAATGCATATTTCCTTCAGTTAGTACTACGTACATTATTTCGAATTAGAAAAACTCATTGGTGCATGGCATATCGTCTGTGCGAATTCAAACCGCCCGCCGCGCCGAACGACCGCAACGCACCACTTGTAAAATGTGGATAGGTACTCTACAATATTTAGAATCTCAGAGCACCCCTGAGGAAACCCCTGAGGAAAGTCGTGAGTGCTGATTTGTTATGCTTACAATTTTGAGTTCAGATTTGGTATAATATAAATTTACAGTTATAAATATAAATTCTTTTGTGTCTCGTTTACTGCCGTGTTGATTCCTGATGAAGCTTAATAGCCCAGTCATTTTACGGTTTGAGCCGGGACTAATTACTAATTGCATTTTTTTTTTCGCTATAATATTGAAGAGCCAATTAGAGCTTAAGAATGTACCAAAATTAAAAAAAAATTACGTCAGCAACAGTTTTAATTTTAAAATATATATATTATCTCGTTCTAAAAAACCTGATGATAATTTATTTTGCGCATGTTTAAGGCTTGACCATCATACATACTTCAAACATGGTGTAAATATTTTACTTACCTAAGTAAGTAAGGTTTTGAAAAATACATTCGTATTTTCTAATAAATACCTCATTTTTTAAATTTTTATACCTATTTTTTTGATCAAAAATAATGTATATTGTTAAATCTAATTCAAATGAGTGTATCGGTATTAATATTATTAATTTAAAAGCCTTCTGGGACACACAATTTTGATTTCTATGTTGCGTAGCAATTTTTTTTTTAATATGGTTTAGGATAGTATTTTTGTCACTAAATGGTGCCGGTAACAGTTTAAAAGTCCAATTAATAATTACTCCCTACCCCGCCTAACAAAACTCCGTAAAATGACTGGCCTATAATTTACGGTTACGTGGTATTAGAAACAATGCATAGATAGTGTATTTGGAAATTCTGACTACCCAGCGAAATTACATAACAATGTTAACCTGACTGAAATCTACTTGACGAAACATTGTTACATTACGTTGCATCCGCGTATTTTGCACGGATTTCCTTCGTGAATATGTTCATTAGTTCACACCTTGATTGTGTGATGCTTTATTAATTTGTATTACACGTTTCATAAGTCAGCAATTAGGTATTAGCGGTTTTGGTTATTAGGTATTGTGATTAATAAAATAGAATCTTCAACTGCGAAACTTAGGCTTCACAGAGATTTCAATGTATACATACATTTACACACGGCGACAGATCAACCTACCCATACTTGAACTCTATGTTCATGGACATAAGGTCGAACTATGGGTAGGTTGATCTGTCGCCGTGTGTACATACCTGTCTCCCATTGTTAACTCGCCCAATCATTCCAAACTGGTACTGCTTAGTGGAGTGTATAGCTACCCCTCTTACTATCATTCATTAAATGATACGTTTGATAAGGTCTTTCCTAGTAATAGATAATCTTTCTTATACTGTGCTAATATGCTGTCAGACAGTCAACATTATATTCTAGGCTAGGACAGAATTTCAGCAGTAGACGGCATTACCGTCTGTCATGCTGAGTCCTTGGACTTTTTATCTGACTGCGCAACGCAAAGGAGGGTACCTAATGTGTTTATCAGCCTATACACCATATTATCTATGTTTTTGTTATCACATACAATTTTGTTCACTGACACAAATGTGTCTACCTATAATTTAGGCGCATACATAAATTATAATTAAGTATGTTAGTGATATGAAGTGTTTTGTATGTCCCTAGTTGGTAAGCCTAAAAAAAGTTGTAGTCCTTATGATACAAATAAACAATTTTAAATTTGATAATTCTATGAGACTAATTATCATTAAAAAAAAAATGTTATCTTATACACTAATTTGTGTCAATAGGTTGAACATTTTGTAAGGAACAACTGATTTTTTTTTTCGCAGTTTCGATTTTGGTCCCATAGAAAAAGTTATTTAGTTTCATGGTCTGATCACCCACTTAAAAACTGTCAGTAAATAGAAGGACCCTTTATAAAAACATGAGATAACATAAACCGTTAAACCGTAGTATAAAACAAAAAGGATAGGTTTACAACAGATAAGTCAAATTCAAAAGTTTTACCTGGCTCTTTCTTTAGCCAATCACATTTTTAAAAATAAAACCATAAAGTTATTATACCTGATGAATAAAACACAAACTTAGTCTACCTTCTTAAAATATCCTGAAACGGGAACTTAGCTCGGTTTAGTAAGAATCCCGAATGTAGCAAAAGGAATTCCTTCAGAAAGCATATTAAATAGTTTGCATAGCTTCAAGCCTGGCGTAGACCGCTCGATGGACTTTCTTGTGGTCGCTAGCCTGGTTACCTTGCCTTTGAGATAAGGGAAAGAACTTTGTTATTAGGCTTATTTTTAGGGTTCCGAAGTCAAAAAGGAACCCTTATAGTTTCGCCATGTCCGTCCGTTTGTCTGTCCGTCCGTCTGTCCGCGGCTTAGCTCAGAGACGCTTAATACAAGAAAACTGTAATTTGGCATATGTATACATATTCATTACGCCGACACAGTGGTAAAATAAAATCTTGAAAATTTTTTTTTTCTTTTTAGGGCACCTCCTCTACACGTGAAGTGGGGATGAATTTTTTTTCTCGTCTATCCCATGCTGTGCGGTATCGTTGGATAGGTCTTTTAAAAATATGGGTTTGGGAAAGCTATTTTTCGATTTAGGGATCCGTTAGCGAAATATTAAGCTTTAAAGCCAAAATTTTGGTTAGAGTCAAGTGTCCCCCCCTCTCCCAGCTAAACGGTTGTAGTTGGAGATGTGAAAAAATTCACGGCAATAGCATATATAACGAATTTAAAAGGAAAACTATCACCGCTAAGTAGACTTTACAAGTTTACGAGTAATAGTCGACCAAATAATAAAATGTACTTTTTAGACTTTATTAGCCGTTAAACCGTAGTATAAAACAAAAAGCCTCCTTCTAAGTCCATATTATATTATAACGGGCAACTACGGGACCCTACCCTGCGCGTGGTCTGACACGCACTTGGCCAGTTATTTTGGTTGTAATAATAAATAAGTTCTCGACAGCTTCGAGCTATCAAGAGCATCGGTGGAGGACAGGACGTATGAAAACTCAATGTTGAGGTCCGGATGGACGATATGCCATATGTACCAATGAGTTTTTCTAACTTATTTACGTAATTACCGACTGCTCTCAAACGGTGAAGGAAAACAAAAACAAATTCCGAATACGTATGTGAAGTCTACCGATCCGCATCGGGCACGCGTGGTTGACTGACACCCATACACCCTCCTTGAGGGTAGGCCTGTGCCCTGCAGTGGGATGTATATAGACTGATGATGATGATGATAATCGACAGCTTAGAGCTTCTTACAAATCGACAGGTTTGTCGAAACTAATTCTGAAATAAAACATTTTCGATAGTATTTCCTGTAGTTTGATTGGTGGCTGTTTCTTTAGTTTGGTTAGCTATAGGATATGCTAGATTATTGTTTTGAGATTTGACAGGAATGATTTGTAAACGATTTTACATTGCCACACAGAATGCACCTATTGGAGTATGACTCTCTCCCTCTTACCCTTCCTACAGTAGAATCTTAGAGGCTATAACTATAAGAACCCAAGAATGCAGATAAAGTATAGTCGCAATCAAAGTTCTATAGGCATTTGTTGTTGAAAATTCAACCCTAAGGCTCTCGAAATACGTCTTCGCTTTTCAGTATACTTTACTTCAACGTATGATCGAAGCAATGACATTAAGATCGAAGCACCAAAACGTATAAAGTATCGGTATCGTATCGGCACAATATATTCCCTATGGCGTAAAATTTTCATGTAGGTTATATTATTTTTAATTTGTGTAGGTCTCGTTTCATCAACCATTATGGTACGTGGACTTATAACTCACTTATAACTATGCAAAAAATGTGTCTCGTAACCATATTAGTCCAATTTGCCAACCGGAGCCTAAATTGTTAACAATTCACAAAAGCACTTCGAAAAAGAGCTCGAACAAACAAAAAAAAAACATCGACAAAAACAAAAATCGACGGACTCAAAACGAATCTGCTTAGCAAGTAAAATAAACACATAACGGGTACGTAAAAAATTCAACATAGCATCTGCACAGAAAAAAGATATACAGTACAGCAACTTCATGCAAGCGCTCTAATCGACGCACGCACACAGACGAGCGCCACGTACGGTCAGCATCAGAGAAATCTAACACCCTTGCACTTCTAAAGATTAAGATGTCAGGTTTCTCTGATGTTGACTGTACACACAGCGACAGATCAACTTACCCTAGGTTGATTCGAAGCTGTGTGTTTACGGCCCTCTAATGCAAGTATAGTATGCACGGCTAGCATGCTACCCATGACAAAGCGACGACGTAACGAGAAAAACGTCATGCGCGCTTTTTTTGGCATACGTGAAATAACAAAAAAGAAGGCACATCTCTATTTTTATCGTTTTCTCGGGGATGGCATGCGAGGCCCTACCGAAGTACCTTAGCGGGCCGTGTACGCGGCACTCGCATAATATGTGCGTGCATCGATTCGAGCCCTTGCATGAAGTTGCTTTACTGTATATCTCTTTTCTGTGGCATCTGGGAGCGTGTACAGAATAATCCATTATTCACGTAACGTTTTTAATTCATCCCCTTGATAACTTGCTTCTAATAAGCTTATTCGTGACGTGTGACGTGTCGTTCGCCCATTTTCTTTTGATCCCCTACACACGCTAGGTACCGGCGGGGATTATTTTCAAATGTTATTTTAGTCTGAGTGTTTTTGAGATACGTTTTCAGTGTAAAGGAAAGTTATCTTTATTTCCTGCTAGGTAAGGTACAGTATAGGACGTTTAGATATTGTTGTAGGTGTTATAATGGTTAATGCTTAGTGAATATGAATCAACTGTTGAATATTATTTTGAAAGTAAGGATGAAGAACAACCTTAGAACAACATTAAACTTTAAAACAGTGTTTTATCAAACAGGTAAATCTGTTTTGTTATTTGAGTGTCCTGTGTACTTACCCCATACGTGACGAAATAAGCTGACGTCATAGTCAGCATAACAAGAAAGGACAAACAGTATAGTAAGCGAACGCTATCAATCTCTATGAATCCAGGGCATGGCAGGGAATGGGCAGGATTTGAGTGGCACCGCTAAAATATTCAGCGTTGTGCGACACGGGACAGAATCGTGTCGATGTTGGATTCGCTCGAGCCTGTGGTTGCAAAAGACATGATTTTTTTAAGGCTTTACCAATGAGTTTTTCGGAATTTATGCACGATTTGTAATTTGTAACACGACTGGCTTTTCGGTTAAGGAAAAAAATTTCACGAAATTTGCATGCTTCAATTTCGAAGTAGGTATGTATTGTACCCACTGTCCATTACAAGTGGCGACGGGCTCACTCCCCGTCACACTGGACGTAGTTTCGGTACTACTAGATAAACGTGGATGTTCTGAAGTTTCAGAATATCTCTGACTACCCCCTCGGGGAATATAGTCGTGAGCATATGCTATACTTTATTTCTCTATCGTCTAACTTAAATGCGTTACATGATCCTGCATCAGACCATCATACAAAACAACTTTTATTCTGTCATCGCGAAAAAAGAAATGTCCGTACCTCTTCCTAAATGTATGTAAGAGCATATTTTTTTTTCGCGTTTTCAATTTTAGTTCCATAGTAAAAGTTCTTCAGTTTGATACATCTATTTTGGTAGAGACCCTGTAGGTATTCAGTTGAATTTTAGTAAAACAGACTTCAGGACTAAACTACTAAAGTTAGACATCTTTCGTTGTATCAACTCAAATCTTTAGTTCTATCAACAACTATTTTGCAACAACAACAAACGATTTATTACAGAGTGGCAGTCAGCTACAATTTATAATTCTGTATACGAAAAAAAAACAGTTTTTACATTTTTTATGTCAATGAAACATAAAATAATATTATCGTATCAAAAAACAATAAACTTTTCTATTTTATTTTGATCAAGAAGAGTGATTGATTATTCAAATTCAAATTCAAAATAATTTTATTTCAGACAAAGTCCATAGATTGTTAGTATACATAAACTTAAAAACTATATTAGTACAGTATTATCAACTTGTAGTCCTATACCTACATAGCCTATTTTCTGATAGAGGGGGCAGCGGAGAGCGGCAGCGGCAGCGGCAGCGGCATTATTGATCGCAGTAGTCACGAATATTTTACGACGTAAACTTTCTTAAGTCTTCAACTTTAAATGGATAAAATCGAGGGTTGAATTAAAGAACAAACAAAAAAAAACAGCGGGTTGCACTCCGGGAGTGCCGGCAGAAGTGAAAACTATGAGATCTTACGTCTTACGAATGTCACGTGATCTTACGTCATCGTCTTACCAATTTTGTCTTACGAATTTTCGATCAGGATCAGGGTGACGTCACGGTCCTGACGCGAGTTTAATATTTTTTACCCATCCCAAAAAGTGCACAACGCCGCTAAAGAAGTTTTCACTTCAAAAATATTTCTGTACCCTAAAATCATTTTCTTAAATGAAAAACGTCAGTAAATAATGAATCAAAATAAGTATTTTTCAGCGATCATCGAATTCAATGCTCTTTCAATCAATTGGAAAATTACATTGGCCAGACTTCTTGGCCAGATTCCTTTGATAGAAGAGAAGAGAGAAAATATTGAAGCCACATTTATTAAATTAGAGTTTGTAATTAGTGTCTAGTAGATGTTGTCTGCCATAATTCAAAAGTCTGATAAAATTATGGTTCTTTGTAAACTCTATATTACTCTGAAAAGATTTCTAAATGAAATAGAATTAGGTAACAGTTCATGTGAAATCGAATCAACATTCGTCTAGTACAGTCAAAAGCAAAAGTCAATGAACTTAAGCAAAATTCTAAATGAAATTAATTTCGTACAAATTGACGGTGTTATAGATATGTAACATGAATGATTGTTAAATAAACTTTATTAACAATAACATTACTAGAATTTGAAAGTTACTTTTGTCATCATTTTTGACGTTGACTGTACGAGGGAATACTGAAACTTTTGCTCAACTTTGGAGTAAAGATTAATCTAATAACATTGTACCTTAACCAATCTAAACTAAGCTCGCGTGCTGGAGTATGAACGAGCACCTAAACTTATGGAAGTCCATGAAAAGATGTGAAATGTGGTTGTGGTTTAGAATGGAGCACTCCTTCGATACAATCGAGGGACCACTCAATACATTTTTTTTCCGTTAACGTGGCGTGTAGGACATTCACGGTTCGCAAGTATTATTTTGTGTTAGCAAAGTGCTAGGCACTTGATTCATTCCATCCTGTAACCGCCGAGATGCCTTCTAGCGCGCTTCATACAAACGAAGTTTTATTTTATATTTGACACTGATTTTTTTAAACAATATTTTAATTAATCTCTGTGTGGACGTCAGATTTTCGCTAGTGTTATTTTAAAGTTACAGTGGCTCATAAGTAGTGATCGGTAACTATTGTGCAACTCGAGGAAAACTCTAGGGGTGACAATTGTAACACATATCATTGGTTAACAATTGCAATGTTATCATATCGTTTTCTTTTAGTATTTTCTAATACGGCCCCAAATTAGATTTATTTTCATGTTTCTTATTGTTTTAATTTTTCCTGTTTGTGAAAGGCAAAGGGAACTAACCCATACAGCCATGTGCAGTCAAGACCACATCAAGCTTGAAATTTGAAGAGCGATATTGTTTTTAATACGAACGGCATAAGAACAGTACGAAGATTAAAGTGTCGAAATTGACGTGTTCTCGACTGTATCTATGTATCATATTGGTAATTTCATAATATAATTAAAATGGCACACCGATTAGAACATAACTTGTAACAATTAAGTATAATAAAAACTCAAAGCCACAAAAAACTAACTTATTACCAACCCTGAAAATGCCGCGAATCGCACAATAGTTACCGATCAATACTCATAAGTTTCCATACGAATCTTAAATGGATCCTTAACGAAAATCGAAATCTACTGAACCATTGGCATAGAAATTAATATCTAGATCGGGTTAAAAAAATATCATTGCCTTTAATTGGAAAATAAGATCTAACTTCGTTTGTACTGGAGCAAGGACTATCCTCTAAAAAAAAAAAATATCATCATCTCAGCCGATGAACGTCCATAATAGGCCTCCTCCAAGGATCGCCTTAACGACAGGTCCTGCGCTGCCCTCATCCAACAGGTTCCCACCGCCTTCACCAGGACGTCTAGTATGATCTCACTACGCGAGCGCTACGCGCCTTCGCTGCATACAAAATAACCTGTTCCCGCGCTTTTTGGACAGTGCAAGCCGCGCTTGCCGCGACTTGTAGTATGGAAAAAAGCCGAGTCGCGCGCGTGTAGAGAAATCATGCTAGACGTGCAGGTTGCGGGCCACTTGTGGGGATGGGTATGCCACCCATGCTGCGATTTCCGGTACGCGGAAAAAAATATAGTATAAACGAATAGAATTAAGCAGGATATAATAAGTAGGATAGAATAAGATAATCCGTTTGGTCGGTTAGACGCTTATCTTCTTTTCTTAATTTAATGAGGAAGGGACTAACGAACAAACTTTGAATTAATTAAAATCTAGCAAAAAACTTTTAAGAGGTCTGAAACAGATTTCATTTCGGAGATTAAGTTGAGCTGAATTCATTCATCATTCATTATTACCGTGACCCTTAGATTACTTAGTGGAGATAAGTGCTATAATGTGTTATCCCTTCCCGCGCTTTTTATTCGCGCTTGCCGCGACGGCGACGCCCCGTGAATAAGGAGTCGCGCGTAAGTAGAGAAATCATGCTAGGGGTGGGTGAATTTATGAGTGGCATCGCGTTTATTAGGTTTCAGAATAATTGATATAAATTATTCAATTTTAATTACTGAACTTGAAATTAATATGTAGCTGTACTTAAAAATTAATGGTTTGACATTTTTGTGCTTCCACTTTAGAATAAACCATCCTACCTAGAGTGGCGTATGAGATGACTATGGAATAATTAATTTTAAGTAGGTACTTTTGTGGGCAAATTCACTTTTCACCTCCTGGACACGCCTTACTAAAATTTTTTACGTTAAAGATTGACTTTTGCTGCAACTTTACGCTTAAAAGGTGACTGGGAATTGTAGTAAGGTTTCTTTCTGAGCAGCCTAAAGGGGAACATTAAGTTTTTAATAATTTTGGCAGCAATCTATAATTTTTTCTCAAGTTTTAAAGAAATCACCTTATCCAAAATCACCAATCTACCGAAAAACCCAAAGCACCCTTTATCATGTTGTAATTTTCTATGCAGTGAAAGCCCGTCGCGCGCGAGAAAAGAAATCATACAGGCCTAGAGGATTTCTCTTCTCGTGCGCGACGAAGGTTTATCGAATTCAAGAATTTGTAAAACCAAAGTTTTGACCAATGTTAACACATTGCAGTTTCTTTTAACCCAAAAACGGAATATAGGCGTTACAATAATTATGCAATTAAAGATAAACAACAAACCTCTAATTTCACAGCAACCGATCAAACACAGCAGACATTTTTCTTCGCTATTTCCACCGTTTATTACCTAACTAATCCTTAAGGTCCAATCTGCAGTCTCAAGATTCCCTCATCATCTTTAATCGCCGCCGACAGCACAGCGCTAATGAGAAAAATAATGAAGCCTCAGTCAAAGCTGACTTTAATCAACACCTTGCCTGTATTCGAGGAATTTACTCTTTACCATCTGATATACCAATGAGAGTGCGGTATTGTTTATTCTAGGTTTAAAAATCCTCAAAATTTCATAATACCGACTGCTCTTGAACGGCGAAGGAAAACATCGTGAGGGAACCCGCATACGCTGAAGAAGAAATTTCTTCTTCTTTCTTTACTTCTTTCTTTTTTCTTTAGTGCGTGTGTGAAGTCTTCCATTCTGCATCTGGCACGCATGCTGGACTGACGCCTTTACACCCTCCCTGAGGTGAGTATGGACATATGAAACCTACTTGACGAAGATTGTTCCTTTTACAGAAACATGAGTTAGTGACTGAAGACGTTTTTAGATCGAATGTTTGATTTGCTGGAATAAATTGTGCATGAGATCCACTTCTAAAATCAGTAACATAATTATGGAAACATTTAAATCAAAAATTGTTTATTGAGGTTTGTTTTCTTCTTCATTTTTAACCGACTTCAAAAAAGGAGGCCGACTCCGACTCCGACTTCTTCTTCTCTAACGTCTCTAACTCTTCTCTTTCTAGAACGATCGTACGCTAGTCTCATACACTTTTGGCCGGCCACTCTACTTATGTAAATTATCTGTTACATGCACATTTTGCCAATTGCCTACGGAACCCTTTAAAACTGTAAGAATATAACATGATTCTTATAAATCTAGGAGAAGAACTACGGCAGAAAACAGGATAATGTGTACCTTTGTTCCATCTCAGCTTTCGACTTTTATCTTAGAGACCTACCATTTTATCTGTGGTGTAAGTTATACACGCGTCGACACTGAATAACTAGTTCTACAATTTAGACTCTACATGAATAAATATCCCTACAGAACGAATGCTTCGATTCGAGTCAAGCACTGTTGGTGTACACTGTCGGTGTCGGTACATGGACCCTGACAATAGGACTAGTTCATCAATTCAAGGTCGCTCAGCGAGCTATGGAAACAGCTATGCTCGGTGTTTCTCTGAGAGATCACATTAGAAATGAAGTGATACATCAGAGAACTAAAGTGGTTGACATAGCTCAGAAAATTAGCAAGCTGAAGTGGAAATGGGCTGGTCATATCTGCCGAAGAACTGACAACCGGTGGGGTGTCAGTGTTCTAGAGTGGAGACCGCGAACTGGTAGGTGTAGTGTGGGACGCCCTGCTGCCCGCTGGAGAGACGACCTAAAAAAGGTAGCGGCGAGCGACTGGATGAGGAAGGCCGAGGATAGAGTTATGTGGCGCGCCTTTGGAGAGGCCTATGTTCAGCAGTGGACGATGATAGGCTGATGATGATGATGATGATGAGTGTCGGTGTTCTTTCATTACAGCGCCGATAAATGTGAGATGTCTGCTATGATCTAACTCCTTGGTTTAACTGAAAAATTTGATGCACACTGATTGTCTAGGGTGCGCCGGACGTGTCGGTAACAGAGTTTTCGTCTCATCTTCAAAACATTGACTTTAAATTTTCTAATTCATTATCAGCTTATAAACGTCCCACGGCAGGGCACAGGCATACGCTCGAGGAGGGTGTATGGCCGTCAGCTCAACATGCGTGGTAGGCTTTACATACGCAACAGAATTTTCTAATTGTTTCCTACAGACTTTCATTCACTAATGTGCTCTGGACTCATGTAGTGGGTGCCCAATGTGTTTAACAAACTTTGTATAGTGGATAAAAGTACACTATCAATGATAATAATATCATTGGCGCGACTTATACTGGCGTTTTTATCCTTCAGAAGCAATCTAAACAACATAAGGATAAAGGAATTTGTAAACGAAAATAGGAAACATTTTCACAATGACCTTGAATATAAACCGCTGTGTTTTCCCACTCACACCACACTCTAAAACCAAGCAGGCGCAGGAGCTCTAACCGCCAGAATCCCGTCTGTAAATCTCGTAAAAAGGATTTAGTCAACGTATCCTCGCCGATTTACAACCGCACAACGACCATGTGAACCTGAGCCGTAATGTGCTGTTTAAACATCCTGTTAGGATCCTGTTACACATTCGTGTCGTCTTATTGATATTGTTACGTTTTTATAGAGATGCTCAAGAAAACGAGCAAGTTTTGTAAAGGATCTCTATACAACGTGTTAATGAATTAACGCAAAACCTCATACACCCCAACTGATTTATAATAAAATAATTAGATTGCAACAATAATTTCATTATTCTGATAGTTAAAATTTACAGTTATTCGCATTTTAAGTTTTGAGGCAAAAATGATTTGTTATCATTTCAGCACTAAAAGAAAGCGCTAACGTACTCATGGATACATTTTTATAATCTTGTTATGGTAGTAAGTAGGGTGAGTGTGCCCGTGAGGTGGGTTGTCATCGGGTTCAGTAAATTTAAAATTTTTCAAAAAAAAATATTTAATATTTTGAAAAAAATTACCTATGTTGAAACCATGATAATTCGATTCAGCTCTCGATTCTAAACAAACTACTTTCTAGTTTTGCGTTAATTCATTAACACGTTGTATAAAAGTGCTTTTGCTTGGCATTTGAACCGAATCTGGGAAAACAAGGATCATAGAAAAGGTATTGGATCTAAAAGAAGTACAGGACAGTTCAATCCAGTGTTCAATCTGATACAGAATTATGGGTATGACTGTTAAAAGCCTTCAGATGCAGTGCCAAAGAGATTGCAAATAATGATGAATTACGAATAATTTATGCGTAGATGAAACACTTGGAACAAAATTAGTGCAATTTTATGGAAGATAGATAGATAAATAAAATATAGAAAAAAAAGCAGCAGAAGTAATGTGTTTATTTCTTCACAAGTTTTTGTTTTTTATGCATTAGTTTAGACTGCCTCCGTGGTCTAATGGTTAAGAGCTTTGGCTCTCGACACGGAGGTCGTGGGTTCGATTCCCACGGGGGACACCTAGTGATATGTCACTTTGTGCGTTTTCCCCCATTTGGTTAGGACATTGCAGGCTGAATCACCTGATTGTGTGAAAAGAAAAATGATTCCGTGTTTCGGATGGCACGTTAAGCCGTTGGTCCCGGCTACTATCTCTGGTGGTAGTAGTCGTTACATAAAAACCACGTCAGAGGCCGTAAGGCGGTCTGAAAAAACGTTGACACCAGGGCTCTGCCCACACGATAAGAAAGAAGAAGAAGTTTAGAAGGCCTAAGAATACTGTGCCTAAGATGTGAAATTGAATTTGTTGTGAGATTGTGAAGTTAAACAATTATTTCAACAGAGTAGACTTTCTAAACAGTTACCGAAGCTTACTTCGTAAAATGATCAAAGGTTTGTGTACCTCTCCCGCAGATTGTGGCAAAATAGTTCAGTTTCAAGATTTGCCTCGTTTTGATTGCCGTAGACGTAAAATTAGTGTCTAGTTACGGTATCAGTAATTAAAAACTTTATTGCGAGTAAGTAAACTTCGTATTTGGAGTGTTTACTTTATCGATGTTAAGGTACAGGTATTCCAAAAATAATATCTGTGTAAGGGTAAACACATATTCTGTCGAAATTACGTGGGTTTGGCAAGAAATAATAAAGTCCGGCCGAGTGCGAATAGATCTCACGCACCGAGGGTTTCATACCAACATATTTATAAAACACTATTGTTTTTCTCCGGGGTCCTTAGCGCGAGTCCGGTTGAGTATATAATGCGAGGTCATTTTGTAGGTTAGCGGATGAATGTGTATTATTCAGTCCAGAAATCAGATTCAATTTATTACTGGTGTCACACGGAAATTTCGTAGTCGACGACTCCATTACAGCTTTGTGTACTTTAACTTGAGATAGCCATAAGCCACGTGTTAAGTCACATATGTAGTAGATCATGATCATAATCTAAACTATTATAAAACTGTAACAGAAGTGTGTCTGTACATTGAAGATATTTACAAAAAAAAAATTACGATATAGTTTTTTGGCTTCCCTGATTCCAAATCACACATTTTTGGTCTTTTTGTCTGTCTGTTTGTTTGTTTGTTTGTTTGTTTGTTTGTTTGTTTGTTCGTTTGTTTGTTAGGATGTTTGTTTGTTCGAGTATCACGCAAAAACTACTGAACCGATTTTGATGAAACTGTTTTTGTTTGATAGCTTATCATCTGACTTAAAATCTGGTATATAATTTATGCGTACGAAGTCGCGGGTAAAAACTCGTTGTATATAAGCCTGACTGAGTATATAAGACTGACTGCCTCCGTGGTCCGTGGTCTAATGGTTAATAGCATTGGGCTCTTAACACGGATGTCGTGGGTTGTTTCCCACGAGGGGCACCTAGTGAAATGTTACTTTGTTTGTTTTTCCCCAGTTGGATAGGACATTGCAGGCTGAGTCACTTGACTGTCTGAAAAGAAAGATGATTCCGTGCTTCGGATGGCACGTTAAGTCCTTGATCATGGCTACTATCTCTGGTGGTAGTAGTCGTTACATAAAAATCAACATCAGAGGCCGTAAGGCGGTTTGAAAAAAGTTGCTGACACCAGGTCCTGCTGCCCGCATGATAAGAACTGCTGCCACAATAAGACGGACGTGGGCCTGCCTCATATAGTGTGAGTTGCCTATTCGTCGGTTGCCTATTGCCGAGTTGGTGATCGCAGTAAGATGAACTCACAGAGCATTCTGATAATAGTATTATTAGTAGGTAGGTACTACAGAATGGAAACTGACTGGATGGTAACAATCCGTTTCCTAATTTAGGGAGCAATTTGTTCATTAAATAATAGGATAATGATGGTTACAATGTGAAATACGTTTCGAAAGAATTGATTTACATTTTGTATAGTCCATGTTCGTTTATGTACAACAAACTAAAATCTTTGTTGTCATTGCGTACCTATATATATTGGTAGTGAACCATTTAACAATTTACACCACCAAAGATAGTCAATAATATCGGTCAGATGATGATGAGATAAACCAAAGAAAAAAAGCCCTTTTTTACTTTCAATGTAACAGGTATTTTTCAAATTCATTATTGCCATCTGCAGATATTTCATTTTACTTCGAAAACGCCTCATCAAAGTAATAAAATGTGGCAAACGGTAGTTTATAAATGCCCCCTAAACTGGCGTCAGAGTCGCGACGACGCGGCGTAATGGATTTGTGACGTTGAAATAAATGATAGATCGCCCGATGCATTACCTGTGGACAAGCTTGGCTAAAATTTGGAGTAACAAGTATTTTATTTTTGCTATTTTTTGGCTTCTTTCCACAAAACTAAGTGTCCCTCGAGAAGTTGAAATAAGGATAGATGTGAAAAGTCAAAAAGTATTAGAGTGTTTTTTGTGTTTTAGTCAGTTTCTGTTGGTCATTTAACAATGTTTCACACTTGGCTGCCGGATCGGAATAAACCACTCAATTTCTATCTGTGGGTAGCGCACTAAGGGATAAGATTTTGTCTGAGAGTTTATCTATGAATTTACATATTCAAAATACAATCGACCAATTTAAGAACCTTAAACTATTTACAGTTATGTATGTTTGACAGAAGCGTAATGACGTTAATACAAGGGTTTTACGTAATAAATTAATTTCTATGAATACAAGCAATTACGACAAGTCATATCATAACGTATATTTCATTCATTGCATAGAGTATTGATAAAAGAAGAAATTACATAGGTAGCTAGAAACGGTATTAGTAACACATAGACAATGTCTATGTGTTACTAATAAAAAATAAAAGTTTACAATAAGTTAACATTAAAAGTTATTTTTATTGTTTGTGTCACCTCTGGTTAGAGTAGACCGCGTAGATTCGACGACAAGACTTCGCAACCTCTACATTGAAAACTTGGCTCTACATGACTCTACTACAGATTATAAATGCACTAAGTGCATTAAACGTGTTATTTAACTGTCGGTGCCATATAATATTTTCTATCTAAACATTACTTCTTGTCTTCGACAAGGAATTTCTTATTTGATCTTAAAAGTCTTGGACATAAAGCTCTTTATTGTTCAAAGAGCTTAACTCGTCCGAGAATCTTGTAGAATAACTTAACTGCATCTCATGAATGTGGGTAGATATATTTTATAAGTACAAGAACCAACGAGATGACTGAGTTTCTGGACAGTCTGAAGAAAAATAATGGAGACAGATGGGAAAAGTTTAGAACTTGCAAAGTGTGTGTCGGTAAGGCAGGTCGAATCCGTAGTTGTTTCAAAAGATACAGGTTTATTTAGAAATACTTTTCTTTATGAATGTTTTATGTTTGTAAGCATTAAATTATTTATTCAAAATAATATCAAAGATAGCTTATTGACGTTATTTTAATGACTCTACCACTGCGTGGGAAGGTATTCCATTGCAGAGAAGATGCGGTCAGAAACTACACTCATCTTTTAAACAAAACTAAATGTATAAAGTAAAACTACAAAATAAATAAAGCACCGAATTGAAAAACGTAATGTTACCTACGTTTTCGTCAAGCAAGACCAAGCATTATGATCATTTATACAAGGTGTAACAAAACACCCTAGTAATACTTAAGGAGGTGCTTCAGACCATCAAACTGAACAACTTTCACTATGGAGCCAACGTTGAGAAAAAATAAAAAAATCTGCCGTCCCATACATTTGAGTCGAGCCGGTACTGTATGTATGTATTATTGTATGAAACAGTTGATTTTTATTTCGCGATTTCGCAGTTGGCTCCATCCATACCATAGTGAAAGTTGTTCGGTTCGATGGTCTGAAGCGGGGGTGCTTACTTACTTAAGTATTACAAGCGCCTTTCTGAATCTTTTATAATGCGCACAGCCAAGGAGTGGAATGCCTTACCTGCGTCAGTATTTCCGAGTACTTACAACCCGAATTCCTTTAAAGTACGAGTGAATAGGCATCTTCTGGGTAAGCTCGCTACATCTACGACCCCATCTTCGTCCTGAGGACTGGATTGAGGTCAAGAGCAAACCCATAGGTAATTAAAAAAAAAAAGTGAGTTTTGTTACACCCTGCATAATCATCGAGTTTATAATAAGCATTTTTAAACAGCAGTAGCTTAAAATGGGACTTACACTTTTTGCCTGGCAAGTTTAGAACATCCTTCGGTAGGTTATTATAATAACGTAGGTGTGCTGTGCAAAGACTTCTGTTATAACTGGTGCAGTGCCCCATAAAAGATGACTGTGTTGACCTTACTGAGCCTAAAATGTGGGAATACTCTTTTATTTTTATTTCTTCTGTTTTTTTTATGTACTTGCTGCCGACATCCACCGGTGTACAGTTCTGTTGTCGAGGCTGGGGTAGTGTGTGCAGCTGTCGTATAGGACTATACAGCTAGAAAAAGCGCACTTCTACATCACTGCTTAAATTATCGAGATGTAAAGCTTATGATGAAATTATCCGCACAAATAGGTTCGCATCCTCTTTTAGAATGAGCACCGGTAAGGTTTGGAACTCTCTCCCTGCGTCTGTTTTTCCATGTAAATACAATTAGGATATTTTCAGGATATTTTTATCAGGTGAGTGCGCTACGTCCTCTGCTTCATCTACACTTTTTATGTGAGCTGAAGCCAAGCTTAAACCCATAATGAATTTAAAAAAAAATTATGATTGTAATAGAATTACGAACGTAGCTGTTTTTTGGAAAGATAGACACATTTTTGTGAACGTATAAAATATGTTCGCAATTAAATTGACACTGTTTCAGTCATTGGAAAAATCAGTCATTTTTAAAAGGTTTTTTTGGGAAAAGGTGATTTTGAAATTAGTTCATAATGGTAATAGGACATTTTGGTTTTAGGTTCTTTTGGACCGGAGGCATGATATCCTCCTTGACGTATCCGTCAACGGCGCCACCCTGGGATTCACCTAGTAGATTGGGCTCGGATGTGACTAGCGAACCCAAATTTCGACCTAAAGGTCCGATCGCACTTAAAATAGTAACAATCTCCGCTGTCATTATACGTGTAGTTATAGCTTGGCTTTGTCCGGGTCTTCCTAATTTGGTGCTTAGCACCAAGATCTGCTAGACTTACTAATTAGTAATAATAACAGTAATTCATACTAAAACGAAGCAAGACAAGGAACCGAGTTGGCAACTAAATGGGGTGCTTATACAGTTAAGTGTGTTTAAATGATTATACAAAGTCAATCATAACAAATTATGATGGTATCATAGACATTATTATACTACTATGGATGGTACATCGATATAGCTACATTCGCACAAAGGAAAAATTCTGTGCAATTCACTTCAAACACATATACCAAATATCATAGAATTAAATTTAATGGCACTCACCAAGGGTGGCTTACACCAAAACGTATTTAGTGCGCTTTTGTCTCCCTTTTCCGGTCTCTGAAAGTTTAAATATTATGGTGCGGTGCAATTTGAGCTAGGTACGATACGAGTATACTTCCCTAAGCAGCTTATGTCCAGACAGTTTAATAAACGACATAGTTAAAATACCCTGAGACAGTGTACCCCAGACGTGAGCCCGGTGGACCCGTTTAAAATAAATACTAATTAATTGCGAGCGAACTTTGCTCCCGGGAGCGCCGTTTCAACTCGCAATTTTATTATACAGCAGTCCCAAAGGTCGATAGCTCAAGCTCAACGTATTATATGACCGGCCCCTGTTTTAAGAGGAGAAAATATACGGAATTTTTTAAAGTCAACTTAGTTTTACGGTAGTGTCACTGGTAGTTATATGTTTCCCGTGGGTTATGTATGAGATGATTAAAGAGTGGCGTTGCAAGTCTGTTACCGTGCAGTCGCCTGCTCTCCGGCTTGTTACAGGATTCCGCCATTTTGTAGTGGCTCAAGTGTGCCTTTGCGGACCTCCTTGTACACAGAAACAGTCCACTGTTGAAACAGTTCTTGAGGACATCATTGACTTCAAGGACTGTATGTATTCTTGACTCAGGCGCTTATTTTGCGTGTGGTGGGAATGACTACTCTGCCATCCCAGCTCCTCCAGGAAGCCCACCAGCTTGTTAATGCTGCTGAATACTTCTGGAAGAGACCCCGGTGATCCGAGGTGTTGTGCCCGATAGTGTGCTAGCCCGTTGCATACTATAGCAGTACGTGCGCAGCCGTTTCTTCAACATACATGCACACCCTGCACAGAGGACTGTTAGTAACACCAATATTATAAAGAAGGACCGTGACCAGTCAGGGCTCCAGTAACCAGGCGTAGTTGGGCTCTCCTGAGAAGCATAAGGCTCCTTAGTGAAGCCTCAAGGAGTTTATTCATCTACTTTAGTACCCTTGTGTGTTTAAAATATGTAAAATTGAGTATGTATTGTAATACATTTAATAAAATTAAATTGACCCCACAACCCACGTGGTTGAAATTCAAGAATTTTTGAGACCTCCCATTGAAAATCGATCTGCTGATCTCCAGTGAAAGTCCAAAAAATGTTTAATATTTTTCTATTTTCATTAGTAAAGATATTGTTTCCGAAAGAATATCTATTCTTTCTCATTACCTACAACCTTTTTACATTCGGTACGTTGCAAACTTTGTGCTTTGCAGTAACTAATATTATAAGTGTGAAAGTAAATAAGTTTAAACCAATTTCACACCTCCGCTCCGCCGTTCAAATCAATCTTGGGTAGGTACGCAAGTAAGTGGCGTGGAGATGGATATACGTTATTTATCATTGCGAAAACTACCGAATGCTTGCCTAAGGTGGACACAGTTAGCAGCGATATGATCGAGTGCAATGTTGCTGAACAGGCCCTGTACCCGGACTTTCGATGTTCGATATATCGCACACTGAGAACGATAACGTCATTATACAAAATCTATCAATTTTTTGAAATCAACACCATCTATTTTATTATTATTTGAACTACTAAATGCAAAAACCCTCATGAACGTAGTTCGATTAGAAATCACTAGGTGGCGCAGTGACGTTTTGACATAGTTGGTGGCGACGCGCACGCGTAACAGGGACAGTGGCATTTTCTCAGTAATGCCAAGGACGGCGGACGATTAGCTACTAGCTCTGCGAAACATAGTGTCATTTTTAGGATAGTGGCATTCTGCACTGAATTTAACCGGTAAGTTTGCATATTTTGTTTATGATATAGTGTATTTATCCAGAAAGTGACGATATTGCATCAACAATGTATACATTAAAGCAATATTCAGTAATAGTGATAATGACATTTTGCATATAAGGACTTTATGCGATTAAATTTTGTTAAGTTTGTGTAATTCAAAACGACACTAACCTTATAATGCCGTTATGTATTTAACAAAAGTCGTAGACTTTATTTCTGTAGTAACTTTATAAAGTCATTTTTTTATTAGTGTCGATTAAACTGTTCCTAGCTGTATGTAATCTTTTTCAATCATTAATGCAATAGTGTCTTAATTTGCATAGTGTCAGTTAAAATTTAAGTTACAATACAAAGTTATGAAACAAAGTCGTTATGTGTTTACCATGCATAAATCAATTGCTTCAGTTGTAAATTTATAAAGTCATTTTTTTGTTAGTGGCTTTTAAGCGCTAAAGTACAACATGTAATTTTTATAATTTATAACTGCATTAGTGTTTCCTTTTGCGTAAAGTCGGTTTTACGTTTTATATTATGGTACAAATTAGTATAAAAACAGTTTTAGCAATGTTTATACTAACTTGTATCACAACCTAAAATGTTAAACTGTCTTTATTCAAAAAGAAACACTAATGCATATGAAAATTACTAAATCAAATGCGTTGAATAACCGACTAAAAGACATTAATTAAAAAATAATCTTTATAAATTAAACAGATTAATTTTGAAAATTTTAATGGGTTAAATTAATAAATGCATAATTAATTAATAATTTCCCTTGATTTTATATTTATTTGCTTCCTAATGATTGCTTTTACTCGTTTTAATGCTCTAATACTGTTTCAGAAACATGCCACTACCAAATCCAAGAACATTAAAATTTAAGAAAATTATTGAAGAAACTAATAGATCAACTTCCCCGTTGCAACAGCCTGAAAAAGAAAATATACCATTAAATAAAGAACACCGTTTGACTACAAGTGATCCGCCGTCTTCAAAAAATGACTTTGAAAATGTCATAATTCCTATGTCTTCCTGCGAAACAAATAGAAATGATTCTTCTTTACATAATGTTAATGTACAATATTTTAGAAACAGAAAATCTTCATCTTCTTCTACTAGTAGCTCAGAGTCCGCTAAAGATTTTTCACCTGCATCTGATGATGACAAAGATTATAAAGTTTCGGATAATAGCGACAGTTCCTCATCTAGCAGCACAACTGATAGACAGTGTGTAAGGAAGAAAAAAGCACTCCACCCTAAACAATCAAAAACTTTGGCCAAAGCAAACTCACCTAGGTCTCCAAATTCATCATCTGTACGTTTACGTTCATCATCCAGTTCGTCAAGCTCATCGTCTGGATCCTCAAGTTCTTCATCTGGGTCTTCAAGTTCGTCATCTGGATCTTCTAGTTCAGCATCCAACAGTTTGTCCTCTGACTCTCAACCTCCAGTTAAACAAAAGCCTACATGTATGCAAAGTCAGATATTAGAAACAGCTGTTCCAAACATAATTCAACCCTCCTGTGCTTTACAAAACTTGGCTGTAGATTATTTATCTTCATCAGATTGTGAAATGAATACTTCCCTCAACATAGATTACCAACCAGATATTAGTCCTGCTGAAATTGAAATAGATTCAGAACCACAACAAAACCACAACATCTGCCATGAAGATTCAGAATCAAAACTAGTCGATGAGGATATCCCGTTGCCTAATTTTAAAAATAATCCTATGACACTGAAAAGTATTGTAATGCAAACCATAGAAAAGTTAGGATTAAAGCTCCCAACAGATAATAAAAATAAAAAGGTTCCTGAATTAACAGAAGAAGTTATTGATTCAATGAATTCTAAAATTGTACAACCATTGAAGGTATTAGCGATGAAAACAGTGACTGACATAATAAATGGCAATCAAGTTCCTACCCAGTCTACAACTGTATTCCAGCATACCCTAGATCCACCTGAAAATAAATCACGCAAAAGGAAACGGGGAGTAAACAAAAGAAATCTGGCAAAAACACTACGCAACATGGGTTTACAGTATCAATCAACATCAAAGTCTGTGATTGCTCCTAGAAAGATGGGAAACCCTTGCACCGACCGATGTCGACTTAAATGTAAAGAAAAGCTGTCAATTGAACAACGCAAACTTGTTTTTGATAGATATTGGAATTTAGGAGACTTGTCCAAGCAGAGACATTTTATTGCTAATCACATACAAGAAATCAAACCTAAGTATCAATACAAAAAGATAGACAGTAACAGAAAATCGAAACATGCATTTTATATCACCGTTGAAGGCCAAAAACTAAAAGTATGTAAAACCTACTTCAAAAATACATTAGGCATAAACGACAGGCCAATTCGCACTGTCATAGATAAATTAAATTCTTCAGGAATTGTTGAACCCGACCTTCGTGGAAAACACGAAAAGCACAATCAAGTCCAAAAGGAACTCTTAGAAGAAGTTCACAGACACATTAACAGTATACCAAGGATAGAGAGTCATTATTTAAGGCAACAGACGACAAGGGAATTTATTGATGGAGGCAAAACAGTTACTGATTTATATAGAGATTACAAAAAAAATTGTGAAGAGAAGGGAGAATGTTACGTGAAACTGCACACATATAGAAAGATATTCAACGAAGATTTTAATATTAGCTTTTTTGTACCAAAGAAAGATCAGTGCAGTGATTGTGTAGCGTATGAAAATTCAGATATAGCAGGAAAAGAAAGTCTTGAAGAATCCTACAGAAAGCATTTAGCAGAGAAGAATAAAAGCCGGGAAGAAAAAACTAAAGATAAAGAAGCTATAGATGAGAAAAATATAGTAGCTTGCTATGATCTACAAGCGATATTGCAAGTGCCCAAAGGTGACGTTTCTGGGTTTTATTATAAATCTAGACTCAATTGCTTGAATTTTACTATATGCGAATTAAAAACAGACCACTCAGAGTGTTTTTTCTGGACCGAGGTAGAAGGGAATAAAGGTGCAAACGAAATTGGTTCTTGTCTTTTTAAGTATATGCAAAAAAAAATACTTCGTCTTCTGGCAAATTAAACATAATTTTTTATAGCGACAATTGTTGTGGCCAACAGAAGAACCAGTTTGTTTTTTCAATGTATATCTACGCTGTTAAACATCTTACCAATATTGATTCCATAACTCATAAATTCTTAATAAAAGGCCACACTCAAAATGAGGGCGATTCAGTTCACTCTACTATAGAAAAACAAGTAAAAAGAACCCTTAAATCTGGGCCTATTTATGTGCCCGATCAATATATAAATGTTATTAAAGAAGCAAAGAAAAAGGGCAAGAAATACATAATAAATGAAATGAGTCACAGTGAATTTTATGACATTAAAGGTCTACAAGAATTTAAACTAGAAAAAAATACCGAAGGAGAGACTATCAGGATAAATGATATAAAAATCATAGCTATTAAAAAGGCAGAGAGTGAGCCAAACGGTATCCAAATTTTGTACAAAACATCCTATTTGCAAGAAGAGTTTAAAGAAATTAAATTGCAGAGACAAAGTCGAGCTAGACCCCAACTGAAAAGGTTGTATTCAACAAGAATACCGTTGGCTGAGAGAAAGAAAGAAGATTTAAAGTCTCTTATAAAGCAACGTGCCATTCCGCCGTACTATGCTTCATCTTTCTATAATAGTATTATTAATCATTGATCTCATTTAAGAAGTATTTACCAAAGATGCTTATTATTAACATAAAAGAAGATTGTTGGTGTTTAATTTGTATTGAGTGAAAGCTCTGGTTTTGTTTTTTAGAAGATTTATTTTATGTTGTATTTTTGATAAAAAACAAGTTTTAAATGAATAGATACTGATTATTAGATAGAGATGAATACATAATGATACTCATAATTAGAGACTGATTACGGTATTGTAATGCTTGAGACTGAACACTAGGAAACTTAGTTAGTTTTAGTGTTAAGTGATTCAAACTATAGATTTTAAATGAATATCATTTTTGAGAGCAAAGAGGCTAAACCTAAAGCTAAGGGTAAGCTTATGTTCGTAACGTTGGTTGTTAAATCATGAACGTAGTTTAAATCAATAACAACGTACCTAAAGTTAGGAGCATTTTTATTTGTTTTTATTTATAAGGACTTTTATAAAACTTTATTAGTTCTTAGCAACTAAGTTCCCTTAAAAGTTTAATAAATGCTATATTTCTATGATTTTCCTTTTTATTTATATTATATATTGTATATTTTAAATGATTTAACAGATTTTAAAATATTAAAATGTCTTTCTTAGTTAAAATTATGTTAAAACATACAGTGAAAGTTAAAGTAATAGTGACACAAAACGAAATTTTCAAAAATAGTCCACTCTTTATCAACATAGATTACAAAATGCCCTAGTATCATTGAAATTACAAGTATGTACATTGATTTTTCTGAAAACCGCATTCAGAAACCCCTCTTAGAAAATGTTTGCAATCATCCCAAATTTAAAAACTTAAAACGATTATTACTTAGAATGACGATTTTTGGATAATGTCACTATCATTCTGAGTGTGCGATATCGCCACTGTTTCTGTCCGCACTTCATTGTAACAGATTTGACATTGGAACGAAAACGTTCACGCAATTGCAAAGTTCGAATGTGCGAGTAGAGGTAATGCTGAAAGTCAACGCTTCAGATATAGAATGAAAAAATGCTAGGTCATTTCATATGAATCTAAACTGTTATAAAACTGTAACAGAAGTTTGTCTCTACATTGAAGATATTTACAAAAAAAAGACTACGATATGGTTTTTAGATGTCCCTGATTCCAAATCACCAATTTTTGGATTTTTTGTCTGTCTGTTTGTTTGTTTGTTTGTTTGTTTGTTCGTCTGTTTGTTTGTTTGTGTGTTTGTTTGATCGAGCATCACGCAAAAACTACTGAACCGATTTTGATGAAACTTTTTTTGTTTGATAGCTTATGATCTGACTTAAAATCTGGTGTATAATTTATGCGGACGAAGTAAATGCTCGTAAATAATAATAGTACTGTTATTATCTATTCATATGGTCATAGCTCATTTACATGACACCGCGCTCCCGTACGGTCAAAAATTTCCTTGCATTAGAAAGCACCACAGTGACGTAATGAACGACAAGTCAGACAAAATAGGTATACCTACTAAAATGATGCAGTTTTATTAGTAGAGGTGAGGCGGCTCTGTAGATACACTTTACAATGACAACATACAAGGGGATATAATTCGGAGCGCGCTCCAGACAAACGAAGTCTAGATATTTTAGCGAACGATATTTTCAATAATAACCGAATAAATTAAATGCATTTTTTAAGAAAAATCTAGAACTAGAGTCAGATTTTCGTTAAAATGTATAGTGTTAAAGTTGTAGTGCCTCAAAGATTTCCATATAAATCTTAAATTAATCCTAGCATTGAAACTATAATTTATATTTAATCGAAAATCTGACTCATTTTAAGCCTAAAGATTAGTTTTTAGATTGTTTCTGAAAAAAATCATTTACGTGAATTGTTTAATTGAAACATTGATATTAGAAGTTTGGTCTTAGTTTCAATTCAAGTCAATACATTTTTTTTTGAACTAACAAGCCTGGGAGAGAGAGAGAGAGAGAGAGAGAGTGAATGTGTCTATAATGAATGTGTGTGAAAATTATTATCACACTTCATACACACACTGAAAAAAATTATCGACCAAACTAGTGTTAAATATAATCAAACTTTAGTGACTTCCTGTTTTGTAGCATATGAGCAAACTTATTCGGCTATACCTAAATAGCAACACGTTTTGTGTTTGATTATGTGCTACAAAACAGTTTGGAAGTCACTCTTTATTTTGGTTGATAATTTTTTTCAGTGCATATCGACACACAGCTTCACATTCGAAATGTTCAGAAATACAATTTTAATTAAACAAGGCATACTATAACCGAAGCCGTGGTGGTCCAGTGGCGAGTAACCTTGCCTGCCGTGCAGGAGGCGATGGTTCGATCCCCGTCCAGGCCGACTCGTACCAATGAGTTTTTCGGAATTTATGTACGATTTGTAACACCACTGGCTTTTCGGTGAAGGAAAACATCGTGAGGAAACCTGCATGCTTCAATTTCGGGGCATGTATTGTACCTACTGTCCATTACAAGTGGCGACGGGCTCACTCCCCGTCACACTGGACAGAGTTTCGGTACCTCTAGTGAAACGTGGATGTTCTGAAGTTTCAGAATATCTCTGACTACCCCCTCGGGGAATATAGTCGTGAGCATATGCTTATACTATAACGTTTTCTAGCTAATGAAACGCATCCTCAAGCCAAGGTGGGCTTGGAACGTGGAACTTAATTTAAACTTAAACTGCATTAAACCATAATACCATAGTAATAAAAGCCAACAGACGAAGCGACGCTCGTTATTATTTAATCCGAGCGGTGTTTATTTACGATGCGTGCAATATATTACGAGGGGAAGATAGAAAATTTCATAACAGAGCGGTGCAGGTAGTCTTAATGAGAAAGTAATGAATTTCCAACCTCGTCATAAGCTCGGACCTGCCTTAGATACCTCCCACGCGAACCTTCGATGTTCGAAGATTGGGTGAGAACAAAAAACAGATGTGCGCACAGTATAAACTTAAATGCGTTACATGCTTTAGAGTGTGCTTCAAACGAAAGCATCGCCATCGGTACTGTTTCGCGATTTGTACAATTCTCTGTTTACAGAAATTATCAATTTGTACAATGATCGATTGGTACAATTCTAGCACCGTACACTTTAGTCTTTCGTACAATTTCTCTGTTCACACAAATTGTCAATTCGTACAGTGATACAACTTCAACTCATAATTCAATCAGCTGTTCCATACATTTGAGTCGAATTGCCATTGACGTATTATAATTAAAGAAGAGGTCATTTTTTTTCGCGATTTCAATATTGTTTCAATAGTGATAAGTGAGATAAGTAATAAGTTTACACCTTGGAGCCCGATTGCGCTAAATTTAAACATCGAAGTTCTATTCTTATCCAATTACAGTTCTAATCACATAGCAATCCAATTTATATTAAACTGTGCTGAATTCCTTCAGCCCTTAACATCTGAGCGATCTGTCAAAACGGCTCTAACGGCTGTCAAGAGCAGCACCGCGATTAGCGCAATACCAAATGTATCAAAAGTTATGGTTCATACGTAGTCCAATAACGGTTCAATCACAGTATATTTACCGCGAATGTAGCCCTGTACATGACGACTGGCAGCCGATCGTCATACAAAAAGAGAAATCGTTTTTACCCCACTAAAAGGCTATAGAAATCTTTATTTAAGGTTTGTTAAACGACCCCTTTTTGCACGAAAAGCAAATGAAAACACAAACCTACAATTAAGTTCCTAAAAAGTCATTGGTATGAGTTTGGCCAGGCTGAGATCGACTCGAGGCAGTCTCTACTTAGCAGGCTTAAATATACCGCATCCAAAACCCTTTAATTTAAACCTGCATCTATCCCTCATTATGGTCTCTCGGTTTAGCCGACAAATTCCAAAAGCCTAGTTATTTCGCATAAAAGCCAAGTTAATTTTACTCGTCCATACTAAACTTGTTTTTCTCTTTTCATCTTGTAACACTTTCCTTGCGCGCTTATTAAAAATTGTTACTTTGAAATTTTCAAGTTGTTTTATTAGGTTTTTAGAGTTTATAAGTGTGGCTTGCACAAAAAAGTGTTTAGGCTTAAATGTATTTAGTCAGCTCCGTCTCTCACACTGCTTATACTGATGAAGTGATGACATAGTGATAGTGATATATTATATTTAAACATGTACCTATATTCCTAAATACTTTTTGGTGCAAGTAAGCCCTAATGTTGTTTTAATTTTAATGCGGAAATCCCAATCAATTGAAACTTTAAAGAGGTTTTATTAGAATGTGTGGCTGCTGGTAGCTGGCAGTTAAAAAACTACTCCAAATTCGCGCGCGATTCGCGAGCGTGAATCGCGGCTCGAATTGCGGCGCGAATCGCGCTTGACCTCTTCTTGGCTTCTTCTTCCCTCTGTTGTGTCTACGCAGCTTTCTCGCGTTCGCAGGCTTTTTGACGTGGGTCAAAAACAGACAAAAAGTGGTTAACAGGGCGTGGACCCGAGAAAAATATGCGAATCGGCTCCACTTTTCACGCGTTCGGAGCGCATCGTTTTCACGCGTTCGAGCGCGAATGTGGAGCAGTATTATATTTTATATTTTATTGCTTTCTTTTATAGATCTTTGGCATTAAGGAGCAAATTGGTAGCCGACCGCATGAGGCGTGCGGTCGCGACGTGTCGCCGCGACACGTCGCTGCTGTCGTGAATTGGAAGCCGACCGCACGCCGCAACTGCACGCCGCAGCTACAGATAGTATTGCCAACTTAGGGTATTTTTTGGGGTAATAATTTTCAGTAGGGTTTTAAGATTTAGGATGATGCTTTATATCTACTATGCCGTAACTTGAGCTCTAATAAAGGGTGAATAGAAAAGATTTTCGTAAAAACGAATAAGTAGAAAAAATTTCCGTAAAAAGTAAAAACATGTATTTTTTTATTTGTTTCCCAAAATTATCATCTCGTATTTATTATATCTAGTAATATTTAAACACTGTTTTACCAAATACCAAACGCCAGTGTGATTTATTGTTGGAATTTAACGGAAAATGTGGTTGAAAATAGAAATTTCATTAAATTAAAGGAATATCATGGAATTTGTATGAATTATCGTGTTATACCCGACTTTTATGTTCTATCGCATGCCACTCAAAAATATCGTGAATCTAAGATAATTATCGCATGCTGGCAGCACTCGGCGACACTACTGGTCTGCGGTCGAGCGTCAGTGAAGCTCGACCGCACCGCAGTGAAGTGGAGCAGCGTGTCGCCGGCTGCGCAGGGTATTTCATAGAATTACATACAAACCAGTAGTGTCGTCGCGACATGCGGTTGCGGCGTGCGGCGGCGGCGTGCGGTCGCCTGTCAACCGCCACCTTTAAGGTGGACTTCCGATGCCAGCGGCCGATGCGACTAACGCGCGCGTCTGACGCGAGGTTCTGTCATATTTGACAGAACCTCGCGTCAGACGCGCGCGGCCGACGACAGACCTCACTTCCGAGGTCAGCGACTGACGCGTGCCTATTGTGCAGAGTGTTATCACTTTAGGATATTTTGCCCGAAATTTAGGGTATGTTCTTATGTTTTGGTGTTTTGTTTAAAAACACAAATAAAAAAACAATACATATTTTAATAAATAATATTTGATTGATTGATAGATTGATAGGTTTAGAGAAATATATCAATGCATTTTTTTTACAGGATTTTTGATAAAATACATTTTTAAGAGTTATTATAATTAGACAGGGATGCGTTGCGTCCCCTTGGCTTTTTAACCTATATATGGATCGCTGTCTAGCTAATAATTATGTAGGCAAGAGGGATTTTCCGAAAAAAGATAAATTAGTTTCAAATGGATCGATAGATGGTGTTATCGCAACGTGGATGAGCGACCTTGCAGATAATAAAATACAAATAAAAAATAGTGAAAATTAAGCAAATTTTCGGTAAAAACATCGTAATATGTCTGGCGAACATTCTTGTTCTGCGTGACGTCAGCGCATAGCCGCGCGCGGCCGCGGCCGATGCGATAGACATCGGCCGCGCGCGTCTGACGCGCGCGTCAGTCGCTGGCATCGGAAGCGGCGCCATACGTTTTCATAGTAACTAGTATGGCCGCATCGGCCGTCGGCCGCGAGCCGCACGCGTCAGACGCATCGGCCGCTAGCATCGGAAGTCCACCTTTAGGCTCACACAATCAGAAAATACGCGTATTTTATCGGCACGTATTTCAGTGGACTACACGTTCGAAGTCGTCGGTATACTTTATGATCTTCATTGACTATTCAATAAAACAAAATTAGTACTATTCTTTTTTACAAAACTAGCCGTAACGATAACAACATCGTATGGTCATTATGAACGAATCAAATGGGTACTTTTACATCTGACGACACAACCAGGCGACATCTCTATCGGCCTTCATTTCAGTATTCACTTCTTTTAAATGCTATCTTTCGTTACGTAACTGTACGATGATGCAGCAACCTTTGTTGTTAATACCTAATTCAAGTTTAAGAAAACAGATTTAAAGGGACACTTCGACCAAAATTTTACTTTTAACATTATTGTTTTATTTTCTCGCAAGGACTGCATTACAAAAACAAAAATTGACATATTTATTTAATAAAAGGAAGATTAGCGACCCAATGGAAGCCCAACAATGGAAGCCAAGTCCGGGGCAGACCAAGAAAGAGATGGCGTGACGACCTGGACTGGATGCACACGAAGTGAAATTGCAACTTATGGCACGGGATAGAGAAAGGTTGGAAAAGCTTGGGGGAGACCTTTGCCCAACAATGGGACGAAATAGGTTACCAAATTAAAGTTAAAAGTTAGGTTAGGTGAAAAAAAAAGATTTCCATATCAAATAGTATCTATCACTTTTTAAAGATGTTTTCATATTCTGCATTACTTAGAATATAAAACATTAACAAATCTTTACATTTCACTTTTTCACACACATAGTTACCGTGTCGTACGCTGTAACGTTTCCGTGTACATTGGATATCATCACGTTTGTCACTCGTCACGCCACGTGGTAGTCGTTAGGCTGCGATTTGCGATTTGTCCAGGCGCTTTTTATTAAATAAAGCTTTTTCATATACATAGTTACCTTGTCGTACGCTGTAACGTTTCCTAGTACATTGGATATAGTAACGTTTTTCACTCGTCACGCCACGTGGTAGTCGTTAGGCTGCGATTTGCGATTTGTCCAGGCGCTTTTTATTAAATAAAGCTTTTTCATATACATAGTTACCTTGTCGTACGCTGTAACGTTTCCTAGTACATTGGATATAGTAACGTTTGTCACTCGTCACGCCACGTGGTAGTCGTTAGGCTGCGATTTGCGATTTGTCCAGGCGCTTTTTATTAAATAAAGCTTTTTCATATACATAGTTACCTTGTCGTACGCTGTAACGTTTCCTAGTACATTGGATATAGTAACGTTTGTCACTCGTCACGCCACGTGGTAGTCGTTAGGCTGCGATTTGTCCTGGCGCTTTTTATTAAATAACGCTTTTTCACATACAAATAGTTACCGTGTCGTACGCTGTAACGTTTCCCTGTACATTGGATATCGTCACGTTTGTCACTCGTCACGCCACGTGGTAGTCGTTAGGCTGCGATTTGCGATTTGTCCAGGCGCTTTTTATTAAATAAAGCTTTTTCATATACATAGTTACCTTGTCGTACGCTATAACGTTTCCTAGTACATTGGATATAGTAACGTTTGTCACTCGTCACGCCACGTGGTAGTCGTTAGGCTGCGATTTGTCCTGGCGCTTTTTATTAAATAACGCTTTTTCACATACAAATAGTTACCGTGTCGTACGCTGTAACGTTTCCCTGTACATTGGATATCGTCACGTTTGTCACTCGTCACGCCACGTGGTAGTCGTTAGGCTGCGATTTGTCCTGGCGCTTTTTATTAAATAACACTTTTTTTGGTCGTTAGCCGACGGCATAGTAGATACTACAAAAGGAGAACGAGTTTAATAAAGTTACGATGCGACAAAATGTTATATGACAATTTGGGTAGAGCCACTGTTGTTAAAGTGTAATGAAAAGTTTTATTAAAATAATGAATTATAATGTTCTACCACAGAGTACTATTATTATTAATTATGTTATACAATGGAATTTAGAAGGTTGAAAACGTTGTTGTACGCTTTTATTTCTTATCTGTAAGAATTTCATAGTTTTAAACTTAAAAGTTCAAAGTTAAGATTTGTAAACAAAGCTTTGAGCTACTATGAAACAATTATTATACCGACGACCCGGTTGCTTTGGAGTAATGGTTACCAAACCGAAATGTCAAACCAGAGGTCCTGGGTTCGAATCCCGGTTTGGTCACGGATGTTACATGTTTGTGTCGTCGTTGTACGGTTTTCATAGTAAAAATCCTAGCTTACATTTGGGATGCTAATGATATCAATTTCACATTTAGAATTTCACCCTGTATACATTAGTTCCATGTGACATAAAGGTAGGCGAACAAAGTGATAGCAGGCGGATAAAAACCTTAACAGTTTAACCTGGTGGTTGAGATAATGACAATAGAGGAATGGATCTTTGGGCAGTCATGCCAAGGAGCGGGAAAAATCCCGGCACGCCTCGTCGTTCGTCGATTCTTAGCCTGAATCGTGATTTAACAATTTGACCGCTTTTGCTAATTTGTTAGTAATGGGTAACCAACATAACCGAAAAGTAGCAATGGGTTGGGCACAGTGCTCGCAGAACAGATGACCAATGGGGCCGAAGAGTTATCGAGTGGCGACCGTCCGAAGCCGCAGCGTGGGTCGGCACACAAGATGGACCGACGACCTGCAGTTTATTTTCCTAGTTCGATTTCTCTACAAGAGACGAGTACCTAGTATGGAAGAAGGCCAAGTCGCGCGTAAGTATACTGAAAAAATGCGAGCCAACTAAGAAGTATTTTCTCTTAATTAGCACCAAAATAATTGAAATGACGTTATTATTGTTTACTAAAAACAAAAGATGGTAGTTGTAATTGTAACAACAAGCCGAATTCGTTTAACAAAGTTCTCTTAGTCAGAGACTTCATGATGTTGACAGGCTCATATGGATTCATGATGTATTATTATCATAAACAAGATCTTGGTTGAAGTAAACAAATTATTTTTTCAGTGTAGCGACATCACATCATATATCATATAAAGGGTCTGGTGAAGGTACCGGGAACTCGTTGGACGAGAGCAGCGTAGAACGGATCGTTGTGTCGATCCTTGGGGGAGGCCTATGTCCAGCAGTAGACGTTCATCGACTAAGATGATGATTATCTTGTTAGTAAAGTGTACCTATTGCGCACTGTATGTAAAGACAACGATAAACTAAACACAAATGTAAGTACTGTAACCATATACTCGATCAATACATAATAAGTAATAAATTCTTAGAATTTTATAGCCAATTTATTAATTTACGCTTGTTAGCAAAATTCGTAGAATTTATCAAGAAGCTCAATTTGCACTCTTTTAATTGGGTGATTTTAGCCATTATAGTGATTCGAAGTAATTCGATCAGGAAGCTTTCGGAATAAACACTGTTAGCAAAAGTCACATAGGAAAATAATTATTAATGGAAACTTCTTATGAAAAATTTTTTTTTACAAAAAAATAAAAACCGACTTCAGAAGTAAATAAGTACAAAATAATATCTCAGCCTATGAATTTTACGTTCGAATCTATAAGAAAATTAATTGGTTTTGTCGAAGTCGCTGTCAAGCCGGTGTACGATTCGCGACTGGGCTTGCAGTAATTTTTTGGCTTGGCTTGACACCGACTCCAACAAAACAAATTAATTTTCTTATAGATTAGAACGTAAAATTCATAAGGCTGAGATATTATTTTGTACTTTTTTATTCTGAAGTCGGTTTTGTATTTTTTTGTAAAAAAAATTTATTTCATAATTTTTATTGACTAAATATTTATGTTATTTCGACTCAGATATCAGTTATACACTCAAAGGCTACATTGAAAAGAAGCAAATGGTTCAATCGCAGCCGATTTGCTGTCAACTTTTGAGGAGTTACATTATATCATGTACCTAGCTCCGAAGTTCGTCATCAGATCAGCATAATATTAAAATGGGACCACCACACGGTTAAAATTGGTTCACAATTGACGAAAATATCGGTCAACATACATAAAAAAATGCATACAGCCGAACATAGAACCTCCTCCTTTTTTTGAAGTCGGTTAAAAAGGTTCAGAATAAATGAAAACAGCCTCGTTTGATATGTATACTTCCCGAAGAGGTAGTCAGATCAGAGATACCAAATATAATATTATTTTGAAAATTATTTAAATCTACGGTGAAGTTATTACGTAATGTATTAGTTAATCTTATATTATACAAGGCCCGAAAGTGGAACATGCTCAGAAAATACCTATTTACTCTTGCCTTGAAACCACCGAGGTTAACTCCAAGGCAAGTTAAAGTTGTATAACAGGGGTTAATGTCCGAAGTAACTAATAAACTAGTTCTTTATAATCGTAACAAAGGTCCATAGTTTTAATCAAAAGGATTATTAACTATTACGACGGTCGTTAAATGCAACTAGCTAGAGTTAAACCTTTCTCATTTTACGGGCTAGAGGAGACGCCTCGCGGATTTACTTGTTTTTTTTTTCGAAGTGATAAATACAGACTGCTCAGGGAGTCATCGTCCACTGATCGACATAAATGCCTTCCCCAAGGTTCGACATAACGACCGCTATTGCGCTGCCCTCCTCCAACGGGTTTCTGTCGCCTTTACCAGGTCGTCGGTCCACCTTGTGTCCACGCTGCTCTTTACGGTACGCGATCGCCACTTGAGAACTCTTCAGATCCATTGTTTGGTTAGTTAGTACCTGCTTCTTATTTCTGAGGGTAAGGACACCAATGGCGAAGAATTGCCTTGATAGTTCAACAGAACCAGTGAAAGAACTTTAAACAATCGGCTTAAGGGCATCCAGTAACACAGACCTCGGCATAGGATGTTTCAGAGACTACGCGGCGGATTTGGTAGCAGGGAGAGCTATTATTCTTGAAATATTCTACTACTTTCTTTATAAAATCTTCTAAGTAATTGAAACCTGAAAATTAGGCATTTGGTTTCTGCACGAAATTTCGCTAGGTATACCGAAAAGCCAGTAGTATTACAAATCGTATACCTACACATAAAGTTCCTAAATAGCTCATTAGTACAAGTTTGATCTAGGCTTGTAAAAAGGATCTACGTTAATTGATACTGAGCCGCCACCGCCGACGGTAAGAGAGTGGGTGCTGTTGCTAACTAATGTAGCAATATTATTTAAATGTACATTAAAATAGTTATTTACATAATGTTAATATTATGTAAATAGCTATGTTGTTCCATAGAACTCGACCCAAAGTATTGAACAGCTTCGATATAAGCTCTATAGTGAAAGTTGTTTAGTTTGATAGTCCTGAAACATCCCCTTTAATATTTAATGCATGTTTTACCCTGTATATTCTGTGACATCATTTTCAGTTCCTTCTTTTACAATAATGAAGAACGCCCAATACCCAACCCTAGTTATGTCCAGCACATATTGTTAGTAATCAGAAAACCTCCAACGCTAGTTGGCAAATAATTTCACAACGATGCTAATAATAATATGTCTTACATACAACGACGATAAGACATACAAACTTCCCTTTTACATTTAACATAGTACTTAATAGATACAGTTTATGACTTAACGGCACTGTAAAGTTGGAAGTAGTGAAATACGAGAATAACAGTGCACAAGACATAAATACCTTAGTTGGGTACCTTTGCTACGTGACTTATGCCGAGTTTACTTTGGAAGTACAAATTCTTGAATAGTTAGTATAATATGAAGCCAAATTGTTCTGTTTTCGTAGGTAGGTATCGGCATAGACTATACAGGGTGAAATTGATAACAATGGCATCCTATTAAACTAAGAGTCTACCAATCAAACTGAACAACTTTTACTTTGGGAGCAAACCGATCGGAGCAGAAAAAGAATCTGCTCTTGCATACATTTGAGTCGAGTAGGCATTGCAGTTTTGTATGGGACAGCTGATTTTTTAGTTGCTCCGATCGGTTTGCTCCCATTGTAAAAGTTGTTCAGTTTGATGGGTAGACTCTTAGTTTAAAAGGATGCTAATAATATCAATTTCACCCCGTAGATATATTTAGGCAATCCTGAATCCTTATTTAATTCTTTGCGCTTTGGGTCGAAGGCTTGTGTAAAGTTAAATAGTCCGAATAGACGGCCCCATATCTCAGTCGGTAGATAACTTTCCTGCTGATCCAAGCATCGCGGGTTCGAATCCCGTAAATCAAATAGTCTTTGATAAGACGTTTTTGTTTTAGATTAGATGATAAATGAAACTTTAAAAATATTCGTGGCAAGCGTTTATTAGATTCTATTCTTTCTAGTTTGTAAGATTAAAAACGTCAAACTAAACAATAAAAGCTAATTCTTTGAAATTTAATAATTGAGAAACTCTATAAATCAAATCTACGATTGTTCATTTCATCGTCTTTTAAACTATTGTTGCGCAATTTTGAAATTTCCAGACCAATTAGAGAAATTGCGTTTGATTTCATATTAGATACTAAAAGTCACATGCATGACAAAATTTTCATTGGAAAGGCAATGTTGTAGTGTACAGTTTAGAGTTCATTTTTGTTTAACGGTAGATAGATATACTATTTGCTAAAATTGCTTGGTGGGAGTGGAATTGCTGGGTTGCCGTGAATACACATAATTGCATGGAAAGGTAACAATTTAAAATTGCATAAGGCGAGAAACAGTTGCAAGGCGGCGAAAGATTAATTAGCATGATTGGATAATTACTAGGGTTAGGTGTCTGTGGTACAGTCTACAAAACATTTTCATTCAGAAATTTATTGAACATAATGTAAATACCATTGTCTTTTTGGCGAAGGAAAACGACATTAGGAAACTTACACGCTACAATTTTGTGGATGTCTTGTATCCATATTAGAGCGGGCCGCATCGCAGCAGATAATAAATATACTTCGCACACTAGAGCGGACGAACTAGTTAGTATTGACGGATTTTTACGAAGCCTGTCGTGGATACGCACTTTGTACTTTTCGCTTTAATAAATGCTTTTACACATTAGTTAGAACGAATAAAAAAAAAAAAGTACCCCAACGCCAAAAACAAACATTTAAAAAGTGAAAAATAATTCGGTCACCTTATATTTATGATGTAAGTAAATGACTGTATGTTTAACTTTTTAACTCTCTTTACGATATTTTAGGTCAATAAGACCATTGATTTTTTAGTCGATAATCAATCGTTGGGGGCTTTTTAAATTTGTAATTTAATGTTTTTTCGTAATTTTTAAAGTTACTTCAAAACTGCCGAACCGATTTTCATGAAACAAAGCTAAAAAAATCCTCGCAAAAATTAACTTTCTATTAAAAAACCCGTTTGGGAGCTTCGATGGCACATAAAGACACACACAGACAGCCAGACAGACAGACAGACCACCATAGGCGTCAAACTTATAACACCCCTCTTTTTGCATCTGGAGTTAATTATCAACACCCCGGGTCTTTTTGCGTTAGGAGTTAAAAAGATCCGCTTGGTATAGAAAACTACGACGCGACGCGACACGGGCCGCATCGCACGCACGGAAATTCGCGGCGCAAATATGCGACTCACTCCGCCCCGGCGTAGTAAGTGTTAGTTCATATAAATTCTTTAGAAGCAATTTGGGTGGATTTTTGTGCTGCGGCCCGCTCTGATGTGGCCTGTCCTAATATGTGCTTACCTTTAAAGATCACCTCTATCACTCTGGATATATTTTGGATACTGTTAGTGAAAAGTGGATACCTACTTTGAATATGCTATGGTAGGTAGGGAAATTGAGTTTAGAGAGTAGACCTGTTCTTAAATATAATGTCACTACAGTTAGTGTCAATATCTAAACTATTATGAAACTGTAACAGAAGTGTGTCTGTACATCGAAGATATTTACAAAAAAAAGATTACGATATGGTTTTTAGATGTCCCTGATTCCAAATCACAAATTTTCGGACTTTTTGTCTGTCTGTTTATTTGTTTGTTTGTTTGTGTGTTTGTTTGTTCGAGTATCACGCAAAAACTACTGAACCGATTTTGATGAAACTTTTTTGTTTTATAGCTTATGATCTGACTTAAAATCTGGTATATAATTTAAGCGGACGAAGTCGCGGGTAAATGCTCGTATATTATATTCTGAATAATATAATCAAATAAAACTGACATTTGCCAACGTTACAATATGCACAAGGGTTTTTTTTTTGTTCTGACTGGTTATAGGTTTGCTCCCAAGGTAAAAGTTGTTCAGTTTGATGGGCAGAGTACCACCCATTTGGTTTAAAGGTTAATAAAACTTTTTCTTACACCCATACAGTTAAATTGTAAACAAAAAAACCAAGCATTTGTATCACAATAATTCATTTATTTTGCCTTAACGTAGCTAAAGAGATGAGCAAAGCAAATTGAATTCATTTAACCGTAATATTATTTTCCGTCTGACTGTACTTCTATCTTTGCCATCAAAATCATAACGCCATTTAACTTCGTTACGAATAAACGTCTGCAAAGATGAGAAATTTCCTAAAAAACAAAAATAAAAAATATTCCCAAACGGTTGGGAAGAAGAACGAAATCGATGAAATTACCAGGGCAGCATTGATTCTCCAAAGGGTCTTCGGTCAACAAGTATTAGATCCTAATTGGACATGGAAAAGATTTTCTTTCTATCATTTCCTCAATCTCTTCATGTTCGTTTACGTATTTTTCGGCACTTTAGATACTTTGAAGAAAACGACAGACGCTGAATTAGTTGCCGAAGCTTTTTATACTTTGATCATGATCGTGATATTTCCGATCAAAGTTGTGCTTACTATCAATAACCGATACTTATTTAGAGAGCTCTATTTAACAGCTAAAACTACCTTACTTGATGCTATAAAGGAAAATCCTAACGCGAAAACTATTCTAGTTAAAGTCAGGAGGATCGTATATGGTTTATTTGTTATGGTTATAATACCAATGTTGAATATAGAGTTAACGACTTTATGGAACTACTTTAAAGGCACAAGGATATTGCTGTCTCCTTCTACAACTACTCTAATGCCCATGACGTCACCGTTTTACGAACTAGCATGGTTTATTCACACAGTGTTCTTATTTGAAATGGCGTCGACAATAATTATTGATATGTGGTTTGTTTTGTTAATTTATTTTCTTTGTGAGGCGAGTGACAGTTTGGTTATGAAGTTAAAAGTAGAAAAGGGAGAATCTACTATTTTGTATGGGAAGCGCTTGAATGAAGCTTTGAGAACATTCTACCATGGTCATGTGAAACAAGTACGGTAAGTATGTATTTTTGAAGTTAAAATTCTTTTGTTGCGTTAGCATGGACTTTATTTGCATGTTATTAGCCTGTTTCCTGATTCATCCCACTGCTGGGCGACCTCCCCTTTAATCTTTTATGAAAACCATGAACGTAGATTTTTTATACATTTTTGTATAATTAATTGATTAGTGGACCTGGAAAAATTTGACAATCAATGGCCAGAGGTTGCCCAAAACAGGAACGAGTGGAAGAGCAGGGGAGAGGCCTTTGCTTGGGTGAGATATGCTAATAAAAAAATTGATTAGTATCACGAGCAATGAGACAATTATAACCTACGAGCTTTTACCCGCGACTTCGTCCGCATAAATTATATACCAGATTTTAAGTCAAATGATAAGCTATCAAACAAAAAAGTTTCATCAAAATCGGTTCAGTAGTTTTTGCGTGATACTCGAACAAACAAACACCCAAACAAACAAACAAACAAACAAACAGACAGACAAAAAGTCCAAAAATTTGTGATTTGGAATCAGGGAAGCCTAAAAACCATATCGTAATCTTTTTTTTGTAAATATCTTCAATGTACAGACACACTTCTGTTACAGTTTTATAATAGTTTAGATACTGTGTCATTTATCAAGGGTGATTAAGACCATCAAAATGAACAACTTTTAGCAGGGAGCAAAACTGAAATCGCGAAAAAAATCTACTGTTCCATACTAAACTTCAATGCCTAGTGCCTACTCGACTCAAATGGTGTAGAATAGCAGATTTTTTTTGCAATTTCTGGCTTGCTTCCATAAATAGGTAAAGTGTTTCAGTTTAATGGTCTGTACCATTGCTGAAAATTTTGAAAGTGATTAAAACTAAAGTTGCTGCAGTTATTATTAGACGAAACGTTTTTTGGCATTAGGCTGCCTGTCCATTGACTTGAGCTGGCTGGGCGAGCTGTGTAGCTGTGTAAATATTAACCAATCAGGAGCTCGGCCGAGATCGGCCCGGTTACGTAGTGAACCCATCTTTTTAAGCTTGCATTTAGCTTACTTTTTTCAAAAGGTGCTGAACCTGTGTGATAGGTGACATTATGCATCCACAAAGACGTAGAAAAAACCATCGTTTGTCTTGTTTTTATTATTTCAGATATTTAAGAGTACTGAATGAGATGTATAAGTGGTTAGCTTTCGTGCCACTTTGCAATGCTGCGATGTGCATTTGCATCATTCTGTTATTATTAAGCAAGGTAAGTTCAAAATTTGTCCCCTTATAGTTCTTTATTTGCAATAAAGTAATTGCTTAAAATATACTTTATTTTCTAGGAAGTAAACATGAGATTTGCACCGCATGTTTTGCCGATGTTTGCGGAGATTTTTGCTTACAACTGGTTTGGAGAACTGATAAAAACTAAGGTTAAAATATCTAGAACACATATTTTACACCTATTTTGTCTATCTACCTGAAAATATAATATTGAAAATCATCACTTAATGCACCGTTACATCCTCCGTAAAATAATTAGTTTAGGCTGTGCTTTGTCTGCCAGTCAGTCAGTCAGTCACGGAACTGGTTTATAACTAGAGAGTTATCCCGCGACTTCGTCCGCACAAATTATGTACCAGATTTAAGTCAGATCATAAGCTATCAAATAAAAAAGTTTCACCAAAATCGGTTCAGTAGTTTTCGCGTGATGCTCGTTCAAACAAACAAACAATCACACAAACAAACAAACAGACAGACAAAAAATCCAAAAAAATTGTGATTTGGAATCAGGGACACCTAAAAACTACATCGTAACTTTTTTTTTGTTAATATCTTCAATGTACAGACGCACTTCTGTTACAGTTTTATAATAGTTTAGATATAACCATACCTTTTACTTCACTCATTACTTAAACAAATAAACTGTTTATCTATTTATTAAATTTTGGAGTGTATGATGTAATGCTACGTTCTTTTTTCCCGTTCTATACATACAGATTAGTAGACTCAAACAAAGTGGGTATCTATAAAAAGCGAGCTTATCTCTTTGTATTGACGTATCCAACAGTATATTTCTACTCAGTCTTTTTTCTCATTAGCTTTCGCTCCTTTGCTTATCGGGATTAAATAATACTGTGTCCTTTTTTATACTAAATCCTTTCCTTAAAATTTCGTTGACATTAGTTCCGTAGAAACAAGATTCGTTTTCGTTTTGCTTTAGCTCCTTACCTACTCTTATCGTAAATTGGATCGATAAATTGATTTATTTATATAAGGGAATTATAAAGCCTCATTACTTCTTTGAAACAACACACATACACATCCTACTTTTTTACCTATTAATTCACAAACACAGACAACATCCTTTCGAACTGATAATAATAGTTTTATTTTCAACAGGCGTCGAATATGAAAGCAGCTCTTTTAAACTTCGACTGGACTAGTATGGAGATGAAAGACAAAAAGAACTACTACATAATAATATCCTACATGAACAAAGAATTCGGGATCAAAACGGCTATGGGCACAGATTTATCTTTAATCACTATGACTACTGTACGTACCTATACAGGGTGTAAGTGACAGCCTAGCAAATACTGAAACGGTGAACTCAGACCATCCAAATGAACAACTTTCACTATGGAGTCTCATACCTCAGGAGTCGCGAAAAAAAATCAGCTGTCCCATGCACTTGAGTCGGGTAGGTACAGCAGTTTTGTATGGGACAGCATATTTTTTTCGCGTTTCCTGAAGTAGGCTCCATAGTGAATGTTGTTCAGTTTGATGGTTTGAGTACATCGTTTCAGTATTCGCTAGGCTGTCACTTACACCCTGTATACAGGTTCCAACTTAAAATGACGGTTTGTTAAGAGGATGATCGGAACATCAAACTGAACAACTTTCTCTATGGGACCAACATCCAAATTTTGGTCGAGTACAATTGCAGTTTTATATAAAACAACTGATTGTTTCTCGCAATTTTGACCTTGGTCCCATTGAGAAAGTTGTACAATTTGATAGTCTGATCATACCCTTAAAAACCTCTCAGCATATTATTAAGAAGGACCCTATACAGGGTGTAAGGAAAAGTATCATTAACCTTTATACTACGTACTCCACACACCAACCTGAACAACTTTTACTATGAGATATATATGATATTTGCTATAGAGTAAAGCTTTTTAGCATCAAATTAAATCAAATTAAAGATTTAAAAATTAAGTCTCGGGCGGGACTTGAACCCGCACTCTTCCAAACCGGGGAAGTGCGTTATCCAACTTCGCCACCGAGTCCACTAGCCTGAGAACGAAATTTTCAATCTGTGTTTTTGGCCTCAATTCTACAAATGAAATGAAAGCTTTTTAAGATGTCCTGACAAAGAGCCTATGGAAATTTGGTTCGAATCGAATCTCACAAACGTTGACTACAGCGACCGCTTTATATTAGAAAAGCATACACACACGATGGTACATAGGTACTACATAGGATATGTTCTACGTAGTATGTAAGCTAAGCAAATAATGTTCTCTCTCGTCTGTACCTTCCTGATTCTCCTGGAATGGAAAACCTGAACAATCAAATGTGGTTTCGGATGCAGTGGCTATAAATCTACGAGGGCATCGGAGATCTTGATGACGCCTGAAGAAGTTAATCACCTCTTACGACACCAATCTGGCTGTATAATTTTGTACAAAAACAGCAGACTTCTACAAGATTTAGCTTGGGTAGGCGTGAACCGATGACCTGGCGACAGTAGCGGGAATCAACTGAGGGAAGCGCAGGACCGACCAATTCTGTACCACAGTATAAGAAAGAGTATCTATTACTACATACAGTACGGACACTCTCTGCCTCCCACCAACATTTTACCGCACCCCCTCTATTGCCCTCGGATTAAGCAAATGCGTATTTCTCTCTCGTTTGCACTCACTCAGTATCGCGCATGCTTACCGCCTCTTTAAAAAATTTCTATTTGTATGAAATGACAGCTAAGTGTCCAAGGTATGCCCCGGACACTGCCTACAAAAAATAGATACCCTTTCTTATACTGTATCCGGGGTGTGCCTTTACGGAGGTCCATGTCAATTTTGATTGATTTTAAAATATTTCTTTTTTATTTCAGGTATTAAAACTGAGCTACCAAGCGTACACAGTGTTACAAAGTGTGGGTGATTAATTAAGGATCGGTTTTTAAGCTGACATTGATTGATCGGCACAATCAAGTTCGCTCGCACTCGGCTCGCACCGACAAAGTTTTAACTTCATATAGTTTCATTTAGATACGACATTAATAGGCAAGGCACCGAAGTCACTAATCCATCAATCTCTTTTTAGGGTTCCGTACCCAAAGGGTGAAAACGGGACCCTATTACTAAGCCTACGTTGTCCGTCCGTCCGTCCGTCCGTCCGTCCGTTTGTCCGTCCGTCCGTCCGTCTGTCCTACCTATTTAGGGCTGTAACTTTTGAACAGTAACAGCTAGATAGTTAACATTTTCTCAGATTGTGCGTTATTACGGCGGATTTGTTAACAAATAATAAAAATGTCAAAAAGTTAAAAATTAAGGGGGGTTCTCAACAAGAAACTAGTTTTTATCAACGTTTTTTCTTCACGTTCTATCGTAAAAACGGTAATACATACAAGCGTCAAACTTAGTGTGATTATAGAGTAAACTCTACAGAATAACAACAAATACTAAAAACCGGCCACAAGTGTGAGTCGGTCTTGCGCTAAAGGTCCCGGACAAAAAAAGTTTTTTTTTCTAAGTTAATAATGTTGTGTTTTGTAATGGTACGGAACCCTCGGTGCGCGAGTAGCCCGACTCGCACTTGACCGATTTTATTTGTATGTAGTCTCGCTTGTCGTGGAGTTTCACTAGGAAGGAAATAGAAAATCTGGAGTGCAATTTTTGAATCTCACTCGCTGAGTTCAGCCGTTGAAAATGTCAAAATTACTATGGAGATACGCATCTTTCTACTGCTGATTTGACTTTCAAAAATCATACTCCAGGAGTGCGATTTTTGAAAGTCAAATCAGCAGTAGAAAAATGCGTATCTCCACAGTAATTTTGACGTTTTCAACTGCTGAACTCAGCGAATGAGATTCAAAAATCGCACTCCAAATCTCCTTACATTTGAATTGAGTATAGCCAATTTCTATGGAACAAACAATTTCTTATCGCGATTTCAATATTGGTCTCATTGTAAATGTAATACACACAGAAAACATTTAAGTATGTAACCTTTTTCGTAGTATCTGTAGTGATTGATACAATTATGTATGGGGGGTAGATTAATAACTTTATGAAATAAAGCAGTCTTTGTCCAACCATCTTGGTGTTTACTTCATGGTGGCAGCGGTGTTAACAAAAAATACAGTGATTAGCTTTAAATTGGCACCTAATAGTATTAAAGTAATAGTTATTGTGCGCGAGTGTAATAATAGTAAAGCGTAACAATGGAGCATGCACGTCCTCCCACGGAATTAGCCCTACAAGGAGGGCCGGCCAGCCGTGCCGACACGTGGCGTAAATGGCTGAAGCAATTCAAGGTTTTTCTGAAGGCTTCAGGTGTTTACAAGGAGCCAAGTGATGTTCAGGCTAGCCTACTTATCAATTTAATCGGGCCAGAGGGCTACGACGTGTATACAACGTTTAAATTCGAGAACGAAACGGATCGTGACGACATTGAAAAAGTGATCGCAAAATTTAATAATCATTTTGGTACAAAAGTAAATACGACTATAGTGCGATTTAAATTCTTCACAAGAAATCAAGAACCCGGCGAATGTATAGACGAGTATGTGACGTCATTGAGACTTCTGAGTCAGCAATGTGCGTTCGAGCACCTGGAAGATGGACTATTACGTGATCGGATCGTGTGCGGTGTCGCGGACAGCTCGGTCCGCGACAGGTTGCTGCGTGCGGATGATCTGACACTGGAGAAGGCTGTAAAGATTTGCCAGGCAAATGAGATTTCCAATGATGACGGAAGGGAAATTGAAGGCGGCAAGAATGAAACATCGAAGGATGCGTCTGTGGATGCAGTGTGGAATTCGCAAAGCAGGGGGCGCGGCAGCGGAGGGGCTCCGCGGGGCAGGCGTGCCAGCGCGAGCGGCGCCGGCGCCGCCGGCGGAGCGCGGGACCGAGCGTGGAGCGCGACCGGTCCGCGCGGGCCGCGGCCGCCGCGCGAGCAGGCCTCCGGGGCGCGCGCTTGCGTGGCTTGTGGCGATGTTCACTGCAACGGTGACGTTCGATGTGTCGCTAGGAAAGTGAAGTGTTTCATTTGTGGCGTTAGGGGACATTACAGAAAAATGTGCCCAGTGCAAAATTTGGGTCGAGTGCACGAAATTAAAGATGACTGCGACGACGACGAGTTGTATTACGTGTCTACAATTGAGTGCGTCGACGCGATTGTACGTACTGAGGACTCCAAATGGTATGAGAGACTTTATTTACCATACAGTAGGGCTGAGCACACATTTAAACTAGACACGGGCTCTGATTTAAATGTTATATCGAAAGAAAGCTATTTGAGGCTCGGTTATTCACTTGCAAGTGTCATTCCCGACAAAACGAGAGCACAGTCGTTTTGCGGAAATTATTTGTCAATTATTGGGTCGTGTCAGATTAAATGTGTGCATAAAAACGTAGAATATGAATTGAAGTTTATCATATCGGAACGTGATTGTCAAAGTATATTAGGAAAACGTGCCCTAGAAATGTTAAATTTAATAAAGCGCATTTATACAATTAATATTGATGAATATGAGCAATTATTTAAAGGTTTAGGTAAATTGCCAGGGATTTATAAAATACCCATAGAAAGGGATGCCAGCCCTTGCATCTGCCCGGTCAGGAAAATACCGTTAGGCGTTAGGGATCAGTTACAAAAAGAACTGGATCGTATGGAGAACCTAGGGGTGATTAGAAAAGTCACGCGACCGACTTCATGGGTTAACGGGTTAGTAGTTGCGGCCAAGAAGGACGGCAGCCTGCGGGTGTGCTGTGATGATCCCCCCCCCCCCCCTATGATCCTGGTCACGGCACCACGTGTGATGGCCTGCTGCTCCCTCCTTTATATGTTATACTATATATGGATGTATATGTACACGTATGTACATGCCACTGCGTATGTAGTGGTTTGCCTTTGGCCATGTGGCTTAATCGTGATCGTCTGTTTCCAATGATAATTGAGAATGATAAAGTTGTATTGATTAATTGACTGTAAATGAAATGAATTGAGCCTTAATATTACTTATTCACTTGTGAATGTAGTTTCTGAGAAATATGTATCTTGCCAATGAATAAAACTGACTTTTCTATCGAGAGTAAAATCTAGGCCTCAATCTAGATTAAGCAAACTTTATCTGTCTGTATAACAGGTAAATAAATGTATTAATTAAATATCTATGTCCAATTACTGTAAAGGTTGACCTTCAAAAGCATTCCAAACACCTCTTGGGCACACTCAAGACCCGATCAGCAACGTTCGTTCAGCTAGAGAAGTCCTCAGAAATTTCTAACTTCCCCCCTCCCCCTAAACACGTAAGTCTGCCACAGCTCCTTACACTCGTACAGAACAGATAGCAAGCTAACGATCTGGCCGAAACGTGCTCGGTAACTTGACGTCCTCACCTTAGCTCTTTCCCTCTCCCCCCTAAACACGTAAGTCTGCCACAGCTCCTTACACTCGTACAGAACAGATAGCAAGCTAACGATCTGGCCGAAACGTGCTCGGTAACTTGACGTTCTCACCTTAACTCTTTCTTCAATTTGGATCACCTCGGGTAGACCGGGTAATCAAGCTGTCTCAAATTTATATTATGTCGTAGTGTGTGTGTGTGGATGGCCATCCAAGAGATCAAGCTTTATTTGTGCTTTGACGATGTAGTGATTGAAATGATAACTCCCATGAGGTGCCCACACTCGACAGAAACTGGACAGACAATTGTGACCCTTTTCACTCTTTGAAATCATAATCAAAGGTTAATAGTTTGCTGTATCTAGGTTCAGACTGAGTTATCTAGGAATTAATAGGTAAAATTATATATGCAAATAAGTTAATCTACTCTTGAGTTCTTGTAATATGGTTGTGTGTTAATAGGTAAAAGGCGAAATCTTTGAATTATCTAATGAATCTAATTGCTATTGACTCTAATATAGTTTCTGTGAATATCAGTTATTTATAATGATATGAATAATTGAGACATAGGTTTCCGGGGTGCAGATAAACGAAAATACCACAATAGAAGTTAATAATGTTCATTTATTTAATATTTTTGAATTTACTCGAAACTGTTTGATTATTTAATCATATAAATTCGATGAACGAATTTATATGACCTTTGAACGGTTCCTAAGGCCCAAAACAAGATAAAAGGTAAAAAACCATTCAAAGAGAGAAAAAAACCTTTTGGCCATATTATGATAATAACACATTAAATATTATAATTAATTTGTTAAACCTGAAATGTTATCGACTTCTAGGCGAATTTGATTGATTACTTTCATTAATCCACGATACTTTCAATTTAATTTAGGCTTGTGAGATATTAAACAATAATGTATTTTATTTCAGGATTAACCACATAGGTACACAAGTTATGCAATACAATGTCAGGAAACGGGTTTATTATGAGATAAGAACGGGATTAGTAACTTTGTGTGAATTGACACAACTGACTTTAAATATCATTGTATAATGTATGTATTTATATTTAATCTCAACATTTAATTCCTCTTAATAAACCACGCCCTCAAGCGATATACTTATCTGTATGTTCTAGGTTTTCCTTTACACTGAATCTATGTTTAAAAGTCGACTTTTAGTACTATATTATTTCTTATCGCAAAACGTTAAACTTTCTATGAAGGTTTACAAAAGCCACCTTCACCAAAACAAACTCGACCATCCTCCCTCAGGGTCAAAACAAGTCTGTCGTGCATTTTTCAAAATGCCCCTCTCTTCTCCTTCTTACACCAAACCCTTAAACATCTTTATACAAAACTATATCTTATTTCCTAGTACAATAACGCTCCAATATCTGCGCATGAGTTTAAATCCTTTGTTAATTTGGGTGGTCATCTATTATTGGTCGATTTCTCTGTCCCGAAGTGGCGCTACGTCTCAAGTGATCCCATTGGTCGCCTCGATGTTACGGTGCAACACGCCCCCTGCTTGTCCAACCATTCAACTTTTCAACTACCTAGAATCCTAGGTTTGCTCTAAGATCTGGGTCTAAAATCTTCCAAAAGACTGGTCTTGTGTGATCTCAAATTCATCGCAGGTTGCCTCAGTTTGATCTGAAATATTTTAGAAAAATTCCGAAAAGTTATAACGAACATTATTAATTATCATTCCTTCGGACCTTAGAGGGCAAATTCGTGTAACAACCACATGTTCGTCCGTTTCACTAACTTTCGCTTGCACAAGGCTCGTTGTAAAATTTATGGGGAAGCTAACAATCGACAGCCCAAACCCTGCAGAGATATTTACGATAATTATAGAGAATTTTAGCCTTTGTATTGAGTTTCTTGTTAAATTCTAAATACGTCGAAATTGTCATTAGATTTTTAAGACTTTTGTTTGCGTCTCCCTTGTTTCCTCTTCCTACCATCCATCTTAGTTACGTTTATGGCTTTGGAATATAAAAGAAATGTTATTCCAAATTTTAGTTTCGAATTTTATGTATGCCAGATGTGACCGTTGGCCTTTCCTAAAATCTACTCATGTACTTACTTCTATCTAACTATGTTATGTATATATAGGTCTGCCCTTTACCATCACATACCTCTCCCTGAAGACAGGTTGAAACTTGTTTTCTAGCTTTCTACATAACTACCACTAACTACATAACATATGATATCTCTATCACGTGATATCTAAACCTCTCAACTTAAACCTTCAAACATAAAAAAAAAACCCGTTATCTGTTTGCATTTGGTTCGAACAAACGCCACCCTTTGTTATAACATAATTATTATAACTTTATTAATTATTCGTCATCATCGTGTCCGTTATTGACCTTTATTGGCAACAGTAAATGTCATCTTATCGCTGAGTTCAGCGTTCACTTATCTTTAAACTGTTAACTCTTCAATTTAACGTCATCATCTCATCATCATAATCATCATTATGGCTATGCCATCCCCACTATGGAATTCAGCCCTTTCCTCACAGTGCCAAAGATCCAATCTAATTGCACTAATTTGATTTAACTGACGCTACTCAATTCAATTAATTATTTTATGTACGATCCACTTCAAACTGGAAGAATATCACTGCTTGACTGCTCTTCTTATCTAGTATTTATTGGCTATTGTGACATCTATTGTAACTTGCAGTATAAATAACTAAATTCCTAGTAATCTTAATTACCTAGTGTCACTAGTATAATATAACTTAGATCTGATTCTAATAAGTTTTTCTAAACTGACGTGTATATTTTCTAACAAGATCTCCTTATATCGGTTAAGAATTTTCGATCGCTAATATTAAGTGTAACCAAATATTATAAATTATACACCACGTTCTCATAACTAAAACTTTTATATCTCAACCACAGTACCTATACGAAAGAATATCTATTGCCTCAACTTGACATTTTATCTCCATTTTATATTTGGTTGCATGGATTTCGATGAATCATTCAATTTGTATATACGCATATTGATTTAGCAACCGGAAACCTGGTGAGGAAATAATTTAATGCAATTCAAGCAAATTATTTATCATATCTATTTGCTATTCCTCGTGAAATATTATGCGCTCTTAAATCTATCTATATCTTTCAAATAAAACCATCGCTCGTTTGTTTTAAACTTTCAATTAAATAAAATAGTCTTCAACTATTAACATAATTACTCACTATACTGCTACTTAATAATGCCTTATGTCTTCAAAATATACCACAACTCAGAATTAACGGCATTTGGTGATGTTTATATATTTTAATTATTATAATCTGCGACTCTATCAACAATTTAATGTCTCATCACAAATCACTTCTCACCCTTTCTAGAATTTAAATAATCTTGTAATAACTATCATTAAAATTACAATTACAACACCCACGTATCAACTTAGCTCTACAAAACCTGTCAGTAATTTGGAAGTCGTTGATTTATTTAATTATTTATTTACTTAGATTGCGAAGATACTAATATCACTCCCATAAATTATCAACGCATATCGACCTGTGATCTCTGATTATATTTAAACTATCTTCGCTAATTATTCTCTCGCTTTACAATTAGACGGGCTACCTAACTGTACGCGACAAATTAAATCGACTGGGATTATTGTGTATCTTGTTTCTTTTCCCACGATTATATTCAAATGCGGTTGTAAGCATTTAATTCATTATCAGTAAATTATTTTACGGTATGTTTATCTATATAAAATACTCCGATTTTATTGTTTCATCAACCATGTCTTTGTTATAGAAGTAACAATACAAAAATCTCGATTCAATAGTTTTCTTTTTCTGGTTGGTTCAGTAATACCTCTTCATCTCGATTCGGCTCACAATAATATTAATACTAAACCTGCCTCAGCTATAAATTCTCACTTCTTTCCATATTAATTCATTAGTCTAATAAATTCATGACCTTCACGTTTCCTTCACCGCTCTATACACCTAAATTCTACAGTACTCTTAATATTAGCAACTTCTCTCGTCTCATTATTAAAACTCATATCATGTATGTTTCTATCACCTCCATACATACAATACATATACTCAACTGCAGCCTTTAATAATCACGTCCCCTTTATTTGTAATCAAACTCATTATTACGTTCCTTGACAGTTCACCTCCTACACACATACATACATAATACTCCGCCCACTGCTTCCTTATAATAATCATGTATCAATAAGTTGCCTTAATTCGTATTAACTTATTTTCATTTCGTTCCTTTCACCTCTGCACATGTATTTAAACTCTACTGTATTCTTAATTATTGGCTCGTTCCCTCACTGCGTAGTAATAATTAGGAGCTGATGATGATGTGTTTGCTACATTCCATACGCTACATAACAAAGCGTTCGTTACTGTCTTTTCCATACAATAAAATTACAACAATCCATTATAAGATGTTGAAAGACTGATTTTGACAGATCATATTTATATGAAATTATGTCAAATAGGTATCTAGTTAAAATAATATATTTGATTCCTTCCACCTCTGCACATGTATCTATACTCTAAAGTATTCTCAATCATTAATCCGTCCTTTCGATTTGTAATCATAATTAGGAGCTGATGATGATGTGTCCGCTACAAACGATACGCTAGATAACAAAACGCTCCTTAATATCTTTTTCATACAATAAAATTACAACAATCCATAATAAGATGTTGAAAGACTGATTTTGACCGATCGTATTTATATCAAATTGTATCAAATTAATATCTATTCATAATAATCTCAAGTTTCTCGTCATGAAATCGGTTACTCTTGGAATCTATGTTTATTTCATTAGTACTTATAAAAATGCACGGTTAAAATAGCATTCAAAATTCCGTCACTGACCCTTTTTCAACTCGAAACAGTCTACCTGATGCAGATGTTGAAAAATTGTTTTATTGCTCTACGTTAGAAGCGGCACGGCGCGGCGTGGCTATTTGTCTGCTGTATAATACTATAACAATAATGCTATTTTGTTCAATGACTTCTCTTGGATGTTTCTAAAAAACAATACCTAACGACTTTAACTTGAGTAGGTATAAGAAACAGTATTTCCCACGTTATTAAAGGTGGTGTACCTAATCGTATCTAAAAATTTCTAATTTTATCTACATATCCGGTTTCGCTCCACATCTGATAGCTACTTAATCAAATATTATCTTAAATGAATTTCCTAGGTTTTAATCACACAATATATTTAGAAACAAAGAACAATAAACAAAGGGGAAATGCACATTCGAAAGTCACACAAAAATAAAATGTTTTATCTTAAAATCACCTCTCCCATATGTCTCAATTAAACATGCATGTAAAAATTTATAAATCTCTAGTTTAATTGTTTTAATTTTGTACATGTGAAACGACACTATTCGTGTTCCTTCAAAGATTAATTAAACTCGTTTATAGACTCGAAATAAAGCCTGTATTTTCAATATTATAAAATTCGGCTATAATAACTAAACAGTCATAATTAATCAAAATAAAATCATTGTATGTTTTCCTACGTTGTGTTTTTTTTTTTGTTTGTTATTGAAGTCCTTTTCTAGTTGTGTCTACTTTTATCAACACGAAGTCTAGAATCCTGGTCACGGCACCACGTGTGATGATCCCCCCCCCCCCCTATGATCCTGGTCACGGCACCACGTGTGATGGCCTGCTGCTCCCTCCTTTATATGTTATACTATATATGGATGTATATGTACACGTATGTACATGCCACTGCGTATGTAGTGGTTTGCCTTTGGCCATGTGGCTTAATCGTGATCGTCTGTTTCCAATGATAATTGAGAATGATAAAGTTGTATTGATTAATTGACTGTAAATGAAATGAATTGAGCCTTAATATTACTTATTCACTTGTGAATGTAGTTTCTGAGAAATATGTATCTTGCCAATGAATAAAACTGACTTTTCTATCGAGAGTAAAATCTAGGCCTCAATCTAGATTAAGCAAACTTTATCTGTCTGTATAACAGGTAAATAAATGTATTAATTAAATATCTATGTCCAATTACTGTAAAGGTTGACCTTCAAAAGCATTCCAAACACCTCTTGGGCACACTCAAGACCCGATCAGCAACGTTCGTTCAGCTAGAGAAGTCCTCAGAAATTTCTAACTTCCCCCCTCCCCCTAAACACGTAAGTCTGCCACAGCTCCTTACACTCGTACAGAACAGATAGCAAGCTAACGATCTGGCCGAAACGTGCTCGGTAACTTGACGTCCTCACCTTAGCTCTTTCCCTCTCCCCCCTAAACACGTAAGTCTGCCACAGCTCCTTACACTCGTACAGAACAGATAGCAAGCTAACGATCTGGCCGAAACGTGCTCGGTAACTTGACGTTCTCACCTTAACTCTTTCTTCAATTTGGATCACCTCGGGTAGACCGGGTAATCAAGCTGTCTCAAATTTATATTATGTCGTAGTGTGTGTGTGTGTGGATGGCCATCCAAGAGATCAAGCTTTATTTGTGCTTTGACGATGTAGTGATTGAAATGATAACTCCCATGAGGTGCCCACACTCGACAGAAACTGGACAGACAATTGTGACCCTTTTCACTCTTTGAAATCATAATCAAAGGTTAATAGTTTGCTGTATCTAGGTTCAGACTGAGTTATCTAGGAATTAATAGGTAAAATTATATATGCAAATAAGTTAATCTACTCTTGAGTTCTTGTAATATGGTTGTGTGTTAATAGGTAAAAGGCGAAATCTTTGAATTATCTAATGAATCTAATTGCTATTGACTCTAATATAGTTTCTGTGAATATCAGTTATTTATAATGATATGAATAATTGAGACATAGGTTTCCGGGGTGCAGATAAACGAAAATACCACAATAGAAGTTAATAATGTTCATTTATTTAATATTTTTGAATTTACTCGAAACTGTTTGATTATTTAATCATATAAATTCGATGAACGAATTTATATGACCTTTGAACGGTTCCTAAGGCCCAAAACAAGATAAAAGGTAAAAAACCATTCAAAGAGAGAAAAAAACCTTTTGGCCATATTATGATAATAACACATTAAATATTATAATTAATTTGTTAAACCTGAAATGTTATCGACTTCTAGGCGAATTTGATTGATTACTTTCATTAATCCACGATACTTTCAATTTAATTTAGGCTTGTGAGATATTAAACAATAATGTATTTTATTTCAGGATTAACCACATAGGTACACAAGTTATGCAATACAATGTCAGGAAACGGGTTTATTATGAGATAAGAACGGGATTAGTAACTTTGTGTGAATTGACACAACTGACTTTAAATATCATTGTATAATGTATGTATTTATATTTAATCTCAACATTTAATTCCTCTTAATAAACCACGCCCTCAAGCGATATACTTATCTGTATGTTCTAGGTTTTCCTTTACACTGAATCTATGTTTAAAAGTCGACTTTTAGTACTATATTATTTCTTATCGCAAAACGTTAAACTTTCTATGAAGGTTTACAAAAGCCACCTTCACCAAAACAAACTCGACCATCCTCCCTCAGGGTCAAAACAAGTCTGTCGTGCATTTTTCAAAATGCCCCTCTCTTCTCCTTCTTACACCAAACCCTTAAACATCTTTATACAAAACTATATCTTATTTCCTAGTACAATAACGCTCCAATATCTGCGCATGAGTTTAAATCCTTTGTTAATTTGGGTGGTCATCTATTATTGGTCGATTTCTCTGTCCCGAAGTGGCGCTACGTCTCAAGTGATCCCATTGGTCGCCTCGATGTTACGGTGCAACACGCCCCCTGCTTGTCCAACCATTCAACTTTTCAACTACCTAGAATCCTAGGTTTGCTCTAAGATCTGGGTCTAAAATCTTCCAAAAGACTGGTCTTGTGTGATCTCAAATTCATCGCAGGTTGCCTCAGTTTGATCTGAAATATTTTAGAAAAATTCCGAAAAGTTATAACGAACATTATTAATTATCATTCCTTCGGACCTTAGAGGGCAAATTCGTGTAACAACCACATGTTCGTCCGTTTCACTAACTTTCGCTTGCACAAGGCTCGTTGTAAAATTTATGGGGAAGCTAACAATCGACAGCCCAAACCCTGCAGAGATATTTACGATAATTATAGAGAATTTTAGCCTTTGTATTGAGTTTCTTGTTAAATTCTAAATACGTCGAAATTGTCATTAGATTTTTAAGACTTTTGTTTGCGTCTCCCTTGTTTCCTCTTCCTACCATCCATCTTAGTTACGTTTATGGCTTTGGAATATAAAAGAAATGTTATTCCAAATTTTAGTTTCGAATTTTATGTATGCCAGATGTGACCGTTGGCCTTTCCTAAAATCTACTCATGTACTTACTTCTATCTAACTATGTTATGTATATATAGGTCTGCCCTTTACCATCACAGTGCTTGGACCCGCGACCTCTTAATCGCGTCATACGGCGTCAGCATTATCCTTTGCCGACGATGACGGAAATAGCTACCAAATTGAACGGCGCGCGTATTTTTAGTAAATTAGACGCCAGGTCCGGATTCTGGATGATCCAACTCGATGACCAGAGTGCGGATCTGTGTACTTTCGGCACGCCGTTCGGCCGTTATCAGTATCTTCGTCTACCGTATGGCATCAATTCGGCTTCTGAGGTGTTCCATGCCAGGGTGCGACAGCTGCTCGAAGGGCTGGATGGGGTAGATTCCTTCGTGGATGACATAATAGTCTGGGGGTCTACCAAGGAGGAGCACGACAGGCGCCTAAAGGGCTTGTTCGAACGTGCTCAACAAGTAGGAATAAAATTTAACCGGGAAAAATGTGAGTTTTCCGTGACAGAGGTGACGTACCTAGGACATACGTTTAGCGCAGACGGTATGAAGATAGATCCGGCCAAGCTAAAAGCCATCACAGCGATGCCGAGTCCAAATGACCGCCAGGCTCTAGAACGTTTCCTAGGTATGGTGAACTATGTGAGCAAGTTTATACCTAACTATGCGGATACGGTAGCACCACTGCGCAATCTGTTAAAGAAAGACAGTGAGTGGTGCTGGGACGAGTGTTCAGAGCTCGTAGTGCAGCGGCTGAAGGGTGCACTGTGCAGCGCGCCGGTGCTGGCGCTGTACGAGCCGCGCGCGCCCGCCACGCTGTCGGTGGACGCGAGCTCGCGCGCGCTGGGCGCCGTGCTGCTGCAGGCCGGCCGCCCGGTCGAGTTCGCGTCGCTCACGCTCACCGACACGCAGCAGCGCTATGCGCAGATTGAAAAGGAAATGCTCGCTATTGTGTTCGCTCTCGAGAGGTTCCATCAGTACGTGTTTGGTAAATGTGATATCGTCGTCGAGACAGACCATAAGCCGCTGCAGCCGCTGTTTGAAAAATCGTTAGATTCAGTGCCGGCGAGGTTGCAGCGTATGATGCTGCGAGTGCAGCGCTACGACTTTAAGGTCGTATACACACCCGGAAAATACATGTATGTAGCGGACACGTTGTCACGAGCGCCACTACCGGATCTGATGCACGAGAGAGTGTCGGAGGAGGTGGAGGATCAAACTTGTTTTTTACTTAAAAACGTAAGGTTTAGTGACGAAAAATTGAACCTAATAAGAGAAAGTACACTTAAAAATAATGAATGTCAAACGATTATAAAGTATATAAAAAAAGGATGGCCGTTACATAAACAAGGAGTTGAGGAAAGTGTAAAAATACACTGGAGTTATAAAGAAACGATGGAATATATAGACGGAATAATATTTAAAGACAACTTGGTATTTATTCCGAGCGGTCTCCGCAATGAAATGGTATCGCGGGTGCACGAGGGCCACCTCGGCATCGACCGGTGCAAGCGGCGCGCGCGAGATGTGATGTACTGGCCCGGCATGTCGCGCGACGTGGAGCTGGCCGTGCGCCGGTGCCGCACGTGCGGGGAGCTCGCTGCCGCACCGCGCCCCGAGCCTATGATACCTCACCACATACCATCTCGTCCCTGGGCGAAAGTCGGCTCAGACATATTCGAGCTCAATAGGAAATATTATTTGCTGCTTATCGATTACTTCTCAAATTTTATTGAAGTAACTCCTATAGGTACGCTTACTTCAAGATGTGTCATTTCGGCGATGAAAGATCAGTTCGCACGTTATGGAATTCCACAGGAGTTAATAACTGATAATGGCCCTGCATATGCATCTAAAGAATTCAGGTACTTTGCAGATAGATGGGGTTTCAGACACATAACAACATCGCCACACTATCCCCAATCGAACGGTCGGAGCGAGAGAGCGGTTCGAACGGTCAAATCACTGTTCAAGAAAGCGCAAGCTACAAACGGTGACTTCTACTTAAGTCTACTAAATTATAGGTCGACGCCGAGAGACGGAGTAGCCAGTCCGGCACAACTGCTTATGGGACGTAGAGTTAACACACGGTTGCCTGCGCATGAACAAAAACTTCAGCCAGAGCGAGATAATGCGACAGATTATGGAAATATAAAAAAAAACCAAAATAAAAGCGCAATGTGGTATGACAGGCGCTCCCGTCCTCTGCCGGAGCTCGTAGAGGGCACGGAGGTGGTCGCGCTGGAGGGTGGGCGGCGTCGCAACGCGACAGTCTGCGGCCGCGCGGACCAGCCCCGCTCATACTTCGTCACCGACGCCGGGGGCAGGGTGTTCCGTCGGAATCGCCGACACCTGATACCGCTTCACACAGAAGCACCGTCTCCCACTACATCTTACGATTCAAAGATGAGTGAGGATGATGATGACATCAGCGAGTCGGCTACCCAGGCGTCAGATGATGGCCACTCCGAGACCTACGAGTCATGTACAGATTCAGATGACACGTCACTAGATTCTACACTTGTAGGACAAACTAAATTTAAAACACAAAGAGGCGTAGATTTAGTAGGTAGGTAGGCGTAGGTTGAGTAGAACGGGCGGCTGCAAGACTGGCAAAAGAAAAATTTAAAATGTATAAGTAGCTTTTCAGCCAACTATAATTTGTTAAACTACTTACTATCAAACAAACTTTACTTAAATTGTGAGCTTATTTATATTATTTTTACTTACCTAAATATAAAAATAATATAAGTATGAGTACATATAAAAAATAAAACTTTTATACTAAATAAATAAACTAAGTTTTAAATAAGGCTATAAGGCATGTTACTGCAATAGATAAGATAGATAAATAGGTAAGATAATTATTGTCATGTACGAAATTTGTTTAAGATAGAGAGAACAGTGAATGAAGTACGCTGTTTATAGGATAGTGCAGTACCTATTTAAGAAAGAACCTACCAAGTTACAATGTTACATATAAATATATATAGGCATAGGCACAGTACCTATTGTTGCAGTAACAATACGTAAATACTTTATCGAAGCAACGTAGATATTGTTGATAAAGAATAATATAATAACATTCTATGTTAGCATGTAGGTGCAGACAGCACATAATTAAGGATAGATATTAGTAGAGTAATATCGCATATCTATGTCTACTTCTAAAATTAATTATTAGTCCTACTGTTTTGTTTAAAGGGGATGATGTAGTGATTGCTACAATTATGTATGGGGGGTAGATTAATAACTTTATGAAATAAAGCAGTCTTTGTCCAACCATCTTGGTGTTTACTTCAGTATCTATGTAATAGTTATTCACATTACATTACATTAATGTACAGGGTGTAACAAAACACCCTAGTAATACTTAAGGGGGTACTTCAGAACATCAATCTGAACAACTTTCACTATGGAGCCAAAATCGAGAAAAAATTAAAAAAATCTGCCATCCCGACGGTACTGCACTTTTGTATGAAAGAGCGGATTTTTTTTCGCGATTTCGATTATTCCATAGTGAAAGTTGTTCAGTTTGATCGTCTGAAGTACCTCCTTTCCGTATTACTAGGGTGTTTTGTTACACCCTGTATAGGCTGAATTAAATTAAACTATCATAATTATTATGTCTGTACATAAAGTTTCAGAGGAATAAAAACTTTTCTCACTACTTGTATGATGATTAACATGTACCCAATATTCTTTAATAGTTGCATTGTTGTAAATAAATAAACCTTTCCTTCTTTAATAAACAAATTCAATGAATTCATTCACACGATTAAGGTTTCTAAAATAGATGATCCGTGAATAGTCGTGGCCACGGTCGTAGCACTTCTCACTGCACCGAAGTCGACGTAGCGAGACGTAGCGTTGCTACGAGCGTAGCGTAATATTACTTCGGTTATGCAGTCATCTGAAATATCCAATGTGATTGTTCGACTTAGTGCGGAGTACTGCGCCAGCATTTGTAATATTATTAAGTCTATGATGCTATTAAATTGCTTGGGTTGTTTGAAATCTGAATTGTACTCTTTGCATAAACATACAGTTCAGTTCAGTTCCTTATTGCCATAAAAGGATATGGACAGAGATATAATGCATCAATAGCATTAAATGCAGTGTAATGCTCCATAGCATAGCATATTGAAGGTTTAAGGCCGGAATGACGTGTCTAGTGGAGCCTTTCGCCCACAAAAATACTGCATAAGAAACCTTAGTCGTAAAGTTATCGTGGCTTAAACTTTTCCATACAATTCTTAAATTAATCCTAGCATTGAAACTATACATTTTAATGGAAATCTGACAAATGTAAAGCACAGATATTGGTTTCTAGGTCGTGTCTAAAAAAATTCATTGACTTAAAATGGTTCGTATTGAAAATATAACCAGACTTCGTTTGTACGGAGCGCGCTCTAAATTATACCTTTTTAAAAAGATTAACCGCACCACAAGTGATTATGGTCATGTATGTTTATAAACACACCCCATATATTTAAAGGGAGGGTTTAGACCATCATACATTTTGAGTCAAACACCTAGTAGTAAATAGTAGGTAATGCATTTTCTAGAAAACAAGTCCTCCCACCTCTTTAAATATTTCTAGGGAGTTTTGTTATACCCTGTATGGTTATAATTATAACTTTAGAGTAATTCTAGTGTTAACCCGCGACTTCGTCCGCACAAATTATATACCTGATTATAAGTCAGATCATAAGCTATCAAACAAAAAAGGTTTCAACAAAATTGGTTCAGTAGTTTTTGCGTGATGCTCGTTCAAACAAACAAACAAACACCCAAAAAAACAGTCAGACAAAATAAATCCAGAAATTGGTGATATGGAATCAAGGACACCTAAAAACCATATCGTAACTTTTTTTTTGTTAATATCTTCAATGTACAGACACACTTCTGTTACAGTTTTATAATAGTTTAGATAGATTCAAACCTGTATTTCAAAGATTTTTAATATTGCATAGAACGTAGTTAAATTTCATAAAACAGTTCTAAAATTCGTCTACAGAATTCACTAGCACTTCGTTTTAGAAATTTTTTGCACGGAAAATATAATTAAAGAATGTAATTTTCACATTTCACAGAACACAATTTTGTCGCAGAAAATATTTCACGAACAATTGTAAAATCCATCGTGTTGAAAATAAAACGGTAGATATTCTCATTTGAAATGCTTCCTCACATTTCAGGGTTCCTTTGGAAAATAGAAAAGGATAGCTACTTTGAAAACAAATCACTTAAAATGTTGTTGTGAAAACGTGTGTTACATCTTGATCACCAAAATATTAGTCAAGAAATAAGTGCCATACAATGTGCTAAATGGAGTGTTCTCCATTCTAGTACTCGAACCGACCCCCATATGCCATATAGTGTGGGACGAGCTATGACGAAGGCCAAGGTAGGCCTCCGTAACCCTGCCTTGTAGGTACCGAAATAAGCACCTAAATTTTGCCGCCGGACTTAATTTCCCACGCGCTGTTCGAAGCAATATAACAACGCTAGTCAAGCCCCTGACACATACATTTTGCGCGTATCGTTTAGCGGCGGGAAAGAGTATTTGATAAATAAAGCGCGGAAAATCGTTTTTCAAGTGAGTGATGTAGGTATCTGTTTAGCAGTGAATATGACAGGCTATTGATAAAGTAAACCTTGAAATAAACATCCTTGGCTGGCTGTCCACTGACGCGAGCTAGCTGGCGGAGCGGTGTAGCGAAGAAAATATTATCCAATCAGAAGCTCGGCCGAGTCTCGGCCGAGATTTTATGCAATCCTGATTGGTCAATAAAACTCCGCTTTCCCGCTCCGCCAGCCAACTCGCGTCAATGGACAGGCAACCTTACCATTTTGTTTAAATTCCGATATATCCCGAGTAGCAAAATGTTGCGTATATAAGTTACGGAACCAAACCTTTAAATTACAATGTCCGCTTAACAGTTTTTTCCTTCGATAGGTGAAAATGAATTTCTCTCATTGTTGCTTTGAACTTTGTTGTTACTTTGTAAAACGTAACACGGGGATCCAGATTTAAACGAAACTGAAATATTTCGTTATTTTGGTCTCTATGTCCGTATTCAATAAGGATCATTTTAAATGTTCACCTCTTATGTAAAGATTAGAGCAGGGATTTTTCTTTCGAACTGTGAAACAAGCAAAAGGTAGGTTTGATAGAAATCTTTCAATACAGAAAGGAGATTAAAATTTGGAAAGTAAAAGAGATTACTTCGAGTTTCGAAGAGCAAAGTGGTTTGCTTTATTTAATACTAGCTGTTGCTCGCGACTCCGTCTGCGTGGACCTTATAAAAGTATCCTGTTTTAATCCGGAAAGTATCTGCCTACCTTTCAGTTGTTTATGCGTGATTGAGTGAGAAACAATCAAACATCCCCGTCACACTGGACAGAGTTTCGGTACTAGTAGTGAAACGTGGATGTTCTAAAGATTCTGATTACCCCTTGGGGAATATAGTCCTGAGCATATGCTATGCTATGCTGTTTTTAACCAAAATTGACAACCGACCAATTGTGAGAAATGAAAACTGAAATAATATAGTTTCAAATTGAAAAGAGTACTCTATTGGACGTTGAAAAAGGTAAAGGTTATCATGCCGGTGCAATCGGAACAAATTTGGGGCGCTCTTTTCAAATAGCGACCCCATTTGGGACGTACGATCTCTTGATAGTGTCGCAGACCTCTGAATTAATGAGTTATGACATTGTGAAGGCACTCGGAAAGTTAAGTGGGCGGATGATGTATGGTTTTACATGAAGAGGGATAAAAAAGGTTTTGTGCTGAATGGATGGAGTGCGGAGTGGACGATTGTTGTTTGCTGTTAGAAATGTAGAGTGATTTTTTAAAAAGTTTGCCTTGTTCGAGTTATTTGCTGATTCTCTTTGTAACTAGCGTTAACAATTCAGTATTTATCTACGTCCATACAATGAATAAACTCATGTCCATATTCTTTGTTGGAGTGGACAGAAACTTTGTTATAACTTTCACTACGTCTAACTTCTTTATGTATATTCTAAACAATGTTAAAAAACCTGAAAATCAAGAAGCGAATAGACTTTTCTTTTGCCACTCGATATATTATATATTTTTTCATATCAATTCGTCCAATTTAATATATCTTATCTTAACTATTGTAAAACTGTAACAGAAGTGTGTAGCTGTACATTGAAGATATTTAAAAAAATCATCTATCTGGTATCACCAATTTTTTGATTTTTTGTCTGTCTGTTTGTGTGTTTGTTTGTTTGTTTGTTTGATCGAACATCATGCAAAAACTGCTGGACCAATTTTGATGAAACTTATTTTGTTTGATAGCTTATGATCTGACTTAAAATCTGGTATATAATTTGTGCGGACGAAGTATAATGTACTCGTATATTGTTTTTACAATTGTATTGGTCAGTTTCCAAATTCGAAAAAAAAAATCACCATTTTGACGTACGGAAGTACAGCTTAGCTCGCTTTATTTATACAAATAAGCCAAGTGAGTCATGAATTCATGATTATTATTTCATCATCATCATCAGCTTTTATCGTCGCCTCTACCATACCTAGTTTGCCTTGTTCGAGTTATTTGCTGATTCTCTTTGTAACTAGCGTTAACAATTCAGTATTTATCTACGTCCATACAATGAATAAACTCATGTCCATATTCTTTGTTGGAGTGGACAGAAACTTTGTTATAACTTTCACTACGTCTAACTTCTTTATGTATATTCTAAACAATGTTAAAAAACCTGAAAATCAAGAAGCGAATAGACTTTTCTTTTGCCACTCGATATATTATATATTTTTTCATATCAATTCGTCCAATTTAATATATCTTATCTTAACTATTGTAAAACTGTAACAGAAGTGTGTAGCTGTACATTGAAGATATTTAAAAAAATCATCTATCTGGTATCACCAATTTTTTGATTTTTTGTCTGTCTGTTTGTGTGTTTGTTTGTTTGTTTGTTTGATCGAACATCATGCAAAAACTGCTGGACCAATTTTGATGAAACTTATTTTGTTTGATAGCTTATGATCTGACTTAAAATCTGGTATATAATTTGTGCGGACGAAGTATAATGTACTCGTATATTGTTTTTACAATTGTATTGGTCAGTTTCCAAATTCGAAAAAAAAAAACACCATTTTGACGTACGGAAGTACAGCTTAGCTCGCTTTATTTATACAAATAAGCCAAGTGAGTCATGAATTCATGATTATTATTTCATCATCATCATCAGCTTTTATCGTCGCCTCTACCATACCTACATGACGAATGTTGTGTAGGCGTTAGTCTACCACGCGTGCCTAATGTAGATTGACGACATAATAAGTATCAGAATCTTTTTTTCAGCGTATGCAGGTTCTTTCACGATGTTTTCCTTCATAACTCATCGTCAAAATCAGCCCGCTGGGTATAGTGCTCTTCATTTTCACGCCAATTAGAGCGGTCCCACGCTAATCTCATCCACTGTTTGCGGGCCACTCTACAGATTATAATTTTTAACCGACGAAAACAAAAGTTTGATGTCTGAAGCACCCCCTTAAGTATTACTAGGGTGTTTTGTTACAACCTGTATATATTTTTTTATGTATGATCAAGCATATCTTTTTACAGAGTAGTCCGATTTTGATAAGTCTTTTTTTATTGGAAAGGTTATACTCCCGAGGTGGTCCCATTTCAATTCAGTGAAGATCTGATTACGCACTTCGGTGCTACACAATAGAACTCATCAAAAGTTGACAGCAAATCATCGGTGATTGAATCGTTTGCTTTGTATCGATGTACCCTTTGTGTGTGCTGATAACAGAATCCAACTAATGTACCACCACTAAAAATATGAAATAATTTTTTTTACAAAAAATTAAAACCGACTTCAAAACTCAAGTTAGCATCTATAAGAATATAAATTGTTTTATTGGAGTCGCTGTCGCTTGCAGTACTTTATTATTTTTAACTTTTTGAGTTTTGAAGTCGGTTTAAAAAGTTTGGCGGACGGCCATATAATTTGAAACCATGACTTAGAGGTCCCGAACATGAATGAAACTTAGTAATACGTGTAGAATGAAACTAAACTAACAAAAAAGTGAATTGGTACCTGTAGAAGTTGGGGGAAAGGTCCTTATGATACCTTTTCTATCAAGTGTGTGAAACTCATAATCATTCTTATTAGATAGTCCATTCAATCTTCTACGCATTCATTGTGTTTATTTTAATGAAAATTCACGATAACCGTAAAATATAATGATAATGGAAGAAAACGAAATCACACGCACTATCATTTCAACCAAGCCAAATACGTTCCGTAACGTCCAAAAAATACCTCAATGATAATATTAAATGAAACTAGCAGACGTGGTTGCGTTTTGCTACTGCTTTTTGGATGATTTGTCTATATTACTAGTAATTTCTATTTTTGAATCCGGACTTCTGGAGATGCGGAAGTTTTTTTAAAAAAATGCCTTAATTTTTTCTGTTTATAATAATTATGACCGCCATCCTGAAGTGCTTTTAGTTTTCGTAAAAATGGCTGGGTCCAACTTCGCCATACTTCTTTTTTGTCAAATTTTTTTTAGATATCACAGTCCAAACGCTTCTATTGTCCAATCGGACTCACCTAAACTAACTTTACTGTCATCGTGTGGACACCTCGTAAGACTTGGCAAGGATTCAAAACGATCGGCATCTGTTGGTAAACGGTCCGTAAATTCGAGTGCCATTCATGGTCTGATCTCTATCTATTCATAGCGAACTTTACGACCTTATGATGCCATCTTTGTCTTCCTTAGTGTCTGGGAAATTTTGGTGTATCTTACTAGTTCGCTTTGATTAAATTAAAATAGCGGAAGATAGGTTACGTTCTTGCATTTCGTACTCTCTGTTTTTCATGTACTTACGAATGAAAAGTAATGCCGTGTGATTTGTTTTTATCTTTTTTAATGATTTTCACAATGCGTGAAATCACATGAAGGCATTGTGGTACCTTTATTCCGCCTAAAATAAAAAAGGATCTTAATCACGCAATGCTACTCGGATTGTAAATTAGTAAATTAGGCGACGGGGCTATAGTCACCTATCTTCGCTATTTTAATCAAAGCTAGTTAGCTCTCTTAGTAAAGGTGCTCGTTGGCATAGTGGATCTTCGGTAGTGAAAACGATCACTGAAGTTAAACAACGTCAGGTCCGGTCAGTTTTTGGATGGGTGACCGTTTAGTGAGATTTCGTATCGAGCTTCTCCTTGCTTCGGAAGGCACGTTGAGCAGTTTGTCCCGGATAGTTCCGTCAAATGGTGGTGTAAACATTAGTTAAGCCAGGTTCGATTTTTCGCCGAGTAAAACATCGTTTGAATTGTACTATTCTGCTATTGATAAACTGGCATTAAAAATCTTAATGTACCTACCCATGTTGTTATCATCTTATATATAAAATTTCCATCATCGTCAACCTATATACATCCCACTGCAGGGCACAGATACTTATCTAGTAACAGATACACAGGCCTACCCTCAAGGAGGGTGTATGATAGGTACACCACGCGTGCCTAATACTGATTGGTAAACTTCATATACGCATCAAAATTTCTTCTTCAGCGAATGCAGGTTTCCTCCCGATGTTTTCCTTCACCGTTCGAGGGCAGTCGATTTTACGTACATAAATAAATTAATAAATTCCTTTAAAGTACGAGTGAATAGGCTTCTTCTGGGTAAGCTCGCTACATCTTCGACCCCATCTTAGAGCAAACCCAAACATACTAAACAAAAATAAAAAAAAGATAGAAAAACTCTTTGGTACATTGCATATCTTCCGTGCAGATTCAAACCCGGAGCCTCATATGATTGTGCGTCCATACCTCTCACATCAGCAACGTGCCATCGACGCATTTTACCAATAACTAATATAATATTACGCCATAAGCGTTAAGATTTCTAGTTTCCACGTTCTCAGTGTAGAGTTCAGTTCAGTTTTAAAGTGCTGGCATTCGTTTTAAAAGTACATCTGAGTGTATTTGTTACTGGTGATGTATGTTTTTTGGTAATATGTGAATTGGCCCGCTCGGAATCGTATCGGGTTCGTCGCAAAATACGTACCTACTTCTAGAATTTTGGAAACTTTTGAAACAGGTGCGATTCATGGAAAAGTCTCTGTTTATTATTTATAACCTCTTTTTGCTGTTTTTTGTTATGACTCAGAAAATGAATTGAAAAATATGTTAATTGATTGAATTCTTCACTTTTAATGTGCATTTCTTATTGTTACAGCGGGCGTTTTTAGATCAACGCACTTTTGCGTTGGTTTGGTTATAGTTGAAAGGATAAGAAATAAAGGTAGATTATATAAATGGCATTTATAACTCTGTCGAAACTAGGTGTGGAACCAATTTAAATCACATTTCTCCTGAAGTGTGAGAAAACCTTTTGCTCCGGCTAAATGTGAGCAAATTCCACTATTCTTCCACATTCCAGCAACGCTTCAATGTCCTACATTTTTCAAGTAAAAGTTGCTAGCCAATACACACTGTGCCCCACAAATCACACTTCGCCGGTAACGTATCCACTAGAAACCGGTTCGATCTGGATCGTCGGCGATACCGTGAAATGCTTTACGATCATTGCCGCCCGGGCCATTTACTGAGTTTAAAATTTTCACCGTTCCACTGTTACTCTTACGATGTGCTGTTACTACGGAGTTGGACTCGGTTTTGAAAGGTTTGGAATTGATTTTACCGGTATAGTGTGGGACGTCCTCCGGCCCGCGGCTGGACCGCAGACCTGATACAGGCCGAGGGAGCGACTGGATGTGGAAGGCCGATGACAAAGTTTTGTGGTGCGCTTTATATGCCTTTTTCCAGCAGTGGACGATGGCAGGCTGATGATGAAGCTGCAGGTACTTGAAGTTGTACAAGGTGCCTGAAACTGACGTGCATGTCTAATATCCTGTCGTATACGGCTAATGTCTAAGTAGAGGTGACAGGTTTGACAGAACCATAGGTGTGTGAGAAAAAAAGGTGGCGATCAGATTCTCTGCCTACGCCATTAGATTAGAGGCGTGAGTGTAATTGTAATTTATGAATGATAACTATTAATAGAAAATATGTTTGGGCAGTTTTCAGACAGATTGTATAGTTCAAACTAATATAGCAGAATGTATTAGACTTGTAGGTATTGGAGGGCTCAATAAATCAGAGGTCAGACTTTTTATACAGGGTGTAAAATTTTATGGGAGACTTACTTAAAGGGGTGCTTCAGACCATCAAATTGAACAACTTTTATTATGGGACCAACACTGAAATCGCGAAAAAAAAATCCCAGTCCCATACAAAATGTATGGGACAGCAGATTTTATTTCGCTATTTAGATATTTGTCCCATAGAGAAAGTTGTTTAGTTTGATGATCTGAAGCACCCCTTTAAGTAAGTGTCCCATTTAATTTTACACCCTGTGTAAAGCCTTCACGTCTAAATAATGATTCAATTTGAATAAAATATGGCAGAAACAGCCTGTAGATTGAGCCAACTTTTTTCTACTTATTTCTATTAAAAATCATTATTAAAACGTGCCAGATATCTCCACTCGTGGTAAACACTACACCGAACAAATCAAAATCCTATTACAAATTCAATTGGAATCAATTTCATACGAAAACCAATAGTAATACCGTACAGTAATAATCCCAAGAGGAAAACTGGGTAATTCAACTCCCCGTTTCCATCACAAGAGGAGAGGGGAGAAATAGGGGGGAGTATATAACCTGTGATGATTAAACGCGGCGACGTGGTTCTTAGGTAAAGTCCAGCGTTCTCAGTCTGGATTTATAGGGTAACTATACCAAGGAATAATATTGAGGTGTTTTGTGAAAAGCGGTACCAAATATGATACAACGTTTTGCCGTGGCATTTCCCTATACGTTTTATGTGCAGAATCTTTTTTTGTGTCAGTGGCGAGTAACTATGCCTGCCGTGCAATGGCGATGGTTGGATCCCATCCACCAGGATAACTCTTACCAATGAATATATGTACGATTTGTAACACTACTGGCTTTTCAGTGAAGGAAAACATCGTGAGGATACCTGTAATTTCGAGGCATGCATTGTACCCTCTGTCTATTATAAGTTGGCGACGGGCTCACTCCCCGTCATACTGAACAGAGTGTTGGTACTACTAGTGAAACGTGGATGTCCTCAGTGTTCAGAATATATCCGACTATTATATTTAATATAATATTTTGTCCTAAGCCTGACAGACTTCTTTCGCTTCCGTAACGTGTATAATAAGGTTTCGGGTTACATCTGACCAGCCCTTTTTAAGCACCGCACGTCAACAATTTGGTCAGTATAATATGTCTGTCTAGGCCGTTCCCTTCCAACATTTTCCACTTACGCTTACCTTATAAATTACACTCGTCAATCTGCTCTCATCGATTGTAACCAACCATCTCAATATACCTTTCTCTATCTTTCAGAAATTACTTAGTATTAAAAAAATGTATGGCTGACAATTTCAAATGGGTATTCAATTTCAAGTTCATCTTAATTTAGGTAATACCACGGAGTACTATAATTACGGTAATACTACGCAATATCTTCCAACCTAACCTAATACGATCAATCACTTTCAAAGAATCACTTCCGTTTTAAGCCAGATAAAACGTTTTATAGTTCAGATCGCACTTTTTAACAAAAATAATTCACCGGTGCTAAAGCTTTAAATACGTTTTAAGTATTCTATGTCACATTCGGAAAATTTATGTAGGAGGCATGTGCTGGCCTGGAAATTTTAAGTCGAAATAACACAGCTGTGAGAGATATAAACGTATTACGTGTACTTACAAAGGATTCCTTTTAATGAAGTACCTTATGTAATTTTCTCTTTATTACACAAGACGCAGATGCCCGTGTGAGTGTATTGTATATTTGTTAGACACGTCAGGTAGGTATACACTTTCAGTTAGAAATATTGTTTATCAAATGTTGTTACCCTGTTCAGTAATTAATACTTAAGAGGATGCTGGAGGTTCGGGCACCGAACCGCGCGCTCCATACAAACGAAGTCTGGTTATATTTTCAACTAGCGATATAAACCCGCCCCGGCTTCGCACGGGTGCAATGCCGATATAAACCTTCCTCTTGAATCATTCTATCTATTAAAAAAAACCGCATCAAAATCCGTTGCATAGTTTTAAAGATCTAAGCATACATAAGGGCAGACAGCGGGAATCGACTTTGTTTTATACTATGTACTGATACTATCCAATTAAAGTAAATGAAAATTTTTAGACACGATCTAGAAACCAATGTAATGTGCTTGAAATTCTTCAGATTTCCGTTCAAATATATAGTTTCACTGTTAGGATTAATTTAAGAATTTTATGGAAAACTTTGAGCCACGATAACTTTGAAACTATTAATATTTTAACGGAATTCTGACAAATGAAAATATAACCTTACTTCGTTCGTATGGAGCGCGCTCCTAATTATATACCCATAAGTCTGCAAAAAAAAAAAAAATTAAAAGAATTGAAAATTAAATATAGACAGATTGACAGCTAAGTCGATTACTTTTGTATAACTAGTTTTTGTAAGAAGTGTGTCTTTACATTGAATATTTATTTACAAAAAAAAGTGTTTAGGAGGCCCTGACTCCACATCACCGATTTTCTGATTTTGTAGTGTTTTTAAATTCATGTAATATTACAACATAAACATGTTACTTACGTCATGTTACATATTTTCATGTTATATTACTTTCATTTTTTATTTGTTTTTTATGTTTAATGCATATGCATTAAAAAACAGTAAGTACTACTATTAATTAAAAAAATTATGTAACGTTTATAACACTAAAATAAAAAACAAGTAAGATTAAAACAACAAAAGTCCAAAGAGTAAAACAGATTTTCATTTTGTTTTTTTCTTCTCTGCTATTACGGTACACGTTGATGCAAAACCGGTCAAGGCAAAGTTTGTGTAGTGGGTATAATATATTTGGGTTCCGTAGTAATATTAAGACGTATTACACAGAATCTTAGATAGAAAATGGTCAAAAGCCATGGTCCAGACAGATAGACACCCTTTTTTGAAGTGAAAACTTCTTAAACGGCGTTGTGCACTTTTTGGGATGGATAAAAAATTTTAAACTCGCGTCAGGACCTTGACGTCACCCTGATCGAAAATTCGTAAGACAAAATTGGTAAGACGATGACGTAAGATCTCTTAGTTTTCACTTCTGCCGGCACTCCCGGAGTGCAACCCGTTTTTTTAGATTTGATGACTTGGGGGGACCTACCAGGAACCACCAGGAAAGAAATCGGTTCCCTTCCGATTACAAGAAAATATTTTTTGTTTATCTAGGTATCTTGAGGAACATTTAATTTATTTTTAAGTTACTCCATTTTTTATGCCTTGTAAACTTACTTATTAATAAAACCAAGTCCGATTGGTATAAGATTTATTCATTCCGGTTCATTCTAAGTTCAATAAATTATAAATTAATCTAAATAAAACATTTTTATTAGATATTTTTTCCTGTCGAGGTCTCCAAGTCAGTAATCTAATATTATAAGAGATAAGTGTACATTTGCAACCATCAGCAGCAAGGCTGATTTAGTGTTTATGGGGTACACCCCACTCGCATGCTCTACAGAGCATCTCTGTGATGGGGATGGACCAGGTCTGCCTGCATAACTTCAGTCGGTTTAGGAGTTACAGACGTTTAAAGGTCAGTAAAAAATTAAAGATCAGCTGCAAGGCTACTTTTTTTCTTAAATGGAAGCCATATAACTTATGATGGGTAGTTACTTAGCTAGATCGTGATGAGGTCTTCAGAGGATACACGTAAAAACTCGAATAATATTCTTTCTTTAACCCTAAAGAGAAAAGAGAAACATTTGAAACAATAACAGTTCTCTCGACATAATGATATTAACAGTCTCTGTCGACTTAAGTTAATTTCTGTTTTGCAAAACTCCAACCAACTGTTATATTTTATGTGAAAAGTAATCGAGTCACACACACCTGCGTTTTACTACCTTGTACTTTATGCTTTAGGACTAAGTACGAAAATCGTAAAATTACATCTCATTTGCAGTTTTTAATGTGCATATTTTAATTTTATATAACCTTTTTATGTAGAACATAAGTTTTTTTATTACACAGGGTTTTGACGTAGTCTTATAGAGAAAATTATATCAAATTACGAATAATTTTACCATCTAAATTAGGAGATTTAACAGTATTTTGCTGTTCTAAACACCCAAAAAAGAAAAAAAAGGACTTTAAAATAAACATTGCCATTAACCATACCATATGAATGGGTAATTAATAATAGTGTAGCTATTAATACCTATTCATATGACCATACCTTATTGTGTTTTTTGTGTATTTTGGTGTGCAAATAAAGAATATTTATCTTATCTTATCTTATCATACCTCAAATCAACCCCAATGGAGGAACATCGAGATCAACGATTCAGAATACAGTTTTCGAAGATTAGTCAATTTTTGATCGATTCGAGTCACGGTTTGAAGAAGGAATTGAAGATACGATCGGTGTTTAGACCCTCAAGGTACGGCGTTTTAATTCGTATTAGGGTCTGAAGGAACCCTATTAGTCTCGCTAGTCCGTCTACCCAAGAGCTTTATCTTTTGAACCATTCAGTGTAGAAGCTTACAATTCCGACAAATTATTAACTACAATGTCTTTCAGTAAACTGTACGGTATAACAGTTTTAAGCAAGTTTTAGGATACTTAATGGAAGCATCTGTTTGTGTTAAAAGATAACATTATAGACAGGTATTTGTTTTGTTGAAATTATAGTTCATAGCAAAGTAAATAGCAATAGTTCATAACAACAATCAGTTATGGCCTGTGGGTGCTTCAGACCATCAAACTGAACAACTTTCTCTATGGGACCAACGTCGATATCGCGAAAAAAAAATCTGCTGTCCCATACATTTCAGTCGAGTTATGTTTGCAGTTTTCTATGAGAGAGAGGATTTTTTTTTCGCGATTTCGATATTGGTCCCCTAGCGAAAGTTGTTCAGTTTGATGGTCTGAAGCACCCCTTTAAGTAGCTGTCCCATTTTATTGTACAACCTGTATAACGACTATTAAGGGGCGTCCGCCCGGTTTTGAGTAACTTTGTAACCATTTTATACATTAACTATGGAACTTTTTAAGCAGAAAACAAAACTGAACAATCTACAGGATATGAAAAGTGATGTGGTTTTTCTCGAAATCTATTTTAATTAATAAAACTGTAGAAAAATGACTCCAAAGTCACCTCTTTTTTTCCAATTGTAACCGTTTTACTCTTACATTGTTGATCAGAAGAATATGAAAATTTACAATATTCTTCACAATACAATATAAAATGATGTGGTTTTCTTATTTTTTGAAAATTCATAAAAAATCATACAGGTTTTCAAAGAAAACGAAAAATTCTGACCGGAGCCGCGCAATTGAAGCGGGATGGCTAATTGCAAAAGCTTGCTTGTAAGAAAGAGAGCCTTGCAGATGGGAGGAGGAGCCTTAATGATAACAATATCCTTGTCAAGTGACCTAGGTACCTGCCTGCTCACTAAATTGTCACTAAGACTTACCAACTACTTGGAAAGTCTGAAATGATCAATGCACCGATGCACAAACAAAAACACAGAGGAGCACACACGACACGTCACTAGCTCTGAAGGTCCCGCGCAAGAGTAAGGGCTCTAACAGACGAGCGACACTTTGCTGTCGCGGTGGGTCGCAGAGCGTCGCGCTCATACATTTTACTGTCGCGTGACCCTCCGCGACACCCGGCGACAGCAAAGTGTCGCTCGTCTGTGAGAGCGCTAAGAGTACCAGCACACTAGCACAGTATAAGACAGTAATCTATCTTCATACAATGGTGCCAAACGCGGCGTACGCCTACGTAGCACGCACATACTGACAATATCTCCGCGTAGCCCCGTCTGGCGAATTCTCAACAAGAAACTAGTTTTTATCAACGTTTTTTCTTCACGCTCTATCGTAAAAACGGTAATACATACAAGCGTCAAACTTAGTGTGATTATAGAGCAAACTCTACAGAATAACAACAAATACTAAAAACTGGCCATGTGTGAGTCGGTCTCGCGCTAAAGGTCCCGGACGAAAAAAGTTTTTTTTTCTATGTTAATAATGTTGTGTTCTGTGGTGGTGTGGTACGGAACCCTCGGTGCGCGAGTAGCCCGACTCGCACTTGACCGGTTTTTATTTGAGTTTCCTGATGTCGATTCTATAGCGAAAGTTGTTCAGTTTGATGATCTGAATTCACCGTTTCAGTATTTACCTGGCTGTCCCCCTACACCTCTTTTCGCTCACTGAAACAAACAAATAATAAAGTTTTTTCCTTGGCAATTCATTTAACCAACAAAGAGATTATGCATTATGACATACAGATAATCTCGGAAGAGTTTATGTACAAAAACGGAAGTTGGAAACCTCGCGAGTCAGACTTCCATATTTTCCCTACTTAAATATTTAAACGGTCTTTTTACAAAAGTTGAGTAAAGCTTGGTAAACAGTACAAAACGGTACGACGAAGGACGGGCGCAGCGAGAGCAATATAAAATAATCTTTATTTTTATATAGATAGAGAATATCATACGCTGAAAGCCCCGGTACGGGACCTGAGATGGACGACGGAATCGGACGGAGATGTGAACGTTGCTATAATTTTTTATTCATTACTGGGAAAACCCATTTAAAATACTGATATTTATTTTCGAATACCGAAATCCCATAAAACCGAATTTCGATTTTAAGAACAACCGAAAAAGATTATTCCGGAATAATAAAAATTCGGAATAGGCTACTTGACAACAAGTCAAAATAATCAGCTACAATCTTTATCGGACGTCAAAACGTGCGCTTTGTATGAAAATTTGTAGGTACTAAGTAATGAGATGTGACGTCATCAACATTTCATTAGTATCTTTTTATTAAAAATAGTATTCGAACTAAAAACTCAATGAAAATGGGAGTTTAGTGTTATTTTCTTACCTTTTTTTTATTGAGAAGATAAAATTAAAATTTATTGAAAAGAATGGAAAAAACTAAATTAATATTTTTTAACGAAGTTCGGAATTGTGTTCCTCGGATTCTCAATAGATCGGATCTTAGAAATAATTTGGATATGATTTAGCTAAAGTCGGAATTGTAAATGAATCGGATTTACAAAAACTATATGTAACTGTAGTGTACCCATTATTCATTCACTATAGGAATAAACATAGGGATTATTTTATACTAGAGTTAACCCGCGACATCGTCCGCACAAATTATATACTAGATTTTAAGCCATCAAACATAAAAGTTTCATCAAAAATAGATTAAGTAGTTTTTGCGCGATGCTCGATTAAATAAACAAACACACAAACAAACAGATAAAAAATCCAAAAATTATTAATTTGTAATCGGTTACACCTAAAAAACATATCGTAATTTTTTTTTGTAATACATATCTTCAATGCACAGACACTTCTGTTACAGTTTTATAATAGTTAAGATTGTTCTTTAGTGCTGCACCCATCCCGTCCCCTCCCCTCGCCCCTTTGTGTGGACCTTTTAGGTGTTATCTGGCATTTATCGTTGGGTACATTCTAAGAGCAAGGATCTCCTTTATACTAAAGGCATAGAGGGAGCCATACCATTGCAAGAATGTCCACTTTTTATTATGTTTGTGTTTGAGTGTGTGGTGTCAAGTAGTATGGACAAAAGAGACCAATTATACCAAAGTGATAACTGCCCTAATGTTTACGGTCACTTTTCACACACACTAGCACACAAGTGACAAGTGGACAGCCGCATAAACAAAGATCTATAGTTCCGTCTCCTTCTACTATTAAAGTTACGTCATAAGACAAAAGAGACTAACTACAATCGTAAATTGATGCGGTCTCTATGCTTTAAAATAAAGGAGATCCTTGTTCTTAGGGTACACAGTACACACACATTACACAGTAAGGACTACAAGGTTATGCTGTGACATTGCATGGGCAGTATAGGCTGTTTCAGGCATCTTTCATTTATTTATTTCCAAAAACGCATGCATTTACAGGATGAGTAGATCAGCAGTCTGTACTGGAGTTTTCTGCCTCACAGACTGCTTTACAATTTTCTTAGATTTATGTGTATTAACAGTGGTACCTTAACTGTCATTTGATTTGACTAAGGCATGTTGGTGTGCCGATGATGAACATTATATAATATTAAAAAAAATCAAGTAGGTAAGTATAATTTTGTTAAATTTGTTGTTTTCGGTGTGCAAAGAAAGAAATAATATTTCTACCATGTCATATTGTACATATAAGTTACAAGTTATACTATTTTTTTATTCGTGTGTACACTGTGTGTGTGTTTGTGTTTTTGTGTGTGTGTGTGTGCGTGCAGATATAAAAGCGTTTTGTGTGCCTATTTGTTCAGAGCCCTACGGTCAGCGTCCTTGGGTTCGGTTGATTCTTTACAAAAAATTAATTATGAGACAGCCGCTCTGAACATAACAGGGCGTATTTACTACCAGCTACTTTATTTCCTCCACAAGCCTTTCCGTCTCTTCATAGTTCAGGCTTTTTAGGTAGTTGCTTACAGAACTTTTCATTTTTACCTTTATGCAACTCTGTAAAATTGTATTTTTTGTTGAGTTTGATATACACGGATACTGACAGGAAAGATTTTTGCATTCTAGCAAATGATGTATACAGGGTGAAATTGATATCATTAGCATCCTTTTAAACTAAGAGTCTACTCATCAAACTGAACAACTTTCAGTATGGGAGCAAAACGATCGGAGCACAAAAAAATCTGCTGTTCCATACTAAACTGCAACGCCTACGCGACAAAAATGTATACAACAGCTGACTTTTTTTTGCTCCGATTGGTGATCCGAATTGGTGTTGACACTATCATCACTTTCATTCATCATCATTTCATCTGTTCCGGTCTTATCTTCTGGCACAATAAAGGTTATTTGTGAGAAAAAGTATCAGATTCAAGTGCATCGCAATGTGTGAATAGCATAAACACATGTAATAATTAAAGTCATGTTCGGCATAATAATATTCCGATGCAAAATATACCGTCGTTTACCGTTTGTATAAAATTAATAAACTGACTGAAACGATTGCTCCATTCAATGCTAGCATTAAATTAATTAAATGAGTTTCATTCCAGTATTTGTTCTGGTTAATCCTTACAAAATAGGACACTAAAAGTGACAGTCTCCAAATTGTCCAGGATACTTAATCGTCGTTCTTAGAAGGGACATTGACAAAGGTGCAGCTCTGTTCTGTATTAAGCTAGGATAGTCTGGCTTACGTACATTCTAGATTTAGGGATGAAATTGCGTTTGTAACTTAGTTCTTTCCTTTTTAAAGCTCCATAAACAATGGATACCAGACCTTATTGATAAGCCTATGCTGTCCGTCCGTATCTCTTTCTGTAAACTTTCCTACCTATAAAGGGCTATATATATATACTATATTAGGTAGACGGTTGAAATTATCACAGAATATGCGTTAGTAAAGCGAATTTGCTAGCAATAAACTTGGAAAGAAAAAATTAAGGGGTTCCTATACAAGTGTTTTTTCAACGTTTTTTGTCTTTGTTCTATCGTAAAAACGGTACCTAATACATACAAGCGAGCGTCAAACTTGGTGTGATTAATTGGTGAGAAATTTATAATGTAAATAATAAAAACGGGTCAAGTGTGTGTCTGTCGGGCTTGCGCTAAGGATCCCGGAGAAAATACAATATATATCAGTAATTATGGTAGATTGGTACGGAACCCTCCGTGCGTGAGTCCGACTCGCACATGGCCGATTTTTTTAGTGCTTTGTACCAAATTGAAAAACAGACATACCGAATAAAGGTCTATCCTCACACATCAGGGCCTGTCTGAAGTTTACCGGATTTTACGGGATTTTACAACATGACGTCCGGGAAACTTTATACAAATCAGCCCGGGCCGGCCAAGCCCCGGACCGGAAAGCAATGTTGATAGACTTTTTTATTTTTACTATGCTTTTACCGTGCTAATTGTCGCAACGGACTAGTTTCCCTGTACGCAGGAGAGAAATGTAATTTAAAGGAAAAACAATGTAGGTACTATAAGAGTGCTATCACAGTCCAGTGGCGCCCTCATCACATTAAAAAAGATTTCTCAATAAAGAAAGCCTAAATTAAAAAAGTGCTCAACATCAAAACTACAAAAGCCTTCAAGCTATTTTCATAGAATACTTTTATAGGTTTTTTAAAGGTCTAAACGAAAAAAGAAATAAAACGGCCGCTTTTGTTTTTATTCGAAATTGTCTAAATGTGGAATGTTTAGAACCTATAAAAGTATTGTATAACAATGGCTTGAAGGCTTTTGTAGTTTTGATGTTGAGCACTTTTTTAATTTAGGCTTTCTTTATTGAGAAATCCTTTTTTAATGCGATGACCACGCCACTGGACTGTGATAGCCCTCTTAAGGGCCTATGTCGAAAAATAATTTAAGCGAAACAGGCTTGGGATAGCTTATATTACGGCCTGATGCGAGAGAAAGAGATGGAGCGGCGCGCGCGCGCCTGAATCGAGCGCCAAATCAAATTTTATTTAATTGTGATTGTACTATTTATGTAAGTTCAATTCTGCTCTAATCAAAATTTAGAAAATATCAATCTCTTTTTTTTAAATTTAATCAAGTTTTGTGTTTCTATTATTCACCGTTTAGCAGTTCCAAGCGTTTATAGATTAAAATGGAGGCTACTTTGGCTTGTTTTTCTATCGAGAAAATTTGTCTTAATCGTGTTTTGGCTCTAATCAAAACTTCAATTATATGTTCAATTTACACGTATCCGAAAATCATACTCCTACTGTTAGTACTTCATGATATATGAAGCTTTGAAGAATCAAATTTTTTTCACATAGCCCCTTAATACATTTATTTTCTCACAAAGTCATGTAATGACCGGCATAAGTAAATAATTCTCCTTATTAAATAATTACTTAGACTCTTGCTTGTGCGTTAGCACGGCATTTCCAGTCAGTTTGTGGTAGTATCTATCCAATATTAAGGATTGATTTTGAGTAAAAACACAGATGAAAAGGATAGCGAAGCCTCTTGGCAGGCTCAAACGTGACCCGAACACCATGTGGAAGACAAGTGCTCGCGGCAAAACATGCAACGTTACTCCAAATAAATAGTTAGAGCAAAAAATGAGGGCGCTATTGGCTTTGCAAGAACGTCAAAATCACACATAACCTGGCAACACCACCATACTAAAATAGTTAGTTCCACGAAAAACTCTTATTTGCTAAGCTGTAAAATGTCCTCATGATTAAATTCCCTAGGGGATAAGAGTCATTCTTAATATACTTACCTAAGCATTGACTTATAACTTATAAACTACTTAATGGACTTTGGGTCTAATAGAAAATTCTCGAAAAAAGTGTCCTAGAGCTAGACTAACTTACAAAAACGTTCGTACGTGTTAGTAATATAAACCAACTAAAAACATTGAAAAAGCTTTTTATTTTGCTTGCATAGTTTTTAAAAATGCTTATAGCACCGCGGCACGGCATTAAAGACGTGCGCATGCGCATAATCGGTGGATCAAATATAGACTGGCGCGCAATTGTTACTCTTTATACGAATTGTTACTCTTTTGGTTCGGACACTTCTGAGCGCGGACCCGACGTCCAGTAGTTGGTAAGTCAATGTACCTATCATATTATTTGCTACATTTAGAGTCGTGTATCGTGTATTCGGAATTCCGAATATCCACAATTTCACTGGCGATGCTCAAACTCAGTCCAGCGTGACAGGTAGTGCGATCGTCGCCACACTCGCCACGTTTAATGGACTGTGTACAGTTCTCGACTCGAAATAGAAGCATGTTGGTTTTCACACGATATTTCCTTCCACCGAAAAGCCAGTGATATTATAAATAGTATATGTAAGTTGCTAAAAACTCATTGACACGATTCAGCCAAGGGGCAAAATCATGAGAAAATACTTCACGGAAACAAAGCTTCTAACGTAGAGCCAGAAGGCATAGATAGTGTTTTGTCCTATTAACTCAATAAGAGCTGCATATTATAGTGATCTAGTTAAAAAAGGAGATTGCTACCTTATTGCTGTCCTTATCGACGTTACCATGTTTTTGTACTATGGCGGGGCACATTTGCCAATCCAAGAACCTTAATATGAATATTAATTGTATATTTTCAACTCCATATTGCAATCCCATACGCTAATCTGCCGCTGTTCTGTCTACCAGAGTAATCACAACTTCTCGGTCAATGACTTTCTAAGGAAGAAGTCTTCGAAATCGAAGGAGCTCACAAAATAATCAAGTGACGCGCTCTTCCATAGATTAATTCAGTGGCCGAGCCGGTTTTGTCCACGGGCGGCGTGTAGGGGAACTCATCGGTGAAAGGCTACGCACACACCACTTCGCCGTGTAGTAGTGTACCTACCAATCGTATCAGCGCTATTGTATAAAGTTGCTGTTTCTCATTCAAAAAAGATGCATTAGGATATTGGCAAACATAGACAGCATGACAAGCTGCAGAACATATTTTATAGAATTCAAGATACTGACACTCGCATCACTTTACATTTTCGAAATTTGTATGTTTGTTAAAAATCATTTTCATATGTTCCCACTACATTCCCGTCCAAAAAATTTACGCCCCCAGAATAAACTCGCTCTGCCATTCTCGAACATGCAAATGATCCACAATGGACCTTATGCCATGGCAGTTAAGATATATAATCATATTCCCAGTATTATACAGAATTACGATCATCTAAAGTTTAAAAAGAAATTAAAAGAACACCTTATAAACAAATGCAAGGCACGACACACGACACGACACGCTGCAAGAGTTTTTTGACGATAGCTCACGAGATGTTTTTTGAATTTCTGTGATTTTATTTATTATTTCTATTTTATTTAAAAAAAAAAAAATATCATTGAAAAATTTTGTTAATACTTACCTAATCTAATTTTATTCGCCCTAGTTTGATTTTGAAATTTCAATAATGTGAATGTATTTAATTTTATTTTCGTTTCAATTTGTGTTTGTTTATTTAATTTGCCTATAGTCTTAAAAATCTAATATAATTTGCCTGGTTTGATTTTGTAATTAAATAATGTGAATGTACCGCATGTATTTGATGAAATCGCATATAATTTTAAGTTAAAAATAGTATATAATTTACCTAAGCTTGAATCTGCAATGTGAATAATGTGAATGTTATACTTAATTAATTTTTATTTATGTTTGTTTAGTTTATGATGATTATTTTATGATGATTGCCCTTACATTTTTAAATTTTGCATATTGATTTAACACTTAGGTATACCTAAATGTTGCTGTGCCCTTACAGGGTTCATGTTTGATACTTACTTATACCTAGCATAAGACCAAATGTTACAACATGAGTGCAATAAATGATTCTATTCTATTCTATTCTATTCTAAAGCTTTGTCTCTGTGGGATATTTTACTCATGTGCCTGGAACGAACCATCGCTTCCAGCACGAAAGGCGAGGCTACTCGTGACTACACCACCAGGTTTTAATAATAAAATACGATTGATTATACGGTTGGTGTAAACTTGTAAAGTTTCCTGATCTGGATGGATAAATCAGAGCCATACATACATACATACATAAACTTACGACCATTATCCCTATCGGGAGGTCAGAAGCTTTGCTACAACTGCCGAACGAAACATTTTAAGCATGCAGTTGTAGCAAGGCTCACTTTTAGCATATCGAAGGTTTCACGATGGTATGACGTGTGAGGTGGTGACAGTGGACGGTGGTGGTGACGTTTCACCGATTAAAACACTGCACAATAAACCTTAACCCTTAGTCGTCTCGTACGACACCCACGGAAAGAAATGGGGTGGTCCACCGGTTCGAATCCCGTTCAGTCATGGATGCTATATGTTTGTGCCGTTGTTGTATGGTTTCCATAATAAAGAGCCTAGTAGTAGCCATTAGCTTACTTGGATCATTACATTGTACGTGACTGAGAGAGATACCCATTTATTTATTTATATTACTAAGCAAGAAATAAATGATTTATGATTCATCATCATCATCATCTCAGCCGATGGACGTCCACTGCTGGACATAGGCCTCGCCCAAGGATCGCCATAACGACCGGTCCTGCGCTGCCCTCATCCAACGGGTTCCCGCCGCCTTCACCAGTAGGTCTAGTATGATTTCTCTACACGCGCGCGACGCGCCTTCTCTGTATAGAAAATAACCTGTTCCCGCGCTTTTCGGAGAGCGAAAGCCGCGCTTGCCGCGACTTGTAGTATGGGAAAAAGCAGAGTCGCGCGCAAGTAGAGAAATCATGCTAGAGGGTCAGGTCGTCGGTCCACCGTGTCACAGTATGAGACAGTAATCCATCTTCATACTGCATAATGGTACCAAACGCGCCTCGCCCGAGCTGCTGATTGGTTAAAAAAACACAGCTCCACAGCTCGCACAGCTCGCACAGCTCGCACAGCTCGCACAGCTTCAATGGACAGGCAGACTTATACTGTGACCGTGTGGAGGGCCTACCAACACGCTGCGCTTTCCGGTACGCTGTCGCCACTCGACAACTTTTTGGATTTATTACTTATAATATTTTCAAGGTTTTTTAACACCTTAAAAAAACATTAAACACTTTTTTAAGGCCCGCCTTTTACAAAGACAAAGGAATTAAACATAAGCTGCCTAGAATAACACCCACAGTATAAACAACAAATATTTATCCTATACGACAAGAATATCAAACAATATTGTAATAACTTAAACTTTGTGTAGCACTTTATATTCAGACTTAACCAATCACGTTTCCTTGTTTAATGTCCTGTTTGTACAACTCCAATCTATTATTCCCCTAGCCCATCAAATCTCTCATTAATCTTCTAACTTACAATAGTAGTTGCACGACACAGCGCAACACAACAATAGGTGCAGCATGTTACTAACAATGGCGGGGAATGTTAATTGCTGTCGTTTGTCGCGCGACACTGATAAATGTTGATGCTTGTCACTTTGAGATTTCGTGAGCACGCACTGCGTCGGAAATTCGCTTCGTTTTTTTGCTATTTTAGCCTCAATTAAATTAAATACCATAAAGCTCTTTTTTATCTTATTATTCGTATCAAATTATTGTGTACAATTATGTTCATTTATTGAAATAGAAAACTTTTAAATGGAGCTACAGCGCTTATTATGTTGAAACTTTAATTTTCTAAGGAATATTGCACGACATTTTCGAGATACTTTTGTTACGAGATTGTTACTTTTATTTATGTGAACATAACTCATATTTTCCTATGAAATACAATCAAAATTCATAATATTACTCTGAGACATTTCGACATTATTTAGAATTTCCACATTTCTTTAGCAACACCCAAACTCTGTCCAGAAGTGCGATTTTTGAAAATCATACGAGCGACTTGGCAGTAGAAAGATACATAATCTCCATAGTAATTTTGACATTTTCTACTGCCAAGTCGCTCGTATGATTTTCAAAAATCGCACTTCAGTGACGGCTTAGGTAGTACCTAAGTCCGTTGCCACTTCTAATGGATAGTAAATACAAAATAGGCTTTAAAACGCCTGCAGGTTTCCTTACACTGCTTTTCTTCACAACTGAAAGCCAGTTTAACACTGATCGTGCAATATTGCACGTTTCTAAATGGTATTTAAAACAGCCAGAAACAAAAGACGCACCAGTATAAATCTCGATGCGTTTAAATATACGCGATTTGAAAAAATCTCAGTGCGTACAAAGATTGCCCAGACGCTCATGAATTTAATCTCACGAATAGAGAACCGCGAATATCTCTTGCAAATTTCCACCAGGCATCTCTATAATTTGATCGCAGTCCACCTTAATGATATTTTTTTATTTTTAATATCATTAGGTTGAACGGCAAAAGAATTTTGTTTGTGAAATTGCTTTTTGAGCCTTATTATTCTTAATGACTTAGGTTTGCACGTCTGAAATGCTTTTTTTTAAACGTTTAATTTAGACTGGTTTTTTTCTTGTGCTTAAGTTGAGGTCCTTTGAAATTTCTCAGGAGCGTTAAGGAGATACCTATCTCGTGCTTCTTTTAATTTAAATTAAACAAAATATTAGTAATAATTTTATTGTAATGTAGGTATAATTGGCATGCTATTGCAAATGGTTGGATCAGGTTAGACTATTAGGCTGCCTGTCCATTGACGCGAGCTGGCTGTGCGAGCTGTGTAGCTGTGTAAATATTAACGAATCAGAGATCCAACCGAGATTGGCCGAGCTCCTGGTTAATATTTACACAGCTACACAGCTCGCACAGCCAGCTCGCGTCAATGGACAGGCAGCCTTAATCTGAATGATTGTAACAGCCAAATAAGTACCGTATTTACTCCAAATAAATCTTCTATTCAATTAAGATTTAGAAGGTTACGTTAAAAAAAGTGATGCCTATGTAAACAAGTATTGATAATGATTTTTTGTTACATAATATCATGTCAAAACCACAAACGCCCAAAAATTAGTCTATTCAGTCACTACAGATTAGTTTCTTACCCTGTGGTTTGGGCTCGTACTAGTGAAACGGGGTAATCTAAAAACTGTTATCTGTTTTTGTCTATTCCCTTGGCGAATACAGTCGTGAGCATAATAACCTATAGAATGAAACCTTTCAGAACGCGATTTCTCGGTAGATCGTTTCAGCGGCGCTTATGTACTTATTATTATTCAGTATTATGTCAACGCAACGGAAAACATGAATTAAAACTACACAACTCCATGATTTTATTTTCAAAGAGTACAAAATCGTTTTACAAAGGCAAGCTTAATCTATCCCCTTAAATCTGTAACCGTCGTGTTTGTATAAAATCTACAAGACGATGTTTTATAATGAAAAACATAAACTGAGATGAATAATGCAAATGAAGGGTGGAAAAAAAACTGCCAAGTACATGCCGACTATACAATAAATGGTTTCGTAGATAGCAAGCTAAAACTAAATTCAAATGAATGCGATTTGGCACGGAGAAGGAGAGCGTAATGGGAAAGGAGCTTAGGCAATAATGGGTATGCTCTGATGATGATGACAAATTAAATGCTATACGTAGAGAAATTATGCGCACACTATAATATGCAGTGATGTGAAGTATATGTCCACGTTCTCAATCGACACCAGCAGCTGGGAGTATCTCGCACAGAACCGCGACTTGTGGAGGAAACATTTAGCGGAGGGAAGAGCTGAGCACAATAGGGCGTGGTTTGCTTCCTTGGCTGAAAAGCGGGAAAGGAGGCATGATCGGATTGCAAACCTAACTGGCACAGCAAACTCTAATTTTACCTGACGTACATGCGGCCGCGGCCGTACCTATCGCTCTCGTATCGGGCTTTTTAGTCACGAGCGTAAGTGCCGCCAAGACGCTGCTGAAAGGCCAATGATGATGATGACATAGTTAAGTTACTATCAAACTATTTATAAATGTATAATATAGTATATAATAATATTATAATCCTGATCCTTTCTGATCATTCCTGATGACGACGGAACCTTAAAAAGACTTTAACCTGTCAATTTATAGATCGGGATCCGGTGACGAGGTCCGTATACCAATCGAGCTCATCCATAATTCAGTTTTCATGCAATAGTTTCCTATTAGAAGATGCGAAAAAACTTGGTCGGCCGACCCCTATCCTGGTGGGTTTTGTGTAGGAGGGTGACTAGTAACCTCTCTGAGACGAGACTAATTACCCATCGAGCTCATGAACCAAATTATGCTTATCCGATTGGACTTTATTAGTGTTACGAAGTACACTCGGTCGTCCGCCGGATATCCTGGCAGGTAGTGCTGGCCAACCAAAAATGGTGGTCAAATTTTGGAGTACTTCTCACCCATCGAGCTCATGGATGAAATGTATGCCAAATCAAAGGTTAGACCTTTACCTTCAATATTTCATCGGTCGTCCTGGCCGAAACCTGGTGGGTTCTGGTGGCCAACCAGATTTATCTGTCAAAGTAAGATCATGCGTTTTCACGTTTATATGAATAAATACTTTATTTACCTGATATATGCAGTTCTTTTAGCATGAACGTGAACGGTTGTATGGTTTAAAAGTATTTATAAAAAAAACTTGAAAAAAAAAAATTTCCGTGTCGATAAATAAGACATCAAATAAAAAATTTTTTTTTTCGATGTAACTTCGTCATTTCTAAACTGATTTGGCTGATTGTTTTATTTTACAAAAATATATATTCAAGAGTTCATGCCACTAAAATTTGGTGAAGATCTGATGAAGCGTTTCGAAGATGTTCAATGTTTTAAGTGGGTCAGATTTTACTACAAAAAATATCCAACCAAATTGATTCTTTAAAGAGAATAATAATTGAGTTCTATTAATTATTCTTTCTAAAATGAAATTTGCTCTCTTAAGAGATGTCTATATAATAAAATAAACTAGTAATACCGCGGCGTTGCTTTCAAAAATGAAGTTGAAAAAAAATGTTTCGTCAAGTAAAAGCTACCTATGTTTATGTGGATGATCTAATTTAGTACGTACCTATATTAGTTCTAAAATAATTAGCTAAAACTGTTTAAAGGGATGATTGGATCATCAAACTGAACAACCTTTTGGTTTGCCAGCACTACCTGCCAGGATATCCGGCGGACGACCGAGTGTACTTCGTAACACTAATAAAGTCCAATCGGATAAGCATAATTTGGTTCATGAGCTCGATGGGTAATTAGTCTCGTCTCAGAGAGGTTACTAGTCACCCTCCTACACAAAACCCACCAGGATAGGGGTCGGCCGACCAAGTTTTTTCGCATCTTCTAATAGTAAACTATTGCATGAAAACTGAATTATGGATGAGCTCGATTGGTATACGGACCTCGTCACCGGATCCCGATCTATTATGTTTTGATAACCAATAACCACAGAATTACTTTAGTAATGCATGGTAATACTGAGAAATAACTGCAAAATTCTAGGAATTACAGTAATTTTTTGCAATAATTTTGTATAATCTGCAAAAAAGAGAACTTGGTAAATAAATGACAAGAAAAGTTAATAGGCTTTTTCTGGGTGAGGGCGCTACATCCTCGGCTTCATCTACACTTTCCATCAGGTGAGCTGAAGCCAAGCGCAAAACCATTATGAATAAAAAAAAATTTTTTTCTATCTCGCTTAAAACAGTAAATTACAAATCTTATTACTAGAAAAGAAAGATCTAGAAAATTTTGCTATTTACAGTCGTTGTAAGCCGTTTAGAGCTCTCACTTGGGAAGTTTTTACGCCTTTCACCTTTTTACCTGAAGTGGTGGTGTAGGAAAGTTTTTAGTATGTTAGTCCGGGAGATGGATGGCGTAAACTTGTTGGTGAAAACTCTTTTAAGAAATAGAAAATGTTTTAGTGTCAGTTTGTCCGTATACCAAGATTGATCTAGGCTTGCATATTAAGTGACACTAAATAAACCGGAGTTTTCATTGATTTATTTTTATGTAGGTCTAATATAAAATGCATAGTCTCTGGAAAAGTAAGTGTCATGACTAGATATAGAATAGAATAGAATAGAATAGAATAGAATAGAATAGAATAGAATAGAATGGAATGGAATGGAATGGAATGGAATGGAATGGAATGGAATGGAATGGAATGGAATGGAATAGAATAGAATAGAATAGAATAGAATAGAATAGAATAGAATAGAATAGAATAGAATAGAATAGAATAGAATACAATAGAATAGAATAGAATAGAATAGAATAGAATAGAATAGAATAGAATAGAATAGAATAGAATAGAATAGAATAGAATAGAATAGAATAGAATAGAATAGAATAGAATAGAATAGAATAGAATAGAATAGAATATAATAGAATAGAATAGAATAGAGAAACTATGTTTTTTGTTCAATTTTATAATTTTAAGAAGTTGCATACATGCCTCCGACTAGTTATGCATTCCCGGACTTCCTGACACCCCGTGATTTATTTTACAGAAAAAATGCTTCTTTTTAAAATTATTTAGGTAAATAATTTTAAGAAGTTGCTTCCATATTGTGTATCCTATTAGTTATGCATTCCCTCATTTTCCTGGTATCCCGAAAAATATTTAAAAAAGATCATTTTAAGACGCTACTTCCATAATTTTATAGCCAAAAATGAAGTTTAGATAAATATGCATCCGAATATCCGATCTCTAGTCATGTCACAATGTCTAACAATAAGTATCTAGTCTGTCAAGGACACGGTCAAGTTTTTTTTATTAAAAAACAAGACGTTAATTATTTCATCACATCAACATTTTGTTGATGTTCTGAGGTTTCAGAATATCTCTTACTACCTTGGCGAATATAATCGTGAGCATATGCTATGATTATCAACATTTTTGTTGGCAGCCTCCTGGCTCAATGCTTTATGTACGACAAGGGATTGGGACCAAAACTCCTCACTTAGGGCACAACATCGCAACTCCATTACTCGCCACCTTCCAGACCTCCCCTAGAGATTAATGACTATCAACCATTATTTTTCATGACCCAAAATTTTTTTGTTTATTGACTTTAGATGTTAGAATAATGTTACGGTTATTATAACTAGGCCGTTTAAGACTTTTTATTTTAATGTCTGAAAGAAATTATACCGTGTGGTTCCATCTGATGGACCGTTTTTGTTCTTTTTTGGGTGGCGTACTTAGGGACTAAGGAATATAAGGTTTCGTTTCATACCCAAAGGGTGAAAATTTGACCCTATTTATAAACCTAGTGTAGAGGATGGCACTGGAGCTCAAGCACTAAATACGTCCGTTATGTGAGAAATATATAATGCAGAATGACATGACAAACAAATTATCAAAAACAAAAACGGTAAAATTTAAAAGCATTCTAAAATCATAAAAAAATACCAATAAATATAAAAAAGGTTGGATGTCGCCAACACCTAGGCTGTCCGTTCGTCCTATCTTTAAAGGGTTGTATCTTCTGAACCATTAATAGGTATCCAGATGAGACTTGGGAAGAGATTTTGTGGACAAAAGGCGAAGGAGGTCGAATGGAAAGTGAAAAACCACCACTCACTACTTCACATAGCAACATCTGAAACCTACGAAAAGAATAACTATTTTTATTCGTAGGTCTGAAACTATCAATATGGTAAAGTATGTCTTGCTATAACCGATCGGCTCTAACAAACCAGGTTTTATAAAAAGAAACTGATTACAATTAAAATGGCAACACAGAGAATACAAAAATCTAAAATTGTTGTCGGTTTAAAAGTTTCATCAATTTAATTCATGAACTCATTCACTTAGTTTCTAATTAAATGAATAAATTCATGAAAATTCATGAATACGAATGGGAAAAGTAGAGTTTGGGTGTGCAGTGCGCACACGGAGAAAAAAAAATTTACTATGTGATAATAATTATTTCTCTCCTTCAAGGTCCTTCTTCTCTTCTTTATTCTCCTTTATTTTGTTATTTACTATTTATTTTACATATAAAGCACCGATCCATTTTTCTTTGTTTCAATTTCCTTTTCTCTGGTTGTCTTGAAGGAATCGCTTTTTATCGATAAAACCGCCATAAGGCTGCTAAATTGCTGTATGTGTGCATTTCATTCATTTCGTTCATTCATTATTTCTGTGTTACGCGGTTTTCCGTTTCGTTTAATTTTGTTTTCGTCCCGAATGACCTGTAGTGGGATCCTACAGGCAATGATTTTTTGTATATTTTTTGGTATAATTCTGGTTTAAGATGACAGATTTTAGTCACATCTACCAGAACAATAGTAATGACTTTAACCAACTTTAAATTAAATCTGGTAAAATGAATAATTGTCACAATAATATACGACAGAATTCTAGTTAAAGCAATTCGATTTTTCTAGCTTTTAGTGATAAGGCCACAGTACCCTTATAATTTTTGTTGTAAGTTATACTATTTGCCTTTTGTTTTTCGTAATAGCTTCAGCTTACCTAAGGGAAGTGTAGATGAAGCCGTGGATGTAACGCGCTCACCCAGAAAAAGTCCATTACCTCTTCTCTTAAAAAAAACCCTGATTTTATTTGCTTCAAAAAACAGACGTCTGTTTTTAGTACAGAATATTTTGTGTTTATGTTTTTTCTCCGTGTTCTATGCTTATTAATTTGGTTGATAGTTTTACAAACTTTCTGACCATGGCAGATGGTTGAGCTTATTGTATGTAGGTACTAGAGTTTCTAATTAGTATTGATAAAACTTCTCTAGAAATAATTACTACTACTAATCTCTCATGCCCCTACAAATTTTACCTCCAACTAAATTAATTTTATTCAAAGTAGATATCATTTGAGTTAAAATTTAACTTACGTTCCACAGATGAGTTACAATGACAGTGGTGCCATTGAAATTTAATTTATAGTTGCAGCGATGCGATGTATTACTCAGAGTTACGGCGTAATCATGATTTACTTGCCGGGGACAAGTGCTAAGTGTTTTGGCTTGTGGTACATGAGAGGAAATTATTTTCAATACTTACTGTGAACAATCTAATAAGTATTTTATTTAAAAATGTTATTGGCATGACACATGACATGAAAAAAAAACGTTTTGATTTTCCATACATAAAGTTTTAAAGAACCTTTTCGTTACTAGTTTTTTTTTAAAGTTATTTTAGTTATTTATTTATTTATATGGGAGCTTTAACCCTAAGGTTATGTCAGCCCCATCCTGCCTTAACCTAGAGCCTAAACAAATTAATAAAACTAAGAATAGAATAGAATAGAATTATTTGTTTCATATTATCAAATTCATAATTACATGTAAGTGCATTACATAAAAAATAAAAATGTCAAAGGATAATATGATCGTCAAGAATAAAAAATAGAACAATAAAAATGTCAACATCACTAATCTAGAGGGCAACAATGTCAAATAAATAATGTAATAGGTACAATAAGGAAATATACAATTCTAAATAATTTAAATAAAATGTCGCTACAATCTTAAAGTCAAACAAAAGTCAAACTATAACGATTACCCTTTAAAAATTACTAATGACTAGACCATAGAACTACTTTCAGTATGGGGACAAAATCGAAAAAAAAATCTACTGTCACATTTGAGTCAAATAAGTAAGTAGTATTGTATGAAACACCTTTTTTTTTTCTCGCTTTGGCTCTATTCTTAAAGTTGTTCAGTTTGATGGTCTAAACCACCCTTTCAGATATTACTATAGGCTGTTTTGCTATCTACTGTATATTTTCACTTCACATTAAATAGGTAGTAAAATTGATTGGAAACACCACAATAAAGGCACAAAGAAAACAAACAAATATTAATTATAATAATACCCTTCTGATAAATGAAAACACATTGACAAATAATCAATGCACATTTAATTAAATGGAAAACTAAAAACCACATTTGAAAAGTAGATTGGCAGATTCATTATCTCTCCGACATGAAACATAAATTATTGGAATTTCAATTTTACTTTAGTTTGTAATACAAATATTTGTAGTTTAAATTCGTATCTATTTGTTTTCAATTCGAAGAAGAGGATCAACTGTAATTTTAATGAAAAAATTATTTTAGAAGTATGTACCTAATAGGAATAATGTTTGCATGCGAAAAAATGATATTTAAATGAGCTCTGATATCAACAGCAGCAAGCACTAACAGTTAAGGAAAAATATGTTTTTTTTTTATGACAGAACTGAACTAATAACACATATAAAACCTGAACTGAACTAATAACCTAACCTAACAAAAAAACGAAAGAGAAACAAAACTTATACAATACAGCGGGGTTAAATTGAAAATACACCGGATGATTTCTATGTAAGTAATCATTTTATATATATGCACGATGCACGACGTTCTTGTTTTGTTGTATTTATATGGCACATCGATGTATTTTAAGGTGACCAGAAAAAAAAAACCTCGTCGCATTAAGCTATGTCAGGATAAGCTTTTTATGGAATGACTACGGAACGCCCACGGTGAGTCCGACACGCTCTTGGCCGGTTTTAATTTTTCTGATCAGGCTTTTGTTTCATATTCAAATTCAAATTCAAAATTTTTTATTCAAAATTCAAATTCAATTTCCAATTTTTATTTTTTATTGAATTCTATCTATATGATTTAATTTTTTGACGTCATTTTTTGACTCTACCACCGCGTCGGAAGGTGTTCCGTTGAGAGAAGATGCGGCCAGAAACTCTAAAACACACATCTTTTAAACAAAACAAAATGTACAAAGTACAATTAAAATACAATATTGCATTACATAGTGTAAAATTGTCAAGACCAGACATTTTGGTCATTCAAATAATCATCGAGTTTATAGTATGTAGTTTATATTTAGTACCGTAAGCCTATTTCCTACTAATAACAAGACAAGAGTTAAATGCGTTTTAAAAGTTACCCTGCATTTGCAGTAAGTACTTCAATTCACGTTGTTTCTTTACAAGAAGTTTTCATTTTCGTGCAAGTAAAATTTAACTTGTATTTTTCAGTAAAAGTTTCTCAGAAAATACCTTAATTGACTGGTGTAGGAATTACAAAACTTATGTCTGGCTCTACGTAAGTGTAATTCCAGCTAAACCTATAAGCCTGAACTATGAAACTTCGTTAACAAGTTATAACAAAGCATTTCTACACGAATACTCCTATCCTAAAGCAGAGCGAATGTAGTTTATAACTACCACAGATTGTGATACTAACAGTGTATTCACTTTGTTTAGTGAGTTTACATCGTAGTACCTTGACAGGATGCATAACAAGAGAAATATTTTTGTGATGCTTAAATATAAAATGTGTCTTAAATACATTTTCTAAGTTTGACTTGAACATTATAAACAACCTATCTCCAATCTTACACGAAAATAATAATTTACGTACCCTATTGAAATGGGTTCGGGTTAAGGAATCTTTATTATCCTCATAAAAATTACAATAATTGACTTACATGAGAACGTAGAAAAAGTATATTATAGATATAAACTATACTAAGTACTTAATTAACAAAGTAATGAGCGTGCTTAGCAGGTAAAACTTATTTTTAAACGCATAAAAATGTGTGTAGCTGTAGGCAGTTCGGAAAATATCGCACAATGATAAAAATATTGCGGTATTGAGTACGTTGCGTACTCGACTACAATATTTTCAATTTATCAAATACACAGTAGATCAATTTTGTAGATATGTCTAATACAATATTGGTAAGAAATATTTTTGTTTTGTTTTCTAATACATACAGATCTATAAATTGGTACAAACCAATAATCATAAATTTTTTATATTTCTCGCTTTTTTATTATTATTTATGTGAAAAATTATTAAAAATCAGTTTGCCTCTCACTCAACGGTTTGCTGGAAGAAAACTCTTTTAGAGTGAAGCTCGCCTTTGTACATTATGACATATTGTAATTTTTCATAAGAATTTTGTTTTTTGTGTACAATAAAGAATCTAAGACTTTCGGTCAGATTGAAAAAATTGAAAAACATTTATTTTTTAAGAATTGTTAGGGAAATGGGCTTTTGCAACTTTAATACACTGTGTCATTTTCATTGATTAACAAAATCGCAAATATATCTCTTAAAAAAATGTACAAACTTAATGGACAGATCCAAGTTTGTTACATATTGAAACAGCAGAAATCACGTCTCTGCATGATATCATTGCTTTATGATCTAAATTTAAGGCCCTCGTTGGCGTAGTAGGAGCTTCGGTTCTTATTGGAAAAGATCACCGAACTTAATAAGCAACGCCAGGTGTGGCCAGTCATAGGTCAAGCACCTCTGTGCTTCAGAAGATATGATTAGGTTTATGACACATTGATCGACGGCGATCTACTATGGTTTAACTTTCGCCAAGTCGATGCAAAAGAATGCGTACTCGTAAGGCATCCCAAACTAAAAGTGCTTTGTCGTAATGTCGTAACCTATATACACGTTTGTGGGCTAACAAACTGTCAACTTTATTGCAGGCAGTTGTAGCAAGGCTCATGTTTGGTATATCGAAGGTTTCAAGATGGAATAATGAGTAAAATTGTGATAGGTGGCTGGCCTTTTGCTTGGACAAATATATAATACGAGCTTTTACCCGCGACTTCGTCCGCATAAATTATATACCAGATTTTAAGTCAGACGACAAGCTATCAAAAAAAAAGTTTCATCAAAATCGGTTCAGTAATTTTTGCGTGATACTCGAACAAACAAACACCCAAACAAACAAACAAACAAACAGACAGACAAAATATCCCAAAATTATTGATTTGGAATCGGGGACAGGTAAAAACCATGTCGTAATTTTTTTTTGTAAATATCTTCAATGTACAGACATACTTCTGTTACAGTTTTATAATAGTTTAGATGAAACCCATATGCCTTAGTCATAACAAATGGGGTATTTTAGAATGAGCCGAAACCTACGGTTGGAGCAATAGATGTCCAAAACAAACTGTGGCACAAAACAGGTCTGGTTACAAGATGAACCCAGATAGCCACGAAGTGCACTCCAATAATTCTGTCTAAGTTAAAAGCCAACTGTGGGATATAACAAAGAAAATAGTTGACAGTTAGTGGCTGCATAGTGGCTGAAACATGCTAGGGATGGCAATATTAAAATTTAATTTTTGTTTCATTTTACAATTGTAGAAATTTTCTTATTTTTCTTTTCACTTTAAACAATATTATGTCTTCAAAAGCACCATTTTGAGGCATGGTTCTTCATAGGTTTACGTCCCTCTTTGAATCATCATCATCATCATCGCAGCCGATGGACGACCACTGCTGGAAATAGTCCCCCAGGGACCGGTCCTAAGCTGCCCTCATCCAACGGGTTCCCGCCGCATTCACCAGGTCGTCGGTCCATTCTATATGGGGGGCCTACCCACGCCGCGCTTTCCGGTACTAATTTGTGTGATAGATAATGTTCAGATACGTACTTTATTTTTTTTTATTTAGATTAATTGTACAATAAAGCGGTCAGCACAAGCGTCGTCAAAAACAAAGGTACGAAAACAGTCATAAATCAGCAACATGCTTCGTTAAAACAATGTAATATTATTATTATTATTTTTGTATTATTTATTTATTTATTTAATATTATAATAAGACAATCATTTGAAAATAGTTTTGTAGATTGATCTGTCGTTGGATTCTCTAACGTTTGACGACCCGATGGCTCAGTCAGTATTGACCCTGCCTTGCTTACCTATTCGAGAGTCCCGGGTTCGACACAGTCATATTTGTGTGATACAATGAATATTTATGTACCCATCATAACACAAGTCTGAACTAGATTAATGAAAAATTTCGATTTGGATTTTTTTGTACTTTTAAACGGATCTCTATGTGGCGGCAATGTCCAAGATATTAATAAATTTAATAACAACAAATTTTTTTTCTCTTCTGTGTGTCGTATGAAACGATGAGATAAGGTGTATTTTGCAGTGTTTTGTTAGTAAAATGCCAGCAAACTATCAGCAACTTGACACGTTCCGTTCAGAAGCCCGAAATAATGTTTAAAGTAAACATTGCTTCAACTAATAGCTTTAAAAGTTAGTTGTTTGTTGTTGCAAAGTTGCTGACCGCTTTGATCGCGTCTATACATAAGTATGTTGGTACGTATCACAAGATTAGTTGTAACCTCGAATCCGTGTATACTCTTATATATTCCGTGCCACTGTAAATACACGCGGATACCCGCGTATTTTGGAAAACATTAAATTCTTATATTTTTTGTTTAATTGAATTGAACGATCCCGATGAAATAAAAACTCATATTACTCCAAGTTATGAAACAGTTTTTTTTTTCTATTTCATTTATTTATTTACTAAACAATTTACACAGCTTCAAAGAGGAACTCCAATACGCCATGTAAGTAACAAATCAAACAATAATATTACATTTTCCTCCAACTTTTTAAACATTCTCAGAAAAGGTCAGGCATTCTCGTAAACAATCAGACCAGCGGTCAGCAAAAACGTCAAACTGTGGTGAGTGTTGCAGCAGCGTGGTGAGACATCTGAGGGCGAGCACGAGCAGAGAGTGTTGGTGCGCCGCCGCGCGCGCCGCCGGCATGCGGCGCGGCCAGCAGCCGGTGACGACGCGCGCGCACGTAGTTGTTGGGCACGAATAGGCGGAGGGCCCGGCTGACTAATTCGGGACAGTCTGATTGACCACACAGGAAACGGCACACTTTTATGAGAGAGTCGAAGGTGAGCCGCGTCTGTAGCGGTGGGATAAATTTTTTTCATGTTTGCTAATTGCTCCCGTAGTAAAAGTTGTTCAGTTTGATCGTCTGGGACCAACCATGATAGTTTGGAAGGTGTTTAAAATCACTCCGTACATAATACAAAAGCTTATGGAGGTGCTACTTGGGAATGTTCCTCCATTGAAAAGGGAAGTACTTCCGCCAGGCTAGGTGTGATGCCTGGGGACCGGCCATGGTCCAACAGTTCTTAGTTGGACCTTGTATATGTATCGAATCTCTGTGATTATTTCTCTTGCGCGATTTATGTCTCGCATTCGATTGTGAACCTTATGTGTAGTAGGTTACGAGTTACGTATTTACGATGAACGTTGTCTTTGTATGTAGCATGTTTCCGCGAGCGACGGTATCGCCATCTGTTGGCATCTTTGCTATAACTTGTGGGTGCTGACCATCTGTAGTAGTTCCCCACAAGCTTATTACATTTATTACACCTTGTATTTTTTGAGAATTGCCAACCCTAGAAATTTTAGTATTAGGTGTTGTAAAAGCAAGGTATGAAATAGCAGATCTCAGGTGGTCCTTATTTACGAGAGTGCGCGTTCAAAGCGTATTTTGTATCACATATAGCTCGTTTCAAATGGTTTTTGGATATTGATAGTATTTGCTTTTGCACTTTATGACTCGGTTTCTAGATTTAATAAGTATATTTCATTTTTATGGCGTAGCTCGCAGGTCGATAGCACATAAAAAAGAAACAAATTATTTAGTATAAACATTTAGACACAAGCTATAAATATAAAATATCTTCAGATACTAATTTAGAATAATACAAAAACCATAGAAAACTATGTAGAGAAATATTGCTTTGTTCGATGTACCTACTGATCATGCCTTTAAAAAACGAAGGATTCTTTTATATACTATAGCGGCCCGTCCCGGCTTCGCACGGGTGGATGTCTAATCTTTTCTAGCAATAAATAAAGCCTATGTTACTCAGGGTGAATGTAGCTTTCTAATGGTGAAAGAATTTTTGAAATCGGCATAGTAGTTTTTGAGTTTATTCATTACATACATACAAACATACAAAAATAGGTACAAATCTTTCCTCTTTATAATATTAGTGTAGAAAAGTAAACACCCTTTTAATTTTTCTAAGCTAGAAACTCACACACGGTGGACCGACGACCTGCTCAAGGCGGCGGGAACCCGTCGTTATGGCGATCCTAGGTAGACCTAGGATCGCCATAACCACCGGTTCTGCGCCGGTTCTGGTTCTGGACCTAGAGGTCCAGCAGTGGACGTCCATCGGCTGAGATGGTGATGATGATCCAGACCAGAAACTATACGGCATAACAATACAACCTAACCTAACAAAATAGTTTAATTATTAACAACCACTTACAGTTTAACTAAAAGCCCGAATTCACGGTCAATTTCTATCACGTTCCGGTTACAAGGATCTTACGTCACGGCTGGTTCACACAGGCTCTAGTCTAATTGGCCGAATAGAGTCCCATTATACATAGTTTACTTAGCACTTACACATAAATAAACTCACAACCATAGTCAGTTCGGAGTGCTCAGAAGTTTTGCTGCAGCATCTGTCTTTTGCAGATTGAACCCATCAATAGAACCTTTTTTCTTAATACTCGTGGATGGAGAAAAATGGGGTAGTCCATTTAGCCGGAACAATACGGTGAAAATAAACGCATAATTATTTGATGAATAAAACGCAACTACAGTTTGTGTATGCATTCGTCGATGTTTTTTGTTAAGGGTTTCCAAAATCATAGATTTAATGAATGAATTAATTAGTAGGTAATATTCTATAGTAATGTATAGGATAAAGAGCAGAGTTGTATGCTCTTTCTGTTCTGCAGTAATATGTGTAGATCAAGGTAGATAGACAAACAAGCATATCGTGCTTGTTCGTCGTTCTACCTTGATTCTTGGTTCTACATTGAGCACGATATGCTTGTTTGTCTATCTACCTTGATCTACACATATTACTGCATACACTGGAGTATTTAGTTATTGGTCTTATCTGAAATCTTGCAGTAGGAGTCAAGCTGAAAAGGTTTTCTAGACATTTCGGCTACAAGTCTAACCATCCTTATTGTAATAATTTATTGCATATCCGATATAGCCACAATGCACGGAATTAATTCGAAGAGTGGTCGTATATCTACATAAAAATACATTAGCTGGAAAATGCCCAAGCAACAATCCCAAGAAATAAAGTATAAGTTATATCATATCCCTTACCCAAATCTGAATAAATCACGCGCCTAAACACATTACTCAGTAAACCATCATGCCTACGTTAAAGTTAGAATGAGATTTATTGACATTTCCCAAGATGCGTGCGTATGTCCAAAAGTTGGAGGTAACTTCGTAAGTTGGTCTAATTTATAAGATATTTCTTTCAACAACTTGGTTACCTAGATTTCGTTAAATATGATTACGCTTCAATTTTCATTTTATTTTGAAAATCCTGCTACTTAATTATTTTAGATTCTTAAAATAAAAGAAAGCTTAAACCCACGTAAAGTCGTTGCTTACATAGATTGATTTCTGGTCATTGGACCAGAAATAATTGTCATTTGTATTGACAAATAAAAAATAATATCAAGGCATCACACATAACTTATCAACTCTTGGATTTTTTTTGTCATTGTATCGGATCGTTGTAGTATGAGAGAGCTGACTAAACAACTATTCCGACTCCCCGAGGCGATGTTACTGTAAAGGGAGAAGAAATAGAGGAACCGTTCCGTGTTTTGTCCTATTCTCTCAATAAGAGATGCATGAAACTAAGGCTGCTCAAGTTATAAAAGAAGATCGACTATCGATGTAACCACTTTTTTGTATGAAGAACAGTCGGTGCGGGGTCTCTATTTATTCTATTATCATCCTTTTATTTCCACATTCACCAACAAACATCATTCGCAGGGCATTGGTGTCTGCGGGAGTACCGTGTGTCAAGGAACCAACTGGTTTATCTCGATCGGACGGCAAGCGTCCCGATGGCCGCACGTTGATTCCCTGGGAGAAGGGCCGTTGCTTGGTCTGGGATGCGACGTGCTGCTGTACCTTTGCGGCTTCCCATCTGTCTGGGTCCGCGAGGTGTGCGGGATCTGCTGCGGAGTCGTCGGCCAAGTTAAAACATACAAGGTATGCTGACCTGGAGTCCGCGTATCTGTTTGTTCCGGTAGCGGTGGAAACGGCGGGTACGTGGGGGACGGAGGCAAAGAAATTTATTAACGAGATTGGCCGACGGCTACGTCAGAAAGGTCTGGACTGCCGGTCTGGGTCGTATCTCGTCCAAAGGATATCACTGGCTATCCAGAGAGGCAATGCAGCCAGCATCATGGGTACCTTTGGGCGGGATTTGGTGCGGGGCGGTTTATTTGATTAGATTAAGTTGTTTGACGACGCATGTGCGGATTTATTTATTGTATTGACGATGCTTGTTGCAGAATGTTCCCGTATTTGTGGGTCGGACGACGCTACTTCTGGCAGAAAAATTTAGATTTTTAGTGTGGCATGCATGACGAAACGTGTTTTGGATTGTTTCCTATGTACCAATTTGCGCAATAAATATGAACTATACTTCATACCAACAAATTGCAGGCGCAAGTGAATTAAGTGCAGTATGAAATTTTCATTCCAGATAAAGGCATAACTATTAAAAACCTTTATTAACGGCCAAGAAAATGATCCAAAGGTTATAACTTGAGTCGCTGTTAAAGGTCCCGTAGGACCGTCATACATTATAGTTTGGAATAAGCCGTCTCACATGTTGAAAATTTAAGTGCTGTGCCAATGTTGTTAGGTCTGCTTACAATTTAATTTCTAGTCGTAATTGCCAGGATGTGCTCCTAGGTTTAATGAGCTGGGACGTTGGCTACACACGACGCACATTATTGTATTATGTAGGATACTATAAAGGAAATTGGGTTTATTTAGGCAGTCTATTTTTAAATACAGTAACTTAGTAGTAAGTAATCTTTATTTGCTTGTTTATACAGTATTACAGATAACATATGGAACAGAGACGTGGTACATTATAGTCATACATCATACATTATAGTTTGGAATAAGCCGTCTCACATGTTGAAAATTTAAGTGCTGTGCCAATGTTGTTAGGTCTGCTTACAATTTAATTTCTAGTCGTAATTGCCAGGATGTGCTCCTAGGTTTAATGAGCTGGGACGTTGGCTACACACGACGCACATTATTGTATTATGTAGGTTACTATAAAGGAAATTGGGTTTATTTAGGCAGTCTATTTTTAAATACAGTAACTTAGTAGTAAGTAATCTTTATTTGCTTGTTTATACAGTATTACAGATAACATATGGAACAGAGACGTGGTCACTCGCTCCAGGCCTCATAAAAAGGCTGAAAGTCACCCATAGGGTAATGGAGAGTGCTATGCTTGGAGTTTCCCTACGAGATCGATAGAAATGAAGAGATACGCTTCTGCGTATTTCTCATTGCTTGCAGAACCGATGGCCGATGAGGCCGAAAAGTTCTCGAGTGGCGACCGCGTGCCGGAAAGCGCAGCGTGGGTAGGCCCACCCACAAGGTGGACCGACGACCTGGTGAAAGCGGCGGGAACCTGTTGGATAAAGGCAGTGCAGGACCGGTCGTTATGGCGATCCTTGGGGGAGGCCTATGTCCAGCAGTGGACATCCATCGGCTGAGATGTTGATTAAAGATGATAGGTACAAAAATTTAGGTTCTCCTAGATCAGCCATGCAAATATGAGTACCTAATTTTAGGTATAGTAGTACAAGCAATGATTGAATTGATGAAAGATTAAGTTACCAATTCATATTAGGGTATATAAATATAATGTTAAGAAATGCAGACCACCCTTCTGCGACATCCACATAATTATGGCGCATAGCCGAATTATCTAGAAACGTCTGCACATCCACTTAACATTACCATTAACGTGACGCCGCGCAGACGCACCCAGCACACCATGAGAATTCCAGACAAGAAACATTCGCAAGCCATAAAACTACTAATTTATGGTTAGTCCTAATGCATTTTCTTATCTCAAGATGCATTTCACTAAAACATTCCCAGGACCCAAAAATGCAATAGACATTGAGAAGAGATAAACTTATCTAATTTATTGCGGAACACGTCAACCCTTATCATCGAAGAATCTAGAAAGCAACCCCTGGCCTACGTGACAACACACACGTGCATTATCGAGGATCGGGATAAATATCCCAGACAGGCATCACTGAGGGCAGTCCTGACTGAGAATCCAGACCGAGCAATCAAGCTCTCATCTTCCGCGTCGCGGCGCAAACTCCAAATCGTTTGCGCAAGTCGCTCATCGTAATCTAATCACGTTAGCTGATAAATTAAATTAATGATAATTGTAATTAATTCCTTAATAAACTTCATCGAAAAGTAAGAAGACACTTTTAATTCTACTCATCGACGTCCCACAAGAAGCGACAGTCAGAAACTCCAATCATCGGTGACATCGGTACTCCATACCCGGTGTCAGCGCCCCTACATAACTATAACAATAATTACATACTTAATTTTTTACATACATACATAATTACATACTTACATTATACACCTAAACAATAATCAATTTCAGGGTGATCAGGAACTACGCTACCACTAATCAACTCTATTTGATGGTTCTGGACAAGGTGCCGAGTTGTGGAAAGATTTTGTCTCCTTGTAGGTATCATACTAATTTAATTTAAACTTGACCATTATCTTTATTATAAGTGTTATAATAAAAATGTTGTGGTATGCATTGATGTATTGATTGACAAAGTCGCAGGCAAAAGCTTATATTACGAGAGATAAGTGTACTTTTTGCAACCATAAGCAGCAAGGCTGATTCAGTGTTTATAGGGTGTAGAGCACCTCTGTGATGGGGTTGACGTCGGTCTGCCTGCATATCGTCAGTCGGTTTAGGAGATACAGCCGTTCAAAGGTGAGTTATGGGTGCAAAAAACGGCCGATCAGCAGCAAGGCTGATCGTATGATACTATTGTAATATGCACTGAGGCTATGTGAACAGTACAAAAACTGACGTGGTTCATCAGTCGGTTTAGGAGATACAGCCGTTCAAAGGTCAGTTATTTGTGCAAAAAACGGCCGATCAGCAGCAAGGCTGATCATAGGATACTATTGTAATATGCACTGTAGCTAAGTGAACAGTACAAAAACTGACATGATCCGTCAGTCGGTTTGGTAGGTACAGCCGTTCAAAGTTTCAAAAAATAATGGTAATAAAAAAAATAATGATTTCCCGAAAGGATGATCATAGGATATTATTGTAATATGCACTGTAGTTATGTGAACAGTAAAAAAACTGACATGATCCGTCACTCGGTTTAGTAGGTACAGCCGTTCAAAGTTGCAAAAATTAATAGTTAAAAAAAATAATGATCTCCCGAAAGGATGATTATAGGATATTATTGTAATATGCACTGTAGTTATGTGAACAGTACAAAAACTGACATGATCTGTCAGTCGGTTTAGTAGGTACAGCCGTTCAAACTTGCAAAAATTAATTTTTACAATAAAAAATAATGATCTCCCGAAAGGATGATCATAGAATTTTATTGCAATATGCACTGTAGTTACTATACGCAGTAGCTATGTTAACACTATTTAAACTGACATGATAATGTCGGTCAGTTTAACAGTTATTACCCCTAGTTAAAAAGAAACTTGCTGCTAAAAATTATTAGAAGTAGTTTAGTGGTTCTGAGTTTCGTTAGGTACTAGTATTGAAAAGTGAATGTTCAGAGTTTTATCTCTTTGATATCTTCCTGATTTGTATCTCTGACTATCCCCTCGGGGAATATAGTCAAAAGCACTATGCTATGTTGTGCTTGTAATGAACATGATTCGTCAATCAGATTACATACAGTCGTTCAAAGCTCATGGTTGCAAAAGAATAACGATCTCCAATAAAAGGCTGATTATGTGGTGTAGCTATGTAAGTACTGTTAAACTGACATGCTAATTATGTCAGTCCGTCAGTAGTTATCAAGGAACATACTACTCGTAGTCAAAGAATAATTATATACATATACTAACGTAAACCGTAGTCTTAATCACTGCTAGCAGAGAGAGGTGAGTTACGATTACGTTGAAAAAATCAAGGGGCACAACACAACCGAGGACTGTGCCGAAGGAAATTTTGGAGTGAAAACTTAGTCTATCCTTTTTGGTAGTTAGATATGATCCGAGCATACCTCGCAGGTAATCAACAGTAGGTAGAATAACTTGCACAACATGAACAACTCGGTCGACTTGGACAACTCGGACAACTCAGTCAAATGATTTGACTTGTTCAAGTTGTTCATGTTGTCCAATTAAGTACTTTCGACAACAAAACATCTCGGACAACATGAAAAACTTGGTCAACTTGGACAACTCTGACAACATTGTGTAAGTTGACCAAATCGTCAGAGCTGTTTATGTTGCCCGAGTTTTTCATGTTGTTCGAGTTGTTCATTTGAACACCTCGACCACGACAAAGTTCTAATAGCGATATTTCAGCCATCCCGGGTCTTCGAAACGATCCTGGGATTGTTAATAATTTATACCAATACCGTCTTATAACCAGCCTTAATGGCGGTAAAAATTTTTTGCAGCCATGACCTTTGAACGGCTGTACCTACTAAACCGACTGACGAATCATGTCAGTTTTTATACTGTTCACATAGCTAGAGTGCATACTACAATAATATAATATATAATATAATATAATATGATTATTCTTATATCTGACGTCAGATTCGTGTTAAAAGATCACAGAAACCCCCAGACATCGATTTTGGATGCAATCGGTCGAGAAACAAAAAGTTAAAGATGGCGGCCACTTTTCTCAAATCTGACATTGGATTCATGTTCGGTGTCCACACGGACCCTCAGGTTTTGGAAGCAATCGGTTGATTGAGAAACAAAAAAGTTCAAGATAAAAATATATGAGAAAAATATATAGTAGGCAAAACTACTATATTTTGATGAGCAAATAATTTATAGAGAATTTAAATATATTGGTACTTAGGTCCAATAAAAATGACCAATTACTTAACATTATTTTAACAATTTTCTTTCTCTTCAACACAATTTGTTCCATAAACAATTTTCTACTAAATATAATACTGAAAAGTGACAACAAGTTTTCCTAAAGTCAGATTTATCTTTTCTTTTTTTTAAATTATATTATTTCTGTATCGAATCCAGTGACTTCTGCGTTTACAGGATGCTTTATTTTCTATAACGAATATTAAATAGAGAAATGATTGTTCCTTAAAAATAAAAACCAATAAATTAAAAATTCAATACAAAAAGTAGCAAATAAAATCTTTTTGAAAAAATTTAAATTAACGAATTCGAAAAATACTATATTTTTTCTTATTTTTCCCCGATCTACTATATTTTTTCGGGCACTAAGGCTCGAAATACTATATTTGGTCTAAAAAAAGTTGGCAACCCTAGTTGAGATGTTCGGAGTCCACGCGTACCTTCATTATATCGAATTTAGGAGCAAACGATTTAGTAACTAAAGAGTTAAAGAAAGCAACCATGTGATTCAGATTCAGACATGTGCGTTCGTTCATGAGTGTATGCGGGAGGGAAGGAGAGGGGGGGGGGGGGTGTATGTGGAGGTGTGTTTTTAGCCCAGGTTTTCTGTGGATTCTTGGATTAATTTAGAATGACATGGTAAACTTTTAAATCGTTACTTAAATTAACGAATACACACACCCACACTGCTACCTACATACATACCTACCTACATATCTTCCTGCATACATACCTACATACCTACCTACATAACATACATACTTACAAACCTAGCTACCTGCATACATACCTACAAACCTACCTACTCCTCCCCCTTTATAATTTGCCCTTTTCACAAATCCGGGCGGGTCTACCTTTTTTCTGAATGCCGAACTCGCCCTGTGTTGAAGGCGACATGTCCCCTTCCTATTTCTAAAGAGTGGCAACTCGCCGCAAGGCGAGATTTTTTACTGGCGAGTTGTCACCGAACTCGAAAATGTATACCTGTTTCTGCTGTTTCGTTTAAGCGGCATAAATTGTCATGTTTGTGTTCGGTAGCGCAAATAAAAGAATATTTTATTTTACCTCATAAATACTTTCATACTGATAATTAAAGCAATTTGCGCGAAATTATTCCCTAACCTTTGCAAAATATCAAAAATGCACAACGTTAGTGTTCAATTTTTCACTTCTACCGGCACTCACGGAGGGCAACCCGTTGTTTTTTTTTTTCATTTTAGCGTTTATAACCGGTGAATTGTTAGACAATGATTTCAGTTTTAATTTCAGTGTCTACCATAGAGTACGAAGAGATGGCATATCGGCTTGTTTCTATAGAAAATGTTATCGCCAACAAAGGGGGTGAAAAACGGGTGAGGGGAAGGGTTAACATTTAAATACGCTACTTCCCGCTAGATGTGTATGATATGACGTCAGGCGCAGTTGAGTATCTGTGCACAGTTCGATACAACATCTCTATCCCAGGGGAGCGCGTTATTTTCTCTATGGTGTCTACATATCTACTGCGTATAGTGCGTATATGACAATACTTTCATATGATCAGGCTTTCCGGTAGTCATAAAATCTTTATAAACATTAATTTGTTCAACTTTGAACGGCTGTACAGTCAGCAGCAATAAGTTATTATACACTTTAGTACTACGGCGTAGAACAAAAGTGTATGCAACTTATTGCTGCTGACTGTACCTACTAAACCAAGTGACGGATTATCTCAGTTTTTATCGTGTTCACATAACTACAGTGCATATTACAATAATATCCTATAATCATCCTTTCGGGAGATCATTATTTTTTTTGTAACCATTAATTTTTGCAACTTTGAACTGCTGTACCTACTAAACCGAGTGACGGATCATGTCAGTTTTTTTAGTGTTCACATAACTACAGTGCATATTACAATAATATCCTACAATCATCCTTTCGGAACATCATTATTTGTTTGTAACCATTAATTTTTGCAACTTTGAACGGCTGTACCTACTAAACCGAGTGACGGATCATGTCAGTTTTTTTACTGTTCACATAACTACAGTGCATATTAAAATAATATCCTATGATCATCCTTTCGGGAGATGGATATTTTTTTATTACCATTAATTTTTGAAACTTTGAACGGCTGTACCTACCAAACCGACTGACGGATCATGTCAGTTTTTGTACTGTTCACTTAGCTACAGTGCATATTACAATAGTATCCTGTGATCAGCCTTGCTGCTGATCGGCCGTTTTTTGCACACATAACTGACCTTTGAACGGCTGTATCTCCTAAACCGACTGATGAACCACGTCAGTTTTTGTACTGTTCACATAGCCTCAGTGCATATTACAATAGTATTATACGATCAGCCTTGCTGCTGATCGGCCATTTTTTGCACCCATAACTCACCTTTGAACGGCTGTATCTCCTAAACCGACTGACGATATGCAGGCAGATCGACGTCAACCCCATCACAGAGATGCTCTACACCCTATAAACACTGAATCAGCCTTGCTGCTTATGGTTGCAAAAAGTACACTTATCTCTTATACTATTAGTATCCAACATCCGACCTGTGGCCTACTGTAAATGTAAAGTTTATTATAAATTTAAAACATGTAGGCGTATGGCATTTCGTTACATATTACTCAAAACTGTTTGTTCTACCCACACGTCAAGATTAACCCTCAGGTGTAGTATATTGTTATGGAAATTTGTATACTTACATCCAAAGGTAATTCAATTACAAAGGTTTTCTATTTGATACCAACTTGATTAAACTTTAATTATAATGATTGCTCTAAAATGGTAAAGAAAATATGGCGAGGCAGTACACCATACCCAGGGCTTGAAATACCGGTATTTTTGGTAATCAGTACACCCTATTGGCCTTTGTGTGATACCAGTTCCAGGTATTGGTGCCCGTACCAAACGTAGCACGTAGCACAGAACCTGTACTTTTGGTAGGTACGTACCGCTTTCAAGCCCTACGCCCACCATAGACGACGATTTTTTAAACTTCTAAATGACCAAATACAGCGTTGTTCAAGGACTACTGCTTATTATTGCAGATAATTGGAGGTACCACGAAGGGTCTACCGAGCCAGTAAATGAACTTAAGAATCCACTTAGGACACCCATTATTATTATTATTATTTGGGGTTTTGGGCCTTGAGAGGCTTGCTAAGCCTGTGCCACGTAGACCATCGCTGGTCCTTTGTGAACGCCCTTTTTCTAGTTCCTTACCAATCTCCACTGCGGCCAGAAATCGCAGTAGATTCTTGATCGGGATAGTTTGTATCTCATCTGGTGTCAGTACCTGCCTACCCAGATGAGTGCTGCGTTTGTACATCAGGGGGCCACAATCACATAGGAGGTGCAGAGGAGTTTCCATCTCCTCCTTACAGAATCTGCAGCCGGTCGTGTCACTTAAATTCAGTGTGTGCATGTGCTTATTTAGTGACCTTGCTATTGTACAAATTTGATCCTTTCTGAGGGCAAGGAGACCGTTTGCAAGTTTGCGATTGTAGCCTTTGATAAGTGCTTTGGATTGGCCCATGCCTGGGGTGTTACACCAAAGCTTTATTGCCTCACCAAAGCTGGCCCTATTCAAAGAATCTCGCGTTAGACTATTTGGGTAGGACACCGATATTAAATATATGTGAACCAGCGGGGTATGCACGTTGCTGGAAATACGCGGATCGTGTGGCGGGAATCTATGAGAAGTGACGAAGAAGTACCCTGGTAGCTCTCTAGGTCAACCGTGCAAATGAAATTACACCCAGATAGAATATGGACCCCGGCACTGGGACTACGCGGCGGATTGGGCATCGGTGAAAATCGCGAGGAAACCTGCATGCGGTGAACTAGAAAATCGGATGCATTTGCGAAGATCAGATAATGTATGTACGAGCAACCAACGTGTTATATTTACCTGTGTTTGATCTTATTTTATCATTTGCATAAATCAGTTCGCAATTCGCCATCAATAGACCCACGCGTCTACTCATTAAATCATTTTATTTTATATCAAGTCAATAAGTTCCAAAAATATTGTATTATCATATTAGTTATGAAGTTTAATAATTTTTCTATCAAATCAATTACATACTTTGTTTCGGTACTAGAATTACACAGAATCATACACTCACGACTGTAATTTCTCTTGGGGCGGTCTGAAACATTGGGGTATACCCCAATTTGCGTAATATAAAATGACTATGCAATCTCATTTATGGCACAGGCAAGCATACAAAATATTTGTATTAATTGTAGTAATGTTTTAGACCGCCCCCCAAAAGAAATTACAGTCGTGAGTGTATGATTGTTTGTATTTCTACTTCCTATTATTAGTCCACAGCAGATTGCAGACATTAAATCAAATCTAGTAATTGTATTTAGTTATTGATTGAAACAGTGACGATTAGCATAATTAATAGATTAGGATTGACGTGAATGTTGGTACAAGCGATTCCTTTGTCTGTTTGTACGATGGATTTGTTGTAGATACTCTTGTTGATAAGCAAGTGGTGCACGCGACTTCGTGCGCGCAGATCAATGAAACACGTAGGTAATAGGTATATAATTATAGTGTGACGCACCGCGGGATATCATCCCTTTCTGGTTGACATCCCACATATCTGCACCAAGCGCCATTCCGATTATATAATGCGCACTGCCAAGGAGTGGAATGCCCTGCCTGCGTCAGTGTTTCCGAGCGCTTACAACCCGAATTCCTTCAAAGTACGAGTGAATAGGCTTCTTCTGGGTAAGCTCGCTACATCTTCGACCCCATCTTCGTCCTGAGGACTGGATTGAGGTCAAAAGCAAACCCATCCTTAATAATAAAAAAAAAGTGTCTATCTTAGTATGCTGACAATTTTTTAAGGGGATGATCAGACCGTCAAACTGAAAAATTTTCTCCAACATTGAAATCGCTAAAAAAATCAGCTGTTCCATGCAAAACCGCAACCTGCTTGAGCCAAATGTATGTGACGGCAGATTTGTTTTCTCGATTTCGATGTTAGATATAAAGATAGATAGATAACACGCCCCATAGATAAAGATGTTCAGTTTTATAGTTTGATAATCTCCTTGAAATAGTGTCAGCATATTAAGAAGGACCCTGTATAACCATCATCAGCCCGGTAAACCCGACCGCTGCTGAATATAGGCCTCTTTCATTTTCACATCAACTAGAACGAATGGTCCAACGCTATCGCTTGGCTCATCCTTTGTTTACCGGTTGCTCCTCCCACGGTACCCATTCCGTTAATACTTTCGATCTCGTATTCCTAACACGTATAGTGTATACCTACTTGAAAACTTTAACTTTTCATATTTTTTTATTACATGCCCGGATTGCGATGAAAATTGTTACTTGAAACTAAGTGGTAATCAATTCTGATTGATAGTACCTAGTCTTTAAGTGATGCGGGCACAAACAAACGCACACGAAGAAGCCGATATCTGTGTATTTGTCTATTTGTATGTAACAATTTATTGAGAAATAAAATTATTTTGTATTGTATTGTTGTATTTGATAAACAGCTAAATTCTAAAAACTATTAACATCACCATTATCAGCCTATTATGGACTGCAGGGCACAGGTGGTAATAGAGAGTGAATAGGTGTTAGTAATATAACACGCGTGCCCAATGTGGATTGGTAGACTTCACATCCGCATCAGAATTTCTTCTTCAGCTTATGCAGGTTTCCTCGCGATGTTTTCCTTCACAGTTTGGGAGCAATCGGTATTACGTACATAAATTAGAAAAGCTTATTGGTACATGGCATGCCGTCCGTGCGGATTCGAACTTGAACCCTCGTGATTAAGTGTCCATACCTCTTCAGAACGCGCCACCGACGCTCTCCGCTCGTTGTAACAACTGTAAATTCGAAACCCTTTGCAAAGCTAAAACGCAATAGTACATCCAAAGCTTAGCTTTTAGTCTATACTAATACGCAAGTTATTTCCAAACAAATCAGCAGTTTCGACAGCAGAACAACGCAAACACAAGTCGAAGTTAGATGCCATAGCGCGCACTTTATCCGCATTCACCCACCTATGCATAGAACTAAAGTGCCCCTATAAATTTTGCTTGGTGTAAGTTTAAGCGAGAAACTTGGAGCTAAGGATACTAGATGTGAAGGAGATTAGTGAAGTGGTAATCCTCATCACAATCTTTTACGTTCTATTCAATTTATGAAAATGACCATAACAATTTAATGAATGGATGAATTCTCATAGCCGATTTTGACTACAGCGACTGCTTTATAAGTAGACCAGTCGGTGTGTCGGCTCTACTTTTACATAACGACAAGGTTCGGTAAAATCTGTTTGCGATTGAACTGAGAAGGATAGCCGAATGAGGAGTCGGCTCGGCTTCCCTGCAGTGAGTGGATAATGAACTAGTGATGATTTAATGCCTCTGTCATCACACAATGCCAATGCCGAGGATAGATCACGTTTACCTAGAAGATGCCTCCGAGTAGTCCCTCGCCTTGAAGACACCGATGTTCATTAGTATCTGGAAACACACGCAGGAAAGGCCTTCTGCTCTATCTATTAATCCAGTACCTTTTTGTTGCTTTTTAAAGCGGTTTCTGAGTCTCCACCAGACTAACGTGAAATGAACCTTTAGCAGATCTTTTGTGATCGCTACTATATTACAGTTCACTGTATATATCAACTTCCTATAGGAACTGTGGGATTTCTTCAACAATGAAAGGTTTTAATCCACTCGGGGTGAAAGCTTATTTTTATCGTTTGTGCATTCGTGAGTCACATTCACAAAGGTAAATGGGGGTTTCGTCCACTTCCAGGCATAACCTACAAATTTTCATGTCCTGGATACCTAGGATCGTATCTAGTAACCTTAGATCTCTGTGGAAACTTTTCCCCGAAGGCGTATATTTCTCCATACAGGGTGTCCCAGTATCTAATAAAGTGGTCACAGTCGAAGCAAGATTAACAGCGTCTCTTTATTATTGTTTGTGTTAGGGTTTGTGCATATTGGCGTTAAGGAAATAAACATACTTTATTGTCTCTAGTGGCGAAAAGGAGAGAAAGATGGTCTTTGATTTTTGTGTTTTATTACTATGGATGGATACAAATTAGACATTCTTGTGCCATGTTCAGTGTGTATGCTTCTTAAGCAAAGTGGTTCCGGCTTATCATAACTCACCCCAGTTTTTCCCAAGGGTGTCATGTGAGGTGTTTAAGGTGTAAGAGGTAACTAGTGTTTTTTTTTTGGGTGAAAGATAAGCGCACTAATCACCAATTGACACGAAATTCCATCCTGAAATCTTCAATATGATAAATGTGACTACGTCATCTACATTAAATGAATTATTGACCTTGTGAGTTTATACTGTCTGTCTGTACAAACTATAAGAAAATAATTATAATGGTCTTCGATGCTTATTTGCTCTGATACTAAATAAACTTACTGTTTCCAACATCTGAGTCACTTTACAGGTACAGGTACAAATTAATCTCATTTATTGCACTGAGAAAGTGCAATTGCATTTCGCGCGTCGTCGCAACTATTAAACAAGCTTATCGAAGAGTTACAAATAGAAAGTGTTCGATTCAGGTAGTTTATTCTGTAAGTTAGTAAGGCTGAAGAGCCGTAAGAATTTCTTGAAGTGTGTCGAGCCAATTCAAAGTGAGGCTTCTCAGGCTAGACTCGGTCTTTGGCGGGAACGCACCACTCTTCCTGACCCGTTTGTTCCTCTCAAGAAAAGCCTCCCACCAGGACGGGAGCTGCCCAGGTCGATTTGGAGGTGCTTAAATAGACTCCAAACTCAGGTTGGCCGGAGTAAAGAAAATCTGTTCAAGTGGGGCTACACAGACGGGTTGAACCTTGGATGCGAATGCGGTGTTTCTCCTCAGACTATCGCCGATCTTGTGTCCTGCCCTACCTGCCCGGACACCTGCACGCGAACGGAGCTTATGGACGCTGCTGATAATGCTATCCGTGTGCCGAAATACTGGGCTGTAAAGATTTAAATGACATGCCGTAGACTCGAGAAGAGAAGAGAAGAAGGTAGTTTATTTTATAGAACAAAAATAATAAGAATTCTTGATAGTAATCTTGATATTGATACACGACAAAATTTCACCTTGATTTTGACTACTGAACTATTTAAAGTAAACTAAATATTTTAAAACAAAAAGTCTAAAAATTTAACCGAACAAATAACAAAACTAACTAATGCTAGAGGATTTTCGACCTTCGTGTATCGTAAAAGCAAATCGATAGTTAATCAAAAATACGTACAAGGTTTCCTTAAATCCCTAAAAATAATTGAAAAATACTTTGAATTGTACAAGACGGCAACAGAAATTGAAAAACACAATTCTAATTTGAAATTCCTTAGTCCCCAAATGCCTCAATTTATTGAAACAATACATTCGCCCTATTTCCAATCATTTTTATCGTACCATCGAGAACCATTAAAATCTGAGTCATGCAACTATATTCCAAAATATTTACATTTAAAATAAAATTGTTTATGAAATCTTTTTTTTTTCGTATTTTGATACCATTTAAAATAGTAACTTGACGTCAATACATAGATGTAGACGGAATGTGTACACATCGTTTTCCAAAAGACATTAAGTTCTTGGAACAAATTATCATTATTTAGTCCAATCGATTTCGATTATGGTGACTGCTTTCTTTCACGCTGCTATTGGCATGACAGTGATTGAGAGATTCATCGCTTGGCTGTCATATTATCGTTTGTATACCTCCTGAAACGGCATTGAAGCATGAAAACTTTTCACGACGCACGTCACATGGCGACACATCAAGCTATACAAAACCAATATAAGCTGGTCGCGAGAGATATACATTAGTCGTCCTACGCGCGGCCAGCTTATATTGGTTTTCGCCGCGCGTACATACATACAACAAAATTATTTGGTTACTCTTATTTGAAAGAAGATACAACAAATATCGCGTTGTCTAGCCGACATACATATCAAATCAGACAACATTTTCAAAGATAATTGCCGTTTTTTTCCTAGATGAGTCAACTCTTAACATTTTTAGTTCAGAAGCTGTTCAAAAACCGCTAAAGTTGTCTTCTAAAAAATCATTCCTATTCTTTATCTGGGTAAGACGATGTTTAGAAAATTACAGAAGCAGTGTGTCTCGTTCGAGCTAGAATCTCTAAAACCCATAATCCGATTTCACTTGGCAGTGGTTTTGCCTGAGAAGCATTTCGATGTCATAGAGAGTGTATTTGAGAAAAGTTTTACTTGAGCCTTCTAAATCCTAGCACTGTGTTCCCATTTGCCGTATGTGTATAATTTAATACATTTCGCTTTGCATTTGCTCGTAGGACAATTTCTATTGATGGTCCCCTCTATGAAGACTGTATATTATTGTAGATGCAAGTTGCACTAAATCGAGTAAGGTTGTTATCGGAGGGAGTTTGTGTTGATAAACCCACTTGTCATGTTTCAGTTGATACGATGAGGATATTAATAGATGGATCGCTAAAAATTTAGTTAGCAATTAATGTGGTCCATCCAGGTGGAAATTACTCATTTAGAGGTCCGCACGGACGACTTGCCATTATACCTACCAATGAGTTTTTCTAACTTATGTACCTACGTAATGCCGACTGCTTTAAAACGGTGATCCGGTGAAGTTATATACCTTGAAGAATCCTGCATACGCTGAAGAAGAAATTCTGATGCGTGTGCGAGCTCTACCAATCCGCAGTAGGCACGCGTGGTGGAATAACGCCCCTACTTAAGGGTATGTGTCCTGCAGTGCAACATTTATAGGCTGATGATGATGACATGCCATTGCAAGTTACAAAACAGGCACTTTTTCGGAAGAGATGTGAGAAAGCGGATTCAACTTCAAACGCGCGATCAGTGCAGATTGGTCACATCAGTGGTCTACAAGCTGTCAGATTATTTTGCATTAAGTCGCTCTGCAGGTATATTATGGCCTCCATTGACTTGCCATTTCTGGGTCTTATGTTCGACCTACAATATGCTTATAAGATTTAAATTAGAAGCAATTTTTCTCTATTGCTTTCAGATAAAAACAGAAAAGTAAACACTTGTTTTGTACGATGACAGGCGTAATGTATACAGCCTTAGCCAAGACACGTGGAGACTTTGTATAAATTAACCGTGGAAGCGACAAATGGCAGAATTTATCATTTGGTACGTGAGCCAAACAATATTGAACTGTTGCGTCTTTTCACTTTGTTCTATCATCATTTTACGTTAAGGAATTCATTTTGCGTATTCTAGAAAAGGTAGACAGCAGATTTTGCATGTAATAAAATTTTATTTGAATTCAATGAAGCCATTTCTTCGAATAATTTCAAAATAATTCGAGCTTGCAGGTTATTTCATCATAAACTACTCGTCTAGAAAAGTCTTTTTTGATTCTTTTTGACTGTCTTTGCGATATTAAGGTGAACTTCCGATGCTAGCGGCCGACGCGTCTGACGCGCGCGGCTCGCGGCTGACGGCCGATGCGGCCATACTAGTTACTATGAAAACGTATGGCGCCGCTTCCGATGCCAGCGACTGACGCGCGCGTCAGACGCGCGCGGCCGATGTCTGTCGCATCGGCCGCGGCCGCGCGCGGCTATGCTCTGACGTCACGCGGAACAAGAATGTTTGCCAGAAATATTACGAAGTTTTTAACGAAAATTTGTATAATTTTTACTATTTTATTTGTATTTTATTATCTGTAAGGTCGCTCATCCACGTTGCGATAACATCTTCTATCGAGCCACTTGAAACTACTTTTTCTTTTTTCGGAAAATCTCTTGCCTACATAATTATTAGCTAGAAAGCGATCCATGTAGGTACAGGTTAAAAAGCTAAGGGTCTCATTACTCCCAAAAAGGTATTTTATCATACACCCTGTAAAAAAAATGCATTCATATATTCTCTAAACCTATCAATCTGTCAATCAATCAAATATTCTTTATTAAAATATGTATTGTTTTTTTGTTTGTGTTTTTATGTTTTTGATTAAACACCAAAACATAAAAACATACCCTAAATTTTGGGGAAAATACCCTAAAGTGATAACACTGCACAATAGGCACGCGTCAGTCACTGACATCGGAAGTGAGGTCTGTCGTCGGCCGCGCGCGTCTGACGCGAGGTTCTGTCATATTTGACAGAACCTCGCATCAGACGCGCGCGTTAGTCGCATCGGCCGCTGGCATCGGAATTCCACCTTTAAAGTAGGTACTATGATTATAGTTAAGGCCTTTTTTTTCTGTTAAATATTTGTCAATTAAAGTATTTTAAGTCTCCATACAAAATGCGAAATTGTTTTTGTACTCCTAAAACCTTAAAGTATAGTTATAATTATATAAATATTTTCTTATTTAATCAAAATGTTTGTGAAACAAAACCATTTATTTAAAATATATGTAAACCTATAAGAATATATTTTATTAGTGAGCTGAATGAAATGAGCTCATTGACCATACTTCCGACATGTTTATGGTGGGGTAAAATCGTTTTTGCTTGTTGTATGGAGACCACTAGCAAACATAATCGTCAATCGACTTGTTAATAAAAAAATTTTGACGTATAAGTAACCGACAGACTAATAATCTAGTCGTTTTTGTTAAAACAGTTTAAAGACTAAACGAATATCGTAAAGCCGAAGAGTTTATTAAAGCACCATCTGCTTTAAAATTCAAGCAAGAAAACCGAGCATGTGGCAAAACCACGCACTCAGAGTGGAGTCATAAATCTTCGATGTTACAATCCCAGCAGGATGGGAAATAATTAATTTACTCTAATTAAAATTGACTTCCCCCAAAATAATTTAATTAGACGTTAAGTAGGAAAAAGTTGGATAAAACGGAATTTGGTGCGGTTTAAAAGAAAATGTTTCTTTTAAAAGATAATCAATGTTGACAGTTATTATAAAAAAAAAATTGAAGTCTTGATGATTGAGTATTTTTGGGAAAAGTTTTCAATATATTTCAAAATGTTTATGCTGCGCGCTTAGGCTGCGCGCTAGACCCCCATGGGAATGCGGGGAGTTATTGTATAATGTTGATGAGTTTATTTCAATTTTATCATTTGATTACTGACCCAAACCTATAAATTGATTGACTTCCAGTTGATAGTAATGTTCACTTACTACTAATTTCAAAAAATCTTAGTTACAGCTATGAATTTATGATGTTTAAGAATAAGTTTGTTTAAAACTGAAGAAGTAGCTTATTACAAGGTGTATAATAAAATTAAGTTAATTATCGAACAGGGTGCTTCAGACCATCAAACTGAACACATTCACTTTGAAGCCAACATCGAAATCGGGTAGGTACAAAAATCTGCTGTTTCGTAGAAAATGTTAATCGCTGCTCGACCCAAATGTATGGGACAGCTGAGTTTTTTCTCGATTTCAATGTTGGTCCTATAGGGTGTTTTGTTACGCCCTGTATAATGCTGCTATAGTATTTTTGTATCTTTTTGGGCCAGTGGAAATTGCGAAATGCAAACCCTTCCATTAGGTATAATCAACAATTTAAACAAAAACCTACCAGGCGATCATAAATCACTCGAAGATCAACCAACAAAAATTTAAATTGAACCCGCTGCCCTCAAAATGTTCGCTCACTCATTTTACTCGCACAAAAACAGGGACTTCATCTAAAAACATTCTTTTTACGAAGACTTGCTATGTGGCTCTTAAATGTAGATCGTAAAAATCAAAATAGTTTGTTTTAAGGGACTTTGTTGCTGAACTTCATCTACATACGGCTGCGTCTCCGTACGTGGACCTACGCTGTGTTTTACATGAAAAAGGAACCTTCCTATACGGTGGAAAGCAATATCGTGTTAGTGCTTGCGTTTTGTTGTGGGACAAGTCGTAAGAAATGTTTATTTTAGGTTTTGAGTCAATGTTGTACAGCTACATTATGATGACAATCAAACCTTTGCAAATATTAAAACCACAGAATGAAAATGTTAGAGATGCAGGAATGAATGAATAGGACTGAAAAAAATGCGAGCCAACTAAGAAGTATTTTCTCTTAAATAGCACCAAAATAATTGAAATGACGTTATTATTGAGTACGTTAGTAAGAAATTGTGTAATAAGAGATCGATGTAAATTGAAAGAAGATGTTGTGACAAGAATAGAAAAAGGTATGCTTCGTTGGTTTGGTCATGTGGAAAGGATGAGTGACAGCAGATGTACGAAAGAGATATATGTTGCTAATGTGAGTGGAAGTGTCGGCAGAGGGCGCCCTCGTAGGACGTATGCTGATCAAATCAGTTGCGTCCTACAAAAAGGGGAGGTGCGGAGTACTCGAAACCGACGGGCATGTATGAAGAGATGTATGGATGTGCATGAGGCAAAAGAGGTATGTAAAGATCGTAGTAAGTGGCGCGCCCTGGTCTCTGCCTACCCCACTGGGAAAGAGGCGTGACGTTATAGATAGATAGATAGACGTTATTATTGTTTACTAAAAACAAAAGATAGTAGTTTCGTGGGTTCCAATCCCGCTCGCCGCCCGACTTTTTCAATCTTTAATTTGATTAAGCTAACATGGCATACATGTAAAATCAATAAATTCGATTGGAATAAGGTGTGACATCTATATCGCATGAATTCTAATTGCAACATTAGACTTGTGAGTCAGTAGATCGAACGAACTCTGGTAGATGGCACTGCCGTCCCTTAAAGACGATAATATAGATTGAAAATTTCGTCGTGGCCTGCGGGGCGCCGACAGCTCTGTTGGAGAGGAGCATGCCCCGGAAAGGCATTTCGTGGGTTCGAATCCCGCTCGCCGCCCGACTTTTTCAATCTTTAATAAGATAGTAGTTGTTTTACAACTAGTCAGAGAAGTCATGATGTTGACAGGCTCATATGGATTCATGATGTATGATTATCATAAACAAGATCTTGGTTGAAGTAAACAATTTTTTTTCAGTGTACCTTTAGTTTATTTTGTAATTATTTTTTAGTGTTGTTTTGTAACTATTTCAGGATGCCCTATTTATGCAAGCGGTTCGGCTGGCGAAAATAATGCTCAAAATGTCAGAGATTGCAGCGGATTTCGGATACGGATGTATCATGAAGTGGATAACCTGATAAAATACGCGACCTTTAGATAGGCTGGATACGTTGTAAGAATGGAGGAGAACAGGGCGCCCAAAACACTGAAAACCTCAGCGGAAAAAAAACAGCAAAGAGCGCGAGAAGCTGAAAAAGAGTCAACCCTGTTGTCTGTCTGAGGACAATGGGCAAACTCAAACTCAAACTCGAAACTCAAATTAATTTATTCAATATACGAACTTGAAGCCCACTAATTGAAGTTACCACCGCGTCGGAACGAGTTGTCGCTGTAGAAATAAACTCTAATGAGCTACTGTCTCAGTGAGATCTTTTAATTTCTAGCTACAGCAACTTTACTGGAGAAGAAAAGTCGGGGATCATAGCAGATAAAATTCAATTGAAGAGGAGGCCAGGTTCTACCAATTATTATTTGTGGTTGGGCTATTGCAAGCAAGGGTCGTTGTAACACGGAGACCAGCGCTGGTCCTTTTGTGTTCGCCCCAAGCTCACCCATATTTACGCATACCTCCGAACTTATGGTATTTTCTTTTCATTCTCGGGAATGCAGGTTTCCTCACGATGTTTTCCTTCACCGCCGAGCTAGTAAATGTTAAATACAACCGTACATAAATTCCGAAGAACTTAGTGGTACAGGCCAGGAATCGAACCGCGGCCTCAGTATTGAGGCGCTATCTCTCTTCCGTATGGGCATCATCGCTCCGGGTTATACCAAAGGTTTTAGCTCCGCAGAAAGTAAAGTAAGGTTTTAGAAAATAGGTCTTGATCCCTCTCAACTCTCACAACTTAAACCCTTACATTGCACCTCGATAAGAGCACGCTGTATCGTTGAAGGGTCATTGTGAAAACATACTAAACATGGCAACGGTTTGCACAAAAACTTTTCCTTGAAGTTTCTGCAAAAATGAGGAGTAAAAGTGTCGTCAGTAACGTCACCTTTGATGTTTATTAAAAAACTGTGTTGAAAGGGTCATTACAAATCGATAACATCGCCGTTTCGCCTATCTGACTGTAATCGTCTAATCATCGAAGCATTTTATGTTCTCGTTTGTGGAAGTCACCACTAGGCTGAGTGAGGAATTAGCTTAGGTAAAATGCCTATGATAATTAAATTAACGAATACTCAAGAAAATTTAATATTTATCATCAATAACTTCAAAACAATAAGTTTTAGTTCGAAATTATACTTTTTTTCTGTATCAGATATTTCAAAGTCAATGTCTCAAGTCACGAGTTTCAAGCGTAGACCAATTTTAATGAATGCCTGAGTAGTGTAGAATTGGGTTCTCTGGATCAACGTAGTGAAAACAAGAGTTCTCATTACAGTTTTCAATCTATTCAAAAACTTATGTTTTCAGTTTTCATTATTCAGTTTTTCCTATTCGATTGAAAAGAAAGAACTTTTCAAATATGAAAAACTGAGAAAAGAAAACTAGAAACATGAGTTTTTTTGAATAGATTGATAACATAAATGAGAACTATTGTTTTCACTACGTTTATCCAGAGAACCCAATTCTACAATAATTTCTAAAACAAATACATCACGTTTTCAGTATTTTTTATTCAGTTCTTAATTTTCTTTAATATAAAGCATGTATAGATCCAGATACTCCATTTCTACATTTATTATAGTTTCTATACAACTTATCAGTTTGTATGCAACAGCTATCCGAATTCTTACTTTTACGTAATAGAGACGAGACTAAGATTGAAATCTCTTTTTCTTGCAAGATCTCTATCAAATATTTTTTGAAAATTCAATACTCTCATTTTGAAACGAACGGAATCTAACACCCATGTTCCAAACCGATCCTCATCATGACCAGGAATTATAAAATATTGAATATCATCGTTAAATTTTACTCTTCGTCCTTCATTCGACATTTTAATGATTTATTTGAGAAATCTTATAAATAAATGTTCTCAGAGTAGTGACGTTTGATCAAGGAAATTATTCCTTATTCTAACCGTCTGGCTTGGAGCACTGATCTCTTTGCAATAATAATAAATATTATTTATTTATTTATTTATATTTTCACTACCTATGTTAATTAATTCAGATAACTTATTCGATACTGATTACTTAGACAAAAAAAAAAAGGTTTTATTCAATTTACGTATTCATTATTCAGTTCTTAGTTTTCTCTCGAATATGTTTCTATAATACTTCTTTATGTAAAAGCTATGTGTAGATTAAGATACCCCTTACAACAAGAAGCAAGAAGTGTTAGAAAATTAAACAACAATTTATTTATTCATAAAAATGTATTTTCAACACACCATTTACTTAAACTAATTACATTTTTTAATGCACATATTGAAGAGTGATTTATACATGACATAATATCTAATGAGTACTTATCTGCTAATGTTAACAAACTAGGACATCCATTATTTTCTAAATTATAAATGTTTAATACCTCATCTCTGAATATTTCTCTTAACCAAATAATCTTTTCGGAGCCTTTCAATAAAATACGTTTTCCTCTTATGTAAGGCTTAATGTAATCTTTGATACAATAGTAAGGTATATAGCCCTCGTTCCATAAAAATTTTCTATTTCTTTCAATCCAACTAACGTGAATTCTTTCTGTCTTGGTTAAATTATAAAACGGAAAAGGAGGTTTGATAAGAAAAACTTGCATTTGTTTGCCACTCAATAAAGCAATTTCTTTCAATATAAACTTATTGCTATCGGTTTTAAAACCTTGTAGATCTACAAAAATATTCATGTTATCTTTCGTACAATATTACTAAGTGGTCGGTATTCAATAATACGATCGTTGATTATGAGGCAATATGCTGCGGTGTTATCAGGAATGTCTTCAGAACATTCAATCTCTAGGCGAACATCAACTGGGCCAGATTTCAACTTCTCACATTGATGCGAACAATCAATAACAAATAGTGGAGCTTTTTCTTTAAAATTTGTGAGGCTAAGCAGCGGATCAGAACCGATGTTATAATAAGACTGACGGAATGCGGTATATATGTTGTATAATATACTGAACTTATCGTCTTTAAATTTTAGGTTGAGTGAATCATACGGATAACATTGTGAATTCAAATAGAGTGTTACATTACTCAAATTACAATGATCAAATAAAGAACTGTCCTTCTTTTTATTATTTTTTCTTCCAGTTTGTAATCCGAAAATAACGTATCTAGGTTTTTCAAGTTGAGAAGAGGTTTTTACAGACCAGCTATGTTTAGAAGTTTTAGGTAATAACGGGTATTCATATAGATCCCAATTGCGGAAAGGTACTTGTATAATGCGATCCTTTTCGAGAATTTTAAGTAAACGAAGTTTCTCTCGATCAGAAACTTTTATGTGTGGAACGCGCCACTGCACCCTGGATATATTAATTTCTATAGTATTGTCTTCTTCGCTCTTAATACTATTTAAATTACTAGCATTTCTGTTAAGAATAAGTTCATGTTTACAATTAATAATGATTTTTTTGTAGTCTTCAGCGAATCCAAAAATTCTATTCAATGGTATAACTGCACTGAAAAACCCATCTTTCGGTTTCCATCCGCTTAAATTCCATCCCCAGACTTGAGCCGCCTTGCTTTCCCCTTCATTCATTGATACATATGACTTCATTGTAGTTGTAGTACCAGCATTTTTTATACGATCAATTTCTACACCATTCATTTCATACCTTATATCTTGAAAAAGATGTAATATAGGGTTGTTTGTAAATGTGCATTCCACGCTTTTCTGTTTTCCAGCTGCATCTTTTTGATAAGCTTTAACATAACCTTCAATGTAAACGGAACTAGCTGATGGCAAGATATATACATCTTGTTGTTGAATAGGTATTCGTATTTCATCATTTTCACAAAAACTGTTACTATATGGATTGTAAGTATGAATTTCAAAGCTCTCTATTGAATCATCGAAATCCGGGGAATCCGAAATATGTAATATACTCATTTTACAACTTTTAATCCCAGTGATCTTAAAAACTCTTTATTGTTTTTATTTAATTTTTTAAGCTTTCGGTTTCGTCTACGCTCTTTCAATGTACGATTACCAATAAGTGTTTTTGTATTGTTCCATAGCTTTTTATTACAAGTATTTTTAATTTTATTAAATGCAATCATTTTACTTTACGTAAATGAAGACGAAGTTTGATGTTTTCTCCTCTAAAGTCAAGAAAATTACCGTTTATGTCTACAATACTTATTGAAAGAGATGATATTATGTTTGTTTTATTTACAGGTAAGTAAATTATATTATGTGGTACTTCTACGAAAGGAAAGCCATGAGGAACACTTGGGACAAATTCGTAGACTGTATGTGATGGTATCCCGTTTGTATATGAGCCTTGCACAAAATCACATTCGATCCGTATGAGAGACACTCTAGGAATGTTCACTGTTTGCGAAGATTCATGCCATTTATTTGGCTCTAATTTAATTTTTGAAAATCCTAGTAATTGGCCAATGCTATTTTCCTTGCAGAAATTGATGGACTTCGTGCAGAATATTGAGCACTTCAGTGTATTATTATTTGGAAGTATTGTGATTTCACAAGCTTGCAAGTGACTATTTAAATAAGTTGTCAAGTCATACAGATCATATCTGCCAGTAGGAATTTTTATTTCTTTTTCGTCACTATCGTAAATAAACTTATTATTTTCACATGTAACATTCGCTATGGAGTTCAGCACGGAGAAGTAAATTAATCCACATTCATAGTTACCATGTAAATTTAATGGAGGATATAAATCTGTTTCTATTAAGGACTCGTTTCCTGTAATAGTTATCGTAGCAGACATATTTAACAACTAAATGTGGAAATAGAATTCTCTACTATTTATTTAACTTTGTTCTTCCAAAAACAATTCAAAAACTGTATACAAAGGTGGCCGCAGTTGTATGTGTTATCTTTTTGAATGTTCTCATAATTATATTGTATTTTTAAGTTTCCTATATATTTAACAAGTTCCTTTGGTGGTTTCAAGTTTCCATAGCTATCAAAGTATTCAACATACCCATAATTTTTTGCGTAGGCTACCCAATGAGTACCAGGGTTTTTTATACTGTCTAAATTCAAGATTCCACATTCTTGAGAAAAAGGATATTTTGGTAAAGTATCTCTCATAAAAACACCGCGGAAATGTGGAATTTCTTGACAGTATTTAATTATATCAATGTTTGTTAGAGCTCGATGAGGTAGCCGCCTATTCAGTTTTTTGTATTTTTCAGTTTTTTGTTTTGTTTATGTTCTGAAACATAAATACCCAACCCTTTTTTATAAGGCTTAATATGTAATCCTTTACCAATACAAACAGATTCCATTTTTTGATTATGTCTTTCTAATTCAGTTAATCGTTTAATAGCCATTTTATAATCATTAACGGCCTTGGCGATTCCCGCAGCTCCACCTGCAATGCTGCCTGCCGCTGATAAACCAGCAAACAGAGGTATCAGTGGAAGAAAACCACCAGTTTTAGGAACTGGTATTACTCTGGGGAGTTTTATCGTTGGATCAGTTGCTAATTGTTTGGCTGCTGCATATGCTAGCTTTATAGCTGTCTTTTTTGTCACTGGTTTCATTCTTTTTATATGGTTTCTAGCATGAGACACAATATTCTTGAACTTTCGTTTCAGTCCTGCTCCAGTTTTTAGTTTAGCTTTCATAATATTCTTAACCAATTTAGCAGACAATTTTTCTCCCAACGATGATTTTGATGATTTCGCTAACTTCCCTGCCATCTTCATTAAAATATAATCAGCCTTATGTCGTTCAATTATATCACTTGATTTGGAATATGAAATATCGTGTTGTCTACAGTATTCGTCTAATTGATTTATTCCCTTATCTCCACGAGCAAGTCGTTTCCGTAATCTTGTTCCAGGTCCACAGTACTTGTAACCCGGTAGATGTAATTCGAAGGGTAATTTATTTATTAAATTGTTTAACAATCCACCTTTCTCTGTCATGACTTTTAAAGAATGAGCAATAATGATGATACTCAGCTTTTAAATATTGCATTAATAAATACACTCATAATTTATTAGACTTATCTATCCAACTGTTTTCTTCACTCGAAAGACCTAGCCATTTCACAAATACTTTATTTCCTTTCCTTTTTAACACTTTTTCAACAAGATATACATCTGGTTGTGCGGTTTTTTGCAGTTCTTCTGTATAAAAAGCTCCTAAGATTGGTTGATTTTTGGTGTCTTTTAAGAGGTATGTCGTGGGATTTGTGTCTTGAACTGTAATTACTTGAAATATTTCGGTTGACCAATTAGGAGTATATCCTTTTTCAAATGCACCTTTGTATTTGCTTATTCTCACAAAATCTCCTTTTTTAAATATGGTCCGTTTATGTGATACTCTAGCCTCCCTATATTTTTTGTATCGTGCAAGTAATGAATCTTTATTATTTTCGTTTACTTCAGATGGTAAAATACCGATAGTTCTATGAGTTGTATTATTATAAATATTCATAATTTTCTCTAATTCACTGTACCACTTATAGTTTCCATTAAGACTAAACATTTTGTAAAGCTTGCTTTTTATAGTTTTAATTAACCTTTCTACAATCGATGCTTTTTTAGTTGAGTACGTAGAATAATGATTAATGTTATACTTCTTCATCACATTTTTAAAATTTTTGTTATAAAATTCGGTGCCTAAATCAGTTTGCAAATTTTTGGGAACTCTTCCATTTTGTATTAAATTTTCAAAAGCATTAGCAATCCACTCTTTAGTTTTTTGTTTTAGAGGATACGCCCAAGAGTACTTAGAAAATGTATCGATTATAATTAATATATATCTATAGCCACAATTTTGCTTTGAAACTGACTGCATATCAATAAGATCAGCTTGCCAAAGATCATCGATACCTTTCATAATAACGCATCTTCTTATAAAATTTCGTCTAGCGCTGCGATGTATTTCGTTTACAACTTTTAATTTGCTCATTTTTACATTGATTTATTCTTTGCTCGTTAGCGTGCTTTATATTTTCAGTAATAAGTTTTATTTTATCATTTAAAACATTAATTTGTTTATTGATTTCGAGTAATAATTCAGTTTTGATATGATTTGTTTTGAAATCTACATATTTCTTTGTAGCACTATCTTGAGGATCGATAGGATCAACCACATTTTTGATAATTTTTGATTGAGCGCTAAGATTTTCATCATTAGTAAGTTTTATGGCACAATCATATGATGTGGGTATGCTTACTTTTCGTCTTTTATACAAATGATGCCCGAAGTTGTCAACCATCATGTTTAGTGACCAGTGAATAACTACATAAAAATAATTAATCAGAGTGTTTTTATTCTTTTACTATACCAGCTTCTTTTAATTCCTCAATTATCGAAATGATTTCGTTATTATGGTTACTGTTTCCTGCCTCTCTAGATGCAATCAATAGTTTTAACCTATCGACTAATTCATTTGGATCATCCCAATAGACTAAATCGATATTTTTTCTGTAGGTTTTCATTGACGGCAAATTGCCACCAGTTTTCTTGATATCTGATTTTATAATTGGTTCATCACTAAATAAAGGTTTGATTATTTGACAATATTTCACACTTCTACTTCCATTAATCTGAGCCTGAGGATTAAAATCACGTTTGTGTGCATTTGTATAACATAATATATCTTTATAAACTATTAAATCTTTGTCAGAAACCAAACTAAAATTAGGTTTCTTATTCATTAGCAACTCCCTCAATCCGATTGACATTTCATAAGTCTTGTCATCAATTTTTAGCAGTGTACTTTTGACAGAACCTAATGCATCTTTGACTGTCGAAAATTGAACAGAAGCATTGCCTAACATGTACCTTCCTTTATCGCTTCGTACCCCGTATGGTATATTTATGTCATCGGTATAATCATCAACTTGTTTGAAATCTTTTTTCGTGACGTTACTATTGTTTTCACCTTGAGCTACTAATGCATTTATGTTCATGGGAATATTTTGTAAATCCTTTTCTTGTGTTATGTCATCTTCGCCAATAGCTTCTTCGAAATCTTCATAAACGCTAGAGTTATTTGACAAAATATTTTTATCAGTATTCAGTCGGTGTGAAACGTGGCATCCATTTTGTGTTGTGATTTTTTTTAAGGGTTCTGTTATAGGCTTGAATACTTTACTAAGCTGAAGCTCCATATCAACTTCGTTGTTACGCATGGTTCTAATTTTTCTTTTAATAGAATTTGCAGATTTTAATATTTGTTCCTTTAAAGAATTCTTCATTTTTCAAAATGTTTAAATTACTTCACTTACGATATGAATGAAAGATAAAGCTTAAATGAACAAAGTATCAAAATGACTTGATATTTATTTATTCAACGTTGATAAAAGTATCAAATGCAATTCGATATCTTCCATTGTTCATGGAAGAATCTTTATTAATTATCATAAAAGCGTGAGGTCTTTTCCACACCTCCGAGCACATTAATTTAAATTTTGACCAGATTATATCAGAATTCACATGCTCATTATAAATGTGTTTTAAATTTACATCGTCTTGCTTAAATATGATTAAAAAATTTGCATTGTCTCGAACTAACTGCTTAGGTATTTTTGAATAAGTTTGAGATAGATAAAAACAATCGATATCTCTATGCCTCCCCATCGAAAAGAAATTGCAAATATTGGATTGATTCTCACACATAACATCATCAAAAATAAAAATGGAATTAGACAAAGCTTCATTCGGATGAATCACATCTTTGTTGTCAGTAAATATAGAGAACTGAATGCCAGGTACTAGAGAAAGAACCATATTTAGAAAACAATATTTAGGCTGATACGCTGTTTTAGAGTAGAGATAAAGGTTTCGGAATTTGAGACCGTTTTCATGCAGTAATAAACTTAACACAACATTTGTTTTTCCACAATTAGATGGACCACAAATTAAACAACGAATAGTATTGGGTAATAGAACACTGTGTCTAGAAAGACCTGATTGTATAGATGTCCCAAAATCTACATCTTCTATCTCTAGTGAAAGTGGTTGCTTGATCAACTTCATAGTGATATGTGAGGAATTTGAATATATTTTTCAGTTTATAAGGAAACTGTAAAACAAAATAAATCTTTTCTCTCTCTCTTTCTCTCTCCTTCTCTATGTATCTTAGTGTGGCTGTTATTTTATAGTAATTTTAAAAGATGCTAGTATAATATTATATCATCATTATAAATCAATGTCTATGCTAGTACTGTATTTTATGTGCAACAATAAGCATTGAAAATTGCTTCGTTTGTGCCTGGAACCTAACTTTAGCAATTTGTTTGACGAGTATAAACTTTAAAACAGGCGCTTAAATCCAAATCTTTATTCCAACTGTTCATTCTTGAGTTATTCGCTCAAGCGGTCTTAGCAAAAACATTACTATATAAAATGTACCATTTAGTTCTATCAAAGGTTCGTCTGTTATTTCCTAGTTATTTCATTAACAGGTAAGATAAATCACTTTATTTTGCAACCCTGCAATTAATGACTGTCAAACTTATCGATCGCTATAGGTACTGGTGAGTTATGACGTATCTGGTTCTATATGGGTAAAATAAATGAAACAGGTTTATTTACTACACAATAAACTTTTATTCAATCGTATACACACACTTTTAGAATATACATTATTTCTATATCATTACTTAATTACATTTTTGAAAGAAAAAACTAGAAGCGACCGACATACAAATGCTAAAAAATATGTAAAAATTAGAATATGCTATCGCAATGACCCCACGGCAGTGTATAAATCTGATCACGCAAAATTTGTCTTTTATCATCTTTTCTATCTAAGACCAGTTTTTCAAGCTGTTGAGAATATAATACATGTTTTATTGATTTAATCAAATGCATTTTGCGGGAAAGAGTTTTGTTAAATAAAAGAGCTTGGGTGTAATTATATAAATCTAATTGTTTAGTAATAGGTTTAGTTATTCCTTTAGCTTTAGTTATTTTTGTCTTAACACTTTCAATACAGTAAAGTTTAGCTCGAAGTCCAACAAACTCTTGCACAATATCACCCCCTAGCTCATCTTTGAATAAGCCTGGTATTTTAGTATTAACTCTAGGCATGTTGAACTGATTATCGATACTAAAATTGCTTGTATCAAAAACTTCAATATTAGCTTTCATATCTTTATAAAAATCATGGGTCTCTACTAAATAAAGCAAGCTGTCAGTATCTGTGTAACATAACCTTGCTTTATTCGCATACCTTTGTTTTATGAAATCATAATGAAATTTATATAAATGACTTTTCGCCAGTTCCAAAACGGTAAAACCTATGTAAATAGGGCGATCTAACACTATTTTTTCATGTTTCAACTGAATAGCAGCGAAATTTTCTGAAAACACCGAGACACTACTAAGATTTGGTTTTGCGATTAGCTGTTGTGCACCAATACGCTTGTTTGTATTGTTGTTTTTGTCACTCCAGCTTGTAACCAACTTAACATTCACTTGCTTACGCCTGTTTTCGATGGTTTTACCGAAAATTGCGTTGTTTAATAGTTTGAAAAAGTCTTTTTGAAAAGTGGATGTTGCTGCCTGCCGCAATTTAGTATTTAAATCAATGTATTTTTTTAAAAACTCATGTTGTCGAAAACGTAGAACCCGATGAATCTTTCGTAAAATGAGACCATTTCTCAAACACTCCTTAAGATGAATGTAATGAGTAATATAATTATATTTATCGTACAAGCTTGCTATTAGTTTTGTGGTCTTTCCTCCTGGTGGTATGAATTTTTCTGGAGCGAAAGGTAAATCTGCATGTGAGTCATGCAAGTTGTCCGGATAACTTAAGTCCACTTCTAGTATATAACCATAATCGCAATCATCTTTAATATTTAAAATATCAAGATTATTTATTTCATCTTGTTTCAAAAAACTGAACTCTGAAGTGGGCATTTTTTGTGTCATGGCGTAACCATATAAATTATTACAATCTAAATATACTAAATAGCTAGATGGTACAGAATTATCATAGTTTTCCATGTATTTATTATTGGCTTTGGCATGACGCAACGAACACTGAGCAAGACCACCACGAATACCTTTCTCCAACATTTGATAGATTTCTAGGTTATCAATCAAATCTAACTGCACATTTGTGCACAACAGCATCGCATCCCAGCTGAGTCCAGGAGAAGTAACATAGTATGCGGGGTCGAGATTATAGTAATGCAAACTCATATTTCTAAAATTTTCGAATACATCACAGAGCAATAGAACGTCACATTTCAAATAAAGATCTGTGTACTCCCCAAGAGAATCAATTTCGAATGTTTCCCATATTTGAAGCGCTCGTGCATACTCATCATCACTAATATGTTCCGATGTTAAGGAATTGAAAAAACATTTCTTATCTGGCAGTTTTTTCTCTGAATATTTGGTCCAAGAATCCATGTAATCATAGGGGTAGATACCTTTACCTCGAACCAGATTACATTTATTAATGTCGCTAAATGCGTTTGATAAGTGAACAAAATCTGTATGGTCTAAATTTCTACTTAATTCATCTAAGCTCGAACTCAAAAACTGGAAAGAATCAATAAATTTAATTTGAATAGGATGTGTTCTAAGATCAGTCTTGATAAATTTTGTAAATGATAAATACCTTTCCTTTGATTTAGGTATAATTCTGATGTCACCTTCGTATTTAGTAAGTTCCTCGATAAAAAGGTGAGCATCGTACCCGGACAAGTTGTGTAACACTACGGGCACAAATGGGCATACTCTGTACATCAGATTACAGTGAGAATGCGCTGCTCCTCTATATTGAGACGTGATATGATCATGGTCTGCTACTTTATCACCAAATAATAAGTTTTTACAAATGTGACAGGTCTGAGAATTACGAAATTCATTCTCTTGTTCAGAAGTTAACGGTACCATCGGTTTCTTCTTGTCTAAAATACAATAAATCTCCCCAATATCTCTTATTAAGTATTTTACAAACACTTCTACACAATCTGTTCCTCTGTATGTAACATATTTATTTAAACTAGCGTCATGCGAACAACATATATAATAAGCAAAAGTACTCGGCTGATGTAGTTTATAAGTTTGTGTTTTCTGAGAATTGTTCTTCTCGTACTGAAGCAATAGACTCTCAAAATCAGCATATATTACAAAATTAATTTTTTGCTGTCTTTCAAAGTGTTTAAACAATAATTTGCTATTCTTTTCGGGCACAATAGTAAGAACCTTTGAACAATTGTGAGAGTTATATTTGTTTTGACTCGCGAAAAATTGTAAACAGTTTTCACAAAAATAAACCTTTCCTTTATGATTAGTTATCTGACGTTTGACTAACTTTACTAAGTCTTTAATCAGACAGTAGTGACCTTTATCATTTCTCTCAACATACAACAAGTTTACATGATGTAATTTTTTAGTATTCGTCATATATAAAGGACCTGTAATTGAAAATTTTTTATCCATGCCATAAATATTGATGCTTATGTCAGGATTAAATTTCTCAAACATTTTTACATCGCTAAAAGTTGGTGGGAATGACATATTTTGTGTATTGAGCACTTGAGAGAAATGTGGATATGAACGGGTTCTGCAAACATTTTTATTTGCGGGAAATAATGAAGCCACAATACTCCATAATAAGCAATGATTATCTGTATTATGAATATTAAGAACACTTTTTGTTCTTGATATAACTGACGGTAGAGGTAAATATGTCCCCCCTCTCATAGGACTGTACTTATTCATGTTTATCTCTAAATGATTAATTGATAAAAAGGACCAACCAGACTTACTGTGATCAAATTCACAAAACTTCTCCTTTAAAATATTTACTATATTCGAATAGACCTCATCTAAATCTGTACTTTTCATAATGATCTGATATTTAGTATTGAAAGATTTCAATTGTTGTTCGCCTGATGGTAGAGAAAAATATGCAAACAATTCGAAATTAACTTTTAAACTATCATGATTACATAAACACATATTTATAAGTTTGGCAACATCATTTGAATTAGCAAGTAAGAATGACTCGGGTGTGATATACAACATTTCTTGTGCTGGGTTTAACTTATATGTTAAAATTCTATTTTTGAACGCTGTTGCTATTATTTCAATGTTCTTGAATGTAGTACTTAATAAACAATTCGATTTGTGGATATTTGTTCTCAAATGATATTGCCATTTACTATTCTGTACAACGATTTTACATTTATCACACTGAATTGTATTGTTTTCATGGAGTGTGTTTGAAGAATTCTTGTTGAAAACTGAAATAAAAGAAAATAAGGCCAGGATTATAATTTGTTTATTTATTTTACGTAAGTACTAACATAATTTTTACTAACATTATAGTGTAAAAACAAGAGTACAAATTTAATAATATGTGTTTTTCAATGCATTTATCGATTATACTTTTATAAAATATACTTCGTACATAGGTATATATTGTAGAAGTACATATTTTTATTACATACACTAAAAACATATCAAAATACTTATTCTCTAGTTATATGAATTATAGGAAGAAATGAATGTTGGAGGACAGTTTGCGAATTCCTTGCGCACTGCAACCACATACTTTGAAAGAAGGTCCCAAGCTTCAGTATCGTTATTGCTTCTGTTTTTTACCGATACTATAGCTTGACGCCACCTATTCATCGGCGACACGTTCCGAATTTCATCGTAATTATAAATCTTTAGCTCGATGAAATGAGCACCTTCTTTATCATCATCAGTTTGTTTCGATATACCGTTTGATAATCTGCGACTATAAATAGAGGGAATTTTTGATGGCTTTTTACCGTTTTCTTCTTCCAATTTCTCATCAGCCCCACCGAATAAATCACATGCAGTTGTTCGTAATTCCTTGCTAGACTTCTTTTCTCCAGTGCTCGTGCTAGGTATCGATTCGGAAGTTACGCTCGACGTAGTAAGCACTTTCATCGATTTATCGGACCGAGTTTTCTTAATAGAATGATGTGATTCTATGGAGCTATCCCGAGAACGCTTCTTGCTCTTCTTAGAACGCGTGCGTGAAGAATCGCGGTGGCTTCTCTTCCGACGGAATTCGGACTCAGTAGACCTGCTTCGAGTACGTTTTCGTCCTCTTTTTTCCGATCGCAGCGACTGTTCTAATGAAGGCGTACGTTCACGTCTACGATGAGTCCTATGGAAAAGTAACAGAATATTAAAACTAAATTTTTATTAAAACGTACTTATCCAATAATTGTTTCTAAGAGAGAAGTATCCGAGCCCTTGCACTAATCTGATGACTCCTGCTAACACGATTTGTACAATTTGTACTTAATTTAATGTAAACTTGCTGTTGCTGCAATTTCACCTCCATTGTTTTTGAGATATTTCTTCCACCTTAGAATAAAATAGTTTAGGTCCTTCTCTATCCTTTCAGCTATCCTCATGCAGAAAAGTCTATTCGTTCTATAGCTCCGATACAATGTGAAGGAAAAACAAACAACAACTCATGTTCACTAATTATTAAAGGTGTATAATATTGTTTAGGAAGTTATGTGTCTAAACTACCTGCCTACACAAATAAATAATAGCTATAACTAAAATCTAAGTAATCTTCAAATCTTGCTTAATTTAAAATTATAAATGCTGTCATTTAATAGGTATTGTAATTATAAGACAACTATTTTACGTAGTCGAAGATAAATACTTACATCTTTTTTGGGGTAGAATCAGACTCCTGAGAAATGCTCCGGGAACGTTTGCTACTCTTCTTCTTCTCCGTTTTGAAGGGGATTACTCCCTCGTCTGAAGAACAGGAGTGCTCTTTGCGGTTAGCGCTGTAAACAAACATAAATTACATAAGTAATTAAGGAGGTATATTATTATTTATTATATTTACTATGCATTTAAAATACATGTAATTAATGAAATCAACGTAGGCTAGAACATTCTTGAATATAAAATTAGATAATATATCTGACATAATATACTAGATCGTGCCGCAGTTTCACCCCTTTATTTAAGCTCCATTGGGAAAGGGTTTCTCTTCTAGATAAAAGAACCTTATTGTGTTACTTCAAACATTACTCTATCTCTATACTTTCATTGCAACTATATCTAGTTATTGCATGAAGCAGAAACAAACAGACAGACACACATTCAGTATTACAGGGACTATTGTCTTATCTCTTATGTTCACACCACGGGAATCGAACCCAAGGTCTTTCATATTAAAGACAAGTTTCTTATCACACAACAAAATAAAATTCACAATTTATAAACGATGTTAAGGTTTCTGGCCACTCGAAAGGGATAAAGGTCGTGATTTTAGGTATGTATGTAATTATGTTAAGCAGAAATAAATAAAAATACTTACATTTCAAACATCTTGATTAGGTACGTATATTATCTTTGATCACACAAAAAGAAAAATTTTCACCACCACTGGGGGAGAGTACGAAATAAGGAATGAGGGCGCTGCAACGACTTCCTTGAAAAACCTCTTGTTCATGAGTGTGAGCACCATGTAATAATTACACGATTATTTGAAAGTAGTTGTAAATAATAGTACCTTGTCATCAATAAATCCTAATACAGCCTCATGTGCCAGGGTCGTACTCGGGTAAATGTTTAAATCTTTCTTGAGACGTAAGCTTATTCGAGCCCAATGCCCGTCTACTGAATCCTACACTGTCATCATGTCACGTGGTGCATACTGGCGCCGATCTGTCGCGGATATTAGAGCTCTCCTCCGAATTAGGTAATCCTGCGCATAACTTAGCTCGACCTATGTACCTAGATTTAACTTATCATAAAATAATATTTTCGTATTTCAAATTAATTATATATTTCTCTCATTCCTTTGCCTATATTCGATTCATACAGACATTTATAAAGTTATTAGTAGGTACTTAACAACAATTTTTCGTAAATATAAATAATTTTCAAATTGACTCGCGCAAAAATGTCGGTAAGTATAATATAATCATTTTGATATTATTAAAATAAAGCATAGTTTCTGACCACCCAAAAGGTATTATTGTCGTGAGTTTATGTATGTATGTAATATGTTTCTATGTGTTTGTGATATTATTAAGTATTTTATAACTAAAACGTTTACTTTTCAGCTACATTGGGTAACACTCTAATAATTTCATTACTGTTATCTTTTTTTCAGCTGGATTCTGAAGAGTTCTTCAATTTCATACCAAGAGAATCATCAAACAATCAAAACAGAAAAAGGATAAAAGGAGGAATGCCCATACCCTCATATATAAAAAAATCCTGTCGCCCTGGCTCGAAAGTAATACGCATTGAAATCTATGATAGTGGAAAACTGGAAGAGAATAACTGTAAATGCGAGGCGGAAGTATGTGTGCAGTACGTCGTCGGGAATTTGTTTATGGACGATAATAATATCTATCAATCCACCAAAGATCTTATTTCTAAGATTAGTAAATCTTTAGAAATAGACTAGTTTTTAGATTAACGTTTCTTGTAGTATAAAAATGTAGTAGAGTAAGATTTATTAAAGACATAAATGTGTATAAAATAATGTCCTCAAACATAAAAAATGTAATTAGGTTAAGTAAATGAAGTTCTAATAAATTGTTACAGCTTTCTTAAATAATTGTTTCATTGTTTAATACTTTTTGCTTGAGTCAATCAGATCGAAGACAATTTTTCTGAAATGTTCTAAAGGTAACAAAAAAACGTAGAGTTAACAATATAAGTAGGTACCTAAAATTCATTGAATACCTAAACACTTAAAACTTGTATTGAATGTAGAAATGTACTATTTAAATGTGGTTGCATACGCTTACCTTTAGCAGCATAGTAGATTCGAGAGAAAATTAATAACTGAATAAAGAATAAGTACTAGAATCAAAATACCTACCTAATCAATATAGAATTGGTTTCTCTGGATCAACGTAGTGAAAACAGTAGTTTTCATTTTAGTTATCAATCTATTTTAAAAACTCTTGTTTTTAGTTTTCTTGTTCAGTTTTTCTAATTTGAAAAGTTCTTTCTTTTCAATCGAATAGGAAAAACTGAATAAAGAAAACTGAAAACATGAGTTTTTGAATAGATTGAAAACTAACATGAAAACTCCTGTTTTCACTACGTTGATCCAGAGAACCCAATTCTATACTACTTGCCTGGTTATGATCAAGAAGAAATTTTGTCGCCTCCCGTAGTCCACTATCCGTATTGTACGACCCGGTTGGTACTGTAATGGTTACCATACTGCTACTGGACTGCCAAACCACGATCCTGGTTTCAAATCCCGGTTCGGTCATGAATGTTATACTATGTTTGTGCTGTCGTTGTATGATTTTTATAATAAAAAAGCCTAGTAGCTTACGTTTGGGATCATTATAATGTATACGAGTATACTTACTTGTGGGCGTTATTTATTTATTTATGCACTAAAAAAGAATTTGTTTACTTCAACCAACATCATGAATCCATATGAGCCTGTCAACTTCATGACTTCTCCGACTAAGAGAACTTTGTTAAACGAATTCGGCTTGTTGTTACAACTAACCATCTTTTGTTTTTAGATAAAAATAATAACGTCATTTCAATTATTTTGGTGCTAATAAATTAAGAGTCTTATATAGGCTCGCATTTTTTTTCAGTGTGTATTGGGCATGTGAGGTGGCCTAGCTTTTATACACCCTCACCCTGAGTTTATAGACCTATGCGCCAGCAGTGACGAAGTATAGAGCCTAATGATAGATGTATTGATCATCATTTTAAAACGATTCAATGAAAGCAAATAAAGCTCGATTCGTACAGTTAATTTAATTTGTTACGAAAGGCTAATTGTGAATTCACGCATCAACATGCGTAGACATGGCACAGTGATGGACCAATTGACGTAAAGGATAATTAATAAAGGGACTGTGGGGCTACAGAAATAGACTGAATGTATACCATTTCACTTGATTCCCCTTATGAAACCTCTTCTGCCGATGACATAAAGATGAATTCAGCTCGATATCGGAGACTTCCTTAATTTGTTCAGTAGAAGCTAGTAACTAAAGGGTTACACATGATTAAATGAGGGACTACATAAATAGGCGTTTGCTTTTACTTGGATATGGTTACATCGTAAACCCAATCTTGGACACTCTTGAGATGAATTTGATTAAATAGAGCCCTTTCTTAATGAGCTGACGGTTTTTTATACATAAACTTTGTAGGTAATAAAGATCACGTTAGAATAAAACGATATTGAAATAACTTTTTTTTTAGAGTTCCGTACCCAAAGGGTGAAAACGGGACCCTCTTACTAAGCCTACGTTGTCCGTCTGTCCGTCTGTCCGTCTGTTCGTCTGTCCGTCTGTCCGTCTGTCCGTCCTTCTGTCCGTCTGTCCTACCTATTTAGGGCTGTAACTTTTGAACCGTAATAGCTAGATAGGTGAAATTTTCTCAGATTATGCGTTATTATGGCGGATTTGTTAACAAATAATAAAAATGTCAAAAAGTTAAAAATTAAGGGGGGTTCTTAACAAGAAACTAGTTTTTATCAGCGTTTTTTCTTCACGCTCTATCGTAAAAACGGTAATATAGACAATCGTCAAACTTAGTGTGATTTTAGAAAAAACTCTACAGAATAACAACAAATACTAAAAACCGGCCAAGTATGAGTCGGTCTTGCGCTTAAAGTCCCGGACAAAAAAGGTTTTTCTAAGTTAATAATATTGTGTTCTGTGGTGGTGTGGTACGGAACCCTCGGTGCGCGAGTAGCCCGATTCGCACTTGACCAGTTTTATTTATATGTTTGTATAATTTATATAATCATGTTTGGTTGTTCAGAATTTGGCAAATAATTTTCAATGGAATGTGAACCAAATATGGTTCACATTCACATTTTCGGTAATAACCGAAAAAGGTTATAAGTAATAAGCAGTCAGTTTTTAAGAAGAATCTTGTATACTATACCTTTATTTGTAGTATTTAATATTTTGGAGTCAAAATAATAATGGAAAACATGTCATCCAAAACAAGGTGGTTAAAGTTCAACCCAATCATTAAAATTATTGCTTCATAAATTATGATGTTCAATAACAGTAATGTTAACCCATTAAAAAAATCCCTGTAATCTTAGAACAAAGTAATGTCATTGACTGTAATGTATAGAATTGACGATTCGGAAAAAAAAGGGGATTCGTACTTAAAAATATCAATATAACCAATTCAATTGCAATAATAAAAATAAGAAATCCACTCAAAAAATTCCAAGAAGTTTAGTTTCATTCCAAGAAGATCCAATTTTCTTTCCATCCCCAAACGTAATTGTCTATTTAGGGACCGTCAGTCAAATGTAATGTAACCTTGATGTAACCACCCTGGGGTACAAACAGTCAAATATAATGGATTCCGTGATAACAAACTAACCCGAACATTTATTTAGTATCAAAATACACGGGCCACCTGCGATAGCCATCAAAATTAATGGTTTTTAACAAATTTTTAGTATTTAGGGTTCCGTACCCAAAGGGTGAAAACAGGACCCTATTACTAAGCCTACGTTTTCCGTCCGTCTGTCCGTCCGTCCGTCTGTCCATCCGTCCGTCTAATAGGTATAGGACACCTATTTAGGGCTGTAACTTTTGAACCGTAATAGCTAGATAGTTGAAATCTTCACAGAAAGTGCGTTATTATGACGCAAATAAAAATAGAAAAAGTTAAAAATTAAGGGGGGTTCTCAACAAGAAACTAGTTTTTATCAACGTTTTTTCTTCACGCTACTATCGTAAAAACGGTAATACATACAAGCGTCAAACCTAGTTTGATTATAGAGCAAACTATACAGAATAACAACAAATACTAAAAACCGGCCAAGTATGAGCCGGTCTCGCGCTAAAGGTCCCGGACAAAAACAGTTTTTTTCTAAGTTAATAATGTTATGTTCTGTGGTGGTGTGGTACGGAATCCTCGGTGCGCGAGTAGCCCGACTCGCACTTGACCGGTTTTAATTTAACAGGTACGACAAACAACCAATTTAAAAAGATATAATAATCATCAAATTATTTATCGCTTATCGGTTGTGTATTTGGGAGAGAAGGAAGATCTTCCACGGGTTGTAGGAATTCCCGGGACAGCGGCGGAGGCGGTAAAACTGTTCTTAGTTAGATGTTGTACAGTCACCAGCAGATATATCGTAGCAAACAAAGTGGTCAAATATTTCTAAGCAGTTCTAATTTTCAATAATTTCTTTACTCATAGTCAATCAAAAATATAGGAACGCCTAGAACATCAAATATATCTACGTAGTCAAGGTGGTCATAAACATCTGAACAGTTTCGGAAAAAAACCTTACTCCGTTGTTTTACATTTTAATTTTAAATAACATTGTAAAGAAATTATTGAAAATTCGCTGTTCAGATATTTATGACAAAATACACGTTTAGATATAATTGGTAACATTTACTGTAAAGAATTTAATGAAAATTAGCACTGCTCAGAAATATTTGGACACCGTGTATGCTACGATATTTTATAGGAGTCCGAACCAAAGAGGTGCTCGTAGGAAAAGGATGTGTGGCTCTGCTCGAAGGCGCTACAAAACGCTCGTTTCGGAGGGCGTCGACCCGACTGTAGCATTCGAACAGTGCCACAAGACACTCGAGGAGCTGGGTATGGCCCAGCAGCAGTACGACCGTAGGCCATATAAAAGGACCCGGTCAGAAGAAGTGTCTCCTAAAGAAGGTGTCCACAAGGCACCGAGAGTGGACGGGAATCCGCATCGCGTCACCTCCCCAAAGCCATCCACCTCTGCCGAGCCAGGAACGGCAAAGAGGAATTTGGGGGGACAACCGCGAGCGGGCCCATCCACTTTCAAGGAGGCAGTAGGCTCGTACCGAGTTGGTATCCGTGATAGGACACCGATGACGGACGAGCAACTAGAATTGGTCCGGTGCTCTATTCTCAGTGTGATAAGCAATACTCAGATTAGAGGAACCGGACCAAGATTCCTAGGCCATTCGCTACGGCCGGGGTGGCTGCTGATCACCTGCAAGGACCTGGAGTCACGTAAGTGGCTCGAAGACCGTGTAGGAAGCCTGAAACCCTGGCCGGAAGCGGAACTGTCGATAATGACAGAGGCACAAATGCCTAAACCAACCGTAGGCATCACTTTTGCACCCAAGACCGAAGCCAAGTCGGCTGAAGAGGTAGTGCGAATGCTAGGGGTGCAAAACAAGGACCTGAACACCCATATGTGGAAGGTTCTCCACTGCAAGGCCGAAGAGACAGGGTTTACCATAACCCTATCTATCGACGACCTTTCAGCGGGGGTCCTTCGCGCTATGGAGTGTAAGGCTAGCTTAGGTATCAAACAGATTTTGTTCAGGCTGAAAGGTGGTGAAAAACCCCTTAAACAGGCTGAAACGGAGGGACCCTCAAACCCTACCCCAAATCAGCCTCCTCAAACACCGACCCAAGGGGGGGCGGGCAACGTAAACCCCCCAGTTAGAGGGGGCTTTCCCCTGTCCAGGGGGACCTGGCGGGGTAGGCCACAGAGAGGTTCCCGAGGCAGTAACTCCAGCAGAGGGACGCAAAGGGGACCGACCCAACCGAAAGGCCGTGGACGGCCCGGAGGTGAGGGACAAGCCAAACCGCCCCCTGCACACTAATGCCCCAAAAAGGCAAACCACAACGAGGGCAATAAAGGTCATCCAAATCAATCTCCATCACGCCACAGCTGCGACGCACGTGCTTACACACAACTTCCGCCGGGATGACCTAGAAATGGCCCTCGTACAAGAACCGTGGCTGGAAAACAACACAGTCTTGGGTCTACACAACGCAGGTAATGTTCTGTATAACATTAATGGCACTAAGCCAAGAGCCTGCATTATTTTCAACAAACTAATTGAATTTCTACCAGTTCCAGAATTTTGCACTGACGACCTGGTAGCTGCGTTCGTCAACCTCCGTGGATGGAAGGGAATGAGGACTATAGTCTGCTCAGCCTACCTCCACGGTAAGGAGACGGACCCAACAACAGAACTCGACAAACTGCGGGAGTACGCGCGCCTACAACATGCCGAGCTTCTGGTCGGTTGCGACGCCAATGCCCACCATACCAACTGGGGGAGCACCGACATCAACCCAAGGGGTGAGTTACTCCATGACTTTACTCTAACCAACCGTCTCTTTATTTGTAACATAGGATGTAAACCCACCTTTGTAACAGCTAACAGACAGGAGGTTTTAGATGTTACTTTCGCAACAGAGGAAATCTACAAATGCGTAAGTAATTGGCATGTCAGCGAGGAAGAATCCATGTCTGATCACAGACACATACGTTTTGATTTAATAACCGCTCCGATATACCAAACTAACACCTTTAGGAACCCGAAGGCGACATCCTGGGAACTATTTAGAACCCTACTAAAGGAGAACCTACAGGACTTTCCTAAAACAATAAAAGATCCTGATAGCTTAGAACTGGCAGTACTTATTCTAACAAACGGCATCCTAGACGCCTACCACAAAAGCTGCCCTCTGAAAGAACCCAAGCAACGAAGGAATACTCCCTGGTGGAATCGTAAGTTAGAAAAACTTAGAATCGAATCTCGTCGGCTCTTTAATAAAGCCAAATCCTATAGGTGTAGTTGGGACACCTACAGGTCTGTTCTAACAACTTACAAACGAGAAATCAAAATAGCCAAGAGGAAAAACTGGCGGAAGTTCTGTGAGGAGATCACTCAAACTCCTCAAGGAGCTAGACTGCACAGGATCCTCGCAAAAGCTCCAAAAAACCAATTAGGTCTTCTCAGAAAGCCTGATGGTAATTTCACTTGCTCCGAGAAGGAGACCCTGGAACTGCTCACAGCAGTCCATTTTCCTGGCTCCGTCAGTGAAACCAACCCAAGCACTGTCACAAGTACAAAGGGTAACGAAGACGCTCATGCACCACATAGGCCTCACTCAGAGGACTGGCGAAGAGCGTCAAAAATCTTCAGACCTAATCAGGTCAAATGGGCGCTAAAAACCTTCAAGCCCTTTAAATCAGCTGGAGATGATGGAATATTCCCAGGCCTATTACAACAAGGCGCGGAAATCCTAACTCCAATTCTAATAAAAATATTTAGAACTAGCTTTGCATGTAACGTTATACCTGAGCCATGGACTAAAGTCACAATAAAGTTCATACCAAAGACAGGCAAAAAGGACTATGCCCAACCAAAGTCCTATAGACCTATTAGTCTCACCTCTTTCATGCTGAAAGCCATGGAAAAGGTACTAGATCTAAACATACGGGAAAGTGCTTTATTGACACACCCGTTGCATAAAGATCAGCACGCCTACCAAAAGGGCAAATCAACAGAAACCGCCTTGATAGATCTAGTCGACAAGATCGAAAAATCTATCGAGGATAGGCAAATTGCCCTTTGTGCATTCCTGGACATTGAAGGAGCGTTCGATAATACCCCGACAAGAACCATAATTAGTGGACTAACTGCCAAAGAGGTAGATCGGACCACTATAGGTTGGATAGAATCGATGCTCCGCAACAGGTCTGCAAAACTAACACTGAACGGTCACATCCATACAGTCAGAACAACTAGAGGCTGTCCACAGGGAGGAGTACTTTCCCCCCTCCTGTGGTCAGTCGCGGTTGACCAACTCTTGCATCTACTGGCCGAGGAAAGACTACCCACACAAGGGTATGCCGACGACCTTGTAGTAATCATCAGAGGGCCGTGTCTAGACACAGTGTCCTCTCTTGTGCAAAGAGCTCTTCACATCATACAAAGATGGTGTGACGAAAACAGTTTGTCTGTAAACGCAGACAAAACAGTCATAGTACCATTTACGAACAAACGGGACCTCAAAAAGTTAAAAGTTCCCCGTCTCAATGGCAAAACTATACCCTACTCCAAAACAGTTAAGTACTTAGGCGTAACTTTTGACCAACGCCTCAACTGGAACACGCATATTGAAACCGTCATTCAGAGGGCCAAGACCTCGCTCGGCATCAGCTATCGTGTGGCAGGGACTAGGTGGGGAATAACCCCTAAAATAGCCCTCTGGCTTTTTACCGCCATAGTTAGGCCAATCGTATGCTACGCTGCAGCTATCTGGTACAAAAAGACCCTCCAAAAAACCACAATAGACAAACTCAATAGCCTTCAAAGGACTGCGTGCCTAATCATAACAGGCGCTATGTCCACCAGCCCCGGGCTAGCTCTGAATGCATTACTCAACCTCCAACCGCTGCACATTTTTGCGCAAAGGGAAGCGAAGGCTTGCATACTCAGAGTTAACCCAAACAAGAACCGTAACTGGCAGTCGAGGTGTTTGATTAGCCTGCAGGAGGATGCCACGTGCCTCCCAGTGCTAAAGATGACCACAGACACCATGACGCCAGTATACAACTTCACCAAGAACTATACTGTTACATTTCCTTCGAGGGATGACTGGCTTGAGGGCCAAACATCCATCAAAGACAACTGCCTAACCTGGTTCACAGACGGATCCAAGAAAGGCAATGACGTTGGCAGCGGAATATACGGCGAAAACCCAAGACTACAACAGACCCAAAATCTTGGAAATTACGCCTCCATATTCCAGGCGGAGGTCTACGCCATCACAGCCTGCGCTGAAATTAACTTAAGCAAGCGCTACGTCAACCAATATATCACAATCAACTCTGATAGCCAAGCAGCCTTGCTAGCCATAGACTCTCCGATCATAAGGTCTAAGCTAGTACAGGACTGCGTATCACAACTGAATGCCTTAGGCAATAACAATCAACTTGTGCTACAATGGGTGCCAGGACACTCAGACATCGAAGGGAACGAGAGGGCGGACGAGTTGGCTAGAAGAGGCACTGAAAACCACTTCATAGGCCCCGAACCCTTTCTCGGAATCCCCAATAGTCTAACGCGAGATTCTTTGAATAAGGCCAGCTTTGGTGAGGCAATAAAGCTTTGGTGTAACACCCCAGGCATGGGCCACTCAAAAGCACTTATCAAAGGCTACAATCGCAAACTTGCGAACGGTCTCCTTGCCCTCAGCAAGGACCAAATTTGTACAATAGCAAGGTCACTCACAGGCCACTGCAAATTAAATAAGCACATGCACACACTGAATTTAAGTGACACGACCGGCTGCAGATTTTGCAAGGAGGAGATGGAAACTCCTCTGCACCTCCTATGTGATTGTGGTCCCCTGATGTACAAACGCAGCACTCATCTGGGTAGGCAGGTGCTGACACCAGATGAGATACAAACTATCCCGATCAAGAATCTACTGCGATTTCTGGCCGCAGTGGGGATTGGTAAGGAACTATAAAAAGGGCGATCACAAAGGACCAGCGATGGTCTACGTGGCACAGGCTTAGCAAGCCTGTAAAGGCCCAAAACCACAGATAATAATAATGCTACGATATATCTGATGGCGACTGTACATCACAATAATGCGATATACGAGTAGGATATCCATTCCCAGCCTAAATGTTATCCATTCCAAGGAGCCCATTGTTTTTGTGAAAACTCCATCCAAATTGTAATCAGTCATTTTTAAGTCGGTTTAGATCATCATATCGCATGGCATTTTTGTCTTCCTGCTTGGATTCGAGGGGGCTTCTTGGATCAGATTTCGAGGTCGAGGTGTTTCAGCCGGGGTTAGCCTGTGGAGTTCTTCAATTCCACCGAGAAAACAGCGCAAAGTGCACTCATTTACCACATGGGAGAGGGTCTGGTCAGGTGCCCCGCAGTCGCACGTCGGAGACTCCCTCAAATCCCACTTGTGGAGGTGATAGCTGGTTCTTCCATGGTTGGTTCTGAACCGTTTAAGCTTACCCCAGGTCTTACGGTCCTTTTGAAAACCAGCCGGTATGACAGTCGGGTCACGCACGAGGCTTGCATGCGGATGGTCAAAAAGGCCCCAATCTGCCCACAATGCACTATCAACATCGTACTGGGAGTATATTCGGTCGTCGGTCCAGATTGGTGATCTGGATGGGAGACGGTATGTAGGAATCGAGTCCAGCATTTTCCTTATAGTCCAGCGTTTTCCTAATAACGAACAGATAAGTCATTACTAAGTTACTTCAATCTGAGCTTAGATTCATAGTTTTTAAACCATAAACGCCGGCTACATAGGTATGTAAGTAAGAAAAGCAACAATTTGAATGCCACCCTTACCTTTGTGTAGTTTGAGTCTTATCAGACCAAGTAATACAAATAGAAATGTCGTGTCCGCGTCTCGGGTAATGTAGGAATGACATGGATATCTATCTAGCCGTCAAGTTAATAATCACGGAGAGGTATAGATGCTGTTCGTAGTTGGTATATAAGAGTTTTCTTACGTAGGTATTATCATTGTAGTAAATAAGAAAATATCAGATATCAAGATTAGGCTGTCTGTACACTGATGCGGAGCGAGGCTGCGGAGCGGAGAAACGGAGAAATATTTACTAATAAGATCGCATAAAATAAAATTGCGGAGATTTTATGCAATCCTAATATTGGTTAAAATTTTTTCCGTTTCTCCGCTCCGCAGCCTCGCTCCGCATCAGTGGATAGGCACCCTTATAATTCGTAATTAACGATCAAAATATTATCTTTATACAGAGTGTAACAAAACACCTTCGTTATATTTAAAGGGGTAGTTTAGACCATTCATCCATTACGTCCTTAAGGACGTATGGAGGCTGCTAGCTTTACAATAATCTTATACAACGTGTTAATGAATAAGCGCAAAACCTCATACTTACACCCCAACTGATTTATAACAAAATAATTAGATTGAAACAATAGTTGCATTATTTTGATACTTAAAATTTAAAGTTATTCGCATTCTAAGTTTTAAGGCAAAAATGATTTGTTATCATTTCAGCAATGAATGAAAGCGCTAACGTACTCATGGATACGTTTTAATAATCTTGTTATAGTAGTAAGTAGGGTGAGTGTGCCCGTGGGTTGGGTTGACATCGGGTTCAGTAAATTTTAAATTTTACAAACAAATTATTTAATATTTTGAATAAAATTACCTACGATGAAACCATGATAATTCGATTCTGCTTTCGATTCTAAACAAACTAATTTCTAGTTTTGCGTTAATTCATTAACACGTTGTATACAAAAACATTAATTAAGCACATAAATAAAAAAAACAGATATTGTATTTGCATTCAACGGACACCACATAAATTGTAATCACGAATTTTACAATAAGCAGAAAATTAGCAGAGAATTCAAATTTGCGGGCCGCGGTTGGTGACCGCGTCATTTGCAATGGGCCGGGTCCTGTCTATTTGTGCGGTTCACTATTTACGCCGGACGAACCCTGATTACGCCGGTGGTCCGGTGGACCGGTGTACGCGGTGCGGTATAGTCAGCAACGGAGGTAGATTAAAATGTTATATTTACTTATATTTTAACTTCGTCTGCGTATAAAAAGTTTCCTATGTGTTAATCCAGGCCATGGTCTATCTGTACCTATGCCAAATTTCATCAAAATCCGTTAAGCAGTTTTTCCGTGAAAGCGGAACAAATATCCATCCATACTTACAAATTTTCGCGTTTATAATATTAAGTAGGATATTTCGTCCCATTGTTGGGCAATGATCTCCCCTAAGCTTTTCCAGCCTTCTCTATCCCGTGCCATCAGTTGTGATTTCGCGTCGTGGGCATCCAGCTCGTTGCGCCACCACTTTCTTGGTCTGCCCCGGCCCCGGCTTCCATCGTCGCCTCGGGCTCCCATTGGGTCGCGATCGTTGCTCACCGCTTTGTATGCATGCGACAAACAGGTCCGGCCTAGTCCCACTTCTGTTTGGCGGCCTTTACACCTGTATCTGCTATGCGGCGGGTCTTGGAGCGCAGAGGTGTGTCTCTGACCCGGTCGATCCTTCTGACACCTACTTAATATGCTGCGCTCCTTTGCTCTTTGGCAAGCCTGGATATCTGAGATTTCGTAAATGACCACATTATCACCTTTATGTCTTTACGAAAGGCTTTGAAAGACGCGTTAATCAGTTGGTTCCGGATAGTCGGATAGCAGTGTAAGTGTAACTAGTTAATTACACTTACACCGCCATCCGACTATCCTGGCCAACCAACTAATAGTTATTGGTTCAACCAGGTCAGAGGACAGCAAGTTGACCACTAACTTGCCTCCACCAATCCGCACTGACTGGCCCCGCGTGATAAACCGTTCCATGAAAATCTGAACGAAGAAACAAACAAACAGACAGATGGACAAAAATCTAAAGTGTAGTTTTTTCTATTGCGTATGTGAAGTCTACCAATTTGCAATGGACACGCGTGCGGTGAACTAATGTACCGTACAAGTACATACACCTTTTTTTGAAGTACAGTGAGACGTATCTGATGATGATGATTATAAATGAAAATAGGGTTCAAGTGATATAAATTTTTCGTTGCCGACCGTACCTATCTATGTAGCGGTTAAAAACTGTGGTTTTGACTTCTAGTTTAGATTTGTCCGTGGTGATTGATATAGTGATTATGATATAAATATTGTTTAGTAGCTATGAGAAGCAGTAATTTTAGAATGTGTATCGTCCCAAAAACTGATTACATCTGTGCCCAAACCTGTCTCATACTCGCTGTCGTTGATGCTACTGATGTTTCTTATGCCTTGGCCACCATAATGTCTATGCCAATAAAAATCGACACCCTAACCTAACATTGTAACTTACTTTTTTTCCAGGATACCTGGATAGGAAACCTAGGGAGTGTCGAAATTATACACTGTTGGTCGTTGGTTACAGGGATTATGCAGTATATTTTTGGGCCAAGAGCTAAAGATTGGTTTCCAACACCACACCACAACTTTCTTTCATACCGAAACCTTAAACATGTATCGATTAATAAATGCAGCATCGCAAGAGTTTCAAATTATTCATATTCATTCGTCACCACTGAGGTAAAAAAGACTTATTAGGTAAAATGGCGTAAAAATGACAGGCTACGAACCGACCGACCCAATCCTGATTCCTGCTTCAAGAACCTGCCCTGCCCCCCCCCCCCCCCCTTTATTTTCTTAAAATGTAATTAAACAGCATAGGTAACATCGCTGTTGGTACAGCAATAATATTCAAATCAATAAGAAAATAAAAAATCTATAATATTTGGAAGTAAGTATAGGAGAGTATACAGGGTATAACAAAACACCCTAGTAATACTTAAGGGGGTGCTTCAGACCATCAAACTGAAACAACTGTCACTATGGGGCCAAAATCGAGAAAAAATAAAAAATCTTCTGTCCCATACAAAACTGCAGTACCGACTTGACTAAAATGTATGGGACAGCAGATTTTTTTTTTCTCGACGTTGGCTCCATAGTGAAAGTTGTTCAGTTTGATGGTCTGAAGCACCCCCTTAAGTATTACTAGGGTGTTTTGTTACACCCTGTAATTAATTTATACTACGAGCTGGAATAAATCTCTGCGTACTTAAAAAATGTGCGTGCTTCAGTTAACTTTGCACAATTTTCCAACTTTAACGTCAGTTTTTAATTACGGATTTCATCTGAATGTGAAATAAACTATAAACTTTCAGAAAAAAATCTGTTAAATACTCCAGTTTAAAAGCGTACCCTTTCCGTTTTTTTCCAAGTGAATATAAAAAGAGTTTTTTTTGTAAAAGCTGACCGTTTCCGTCAAAGGTTTTAATTACAACTTTTCCCAGTAAAACACTGAAGTTATTGATCAACGGCCTGTATTAAAACGTAAACACAAGGGTCTTCATTTGCATGTCTTATTAGGGTTGTCACAAATACCGTTTTTATTTTTAATACAAGTCTTTGCTCTAGCTAGACTTTATTCTAGTTTTAAACTCGTGTCGTTTTCTGTATAAAAAGTAAGGCTGAATGAGCCAACGGGGCTAGTTCTTATACCATACCATATCTATACCACCATAAATCCACAACAAGTTTCGTCAGCACTAAAATAAAAAATGAACACAAAAATAAACACACTTTAAACGACCCTTTTGTCACAAATCGTACCCGGCACAAAGGATCCCATCACACTAGCTGCGTTCCCGCGCTGGATGGCCTAAGAAATCCTTTGTACCAGATACAACCCCGAGCGGGCATCGTTTCCAATTTCCACCATCCTCCTGCCCTGATCTCTCACAAATGCCTTAGCCTCCACCCCCCACGTTCCCGGCGTCTCCACTGCCAGTGGATCTAAAATGTACTGGGACTTTAAAATCGCGTATCACAAGCTTTTATGAAACCGCCCATATGAAATAATTAGTTTAAAATGGGAGTTGGTTCTACGCCGAACGTTGAACGGTGGTATCATCGGTTTTGGACTTGGTTTGGCACTGAAATCAACTGTAATTTTTATAGAGGTTGACAACCCTGCTCTACACAGTGGGTATTTTAATATCAACCATTATTTACAGCGGCCGCTCTGTACTTCGTAAATTATTCTGTCATTCTGTCTCTATTGCCGAATGGAGGGCAGTTCTGTTTCAGATGCAATGTTATTCAATGTAAGTGTTTTCATTTTAAATAATGGGACGGACGTGAGTTAGTAGATAAGTGAAGGTATTTCCTATTTCAATTACATAATCATGCGCTCATCGGCGTAGTGTAGCTTTAGTATTGGAAATGATCTCCGAAGTTAAGCAACGTCAGGTCCGGTCAGTCTTTGGGTGGGTGACCGTTTAGTGGTATTTCATCTCGAACATCTTCGTCCTTCGGAAGGCACGTTAAGCAGCTGAACCAGGATATTTTCGTCAGATGGCGGTGTAACTATTCGTTAGATACAATGCCAATCGGTAGCTTCACATACACATCAGAATTACATCTTCAGTGTAGGTTTCCTTACGATGCTTTCCTTCACAGTTTCAGAGCAGTTGGTGTTACGTACATAAGTTAGAGATACTCATAGGTACGTAATGCCATCCGTGCGGTATCGAACCCAAACTCATAATTGAGTGTACCATACCTCTCAACAACGCATCAGCGACCACAGAACATTATAAGAGGGGCTAGAAATGCAAAGTAGCGCTTTTGCTTCGGAGACGGCTGTCGCCACTTGTCTTCCCGCTCTCGCTGCTACATGCACATTACTCATGCCCTCACGCTCGCATCACGCTGCGCGCCTTATGGTGTTATGTCAATCATCGCATAACCTGTCGTGACACGTTCCACGCCTACTTTGCACTTCTAACCCCTCTTGTAATGTTTTGTGTCAGTGACACTCCGATTATAATTTAAAAAAAAATCCTTTAAAATGTATTGTTAATCATGTAACCTGTCAGAAGCAGTTTAATAAGCTTAGGTACTTTGTAAACATTGAGTTTACAAGACCATTTTCCACGAAAAGCCGTGTTAATGTTTTAACTAAGGCAATAATCTTGGTAAAGTTAGTAGCTGGCTCCTTCGAAATGTGCTTTATAACATAAACTACCAACCACCTGCGGTTTACCTACGAACTTTAAATAAAACTGGTCAAGTGCGAGTCGGGCTACTCGCGCACCGAGGGTTCCGTACCACATCACCGCACAACATAATTATAAATATATATTAACTGACAATTTTTTTTTCGTCCGGTTCCTTTAGCATAAGACCGACTCACACTTGGCTGGTTTTTATTATTTGTTGTTATACTGTAGAGTTCGCTCTGTAATCACACCAAGTTTGACACTTGTATGTATTACTGTTCTTACGATAGAGCGAGAAGATTTTTTTTTGGGTAAAAACAATTTTCTTGTATGAGGACCCCCCTTAATTTTTAATTCTTCTATTTTTGATTATTTATTAGCAAATGCGCTCTAATAACGAACCTTCTGTGAAAATTTCAACTGTCTAGCTATTACGGTTCAAAAGTTACAGCCCTAAATAGGTAGGACAGACTGACAGACAGACGGACGGATGGACGGACAACATAGGCCCATATGGGTACCCTTTGGGTACGGAATCTCCGTGTCAAGATTTCTCCCAGGATTCGAACCAACGCCCCTCTGATCAGCAGTCAGGTTCACTACCAAAATAACTAGCAGGTCGTCAGTCGTTAGGTGATATTTGTAGCAAGGTTTCTTAAACTAGTGATCCTAATAGTAGAGTAGGCAGTGTGTTTATTATGTAACTACCTACCAGTTACTTTGCTATCAAGGGTTTTATCACACTAATGATTTTAGAGCGTAAGCAACGTCACATCAGAGCGGCGTGTTTTTGTACGGGGATTGATTCAATCAAAATACCGCAACGATATCTACTCTTGAAAATCAATCGTGTGCCTATTAGACCATAGGATAGGCCATAAACAAAAAAGGCAATCTATATTGGAAAAAAGGTAAAGCTACATTATTTACCATAATCCAAATTCATTCGTACAGATTTTCCTTCCGAGCGCACTTTCTACCGACTGCTTTAATCTTAGCAGGTATAGGATCAAAGCTGGCGACTGGGGATTTCTCTAACTGTATATCATATGATTATTTCTGCTTGGTTATTTCGAAGACACTCTTTTACTGAATTTATGATCTGTTGGATCACAAAATTAAGAATATTAGGTGTATCTTACACTGTTACACTCTCAATCTAGGGGAGTGCGTAATTTTTCTGTGCTTTCAATCACGGTTCTCCAACTTTGGGAATTAGGGACTGAATCATTTGTATTGGTAATTGTATACCACTAAATTGTATTAAATAATAATTTTATTTTTGGTTTCTTTAGCATTCGACTTCCTTAATTAAATATCAGCGTTGTACACAACATTGTTTTTAGGGTTCCGTACAAAAAGGGTGAAAACGGGACCCTATTACTAAGCCTACGTTATCCGCCCGTCCGTCCGTCTGTCCGTCCGTCTGTCCGTCCGTCTGTCCGTCCGTCTGTCCGTCCGTCTGTCCGTCCGTCTGTCCGTCCGTCCATCCGTCCGTCCATCTGTCCGACCTATTTAGGGCTGTAACTTTTGAACTGTAAAAGCTAGATAATTGAAATTTTCACAGAATATGCATTATTACGGCAGATTTGTTAACAAATAATAAAAATATCAAAAAGTTAAAAATTAAGGGAGGTTCTCAACAAGAAACTAGTTTTTATCGACGTTTTTTCTTCACGCTCTGTCGTAAAAACGGTAATACATACAAGCGTCAAACTTAGTGTAATTATAGAACAAACTCTACAGAATAACAACAAATACTAAAAACCGGCCAAGTGTGGGTCGGTCTTGCGCTAAAGGTCCCGGACAAAAAAAGATTTTTTTCTAAGTTAATAATGTTGTGTTCTTCTGTGGTGGTGTGGTACGGAACCCTTGGTGCGCAAATAGCCCGACTCGCACTTGACCGGTTTTATTTTACACCCTGTGGAAAGGTAATATTTTGCTACCTTACATTTTGTTAAACAACTAAGTTTCACGTATTTTAAAATCCAAGACCTAATAGAAATTTCAAATTAATAAAATTAATTTGAATCGGATATGTTTAATAGCATTTCACCATTTGCTCCATTTATTAGGGGTTGAAAGGCTCTAGGGTAAAAGCCCGACCCTTATTTCTATCAATATTGAGAGATAGATAGCCCCATTGGAATCTAAAATGATAAATCGGAAAGAAAATGTTTCGAAATATTAGCATCAATTTATAGTATCGGTTTTCACACCTAGGGAGCTATACGTTTGTTTTGAAATAGTTTTTTTGTGAACTAGACACTAAACTCTGCAGTGTAGAACTTTCCGTACTTACTGCATTTTTTTAGTTTTTAAAAACCCTGCCTCGTGACGAGATCAGTGTTCTAAAGATTGAAGTTAAGTAGGTAATAAATGTAAGAACCAAATTATTTTTATGTTGCCTATTTTGTGTTCCACTGCTGAGTAAAGGCCTACCCTCTTCTGGTCTACTGTACTTCCTATATAACCTCCCTATGCATCGTGAACTCTGGCCAACCGTTCAAAAAAGTATTCAAATCATCGGTCCATCTTCCCTTGGATCTTCCTCGACATCGGATACCTTCTTGTGGAACCCATTCTGTAACCATCTTGGTCCACCTCTCATCTGCATACGGCAGAAATGTCCAGCCCAGTTCCACTTCAGCTGAGCTGTTTTTAGGCATACGTCGGCTATACCAGTTTTGCAGCGCAGATCTGGGTTAGGCAAATCTTGTTCAGTCAAAAACCAAGTCTGAGCACCTTTAATAATCATGTCTATAATAGTAAAGTAAAGTAATATATTAGTATATAATAATAATATTTCACAAACCGTGATACCTGGAAGGTGGTTAAACTTTGGTCGAAAACATTGAATAATTATGTCAAAAAATTGCTCTGATTATTAACTAGATAAAGGCAAGACGAAGACGAGATGAAGATAACCACATAATTATCGTTTTATTACAATCAGCTAACCAAGACATAGACCATTAGATTTCGAAACATTCAATATTAAATGGAAGAGAACATCTGTTTAGATTACGCGGTTCAGGATCAAAGCTGAGTAAACACGGGCGAATTAAATCAGTAGCAAGATCAAAGGTTCAGTCTGATCTATATCTGGACTAGAAGTCTTGTTGGAATTTTAATAGTCTTGGAATTACGAGTAACATTGATCTCTTATCGATGGTTTCTTTAAGGCTTTGACTGCCAAATGACCGACAAACAATGGAAAATTTATTGTTATTGTGACCCGCCGGCGTTCAACGTGTTAAAATCAAGTGTTTTTGGAATTCTGGAACATTTCTGGAATATTTGACAACAATGCTTGAAATACTCTAAAAAAAATCACGATCATAATCCCCATCCAGGTGGCCCAAAGCTCCGCTACAATTGCCAACTATCTTTTAAAGCATGCAATTTATAGCAAGACACACTTTTACGTGTTAACAGATAAATTGAGAGCTAGCTTTTTGCTAGCTTTTCTGAGAAATCTTTATTATTGTGATGATCGCCACTGAGCGGCAAAAGGACTCTAATTATTATTTCTCAGTGCCTTTCGCCTGTTATCAGTTCATAATAATAAGTAGCCTGGGGCTAAACATTATGAATCTGTATGTTTTCTTTCGTCCATGTAGATATTGTTGGTGTAATGAATAAAGTAATCCTGTGAATGTAGATTTTACAAGAGTGTTTGAACAACAGAGTCTGTGTAATGAGGCCCTTAAGAACATTTACATTAATTGCATTGTCTCTCTTACATCATTATATTCAAATAGGTAGATAACAAGATTGTATCGAGACCTCCGCTTCTTGTTATCTACCTTATAAGAATATAGCTTTTACTCGCGGCTTCGCTCGCATTTAAGCCATTTAAAAAGTATCCTATGCTACTTCTAAAACCTCCAAGAATATGTGTACAAAGTTTCATGATGATCGGTTAAGTAGTTTTCGCGTGAAAGCCTAACAAACAAACTTACATTCACATTTATAATATTTAAGAATATGAATAAATCATGTATCTAACCTAATCCATTAATTTAGTTGGTTTATAATTATTGTAACAGGGGAATAAACTGTCTCCCAATACATAGTTTTCCGACTTTGGGAGTCAAGGACTCAATCATTTGTATACCACTAAATTGTGCTCAAATATTTTTTTTTTTATATATTGATTATTATTTTTTACCAATTTATCATGGATTTCCGCAAAGTAAAGCCTGATTCAATTGATTTTATTATAAATATTCAGTTAAATGGGAGTGTAGCGGAGCTGTAAAATGTCTTCTTTAAATAAACAGGTATATTTGTTATTAGCTTTTGCCCGCGACTTCGTCCGCGTGGAAAAAATACATTTTTAAACCTTCCTTCTTTCACTATGATAGGAGTTTCCGAAAATTTAACTCAAAGGGAGTGTGAATGTGTTTATGTTCAATTCATGTTTCTATCTTCAGTTGTTATTCTTTATCAGTCATTACGGAACTGTTTTAAAATAATTTTGAAAGTTATTTTCATCATCATTTACTTTTGATATATGCTCACGAGTATATATTCCCCGATGGGTTAGTCAGAGATATTCTGAAACCTCAGAACATCCACGTTTCACTAGTACCGAAACTCTGTCCAGTGTGATGGGAAGTGAGCCCGTCGCCACTTGTAATGGACAGTAGGTACAATACAGTAGGTACAATATATTAATGTATTATCTACACTACATAAAACATTTTTGAAAACATGCAGTTGTAGCAAAGCTCAATTTTAGCATATTATAGAATGCCAGGTAAAATGAAATAATTCAACTACCTATAAAAAAATACTGACCAATGATACGAAAACAATAATTATCTTTTGAAACTTTATCTCCAATCAATTTTCCACTTTGTGACATAAACTCCTCGCCGTTACGTAACAAGGAAGAAACTGATACACCAGTCACAGGATACCATTGAGGGTTAACCAGTTAGCTGGATTGAAAGACACGGATTTGTCAGTGTCTGCCGTCAAATAGCGGCCATTAACATCCGTAAAGGGAGACGCTCTGTGACGATTGTTGTGTACGAGACACACGTGCGCCAAAAATAAACAACAAAACCAGTGAACTGCCGATTTTTTTAACCTCTTAAAACTTTATTCATCGGAAATATTATGAATTTTTCTTGTGTCTTACTATACTTACTCGTATCGTGTTTGAGTTCATTAAAGTTTGGAAGGTTTGAAAGAGACACCAGATTACCACCTGCTACGACCTTTAAACCCCTCAACCTCTCTTACTTAATCAAACCAAATCTAAAGTTGTACCTATGGCTCTCTATCAAGAGAGGTGAATTATGCCCGGCATCTTTATCATTAAAAGGTCGATCCTTATTACAATTTCATCCTGCATATTTCCTGGCCATGATCGTTAACGCGAGTAGGTTGGACTACGACTGACTGACTCATTGCTGCGCTATCTCAAGTGGAATGGCGCAGCGATGACTCATTTCGAAGATGCCCAGCTGACGTACCCGTCAATTTCATTTAATTTAATTTATATATTCGTACTAACATAGAATAAGAACATAGGTACTAACTTTGTGTCCTGGTTACAAGAATAAATAATTTTTTTATTATTATTATTTCCACTAATAGAGACGAAATAAAAGACAGCTATATTTTATTAGTTATCAACTCGATTTATTATTTAAAAAAAATTAAAACCTTATTCTTACTCTTATTTTTTTGACTTAGAAAACGGGTTGTTGTAATGTTTGTGTCTTTAAAACTAATAAAATATTCTTAAAACTACAATTTTTCTAGTAAAGTCAACTAAAAAAGAATAATCTCTGAAATTTTGTATGGACTGTACGAAAGAATTTTTTGTTGTAAGTACCTATATTTTAGTTATATTGATAAGAATTATAGTTACAAAAACAATTTTTTTTACTTAAGTCAACAAAATAAGAGGGTTGACGAAGGTCCGATCTTAAAACCCACCGTTAGTGGCAACCATAGCAGTCTGACCGAAAGTATGCATTAAATTTCAAGCACACGGCCAAGTTCTCATACTATTTCCCTATGTCTAATGTGTTGACATGATCTGTACGCAACAAGTCTGATCTTCAAAGGGCCGGCCTGTGTGTACGATGCACCCATAATGTGCGTAACTTGGCTTTATTCAGCAGTGATCTCGACAAAATGATTGCGTCTTTATATGAAGCTGTGCGTTTGTTTGACAGTGCCACTTTGGCCTTAATTTAATAGATGTTAAAATATTTAATGTAGATATTACAGCTGATGACTTCTACCTATATTTGTTTACAAAGAAACAACTTTTTAAAGCTATAACGTTGCCTTATTATGTAATAAATAAAACCGGTCAAGTGCGAGTCGGGCTACCCGCGCACCGAGGGTTCCGTACCACACCACCACAGAACACAACATTATTAACTAAGAAAAAATACTTTTTTCGTTCGATACCTTTAGCGCGAGACCGACTCACACTTGGCCGGTTTTTAGTATTTGTTGTTATTCTGTAGAGTTTGCTCTATAATCAATCACACTAAGTTTGACGCTAGTATGTATTACCGTTTTTACGATAGAGCGTCAAGAAAAAAACGTTGATATAAACTAGTTTCTTGTTGAGAACCCCCCTTAATTTTTAACTTTTTGACATTTTTATTATTTGTTAACGAATCCGCCGTAATAATGCAAAATCTGAGAAAATTTCATCTAGCTATCACGGTTCAAAATTTACAGCCCTAAATAGGTAGGACAGACGGACGGACGGACGGACGGACAGACGGACAGACGGACAGACGGACAGACGGACAGACGGACAGACGGACAGACGGACAGACGGACGGACGGACGGACGGACGGACGGACGGACGGACGGACGGACGGACGGACTGACGGACGGACGGACGGACAATGTAGGCTTAGTAATAGGGTCCCGTTTTCACCCTTTGGGTATGGAGCCCTAAAAATGAGGCTTGTTTGCACAAAAAGTGCTTTCCTATATACGTATTTAGGGAACACTTTCTCTCATACTTTATATAATACTTTTCGGTGCAAGCCAGAATAAAATATTACACATTTTTTATTGAATTTATATGTACCGGTAAAAACTGAAAAGGTAAGAAATAATAATGTATAATTATATCAAATATAAAAATTTCCCTAATTCAAATAACAGGGTCTTTGCAGTCTAATTTATTTCGCTTTAGCGAGAAGACACTACTATTTCGACCTAAAATTACGCGATGCGCTTTTGTTTCGTTATTTATAGTACCTTAAATTTAAATTGTTGGAAGTCCACAAAGGAATGTTGGAAGGAAACACATACAATGGGTATTTTGGTTTTTACTCCATGCATTTTATAGCTCGCGTCCCGTACGAGTTTTTAGCGTATCACACAGAGGAAAATATCTTGTAGTATTATGTGACAATTCATTAGTTTAGTTTTAGTATACTTTACAAGAAAACAGGAGACTTTAGAAAACAATTTGTTATTATAAAAGTTTTGATATATTTAAAACTATAAACTGTTTAATAATAAAGTAATAAATATAGTTGGTTTTAGGGTAGACAGTTGCGTCACTTTAATGGGTAAGTTCTACTCATAATAGTGAACAACTTTCCCAACCGAGATAAGGGAACATCGATTAAAAAAAAACCTTTTCATACAAACGTTCGATCACCTGATTGCATCATTAAGAATGGAAATTCAAAATTTTTTTTTGAAAATTTTCTATATGCTTTTTACGGAAGGTTTTTCAGTATCATCAATGCAACTAAGGTTTATCCTAACACTCTGTATACTACTAAGATAATTTTCATTCTAAATTCGTAACCGAAAATTCTTAGTATATGAATAACGTAACTTATGAATGAATCCATTCACAATTATACGCGTCAAAGTCATTCAGTAGACATATATTTTGTATTGGTTATGATTATGATTATGAATCAGAGTTTAGTACTATCATCGTAGTATCGCAATAATAACTATATACTTACTACATAAACATTATTCTCTATATTTTGGAATAACTGCCAACTATCTTTTAAGCGAGCATTACAAAGATAGCTTCTAGCATATTGAATGTTTCAGAATACAATAAATAACTTATCTAGTGGTGATGGGGTCTTGATATACTTATGGTTTTTAAATGGAATGATCAGATCATCACAACAACAAAAAACTGCTGTTCCGTACAAAACTGCAAACATACTCGACCTAAATCGATCGATTGATCGTCTAGTGAAGATCCTACACTTCATTGCATCTGCGATAAGTAGTATAGTTTTCATCGAAATGGTAATAATGAAACAGGCAAAGATTATGAAAAACTTTCCTAAATACTAGTTGATGATGTTTGTACAAATGTACACATAATAAATTTTACGTTAACTTGTTTTTATGTGAACTTTAGGGGGTGGTAATGTAATGTTAAACAATCACGCCATGTAATTACACTGACATATTTATGATAGAGAAATGTAAATACCATTAACTGTCGATTTTTTTACGGTGGTAGAATCGAAATCTACATGCATAATGTAATCTATAACGATCAAAATTCACTCAGGGTGGTCAGAAGCATTTCTACAACTACAGGCAATCGACCACATGTACCTACAGTCGGGTGCAGCTTTGAGTGCAGGTATTCAATACATCTCTCACTAGATATATCAATTCATGACTATACTAGGACTTTTTTTCTTCTGTCAATCGATGAAATGTCAGGGAGTTTTTCTGCTACATAAATCATAATATACAGGATGAGTCGCGCTGCAAGTCTTTCGGAGGACGGTCGCGTGCGTATCGGCGCGTTAGTCTTGCACGTGGCTCCGCCATTTTGTAAAGTTCTTTTGTGTTTTAACTATAAAATAGTAACTTGAGATTATAAACTACTTGACATTGGCAGAATTGCCGCGCTAGACGCAAGCAACTGGGCATTAATTAAGAAAAAAAATATACAGGATGTTAGGGTAAACAGTTGTATTACTTTAAGAGGTGTTTGTGCCCATGATACCGAACAATTTTCTATAAGAAAAATATATGAAATTCGCAAAAAAATATTCAAAATGTACAAAAGTTCGATCAGCTGAATGTTTTAGAATGGGAAATCCAATTTTTTTTTACGAATTTGCTTTATGTTTTTTAGGGAAAACTGTACAGTATCATGGGTGCAATCACCTCTAAAAGTAATGCAACTGTTTACCCTAATATCCTGTATATTTTTTATTTTGTGTTTCTTAATTAATGGCCGGTTGCTTACGTCTAGCGCGGAAATTCTGCCAATGTCAAGTAGTTTATAATCTCAAGTTACTATTTTATAATTAAAACACAAAAGAGCTTTACAAAATGGCGGAGCCACGTGCAAGCCTAACGCGCCGATACGCACGCGACCGTCCTCCGAAAGACTTGCAGCGCGACTCATCCTGTATATTATGATTTATGTAGCAGAAAAACTACCTAACATTTCATCGATTGTACAGAAGAAAAAAAGTCCTAGTATAGTCATGAATTGATATATCTAGTGAGAGATGTATTGAATACCTGCATTCAAAGCTGCAGCCGACTGTAAGTACATGTGGTCGATTGCCTTCAGATAAGCATACATAATAACATTCAAAATGCACACGATGGATATTCCCCGAAGGAGTTGTCAGACTTTATGTTTTAATCCGCCTTCGTCAAAAAAGATCTATACATTTGGACACAATACACGCCCCAAAATAGAATGTAGGTAGGTTATTATGAAGATCAAAAGCGAACATTTGTAATAACAACACAGAACTTGCTCTGAGACTCATCTCGGCACTTCTTACTACCTAGGTATATGTACTAGATGGAACGAAGTTCAGACACTGTCAAAGTTGTCCTGCGTTTCTCTGAAATGTTAGGGAACTATACTGAGAGAGATCACAATAGATCTGTGATTCTAGTTTCAACTTTGAAATGACTAATCTACATGTATTATATACCTTGATATAGAACTATTTATAATATCAACCGTATTATGATATGAGTTAATAGCCCACGGAGACAAAGCTTCTAAGGAAAACGCCTTTTCACGTGATTGTCATCCATCAATTGATGCTTCTTGATAATACTACGTGTTTATGAATTAACACAAAACTAGAAAGTAGTTTGTTTAGAATCGAGAACAGAATCGAATTATCATAGTTTCAACATGGGATTTTTTTTCAATATTAGGTATAATAATTTGTTTGCAAAATTTTAAATTTACTGAACCCGGTGTCAACCCACCGCACGGGCACACTCACCCTACTAACTACCAAAACAAGATTATTAAAATGTATCCATGAGTACGTTAGCGCTTTCATTCATTGCTAAACTGATAACAAATCAGATTAACTTTAAATTTTAAGTATCAAAATAATGAAATTATTGTTTCAATCTAATTATTTTGTTATAATCAGTTGGGGTGTATGAGGTTTTGCGCTTATTTAGTAACAAGTTAACATAAACACGACTTTCTAGTTTTGCGTTAATTCATTAACACGTTGTATAATTAAGCGGCAAAATAATTATTTCAAAGGTAATAAAAAAAAAACTTTATTTATAACTTAACTTTATTTTTCTGCATATATAAAAAATAAAAATTCGGTCTGAAAAGAGGAGCGTGTAAGAACATTGGCGAATTTGGACCCAGCCATTTTTACGAAAACTAAAAGCCCTTCAGGACGGCGGTCATAATTATTATAAACAGAAAAAATTAAGGCATTTTATAAAAAAACTTCCTCATCTCTAGGAGTCCGGGTTCAAAAGTAGAAATTACTAGTAAAAATAGACAAATCATCCAAAAAGCAGTAGCAAAACGCAACCACGACAGCTATTTTCATCTAATATTATCACAGGGATAGTTTTTGGTCGTTACGGAACGTATTTGGCTTTATTGAACTGATAGTGCGTGTGATTTCGTTTGATTCCATTATCGTAATATTGTACGGTTATCGTGAATTTTCATTAAAACAAACACAATGAATGCGTAGAAGATTGAATGGACTATCTAATAGGCAATATTATGAGCTTCACACACTTGATACAAAAGGTATCATAAGGAGAAATACCTTTCCCCCAACTTCTACAGATTACAACCAATTTCCTTTTTAGTTAGTTTTGTTTCACTCTACACGTATTACTAAGTTTCATTCATGTATGGGACCTATATGTCTGGGTCTCACATTATATGGCCTTCCGCCAAATTTCTTTTCTATGGTCTGAAATCTGTGTTGTGTGAGTTACAAGATATTGGTACTATAAATTCTTCAATATCATTTGAATATCCTGTGTTCAAATCTACATTAGCCAAAATTATTACTTTAGCTTTGTTTAAATAAGCTGAGATTGCTTGATTGCACTGACGTTGATCCTTGGTAACGTGATATTCATTATTATTTCTCACATTAGGATAGCCGGTGTCTATTGCAATATAACATAAGTTATTTTCCGTATAATATAGTACATTGCTCACAGTTCCAAATAGTTGATATTGGAATCGTTTACTTTCTAATTTCCTTTCTTGGGATGGCCATTTAGCAGAATTCTGTAGAAAACTGAATATACAAGCCCCAGATACTTTAAATTCCACGCTAACTAGTTGGTTTTGTTTTTGAGCCTGAGTCAACATATAACACACTTGTGAATTCGTCACCAGTTTTGGACTATGTTTGACTTTTCCTTCTCTACTTATTGTAAATGTGCACGCTCCGTTTTGCGGGATTACATCAATCAAAGTGCCCACAATTTGTAAACTTTCATCAGCAACAACAACAGCACTTGCCAGTGATAATAATATTAATATTGTTGCTACAATCATCTTCCCAATTTCTGCAACAAAAACAAGATTTATTTTATTCAAATGCACGAAATTATTGATCTGAATAATTTGGAAAAGCTTATACACCAGTGTTCCTGAGGATATGCATTCCATGCCTGCAGGATTATTCCGTTTCACATTCAATTAAAACAAATATTTTGTGAATGTCTTCAACGTTTGAACACACTTCTGTTGCAGTTTTGTAATAGTGTAGATTGATAGAATTACATGACATTAATTACCTACCTTTGATATAATATTTAATTTTATTTCATTGACGTTAATAATCATCAAATCAATGTTCTAATTATGTTAAAATATAAACTTGTGTTAGGTATGCGCATTTATCGCTAATTACTGATTCTGTTTCTGTTATTTCGATCATTTATATTTCATACATTTATAATTAGGTACCTAAAAGACGTGACATAGTGTATTCGTTTCGGGTCGTTTCGCAGCTGGCGAATATGTATGATTAAAGAACAAATACAAATTGTATGATAGCTGAAATTATACACAGGATAGGAGGAATATTGTGCTTCCCAATGAAATGGAAATTATCCTTTTCTGCAGTGGGATTTCTTATAAAATTCAAATTCAAATTTACCAGTTTTGTATGGGAAACGGGATTGGCCAATGTCTTTTGTAAGCCTAATGGCAGATGACAGTGACACTAAACAATGCATGTGTACCATCATATAATTTATACCTACCTGCGTATCACACACAAATAAATGATTTTGTATTTGTATGCATTTAATTTTGACCGTTTATTCAGACCATTAATGTGATCATATTTCTCGGTGGGACCAACGTTGAAATCAAAAATAAAAATTTATTTTTTTAGGGTTTTTAATTAGGTACCTACTTACTAACATCAGTAAAACTAAACAACTTTCCTGATTTTTTTAGGCCTTCCATACAAAAGTGCGGAATAGCCGAAAATTTTTCGTTTTTACCCTCCGACGCAGAAATAGGGGTGTTTTGACGGCCCGGTAGCACAGTTGGTAATGAACCTGCCTGCCGTCCCGAGGGTCGCGGGTTCGAATCCCGTAAGGGACAAATATTTGTATGATGAATATGAATATTTGTACCCGAGTCATGGATGTTTGTATATGTATATATGTATTTATATCGTTGTCTAGTCATCATAATACAAGTCCAGGAGTGCGATTTTTGAATATCACACGTTCTTTCCGAGTAGTAGAAAATGACGTAAAATCGATGATTTGCCATTTTTGAATTTATGGAGGTGCTACTCGGGAATGTTCCTCCATTGAAAAGGGAAGTACTTCCGCCAGGCTAGGTGTGATGCCTGGGGACCGGCCGTGGTCCGACAGTTCTTAGTTGGACCTTGTATATATATCGAATCTCTGTGATTATTTCTCTTGCGCGATTTATGTCTTGCATTCGATTGTGAACCTTATTTGTAGTAGGTTACGAGTTACGTATTTACGATGAACGTTGTCTTTGTATGGAGCATACTTCCGCGAGCGACGGTATCGCCATCTGTTGGCATCTTTGCTATAACTTGTGGGTGCTGACCATCTGTAGTAGTTCCCCACAGGACTCCCCCCTCAGACCGGAGGTTGTTGAGTAGTTCGAAGTGTGCAGTCCTGTATCCATGTAGTGTAGGTGCAGGGCTCCAGTCAAGTGAGTCTGACGAGCGATGTGCTGCGGTGTGTGCATCTGTCAGGGAGACCAGTCCTGATGTGATGCGGGCGAGTGACAGGCGTGGAGAAGGCGAGCAGAACTGCCACGTGGAGGTGAGCTCAGACACGAGGGCTGCGGGAGATCCTTCTATGCAGACGCTGACTGTCGTTGAGGAAGCTGCAGGCCCAGGAAGCGGTGTGAAGACAGCTGCGATGGACCTGGTGCGGCTTCGGGTTGATGGTGTGACTGCTGGTTTTGACCTGGTCGAGGGGGTGAAGGGTTGGTTGAAGCTGGTTGCTGCTCTGTGGTGGTGGTGCTCTGCGGTGTTCAGGTTGTGATGTTCTTTGTCGAGGGTCACCAATATGGAATGTTCCTCCATTGAAAAGGGAAGTACTTCCGCCAGGCTAGGTGTGATGCCTGGGGACCGGCCGTGGTCCGACAGTTCTTAGTTGGACCTTGTATATATATCGAATCTCTGTGATTATTTCTCTTGCGCGATTTATGTCTTGCATTCGATTGTGAACCTTATTTGTAGTAGGATACGAGTAACGTATTTACGATGAACATTGTCTTTGTATGGAGCATATTTCCGCGAGCGACGGTATCGCCATCTGTTGGCATCTCTTCGTTCTATCACTCGCAACGAGTGCTCCGTGTTGTAGATACTGTCTATACTAATCTCTTGTTGTGTAGACTCTTTATAAGTTATTTTCTTCTTTATGCATTTAATCATATTGACATATTCTTATTCCTTTTTTAAAGTTGATTATGTGCTTAGTTACTTACTTCAATATAAACACTTGTGTCAGCAACATCTTTGTTTCACTAATTTATACAATTATCTCTACATCCTCAACGTCTTCGACTCAATAATACAACACGTTATCAGCACGAAACGAGAAGATTGTTCATGTAAAGTTTAAATTGTGAAATACTTTTAGTGAATTGTTCATGTGACTGATAGAAACAAAATTTTTTCTTTGAAATGTCACGTTCACATGAATCTGGAGAAGAGTCAAGTGTTAGTAAGTCGAGTTCCTCTTCGTCAATACCATCCTTTTGCCTGAGGACTTATGGGAAACAGTAAGTGGTTATCCTAAAGATGATACCACCCCCGCCTCGATATCCTACTTGGAAGTTTAAGATGCGTAATTACCTTTTTGCGAGGACTTATGGGAAATAGTAAGTGGTTATCCTAAAGATGATACCACCCCCGCCTCGACCAAGGTACGTAACGATGCAAAGCGTGACCAAAATATGCTTAACAGTAGACGGTGCAGCTATTACTCACGTCAGATGTGCGAAAAACTGCAGCCGAAGCGTGGAAATCTTTGCAGAGAGCTTTCGAGGATAAAGGTATGGGACGTAGACTAACCTTAGAGCGAAGATTGTACAGATTGAACTTGTCAGACTTTGATAACATGGAAATGTGCATCATGTTGTGGAGTTGGTACACCAGAGAATGTTGTCAACAGTATTGGTGAAGTTCCTTTTGTTCCGGATTTAAAAACCAACTTGTTATCTGTACAAAAGGCTGTTAATAAGGTTTTTTGTATGTGTTTTTTTTTGTGTCCTTGTTAACCACAACATCGATTAAGGGCGGCTGTTGTAGATACTGTCTATACTAATCTCTTGTTGTGTAGACTCTTTATAAGTTATTTTCTTCTTTATGCATTTAATCATATTGACATATTCTTATTCCTTTTAAAGTTGATTATGTGTCCTTTTAAAGTTGTATTTGTATAAATTAGTAAGTAACTAATTACTTACTTCAATATAAACACTTGTGTCAGCAACATCTTTGTTTCACTAATTTATACAATTATCTCTACATCCTCAACGTCTTCGACTCAATAATACAACACTCCGAACAACTCGTATCCAATTCTACCACTCGAATGTCTGACGTTTGTAATGTTGTCATGTCAGGCGTCAACAGATTTAACTTTTTTTCTACGTTCCGTTATCCCGTAATTTTGGCGGTAAAGTCCGATTTGAAATGTTACTATGAAACCATTCATTCGTTCGTTCGTTCAATTGAAACGTTTTCTGTGTGAAACGAAACGGTTATTGCACATCCGAACGATCTCAAAAATACAGAAAAACGTAACCACTCGAAATTAAAATCTCTATTCGTAGGCGAATGTCAATATCACCGGTGATGTTCAAAAATCGCACTCCAGGCTAGATTCTGGTACTTTAAATGTGACTAGATAATTTGTGTGACATTGTCCAAGATATTTATATTATATTTATATTATAAGTTTGACGCCTAATGTCGGTCTGCCTGTTTGTTTGTTTGTCTGTCTGTCTGTCGTATCGTAGCTCCGAAACGGGTAGACCGATTTCGATGCGGTTTATTTTAATAGAAAGCTAATTTTTGTGGGAGTTTGTTTCATGAAAATCGGTTCAGCAGTCAAAAAAACCCAACGCCAAAAACAAATGTTGTAAATAAGTAATAAATTTTACTATAATTTAAGCAAAATAAATATAACTTGAATGTTATAAGGTATCGCAGGCAACACAATTAGGCGCTGTCCTATTGCCATCGCTCGCGCGATCATGCGTTCGTCCGACAAAAATCATTGTGCCACTGTGCGTTTAAACATACTTATATCTGAATAAAAATAAAACAATTGGATCGCACCTCATGATAGCACGACCTTTCTATAGGATATTCCGCAGATTGTCTTATTCTTCTATCTGGCAAACAAGTTGACCAAGGGCAGGGGATTAAGGGTGTGGAACAATTTTTTTATGTTGCTCTGTTTGTTTGCCGGCTAGCCTATTTTTTTGTTATTGGTTTGTCCCCGCCAGCTATTACTTATAACTATTTAGTTATATTTGCTAAAACAAAACTCTATAAGTACTACTAATTTCTCGGAGGTCGAGGTGTCAATGGTAAAGGTAGCATTCCGATCCTAGCGACTGCGACCGGCGACCGCGACGCGCGACCGCGACCGGCGACTGCGACCCACTGCTTTATATGAATTAATATGAAGTGCTGACGGATGCAAGCGACCGAGTCGCGCGACGTGTGGGAAAGCAGTGGGTCGCAGTCGCCGGTCGCGGTCGCTAGGATCGGAATGCTACCTTTAGGCATTACAATTGCAACAGCAATAGCAAGAAATAAACAGAAATAAATCTTAATATGCCAGATTTATCTTACCGGTGAAGTGAATCACAAACTAAAATTCGTCGATGTTTCTCTGGTGATGGAGGACGCTCGAAGTCTTTAATAATAGTAAAATATTAAGCCCGTTTTATTCTTTTATATGTGTTTTAAAACACGACGTGCTAATAATATGGTAATTTAAGGTCAAAAGTTAAATCAAAAAAACTATAAAGACTGTTGTTAAACATTATAATAATGATAACACGTTATGAGTGATAAATCCAAACTCGTTTAGTACAACAACGTCCTACCAGTTCATAAGCAATTCGAGTTGAATATATTAAAGAAAACAAAAAAACAATACAACTAAAAAAACGCATAGCAATAAAAATACGCATAGTACACTGACACCTACAACATGTTTACAATCACACGATTTATAATATGTCTGCACAAAAATATACTCTACCTAAAGGCCACAACTACTTTGGTTCCCGCACACGGTGTCATACCGAACCTTCTAAATACATTACCCATAGATACAAAAACAACTTTTGAACACACCATTTTTACATAACAGAAAAATATATAAAAATAATGATAATCAGTCGCATGTTGAAAAATAAAATTCCGTAAGTATACTAACCACCCAGTCGCACTGCACAACAGGTTTTTTTCTTGTGATGGCTCGTGTCGTCTGCCTGGCCCGTCTCCGATACATAGCAGGATTTGATACCTCTATACTTACCTTATTCTTATTATCTTTACATGAGACCTACCTACAATTTTTTATTTTTTATTTTTTTTTATCTTGGACATTTGTCACACAAATTATCTAGTCACATTTAAAGTACCAGAATCTAGCCTGGACTTGTATTATGATGACTAGACAACGATATACAATGCATATATAGATACAAACATCCATGACTCCGGTGCAAATATTCATATTCATCATACAAATATTTATCTCTTACGGGAATCGAACCCGTGACCCAGCACAGCAGGCAGGTTCACTACCGACTGAGCTACCGGGCCGTCAAATAGTCATATTGTTTGAATCTGATGCTATTAAGACGGCCGTGCACATTGCACTGGTTAATAAGTAGTTTTGATGCAACTGTCCTCCCTAAAACCATACTTATAGGTATAATTATTTTGTTTTACCTCAGCTTATCCTACCAAGTTTTCAATCTACCTAACAGATTCTCCATAACATAATGTTTAATTAATAATGACATAACGCTAATACACCTTGCGTAACAAAGGGTGGCAGTACATACAATACAACACTGAATAGGTATACAAGCAGTAGACATGTTTCAAAAAGTTTCAAAGAAAACTAAACTTCCACGTCTCTAGAAGTCCGGATTCAAAAGAAGAAATTACTAGTAAATAAAATAGACAAATCATCCAAAAAGCAGTAGCAAAACGCAACCACGACAGCTATTTTCATCGAATATTATCACTGAGGTATTTTTTGGTCTTTGGCTTGGTAGAGCTGATAGTGTGTGTGATTATTTTCTTTTTCTTCTATTATCATAATATTGTACGGTTATCGTGAATTTTCATTAAAACAAACACAATGAATGCGTAGAAGATTGAATGGACTATCTAATAGGCAAGATTATGAGTTTCACACACTTGATAAAAAAGGTATCATAAGGAGAAATACCTTTCCCCCAACTTCTACAGATTACAACCAATTTACTTTTCTGTTAGTTTTGTTTCACTCTACACGCATTACTAAGTTTCATTCATGTATACATGTGAGACCTCTAAGTCTGGGTCTTAAATGACATGGTCGTCCGCTAGTCTTCTCTCGATAATAGAAAAAAATATTGATATTTGGATGTCTTTGCACGCTAAGAAGCTGGCGATAGTGTCAATGGATGGTTTGGTGATTAAATGCTAAAAATGAAACCATTTCTGCGATGACACTACATAGGACCGTAAACCGTAATACGTGTGAAGCTGATAGTTGATACTATGCAAATTCGAACAGTGGATATCACTCTGCAGCTTATGAATGATATAGCTGCATATTTATGAGTATTTTGATATTAATTTTAGTGGCACGACTTCGACGTGAAGTCCACTGAAATACGTACAAAATAACTCGAAACTTTTTACTGAGTGAGCCGATTGCGATTAAATAAAAATTTGATGTTACTACAAAACCTTATACTTTTCTAAAATTCTGTTCTGATTAATTTAGAGTAGATTTCTGTGTTTGTGAATAGAAACGGGCAGTCAAAAACGGTTCAGTTTGTTACTAAGCTACATTAAATTTAACGTCTCACCTCATGAACATGATTAATCCCAACATACAAAAACACCATCTCAGATGCACGACATCCACTGATAGACAACGGCTTCTCAATCTTGACAAGGTCGTAACCATCCACCTTGAGAAATTTTTCGGAAATTAGTTCTTAGTCGTTTCCCCGCACATGTTGTACTGTTTGAACCAAATTGTGTTGTGTAAGCGTACAATTAAAACTTGTCTCATTAATAACTGGGGATTTAGGTCGACTGCGCGAAGGCTGCTCGTGTGTTACGTGTTAGACGCAAAGATGGCGGGATTTCGAAGCCTTAGCTCTAATACTGGATTTAGTAGGACTATCTTTTGACAAACAAAATTCGTGTTTAAGAGAGTCGTATGAATTCGGAATACATTGTTGTTTTATTCTTATTCAAAAGTAGAGCAAAGGGAAGCGCTAAGATCAAAAACAAGGTCAAAGAAATTTTATTCATTTCATATTTTTTTTATAAATAAAAATGTTTTAATTCGGGAAACCAAAACAGTCATATGAAAAACGAATGTTTACAAATTATGAGCGTAGAATAGACCAATTACAGGAATTACGCTGATGTTAATTCGATTGATCAATCAATCAATTAATCAAATATTCTTTATTTTACACCAAAACATAAACTGTAAAATGCAAGTTAAGTTGAATTTTCTCATAATTGTTTAGTTTATTATCGTTTCTGGAATACTTATTGTCATGTTTTAATTTACTTCAAGGTTTTTTTAAAAGGACTACCTACATATACAGTAGTTATAACTACTAACTATCCTTCGAAGCATATACAGTTGTAGCCATGGTCACATTTAGCATTTTGCGGTGTTTCAACGCCTTAATTTGTTTGGCCGCCGGTCAAGTGCGAGTTGGGCTACTCGCGCACCGAGGGTTCCGTACCACACCACCACAGAACACACACAACATTATTAACTTAAAAAAAAAAAACTTTTTTTGTCCGGGACCTTTAGCGCGAGACCAACTCACACTTGGCCGGTTTTTAGTATTTTTTGTTATTTTGTATAGTTTGTTCTATAATCACACTAAGTTTGACGCTTGTACATATTACCGTTTTTACGATAGAGCGTGAAGAAAAAACGTTGATAAAAACTAGTTTCTTGTTTTGTCTTAATTTTTAACTTTTTGACATTTTTATTTATTTTATTTGTTAACAAATCCGCCGTAATAACGCATAATCTGAGAAAATTTCAACTATCTAGCCATTACGGTTCAAAAGTTATAGCCCTAAATAGGTAGGACAGACGGACGGACGGACGGACGGACGGACGGACAACGTAGGCTTAGTAATAGGGTCCCGTTTTCACCCTTTGGGTACGGAACCCTAATAATATAAAGCTCTTGACCCTTTATAATAGCGCTATAAAATTGAATGCCTTTCTTTATAAACAATCCTTCCTTCCTTTGATCCTTTGATGACATTAAGCTGGAATGACGCGTCAAGCGAATCTAGTAATATATCTCATAGTCTAAGTATATAATATATTTTAATGTACCTATCTACTTTCAACAAATAAGTTCATTTCATCAACAATGTAAAACTCATTTTTAAAATTCTTGCAAACGAGGATTTAATGCTCAATTTCCTGCACTCACAAACTAATGTTTTCGTTGAGCACTTGCATCAAAACAGACTTCAAAATGCTGCAGTAAACTTATGGAACATTCATATATCGTTTCCTGAAAAGATAACTCTACTTAAACTAAGACGGAAAGGATACTTCAGTCCAGAGGAATAGCTGAAAGAACAGGAGTGCAGGGATCAAAATGCGTGGCCCCTACCAGATCCGTACTTGGGCAGGAGGAAAGCTAGTTTAGTGTAAACGTCCCAAACGTCCTCGAGCCCACAGGATCCTGGCAGGAGGGCCGATACCTCCTTTGGGATGCAACCTGCTTAAGTACCTTCGCTTCGACGTATCTTCGATGTACTACGCAGCCTGGTCAGCCGCAGAGTGCGCGGCATGGTTGAAGCACTTCTGGAGACCTGGTATATCCTCGCTTTGGAGGCAAATTATTCATTCGTGCCGTTCGCAGTTGAGACGGCTGGTCCCTGGAGTGCTAAGGCAAGTTTTAAGTCTGTTACTAACAATTAAGTCTGAATTCAAGAATTTTATTTATTTTATTTAACATACATACTTATACTCACGACTACAATCACTTTCGGGATGGTCAGAAACTTTGATCAACAGGTATAACTAGTTACAAAATCTAAAGTTTAGTCATTAAAAGTAATTTCAGTTATTTTTTTGGCTTGTTGTGAAACGTTAAGGGAAAAAGCTATAATAAGTACTGGAACAAAAAGTATCCTTTTGATCAGAAGCTGTTACAATGCAAGCAGTTATAGTAAGTTGCACTTTAAGAGTTTCAAGATCATTTAAATTATAAATCACAGAATTAATTTAAATATTTTGTTATTTCATGGTACCTACACTTACAGTTTTCGTATTTTTCTTGCTGGGCTCCTTATTTTCCAGTGCCTTTCATCTCGCTACCCTGGTCCGCCCCTGCCACCGTCGCATACTCCCTTCAAAGGATGTTATTTATACATTATAATAACGATGGAACAACGTTATCCCATTTTATAGAGATCCTGCTCTGCTGGTAGATTAAATTTTGTGTAAAGCTTTCAAAGAGGATTTCGTTATAGAATGGAATGGTCTCTATTTTTAGTCTTAGGTACATGCGTCTAACTCTTGGATAATTTTGTACGCGGTGCGCTTTTATGTTGTGTAATATGAAAAGCAAGAGTAAATTAAAACTTGACCAAACCAGGTGCTTTTCTATACAGGGTGTAAACTTAAATGTATTACATACTTTATGGGGTGCTTTAGATCATCAAACTGAACAAATTTTACTATGAAACCAACTTTGAAATCGCAAAAAAAAAACATATTTTACATAGCAGTTTTAAAATGTATGAGATGTCATGTCGAGTAGTAATTGACTTTTTCTGTGGAACAACATAGATATATTTTATCGTGATTTCAGTGTTTGTCCCATAGTGATAGTTGTTGAGTTTGATGGTCTGAAGCACCTTCTTCGATATGTAACGCATTTAATTTAACACCTTGTATAAAAGAACGAAGTATAAATCATAAACATATTATACTTCCGAGTAGACCGAGGAACTCCTCAATATCGCATCACCGAAACCGAAATGTCAATATGTGCGAAATTGATACGTGTGTGAGTTCTAATGATGTGACATTGACGTATTCGCGATTATCGATATCAAAATCATCGATATCAGATTATCGACTACTTAGTAGTCGATGTGATTTTGATACGATAATCGCGAATACGTCAATGTTACATCACTAATTTATAGTAGTCACTACTACTATTATACAGGGTGTACAATAAAATGGGACAGCTACTCAAAGGGGTTCTTCAGACCATCAAACTGAACAACTTTCTCTATGGGACCAATATCGAAATCGCGAAAAAAAAATCCGCTCTCCCATACAAAACTGCAAACATAACTCGACTGAAATGTATGGGACAGCAGATTTTTTTTTCGCGATTTCGATATTGGTCCCATAGAGAAAGTTGTTCAGTTTGATGGTCTGAAGTACCCCTTTAAGTAGCTGTCCCATTTTATTGTACACCCTGTATTTTTATATTACGAAGTCTAAATCGGCTAGGCTTACAATCCATCTACCTACACTGTTATAAAACTGTTACTTAGGTCATAGGCCATAGGTCGACAAATATTTTCTATGAAAAACGCGATTGCCCAGCCCCACGAAAAGGGCGCGCATCACGTGCGTGTGCCGTTTTTTCGATTTAAAAGATACTACCGAGTAGACCAAGCCCTGTACCCGCACTTTCGATGTTCGCTATATCGCCACTGTTTCGGTCCGCGGTTCATTGTAATAGAGTTGAATTTGGAATGAAAATGTTCACGCAATTGCGAAGTTCGAATGTGCGGGTAGAGGCTCAAGTGACTCCTCATTATCGCATCACCGAAACCGAAATGACAGTATGTGCGAATTGTGTGTGAGTTTTAGTGATGTGACATTGACGTATCCGCCTTATTGATATCATAATCACACCGACTTATATAAGGTTTTAGTCTGCTGGGCTATAATTTATCTACATACACTACCGTACTTATTATAAAACTGAAATGTGTGTCTGAGCATTGAAAATATTTTGTAATAAAAGCATATGACTATAGTGTATAGGGGTCCCTGAATCAAAGATTTCTTTATTTTTGATATGAAATCCAATTTATGAAAATAATAAAAACCTGCTGTAGTAGCCAAAACTTAAAAACATATCCTGTTTTTTTCACAGAATGTACAGGTGCAATATAATTTCGAAGAATTTTGCGATACATAAACACATGAAACTAGCATAGCAGTGTTTCAAAGAGAAAGGAACCACGGTTCTCATGATTAAGTATAATAAATTATGCTGATTTTCTATGCTGATTCCATGCATTTACGTATATGTTCCGCCGTAGCACCTAAACTACTGAGCCGATGTTGATGAATGAGGTGGCAATCGATTCGTTATTTTATTATTTATGGTCTGGGTGACATAGAGAATACATTTTATACAAACAAAATCAATATGACGGATGTTACATCCGATTATGATGAAACTTATTGTGTGAAACCTATGTGTTGTTGAGTTTCTGGCCGCATCTTCTCTACAGCGAAACACTTCCGACGCGGTGGTACAGTCAAAAACATGACGTCAGAAAGCTATTAATTTGATATTGTTTTGAACAAAAAAACATGATTTTGAAAAAAAAAAAATGGATTTGAGTTCGAGTTTAAAATCAAATAATTAGACCTAAAAAAACTGGTATGTATTTTATCTCGCTACGATATCCCGTGTCGCGTGCGTGGTTCGTCCCCATACAAGAGGTTGGAAACATACGAATGAAAAAAAAAAACATATTTCGAAAACGCAGGTGCAGAATAGCTGAGTAATAAATAAAACAATATTAATAAATCACAATAATACTACTTTTAATAACTTTATGCATTTTCTGAAATAATAAGTTCGGTATATTCATTGGAAGGCTGAATCGAAAACCATTTCAGTAACAATATTAAAAAAACAAAACAGAATCTGACGAGACATGAACGGAGGGAGCTAGGTGGTAGAAAAAACATATTTCAAAAATATCGACATATCGATAGATTTTGTGGATTCTCTATGCGAAACGGTTCCTTTTTCACGTACACAATAATTTTTTATCTAACACATAATTATTTAAAATTACATATTATTTAGAAAATAGGACGTTTACTGCATTTAATGAATGTATTACTAAATCATTTTAAGAGAAACATATGTGAAAACAAGCCTCATGAAAGTAGTATTGTACTGATCGTATTTACCTGTGAAACGTTTCTTTATTTGGGTTGTTGGTGTAAGTTACACTACATTCCAACACGGAACACGACACCATTATGATTTTTTATATTCGTCTTATAAAACACAAAATAAATTTAAATTAAATCAATAAAATAACGAGAGATAATTTTTTGACAGGACTCCAAAAGACTCCAAATAGTTTCAAAATGGTTTCACGGCAATTATATTATAATCTCTTTCGCACTCGTAGTTTTTTTCATTATGATCGGAATCTCATTCACACACTTACTTGGTCTACTCACGGTAGTAGAATAATAATGTCTATGGTATAAATACCAATCTGCCTCCGTGGTCTAATGGTTAAGAGCATTGGCTCTCGATACGGAGGTCGTGGGTTCGATTCCCACGGGGGACACCTAGTGATATGTCACTTTGTGCATTTTTCCCCAGTTGGTTAGGACATTGCAGGCTGAATCACCTGATTGTCTGAAAAGAAAAGTGATTCCGTGCTTCGGATGGCACGTTAAGCCGTGTTGGTCCCGGCTACTATCTCTAGTGGTAGTAGTCGTTACATAAAAACCACGTCAGAGGCCGAAAGGCGGTCTGAAAAAACTCTGACACCAGGGCTCTGCCCACACGATTAGAAGAATACCAAACAACATTTCTATGGTCTTGATCAATAAGAATTTCCACACAACGCTAAGATTCAAAGGTCCAAGTAGGCCTATGCCTAGTATAACTATGCCACCCCCGAGAAAAAGACAAAAATCGAGACGTACCCACGCCACGTTCTTCTTCTTCCTATCGTGTGGGCAGAGCCACTCCACGTTGTATTTAGGCTGACAATTTTTTAACCGGGTGATCAGACCGTCAAACTGAAAAACTTTCTCTATGGGACCAACATCGAAATCGCGAAAAAAAGCTCTTCCATACAAACCTGCAAACCTGCATGAGCCAAATGTATGGGACAGCTGATTTTTTTTGGCAATTTCGATGTTGGTCCCGTAGAGAAAGTTGTTCAGTTTGATGGTCTGATTATCCCCTTAAAAAAGTGTCACCATATTAAGAACGACCCTGTATAGGTATTCAAAAGCGAGCGGTGACGGTTTTCTCGCTTTTTCATGCATGGCATGCTAACCCTACAGGCAAACGGGTAACCAAACAACCAGCAACATGCATTAGTCTACATGTTATTCCCATTTTGCAGTAATGTCCACTCGTAACATGCGTTAGATCTCCACATATAAGGTTGTATCCAGATAATAGTCCATTAGATTGCTGCGGCACGCGACGACAACGTACCGATTGTGTCGCTATTTATTGTTAGTGTTAGTGGTTTTGGAGCCAGAAGATCTACGATAAAATATTCGAACTGAGATCATGTGTACGTCTAGTATGATTTCTTTAGACACGCGCGAGTCGGCTTTTTTCATACCACATGTCGCGGCAAGCGCGGCTTTCGCTTTTCGAAAACCGCGGTAACAGGTTATTTTCTATGCAGCGAAGACGTCGCGTATAGAGGAATCATACTAGACCTTCTGTATGAGGCATACATTAAATACTTACGACAGACTTACGATACAGATAAATAATATAAAGCGTAAAATTGATATCATTAGCATCCTTTTAAACTAAAAGTCTACCCATCAAACTGAGAAAACTTTTACTATGGGAGCAAATAGATCAGAGCAACAACAAAAATCTGCTGTTGCATTTGAGTCGGTTTGCTCCCGTTGTAAAAGTTGTTCAGTTTGACGGGTAGACTCTTAATTTAGAAGGATGCTAATGATACCCTTCTGTATAAAACGTGTGTGGAAGGTGTTGTAGATACTGTCTATATTAATCTCTTGTTGTGTAGACTCTTTATAAGTTATTTTCTTTTTTATGCATAATCATATTGACATATTCTTATTCCTTTTTTAAAGTTGATTATGTGGTTAGTTACTTCACTTCAATATAAACACTTGTGTCAATAACATCTCTCTTTTACTAATTTATATACAATTACTTCTACATCCTCAACGTCTTCGACTCAATAATACAACAGAAGGAAACATTGCTAGAGGCAGACCTAGGAGGACGTACCCAGGACCAGATCAGGACGTAAGTTTGTGTTTAGTAGAATTTATGTATGTATGCATATTAACTTTAAAAAAATTACAAACAACAAAACACGCGGATGCACAGAGGAAAATATCCATTAGTATATTTTATATAATAACTATTTATTTTTAACAGACTAGGAAAACAGCAGACTTTACAAGAAAATTTGAAAAATCTACTTATATAGAGTGTTAACTATACTTAAAGAGATGCTTCAGACCATCTAATAGAACAACTTTCACTACGGAACGAACATGGAGAATTTTGGATCAAGAAGCCATTGAATTTTTTTAAGGAACAACAATTTTTTTCGCGTATTAAATATTATTAGTAAAAGTTGTTCATTTTGATGGTCTGAAGTAACCCCTAAAGTATATAACGCATTTAATTTTTTTTTAGTAAACTGCTTAGATAAATACAACGTGTTAATGAATTAGCGCCAATCCTCATACACCCCAACTGATTTATAACAAAATAATAAGATTGAAACAATAATTTCATTATTTTGATAGTTAAAATTTAAAGTTATTCGCATTTTAAGTTTTGAGGCAAAAATGATTTTTTATCATTTCAGCATTGAAAGAAAGCGCTAACATACTCATGGATACATTTTTATAATCTTGTTTTGGTAGTAAGTAGAATGAGTGTGCCCGTGCGGTGGGTTGACATCGGGTTCAGTAAATTTTAAATTTTGCAAACAAATTATTTAATATTTTGAAAAAATTACCTATGTTGAAACCATGATAATTCTGCTCTCGATTCTAAACAAACTACTTTCTAGTTTTGCGTTAATTCATTAACACGTTGCATAAATTATATTATAATTATTTATACTAGATAGAATTTTTTTGTCCGTATGAAACAAATTTAAACTACAGGCAAATACTATCGGTTAAAAATAACAATGTGCATGACCTCTCTCGCAAATGTGACGTCACTCAATCACAAGAACTTCACTCGAGTCATTCAAATGATTATTTCCTTTGCATAGAGTCTATATTCCTTTATCAACCAAGTGAAGTTATCCAACGGCCCTTCAAGGTCGTACACATTGTTATTTTAAACTGATAGTACAGACAAATTATTTTACTAAGAGCTTTGCTTCATTCGTTTCAGTGCCTCAGTGGCACATTTCGTTCTTTCCTTTCGCTGCATTTCACCTCCGATAATGATAAAAGAGACTTTTGCTCCGCCTCACAAGCTCGTCTCTCAGTAATTTGACTGTACTAATTTAATTAGGTCTTCGGCCTCATCATCACTCAACATCAGGTGAGATTGGGGTCAAATGCTTACCTATCACACATAAAAAAAAAAAATAAAAAAAAATTACCTACTAATCAGATTTTGGTACATCGTTTCACGTCTTTTACGTCTCGAATATTTACAATTACGCATTTACAATTAATTATTTATTTATTTTTCGCTACTGTTTTTAACGCTAGCTACGCTGTTTATGAAATCACCGACATTATGGAACTATACATAACATAGTTGTAATGTAATGTTCAATTTTTAATACACGTGTAACAAAATATCCTTCAAACCATAATAACTGACCAACTTTCACAGGAGCCAACTTCGAAATCGCGAAAAAAAAATCTGCTATTTGACTCGAGTCTGTATTGCGTTTTGTATGAAACCGCTGATTTTTACTTCGCGAATTCGAAGTTGGCTCCATAGTAAAAGTTGTTCAGTTTGATTGTCTGAAGCACCCCCTTAAGTATTATTAGGGTTTTTTGTTACACCCTGTAGATAATAGATATGTTTTATTCTTTACAAAACCCCATTGAGACCCTATTACTGAGTACGCTAGCTAAGTTGACACCCTATGAGAACGGGAGCCTAAAAAGTGACTGCATCAATTTCGAGGCAATTTGTCTTCAACCGCAGCATTCGTGGCCCGACATCGAAGATTTACGCAGTATCGGAACATGAAACATGTTGACCTACTAGAGTGAATTTGTATGGGTTTGTATGTTCTACACATACCTACACACGCACCATATATCGTGTTCCATTGTTTATTGTGAGAGGCCACACAATCTAGACTCGAAAAGGATTCTGGCCTTTTGTGTTAAATTGTTTTGTTTTACGTACATGAATTTCGTATTGTTTCATTTTAATGAAATAATTATATTATTGAAGTCATCAAGATTAAATTCAATTGTTCGATTCTGTTTGTATCATATCATTTAATAGGATCACAATCATAACAAAAAGAAATAAGTACGCCTGAGGTAAAATTAAATGCGTTAGGTACGCACGGCGACAGATCAACCTACCCATAGTTGAACTCTATGTTCATGGACATAAGGTCGAACTATGGGTAGGTTGATCTGTCGCCGTGCGTACATATAAAACAGGGTGCTTCCGACCATCAAGCTGAACAACTTTTACTATACAGGGTGTTAGGGTAAACAGTTGCATTACTTTAAGAGGTGATTGTACCCATGATACTAAACAACTTTCCCTAAAAAACCAATAGGAAAGTCATAAAAAAATATTTTGACTTCATACAAAATGCAATCAGCTGATTGAACTTTTATATGTATGAAAAGACAATTTTTTTTGCGAATTTTCTATAGGTTTATTAGGGAAGATTGTTCAGTATCATGGGTACACAATCACCCCTTAAAATAATGCAACTGTTTACCCTAACAACCTGTAGAGCCAAAAACGAAATAGCGAAGAAACAATATTGTTCTATAGAAAGCGTCAATGGCTACTCGACCCAATTGTATGGAACAGCTGTTTTTTTTGCGATTTCGTTTTGGCTCTACAGGGTGTAACAAAACACCCTAGTAATACTTAAGAAGGTGCTTCACACCATTAAACTGAACAACTTTCACTATGGAGCCAACTTCGAATTCGCAAAATAAAAAACAGCTGTTTCATACAAAACTGCAATATCGGCTCGACTCAAATGTCCCATACATACAGATAATTTTTTTTATTTTTTCTCGGTGTTTGCTCCATGGTGAAAGTTGTTCAGTTCGTTCTGAAGCACCCCCTTAAATATTACTAGGGTGTTTTGTTACACCCTGTATAGTGAAAGATGTTAAATTACATTTCAAAATACTTGTACTTGTAAAAAAAATTTTTACGTCACTTTTATCACTGCGGGGTACTAATAATTATAATCCTCACAAGAATATGGATGCCAAGGAATGCGTACCATACTGCCCATTCGCCTTTATATTTAAACCTTAAGGTAGGTTAGAGAGTGGTTGTACCTTTGAAAGAGGCATAATAATAATAACTTAGACAATTTAATAGTATGGACGCGTAACGCGTGTCATTGTCCTATCAAAATTTTCTGCCACTTTTTGCGGGGGGCGAGGTAACATGAAATCCGCAACTTTGCATTTTATTCCCTATAACTTTAGATTCTAATTTTGAATGTTAAAAATCATGAAAAGTAGTCTCGTGTAAACCCCAAACGTTCTAAGTTCAAAATTATTGTTTCGCTATTATAGGCTGTCTCGTTTGGTGATAAGGTATAAAATTGAGTGTAAATGCGCAAGATTAATTGATCTAATACCGTGGCAGAGGGGAAATACTACCGCAAGGCCAGTCCTTACTATTAAATTGTCTAAGCATAAAATTATGTGCATAGCCTATAAGCAGTGAATGATGATAGGCTGATGATGATGATGAAGGCAGATTATCTACGGAATCAGGCACGCCCTTTTGCACCTACCTGTCTACGCATTTCGTTGACGATACAATTTTAAACATACCTACCGTAAAATTTATGAAAAAGCGAATATTATTTTATGACGTGCCAATTTGGCACTCTATAAAATTTGTGTTTTTATTCACGTAAATGTTCATATTAAATTTTTTTACGACTCTGAACTCAATTTCGTTTTGTTTATTCCCATTCACAAATATCCCCAGAGTGTCAATCAAGTTATTGGAAAATGTTTTTCTGTTTGTAAATAAGATTCGATTGTGGTGGTACTTGTTCATCATCAGTTTTTGATAGGCATCTATTGTGTCCCTCAATTGCGGAAAGGGATATGCAATTATGCATACCAAGTTGACAACTTCGATCGTAATATCAAGCTTCGCTTTATAGGATATAGCGTAGTAACGTTCTGGTGCGTTATTTTTTAATTTGATTAATGTTTAGTTTTCATTTAAGATAGCGCCAAACCAAGATGAAGCGGCTAAACTCAGCAGAAATTGCATGTTGATTAGGTACACGGCATCCGACTTTCATTAATCTTAGCTGTTTCTCGTGCACGAGACAGATACACCTTTAATACTTAAGAATATTCTGTGCACTTGATTGATTGTGTAAAGCTAGGAACAAGTATGTCTCTGGTATAAAGTAAGAAATCGCTATAGTTGAAATTTGCTATGTATACATTATAATAAAATCGTAAACGCAAGTCTGTATGAACGCTCATCACGCAAAAACCACTACACGGATTTGGATGAAATTTGGCACACAGATAGAATATGATCTGGATTAACACATAGGATTCTTTTTTAAGGTCTACGCAGACAGAGTCTTGGGCAACAGTAGTGGGAAATAAATTCCATAGACACAGGTACAAAATTGACTATATCGTTAAGTTTGATTAATATGAATTGTAGTCTATGCCTGTTACCATTGGTTCACTTCAAATAGGTTAACATTTGTGTAAAATCTGTACTGAATCACATTAACAGCTGAAATCACAGGCAAAATGTAGTATCCCATAAAAGCAGTAACACCTATTATATTATACGGCATACACAGCCTTAATAGCCCATAAGGAGGGAAGCCTGCCAGATTGAAGTGTTTATTAACATCCGAGAAACCCGTGTTTCAACACGACCTACTAAACTTTATCGCGTTATCATGGTTCATTTGTGAGGATGTTGTTTATGATTCAGTTGAGAATTGTGTGAAGGGTTTTTGAAAGTGCAACGCATAGTAATAGAGAGAAGCGTTGATATATGAAGCACTTCAGGAGCGTCATTATTAACTTAATTAAGGCAAAAGTTTAAATTACATACGCATTAAATGTACCCCAAACCGACTAACATGTATGAAGCGACTTATGGGTGTTGCGCGTTGTGTCGGGATCGTAAACAAGTGGTGAACTACCCTACCCACATCCCCTCCCATCCTTCCATCATTCTTTCTCTGCCCACATTAAAGAACCAGTGGCTTGAAAATTTATAAGATGTCATTCAGAACTAAGTCAGATCAATGTTGTTTTTTTGCTATATTACGAAACTAATTGCAATCAGAAAAAATCCAGTCAAACTTACTGGCCCTACCTAAGACCAAGGATCTCCTTTATTATAAAGGCATAGAGGGAGCCATACCATTGCAAGAATGTCCACTTTTTATTACGTTTGTGTTTGAGTGTGTGGTGTCAAGTAGTATGGACAAAAGAGACCAATTAGACCAAAGTGACAACTACCCCAATATTTATGGTCACTTTTCACACACACTAGCATAAAAGTGACAAGTGAAAACTGGACAGCCGCGTAAACCACAAACTTACCATAAGTTTGTGGCGAAAACAGAGATCTGTAGTTCCGTCTTCTTCTACTATTAAAGGTACCTACGTCATAAGACAAAAGAGACTAACTACAATCGTAAATTGATGCGGTCTCTATGTTTTAAAATAAAGGAGATCCTTGCTCTTAGGGCCCTACCTACGACTTTAGATTTTCGATATCGGTGACCATTTCTACACAAATATTTAAACATCAAAATTTAAAGGTACAATGTTTCATATAACGCCAGAAAAACTTATTTATCTCTCTCTATTAGTAAAGCAATGTTTAACTGGCATTTGTCGAAATTGTTTACTTAAGCAACTATAATTGAAATTATTTACCTAACAAGAATTGTACGTATCTTAAGTCTAATCTAAATTTATATAAAGTCACAATACCGATGTTATTTTTGACTATGATGCTATGTTTAAGTTGGCAACATTTTCACTTTCCAAAATTGTTTAGCTATAACTAACTGTAAATTCGTAACTCAAATTTATGTTAAGCCAAACACCGAAGTATTTTTTCATAGAAGCTCTTTATACAAGCTCTTTCACAAAATAATTTGTCTCTACGATAATTAGGATGGATATTATTTATTCTAGAGGTATAATGCGACAAAACGAGCCTTAAAATGGGTTTGGTAGTTGTACACACGGCGACACATCAAGCTACGCAAAACCAAGATAAGCTGGCCGCGCGTAGGTAGAGTAATGTATAACGTCGCGCGGCCAGCTTATGTTGGTTTTGAGTAGCTTGATGTGTCGCCGTGTGTACTAAAAGTTTTTGACGTTTGGTCATAAATCATAATCACGAAGACACCCCGATTTTGGTGACCATTACCTGTGGTGTTAAATTGTCAAAGTTTGGACACAAGTTTGGAAAAAAGCCGTGGTGGTCCAGTGGCGAGTAACCTTGCCTGCCGCGCAGGAGGCGATGGTTCGATCCCCGTCCAGGCCGACTCGTACCAATGAGTTTTACGGAATTTATGTACGATTTGTAACACCACTGGCTTTTCGGTGAAGGAAAACATCGTGAGGAAACCTGCATGCTCCGAGGCATGTATTGTACCCACTGTCCATTACAAGTGGCGACGGGCTCACTCCCCGTCACACTGGACAGTTTCTAGTGAAACGTGGATATTCTGAGGTTTCAGAATATCTCTGACTGCTAGTGAATTGAAGATATTTCACATTAGTAAATACCTACATCCTCAATTAACTTTAAATTAATTTAAAATTTCTACTTCGGGGTTCCCTATTCACCATTACCACTCCACTCCGTTACCACAGCCATTTACTTCTCATTATCATGTGGCCAGAAAGCCCTGCCCTTGGTGTCAGAGTTTTTTCAGACCGCCTTACTTAACTTTGAGTTTGATTTTGACCAGAGATAGTAGCCGGGACCAACGGCTTAACGTGCCATATCTGAAGCCCGAAATCATCTTTCTTTTCAAATAATCAGGTGATTCGGGCTTCTTCTTCTTCTTATCGTGTGGGCAGACCCCTGGTGTCAGAGCAATATCCTAACCAATTGGGGAAAAACAGGTGTCCCCCGTGGGAATCGAACCCACGACCTCCGTGTCAAGTGCCCAATGCTCTTAGCCATTAGAACACGGAGGTAGTTGCTAATAGGATTGTGATCCCGGTTGGTCGAAAATAAAGTTTTCTATTCTATACTAATGTAACTACTAGTTAGTATGTATGCATATTTGTCTGCACGCTCGCATTTCTATTCCAGCTTTCATTACACGCGATGTACAAAGCTGAAATTAACAAAATCGTACTCGACTCCTTTCTGTAACAACTTCAAAAACTTTCTCTATTCAATTCTTGCTATCAGACGGAATCAGTTAGAAACACCTGCTTCAGACTCTTAGCCAGATGTGATATTAATTGTTAAAATGAATAATTTATAAGATAAGTCGTTGATCGGAAGGATTATTTGGCTTTATCCTGCCATTAGGCGAGACGTCGTTAAGAGGTGTGATCGGATTAAGGTGAACGATTTCGATGCTGGTGAATTAATTATTTAATTTTGACATTAAGATGAGCAGTGTTGTGTGATTGCAGCTTAGAATGGACCACCCCATTTCTTCCAGTGGATGTCGTACGAGGCGACTAAAAGGGTTCTTATGCAGTGGGCTAAAGGAGGGAATATATCGCTACTTTATTTATAATCCCCGCAAGTTGATATTGCGATTGGCGGCCATCTTGGTGACGTAATTTTGACGTAGTCGACTGTGCACCATCAGTACCGTTCGCAAGGTCAGCCCGTGCTTGATGACGTCACGCAGCGGTTATTGTGACAAGGTTCCATCGCAATATCAACTTGCGGGGATTATACCTACTCGTCGTTTCCGTCCGCCATGCACTAGCCCCGTACTTGCCCCGCACCCGCCGCGCACCCGCCTCGTACCCGCCATGCGCCCACTCCGATAGTTTCGCCATATCCGTCCGTCTGTCCGTCTGTCCGCGGCTTAGGTCATCAATCAAAAATAGTCGTTACTTAGAGAAGTACAGAAGTAGAAGAACAGTCCGCATATTATGACAGAAAACTACGGAACTCTACATTGCGAGTGACCCGACATGCACTTAGCCAGTTTTTCTTCTTCATTTTTAAATCCCTGCTTTTGAGTTATAATAATAATTCAATAATTATCTCAAATTTTATTTCATCAATTTTCAGTACATTCTAATTCTATAGAATGGACGAAATTATAATAGTGCCTTGTATGACTATGGAGCGCCCTCCAAACGCAAAAGATCAATGAAATTTACCCTTGCAAAAGAATTCAAAATAAAAAAAATTGAATGACTGAGTAAATAAACAACAAAAATAACATTGTTATGTTCCCGTTCGTAAAAATTCCAATCGGTAGCAACTTTTAATCATCTTAATGGCTTAGGTTGTGCTCCCGGATGAATCTAATCCGTCTGATTGGTTATATAGCTTTAATTCTGATGGAGGTAAACATAGCATGGTCACCGAAAAGAGATATATACAGTTAGGAATGTACCTCGTATGGAACGGATTTTTTTTTAGCGGTTTTGACGTTGGTCCCATAGTAAAAGTTTTTCAGTTTGATGGTCTGATCGTCCCCTTAAAAACCCCGCCAGCGTATTAAGAATAGAGATAATATTTTAGATGTTTTTTTTATGTTTCAATAAGTCTCATTATAAGTTTAAAAGCCAAGATAGGCTACATCAGTTATATCTAAGAGCAGGGCCATGAAGCATCATCATCATAAGTATTGTAAATATCTCCAATGTAGGTATGTTATGTATGTGTGTATGTGTGTAATCTGTACGTAGGTAATAATTCAAGTAGTGTGTTTCCAGTATAGGTACAATACCCGATAAGAAACAGGAATAACTCCCGACCCGTTGATGGTTTACGCTAAATTTGCCAGCGCGATATCGTATCGGGAATCATGGTTTGTAAAACACGATGAAAAGACCCCATTTCTGTGGGCGCATTCGAAAATAATATTTTTACTATTCATGCCGATATCGGCAATGTTTATGACATTTCAATGTACTTCTTTGTATTTCGTATTGTGGTGTTTAATATATTTCATATTGACGAATTTCATTGATGTTAAAGAGTTTCTCTTTTGATGTATTTAACGTTGACTGAAAACATTTTTTCAGTCGCAATAATGGCCATAAAGTAAAATGGTTTCTACTTACGTATAGAAAACGTATATATACTCATGTTTATATTATTTTTTAGATTAACAGACATTATGATATCCGGTGATGTAAAAAGTTGGTAGTAGGAGACAGGGAGCGTCCATACTGTATGTTGTACTGGATACTCTTTCTTATACTGTGGTATAGTTAAAGAGATACCTAATGTATGTATGTATGTTTATATTATTGATTATTTTTATTAATTTTTTTAGATTATTTATAATTATATTCGTTGTCTTTCTGGATGTATTTCTTTTGAACTACGCCGCCTACCTATTTTCATTTGTCAACTCCCATAGGTTGTGTGGAAGAAATCGATGATTAGCGATAAGGCAGCCTTATTTGTACCTACTTATTCAAATGTACATCTTTATTTAAATGTACGGATGTACTTTATTCAAATGTTCTCGAAACCGACGAGCATGTATGAAAAGATGTATGGATTGTGAATAAGGCGAAAGAGGTATAAAAGGATCGTAGTAAATGGCGCGTCCTGGTCACTGCCTACCCCACTGAGAAAGAGGCGTGACGTTATAGATAGATTTTCAAATGTATGCTCTGTTTTGGAGTGCAATAAAGTAGAACTGAATTGATTTTATCAAAGAACGAGCTTTTACCCGCGACTTCGTCCACAGAAATTATATACCAGATTTTAAGTCAGATGATAAGCTATCAAACAAAAAAAGTTTCATCAAAATCGGTTCAGTAGTTTTTGCGTGATACTCGAACAAACAAACACCCAAACAAACAAACAAACGAACAAACAAACAAACAAACAGACAGACAAAAAATCCAAACATTGGTGATTTGGAATCAGGGACATCCAAAAATCATATCGTAATCTTTTTTTTGTAAATATCTTCAATGTACAGACACACTTCTGTTACAGTTTTATAATAGTTTAGATATAGGGAAAGTAGAAAAAAAAACCTACATATCAAACTTCCCATTGCTATAACTATCATCATCATCATTTTCAGCCCGTATCCACCCACTGCAGGGCATAAGCCTCCTCCCTATTTTGCCATTCTTCTCGGTCCCGTGCCAGTCGCATCCAGGTCTTCCCAATACTTTTCCAGATGTCGTCAACCCACCTGGCTGCCGGACGACCCTGGGTGGGGAGCAGGAATGCTGTTCTTTGAGCAGCATTGATGCTTCAAGCTGATGTTTTGTCGGTAGTTTCAATTCCGAAGTCACACCTCCTCGTGGTTCCCCTGGTAACTATTGCTCATCAAATCCAGTTTGGTTTTGAGAGTAATAGGCCAACGTGACAGGAAGACTCACCAAGACGCACTGGCCAGCGTGGTGTTTTATGGCTAAAAACCCTCCATATTATTGCTATAACTAGCGTGGCCCAAATTTTAGCTAGGTGGATTTTCTATTACGATCATAATTACGCATCAATTTCTTCACTCCCACCCCTTCTTACATAACCCATAACCAATGCCATTATCATGTCACCGCATCCACCCCCCATGCATTATAACACGGAATATTTAATGAAGTGGCCAACATTTCATTACCGAATGGAATATATGGAATTTACAAGCGACATCCCGTCAGTTTTATTTAAAATTTCATATTGCCAGAGGACATTTAAATTTTGCAGCATTGTAGTTTTGATTAAGCCGACACGTTAAATTTTAATTTTAATAATAATTATGCACGAAAAACAAATCCAATTATCAATACGTGTAAATTTAATTCGTATTTTAGGCATGAATAACTAAATGGAATTTATCAAATATTGTACTAGCATATTTTTGGTTTTGAACACAAACTTAGAATTTAATAACGACATCATCAGCATATACAGGATGTAACAAAACACCTTAGTTATATTTCAAGGGGTGGTTTAATAAACCATCAAAATTAACTTTCACTATGAAGCTAACGTCTGGAAAGAATGAATAAAATCTACTGTTTTATACAAAAATGCAGTATCGGCGTGGATTTAAATAAAAAAAATTTTTCGCTCTATACCTAGAGAAAGTTGTTCTGCCTACATGATAAGAAGAAAAAGATTTTTTTTTGCAGAACGACTTTTAAACAGAAGAAGCGAAATATATCTCCATCGGCTTATTATAATATTATATTATATTCCATTCTCATAAGTACTATTTTGACATGGAATCAAAGTTCTACGGAATTTATACAACGTGTTAATGAATTAGCGCAAAACCTCATACACCCCAACTGATTTATAACAAAATAATTAGATTGCAACAATAATTTCATTGTTTTGATAATTAAAGTTTAAAGTTATTCGCATTTTAAGTTTTGAGGTGATGATTTGTTATCATTTCAGCACTGAAATAAAGCGCTAACGTGAGTACGTTAGCGCTTTATTTCACTGTTCGGATACATTTTTATAATCTTGTTTTGGTAGTAAGTAGGGTGAGTGTGCCCGTGCGGTGGGTTGTCATCAGATTCAGTAAATTTTATTTTTTGCAAAAAAAATTATTTAATATTTTGAAAATAATTACCTATGTTGAAACCATGATAATTCGATTCTGCTCTCGATTCTAAACAAACTACTTTCTAGTTTTGCGTTAATTTATTAACACGTTGTATAAAGGAGAAACATCGGATAGAAACCGGAATGCTCTAGAACGAAATAAAGTCCCATAACTTCGTATAAAAAATATGGTGCAAGCACAATAGCTAAATAATAGCTAAATAATAGCTAATAATAGCTTAATAATATTTTTTTTGCTGTGACAATAAATCTGTTTCAATTTCAATTTCAATTTCAATAGACCAGCACTGGTCGCAGTGTTTACAAGCCATGGCCTAAGACCACATCATTGCACTATCCCTCCCAAAAATAAATGATAAAACTCCGTCTAATTCGATGATTTTGAACGATACATTTAATAAGGCATGTAATTACAAGAACAACGTCTTGTAGTTTATAATTAATTATCTTGTTACTAATAATGTGATTTAAGATCCTTATTTCTCATTAACAATATTATAAGTCTAGTAAGTACCCTAAGGCTATACTACTATAAGAAATAGTTTTACCAACAACATAGTAATATATATATGTTGTCTTTGACCAACAACTAGATTTTGCTGATAAATTGGTCCGCTTGGAATTGATGGCTTCTTTTTGCAATCGGGTAAAATGTGAAGAATTTTTATGCTAGATCAAAAGCTTTCTTTCTATTCGCTAAATGATTCGTAGTTTTCATCTTGTAGTCCGAGATCCGACCGTAAAATTATGCACCTATTTGATAGGGCCTATTAAGAGATTAAGAGGTGGCAACCTTAGTTTTTCCAATACTTTATTTAGATCAGTCTCCTACCGATGGCACCGCATATACTTCCCTAACAGACGGGTGGAAAAAGTTACCTATACCAAAAATCATAATGAAAAAGTCACTTGCGGCAAGATTTTTCTAGGCAACTTGGCGGCGTTGAATTAACCCCAGTGTAAACATACACCTAAATCACATTTCGTTCGCCTAAGAAATAGGTGCATAATTTTACGGTCGGATCTCGGTCGATTAGTAAAAAATATACATTTTTTTCAGGATTTTCTTATCTCTTTCTTTTTTTCTTTCTAACTATTTTGTCTCTAACTAGGTTCAGACGAACGAACAGTTTTTTTCTATACTAATTAATAATAATGTTTGTTGTTTGAAATATAACTTTTGTAAATTGCGTCGTATTTATTTATCGACTCATCGAAATCACAAATCTTTTGGTTTAACGATTCGTGTTACGTCTACAATATTTTCTTCATTCCTCGAACTTTATTTATTTACAACAAATGGGATAAAATAGTGACAGTAAAACAATAATTTGGCACTTTCCTCGCTCAACGGATCAGCTTAGCCATTCAGCGAGGAAATGCGGCCAGCGTTCTGGGTACCTACCCTACCACAAGGACCGAACCTGCACCACATCCTAGGTTAGTTTAGTTTTAAGTCACTTTATTTATAATTATTGTTTTACTGTCACTATTTCATCCCATTTGTTGTAAATAAAGCCGATTGAACATTTTATTTATTATTCATCTTTTTTTATGCTTGTGTTGTGCAATTAAAACAAAAAATTCGATCGAAAATTTATTTTATTCGAAAAAAAAAAAACTTTTCCCAACGAATCTACAGAAAACAAAAAATGTTATGGACTTGTCATACTATAAATGCACCTGAGCGAACGCTGGCCTGAAAAGGAGAATTGTTTTTTGCAAGTTCCCCTTTGGTTCCTTAAGTAAAGTTGTTCATTATTATCAAATAATCGCAATCGCCCTTCACAGTAATTAAACTGTCTACACCCTGTATGCTGACAGTAGTAACACCATTCACAAAATGGTGCACGGGCGGTCAACAAAACTATAAAAGCCCGTTAACTGATTAATTTTCTCTGCCAAACAGACCTGTTACATGCAATTTTAGCGTGACATTTATGATATAATAAGGCAATTAGTACAATCCGCAGCATAACAGTTACAAATCGGCATCATTGTAACATCAGCCACAATTTATTGCGGGCGTTATGAGGCCGAAAAGTTAAATTAACGCAATATGGCGGAGCGTACCTTTTTTTGTTCTTAGCAAAAATTTTGGGGAATTAGAACAAAAAACGTAATGTCTACAATCTAGAACGGCGGTGGAATTTTCACCAGAAAATGTCTTAGTTGCTGACAAATTTGTGAAATACACGGAGCTAAAGTAATTTCCATTTTCTTCGTCTTATTTCTAGGGATCCGCATCGAAATGGTGCCAACGGGTCCCTATTTCTAAACCTACGCCCGGCCGTACGTTCATCTATCTGTCCTTCGTTTAAAGAATCTGTTGTACCATAATAGGGTAGCCAGTTGCAATTTTACTGAATGAACACATTAGTCTGTGAAAATTGCAAGTATAGGCTACCTATTATGGTCTAAAACTGTTCTGTGGTAACTTTGAAGGGCTGTATCTCTTTTTTTTTTTCTTTTTTTATTATGTGTTATCTGCCATTTAAAAGTAATAGCACATTCTTTTCTCAGAAAAATATGTGTTATTATGGCGATATGTGAATGAAATAAAACACTTTTTTTTAATTCGTTCATAACATACTCGTAAATACGTGTGGTACGGAACCCTTGGTAATCCGCGCGAGTCCATCTCGCGCTAGTCCGGGTTTTTTTTAGATCTACCATGAATTTAGTAGAGTGTCGTCATTAAATCGAATAAAACGTAGAAATTCGCCAAAGAACTAACTTGAAGACGTTGGTACACAGATCACGAAGTTAAAGTAGAGATGGGCGTAACAATTAGGTACCCAGAAATGGCAGACCGGCGAACCAAAGCAGTATAAGAATTGTGACCGAAGACAGGACAGCGGGCAGCAGGTAGACCACCAGCGCATTTGTTGGATATAGGTAAAGGCTGGGTGTTAATACGATCTTCAACACCTGATTATTAAAAGGCATAGGGCCAACGACGATTTCATTGTATTTAGTTGAAAATTCAAGCCTTTGCTCCTTAGTGTTGTAGTTGATTTACTTGATTGTAAACCCTAACTGAAAAAAAAATTTGTTTACTTCAACCAACATCATGACTCCATATGAGCCTGTCAACATCATGACTTCTCCGACTAAGAGAACTTTGTTAAACGAATTGGGCTTGTTGTTACAACTAACCATTTTTTTCAGTGTATATTGAAAACGTGTTTTACTTTCATTAAAACGATCTAGAGAAACACAATGGAAATTGTAATGTGGTTTGAGTACGAATTTGAATGCAAAGGAAAGTAATTTCATAACACAAACAAAATAAAACAATAAAATCAAAAGCGTACGTTATAATATAACATTTTACAAAATATTTCTTGTCCCTAGAGGTGTTTTAAGTTATTTCGGTTTTTGTTTGTTTGTCTGTCTGTCTATCTGTTTGTCTGTTTATGTCGGTTTGTCTGTCTGTGGCATCGTATCTCTCAAACGGGTGGACCTATTTTGATGCGGTTTTTTTTTAAATAGAAAGCGAATTTTTGCGAGAGTGTTCTCAGCTTTTTTTCATGAAAATCGGTTCAGCAGTTTTGTTGTTACTTTAAAAATGATGAAATAACATTAAATTACAAATTAAAAAAAACCCATCGCCAAAAACAAACATTTAAATAAAAAGTAGAAAATAATTCAGTAAACTTTTTTTTAAAGTTTTTTTCAGTTAAGTTTTGATGTAATCATAAAAAATTTATGTTTGACTCTCTCTCTTTTCTCTTCTCTTATTTTAGATATTTCAGGTCAATTATAGTCGGGGACAGCAAGTGATTGTAAAAAAAATCAATGGTCATTTCATAGCGGTCCTAAAATATCTTAAAGAGAGTTAGAAAGTAAAACATACATTTGCTTTTAGGTGACCGACTTATTATTTACTTTTTACATGTTTTTTCAATCTCTGGTGGTAGTAGTCGTTACTTAAAAACCACGTCAGAGGCCGTAAGGCGGTCTGAAAAAACTCTGACACCAGGGCTCTGCCCACACGATAAGAAGAAGAAGACATGTTTTTTTTTCGTAGACGTCTTCTTAAAATAATATACCGACCTATTAAGACGAATCTTAAGACATACATACATACATACATAAGCTCACGCCATTGTCCCAAGGGGGTAGGCAGAGACCACAGATCGCCACACGCTACGACTCTGACACACTTCTCTAGCCTCATTGACATTCATACATCTTTTCATGCACTTCCGTCGATTGAGGGTGCTACGCACTTGTCCTTTTCGGAAAAGATCATTGATTTGATCGTGGTATGTTTTCCTCGGACGGCCTCTCCCAACACTTCCACTCATCTGTGCTCGATAAATTTCATTCGTAAGTCTTCTTTCATTCATTCTCTCTACGTGACCAAACCATCTAAGCATACCCCTCTCAATCCTTGTTACTATATCATCCTTCAACTTACACCAATCCCTTATCACACTGTTCTTGATTCGATCAACCAAAGTAATACCACACATACTTCGTAAGGAGCGCATTTCAACTGCATTCACTCGACTTTCATTCCTTTTATTCCATACCCAACATTCACTCCCATACATTAGCGTAGGCACCAACACACCGTTGTGAATAGCCAGACGTGCCCTTTTTGATACAGACCGGCTACTCACCACGGCGTGCAGGGCCCCATTTACCTTATTTCCCGCAGTCACTCTTCGCTCCACATCCCCGTCACACTTTCCATCTCTCTTAAACAAACTTCCCAGATATACAAATTCATTCACCTGTTCCACTCTGTCTCCTTCCATAACAATGTTACATTCTGTAACATCGTCTTCACGTTCCAAAACCATTACCTTCGTCTTGCATACATTGACTTTCATATCTTTCTTCTTCAACGACTCATTCATCACATTCAACATGTCTTGTAACTCCGTCACCGACGGCGCAAGTATCACCTGGTCGTCAGCATACAAAAGGCACTTGACACTAAGCTCATCCATTCTTATACCGCATTCCATCTCTTTCAAATCAGTCAGACAACTATCCATATAAAGATTGAAAAGCCATGGCGACGCAACACATCCCTGTCTCACACCCCTAGAGATGTTAAACCAGTCTGTGTACGCCCCATTAACTCTGATACTTATAATAAAATCCATCAAACCGTTTAGTCTATAGAGCGTGTGTGTAAGAACATTACCCTCCCTTTGGCGCAGTTGTAGTCGGGTAAAAACATAACATTACTCGACATACGTACCTACATATATGCGTACTATCCATCCAATCCAGCTTGACACGAATAAGTCACACGCGTGAAAAAAAAACAGTCGTAAACCTACTATAGGCCCCTCGGGGACGGCCCCAAAAGGTTTCCGAGGCCATAACTCAAACATATCATGGCATTTTCGGCGGGCATGTCGCCGTATGTGCGATTGCTCTTAATAATTACGTGACTTGATTCAATTGCAGTGCTTTCCTGTTTCTTTATTTATTTAAACAATAAAGTAGAAGAATTTTTATAAGAATAAATCTCTGCCAACCTCTGTGAGCTGACCTGCTTAGGATTCTACCTAGTCATTTTCTATGACGATGCGCGACGGAGGGAAATATCAGCTGTGACTCAGATATCTTCTCCCTTAGTTGCTTCGTACAGCACCCATGGGATGAAACATCAGCTGTAACTCAGCGGACTTATCTCTTAGTTACCTCATAGTTCTGAACGGGCAACAACATTGTATTCGCTCTACTACTTGCTAGAAAGCCTCACTAAAATTGGTAAGGGAGGGGTCATAATATTTATCAATTTTGACACAATGTCGATTTTCTGAGATTGAATGCAGGGTGTTAGGGTAAACAGTTTCATTACTTTGAAGGGTGTATTGTACTCACGATACTGAACAACTTTCCCTAAGAAAACTAAGGGAAATTCTCAAAAAAAATTGGGCTTCCCGTACTAAATGCAATCAACTGATATCGAAAGTAATGCAACTGTTTACCCTAACAACAGGGCTACTAACAGTTTTAAAACCTACGAGCTTTTACCCGCGACTTCGTCCGCATAAATTATATACCAGATTTTAAGTCAGATGATAAGCTATCAAACAAAAAAAGTTTCATCAAAATCGGTTCAGTAGTTTCTGCGTGATACTCGAACAAACAAACACCCAAACAAACAAACAAACAAACAAACAAACAAACAAACAAACAAACAAACAAACAAACAAACAAACAAACAAACAGACAAATAAACAAACAAACAGACAGACAAAAAATCCAAAAATTGGTAATTTGGAATCAGGGACAGGTAAAAACCATGTCGTAATTTTTTTTTTGTAAATAGTATCAATGTAACAGACACACTTCGGTTACAGTTTTATAATAGTTTAGATTGTGATGATCGAAACTTTTCTATTCCCGTTCTACGTTTCACAAACCGTCAATACTCCAAAAAGCCTATCAAAAACATTTTACCCCGAAATCCGAAACGTAAGTAACGAAGTTACACCGATGTTTGTATCTAAAATTTAAAAGCTAAAAAATTCAGGAAAAGTGTACACAGAGGTTGAATCAGATATATGTTGTCCAGTAAGACCATTAAACCGGGCAAAGCGAATTGCCCCTGGTTTATTAGATAACTAATTTGATTTCACGTACGCTGTGCCGTGCCGTGACTGTGGGAATAAACAAAGTGTATACGTTTATTCACTAAATCTGAACCGCTTTTACGGTTTTGTACTTAACGTAAGTAAAATGAACACTCGAAATTGTCGTGTAATATTGCAGTTCATTTTAGTTACTTATTATTTATCACTAAAGGTGGACTTCCGATGCCAGCGGCCGATGCGACTAACGCGCGCGTCTGACGCCAGGTTCTGTCATATGTGACAGAACCTCGCGTCAGACGCGCGCGGCCGACGACAGACCTCACTTCCGAGGTCAGCGACTGACGCGTGCCTATTGTACACAGTGTTATCACTTCGGGGTATTTTCCCGGAAATTTTGGGTATGTTTTTATGTTTTGGTGTTTACACGAAAACATAAAAATACAAACAAAAAAACAATATATATTTTAATAAAGAATATTTGACTGATTGATAGGTTTAGAGAATTTTTGAATGCTATTTTTTACCAGATTTTTTATAAAATACATTTTTAGGAGTAATTTAATTGCACAGGGATGCGTTGCGTCCCCTTGGCTTTTTAACCTGTATATGGATCGCTGTCTAACTAATAATTATGAAGGCAAGAGGAATTTTCCGAAAGTAATTTAAAAAAGAAAAAGTTGTTTCAAGTGGCACGATAGATGGTGTTGAAGCGACCTTGCAGATAATAAAATACAAATAAAATAGTAAAAAATTAAGCAAATTTTCGGTAAAAACTCGGTAATATTTCTGGCAAACATTCTTGTTCTGCGTGACGTCAGAGCATAGCCGCGCGCGGCCGCGGCCGATGTGATAGACATCGGCCGCGCGCGTCTGACGCGCGCGTCAGTCGCTGGCATCGGAAGCGGCGCCATACGTTTTCATAGTAACTAGTACTGTCGCATCGGCCGTCGGCCGCGAGCCGCGCGCGTCAGACGCGTCGGCCGCTAGCATCGGAAGTCCACCTTAAGGCTTTTCAGTGAAAGAAAACATTGAAAGGTAACCTGCGTGCTTCGATTTTGGTGTGTACTAGTATATTGCATGCATGCATATGCTCACGACTGTAATATTCCCCGAGAAGGTGTGAATGTGTTTATGTTCAATTCATATTTCTATCTTCAGTTGTTGTTCTTTATCAGTCATTACGGAACTGTTTTAAAATAATTTTGAAAGTTATTTACATCATTTACTTTTGATATGCTCACGAGTAAGTATATATTCCACGATGGGGTAGTCAGAGATATACAGAAACTTCAGAACATCCACGTTTCACTAGTAGTACCGAAACTATCCAGTGTGACGGGGAGTGAGCCCGTCGTCACTTGTAATGGACAGTAGGTACAATACATGCCTCGAAATTGAAGCATGCAGGTTTCCTCACGATGTACGAGTATATTGTGTCCATTAAAAGTGATAACGGCTTTCGTAGTCAAAAGTGGATACTCTTAATATGCTCTAAATAGAACCTTCTTCAAAAATATAACCGTAAGCGTATTCAATGCTATTGTCACAAAACACAATAAATGTAATAACTAGTACATTAACATTACTGTATGCCAAACTGCGGGACAGTTTGTCAGATCTTGGTGACATTTATTTAATTACTAGCTGTGCCCGCAACTTTGCACACCACTAAATAAGCATCGATGCCTATTTTACTATTCCGGATATACACTTTGGGGATTAAAAATAACCTAAATGTTTTCCTAAGAAGTTAGCTATCACTTGACAAGTTGAGCAGCAAGGGGCAGTTGCATTACTCGTAACAGATGGCCTATGATGGGGTTGAAAAGTTCTCGACTGGTGACCGCCGACCGACGCGTTGGACCAGGCCCTGTACACGGACTTTCGATGTTCGATATATCGCCACTGTTTCGGTCCGCACTTCATTGTAATTTGGAACGAAAATGTTCACGCAATTGCGAAGTTCGAATGTGCGGGTAGAGGCCCGACGACCCGATAGATAAGGTTTGAGATTGATAGGCATCAATGGGCGAGACATATGTCCAGCAGTGGACTACTTTCGTCAGAGTTGATTATGATGATAATTAAAATACATCCAGTAGATTTTTTGTGATGTATGTAAAGATACAATCATCCATGTTTTTAGTGCAAATATTATACTAGCACACGAAATTAAAGTCCTACGTACTACTACGTCTTATCTATATTTAAACCTTACCAATTAGAAGGAACAACGTGAACAAACCCAGTGTGTGCCAAACGAGGAAAAAAAACGTCACATTTCAAACGAGGTTGTACGTGAGTCCTTTATGAATACAATATTCTTTTTTTACGACGTGGAGAGCTCATTATTTCACGCCTTATCGTGTTACGTTTTAGGATCTATCGAAATAATATAATTTGTCTTTTGTTGCCCTGTAAAGAAGAATGAAATTGGAATAATGTTTATTTTAACATGAATATAGCAAACAAATATTTTTGTTAAATTATGACGATGTTTCACTCAGGTGATCCTTTTTTACGATATCTCCTCTCATTGATGTCGCAAGAGGTGACTAAGAAGTAAGGTTTCTTTGAAGTGTATTTTCAGATGAAATATTAGCCATAGAGGACGGGAAACAGTAGTAAAAATAGAACCTAGTAAGTAGGTAGGTAAGTAAAAGATTTTCGGTGTCTTTTCAATAGACTGAAAAAAAATTATATTTCCAAATAAATAAAATGTTTTGTTGAATTTATCGAAATGTTTTGTATTTGTTTTTTTATTACATACAGGGTGTTAGCGACAGCCTAGCAAATACTGAAACGGTGAACTCAGGACCATCAAACTGAACAACTTTCATTATGGAGCCTACCTCAGCAAACGAAAAAAAAAATTAATCTGCTGTCTCATAGGTACATTATTGTAGTCGGGTAGGTACAGCAGTTTTGTATGGAACAGCAGATTTTTTTTCGCGTTTCCTGATGTAGGCTCCATATAGTTCGGAACAAAGGCTCTTAAAAAAATTTCGGTTAAATTTTGCAAATCATTTGGTAAAATTGAAACATTTATTTTGGATAAATAAACAAACAAAAATAGGGTTTACAAAACTATATATTTTTTTTTGTATTTTTTTTTTTGTATTTGTATTTTGTATTTGTATTTTTTTCAAGATCCTCCTTCAGTTGTTATACCCTTCTAAAGGCAAATCACTTAAAACCACTTAAATATGATTTATTTCCATGGTAAAGGGTTAAGATACGGTAGTAAGTATAGTACTCTGTGTTAAAGATATCATAATTGAGTTTGAATATAATATGACGGTGCAAGTACATGTTCAAGCTTTGTTAAGTTATTTGTATAAGGGCTTGGGATCCTAAACTAACAGAAACCGCTGACAACATAGTTTCCTATGAAGTATGACTTTTATGAGAAGTTGCTTGGTGTTTCATTTGCCTTTTTATAGCTGCTTTTGAAGATTTTTTGATGTTTTTGAACATCCTAAATTTTGCATTAGTCTTACCTAACTATTTATTGTTATTTTCATTTTATTTATATACTTACAGGACGTTTTACAGATCAAATAGTACCCTTCGTTAAAGATATATGTTTACATGTGCTAATGACAAATCTTCACTCTTCTATGGTTTCACTGACGATTGTTTTATATTATAATTTATTATGTATTTTTCGAGATCAACCTATCTTCAGGGTGAAATTGATATCATTAGCATCCTTTTAAACTAAGAGTCTACCCATCAAAATGAACAACTTTCACTGTGGGAGCAATCCGATCGGAGCCAAAAAATTATCTGCTCTTGCATACATTTGAGTCGAGTACCTAACGCATTGCAGTTTAGTATGGAACAGCTGTTTTTTTTTTGCTGCAATCGGTTTGCACCCATAGTAGAAGTTGTTCAGTTTGATGGGTAGACTCTTAGTTTAAAAGGATGCCAATGATATCAATTTAACCCCGTATATGCAAGACTAATGTAAAACGGATGTTTTAATAAAAGCTTACGTTATAGCAAGTGCTACCTATCCTATAGACCTAAATTACTTTTACTGTATATGACTCTATTTAATGAGTATTTTTTTATATATCTAGACATCTTTATCCTAAGAAAACTATTTTTGGAAGATAATACTATAGCAGTTTCTCAAACTACCGATAGTAATAATACGAGACACAAATACTATCGATATTATCCGGTAGTATTGCTAAAAAAAACATTCGATACTATCGACAGTGTTGAGATGCAATAGTATCTACACTATCTACAGGGTGAAATTGATATCATTAGCATCCTTTTAAACTAAGAGTCTAACTATCAAACTGAACAACTTTTACTATGAGAGCAAACCGATTGGAGCAAAAAAATTATTTGCTACTCTATACTAAACTGCAATGTCGACGCGTGAGTTCGCGACTCAATTTTATGCAACAGCAGATTTTTTTTGCTCCGATCGGTTTGCTCCCATAGTAAAAGTTGTTCAGTTTGATGGTTAGACTCTTAGTTTAAAAGGATGCTAATGATATCAATTTCACCCTGTATAGTATTGCACATAATGAATAGTTTTCTGAAATATCGATAGATTTTTCGAGGTCACGATAGTATCGATAGATCTATCACGATATTCGATAGTTATTCACTATTGTTAGGCAACACTATTTTGCATCATCATTATCACCATCCTTGATATATTTCTAATGACGTTTATTAACAATTTAAAATCATGATAAACGTTTCAGCATTTTAAATTTCAACGCTAAAAGAGACTGATGTATTTTCGCAAAACAAACAAAGAGTCATGCGATGCTATCAAACATTTTCATTGTCAGTCAAAAATCCACACATTAATGCACAATGACGAGAATCGGGACAAAAGACTCTTTCTGTCCCGAACAATCATACAAGCGCGTAATCTCCCATCACTCCTTTAAGCGCAAAACTCGGCGAAATCCCAAAAGGGACGAGAGAATTTCATACGAATATGAACTTTATGATTAACATACAAAGCATTCAGATTTTCACTATGCACTAAATCCTAACACAAACTCACCTTAACTACAACGTTGTAATTTGAACTCTACGTGCTACATTATAGAGTTTTCACAAACTCTCTTAGATCCGTTTAGGTTTGACTTTACTATTCAGTTTGTCTTACCGTTTACATTTTCCAAAAGCCATTTAACAAATAGAGCAGAACTGAGTGCTTGACAAACGGGACCTTTTCTTAGATCATTAGGCACCTAATTTAATTGTGTCCCGGAAATCTACGGGACCACGGGACCACAGTGCGTCGTGGGCAGAATCTCATTAATTTTGGAACAAATTAAATTACTAAGTCCCGGGTCACCCAGCTAAATGTAGATAATATAATAAACATGAAACGAACTCTGGCGGTAATACGTATGAAGGTTGCTACGTCATCTTATTCGTACTAATTGTTATGGGTCAGGCTTTAGGGAGCCGTTACTAAGAAATATTAAATTAGTTTTAGGGTTGGAAAGGTATATTGCCTACAATTTTTAATGTAGGTCGGAATTAAACTGGGTCTTCCACAGAACATTATAAGACGGGTTAGAAATGCAAAGTAGCGCTTTTGCTTGCAAGACGACTATCACCACTAGTCATCCCACTCACTCTGCTACAATTACTTACGCCCTCTCGCTCGCACCACGCCGCGAGCCTCACGGTGTTATGCAAATTATTGCATATCTGTGTAGCACGCGTTCTACGCCTACTTTGCACTTTCAACGTATAAGCCCTCTTGTGGAATCTTCTAACTTTGTAGGCTTCTGATGAGTAGTATAACTTGAGAGTTAGGATAAAATTTCATGTAAATATTATATTACAGACCTATTAAAAGGTCGTCACTTCATTTATTTTACTTTATTTATTACTAAGCCGTGGAATGTAACTTTCTTATTCAATTTGATCGAAATTAATGTGTCATTTTGAATTTCGCTAAGAGTTCACTGCTTTGACTGTAGGTTCCAATGAGTTTGTAACACAACGCTATTCATAAACTGGACAATTTTTGGGCACTGCTAGTCAAAGAGGTTTGGCGGACGGCCATGTAATTTGAGACCCAGACTTAGAGGTCCCATACATGAATGAAACTTAGTAATAAGTGTAGAGTGAAACAAAACTACCAATAAAGTAAACTGGTTGTAACCTGTAGAAGTTGGAGGAAAGGTATTTCTCCTTATGATATCTTTTGTATCAAGTGTGTGAAACTTATAATCTTTCTAATTAGATAGTCCACTCAATCTTCTACGCATTCATTGCGTTTATTTTAATGAAAATTCACGATGACCGTACAATATTATGATACCTAATAAAAGAAAACCCAAACTCACACACTATCAGTTCAACCAAGCCAAATACGTTCCGTAACGACCAAAAAATACCTCAGTGATTATATTAGATGAAAATAGCTGTCATGGTTGTCATGGTTGCGTTTTGCTACTGCTTTTTGGATGATTTGTCTATTTTATAATTTCTACTTTTGAATACGAACTTCTGGAGATGTGGAAGTTTTTTTAAACTTGCCTAATTTTTTTTTGTTTATAATACTTATGACCGCCGCGCCGCTGAATGGCTTTTAGTTTTCGTAAAAAATGGCTGGGTCCAAATCTGCCATTCTTCAATATTATGCTTTATTCAGGATAAGTACCCTAAACCACAGTTGGTATACAAGAAAAAGAAACTATGTATTATTATAGCCGTAAAAACTACGCATTTTTTTAAGGTGTAGTAGGTCCCAAGATGACCCAGATGGCATCAATGTCAAATTGTGCGGAAAAAGCCCTAATATATTGTAAAGGACATTGAAGGTTCCGGCATTGTTAATAGGTACGTTACCTACTTTTTCTCTGACAATACGTATTCCCTCCATTGATCATTCTCCTCGTAAAGCGACGTAAGCCCTCTTAAGTGACGTTTTTCCATAGTTCGACCCATAAACGCTTACTAGCGTTTTACCACTTTTTTTTCTAAGGGATGATACCCTTTCACGCGTATATCGAAACTTATTCATATGGCATAAAGTACGTGTGCTATGACCATTTAAACTTGATCTCCGGTTGTGTGTAGTGCGACTTGAAAGAAGAGGAACCGAGAGAGGTCTTGTATGATTGGTAGAGTCGTGGCTTTCGAGAAAAAGGTTGGCAACGACCTACTTTCTGAACGTTTTTAGGCGCACCCCAAAGATTAGTAATACTAGCGGACCCCTTAGAAAAATATTCTTATGAAAACGCGGATATGAATGTTTGGTTATTGCCCGAATATATTCAGAGGTCCAATAAAGCCTATGCTTACCTATTTATAATATGAACCGGGTGAAAAGAAATGTTTTGTTCACGCATTGTTGAATGTAACAATAGGATGAAATATTAGCTGTGTTCATTTTTTTTTTACAAAGGGAAAAACAGTGTATTGTTTGTTTTGTACTTGGCTTATTGCTATGTCTGTACTCTGTAGCAAGTAAAGTTGTCTCCGAGCCTTATTAAAATGGAAATATCTTGTTTGATCTGTAGTAGTGGTTTTAGTTTTTCTTTTTTAGTGTCGATTGTATTGGGACTATGTTTCTTTGAGTTTTCACTCTTTTTGAATTGTTTTTCTTAGCTTTGTGTTCCGCAGTGAAACTAAAAATAAAACTGTACCTATTCCTTTTTCTAGAAGGTTTGGTTTTGAGAATAAACTCTTATAACGAACAATGTCGTGAAATAATGATAAAGCTTTTCTTATGTAGGACAGAAATAGATTTATTTCAAATTTCTGACTATAAAATATTATTAATATGTGATTTACAGTAAGTATTTTATACAAATTGGCTTCATGTATTTTCATGTTAAAAAAAAATCTAAATGACAAAGTGAACTTCAAAAAGGTAATCTTCTTTATTCTTAGGTTTCAGGTTTGCATTAATTTGTTGACACATTGTAGAATAAGGCTTAAAATAAAAGTGTAAATTCCTTAAATATTCGATTTTTATTTACTTTACATTGATTTTCAGTTCACTTATAATTATATACAAAAATTTGTTAATTATATCACAATCAAATTAGCAACGAGAATTACACAAATAATCTATGGTATTACATTAATTGAATATGTTTTAATATATGATTTTCATACTTACAACTGAAGCAGTTTGAATACTATTTTACAAATGTCTGATATTCACTTAAAATACTACATCACACCATGAGCCAATTTTACCACCTTCAAGTAAGTAACCTTCACATTAAAAATATTAAGATGAAAGTAAAACACGTTTTATCAAGCATTTCTATTTACACGATGATTAAGGTTACATTAATAAAATCTTTTGAGAATTCTCTTTTAATAAATCCTTAAGCTTACTCTTGAAGAAGGAAAAGAAAACAGAATTAAGAGTTTGGCTTTATAATTTAGGTCCCAATATTAGGTTTCACCTTAGGTGTAAAAAGTGTCATTTGCTCAGCATTTGCTTCAATTGTACCTTTTAAAGGTCGTTGACACTTTAATAAAAATTTCTGACAGCCCAAAAAGTAATTTTGGTCGTGAATTTAAGCATGTATTAGGTTTTACCACTATAAATTCTGTTTCATTTCTCTTAAAAGCACATAAATTGTATGAATACAATTAACACATAATTTATCTCATGCTGCCGGCCTCCACTGAATAATTAACTTGAAGGTAATTAAGTTGACCCTAAAATATTCAACAGCAATAAAATCCTGAATCTAAAGGTACTAAAAAATTTACAGTTGCTATGTCAGTAGGTACAGTGAACTAACATAAAAGTGAAAGAGTTACTTCACATAAAAAGTTCCATCAATTTTGTAGTGATGGACCGCAATTTATATGACTCTGATTTTCTCACTACTTTTAATACTAGCATGATTGCAGAACAACGGTTTTATTTATTTTTTCATGATTCATGTTCATTTACTCCCTTCATCATACGCATAGTAATAAATACACACATGTAAAGGAACACAATGGAAAATTATGAATGTATTTCACAGGAATAGGTATCTGTTAAACTGCGTAAGATTAATAACACAAACCATACTCTCATAAAAACCCATGCAAGCTTCAAACAATTTTTGTACACTTATAAATTCCATCGACAATAAAATTCTTAAGAAGAAATCAAAATCAAAATGGCGTAAAGCAAGATGGCGGCCGAGTTGTGTGGCGCGCGCGATGCTAGCGCCGAAGCGGGGTTGCGGACGCATGAGCGAAAGTCGTGGTAGTCAGCTCGAGTTATCGCGCAGTAGTGGACGTACGCGCACGCTGAATCGCAATCCGATATGTCAGTGGCGTGCCGTACTCGAAGCGCTGCCAGGTATCTAGAGAAAAAAATTACGATGCATAAACTATTTTCGTGAAACTTCTTCGAGAAACAGCCTGGTCTGGTTGGAACTTGATTTTGCATGTCGAGTTAAGGATGGCGCGTTAGATCTCAGCCAGAATCAAGCTTACATCAGTAAGTTTTCAGGAGCTAGATTCTAATTTGTAGCACAACTGGCTATTTGGTGATCGAAAACATGAGGGAACCTACATAAGCTAGTGAAGAAATTCGGATGTGTGAGTGAAATCTACCAACTCTTATGAAGATCGCTTGGTGGTCTAACGCTTATTATACCTACCCTCAGAATCAGGGAAAGCCTGTGCCGTAGCATTGGAGATGTATAAAGAGAACCTCATGATTAATGAAAATTGGTTTAATTCAGGCGTCAGTAAGGATGACAGCTACATTTTTTAAGTGCTCTGTCGCTCTGGGGGTATTCCATTTAGCAACTCCTCATCTTGCGAGGCCCAAGGCTTAGGTCAAGTTAGCAAGGACATAGACCGTGCGCTACCGCCTAAATAACATTTGGAAGACCGAAGACCAAGTTGGGAGCTAGGGAGTATGAAGACGAAGGCTGAAATCTGCAAAAGCACGTCGGGCGCCACCCCAAACATTAAAAAAACCATGACCAAAAGGAAAAACTTACTTAGTAATGACTACTCGATCGTGATGACTCCTGATCTTCTCAGCCAATGAGTCAAGTGACGTAGCACTGACTTCCCTCAGCCCGTAATACTGTGTCAGGTTATATTCTACAGCCCAGTGCATTTCTCCCCTAGTATTAGATACGTCTAGGTAATACTGTGTGTAATCCAAAACCTGGAACAACAATAATGTTAATGTACAATTCCGTAGATTGTCGTATCTATGGTTCAATATAAACCAGTACAGTGCAGTTTGAACTCTCTCACGGTCGCTCTTCGTTGCATTTCACAACAGAGCATTATTATTTTGATACGATTAAGATTAATAGGATTAAACTTCGTTTGCATGAAGTGAGCATGCGATACCGCTCTCTTAATAGATTATAGTTTAATATAGAAGTGGTCTTACAGATGCTCTCACCTTCATCCATTTCATATCATAGGAATTATTTTCTATTTAGTTAGTATGTTCTCACACCCTCTCATCAACTTTAGTCTAAAAGGACCTATTGATATTAGATTCCGTTAATGGTTAAAACTTCCCTACTTTGAAAGTACACAATCTACAATTTTAAATAAAACCATGATTTTTTTTTTTTAATTTGCTATCGTTGCGTCTCCACGAGACCATCGGTGACCGTAGAGCTGGCAGCTTCCTTGACCAACGATTTATCTCGACTATTCAAAGGGGGAACGCTGCCATCATGCTTGGGACCATAAGTGCGATTTTTGAACATCAGTTCAATCGTTGTAATCAGTAGTAGAAAATGTCAAAATTGGTATGGAGATTATGCATCTTTCTACTTCTGATTTGAACGGGTTCAAAAATCGCACTCCACGTCTCGCGGGGATGCACCCGACAACCTTTTTAGGTCTTATTTTTGTACCGTTTTGTTGTTTTCATTTTTCATTAGTATTGAAATAGAACGGAATCATTCTTTATTTAATAAACAAATACATAAAATACTATTATAATTTATCGTGTTATTGGTCACTTACCTTCCCTGTGTTAGAATCAAATTTATATAGCCTTAATCCCGGATTTGATATACTGCCCGCTCCACGTGGGGTTAATGAGGGGGCCAACAACGCCCACGAGACTGGACGACCTATAATGAAAACACATAAGTTATACAGGGTGATTGTTTATATGAGAAACATATAAAGAAATAATAGGTAGATGACACGATTGTATCAAGACCTCCGCCTCTAAATACCTAGTAGACAAAGTTGTATTACGTAATAAAATACAACCTGCTTACCAAATAATTTCTACTCTACACGTGTTTCGCTCCACCAAGGAGCATCCTCAGGAGTTAGACCGACGAACATTCGATACAGAGTTGTTACTCCGCCGAGCGTCCGACACCTTGGCCGTTTGTTGTGACTGACCTCGGCCAAACGGCCATTACAAACTTTCACCAACCGATAGGTGGGGGGCGCAATCAAACGGGTATAAATAGGCGACAGACGGCGCGCACAGGTCACTCGGTGTCGGACGCTCGGCGGAGTAACAACTCTGTATCGAACGTTCGTCGGTCTAACTCCTGAGGATGCTCCTTGGTGGAGCGAAACACGTGTAGAGTAGAAATTATTTGGTAAGCAGGTTGTATTTTATTACGTAATACAACTTTGTCTACTAGGTATTTAGAGGCGGAGGTCTTGATACAATCGTGTCATCTACCTATTAGTCATGGATTTCCGCAAAGTAACGCCTGATTCAATTAAACATATAAAGGATCCAACTTAATATGCTGACGGGTTTTAAGGGTGCTCCATACAAAACTGCAATTCTACTCGACTCAAATGTATGGGACGGAGATTTTCTACCTATACAGGGTGTATGATAAAGGAGGTTGTTTTTGCTCCCATAGTAAAAGTTGTTCAGTTTGATGGGTAGAGTATTAAAGGTTAATGATACTTTTGCTTACACCCTATATATTCACAACGGTAGATTTATCCCCTACCTACTTCATTGACCTGTGTATTTGTTTCTGTCTTTGAATAAGTTATGTTATTTTAATGTAATTATTCAATCCATTAATATTTTGACACTCATAATTTTTTTTTTCCTTACAGGTACAATTAGAATTAAATTGAATGAATTTAAAATGTTAATAATATTTTTATAATTGTATAGCTTGATGTAATAATTAATTAATAATTATTAATTACTACTATAGGGATATATTTTAAAATGTTGCACGCCGTAAAGGGCAAACTGTATTGGTCCTATGATATAATCACTCTCCTTTTGTACTTTATACCTATGAATTAAACATTTTAATGGGTTCTTACCGCGTTTTGGTATGTTTAATTCTAGATTAAATAATAACCGCGTAACTGTCAAAAACTGTTTTATACCTATGGTTTATGGCAATTAATGATTCTGATTCTGATTCTGATTCAAGTCTATAAGAACAGATTAAATATAGGCACCTAATCTATTGTAACAAAAATAATTCATTAAAGAATAGCACAACATAAATAATTAATTAAAGGACAGCACAAACCCAAAGCAAATTTAATACTATGCAAAAAAATTGGGTCCTTTTATTAATTTATAGTGCCTATTCATTCATTCACGATTGGAGTATAATTTCGTAATGGGTCTGTAGGCCTCGCATGCCATCCCCGAGAAAACGATAAAAATCGAGATGTGCCTACATCTTTATTACTTAACGTATGCCAGAAAGAACGCGCATGACATTTTACTCGTTTAAACTCTTTGTCGTGGCTGGCATGCTAGCCGTGCTGGTTAGGTACTCAGTCGCCTTCTCTCCTTTAATCAGTCACCCTGCATACGTACAGATAACAATTACGTATATAAAAAAATATAAGGGCGAATGAGCGAAGCAAGTTTATTAAAAAGTTGCATAATACCATAACACCTCTTTTGCTGTCATTGGTTAAGTCATTATTAATAATTGCAGTTTCTGATTAATATTTTTGGAAAAATCCAAACTTTCACATTTATCGGCCATTCTACGAACTCCCATTTTTTTTTAAATAAAATCGAAATCAATGATGCAATCTTTTCATTGATGTAGGACAATTCAAAATTAACTATTATATAATCTAAAAATAGTGTCAGAGATCAATAATCGTATATCAGTATTTTTTTGGCATATTTGATATTTTGCCTGTCGACAGGTGTGACGACATTGTCGATAGTAATGACGATATTGCAAAATAAACTAAAAGAAATACAATAATTATAATGAAAATTCAAGTTTTAAACGTAAAAAACAAAGTGCCTTTTCACCAATAAAAGTCATCAATTATAAAAATGAACAATAGTATGAAAATAAAAAAATGACAAAACTGAGTATGCAGATATCAGTTCACTTCTGTAGACATATACAGGGTCCTTCTTAATACGCTGACACTTTTTTAAGGCGATGACCAGACTATGAAACTGAACAACTTTCTCTATGGAATCAGCATCGAAATCGCGAAAAGAAAAACAGTTGTCCCATACGTTTGGCTCCGAGTAGGTTTGCAGTTTTGTATGGAAGTGATGATTTTTTTTTCGCGACTTCGATGTTGGTCCCATAGAGGAAGTTGTCCAGTTTGACGGTCTGATCATCCCCTTAAAAAGTGTCAGCATATTAAGAAGGACCCTATATAATGATTTTTATACTCGTAAACAAAAGCAATCAAAAATATTGTTATGAAATAAATTGCTAGCTTAATAAATTTATTTTTTAGTACACGAGCTACAGAGTTCTTTCAATAGTTGTCTTCTGTAATATCGTCTTGCTCTGACATAATGTTCTTCTCATCACTGATGAGACTACTGCAACTTCAGACTGGTGAAGTATGACCAATTATATATATTAGATGGTGGATCAATCAAGCTCCGTTTCCGATTCAACTTCTGTATTAGACGCATCATGGTAGCACGCTTTTTGTAAAACAATATCTTGCAAAGTTTTTGTCAACTGTCTGGGTTCTGAAAGCTTTTGCATCGGAGAGGATGGGTCTAACTAATTTTAAGTTATGTGTTTATCTTTGTTATGTTCCATAGGCAAAGGGGTTGTTTTTAGTTGTATGTTCTCAGTCATTATATTTTCATTCGAAATTTCTTCTTTACTTTTAGCAATAATCATGCCATGCTTAAGCAAGGTCAAATTTCTGTGGACAAACATCATTTTTGTAGATGAGTTGGAGTTTTGCAGATACTTCGCACAAAAACTACGTAGACTGATATAGTTAAATAATTAAACACCAATGCTTATTTATCAAAATAAATGTTGATCCTAATCCAAAAGGTATTGGAGAAAAGCACATAGTGGACAAACTTGTCGATAGAAGTGAGTTCGACAGAAGTGATGAAAAGGTACTTTAGTCCAAGGCAAGTAAACAAAATTGATGTTATAATTGTCGTTTTAACAAGGATTTAATAATTGTACAGCTAATTAAGAATGCCATGTGATATTTTAAAATTTAAATAAATAAGTTTGGTTTTTTTCGGCAATTGTAGATGTGATGCTTCAACTTTTGTACCCTATAGAACTACTCTTCATTTATTAAAATTTCTAAAATAACTTCACATGGATCCTAAAAAAAACTCAGCCAATGACAGGTGTGTTTTTATGTTGCTAGCTTACTTTACTTAAAAAAATAACAAACTACCAAGGTTTTCATGTTCGTCAACAAGGGTGATTGGTTTTCCGCGAACACTCTAGAATATTTGGTAACTTCAAATTTTAACAATGTATATATTTTTTAAATTGCACGTAAATAAACTTCCTAATATACCTACTTGTAGGTATATTAAGAAGATAAGTTCAGAAAATTTAAATAAAAATATTCGCAAGTATTTTTAATGGTCCATGACTTTGTCAACCTATGCCGCGAACAGTCTACAGGATGAGATTTTGTCTACAGGAAACGCGACAAATCTTGATAAATAAAACTTTTTCTAATGAAATTGTAATATGTGATAGTAGGTTACATTGAATGAAACAGAATAAACACTCTCATTAGAAATGTTAATTTACAAATTAGAAATGCTGTAAGTAATATTGAGATATTTAAAACGAACATGATTTTGTCCACTTTGTAGAATGGCCGTTATAATATTAAATTGATATCTAGTGAAATGTGCACATTATCAAATAAACAATTATATTAAATTAGGAATCTCTGACTTCTCTCGGCGAATATCATCATCAACATCTCATTGGATGGACGTTCATTGCTAGACATAGGCCTCCCCCACGAATTGCCACAACGACCGATGGTAAAAACAAAATATATATTTTTTTATCTTGTCAAAACATAAAGCGAAGCTTTTGTGTACAATGCACTAATTGAAATTTTATCTCATCAAAGAGAAGCTGATTTTTTTTTACCAAAACCAACCTGACACGTTCCTGTGGTTTTATAAAATAGTTCAAAACTTTGTATTTGATAACGCAAAATCGTTGAATAATGAATTTTCAGAGCATTTAATTTATATAACTAACAAAGCATTTATTTCCCAGCTTACGGAAAACTTTTCAATCGTCTGTTTTCAAAGAAGTTTGGCGGAAGGGCATATAATGTGAGACCCAGACATATAGGTCCCATACATGAATGAAACTTAGTAATACGTGTAGAGTAAAACAAAACTAACAAAAAAGGAAATTGGTTGTAATCTGTAGAAGCTGGGTCCAAATTCGCCAAAGTTCTTTAGACATAATGACGTGTAGTAATCAACATGTAATACAGTTTTTGTGAGTTACGCGGTTATTATTTAATTTATTTATTTTATTTTTATTTTATTTATTAAGGACAACCAACAAGTTAAACACCAATACATTGTTATGTTACAGTGGTACACAGTAGGTATATAGACTAAGTGCTAACTTAATTATAGGCTGCCACGACATTCAAAATGCGGAATTTAAATTGAACATTTTAACGGGTTCTAAAATAATGACATGTTTTCTCAAATATTATTTCTATAACAAATTCGCTATTCACACCGGATTGTGTGAAGTTTAATAGGAATAAAATTCAATGTAAAATTTATATTGAATTTTGTTTTGTGAAAGTCAAACGTTCAAAATGGTGGTAGGATGACGTATAATCTCAATAGTATTTTTGAAATTTTGTAGTGCTGATTTGAACGTGTGACTTTCAAAAATCTTACTCCTTCAAATTAACCTAATCAAAGTATAACTGAACTTCTTCTTTTAAGTCTGTAATGCCATTTATTAATCTAAACTATTATAAAACTGTAACAGAAGTATGTCTGTACATTGAAAATATATACAAAAAAAATAATTACGACGTGGTTTTTACCTGTGCCTGATTCCAAATCACAAATTTTTGGATTTTTTGTGTCTGTTTGTTTCTTTGTTTATTTGTTTGTTTCTTTGTGTGTTTGTTTGTTCGAGTATCACGCAAAAACTACTGAACTGATTTTGATGAAACTTTTTTTGTTTGATAGCTTATCATCTGACTTAAAATCTGGTATATATTTTGTGCGGACGAAGTCGCGGGTAAAAGCTCGTACAGTATAAGTACCTACATCGTATCCTATCTCAGTATCTTAATTTAAGTCTGGCCTTGAAATAAATCAGGCTCCCTTTTCTTTTCGAGGTAAATCTTATCCATCTATCCTTCGAACGAAATAACCCTTGGCTTAAGCATAAATTGACTTGAACAAGAGTAGAAACGTGTAACAGAACAGAATTAACAGAAAAATAACACAAAAAAAAATGAAATTATGAACACGTTGTTTACAAACAGATATAAGTACAAAAGTTTAGGATTCAAACCGACCCTTGACAAGGCAAGCTTGCTTTTTAGGGTTCCGTACCCAATGGGTAAAAACGGGACCCTATTACTAAGCCTACGATGTTCGTCCATCTGTCATACCTATTTAGGGCTGTAACTTTTGAACCGTAAAAGCTAGATAGTTAAAGTTTTCTCAGATTATGCGTTGTTACGGCGGATTTGCTAACAAATAATAAAAATGTCAAAAAGTTAAAAATTAAGGGGGGTTCTCAACAAGAAACTTCTTTTTATCAACGTTTTTTCTTCACGCTCTATCGTAACAACGGTAACATATACAACCGTCAAACTTAGTGTGATTATAGAGCAAACTCTACAAAATAACAATAAATACTAAAAACCGGAAAATTTGTTAATAAATAATAAAAATGTAAAAAAGTTAAAAAGGTGGTGTGGTATCGGAACCCACGGTGTGCGAGTAGCCCGACTCACACTTGACCGGTTTTTATAACTAATAATATCCTCGACTCGAACCTACCTTCACTGTACATTATCCTGAAGGTATCAGCGTGCCGATGTCCATAGAATTGTCCAGCGATCACATCGCTGAATGCTCTAATGACATGCAGAAGTCTCGCATTAGCAGCTGGAGCTAACTCCCCTCCACCTGCAGCAGTCGAACTGCCGGCGTTGTGGCGTTCTTCTACACCTGGACCAGCGTGGGCCACTAGGTACACCTGGAAAAGAGTTTGTTTGATTTAGCAGTTCAAAAATTGTTGATAATGTTGTCATAGTCGGATTTCCGGACCATAGCCGGACTACAGTTAGCTTCAAGCTATACAAAGGTGCAACAGTAATAAGTATAGATCGGATAATCGGATTCATATTTACCTAAACTTCACTTTTTTCGCCACGAAAACAGGCTATGGATATGCCTTTCTGAATAAAGTTATTTAAAAAAATCGGGCCAACCGCACCGGTTTGTCATACTGATCCTCGTAGGTAGTCACACCACTATGATATAATCTACTTCCGACAACATGAACAACTTAGACAACATGAACAACTCTGACAACATGAGCAATACAACCTGGGCCTCTTCAAGGCAAGAGTGAATAGGCATCTTTCTAGGTAAGCATGCTACATCTTCGGCCTCATCATCACTCAACATCAGGTGAGATTGGGGTCAAATGTTTACCTATCGAACATAAAAAAAAAAAAAAAATGAAAAAGTCTGACAATGTTGTTCAAATGTCCGATTTCTATGATATTTTGTATGTCGATAAATCTTTTAGCAATCCTAGGACTTCAGAACAATCCTGGGATTGTTTCATAAAACAAACGAACTAAGCCGTGTCCACATTATTCTTGTGAAAAATGAAGTTTAGGTAAATATGCACCCGAATATCCGATCTCTAGTAATAAGGTACATATTATTCATATTTTTTAGTTTAATTCTGTTGAAATGCGTTCCAAGCGATATTACTGTGGAGGATCATCCCCTTAAAAAAGTGTCAGAATATTAAGAAGGACCCTGTATATCCACTTGTCAGTGAGCTATACCGGCTCCCGGTATATTGACATATTGTCAGTGGCCATACCGGCAGGCGGTTAGAAACCGGTTTTCGTTTCCCGCTACCACTCGGTATTCTATGACATTTTATACCTTGTCTGTGGCCACACCGGCAGCCGGTATAGAACCGTTTCCCGGTATAGACACGAGAGTTTTTCGCTGTGAAGAGAAAAAATCTCGTGTCTGTGGCTATACCGGGAGACGATTTCACAGATAGGGCTAAGGTAGATAAATGGCCGCTCACAGTGGTGACTAAAATTTACGATATGGATTTGGTTTTAATACGTTGCTGATAATAATTATCTTTAATTTCTCTAGATGTGTTTTTAATAATTTTAGTAGCAAGTTGATCCTACATTGGTGAACGTAGACAAATATTGTCCAGAAGGGCCTTATACTATGATATGCCAGAAGGGTCTTATACTAGGCCGAACACTAGACGTAATTCGATTATCTGACACCCGGCCTACCTGTGTGACAATAGTATAACAAGGATTTACAGCGGTTATCAATTAAATACACTGGACAATGATGTCAGGGATTTGACATGAGGCTTGACCTGACTTAGACTATCTTGTGAACCAGTATTCTTGTCGTTTAGTGCGCTTCATTGTACAGGGCATCACATCGCATGTTTTGCCGCGAGCGGTCTTTCGCGTGGTTCGCGTTTTTGCTTGCCACGGGGCTCCGCAATCTCTTCTTGTTTTTGATCACAAATAATCCCTGAGATTGGGATATATACCTACTCCCACTAACAACTTGACAGTGGCGGAAATGCAGTGCTAATTCACAAGCAAGAGTCCATTAATGTCCCATGTCTAGAGTATCTATTAGCAGCTCTTATACAGGTTGCTTCAGACTATCAAATTAAACAACATCCACTATGGGACAAATTTCGAAATCTCAAAAAGAAAAATCTGCTGTTCTTATACAATGTGTTAATGAATTAACGCAAAACTAGAAAGTAGTTTGCTTAGAATCGAGAGCAGAAGTGCGATTTTTGAAAATCATACGAGCGACTTGGCAGTAGAAAGATGCATAATCTCCATAGTAATTTTGACATTTTCTTCTGCCAAGTCGCTCGTATGATTTTCAAAAATCGCACTTCAGAATCGAATTATCATGGTTTCAACATAGGTTATTTTTTTCAAAATATTAAATAATTTGTTTACGAACATAGTTTGCGAAATTTAAAATTTTCTGAACCCGATGTCAACCCACCGCACAGGCACACTCACCCTACCTACTACCAAAACAAGATTATAAAAATGTATCCATGAGTACTTTAGCGCTTTCTTTCAGTGCTGAAATGACAACAAATCATTTTGCCTCAAAACTTAAATTGCGAATAACTTTAAATTTTAACTATCAAAATAATGAAATTATTGTTTCAATCTAATTATTTTTTTATAAATCGGTTGGGGTGTATGAGGTTTTGCGCTAATTCATTAACACGTTTTATATTTGGGTCCTTTGACATTTTCTATTGAACGACCAATATTTTCTTCGCGATTTGTCTCTTTGCTTTGTTTCGCAGTTGGTCTATATCCCATGGTCTGCTTTTGTTCCCATAATGAAAGTAGTTCAGTTTGATGAAAGAAAGTTATGTGTCTATAAATATGTTCAATTATTTTGACGCATTAAACCGTGTGTTAAGAAATTCAACTTTAAAACATTATAAATTGTTGAATTTCTATACGCGTTCTAACATCAGACGGCAAACACAATTAAAAGCTGTTGTCGGTTGTAAACGACTATGTATTTTATGACCTAGTCTTGTAAACCAGGGCACTATACGACTGGAGAAGGCAGTGTTCTACTATAAAGCTATAGTAAAGGCATACCCTTTTGTAACTAAACATGCGATATCGGATTTACAATGTAATATAAGTGAACGGACTGTGAGTTTCAATAGTTGCGCTTTACGAAGGCTGCATTTTTTTAAATATAATTTGATATCGTTACAAAACAATGGAAAACTGACATGTGGCAAGAGTTTTCCCACAATAGGGATGAAAAAAAGTTAACCGTTTTCGCCAAGCATTGCGTTTTTATGCAGGGTGTAAACTTAAATGCTACGCAGGTTAACGTAGGTGCTTCAGACCGCCAAACTGAACAACTTTTACTATGGAGCCAACATCTAAATCGGAAAAAAATTTCTTGCTGAGGCTCAAAAGTAAAGATGTAAACATACCATTTCACTTTTCCGCCTTGCTTTACAAAGCACCTGCTCCAGCCACTCCCACTGGTCCTTCCCTCTGTGTGGGGCATCAGTCCTTATAGCACCTTCAGCCTAAAGGACACTGTTCAGCACAACTATCCTCAACTTGCTGAGGCTCAAAAAGTAAAGATGTAAACATACCATTTCACTTTTCCGCCTTGCTTTACTAAGCACCTGCTCCAGCCACTCCCACTGGGCCTTCCCTCTGTGTGGGGCATCAGTCCTTATAGCACCTCTCGCCCAAAGGACACTGTTCAGCACAACTATCCTCAACTTGCTGAGGCTCAGAAAATAAAGATGTAAACATACCATTTCACTTTTCCGCCTTGCTTTACTAAGCACCTGCTCCAGCCACTCCCACTGGGCCTTCCCTCTGTGTGGGGCATCAGTCCTTATAGCACCTCCAGCCCAAAGGACACTGTTCAGCACAACTATCCTCAACTTGCTGTGGGACTGCTCTATAGTGTAGTAGCCACCTGTAAAAATATTGTTGTGTTAAAACCATTGGCTTAATAACTACTGGACGTAGGGTCCGCACTCAAAAGTGCGCGAACCAAAAAAGGACGAAAACGTAAAAAGAGAACCAATTACGCGACAGTCTTCGTTCGACCGGCCGACTACGCGATCGCGCGCTCGTACCGTTAAAACTACGCAAGCAAAATTAAAAAGAATTTCATCATTTTCAGTGTTTATATTACCATACTACGTACTTAGGTTTGTGTAGGTTAGTCTCGGAAAGTTTTTTCGAGAACTTTGTACTAGACCCGGCGTCTATTATTTTGTATGTCAATGGTTAAAACATAGTTTTTCCCCACCGCTCTGTAACTAATGTATGATCAAAAATTCAAAATCGGGTTAGGGACAATTCACATTCAAATGTGAATGTCACCCGTGTGCGGTTCCGGCTTAAAACGAACCTGCCCATTTTTTACTGTGGGTGTCTTATAAGGCGACTAATAGATAAGGTTTCTTGTAATATATTTCTGTGGGAAAAGGGACCACGTACATAATTATGTATGTACGCAAATTATATAATTAGAATGGCAGAGATGCGCAGAGGTGAGGCGCGTAGTGGTGCAGGGAGCAGTTTCATTTCAAATCTTTACAATACGTATTGAACTTTATCTATACTAAGATAAGATATAATTTAAATTGAGTGGGTATAAAAGGAAGCACGACGGTCTGGTGCACTGTCATTCTATTCCCTCAACTAACATTATATCTTATCTAAAATTTAAATTTAAATTTTGCACTGAAACTGCGCACCGAGCTGCTGCTATTTCAATTCGAATTGATAACTTCAATATCAAGTCAAGATCAACTTATTGAAATGCGAACATTAAGAAATTGGGTCGTCTATTTTGAGCCGGAACCAAAAGGCTCAATAACACAAATTAAAAAATAACGCTCCCAGGCACATACATCGTCCTGATTCCTAAACCTACAGGGCTTTTTATTACGGAAACCAGACGTCGAACTACACGAACAGAATAATAATATTATTTCTAAGGACAAAATGGGAGTCGAACCCATGATATATCGTTGGGCAGATCAATAGAGTTGTCAGACATTGAAGGATATTACGTGGCTTTATGTATTATAATTAAGTATAATAATGTACTTATAAAACAGATCTGTGACAGACTGAAAGACTGACTGACAGACAACGCACAACCATATTGTAGACAGAAACATGAAATCATCGTCTTTATCAACAGTCCATATTCGTCCCACTGCAGGGCACACCTACCTTCAAGAATTAGTACACTTCACATACGCATTAGAATTAATATCAATAATATTTTCCTTCACCGTTTGAGAGCAGTCGGTATTACGTACATAAGTTAGAAAAACTCATTGGTCTATGGCATTTCGTCCGTGCGGATTCGAGCCCGGACCCTGATGATTGATTGTCCAATACCTCACCGCAACGACGCTCGCAGACAACATGAAATTTTGAAAATAAAATCTTCGGAAGATGTAGTCAAGGTAAGCGCATATTGCGACGGCTTTTGCGCATACCTGTAGAAAAGATTTTTTCATAATTAATCCGTAGAGCGCGTACACAGGGTTTTTAAAATTTTCTTATATTCACGCTGACAAAATCGCGGTTAAAAGCTAGTACGTAATAAGGCGTATTTTGTGTTGTCACAAAACCGGTAACAGTAGATAATATAGGAACCACCTGGCAAAAACATTTCTGAATTAAAATTTATAAAATTCAAATCGCGTCTTTGCGCTGCATAGCTGTTTATTGCATCTTCGCGTTGAATACAAATTTTATGTTTCAGAAGCAGCGGTGCGCATTGCTTTGCTTTGAAATTGTCTTTGTCATTTTCATTACCATATTCTGTCTTTAGAAACGCAAGGATTTTAAAATTAATTTGTCATTACAAAATATGAATACAAAAATATTTGATATTTAAGATGAGATACCATAGCTAATAATATTATTTTCACCTCACAAGCTCGGAAAGATTCTGTTTGTCATTCGAAATCTGAGTGCAAAAGTGCATTTTATCCGCTAGGGTTGGCTAGGGTGGAAAGAGTTTTTAAAATTTGAATCTTTCTATTCAATAAAGAAAAACAGCCTGAACAAGTTTTATGTTCATGCAGTTTTCGTGCTGGCCAGTGCGATTATTCTAAAAATGAAGTTGGCGCATTGACATTTTCCTCGCTGTAGTGAGGTGAAAAGTTGTGTGTTGCGCTCGGCAGCAAAGTTATTCTGCGTCTCGTACCTTTGAAACCCTCGCGACGCTCAGGATTCTATATTTGAACCACTCGCTTCGCTCGTGGTTCAATCCTAGAATCCTTCGCTTGCTCAGGTTTCAATACAAGTACTCGCGCCAAAAAGTAACTTTGCAGCCTTGCATAACAAATAACTATTACATATTTCTGTCGGTGGTTTACAACCACCATGGTTGTCACAAGGTAAGCTTCGAATATGGAGTCCCAGTCAAGTTATACTATTGTAGTAATTACTATAATTACTATTGTAGTAATTATAGTAATCTGTGGTGTAACTATGAATTTTGTAACTTGACTGGGACTCCATATTCGAAGCTTGCCTTGTGACAACCATGGTGGTTGTAAACCACCGACAGAAATATGTAATAATTATTTGTTATGCAAGGCTGCAAAGTTGCTTTTTGGCGCAGTTACACCTAGCCTAATTGAAACAACAGTATAGGTAAAACCTAATAAAACAGTATTAAAATTACTGTCGTTATTTCGTGAGGTCATTACCTACCTTTTTGTTTTGATTGTTAGACATTTTTCGGAGTTAATCTACCGAGGTTATTGATTATCTGGCACAATATTGACTTTCTTGGGTTTTAATATAACGCCTACGTAAGCAAAGTAGATAGGAAAATTAAAACAGTAAAAAATTACTAGATAATAATCCCATTTTCGGGTGCTCAGAAACCTATTTGCAACAACCAACCATTATTTAACCATCTGTGATGCCTTTCGTGCTCAATATAGGAACTCTTGCAAGGGTGCGCTACAGTACAGAACTCTATCCTTGGCCTTTCTCGTCCTTTTGCTGCCCACCTGTCTCAGTTCATCGGTCCAGCAGGCTAGTAGGTCTCACACTACGCCTTTCATTACGTGGTCATCATTTTAGAATTCGGACTTGGACTAAACTTGTACGGTCGCTGATATTTCAAGCCAGAGACACCACATGGTCAAATAGGGCAAGTCACTTCTATACAATTTATATAAACTAATTCATGCTACGCCCCGGGGCGGAGCGGGTCGCATTTTTGCGCAGCGGATCCATTCTTGCGATCGATGTGGCCCGCTCCGCCCCGATGCGGCCCGTCGCGTCGTATTGTGCTATAGGCTAAGCGGAACTTTTTACGTCTGTCAAGTATTACGTAAAACTAAAGACCCGGCCCGCTCAGTTAGCGAAGCACGCATTTATTTTCGTTGTCCGCTCCGTTTTTCGGCCGGGCCCGTCCTAATGGTCTAAGACTAAGAGATAAGAGGAATTTTGGTAACCATCAGCTGCAATGCTGATTCAGTATTCATAGGGTGTAGGTCTGTGAAGGGGCTGGACCAGGTCTGCCTGAATAACTCCAGTCGGTTTAGGAGTTACAGCCGTTAAAATTTCCGAAGTTTTAACGGCTAGGTATATCTCTTAAACCGACTGATAGACCATGTTAGTTTACTGTTCACACAGCTACAGTACATATTACAATAATACCTGCATATTCATTTTTAGCAACCATACCAGACCTTTGAACGGCTGTAACTCCTAAACCGACTGGAGTTATGCAGGCAGACTTGGTCCATCCCCATCACAGAGATGCTCTACACTCTATGAGTACTGAATCGGCCTTGCATCTGATGGTTACCAACATTCCTCTAATACTAAGATGCGCTATCCCAAGCTCGAAATCTTAAATCTGATTCATAAAGGTATCATATAGAGGAACGACAGCTGAGAGAGCGAGATGTACCTAGCGGCGCCACTGTATAATAGAAAGAGATACGTGACGCGAGGCAATAGAACCGTTTTTGGGAACTTGTCGGCACAATCGACTGGGTAAATATTCGTTCTCTGTGAATAATTAGTGAATCTAAAGTGAAGTCGTAGATTATTTTGTGTAATATACTAACACTATTTCATTAAATTACCTACGATTTCACGTTAGATTCACAATTATACACAGAACTCGAAGTTTTAGGGTGCCGATAAGTGCCGACAAATGCACAAAAAACGGTTTCATTTGACAACTCATGTCAGTTACTCTATTCTGACAGGTATAATAACTTTATGAATTATTACAATTTAAAAAAAACTCGATCCATTGCACTTACCAGTTTCAAAAGTCTGAAGAGCTTCAGTGGGTAACCACTGCATCCACATGTCCACCAGTCTCCTAGACGGTGGGGGGTCGTTGTGGCCCAGCGCTGGGAACACGAACTGACTGCTGAACGTTCTGCTGAGGACGTCGGTCACGTTCCTCACCGCTTCTAACTTGTACTCCTCGTCAAGTTGCTCCATTGATGATGATAGTATATCCCTGGGGTAAAGAGTATAATAAGTTTAATTTATTGTACTGTTAAATAGCGGAAAGGAAAAGAGGCGCTCTCTCGTTTCGGAGGCAAAGACTATCTTTAGGTCGTTGAGCCAGCGAAGTTATCACGGAGAAAAATATTTAGTACCTACTTGGTATAATTATGTGACAACAAATTATTTTAGCAGACTTTACTACAAAATATCGCTGAACATACATACAAAAATTCATACAGTCGAACATAGAACCTCCTCCTTTTTTAAGTCAGTTAAGAAATACTTTTTTTCAGACCGCCTTACGGCCTTTGACGTGGTTTTTATGTAACTACTTCTAACCACCAGAAATAGTAGCCGGGATCAACGGCTTAACGTGCCATCCGAAGCACGGAATCATCATTCTTTTCAGAAAATCAGGTGATTCAGCCTGCAATGTCTCCAACCGGGGAAAAACGAACAAAGTGACATATCACTAGGTAACCCCCGTGGAAATCGAACCCACGACCTCCATTTGGAGAGCCAATGCTCTTAACCATTAGACTACGACGGAGGCAGTTATAGTTAGAGAAAATAATGTTAAATATTAGGTACAACCTAAACAACAAACTAAACTATAACCAAAAACATCCATCACTAGATTACAAAATAATTGGCAGAGCGTGAAACTCGTGGAAACGTAACAAATTGAATTGGTCGGTCTGTAATAACTGAAATATATCAAAATAATAGGTAGGGACGTGACTTTTTCATTTAGCCATGCTGAAAGGGTTCGACCGTTGCTATTTATGGCTTTTGTGGCTTTACATTTTTCAATCCAGACGCGGTCGAGTCGCGCCGGGCGTAATTTCCGGTCTGTCTTGTGAATAGAACTGTAACATGGTTTACTGTCTGTGGTACAGGCTTCCGCGTTTTCGCCGAAGATAATTTCCAATATGTGGATGAAATACAAACAAATAATTATGTACACACGGCAACAGATCAACTTACCCATAGCCTGTAGAAATATTTTGGAAAATAGTGGTATAGCCTACTTTTGTTTTTATCAAGTAATTGAAGATTTAAATAATAAGGTGACTTTTAATTTACTCCAGTATATACCATGAATATTCCTCAAAGTAATAGAGTAAAAGAAATTCCATATAAAATATTCAGAATTACAACATTTCACAAGCGTTGTCCAAACTTCGTACAGTATTGCACAAAGGGCACAATTTTCCCCTTTACCTAACAGCTACTTGGGTTACAGACTAAGGATCGATTCGACCAAACTTTCGACAAACGAAGAGTAACTATACAAGGAACAATTTTACTCTTGTTATTTACTACGAAATAACTCCATTTTTGCTCTACCACACTAAACCCATACTAAAAGAACGAATGTATAATCCCCCTAAATAAAGAGGTCGTTGTATCCGATCCGTACTAATTGCAATGTGACGTTATACAGTTTTAATTTGTTAGGTTTCTTTTTATTATTTTTTTTGTAATTATGTGACATTGACATTTCATTAGTCTCGGTATACATACGCTTTACACCGTCAAAATTGTCAGTCAATTGACAATCAGTTTACTCTAGAGTAACCAGCGACTCAATCTAAGAATAAAATTTACTCGAGTTTGGTCGAATCGGGCCTTAAAGTATGTATCAAGCTACATACTCTAAGGTTACAGATAAGTTCCTGAAAACTAATTAGTACGAGTCTGTTCAATTTAGTAGTTAAAATTCTACTACATCAAGAAAACTCCTCAACATCGACGCAGAAACTATAACTGATTTCGACAGTTAGTTTCTTCTCTTATTTTACGAATTTCGTTCTTATGTTTTATTTTAAGTTTTAGTATTGTTTTCTTTACATCATTGAACCGTCTCAGGTATATAACTTACACTACAACACACCGACACGTATAAACGTTTTGGAATAATAATTAAACCATTAATGTACCTAGTTTCGGTCAGAGCAAGACTTTATGTACAGGTTAAGCCTTATAAAAAGTTCTCACTCATAAATAAAAATAATAATCTCTTTTTATTACAGGACCTCAACACCTCGCCCCGACAAATAAAAATGTTTAGGCACAACTAAGTATTATTTATGGTCGTATTACCTACAGTTGTCACCATTAATGTCTGCTATAATAAAAGATAAAAAGGACACAATTCTGACAAAAACTAACCTTGGTGAATTTTATTTTTGGTTCAAATTTAAATAACAAATTTTGAACATTACGGTAGCAAATTGAGAAATGAATCAATAACATTGGACCAAAAGTGTTACCTTGAGCCACACCGTTTTAATTATTAATCGCTTTTGAATCATGTATCGGATAATAAGCTTAGATACTACTAAGCAGGATTTCCGTACTTTTAGTTTATTATAAACTGTTTACTATATTAAATATTTAATGGGTAATTCATAAATATTTGAACTTCATAATTAATTGTAATTTGTGGTAAATGACAAGTTATTCTGGCCGTTTCTATTCTATAAGTTTTATGAACTATGAAGCTGTAGAAGATTCATAAAAATTACGTCGAAAAGATAATGTTTCAATTACTTTTTGATAAAGTGATTTTAATTTGATTCAAGTATTTTAAAAACTTTTGATAAATCAAGTCTTTCTTTGTGATTGATGGCTCTGGTTGATGCTATCAAAAGCTTTGCAGAAGTTGGTTTACATTTTAGACTTTTGTATTAAAACTTTTTCTGAAGCTATTGATGAGATGATTAAGGAAGGATTATGAACAGATTTTCAATTAACAGAGATTAGGTAAATTCTTTCTTAGCAAATATTTATATAAAAAATGTACCTCTTTCAAAACGTGTAAAAGTAATTCTTCAACAGTAAGAGGCCTGAATAGCCTCCATACACTCGGAGAAGACTAAGTTTTTGAAAATTGCTCTTACATAGACATTAATCTACTGTACGACGTAGTAGTATAATCCACATAATTTTTGGTCAATGCAGGCTTAATATGAGAACAATTTTTCCACTACGGAATACATAAGAATTTATAGTTTTCTTGTCAATTTGAACTACAGGTTGGAAACAGGATAATTTTGTTGTATGCGTTTGTTGTTTGTATTTAGAAATATTGCCGCTTCAGTCGTATTCAATTGATTTATTTGGATACACTAGTATTTGTAGTAAATAACATAAATTCGGATAACTTACCCTGTCCAAAGCACAAACTCGAGCGTATCTGGGTGGCGCTCCGCCATGAAGGCGGCTGCGCTTTGTATCAGGGAATATGAGCTGTCACAGGTATGGTCTCGATGTCGCCCGTTGCGATGACTGTGTTCATTATTGCCACGGTTGTGTCTGCAGCCTGGTGGGGGAATATTAGGTCAGCGAGGAGATTGACGAGAACAGAAGCTTTATTACTGTATTTAAAGTCGAGCAAGTCGTGAAACAATTGTAAAATAATATCAACCTTAATTAGGTATACGAGAATGGAGAAAATATCACATTAAAGAAATCGCAAGAATATTATTTCAGGTGAAACAATTCCTTTTTCGATGGCGATAAATCGGATTCTCCACCCACATCCGAGCTCACGACGGAAACCAATAAGGGTTACCGTCGACGTTTATGCCGTGGAGGCAATCATCAGTATCAGGTGGCCAAAAACATAGATATTTATACAAGTATCAATACATAACATTCACGTCTTCGTACTTTTGGGATACGACTTAGACTATTTAACTAGCAGTAACTAGTAGAAACTAGCTTTTTAAGTGTTAGCAAGTTTTGCTACTAGTATTCTAAGTAATGAAGTGAGTTCCTACGTAAAGATTGATAGCTAGTCCTTCATTCACAAAAACACTGCAAAAGGAACCTTATTACGTCCAAGACATGGACAATACTGCCACTGTAAAAATGGAGTAGTCTATTGTATGCCAGGAACAGCGCCGCAATAAGCTTTATTCTCCTGGTCCTACTGCTCCTAATCCTGAGTAGTAAGGATTAGCATCACGGTGATTTATGTTCTGACATAAGACGTTGAAGTTTGCGGATGGAAACCTATTCTTCAACTTCAAGCCGTAATAATATCTCTGCGTATGTAAATTCCACCCAAGTTGAATACAGCAGCAAACATGTTTTATTTTATTCATGTTACGTTTTTTGCTGTTTTAAGATGCAAGATATACATTTACCTGGGTATTTCACAATATAGTTAATGAGATAAATAACACCTGGCCATAGCTCACTAGACTTTCCTGGGTGGACTCATTATATGGAGCGATTGCCAATCATGCTTCCTTTTTGCAGACGGAGACAACGTTTATGAACAGACACAAATGGAGAAAAAAACTGCGAAAAAGCACCCAAAAAAGTGTGAAGAGAGAGAACGGCAAATTTTTATTAAGACTGATTGAGTGATTCTATTAAAACTAGGAGCTAAAATAGTCGAAAAATGTTTTACCTTTGTGAAAGTCCGGGGAATTGTGGAAAGGATCATAGTGAAGGTCTGTGATATGCCAAAAATATCCTGCAATGAAATGAATATGATTAAAATATTATTCTGAGGCATATGGAAAGTAATAATCTGGAAATAAAATTTGAAATTCAGGATACTATCAAGAGAACTGCCGGTAAATTCTGGATTTGATTGACACAGGACAGGGAATTATTTCATATTTAGGGATATTCTATAATGGCTGGAAACAGGTAGATGATAATAAAATCAAACAAATTTAAGGATCAAAGTAAATATTCTGAGCGTTGAAACTGATAATAAGCAAATATTAGGCACGGCCTACACAAGTCCACTGATATCTGTTGTATCCAATATTCAGCACTCAGACATTCAAATTGAATTCCTGGATTTCGCAGCGATTTTCTTCGCTCTTTTTCTGAAATCACTATCCTCTCTGTCTACAGGGCTATTTTAGGATCACTGAATGTAATTTTCATTGGTAGGCTTATGGTAGATAGCTTAGACCATCAAACTGCGCTACTTTTTGTTATTGTGGCCCACTCATGCCTAAATTCCCCTCCGAGGAAGTCAGTTATATTCTTGATATAGCACTCTGAATATCAAAATTTCACTAATAGACTATGCTATACAGGTTGTAACAAAACACCCTAGTAATACTTAAGAGGGTGCTTCAGACCATCAATCTGAACAACTTTCACTATGGAACCAATGTCGAGAAAAAATAAAAAAAAATCTGCCGGCCCATACATTTGAGTCGAGACAGTTACTGCAGTTTTGTATGAAAGAGCGGATTTTTTTTCGCGATTTCGATGTTGGGTCCGTAGTGAAAGTTGTTCAGTTTGATAGTCTGAAGCACCCCCGTAAGTATTACTAGGGCATTTTGTTACACCCTGTACATAAAGCAACGTAGAATTTATTATCAACTCCAATTACATTGATCCAAAAATAGTCTTGTATGAAATCACATTTCAGTTAACGAGTTTATACTTGGAAACATAATTAATATGAAGATCCTCGAAGTTAGGTAACACCAACCACATCTTTGAACGGGTGATCGTCTTAGTGAAATTTCGTAATGAGTTCTTCCGTGCTTGTAGGGCACGATGATCAAAATACAAAAATACAAAATATTTATTGAGCCAATGTGTGATTGATACAAGTTTCAGGATCAGTTGGTAAAGCTTGGTACGGATGTTGCTACAATCGATTAATCCGCACGGATCCCCCGATTTCTCGCAATCGTTCAGTGGAACTACTTAATATTTGTACCCGAGTTCACCAGACAGTGACATAATTTTGAATTTTTTACAAAATTGTTCAATGCTGCTTGTATTTGGGCGGAAAATGTCCCGTTCGCACAATGTCCCTTTGAAAAACAATGTTGGCATACAAATTCAGAATTTTCTTTTAAAAATAATTAAGTCAGTCTGTTTTCACATTAGGTAACTTAAATGTATGTTCTTATGTGTATGTTGTTATGTAATTTCAAATATTATTGATTTTGAACATGTTACAGCCATGTTGTGCTATTTCGAATCAAATTAAAGATTGAAAAATTCAGTCTCGGGCGGGACTTGAACCCGCACCCTTCCAAACCGGGGAAGAACCGCAACAGATTGAAAAATTCGTTCTCTGGCTAGTGGACTCGGTAGCGAAATTGGATAACGCACTTCCCCGGTTTGGAAGGGTGCGGGTTCAAGTCCCGCCCGAGACTGAATTTTTCAATCTTTAATTTGATTTGTTATGTAATGTTGTTCTATGCCAAAAAAATTGTTTATTTTGTTATATTACCTACAGAACTTAATAGTATCTCCATAAGTAGGTAAAATAATAATGAATTGGTATCACTTGGTTCTTTAAATCTTTAACGTTCATATTCCAAGATAAAATTTATTAATTATTCAAGCAAGATCGGAGACTCATCCAATACAGTAGGACGATATAGCCTGATATGTTTGTGTTCCATTTAATGTCTATGTCCAAAGCTAATCAAACACAATAAACATGAACTCACCAATTTTAGCGTCAGTCAAGTTAAGCCACAGCAGGCTGGTGATGTACACGACGAAGTTACTTAGCTTCATATTACAATGTTACATGATGCCGGCCGTACTCTCGCTTGCTCCCTCTTGTAATCATCGTCTCTTATTTACATTGCCTGTGAAAGAATTTTGTAATCATTACTGAGGAACTGTAAATGTAAACATTGGGTGTACAGGTTGTAATTATTATAATTAGGGAATTCGTTTGTGAGGTGCAGTGGATGATGACTGGCTGATGATGATTGTTATTTGGGTAATGGCTCCAGACAAACATGAGACATACGAAGTTTGATCCCATTTTGGACCTATTGAACTAAATAAAACTGTGAATATGATCAAGATTCTACCTATATCTATGTAGATCTGTGGTTTGTCAGATTCCAGTAAAATATTTTCTAATATTATGTAATTGTAAAGGATAAACAACACGTTTTGTGTTCTAATCGTGCTTCAAAGCTACAGGAAAAGAAAGATAATAGATTTTAAAGTAAAATAGGTACATTACCTGTTAAATATAATAAGTTCAAGTCTATTTAAGCAGCTAATTATAAATTAATCTTAACTTTATCCGTTAAGGAGGCCTTTTCCCTGGATCATCCTGGGATCCTGGGATCCTCATGCTTGTAACTTTACTCTATTTTATTTACTTTTATAAACGTTGCTAAACTTCTGCTTCCCATTCTAAATCAGATTAATATGATGCGTTCTAAGACGGTACTGCTGGATTTAGATATTTAGAATGAGGGATTTTTCGAAAGCGATTTAAATAAAATTTATTTAAAAAATTACTCAAAAGATGGCGTTGATGAGAGATTTACTGTAAAAAGTAGTATCTTTAAGTAAGCAAAAAAATATTTGCAGATACTTCGTCAACGGATGCGTTATAGGTCACATACATTTTATTTGTTTTAATTTTTAGCCTAAATTTCCGTTTTCGGATCCATGTCACGTCAACACCATCTATCGTAGCGTGTTTAAACCTCTGGAGCGCCGGTCGATCCTTAAGGATCGAAAAACAAGGCTAAAGCTAAAGGCTAAATTATACCTTATTGAAAAAAAAAAGGTTTCTTTTATCTTAAGGCTTTTTATAGGTTGGTGCTTGAAGGATTAACTACGTTTTACTAGCTTTCATAAAACTCTCCATTCCTAAATTAAAATAATAAAAAACAAAAACTGAATGATATTCAACACTGATATTGAACTCTCTTCACCCCAAAGAATTTTATTATCGTTTCGGACAAAAGCCGAATTCTTATGCAAAACTACACAATGATTTACAGCCAAGAATGTTCACTGGCACTGCACAGACTGGCCCAACATGTTTGCCGCAAGACTGGCCTGCCTTTATAACATGCTTGTCTTGCACAGAGATGCATTCAAGAGTGCAATATTCAGTTAAACACGTCGGTAACTCTAAGTCTGAATATTAATATTGATGCAGACGATATGCATGAATGAATACGAATCCGTCACATTGTTAATGCGTTAAACGTGGCAATAGATCTATAGGTTGTAGGGCTTGGCTACGTCACCACGGCGCGGCGCTGTACCGTGGAAATTCATGACCCAACGCGCTGTACCTTCACGCCGTACCAAGGTACGGCACCGGCGCCGTGTCATGAAAAGTTCCGGTGCGGTCGTGTTCTGTTTAGATATTGACTTTTTTTTGGACTATTTTCGTCCTTCCGTCGGGGGGCGAGGGGCGTTCGTTTAGAGCAGCAACGACGGCGCCGCGCTTTTAATTTCCACAGTACGGTGGTGCCGTGAAAAGGGACAGCGCCCCACGCGCCGTGTTACGGTGACGGCGCCGCGCCGCCGTGCCGTAGTGACGTGGCCGGGCTCTTAGTTTTTGATTTAGTTCTTTGCTGTGGAATATTTCGACATGACCTCATAATTATTTTATAGTTTGCTCAAATTGTACCTACGAGTAGGTCATCAACTAACTTACTTAACGTAAATCATGCATGCCACACTACAAATCTAAATTTTCTGACAGAGTAGCGTCGTCGGCCGGCTTTTTTTTTTTACTTAACTTGTTAATTTCGGGACGATAATAAAATATTTATACAGTCCTAAATCTAATGTTTTTGAGCTAGGTCAGATATCCAAAGCTTGAATGAACTTTGCGCGCAATATCAATTATCGTTTATCAATTATCATGAAAGTGATTTAATTTAAAAAAAAATTTACTAATTTTTTATCAGTCTCTTACTTGTCTCTTACAATCATAAAATACTTAAGTTAACATCATTAGTAACACAGAATATTCGAAAAAGCAATTATTTATGTTCCACTCAGCAAAACATCTTAGAAAAATAATTTAATAAAAACGTAGTTAAAGAAACTTGAAGCTTATACAAAAAAGATACCTATCCGCAAAAACGGTACTTAATAAAACTTAGGAACATTAATTACAGTTTGTGTTACATCTCAAAAGAGAATTAATTAACAACTGACACTTTGGCTCCGGTTACTCTTGTTCCATTTATTTTTTCTACATCTAAAAGTTTAATTGAAAGTAGTATTTACTGAAGCCACCGCCGCGTCCAGGCCAGTAGAAAATTGTCTCATGGAGGTTCATTTAAACTGGATACCAGTGAGAAAAATAACGGTTAACCGGAATCGGTTTCAGTGCAGCAGTTTTTCAGTCTGTTCTTTTTCTGTTAAGTTTGATCGTTTCGTCTAGCTTGCCAAATTCTTTCCTTTTTTTTGCGAAGTGCAGCTCTTAAATCTTTACTAATAAATGCGAATGTGAGTCTGATTCTGTCTTTCTGTATCACTGAACGGAAAAAATACTAAACAGATCTTAATGACATTAGGCAAGGAAATGTATTGCATGCTGAAGACAGTGGTTTAATATCACAATGTTTGTCTGTTTATCTGTTCGTTTGTGCACGGATCACTTAAACACCTCTAAACCAATTTAGAAAGGGTTTTCAAAAAAGTATAGGGCTTAGCTTGGATAACAATTAGACTTTATTTAATCTCAATAAGTTCATTTAATCAAGTTATGAATATTTAATGTTAGTGGTCTGCGCGTCATAAAGATTTCTCAATAAAGAAAGCCTAAATTAAAAAAAGTGCCCACTTGACAAACTACAAAAGCCTTCAAGCTATTTTCATAGAATACCTTTATAGGTTTTTTAAAGGTCTAAACATAAAAATTTTGATAAAAGAAAAAATACGGCCGCTTTTGTTTTTATTCGAAATTGTCTAAAAGTGGAATGTTTAGCACCTATAAAAGTATTATATAACAATGGCTTGAAGGCTTTTGTAGTTTGTCAAGTAGGCACTTTTTTAATTTAGGCTTTCTTTATTGAGAAATCTTTATAATTGTGACGAGGGCGCCACTGGACTCCGATAGCCCCCTTAATAAATATAAATAATAAATAACGAAAACGTTATTGAAAAATTATACTAATAAAAATATCCTCTAACTGGTCAAGAACATGCTTAGGTAGTTTTTATACTACATTCTTAAGAAAACTCAACCATATTACATGGAAACACGAAACTAGACTCCTGTTTCTCCCTGCTACTATTCTCTATTCTATAAAACCATGATCAAAAGCAGACTTACTCGTAACTGTCCCAAGACCCAAACGTCCTAAGAAAATTAACAACTCGCCTTAGACACTCAAAAAGCGACACAAATACAAAGTACCGTCAGTAAACAACATCGCATGAGGAACAAATCCTCTAGATCCTTAAGTTCCAAGCAGTAAGGAGCTTTGTACAACGTGGTTCGCTAAGTCTACTATAAACACTTTACAAAGTGTGAATTCAATCTATTTGTGTACCTACATGATTTAGTCTTACTATGCTGAGATTAGCGGTTTATCCTGTTAAGTGCTTAAAGGATAATGGTGTTGGATTCCATACTTTAATTATGTGGGGAATAACTGTTAGGGGATTAGGGCGGATGGGGATAGAACGCTGATTTATATGAGCGATAACCTTGACAGGAACTTCTCATATGGCGCAAATTATAAAAAAACCGGTCAAGTGTTCCGTCCAGCCAAGTCCAAAAGCCATCAGCTCCAAGCTCAATCGCGAATCGTACAGGCTTGACAGCGACTCCGATAAAACAATGTAATATTCTTGCGAAAATAAAAATAAATTATTTTTGAAGTCGTTTTTAGTGTTCCGTACCAAAATTGGAAAAACGCAACACTTATGGAATCAGCTCGGTGTCTGTCCGTCCGTCTGTCACAGGCATTTTTCTCAGAGACCGTAAGACATAGGAAGTTGAAACTCGGTACAGATATAGCAATTGCTGGTCCAATATCATAAATGAAGTAAAAAAAACTTAATTTTTATATTGGGGGGCAATTTGGGGAGGTAGAAAGGGTGAAAAATAAAAAATTAATTTCCAACCTATGGTGTGGGGTATCAATTGAAAGCTTATGAAAATACGAGTCTAAAAATATACTTTTCAATTTTTTATTAAAACTTTGTTTAACAACATTTTCAATTAAATCCGAGGAATTGCTGTCCCCACCCCTATTTCAAAAAATATAACCGTATAAGATCTGAGAAAAATCATGATCATCAGAAATAACGTGTAGATGGCGGGAAAATTATCAGGGTGGCTCTAACTTGGATAGTTTTTTTCTATATCCAAAAAACTAACACCAGTGTGACCACTGTCAAATGATCTTCAGTTACTATGTAACTACATACTAAGTAAGTGTCAATTTATAGTGGTTTCATCAATGACCCATTTTAAACAACTGGTAGTACGGAACACTAATTGCCCGAGTCCCGACTCGTACTTGACCGGTTTTTTGTTGTTAGGTATTTAAATAAAAAATCCTCTTTCACGTTTATGGCTTAGAATAGACTAACTCATACCATTTTTTCCCGTGAGTGTCCTACGAGGTGCCTATAAGATATGAGATTGTTTTTCAAAGATTTTTGTGGACGAAAGGCTTGTCGTTCGAGCCTGAAAGTGAGCTTTGCTATAAACTTTTAATACTTCATGCTTTGAAAAATAGTTGGCAGTTGTAGCAAAGTTACCGACCACACCGAAAGGGATTATGGTCGTGAGTTTATGCATACTTGGTGAGAATTTTTAAAATGATATTAACTATTGCACAATGTTGTTTGTAAATATAAATAAGGGTATCAAAATAAACAATTTTCAGAAAAATTGTTAACGTAATAAATATGTCGGCCGCTCAAAATTTATTACGTTTTTTGTTACCGGTTCTTATCCTTTCCCTTCTTTATATCCTTTCTATGGTTCTTAAAAATATTTCCGTTACACCATATTAAAATAAAGAAATGTGTTTAAAAAAAATTATGCCTCGAAACATACAGGGAATAAACTTAGGGTATTAAATGAACTACGCTACTTATCTTAAAGTATGCTTCAGACTATCTCCGAAAAACTTTCAGCAGTAGAAAAGCTTCCATCAAACTGAAAATTTTTTGAAACATTTTTTAGTTTTTGATCTAGAGCAGGCATGTCAAATATGCGGCCCACAATATATATTCTTGCGGCCCGAGAGCGTACAGACTTTTAAAAAATATTTGGTATTCATAATTATTATGTAATACCACTGTTCTGAATAATATTGTAGAAATTTAGAGCTCGCTCCGCTCGTTCACATTTTTACATGGTATGCAGGACAGGGACAAGGGTCCTGAAAATGTAATATCTAAGTAGTACCTTGTACAGAAAAAGGATTTTATCAAATTAATTTTGAAGTCCCAATAACTGTAGTCTTTTCCTTCTCCATGCCCTACCTTAAATTCAGTTCTAGCAACGGCCCTGATTATTACTTAGAACTACCCCATACAAATAGACAACTTAGAGACACATTCTGGAAAAAGATTGTAATTTTTTTCTAATCTAAACTATTATAAAACTGTAGCAGAAGTGTGTCCATTGAAGATATTTACAAAATAAAATTACGATATGGTTTTAGATGTCCCTGATTCCAAACCACCAATTTTTGGAATTTTTGTCTGTCTGTTTGTTTGTATGTTTGTTTGTTTGTTTGGGTGTTTGTTTGTTCGAGTATCACGCAAAAACTACTGAACCGATTTTGATGAAACTTTTTTTGTTTGATAGCTTATCATCTGACTTAAAATCTGGTATATAATTTATGCGGACGAAGTCGCAGGTAAAAGCTCGTATTTAATAACGATTAACAGGCTTTTTCTATGATCGATACAATTTCTCCAAGTTCTTTGCGGCCCGCGGATTCTGCTAGCATTCTGCATATGACCCACCAATGACTTTGAGTTTGACATGCCTGATCTAGAGTGCGATTTTTTTATCTCATACGTTGAACTCAGCAGTATAAAAGAAATGGAGATACGCATCTGTCTACTGCTGATTTTGCTTTCAAAAATCGCACTCCTGTATGATTTTTCAATGTCAAATCAGCAGTAGAAAGATGCACCTCTCCATAGTAATATTGACATTTTCAACTGCTGAGTTCTAAGAATGAGTTTCAAAAATTGCACTCCTGTGACGTTTTCTGTGGTGCTGCAGTTTTTTTTCTTTGGTATTTCTAATGCACCTCCTAAGATAATGTAACGTATTAAATACAACAGAAACAAAAAAATAATACCTACTGTTAATTATATTCAAAATAAAAACGTTTGATATGAAATGTGGTAGATAAATGCATCAAACCGAACTGTGGTATCAACACCACCGTAAAAATAAAATCTCTGTCCCAATTCAAACATTAGATGCTCTGCAAACACTCGTTATTATTATTCAAACACAATCTGGCTCCACCATGTTATATGGACTAAGAAATACACTTTTCCTCTAAAGTAACCTCTCTCAGTGCTCTCGCGGCTCTTTCTGATAAACTGATGTACTCTAACTAATGTTCTGTGAAAAATGTTACTAGTGGCTGCCAACAATAACTGTCAGAGGCAATGCTGCATTCCATATTGCCAAAGTATTCTACAATGTATAACAACTAAGCTAGATATAGAGTGTTCCATACAGAAGGAGTATGGACCACAGGTGTAACGTTCTATAAGATCATAGTCATACTTACGAGTGCAAACAGTCGACTACGGGTCTTCGGTTAGTGATCGAATACTACTGTAGCACACAACACATATGCTGTAACAATATTATCATGGCACAGGTTACAGACCACATGCTGCCACATGCCGTATGCCGCATACCGCATGCAACATACCGCATTCCGCATGCCGCATGCCGCATACCGCATTCCGCATGCCGCATGCCGCATGCCGCATGCTACATACCACATGACACACTACACGCCACTACATTATTATTGTTTCTTTTGATATTAACTGCGATTGAACTGGACTGACTTTCAGTATATTCATAAAAGAACTAATCGTAACATACACTTTTCAGATTTAGTGTTTTATTATTTATTTAGTTTGTTATTTTCAAATTTCCAATTATATAAAACATCCTGTGTACTGCAAGATTTGCCACTGAGGAAAATTGCTCTGACTCTTGCACTTTTAGTTTTCTAGCTTTAAGCCGATCATTTATTATTTTTCAGTGTTAGCATGAACAAGTTGGAACAGCTTTAGTCTTTACCTTTAAAGGACATTGAGATTGTGTTGCAGAGTAGATTAAATGATTATCAGATAATAGCAAATATTCTTATCTACAGGGTGAAATTGATATAATTAGCATCTTTTTAAACTAAGAGTCTACCCATCACACTGAACAACTTTCACTATGGGAGCAAACCGATCGGAGCAAAAAAATAATCAACTGTTCCATACTAAACTGCAATGCCTACTCGAGTGAAATGTATGCAAAAGCTGATTTTTTTTTGCACCAATCGGTTTGCTTCCATACTAAAAGTTGTTCAGTTTGATGGGTAGACTCTTAGTTTAATAGGATGCCAATGATATCAATTTCACCCTGTATACAGGGTATTCAAACCATTAACATAATTAGTTAGTTATATTTTAGTTAGTTATATAGTTATATTTTATTGTTATATTGAAATAAATGCTATAATCTAAGCAAATTAAAGTTTAACTGTTCAAGTTCTTTTTTTTCTCTTGAATTAACACAGTAACTAAATACTAAATACTCTATCTCTAAATACTGTAACTAAATACTCTAGTAATATTAAAAGGGGTGGTTAAGACCATCAAACTGAACAACTTTCACTATGGTGCCAACATCGAGAAAAGATAAAAAATATTTGCTGTCCTATACAGGGTACAAAACACCCTTGTACTTAATACTTAAGGGGGTGCTTCAGACCATCAAACTAAAAAACTTTCACTATGGTACAACTTAGAAATAGCGAAATAAAAATCCACTGTTTCATATAAAATTGCAATACCGGCTTGACTCAAATGTATAGCAGATTTTTTATTTTTTTCTCGATGTTGATTCTATAGTGAAGTTTTTCAGTTTGATGGTCTGAAGCACCTCCTTAAGTATTATTAGGGCTGTTTTGTTACACCCTGTACATTTCATTTGAGTCGGTTCTGCAGTTTTGTATGTAACATCCCTTTTTTTCACGTTGTTGGCTCCATTATTAGTGAAAGGTACTAGATTGTTTTGTTACACTCTGTATAGTGTATAGGCGAAACCATTTGTGCATTACTAAATATTTTGTCTTCATTTTAAATAGAGTTTAAATAACATTTCCAGATTGTCAAAAATTTTCAAACGAAACTACGAAGTCGTGAGCATAAACAAGTGTACAACTAGCTGTAATAATTATGGTAAATTTGTAATATCCCATAAGTATTTCCCCTAAAAAACATTACAATAACCCAACATATACAATATACGTATATAACATGACTTCCGTAACTCTTGACCGTAACATAAGTGCGATTCAAATGTAAAACCTCCCAACACCTATATTACATCGTTGAGACCTCTCAGAGGCGTTTATATTTTCATACGTATTTCTCGCGCAAGTAAACTAAACAGCGACAACACTCGACCGCTCTCGAAACGGTCAGTGCGATGGACAAATGGGCACTTGAACCGAGTTACTCGGACCACTGGAACATCTTGCCTGGTTTAAGTGATGAGAGGATTTGTTATTGGTTAGAGGAGGATAATGACACCTGTATACTGTAAACAATATCTTACACACATCAAAACAAATTAATGTTCTTATGATGCGAACGAAAAAGTCATCGGCTGCAATATTATTTTTTAACTTATTAGTTTTTTTGAAGGTGATTTTAATTATTTTTTTAATTTTGTTTATTTCACAATTTTTAGTGGTGAATTCATTAGTTCGATTTAACAGTAGTGCTTCAAATTAACAAACGCACTAGTCGGCACTACGATTTTCGATGGTTCCCCTCGATTTCTCTGGGATCCATCATCATTTCCTGGTTTCCTTATCATGGTACCAACCTTGGGATATCTCCATCCAACAAAAAAAAAATCATCAAAATCTGTTCATAAACGACGAAGTTATCCGCGAACACACATAAATTTTTTTTTATATATACGGTCGAATTGAGAAACCTCGTCCTTTTTTTGAAGTCAGTTAAATACCTCCTCCTTTTTTTGAAGTCGGTTAAAAATACGATAAGTTCGGAGGTATGCGTAAATTATGAGTGAGTCTGGGGCGAACACAAAGGACCAGCGATGGTCTCAGTCTCTCAGTGTTACAGTAACGATCCTTGCTTGCAATAGTCCAACCACAAATAATAATAAATAGGCATTTTATAAGGCTTTGGTTACTGAAGTATATTAGTCTTGTTTGTCACGTTCATAGTGAAAAAGTTGAGAGGTGTTCTTGATTTAGCTGAAAAGATTAAATATACCAATAGATACCTACTGAACATGATGTTCAGAGAATAATTATGGTGTTTTGCGAACATTGTGTTTTGCGAATATGATATACTGCGACTATTCCGAGAGATAAGTGTACTTTTTGCAACCATCAGCAGCAAGGCTGATTCAGTGTTTATGGGGTGTAGAGCTTCTCTGTGATGGGGATGGACCAGGTCTGCCTGCATAACTCCAGTCGGTTTAGGAGTTACTGATGATTTACTGATTAACGATCAGCTGCAAGGCTGATCGTATGTTATTGTTGTAGTATGCACTGTAGCTATGTGAATAGTACAAAAACTGACATGGTTCATCAGTCGGTTTAGGAGATACAGCCGTTCATAGGTCGGAACTTTGACTGGCTGTATCTCCTAAACCGACTGACAGAACTTGATAGTTTTTGTACTGTTCACATAGCTACAGTGCATACTACAACAATATCATACGATCAGCCGTGCAGCTGATCGTTAATTTTTTACAGACCTTTAATCATCAGTAACTCCTAAGCCGACTGGAGTTATGCAGGCAGACCTATCCCATCCCCATCACAGGGATGCTCTACACCCCATAAACTTTGAATCAGCCTTGCTGCTGATGGTTGCAAAAAGTACACTTATCTCTTATACTAGACGGAGCGATCAGTTTAAAATAAGATTGTGCGTGACCTTGGACATTATTTGACTCATTCATTTAATTTCACTTCGTTTTAATACAGTCTGCATTTAAAATACTGAACCACTGAGCCTTTATCGTAGTTACTCGTAGTAAATTTCTTACGAAAAAGTCTAATAATAATTTGGTACAGATACTAAAAAAATTTAACTAGCCAGCGTTTCCTCAAATGAAACTGATAGTAAATAAATAAATAAATAACGCTCACAGGCACATACATTGTAATGATCCCACGTTAAGCACTGTAGGCTTTTTAATATGGTAACCATACAACAACGGCACAAACATATAACATCCATGACCGAACCGGGATTCGAACCCAGGACCCTGGTTTGGCAGTCCGGCATGGTAATAATAATATAATAATAATAATATCTTTATTTGCTCTGAATAGGTACAGTACAGATCTTAGTGTCATACAATTAATACAATAATATAAAACTATTATAAAGGTATCACCATTCAACTAAATTAGATTAGCATGCAAAATTATAATTGTGTATTCAGAAATTCATTTATATTATAAAAACAATAGCCAATTAATAGATTTCTCAGCTTTTTAGACATTATGTCCGGAGAACCGTATTTAAACACGTCAGGTATCTTATTGTAGATCTTAACACACATACTGTAACAGTTTTTCTGGTAGACAGTTGTAGACGGACAGTGACCTAATACTAGTGCCTTAGGGCGCCTGATAGCTCTAGGATTAATATCAGTAGCCAGCGTAAACAGGTGCGGATTCTTTCTTACAAACTTAAATTAACCGTAACCATTACACTGTATAGTGATGTCGATAGTGGGTCTCATTCGAGTACAGCGACTGTTCCTTAAAGTATTATGTGCTGGGATGTATATTTTGAGTTGCGCAAAACGTTTCATCCTCCTATCATATGGTGGTAATGAAAAGGAAGAAGAAAGGAGAGAATGGGCGAAAATAATTCTGCTCCCGCCAACGCGTATGTTTTGGTCCAACAATGACTAACTCTACTCAACTAGCGATCGTTGTTCAGTGAGATTGACAGCACAACTGTTGTTCACAACGAGTGAGTGCAAATGAGCTTTTTTGTTGATCCCACTTTGCTATTGTAAGTGCTTTCGCTTAATTTGCTTAGGTTGAGTGGTTTGGAGCGTGAATAGGCCGATTAGTGTGGTTTATTGGCTTACTGAGATATTTATGTTTTTACCATGAGCGTGTTATTTTTCTGTGGTTTTTAGTGATTGATCGATGTTTTTAATAGTCCATTATAATCGTTTAAGGCTGATTCATACAGAAAAAGGTATTGAATAGCGTAGTCTGTGGTTATGCTGTTGTTTGAGTTATTGTTCAGATCACTTTGTTAAAATCCACTTACATGAATCCACACTCAACCAGGGCCCTGTTTAATAAACGCGACAATTGGTTTCTAATGTAATGACGCTAAACTTGCAATGCTTCATGTGTCCTAGCATTCTCAGCAATGCTATCTGAATTGTCATTTTCAATTTTTCATTTGTCACGTTTATTAAATAGGTATACGTACGACCCACTCCATCCATTGAGTAAGAAGAAGGCGTTACTCTGCATAGGGATTCGAAAATTTTTAGTGATTGATCGATGTTTTTAATAGTCCATTATAATCGTTTAAGGCTGATTCATACAGAAAAAGGTATTGAATAGCGTAGTCTGTGGTTATGCTGTTGTTTGAGTTATTGTTCAGATCACTTTGTTAAAATCCACTTACATGAATCCACACTCAACCAGGGCCCTGTTTAATAAACGCGACAATTGGTTTCTAATGTAATGACGCTAAACTTGCAATGCTTCATGTGTCCTAGCATTCTCAGCAATGCTATCTGAATTGTCATTTTCAATTTTTCATTTGTCACGTTTATTAAATAGGTATACGTACGACCCACTCCATCCATTGAGTAAGAAGAAGGCGTTACTCTGCATAGGGATTCGAAAATTTTTACATAGATAGATAGATAGATAGATAGATAGATAAACAATTTATTTGCAAAAGTAACACACACATAATATTACAGTTCACAACAATTTTACAAACAAGAATACAACGAGACATAGAATAGAACAACATGTAATTTATTGTATGCTACAGCAGCAAATAGGTCCCAGCTCAACATAGACCTTGCCCGAGAGCAGGGTGTTGGTTTTCAGATGAAACCTTTTTAGTAGTAGTCAGACGCAGCATCCAAAGAAGTGAGTGATAATAAATAATTAAATAATTAAAATGTGAGTTCAAATGAAATACATTTACGGAAGATAGTGTAAAAAAAAAGTGTAAAAAAAGAAATCTGAAAAATATTATACAAAGGACACTTTATTTTGGAGTAGCCAAAAACGTAGGTACCTCAAATGATCAACTAGGTATTGTAATGGTCTTTTATTTGAAATAAACAATTACCTAATTTATCAGCATAGCATAGTCATATGAACCATATTTCTGGAGTATTCAGAGATAATAATTAACATCCGTGTTTCACTAATCATAATCACTAGTACTGTGACGGGAAGTAAGCCCGTCGCCACTTATAATTGACAGTGGGTATTCTTAGCAAACTAGATTTTTTGCGAAGGCAACACATTTGTTTTCAGTAAAGTAGGTCGTTATGTCCGTTGTTTCACTCAGTTTACTATAATAATCAGTATATTATTAGGATAAGCCTTATAAATAAAGTAAGTCATTTAATATTCCCTCTCAATAATTTTTACGTTAGGTACCTACTTATTACGCAAGTCGAAGGGATGAGACGATGATATATACCCATTTTCTTTAAATAGCATATAATAACCATTTTAGATAATAGACGATCAGATATAATGATAATGCTTTCAGGTAAATGACATGAATAACCTATCGAATTTTACTTGGAAATTATAATAATATACTCATAATAGCCCTTCGTGTCAAGGCTTAGAATATATAAATAACTTTTCTTCCCATGGGTGTTGTGAGAGACGGCGAAGGTTTAATTTTTAGTGTTTTCATTGCAGAATGGGTAGCCGGCTTATTATAAACACGATTATTATATGAATGACCAACATGCCTGGTATTGGCAATATTACGTTATGTAATTCATTGTAATATTTTATTTTATACTTTCTTATTTTTTTTTTACTTTGTTGAAAAGATGCGGCCAGAAAATCTACAACATATTCAATCAGGATTTCCGTGTTAGAGATACAACGAAAATCCTTTCGATTCGGTGCCGGTGGTAGAGTTAAAAATAATGACGTCAAAAAACTATCTGTATGAATGTATCTGAACTTCAGCTGATTTTTTGGTGCTTTTTTGGCCGAAGTTTTTCAGTCGGATTCTAAAAAAGCGATTACAGTTGGTGAAGATATTCCGCTTTATTATTATTTTTCTCATCACATTTGTAAAATACAGTTCTTAATTATAATCCAGGAAGCTTTCAACATAAAAACTTATCAGTTTTTTGTGGTCAAACATTTCTATTTAATTCAAAACTGATGAAACTTTAATTACCGAAGACTGTATAAAACAAAGCTGTATGAAATATTTTACGACCAGTCCAATTAAAACTTTCTGACCTACTCGAACTTTACTTATACAGATGGGAATAAAAGAAAAAAATCTTGTTGACTCTTTGAAATTAATTTACTACTTCTTTCGAATTTCAATGTCGGAAAAGGATTATTTACTGTTTTTATTTTAAATTCAGTACAGTCCAGTGGTGTACACTGGATATCGTTCTGTTGTTTAACCGACTGTCAAAAGAAGATTAATGTTGTATTTCTGTCTGAAATTGTTGTCTGTAGTAGGCCGTGAATTTCGCAGTTACACGGAGAGAAAAAAAATCCCGTTGTAGCCGTAAAATATATATGTGACCTATCATGCTAGTAATTCTTGGTTCATTAATAATTTGTAACAGGTACCTAGCCCATGAAGGCCGTTTGAATCTATTTTAGGATATCACTCTGAATTCATTATTACGGTAAGCACTTGGCGGTCAATGGTAACTAAGTAACCTTTAATAAACTCTCTCTTCTTGGAAACGAGTAGAAATAATTAAGTAGAAAGTAAAAGTTTAAAATTTTATATTTTTAGTTGCTTCCTTCGATCACATTTAAAAATCTTCCCAGAATCTCCCTTCTGATCTAAGCAAAGTTTCCGAATTGACATTCACAGGGAGACGGCACGATACCTGCGCAATACCTAGACTATAAGTGCCAAATAAGTGCACTCAAATATTCGTTTGATTGTACTTTTTGACTTTGTCATTTTTATAGTGTTGATTGTGTAATTAGTTTTTCATTAGTAGTAGACTATGTTGCTCAAAAAATGTAAACGTACTACGAGACATGGGGAACAAAAGTAAAATTATACATCTTTTGAAGACTGTCTACGTACAACACCTTGCAGTCAGTCAGTGGTTGCATTGTGATAACGAAGTGACTAATGTGTAGACCATACTAACCACATCATCAAAACCCAATCTCTCGCGTCACTCGTACCTTCTCGTGTTTGTAAATAAAATGCGACTACATTGAAACTACATGAATTTGTAAGGCCACTAATTTGTGTGGTTGCGATGTAGTCGCGTTGCTTGAAGATGCTTCAAAACTAAAGCAACGGCAGCGTCAGACATTTTAGCCGCCTGTAGTGTGGTTCGTCTGTGAGGACCCTTAGCTATAGCCTAGGCTATAGCCTATTGAAATAACTGAATGATAGAGAAACAAATGAATTCCTTGACAACGCGGACACTGCCGTCGAATCTCAATAGAAGGCAAACAATTCAAAGTCTATTGGAATGTTCACAACAAAGATTCTGTTTAATAATTCATCAGATTCAATAATAAAAACGACTTCGCTTTTGTAACAAAGGTCTTGCGATACAATAGTATTTGTACACGTGTAGTCTACCCCTTAAGGATAAAAATAAATTAATGCTGCCTGCGGTTGATTTCTATGACTTTATTGAAGAGAAACCGTAAATAAAACAATTTGATAAAATAAACAATAGTTTTTTAATATAATTTTTATAAAAACGGTTTATTCCACTAATTTCACCACGGTAATCATACGCGACTCTTTTCTCTATATTAATTAATGGGCGGTAGTTTGCGTCTAGCGCGGCAATTCTGCCAGTGTCAAGTAGTTTAGTGTTTTAATCTCAACACACACATTACAAAATTGCGGAGCCACGAGCCCAAGCCCGAGAGAATAACATACGTGACCACCCTCCGTCAGACTTGCATTGCAGCGCGATTCATACGAGACTCATTTTTGTGTCCTATATGATCACCTAACATGTTGATAACCCTGGTGATTAGAGAAAATTCGACTTCAAAACGTATCCCCAAATCCAAATCCTTAATCCATAATTAAATTTGACTTGTGCTCATAACAGGCACTTGGCTAGAAGGTAAGATGGTTGGCGGACGAAAACAGTTTTAGAATAGTGGCTAAAGCAGGCACGGAGTTTTGTAGGAAGACCACCAACACTTTGGTCGGGCGACCACAATACTAGCGTTTGATAGCTGAAATATGTAAGATAAGCACAATATACAGGATCTCGTGCATTGACATACTCGTAAGGCTGTCTGTCCATTGACGCGAGCTGGCTGCACGAGCTTTGTAGCTGTGTAAATACTAACCAATCAGGAGCAGGAGCCGAGATCGGCCGAGCTCCTGATTGGTTAATATTTACACAGCTACACAGCTCGCGTTAATGGACAGGCAGCCTAAGGCGCGATTTAGTTCGTCATTCGTCACGGTTGGCTGTAAAAGCGCTTGCAATCGGGAGAGTGTAGAATCTATTACGTTAGTAACTATTCAATAATCTGTGGTGCTTAAGGGTCACGGCTCAGAAATGGATCAGTTAAGCACAGGAACGTTAGACATGGTGCAATAAAAAGGATGCCTATGTTACAGAGCTGCATTGAAATCCCCGAAAAGAAAAAGAATTAGGCTGACAAGAAGAAACATTTAGCTATAAGAAACCAGTGGTAATTCTCGTAAACATTCTTATATCGATTTTAACCCTTATTAAGAAAGTGGGCTTCAATTTTGGTAAAAGTGGTCCCATAGGCGTGTGGTGTATCCTCCTGGGAATCTTTCTACATTTATAGAAGGTAGGTAAATTATATGCTAAAGGGCTGAAGCCCTAGAAATTAAATAGCTCAACTTAATATAAATAAACAACTTAAAAGAAATAGCTTGAAAAAGCCGATCCTCAGCCCTTCCATAAATAAATACTGAATCCGCTAATAGTCAATTTTAAGCCAAAACTAAAACAATAAAATTGCAGAATAATAGCATTGACCTCGCTCGCAAATGTGACGTCGCTCAATCACACGAACTTCACTCGAGTCGTTTAAATGATTGTTTCCTTTACATAGAGTCTACGTTCTTTTCGCAACGAGTGAAGTTATCCAACGGCCCTTCAAGATCATGCATGTTGTTATTTTAAACTGATAGTATTTTCTATCATAAAGCGTAACCCTGAATTTCAGGGTCCAAAATTTAAGGTTACGCATTTTGATCATAGACAAAGATTATGATAGTTGACATAATATTTAATACATCCCTAAGAGTACTTGTATAAGGTGTCTCGAACGACTTCGAAAAAAGATACAAAAATAAGAAAATATTTCAATTTAAATTAACTTTTCAAATTACTCTTGCAAATTAACTTGACACTTTCAGTTCCTATCTCAAGTTGTCTTCCAAGTAGCGCTTTGTTATCTCTTTCTAGCCGTTTTGAAGAACTTTTTATCAAAAAGTATATCAATGAAAAATAAGAATCAAATAAAATTATCTTTTTACAAGCTTTAAAAGTACTTTAGAAGTAAACTGAATCAAGAATAAGAGACAAATAAATAAATAGCATAGCATAACATGCTCACGATAATAATTCCTCTAGGGGGTAGTCAGAGATATTCTGAAAACTCAGAACATCCACGTTTCACTAGTAGTTCGGAAACTCTGTTCATTGTGACGGGCAGTGAGCCCATCTCCACTTATATGATAATGGGCAGTGAGTGCAATACTATCATGTCAACAAAAAAATCCATGCCATGTAATTTAATAAATTACATTTAAATAACAACATTGATACGTTTATGTCACACTTTTTATAGTACCAATATTTCGGAAGTATTACTACGAGTATGTTAGTCCATATTTCTATGTAATAAAGACTAATTTAGGAAGTATTATATAAAGCTGTGTCATTCACTAAATAAATGAATCACTAAAACAAAACAAAAAACAAAAAAAATAGACAATTAAAATTAAATGGACTTAACACTCTACCTGTGAAAAATAGAATTAATATGCCACTGATTAACATCGAAAGCACTTAATTCATTATCGATTTTACGAAAAAGAACTCTATGTCTACCTTTTTATACTTCACCTGTAATTATTTCAGCGGCACTTTGGGCTCTTACAGACGAGCGACACTTTGCGGTCGCCGTGTGTCGCGGAGGGTCGCGCTCATAGACTTTATGGTCGCCGTGGGTCGCGCGACTGTTGCGCGGCCGTCGCGCGACCCTCTGTGATCGCAAAGTGTCGCTCGTCTGTAAGAGTGCTTAGTTTGACGTTCGAACTTATTACTAACTAGCGACCCGCCCCGGCTTTGTACGGGTGCAATGCTGATGCTATGCATGGTCAATGCAACCAAATGCAAATGCACTGGTCAAAAATTTCAGCTGTCCCATACATTTGAGTCGAGTTATGTTTGCAGCTTTGTATGGGACAGGTGATATTTTTTTCGCGATTTCGATATTGGTCCCATAGATAAAGATGTTCAGTTTGATGGTCTGATCATCCCCTTAAAATAGTTTCAGCTAATTTTATTAGACCTTATACAGAGTGTAACAAAACACCCTAGTAATACTTAAAGGGGTGCTTCAGAACATGAAACTGAATAACATTCACTATGGAGCCAACTTCGAAATCTCGAAAAACAGCTGACCCATACAAAACTGCAGTACCGACTCGACTAAAATGTATGGGACAGCAGATTTTTTTTTCGCGATTTCGAAGTTGGCTCCATAGTGAAAGTTGTTCAGTTTGATGGTCTGAAGCACCCCCTTAAGTATTACTAAGGTGTTTTGTTACACCCTGTATAACGTGTTACTAATGAATTAACGCAAAACTAGAAAGTAGTTTGTTTAGAATCGAGAGCAGAGTTAAATTATCATGGTTTCAACATAGGTAATTTTTTTTCAAAATATTAAATAATTTGTTTGCAAAATTTAAAATTTTCTGAACCCGATGTCAACCCACCGCACGGGCACACTCACCCTACTTACTACCAAAACAAGATTATAAAAATGTATCCATGAGTACGTTACCGCTTTTTTTCAGTGCTGAAATGATAACAGTACATCTTTGCCTCAAAACATAAAATGCGAATAACTTTAAATTTTAACTATCAAAATAATTAAATTATTGTTTCAATCTAATTATTTTCCTGTAAATCAGTTGGGGTGTATGAGGTTGTGCGCTAATTCATCAACACGTTGTATAGCTAGGACAGCCATACTGACAGACGGACGGACGGACGGAAAACGTTGGATTATGAATAGGGTCACGTTTTCACCCTTTGGGTACGGAACCCTAAAAAGCATTATTATGTCTTTCTCTGTATTTAGTTTCTTCGTCCAACAACACTTAAAATAACAAGCGTCGGCGTCGATTCATAATAGAATTCCTTCTTTGTCATTGCAAACGCTTGTTTTATATATTTCAATGTTCGTTGTTGTTTAAGAACCTGCAGTAAAATAATGTTGTTAATTTTTCTTAATCTAAATGCGTTTCAATAATTATGAGCATGCTTCAAACCATCAAACTGAATAAGTCGCGTCATGCATTAAAATTTACACCCTGTATTGTATAAGCCATGGCCAAAAAATAAGAGTTGAATTTGCTTGTGAATAATAGATGTAGGTATAAATATTTGGTAAATTTCTTAAATAATTATAATCTTCTCTTATTTGATTAAATAATTATAATTATGGTCATGATTTTATTAAATTTCTTTTTAGAACTACTCATAGTTGTTATTTTTGCTAGGCGCTAATGATGGACGTATCCTCATTTTCACAAAACTTTCATTTTTTATACCTACATGGTGTAAAGATAAATAGTTACAATAGATAAAATCATAAAAAAAAATTGATGTATATGTGTAATGTAATGTATGGGTCGAGAAGCCGTGGAAATTTTCTATGGAACAACAACGTTCATTTCACGTGTTCAGTGTTGTGCTTATAGTTAAGTGGTTTGGCTTGATGATGTTTTTTAACCACCCTACAAAATTGTAACGCATTTAAGTTTAAACTCTGTACAAACGACATACCTCATGTCTTATTCAAACTTACTTGTTGAAAAATGTAAATAAATCCTACTGCCGGATCCTAAACAATAGCTTTTACAAAGTATTCAAGTAGCCGTTGAAAAGTTTCAGAATTCTTCGCCTTTGACGCTCCCATTCACAATAATAAAGTTGAAAAGATAATGATCAGAACTTTTTACTAAAAATAATGTAGGTAGTTTATTGAAATGTTTTTAAAAAGGTTGTCACAAGGAAATATTGAGGAATTGATCATGTTCTATTATATTAATTCCCATACAGCACAGAATATCTACTAGATATCTATTAGACATATTGTAGACACTTAGATATTTTGTAGACATTTGTGTTGTTGGGGTTACGAAGTTAACATTATAAGAAGAGTTAGAAATGCAAAGTATAGCGCTTTCGCTTCGGAGACGGCTGTCGTCTTCCCGCTCACGCTACTTCAATTACTCATGCCCTCTTGCTCGCACCACGCCGCGCGCCTTATGGTGTTATGCAAATCATTGCGTAACCTGCGGCGACACGTTCCACGCCTACTTTGCACATCTAAATCTTATAATGTTCTGTGGTAGAAGCAGACCTACTGGGACATTTTTAGATCAGAACATCAGGGACGTCCTTAGAAAATGCCAGGTTAAAAGTAGACGAAATCGAAGGGAATGTATGATATCAAGATACCTAAGACCAAGGATCTCCTTTATTCTAAAGCATAGAGACCGCATCAATTTACGATTGTAGGTAAGTCTCTTTTGTCTTATGATGCACCTTAAATAGCAGAATGAGACGGAAGCGGAACTATAGATCTTTGTTTATGCGGTTGTCCTCTTTTCACTCGTCACTTTTGTACTAGATTGGTCTAATTGGTCTCTTTTGTCCATACTACATGACGCCACACACTTTAAACACAAACGTCAAAAAAGTTCACATTCTTGCAATGCTATGGCTCCCTCTATGCCTTTAGAATAAAAGAGATCCTTGCTCTTAGGTATGAACCAAGAGGAAACAAGAGAGGTGTGTCAGAACCGCCCAAAGTGGAGATATCCATAATAGTCTCTGCCTGCCCCTCTGGGAAAAAGGCGTGAGTTTATGTATGTATACCAACATTGATATTAATATAAACACAACCGTTATCTTTCATTATTTTCTTTTATTTTATATTCAGAGTGATCAAAATTAAAGTTACAACCACAAATTTTTTAAATATTGAACCATTCAATGAAAATTTTTAAACAGAATCGTAGGTAACTTAAATTCGAGTTAAATTTAATATTTTCAAAAAAATTGTAGCGATGTATTGATTAGCACTCTACTGTTTACAATTTTTTTATTAATAATAGCATAAGCATATGCTCACGACTATATTCCCCGAGGGGGTCAGAGATATTCTGAAACTTCAGAACATCCACGTTTCACGATTAACTCTGTCCATTGTGACGGGGAGTGAGCCCGTCGCCACTTGTAATGGACAGTTAGGTACAATACATGCCTCGAAATTGAAGCATGCAGGTTTCCTCACGATTATTAATAATGTACTGTTAAAGAGAGACGTGACTGTTATCTATAATAATAATATTCGAATCGAAAGGGGTGTAGTAAGGTCAAGGTTGTGAACACGAACATGGCGCTTATAATTCTTTTTTCTATATCGCACTAAAATTTCGGAAAGTTATGATCGTAGAACGACCTGAAAGACCATGCTTTACAACTAAGGTCCCAATTTTATTTTTATTTTTCATGCTTTAAAAATCGTGGTAATCTTGGTGTGTACTCAAGACTATCTGCTCTCCCCATTAGCCATAATTAGCGTGAGTAAAGAAATTTACGAAAGTATGCATGTACGTTTGTATAATACCTCTATTAATAGATCTATTGCTTTATTTACATATAATGTTTCTTTTTCAAGTAGAGACCATAGATCACGAATAATAAAACCGGTAAAGTGCGAGTCGGGCTACTCCCGAGGGTTCCGTACCTCACCACCACACAAAATATTGTTACAAAAAAAAGTTTTGTTTTGTCCAGGACCTTTATTCTAAGACCAACTCACACTTTTGACAGCCCGGTAGCACAGTCGGTAGTGAACCTGCCTGCTGTGCCGAGGGTCGCGGGTTCGAATCCCGTAAGGGACAAATATGTGTATGATGAATATGAATATTTGTACCCGAGTCATGGATGTTTGTATCTATATATGTATTCTATATCGTTGTCTAGTCATCGTAATACAAGTCCAGGCTAGATTCTGGTACTTTAAATGTGGCTAGATAATTTGTGTAAAAAAAAAAAAAAAAAAAAAAAAACAAGAACTTGGCCGGTTTTTATAATTTTTTGTTGTACTGTAGAGTTTGCTCTATAATGACACCAAGTTTGACGTTGTTATGTATGTTTGTTACTCTTAAATATTCCGTGGTATTAGGTACTATTTTTACAATGAAGCGAAAAGAAAAAACATTGATAAAAACTAGTTTCTTGTATGAGGGCCCTTCATAATTTTTTACATTTTGACTTTTTTATTATTTGTCTAGCAAATCCGCGATAACAACGCACATTCTCTCATTTCAACTATCTTGCTAACGGGTCAAAAGTTACAGCCCTAAATAGGTAGGACAAACAGACAGACAGTGTGTTTTTGAACCTCATTTTGCGACAGGCTATCTTTATTGGCTGATTGAATGGAGAAATTGTCACGAATGAAGGGCAAAAACTCCCGCGACGCTCACTATCATAGTTTTGAAACAAATTCGATTTTTACTTTAAGTCCCGGAATCTTAAGATAAACTGTATTTATTAAAAGAAAAAAAACTGTTCGTAAAAATCTTAATTTTGTACTGTAATCCAAAGGGCTTAATATTTAGCTAAATTATAAACCATTTGTGGGCAGGCTAGGGCTTCTCAGTTTCAAGATAATCGTGATTATGATAAAATAGTATTTTTATTTTTTGTGACTAAAGTCTTTAGTATTCGCAATTTATTTTTGCTTTAAAACGTAGCCAACATTATGGACTACTACCACAATAAATACCGATTGCGAATATTGCGGACTTTCGGAGATATTTTTTTTTTTTCAAAATCCCGATATTGTATAAATAGTGTAATCTCTCTTTAAATATTACTTAGGCGTTTTGTTACACCGTCTTTAACTCTAGGCTAGATTTTACTAACTTCTTCAATTAAATAATAATAATAAATAAATAATAAATAAAATAAATATCTTGGACAATGTCACACAAATTAACTAGTCACATTTAAAGTACCAGAATCTAGCCTGGACTTGTATTATGATGACTAGACAACGATATAGAATACATATATAAATACAAACATCCATGACTCGGGTACAAATATTCATATTCATCATACAAATATTTGCCCCTTACGGGATTCGAACCCGCGACCCTCGGCACGGCAGGCAGATTCACTACCGACTGTGCTACCGGGCCGTCAAATTTCAATTAGGATTAGACAATTTGTATGGAAATAATTATCCAAGATATTTATTTATTTATCTCGCTGACATTCAATATTTCAAACAAACATACATATTCCCACGCCTGTATCCCATTGTGGTAGACAGAGACAACGGAACGCCACCGGCTACGATCCTGACATACCTCTCAAGCTTCCTCCACATAATTAGTCAATATTTCAATCTTAACAAAAATGTTTCTAAGATGTCTTGTAGAGACTGTAAATGGTCTAATATTGGATATAGGGACATTCATATTCCTTATTTTACCTTTAAGCCAAATACAAAATTTTTCAATGATTAATCTTTCCTTAAGAACGCAGATTTATGTCAAGAACGCTCTTGTTTCTGTTATAAAATAAACATAAGCGTTATTATAAAGAGAGAAAGTCCGGTGTCCCAGGTGTGTCTCTGTCCTCTTGATTTATAATTCAAGTCGGCCCTTCGTTGTGGTCTAAGATATGAATTGCAAGCGACAATAAATTCAGAAACGTTATTTTGCGAGGTCTGTGTTAAAGAGCAATATCTTTGGAATCACCAATATGACACATATAGAGCATGGACTATCGGCGGTTTTCACAATACCGGTATTATTTCGATATCGGTATTTCTAAATACCGGTTTTCCGGTTTTTCGATATTTTTTCGATATTCTTGTAATCATTTTGAGAAAGATGGATATTTTAGAAATAAAAGTACATTTTAACACACTCGGCGTCAAAAAAATCGCACCTTTTGAAAATTCTACTTTGAACTACTTTTAAACCTAATTGGACAAAAGTCTGGGTATGACTATTTGATTAATGACTATAATCTTTTGAAAGCCAATTTAATTTACTTTCAGGAAAAAAAAATATTCATTTGGGTTGTACAACCATGGTGTAAGAAAAAACAAAATTAATCGTAAAAGGAGAAAAATTAAGTCTTTTGTCACTCTTGTTTACTTGCACGTTTATTACAGTGAAAACGTCAAAACCTTACAAAATGTTATTTTACCTTGTTGCGACATGTCCCATTCAGCATCGATGGCATCCTGGAGGTCTTGGAGGGTGGCATGGGCGTGATCACGGGCCCAAACTCATGAGTTTGGGCGCGAGTTAGAAACCATGGTTTTAAATCGTCCCGAAGGTGTTCAATCGGATTCAGGTCTGGACTTCTCGCCGGCCACCGCTTATCAGGGTTCAAACCATTTGTGAACACACGATGCTTCGTGGGAGCTAGCGTTTTCTTACATAAATGTGAACCCCTGCCTCACAAAACTTGCATATAGGACGACAATTTTCATCCAAGACCTCGGCAATGTACCGAGGGAAACGCACACGAGTTCGGTTTTTCCATCTATTGAGTCGCCGCCCCGGAACATGAGCGAGCGACCTCCGTGTTTTCAGTTAGCCACCTCCGTGTTGTCAGCTCAATGTTTTCTATCCATACAAGCTTTATCTATCACACACTCCCTAGGGTTTTTAGTCCTCGCTTCCCTAAATCGTCTCAACACGACTCCAGTGGGCCATACGTCGGGAGCCAGGAAACTCTTCAGGTGAGCGGCGGGAACTCAGAGCTTGAAGGCCTTGAAATTCGAAAATCTTTCCGGTCCAAATCTTTTCAGCTCCCGCAAGAAGGCACCGGCAGAGGCCCGTCGCTCCGAACATGGAACGGACTTTCGATGTTCGATATATCGCCATCGTTTCAGTCCGCACTTCATTGTAGGTAATAGAGTTGACATAGGAACGAAAACGTTTACGCAATTGCGGAGTTCGAATGTGCGGGTAGAGGCACTGGTGCAGAGGTGACGCAGAATGTCGTCCAAAGTCGTATCTCTGTCCAGGTGGGAGATGTACACAGGAAGCGGCAGCCGATGCGGTACCGCGTATGCTTGGGGCTACGACGGATACGGGTTTTCCTCTTCACAAGGGTGAAACTGTCATTGTCGGTGCCAACTTTAGGCGGTTTTAAAGCGGGCGCCGTTGGCTGCGCGCCCAGAGCTTGTTGTTGAGCTTGTTGAGCTTGCTGAAGATGTCCCGCAGGTCCTGTTTGCCGCGCCCGTCCTAAATCCTCGTGACGAGGCGCACGAGTCCGGTCGCGGCGGTCTCGTGCAGCACCACCTTGGTGGCGTCAGGCGGCGTGGATTTCGTCCTCCGTGCAGCTCGACGTGCCGATCTGCTCCAGACTAAGCTCGTCCATCACATTCAACTTGTTTTGCACGAAGGCGAGCAGCTCTTACATCACAGTGGTGTCGCTACGCTTGGCGGGATTCGCCATTATCACAGAATAAATACTAATACTAGTAGCGAGTTTTAGCCGCAACTACCTAATTGTTACTAAAATATGAATCTGAGTTATTTTATAAAGTATCTTTTTTTTTTGTATTGTACCCTCTTTCCATCACAAGTGGCGACGGGTTCACTCCCCGTCACACTGGACAGAGTTGCGGTACTACTAGTGAAACGTAGATATTCTGAGGTTTCAGAATATCTCTGACTACCCCCTCGGGGAATATAGTCGTGAGCATATGCATGCATGTATGCCTACATTTTAATTTCAAATTATAGATTGTAAAATAAAGTCTCGGGCGCGACTTGAACCCGCACTCTTCCAAACCAGGGAATTGCGATATCCAATTGCGCCACCGAACCCACTAAACCCACATCACCCTCTACCCAGAGAACGAAATTTTCGAAGTCCCGCCCGAGACATAATTTTTTTTGTCTTTAATTTGATTTGAAATAGCTCAACATGGCTGTAACATGTTTAAAATCAATAATATTTTACATTTTAATTTAATTTATTGAATATCGAAAAACCGGTATTCGTCGCTCCAATACCGAATTTTTCAATACCGCATATTTGGTCCGGTATCCCGGTTTTTCGATAATATCGAAAACCGGTGTCCATGCTCTAGACACATATTAGTAAAGTACAATATACCAAAATTAATGATTAAGCGCCCCACCCCGCCTCTAATTACCAATTAAGCCCTTTTTTTAAGCCTGTAGTTGTAGCAAGGCTCTCCTTTAGCATTCATACTTAAAGTTTCACAATATAATGATGTATCAATTGCTAATTATGTAGCTAACCTTTTACCCATAAAACACTTGAGAAATCTTACCCATTAGTAGCTTCATAAAGCCACAACGACCAAATGAGATAATTTAGCAAAGCAAAAGTTTAAGTATATGCTCACGACAATTATATTCCCCAAGGAGAAGAGAGAGGTGGAGGAGTCAGAGATATTCTGGAACCTCAGAACATCCACATTTCACTAGTAGTACCGAAACTCTGTACCGGAGGTTTCCTCACGATGTTTTCCTTCACCAAAACAACAGCGGTATTGGTATTCGGTTTGAGACAATTTAAAGTTTTAAAAATCATAACCGCCTTACTCTCTCTACTTACACCAAACCATTATCGCGAGGGAACAAGTCCCCTTCACCGGCACTTTTGGAATAATCGTAAAAATGAGAAGTCGTGAGAAGGACACGGCTAATGCGGAGAAGTGTCGTATTTGTTTTGTTGTTTATCTTGAAGGCCTGCGAAATTTATCCACGTCCGCGCCCCTTGTCTGCGCTTGTTATACGAAATCCTTGATGCAAATTTGGTGGAGTACTTACGGTATCTTTTGTATGGGCTATTTTTAAGTATTTTTTATTATTTTTAACCTAATTATAGATTTTAAGACCACTGTTATTCATTCTAGACTGTGTTAGCTAATTGTCACACTTAAACTTACGTACGACGATTATTATCCCTTTTTGGGATGGCTAAATTCTTTAGTAAGTACTACTATTTACTACCCATACTTAATAAAGATTAAAAAATTTGTCTCGGACGGGACTTGAACCCACAACTTGCCAAACCGGGGCTGTGCTTTTGTCAAATCTCAAGTCCAAACTCAACTCTATCGTTTTAAGGTACGTTGCGCCTTATACTGGTGTTTTTTCAAACTGTCAATAGTAACTTAAAAAATTGTCTAGCACAAGCAAATAATTTTCAGGATGAAAGAACTTCCCATTGCATTACTAATCTATGTGGACGACATAACCAAGTTTCCCACTATCCTAAAAGGAAGTTTAATAATGAGATTATTTTATTGAATCTTCATAAATTAAGTAGCATGGCAAAACGTTAGTTTTTTACGATATTTATTATACATTGACGAGAAATTTGAACGTCTACGTTGTTCCTGATCATCAATAATGACATTATACCGATAATCTACGGCCTTGAAAAAATGCAACTTTGAACCTTATTTGGATATAAATTAAGACTGTTGTATAATTCATAAGGTTTAAACACCATAATGATGTAGATTTTAGGGCGATCCCGGTTTTTACGATCACCATAAAAAAGTCGTTAAACCCCGGATCAGTAAGAAGTGTCGCTTTTGTGTGAAAAGGCTACACTCCCGTTATATTGGTATTACAATACATACCCACGCCCATAAAATGTCGCATATTGTCATATATTATATTTTTGCCATCATCATGGGCCTTACCATCTGTTGCAAATGATTTAAACAGTTAGGAGAAACACGTGTTCTCATGTTAGTTTTTTTTTTCAATTGACGGTAAAATACAGCATTGCTCAATGAGCATGCTACCTACTGTTTATTACGGTGGATGATTGGAAGGACCACGAAGGGTCTACCGAGCCAATGAATGAACTTACAACAACCGACCTAGGGTCACCCAGAATCGGTACGGACCTCGGCAAAGCCTGTCTAACTCCACAGCTCAGGCACGTTTGATATCCAGACTCCACCATGGGGTCGCTCATTGACATACGGCTCGTTTTAGTTTTCGTTCCTAAAGCGCAATGTTCGAAATTCGAAAAATCGGGTTGGGTGAACTATCTGTTACGGTAGTAACTATTAAATAGTCTGTGCCTCGGCATAGGATGTTGCTGGGGCTACGAGGTGGATTGGGTAGCGGGGATAGTTGTGAAGCGGCATGGGATAATGCCTTTAGCGTCTGTAGATGCCAGAAGAAGAAGAGGTGGGCAGAAATGCGAATTTCCCCCGCGGCGACGACGCATATTTATCGTGTTATCGGTCGTGTTGTGTTGTGTGAGTTTGTGATTGTGAGTCTTGTCTGTTGGGCTCTCATGGGCCTCATGGCCTCATGGCTGTACATTCCTATACGAGAGCGGCATACACGTCTGCAGCTTCAGCAACAGAATTGGACACCGGTGGGTATTGGCGGAATTGTGACATCATTATGACTTCTGTGACGTTTCTCTGCCAGATGTGCAAACCACGCTTTGTCATGAGTACCGACCATCTCTTGCTTTCCATCTCCACCCTCCTCTATTTTCTGCAAGATCTTCTAAATTCTCGGTTCCGAAAGTGGTTAGGTCCCTCTTGACGCAATCTTTAAATCGCAGCATGGGTCTTTTGTATACTTTTTAATAAAAAACAAAACGGCTATGACCTAAAGACGTGGTGCTATCGACTATGACTTTGAATGTTAAGGTGGCGCGTAGACGAAATTAGTTCTAATGATTTTCCACAAGACCAGGAGTTAGTTAGTGAGTTTTTTTTCTAGTCAGACTTTAAAGTTAACTTCATAATTGAAAACTGTCTCTTTTGCTAGTCTACTGAAAAAAAACATGTTGAGAAAAATATGCACGCTCTTATACCTTTAAGTCAAAACTAATTTTATTGAATCTGTGTAGTGTTTAATAAACAAATACTATAAAAGGCATATTTAATAAATAAACACTACGTAGACAAAGCACAAATTAAGCAGTCAGCACATGTTTTATCAAACAAATACCTATATTACAGTCAAATAAGTAACCCCTTGTAGATCTAGGCGCAAAAATCCCATAACATTACCACAATGGATTGCTTTTTGTATTCAAAGGTATTCAAAGCAATCAGAATATTTTATAGAACCAGCAGCGGCATTTATAAAACTCTAGTTTAAAAACACGTGCAAACTTTTAAAAATACATTTTTGTCAAATATGCGTACTTAATTACAGGGGAAGAATTTCTTAATCTTGACAAAACTTTGTGTTTCTTCCGAAAACGTTTTTAATTAAGGACGAGAGGCCCTTCCTGGCACAAAAATACGAATATTGGAAACACCAATATATTTATATTTCTTTTCTTTTCTTTCAATATTCGAATTTTTTGTTCCAGGCAGGGCAAGTATTATAGTACCCAATTGGTCAATTTTCGTAATTTTAATTACGAACCTGACCCGCCTTACAAATGCTAGACTGGAATCATTTTCACTATGGGATCACTTTTCACTATGTTTTCCATATTAAAAAGCCTATAGTGCTTAACTTGGGATCATTACAATTTATGTGCCTATGAGCGTTATTTTTATTTATTTATTTTTATTTTTATGTTAAAATATTTTTTTAGTTATTTTTTTCTACAGAATTGGAAAACAATTTAAATTATCGACAAACAAAGCTGCCTCTTTTTTTGGTTTATACAGAGTTTAATCTGTTAGAAAAACACATAATGAAGTCAAAATACCGTGAAATATTAATATTTCTATTTTATTTCAGTAAGACATCTGTAGATTACAGCTTCACTGAGTTGAACCTATTAGAAAAAAAAATACAATTCTAATAGTTAAGGTTAAAATACTGTAAATTAGAGTTTTACTGAAGATCAAATAGAAACTTGACTGATAGCTCAATAATTCATATTGAAATATCTTAATAATTAACTCTTATGATCAAAGCCTGTACCAAATATAAAAACCAATGTAAAAACAAAACCAAATAAAGCCTTTAAGCTGGCTATTCAGTTTTACAAGAGTCCTACATATTTGAGATCTTATACAAAGCATTTGTTTTACAAACGCACGGAGAGCGGAGAAATTCAATATAAGTAATTATTATCTTCTTTCAGAGGACGATAAAAATGCTTCAATAGACAATTTGACACAGAATCATTTTTGAGGAGAATTGAGTCATAAAATGACAATAAATATTTTATTACGATGAACATATTTTTTTTTATTGTAAGAATGTAATTTAATATGTATGGAATACAACAAATACAAAAAATACAAAAACTTTATTTTCTCCACAAAAGGTTTACATGTACGTTGCACAATATATATAGGATTGAAGGTGGAGACTGGTGCTTGGTAAGTATGCATGTTTGCACACACATACCTGTACTTCAAGTCACCAATGTTTTATAACGTTTATTTTTTCTCTTCTTTGTGCACGGTATTATAAAATACACACATTTTACATATACACTTTATACATATACACAGGTTATAGCAAATCACCCCAGTAATATTTAAATGGGTGGTTTAGACCATCACACTGAAAAATTTTAATTATAGAGAAAATGTCGAGAATAACTGTTTTACGAAAACCTGTTCGTCGAAATCACGGTTCACAACTGTTTCATTCGACGAAAGAACTGTTCAACGAAAGCATGGTTCGTCGAATTATGTAAGTTTTCATACTTCGACGAACCGTGCTTTCGTCGGACAGTTCTTTCGTCGAACGAAACAGCCCCCTTACCCGCACTTTCGATCTTCACTATATCGCCACTGTTTCGGTCCGCACTTCATTGTAATAGAGTTGAAATTGGAACGAAAACATTCACGCAAAAGTTCGAATCGAATTTGCGGGTAGACCCTCAGTTGTGAACCGTGATTTCGACAAACGGGTTTTCGTAAAACAGTTATGCACTCGAATAACGTTCAAAAGTATACTTTTTAGCTTAGACTACTTATAATAGGACTGGCCTTGCGGTAGCATTTCCCCTCTGCCACGGTATAAGATTAATGATCATGTACATTCAACATTCAATTTTATAACTTATCACTAAACTAGACAGCCTATTATTGCGAAACAATAATTTCGAACTTAGAACGTTTGGGGTTTACACGAGACTACTTTTCATGATTTTGAACATTCAAAATTAGAATCTAAAGTCATAGGGAATAAAATCCAAAGTTGCGGATAACATGTTACCTCGCCCCCCGCAAAAAGTGGCAGAAAGTTTGTTAGTAGAATGACACGTGGTTACGCGTCCCTATATAAGTAGTCTAAGCTTTTTAGTTAACTGTTAATCATAACTAGATATGATTAACAGTCTGATTTAACTATATACAGGGTTTAAAATTAAATGGGACACTTACTTACTTACTCAAAGGGGAGCTTCAGACCATCAAACTGAACAACTTTCTCTATGGGACCAATATCGGAATCGCAAAACAAAAATCAGCTGCCCCATACATTTGGCTCGAGTAGGTTTGCAGTTTTGTATGGAACAGCAGATTTTTTTTTCGTGATTTCGATGTTGGTGCCATAGTAGAAAGTTGTTCAGTTTGACGGTCTGATCATTCCCTAAAAAAGTGTCAGCATATTAAGAAGGACCCTATAAAGTCGCAGTTATCAATTACCGGGATTTAAAAATAATTCTAGCTCCTAGATGTATACGAAAATGTTTTTTTATGTGTTGTAGCAAATAGGAAATGTTATAAACTTATAAACTGTTCCTGTTTCCTTAAAAAGGGCATAGAAAAATGTTTGAAATTAAACTGTATTTCTTGGTATTTCCCCGTTACTACCAGCGATAACATTTTCTAAATAATTTCTAAAAGAGTAGTTTGGATAGATCTAATAAACTATATCAATTATATATTGTCCACTGACCGAACTACTTTTTCCACGAGCGGCATACAGATGAACTCGTCGCTGAATAGTTAGGCCCACACCTTTGCGTCTTATACAGAGTGTAAACTTAAATGGGGTGCTTAACTGAACTTCTTTATGGGACCAACATTGAAATCGCAGAAAAATAACAGCTCCATAGAAAATCAATGGTGACTGGACCTATATTTTATGGGACAGCAGATTTTTTCACGATTTCAGTGCCAACACTGGGACCAATCCCATAGTGAAAATTGGTCATTTTGATGGTCTGAAGCACCTCCTTTGATAATGTAAGGTATTAAATTTTATTTTTGATTGTACGAAGCTTTGTCTTTGTAGGGTATGCCAGTGGTGTAACAAATCGTACGTCGTAATCTATCGTAATCGATTTAGGCGGGGATCGAACTATCGGCGTCGCTCCCCTCCCCACATATTAATTACATTATAATTTGTTTGTACGTAAGTCTAGACACAAATAATGATAATCGAACTCCTTTGTGGCGTTTTCTGAAACTACAAACAACGAAAAGCACAGATTTGTAGCCAGTTTCACGGATCTGAACTTGAAAACGCCAACAACTTTAGGGACTATGTATCTCTTAAAGTTTGTGAACTAAACTTTGGTCTGACAGGTTGATACACAGCGGTCTTACATTGAATTCATAACAACCTATTATCTACCTAAAAACAGATTATATGATATGACGTAGGTACTTTTATTGTAATTATGAGCATGCAAGCGGTGCACAAAAATAAAAATTTTTTTGCTTTGATTCGGTAAATTCTTCTGTCGTTTCAGCATGAGCTTATAGCACATGAAAATCACTCATGCTGTAGTGGAAAGATTAGCAATGGTAGTAACGACGCTAAAAGTACGATGTATGATGGTATAAGGTAACTGCACTCTAGAGAGTTATTATTATGAATGTGAAAGGGAAACCGCTGCGCTATGATCAGAAGCTAACCGGTAGTCACATAATACAATATTATTTATTTACACACCAACAACATAATTATAATAACAATATTAAAAGCAAACAAGGGTACAAATTGTGGTCTTATCACAAGCGATTTCACAGTTTGAGCATAAGGCTAGTTGGTAGCTAAACTGTGTGCGAGGAAAAAGTAAGCCAATCAGATCACTCCATTTTCATAGCTTATCTTAGCGCACTGCTGGTCGAGGGTTTAGCTAAGCGAGCACAACTCAAGCGTGCGTGCATGCGTGCGTGCGTACGTGCGTGCTAAGGATATGAGCTAGGGGTGTGTACATGTGTACACAACACAATAGGGATGTGTTCTAAGGATGCGTAAGAGGTACAAGGAGAAAAGAGCTATCGGTGTTTCACACAGCCTACTTAGTTAGGTAACTAAGCCAAAGCTACGTAGCCACGCATCTTTACATGGCTCATTTACCTGACATAGCTTTGGTGGACTCGGGTACATAGTTTCATAGCTTATCGCTACGCATTCTCGCCAAAACATAGCTACATTGCACATCTATGGAGGTGTTGACGATGCGTAATGGTATGACTCTCCTTTTACGTCAACCGCTCCACCACACGCCAATATTCGTCAATAATAATGTAGGTGGGTACTCGTCGTTTGCTTACATATTTAAGTAGTTTATGTAATTGAAGCAAACAGAGCTAAGTGCCCGTTATAAATAACATGTCTTTTTCTAGCTTCCTTCCACAAATATTCATGAAAAAGAAAAGTATCGTATAAAAGCGGAGTTCCACAAACATTGCTTATGTAAAGGTATGTACATAAGCTAAAAGTATTTACATAACGACAGCGTAATGGGTTCAAGCCTTTAAAAGTGCGGGCGTAGTCGACACTATGACAATGCGATGAAAACATAAGGGTTAATATTTTGGACGCGTACTTTTTTTCTGGGCCTTTAATATTTTAACACTGATGTGTGAAATAAAAGCTTTTAGGGGTTAGAAGTAGACAAAAGGCAAACAACTTTACTCTGCGAATATTTTTTTTATAGCCATAATTTTTTTGGGGTTTCTTTAAATAAAAAACCCTAATAGTTTTTTTCCATTCTGTCTGTACTCTGCGAGTCAAAAATTAACTATTCTGTCAATCATCAGCATGTCACGTCAAATGCTAAAAATAGGCCTGTCTCAAGGCGCGCCACATAACTCTATCCGTATGGCATTCCTCTTCAGTCACTCCCGGTACATTTCTCAGGCCGTCAATCCAGCGGGCCGCAGGGTGTCATTTGCGTCCGGTGAGCGCACTACGCCTGTCAGATCGTGATCTCCATTCTAGAATTATATATTCTTCAGCTGATAGATAGGTATGTGGGGACTTGCTACAGATGTCAGCACCCACAAGTTATAGCAAAGATGCCAACAGATGGCGATACCGTCGCTAACGGAAATATGCTCCATACAAAGACAACGTTCATCCTAAATACATAACTCGTAACCTACTACACATAAGGTTCACAATCGAATGCGAGACATAAATCGCGCAAGAGAAATAATCACAGAGATTCGATATATATACAAGGTCCAACTAAGAACTGTTGGACCGCGGCCGGTCCCCAGGCATCACACCTAGCCTGGCGGAAGTACTTCCCTTTTCAATGGAGGAACATTCCCAAGTAGCACCTCCATATTGGTGACCCTCGACAGAGAACATCGCAACCTGAACACCGCAGAGCAGCACCAGCACAGAGCAGCAACCAGCTTCAACCAACCCTTCACCCCTCGACCACGTCAAACAAGCAGCAGTCACACCATCAACCCGAAGCCGCACCAGGTCCATCGCAGCTGTCTTCACACCGCTTCCTGGGCCTGCAGCTTCCTCAACGACAGTCAGCGTCTGCATAGAAGGATCTCCCGCAGCCCACGTGTCTGAGCTCACCTCCACGTGGCAATTCTGCTCGCCTTCTCCACGCCTGTCACTCGCCCGCATCACATCAGGACTGACCTCCCTGACAGATGCACACACACCGCAGCACATCGCTCGTCAGACTCACTTGACTGGAGCCCTGCACCTACACTACATGGATACAGACTGCACACTTCGAACTACTCAAACGACCTCCGGTCTGAGGGGGGAGTCCTGTGGGGACTTGCTACAGATGTCAGCACCCACAAGTTATAGCAAAGATGCAAACAGATGGCGATACCGTCGCTAACGGAAATATGCTCCATACAAAGACAACGTTCATCCTAAATACGTAACTCGTAACCTACTACACATAAGGTTCACAATCGAATGCGAGACATAAATCGCGCAAGAGAAATAATCACAGAGATTCGATATATATAGAAGGTCCAACTAAGAACTGTTGGACCACGGCCGGTCCCCAGGCATCACACCTAGCCTGGCGGAAGTACTTCCCTTTTCAATGGAGGAACATTCCCAAGTAGCACCTCCATAGGTATGACTAGACTATAAGCTTGCAAAATTACAAAGCTGTATAATAAAACTATTCTTTTACATTACAAAAATAATTTCTAATAAAGTCTTCGCAGTTGCGTGTTAAGATAGAACCTTGTGTTAACACACGCACGAGACTTGTCAGATAGAGATAAGGCTTTGTTAGCAATATGAAAACTGACAGAACCAGAATAACGACCCAATTTGCTAAGGGCTGTGGGTTAAAGCCTACAAGGTTTAACAAACTATCTTTCGTACACCAGTTTATAACCACGGTTTGACTAGGAATAATACTATAATCGTAAGTAAACATACTGTACTGGATACATTTTGATAGTTAGTGCGGAAACTCTGACCATCCATTTTACTCATCATACTGAACAACTTTCAATATGCAGTCAATATTGAAATAACGAAAAAAGTAATGTCGTAAAGACAAACGATTGAACTGAAACTTCCGCAGCTGTCAAATTAAAATGTCGAACTTCCGTTACACGAAAAGGTTGCAGAACCTGATTTAAAAAGATTTAAATAGTTTAACTAAAAAAAACCGCTGTTCCATACAAAGCACTCATACTTTGACATAAAAAATTATATACATATAAATGATATTCGTTGGTAACAGAGATTTTGGTTGGTAAGACTTGAGGTTTATCTTGAGAACGGCTGGACCGATTTGATATTTTTGGATAATTGTTTTTAATAGTTCGAAAGGTGTTTTTTTCTATAATAAACCCCTATTTTTTTTATTACTAACAAAATGTATTCAGATAATGAAAATAAACAACTTTCCCTGGGGGATATGGGTCGAAAAACGAAAAACTTGTTTAGAGCTTCCATACATAAGTGCGGATCAGAGGATTTTTTTTGGATTGCGACCCATGTTCCTTAGGGGAAGTTGTTTAAATTGTTCCTTTGGACCCTGTTCGTTGGTTAGCGCATCACTTGAGAACTTAGACAATTTATATAGGGACGAGTTACGCGTGTCATTCTATTAAGATACATTTCTGCCACTTTTTGCGGGGGGCGAGGTAACATGAAATCCGCAACTTTGGATTTTATTCCCCATATAGTACTGTAGCCACGGGACTTTTTAATTACAAAAAAGATTACCGATTACAAGATGAAAAAGTCAATTTCGATGGGTCTTATAGCTTTGTATGGCAACTTTAGACAGTCTTACTATTACGTATGGGTATTGAACTAAGTTGAAGAACATGACAGTATAGAAAAAAAACGGTAACCTCGAAATTCAAAAATTTGAGAAATATTTTTTTAGTTTATTTTTGCTACGGCGGGTTGTGACTCGGGTATTTATATAAGTCTTTTCGTACCCTACAATAATATCAAAACGGCAATCGGTAATCTTTTTTGTAATTAAAAAGTCCCGTGGCTACAGTACTAATAAGTTTAGATTCTAATTTTGAATGTTAAAAATCATGAAAAGTAGTCTCGTGTGAACTCCGAACGTTCTAAGTTCAAAATTATTGTTTCGCTATTATAGGCTGTCTCGTTTAGTGATAAGGTATAAAATTGGGTATAAATGCACAAGATCAATATTGTTCTTATACCGTGGCAGAGGGGAAATGCTACCGCAAGGCGAGTCCCTATATAAATTGTCTAAGCTTGAGAACGGCTGGACCGAATTAACTAATTTTGAAGTGAAAACTTCTTTAGCGGCGTTGTGCACTTTTTGGAATGGGTAAAAAATGTTAAACACACTCGTCACTCTGATCGAAAAATCGTAAGACAAAAATTTAGTCTAAGCAAAAATTGGCAAGACGATATGACGTAAGATTTTATGTTAAACTCGCTTCAGGACCGTGACGTCACGTGACATTAGTAAAACGTAAGATCTCTTAGTTTTCACTTCTGCCGGCACTCCCGGAGTGCAACCCGTTGTTTTTTTTTATAGTATTCGTAATAGTAACATCGCTACAATTACCAAATTTAAGTTTAAGAATGTAGTTGTAGTAATGTTCGCAGTTAAGTTATGAACTGATAACGAGTAGGTAATAAAATAAAAGCTGCATAAGATATCGTTTTACTTCACGAGCTATCCAAGCGTCGTGTTTCTTAATAATGAACTATTGTTTTTGCTCGTTAATATTTAGTAATCCCTTGTTTACTAATAATAAAAAGCCTGCAGAAAGAGTGCTTTTATTTTAATTATACCAAAAGTATACGTAGAAAGCTTATTTTTATCTCGTCTTAAGCGTACTTTGATGACCTGAGCGAAATCGAAAAAACAACGCTGATTCATACAAAATTCATACAAAAAAGTCTGCACAGAACCTTCTAGTTGCATCACAAAGCCTATCCGAACACAAACGAAGCCATATCATGAGATGACATGAAAAGAACGCCATCAAAATAACCTGGTTGTAAATTGTAATTCTGTATAGGCTTTGGTATAGGTACGCTTCGCGTCATGGATCCCTTACAGGGTGGCCTCAACGGCTGCCGTTTGACCTTCGAACTCGACGGCATGTCTTCTTGAGTCTCATCGTAGTGCAGACCTTGAGGGGTACCGTATGCAGACCTACTTCACTATTTTTTTCGACCTTATCATCTCCATAGTGAAAGTTGTTTAGTTTTATGGTATAAACTAACCATCCTTGTAGTTCCACCACGCGGTGAAAGAAATATATAATAATAAAGTAAGCTAAGCAAACATGTAGTGATTTCAGCAATTTTCACTCGCTCTTAACATGAATTTTTAATAGTCAATTATGCTTAAAAGAAATCCGTAGCAGAGCGATAAAACACGTGACAAATTAAAATTAAGTTAATCAAAAGCGCGATGACACGAAGTGAACGAAAAAAGGCTAAATTACCTACATTCACGCCTGTAACCGTTACGTAAACGAATTGTTTATTTTTTTTTATGATTCAAAGTTAAATTAATAATTCAATTCAAGATTTTCAGGAAATATCTCTGACCCCCTCGGGGAATATAGTCGTGAGTATATGCTTTGTCTTACAGGAAAAACATGTTTAGTCTTGATTTTGAAAAAATAAATAAAAACAATTCCTATCATCAGTGTTATGAGTTCAATTTTATAATTAATATTCATGTTCTTTTTTTCTATTTCTTAAAAAATAAATTAAAATCGGTTTTTCTACTCCACGGAGTACTATTAATTGCTAATACGATGATACCTGTTGACAAAGCATGTTGCTGGTTGCTAATATATGCTTATTTGACTGAAGAAGGATGCCTGTTTTGTTGATAATAATTTGAATAAAAATAAATATATACCACTACAGACATACATAAACTCACAACTATAATACCATTCAGATTATTCTAAAACTCTGCTACAACTAGCGAACCTTATTTTGCCTGTAATTTGTAGCATCATGGCTTACCCTAAATTACTAACTCTAATGCTATAAAAGCTCTAATACTAATTTTTATAATACCCCACAGTGATGCAGTAATTATTAATAAAGTTTCCAGACTAACGGTAGACATTAAAAGCTCTATGTAATAAATAAGTAAGTAAACCTAATTTTCACAAAACTTTATTCCACTATTTACATAACGTTAAGCCTTATAGAGGCAATTAAAGTGCCCCAGACTTGGGACTCAATAATGACAGGGCACGGAAAGGGAACGAGAGGGGGCAAAGGGGGGTCTAGAGAAAATTACGGAACTAATACAAGTTAATGTGCTTGTGTGTGTATGTCCAATTAGAGAGTTCGGGTGCTGTTGTGACGTTAGTGAACATTGTGTGATATAAATTGCTGTAAATAATGTGTCTATTGTTGGTTCATGAGGAGGGGGTAATTCTGGCCCCCTGGTCCCCTTATGTCCTAAAACAATGGAGTTCGATAATGTAAAATATTTTTGATTTGAGCTCTAATAGCTTTTAAATTACACATTTTCGTTTCTTGATCAATGTTTTGTACTTTAATCTGAGCTTACCTAAGTACGGTGATTAGTAAGTTTTAAAATAGGTAAAATTTATGTAGAATACAAATACGTCAATATTTCGATCCAGGTACAATTTGCTGGCCATTTTGATTTATCTATTAGTATCTTATGATAGAAGATTTACTATTCAACATGTCTTGAAATTACTAAAACCTTTTCAGAGCTAAGACACTACAGATATCTGGTCGATAGATTGATAAAACACATTATTAATTTTAAGTCAGGGTTATAGAATTATTTGAGATCTTTTACTCTAAAAGGTTTAAGCAATGTCAAACTTGTTGAATAGTATATTTTTCTGTATATTTCTGTTATTTGCTAATCTGAAGAGGCCAAAAATTTTAAGAAGAATCGATATTATTACAGAATAGAATGAATTATAGGTAAGTTAGTGTAATTTCCATACAACAATATAACAGTTGCAATTTGCAAGATTGTAGTTAAATTATCAACCATTTCACCAAACTTTATCAAAACTAATTTCGTTTTACCCGTGGTTTTACTATTGTCACCTCGAAACGTCTTCATAAAAAATTTTATCCACGCGCCAGCAGTAAACTTTTTATAGTTGGCTTAAATTGATGGTTTGCAAAATAAAATGCTGCTTTCTTCATAATGTGGCTGTAACTTTGTATTAATTTAGTTTATGGTTATTGTGGACTATCAATTGTGAATTTACGTTACTTCGCGAAAGTAAACTTTGATGTAAACATGCAAACCAATGCAGTTACCCTAAACAGTTAACGCAATTATACACCACCAGTTTTTAATTACTAACATAACTTTAAGGGTGTATTCACACAATGAAAATAAACTTTCCTTATGGAACATGGGTCGAGAAATTTTTTTAGACCTCCCATAGAAAATCGATCGGCTGATCCGCACTGTTGTATGGAAAATCGAAAAAAAATCTCGTTTTTTGACCTATGTTCCTAAGTTTAAAAACAATTTTGTTTCCTCCGGGACCTTCCGAGTCGTGTGCATCACCAACTCAAACTTGACCAGTTTCTAAGTATTTGTTGTTATAGTGTAGAGTTTGATCTATAATCACACAACCAATTATCAACTTGCCGCACTCAACTCGGTTGAACGCAGAGCCAGGAGGCTCATTGGCGACAGTAAGCTGGTGGAGACCAAGCTTCATAGCCTAGCCCACCGCCGCAAAGTAAACTGCTTCTCGGACTTCTACAGATTGTACTTCGGTGAGTGTGCCCAAGAGCTACATGAGCTTATCCCGCCTTCCCCTTTTCACTATCGGACTTCCAGACGCACCGCGGGATATCATTCCTTTTTGGTTGACATCCCACATATCCGCACCAAGCGCCATTCCGATTCTTTTACAATGCGCACCGCCAAGGAGTGGAATGCCCTGCCTGCGTCAGTATTTCCGAGCGCTTACAACCCAAATTCCTTTAAAGTACGAGTGAATAGGCTTCTTCTGGGTAAGCTCGCTACATCTTCGACTCCATCTTCGTCCCGAGGACTGGATTGAGGTCAAGAGCAAACCCATCATTAAAAAAAAAACACCAAGTTTGACGCTTGTATGTACTACCGTTTTTACGATAGACCAAAAAGAAAAAACATTGATAAAAACTAGTTTCTTGTATGAGGACAATACTAGGGTGCGTCCACATCTGACGAACGCGTCGCGAATGCGTAGCAGCTCGCTTATGATTGATAATTATAAAGTATGCTCCAGCCGTTTGATTTTAGCATTGGATAGATTACCTTATTTTGTTGCTGTGGCCATAATTAGGAGGTGATTAATTGATAGGTTCTGGCAAGTATGCACCCCATTTTTTTATTACTAGATAAGTACGTTTTAAGGGTGTATTCTAGCTAACCTTTTCACTACAGTACAAGTGATTGTCATACGCTATGGCTCATGCTGAAACCAAAACAGAAGGATGTTTTCAGGTAATGAAACTCAACAACTTTGATGAGACGAAAAACAAGAAAAAATATTGGCCTTTCCATAGAAAATTGAGGTTTCTTTTGCAGTGTAGGTCCTATTTGTGTACGAATCCTTTGATCACTTTTTTAGAACGCCATTCCATCCCAAAATTTTCGACAAGTTTTGACTGAGTCTTCTCTTGATATTCATGGCAAACAAAGCTAAAAATATTTTATATACTTATGCCAACTTTAGTACTAGAAAATCTCAGAATTTCTGCACGGTCTTGCAGGTTTTCACGATGTTTTTGTTAGCCGTAGAGCAGAGCAAGTATTATGTGGAGCATCAGTACGTGCTTTGGTCGAGACAAGGATTGTAGTGAGATATGTGACGTCATTCAACATGCAGCACACAGCTTGTACGCTGTTCTAGATTCCAAGTGGAACTATATATGTTTTGAAAAAGATACTATGGTAAGAAAAAGATAGGTATTACGATAATCGTAATTATCAGCCTATACAAATCAAAACACCCTAGTTATATTGAAAAGGGTGTTTAGACCATCAAACTGAACAATTTTCGCTATGGAGCCAAAGTCGAGAAAAAAAAACGGCTGTAATACTGCAGTACCTATCGACTCGTAAGGGACAATAGATTTTTTATTCGACGTTGTCTCCTTAGGAAAAGTGGTTCAGTTTGTCAAAGTATTAATAGCATAGCATTTGGGATTTTAATTCTAACAATTTTGTAAACTGAAATACATAGTTTCGACGACCCGGTTGGTGTTATGATTACCGCGCCGGACTGCCAAACCAGGGTCCTGGGTTCAAATCCCGGTTCGGTCATGGATGTTGTATGTTTGTGCCGTTGTTGTATGATTCCCATAACAAAAAGCCTGAGGCTTACTTGGGATCATTACAATGTATGTGCCTGTGAGCGTTATTTATTTATTTATAGTATTTGTAATTTTGCCATCTAACTGGTTATTTATTTTTTTTAAACTCGTTTAATTTATTCTTTTGTCTTAGAACATTATAAACGTTCGTACAAAGAGTTTATGACCTTTGCCGCGATAAATATAGAGCCTGTTTTAGTGTAATCTCAAGGGACGGGACGTAAAACGACGCTAATATCATTGTCGTCCCTTTAATTTGCGTTAACAAGTTTTCTTTGAAAGGAATAAGCAAGTGACAATTTATTGTTTTTATTGCGAAATTACTTTGGACTCATTTTGTATTAAATAGGCTAATTTGTTTAATGGGTAGTCTTTTAGGAGAAGTTTGGTATTCGGTTTAGAAAATCTGCCAATACATGTCTTTAGAGGCTTACCTTGCATCATCAACTTATCTATCCCTAATATTATAAATGTGAATGTAAGTTTGTTTGTTATGCTTTCACGCGAAAACTACTTAACTGATCATCATGAAACTTTGTACGCATATTTTTGGAGGTATTAGAAGTAACATAGGATACTTTTTAAATGACTTAAATGCGAGCGAAGCCGCGGGTAAAAGCTAGTATTTATATATATTTGAGCGTTGGTGGCGCGTTACCAGAGGTATGGAAACCCAATCTTAAAGTTCGGGTTCAAATCCGCACAGACAACATGCCATGTACCATTGCATTTTTGTGACATACTTACTAGTGTTTACCTGCGACTTCATCCACACAAATTATACACTAGATTTTAAGTCAGATCATAAGCTATCAAACAAACAAAGTTTCATCAAAATCGGTTCAGTAGTTTTTGCGTGATGCTTGATCAAACAAACAAACTTATTTTTACCCGACTGTGCCAGAAGGAGGGTTATGTTTTTTTATTTACAGTTTTATAATAGTAATAATATAAGTGATAGATGTACGTAATAGTGACTGCTCTCTCAAACGGTGAAGGACAACATCGTCAGGAAACCTGCATTCATTGAAGAAGAAATTTTGACGCGTATGTGTAGTCCACCAATCAGCATTAGGTACGCGTAGTGGACTAACGCCCATACACCCTCCCTTAGGGTAGGCCTGTGCCCTGCAGTGGGACGTATATAAGCTAATGATAATGATTCATTCTATCGTAATAGGTACATTTTTTTTTTTTTTTTTTTTTTCAGGATAACAACAGCCTTAGTTATATATAAGTTACAACACTGTTTACATTTTTGATGGCCAATTATAGCTATCCATAAGTTAACTTATCATTTAATTAATTAATAAGCAGATGTACAAACAGGGAGAGAAAAAGATGAGGTAACTAAACACCTATTTCTAACCGCCTCCACCAGAACTTTGTCATATTATACAGTTGTAACAAAGCTATTAACTTTTTAAACATATTTATTGCTATGACAATTCTAGTAGACGCGATCAAAAACAGGTTACTCAAACTACATAATAAGCAATAATAGGTACTCAGCTAGCTACCTACAATATAATACAACCATGTTACAAATGCAGATAATCATTTCCTCTCCGTGTGGAAGGTAGAATGCGATAAAAGAAAAACAATTGTTAAACGAAACCTGCATACACGTAACGTTGACAAAGGTAGGTAATGTAAAATAATTATACGAACTTATTTAAATAGGCAAAGATATAAAAAAATGTCATTTGCTAGAGCGAGAAAGATAGCGGGAAGCTTTTCTCGCTCTAGCAAATGACGTTCCTGAGCGAAAGAAAAGGATAGAGTGTGAAAAAATGCGATTCCGTGCTTCCAGATGAGGTTCAACAGTAAGGCGCGGCGGTGAGTGCGCGACCTTTCACTGACAAGTTCACTTACATGCCCACCCCTGGACAAACCGGCTTGGCTAGTGGACAATATCAAACAAGCGTGTCACGTGATGATTTTGTGCGCTCCTTGGGATATTTTTCTATGTGGGATATTTACTCATGTGCTTTGGCTACTGCTCTAGTAACACAAACTCTGCAGTAGCGGTACAGTAGCCTTAAAGTAGCTGCTTACCCCTACTACTAAAGAGCTTGACTGTGTGGCCCTACAGCTACGAATAAGAATGTATAGAAATGTAAATCAAGCTCAAAAAGTGGCACCAAAAAACCGTACCGTGTTCTAAATTACAGTTATCATCGATATCATACAAGAAGTTCAGTACCTATCTATTAAAAATTCTTCTAAAATATCAATGACGTCAGTAGGCACGAAAAACGTTGAAAGAAGTGTTCCTGAATTGAAGGTCAACCTTTAAGAAAAAAAATTGTATGCACTGCCAAATAAGAATTGGCAAACTTTGATAACAAAAGTAAAAACAATTAATTAACGCCGCAAAGTTACAAGACTAACCACTTGTGTACAAGAACAGAAACTACGAAATTAGTTTCAGGAAAACTTGAAAATTTTAAATTAAAACTAAAAATTTTCCAGCTTCGTATTAAAACTCGTAGTACCGCTACGCTTCGTAGCGTTTTGCTACGTAGCGCTGTAGCACTACTGTAGGAGATAACTATGCAATGTTTTTTTTTTAAATAAATTGATACGTAATTGATACCCTCGTTGGTGTATTGAAGCTTAGGTATTCGACATGATTACGTCAGGTCCGGTTTGTCTTTGGATGGGTGACCGTTTTAGGCTGCCTGTCCATAGACGCGAGCTGGCTGTGCGAGCTGTGTAGCTGTGTAATTATTAACCAATCAGGAGCTCGGCCGATCTCGGTCGGATCTGTGATTGGTTAATATTAACACAGCTACACAGCTCGCACAGCCAGCTCGCATCAGTGGACAGGCAGCCTTAGTGGTATTTCACTTGAGCTGTGGAAAGCACGTTAGTCAGATGGTCTCTTCATTGAGAGATAGATGCTCTTGGTGGCATATTTTTATATAGTTAGGTCAGGGGCATAAAGCCATACCACAGAAGCACTTTTTTGAGCGTAGACCTGGTATCGCCGCCGTATCGCTACGATATTTCTAAGGTCAATCAGTATCGCAGCGGATTCGCTGCGATATCGTGTCAATAACGCTCAGTGAACGGCTGTGATTCAGTTTCAACATCGCATAAGCTCAAAAATAGCTTGTACGATAGGTCTCGTAGGCGGCTTTAAATTCAACAACTACTTGGCTTCAACAAGCTCTTTTACCCTTCGTGAGAGGTCTTTGCCCTGCAGTGGGATCATACAAAGTACAAACTATAACTTAAGTTCATTGAGGTAATAATGGCAAACTAAAATTAATGTTTTGCTCATGACACGCAAGAAGAAATAAGTTTGCAGCAAGCGTGTAGTTGACGGGTGTTGTAGTAAAAACTGAAAATAGATAATTAATAGCCAAACATTTTAAAACGTTTTGTTTGAAAAGTTACTAAGATTGACTTTATTATTCCATTGTATAACTTTTTGAAAAGCTCCCTTAAAAACAAAATTTTTACTTGATTGGAGTTTCAAGGTAACTCAAAGTTTTGTTCATGATTTTGTCTATTTTCTTCGTGTAAGGAAAAGATGGTGGATCTATTTTGTTTAGTTTGAATATTTATATGAAAGAGGATAGAGATATGAAAATGCCATTGCAAGCTAAACGGTTGTTTCTGGATATGTGAAAAAATCACGGTAGTAGTAACGAAACGAAATGATTAAAAAGAAAAACTATCACCGCTAAGTAGGCTTTACAAGTTTAGGAGTAATAGTTGACCAACTTATAAAATGTACTTTTAAGACTTTATTAGCCGTAAAACCGTAGTAAAAACAAAAAGCCCCCTTCTAAGTCCATATATTGTGACAGGCAACTGCAAAACTCTACCTTGCGCGTGGTCCGACACGCACTTGACGGGTTTTATTTAGAGTTTATTCGTTTTAATTACATTAGTAAAACATATAGCTTATTTTCCCTAGCGACACTATACGCTATTGTAACCGTTATACAGCCGTTTTACAACTTTTTAACAAGCCTGAAGCTTCTATAGCCGTATTGTTTCCTCCACGTAAGCCTAGGACTTTGAAACTCGTAACACGTTTACCACCAAAACTCAAATAACAACTGCAAATGAAAAAGCGTTCACTGTTTAACTGAACAGAATTCAGATTTGTTTGCGTTTCTACGATTCATAATTGGTTCAAAGTTGAGAGAGTTACGTACACTATGAGAAGGGTGTTAAGGTGTTACATTTTACTTTGTTTTTGTACTTTTTGTGTTTTGATTTAAAAGTTTATTGTGACAGTCCGGAAGTTATATTTACGCCATGATTTGTATCACTTTGTTCATAAATAGAGTAAAATTATTCATAATCATGATGCCTACTTTTATTTGCTGATTTTTTTTTTTCTCTAAATTAGTTTGTTTCGTTTATTATTTTGTATATTATTGTAATTGTAAAAAAAAAGATATCCTTTTATGTGTAGATGGAAACCAAAAATGAAATACATATTTTTTTATAATTGGTTAAAGGTAGCTTTCAACGAAAAACTTTTCTCACTCATACCTCGTCGAAAGAATTAATAAAGAAAGTGAAAAAGAAAGATGGGGCCTGAAACTTTTAAATAAAATAAATAGGTAAGTATAAAAAAAAACTATAAAAATTTACAAAACATTAAATTACTTGACGTAATATTTAAGAGCTAGAGTTTGTTAAGTTCATAATATTGTAATTTACTGTTTTCTATCTAAAAAAGAAACTGAATTAACTCTATTTAATAAATACGCACTTATATACCTATCCGACACAATGTTTCTATGCTCCATTCAAGAACGTAATACATTTCGTATTATTTATATTAAAACCAATAACTAATATTTTACATAACTTGATCACACAATCAAGCTCTCAGAATAGAAAATACCGTGCGATATAACTTTATACGTAACCTTATACGACATCCTATATAGCACTGAAGAGAATTCCACTCGCATAAAGGTATAATAAAGGCATAAAACACAATATACGATGTGTGTCACGGAAATTTCGTTTTTAGGGTTCCTTTACTCAAGGGATTGAAACAAGATAGTTTTAGATAGATGTTTTATTTGATTCAAAATGGAGTGAAATTGCTTGATTTGATAGGATTTCTCGGAATTCTTTTTAGAAAAAATTGGTACAGAATAGAGATGGAATAGGATAGGATTAAATTGGTCATTTTTGCGACTTAAAAATAATATATGTGGAATAGTTTATTTGAATATACTTAGGTACCATGGCAAGTGTTGATGAAAATGTGGATTAAAGCATATCTAAGAGGTCTGGGTCTAGACCTAGACCGAAATGGGAATATCTATCATTTGGGATTCACAATCTTCCTGCCTTTATCCCATTACTTGGGGTCGGCACTATAAGTCGTCTTCCTCCATTCACGTCATTTATAAATACTGGATCAACAGTATCTTCTTCTTATCGTGTGGGCAGAGCCTTGGTGTCAGAGTTTTTTCAGACCGCCTTTCGGCCTCTGACGTGGTTTTTATGTAACGACTACTACCACCAGAGATAGTAGCCGGGACCAACGGCTTAACGTGCCATCCGAAGCACGGAATCACTTTTCTTTTCAGACAATCAGGTGATTCAGCCTGCAATGTCCTAGCCAACTGGGGAAAAACGCACAAAGTGACATATCCCTAGGTGTCCCCCGTGGGAATCGAACCCATGACCTCCGTGTCGAGAGTCAATGCTCTTAACCATTAGACCACGGAGGCAGTTCATCAACAGTATGAGAAGGTAAAACAGGAAAAACAGAGATAATGTCAAACACTCAAAGTGGAGATCCATTGTCACTGAGGCAATCCCACCCCTCAGGCAAAAAGGTGTGATTTGTTTGAAATTATGTTTGTTAATTTAATATGTTTTACTACATACAGGATGTTAGGGTAAATAGTTGCATTACTTTAAGGAGTGATTATAGCCATGATACTGAACAACTTTCCCAAAGAAACCTATAGGAAATTAGCAAAAAAAATGTTTACTTTTCATACAAAAGTTCGATCAGCTGATTACATTTGGTATGGGAAGTCCAAGTTTCTTTTTACGAATATCCTATAGGTTTCTTAGGGAAAGTTGTTCAGTATCATGGGTACAATCACCCTTTAAAGTAATGCAACTGTTTACCCTAACACCCTGTATAATTTAATATGCCTTGAAACTATTTTCATTTCTGTCAACCAACTTATGAACCAAAAAATTAGTATTTTGTTTTTGAGAATACGCGGTCATATTTAACATATTAAGATATTGAACCCGCGTTTGCAAAAGGATTTTCTGTTTGACATTTCCATGCAATTTTATTTTTCAGGTCCCGATATTAAGGTGCCTAAGTATCTTATATAAATAACAGTCATTTCATGTTCCTAATTGAAATTACAACGTTACCTTCTATTATGTCACCTTAAAAAAATCTTATAAGAAAATTGATGTTCCATAGTATGAAATATCTAGAATAGACCCAAATAAAACACTCTTCCTTTAAAAGTATTTTTAAGGGTTCTGTAATCGAATCCGCGACCCCTCTTGCCCGTATTCGTTTAACTGGGTCGTCCATTTGGGTACACTCAAGCCAGCATGACCTGCGATAGCGGTTTTGAGGCGGTCGCTTTTCAGTCAGGAAACTCTTGGAGAGAATGATGATGATGACAAAAATAATGTGTAAAAAATATATATATGAGGCACGTCATTCCATTCTAGAAACCATAACAAGATTAAAATTAACTTGGCTGCAAATGGGCGCTTAAACTGAGCTTTAGAAAAGCTTCTAAACGTTTAAAGGGAATAAAATTTCTGTCTGGAAGAAATATCTTTTAATGATAAGGCTGCCTTTTGTAACCTTCTAATTCCTGCTGTAAATTGTATTTGACTATGTTTGGTGTGCAAATAAATAATATTTATGATTGTTATGTTAAAAAAAATTATGAATAGGAGAGTATTATGGGCACTATCACACAGCATGTCGAGTTCCACTATAGAGAGAGAGAATTAGTTCCAATATACATGGTGTAAGCAAAATTATAATTAACCTTTAAACCATTATACTCTATCCATTAAACTGAACAACTTTTACTATGGGAGGAAACCTTGTCAAACGAAAAAAAAAATCGGTTGTTCCATACTAAACTGCAATACCTACTCGACTCAAACGTATGGAGCAGCTGAGTTTTCTTTTCGTTCTGACAGGTTTGCTCTCATAGTTAAAGTTATTCAGTTTGATGGTCAAAGTATGTGGTTTAAAGGTTCATGATACTTTTCCTTACACCCTGTATATTAATCTAGTCCAGACTTGTATTATGATGACTAGACAACGATACGGAATACATTAATAATAATACAGGGTCCAACTTAATATACTGACGGTTTTTTAAGCGCATAACCAGACCATCAAACTGAGCAACTTTCTTTATACGGTTAAAGAACATTTATTTCTCAAAAGAATAATATACATTCACTTACATGAGAAAAGTAACAAAGAATAAGTAGTAATAAAAATTTTGAGTAGGTACTCAGCTTACAAAGTAGATACTTAAGTAACACGATTGTATTATATTAATAATAATCTAGTATTCTAAGTAATTTTTGAGGGTAATTTTCAAGTAAAACGAAAACGCGACACCAAAGACACACATTATTAAAAATAAAACAATACAAGGAGTTACGTGGTACTAGATGTGTCAAGTCAGATGTTTGAGCGTAGTAGTACGGAGTCCTTTAAAATGTGGGTTTTTAAAGCTTTTTTAAATGTAATGAGTGATTTTGCATCTTTAATATCAGTTGGTAATTTGTTATAAATCTGTGCTCCCTCGTACATTATGTTTTTTTTGCCGTAATTTGTTCTGGGTTGGTTTAAATTTATGTGATTTGCTCGTCTCAAAATACGTTTTTGTATTTGGACTTTTTTAGTAAAAATTATCTGTGAGTGTATGTCCTTATTTAATATTTTGCGTATTAATATACATGTATTGTAAGTGTAGGTTTGTGTAACGTTCATAATTTTAGTTTCCTTGTAAATTTTATTAGTTGATGTTAAGTAGTGATAGTGGAATAGTACCTTTATCAGTTTATTTTGAGCCGTTTGAATTATATCAAGATTTGTCTTGGCAGCGGTGCCCCAGACTTCAATAAGGTAATCAATGTGAGGTTTGACCATAGAGTTGTATATTGTATACCGGACCCGCTTTGGAATACATCGCACGATGCCCCGCAGAGCACCTGTAAGGCACGATAATTTGGTACGTAATTTCTCAAGGTGAGGTCGCCATTGGGACCAGGACCTTTATGGGACCAACATCGAAATCACGAAGAAATAATTTGCTGTCCCATGCATTTGGCTCGAGTAAGTTTGCAGTTTTGTACTTTTGTATAACCCTAAGCTGTTTTTTTTTTCGCGAATTCCAAGTACTTAGCTTCAATACTGAAAGTTGTTCACTTTGATGGTCTAACAGCATTCCCTCAAATATTACTAGGGTGTTCTGTTACACCCTGTATACAAACATTCATGATTTGGGAACACATTATTTGCCCCCTACGGGATCTAAATCCGCAAGTACAACAGGCATCATATTAGAGGCAACTATGGTATCAGGCCTTCTCATACCGCAACCGTATACCGCGTCGATTTGACTTAAAAGCTGTAAAAATGTCAACAGTCATATATAGGTACCAATATAGAGATATAATATGTATAATAAATTATCTTATTAAGCCTATTAACTCGAATTGTGTATTAATGCCTTCAAAGGCTGCCTTTTCAGGCTACCCTTTTACCATTTCAGTCGCCAGGCTTCGTATTTTGCTCCATTGATGTCGTAAATTGATGGACACGTGTAAGGGTCCGATTTTTTTATTGAATGATAATATTAATTTAAACGTTAAAAATATTTTACTAAAAGGAAATCTTAATGAATATTAGAACAACTAAGTCTGATTTCAGAAGAAAGATTTACTTGTATAATATGTAACACACACATAATATTACAAATAATATATATGATAAACTATTAAAGAAAGAAATAAAACGAAAAAAAGAAAACAAAACCGCCCTTTGTAAATGTTTTGTAAATTTTCTGTATTTTTATGTCAGTGTGTACAATAAAGTGTTATAATCTTAGACTACTTATATCGGGACGCGTAACCACGTGTCATTCTACTAACAAACTTTCTGCCACTTTTTGCGGGGGGCGAGGTAACATGTTATCCGCAACTTTGGATTTTATTCCCTATGACTTTAGATTCTAATTTTGAATGTTCAAAATCATGAAAAGTAGTCTCGTGTAAACCCCAAACGTTCTAAGTTCGAAATTATTGTTTCGCAATAATAGGCTGTCTAGTTTAGTGATAAGTTATAAAATTGAATGTTGAATGTACATGATCATTGCTCTTATACCGTGGCAGAGGGGAAATGCTACCGCAAGGCCGGTCCTTATAATAAGTAGTCTAAGGTTATAATAATAACAAAAAAAAAAAACATCTGATAAACGATTCACGACCAAATTGTTCCGTACGAAAATTGGCAAAACGGAACACTTATGGAATTACCTCGGTATCTGTCCGTCCATCTGTCATAGGCATTTTTCTCAGAGACCGTAAGACATAGGAAGCTGAATATTGGCACACATATTATAGCAATTAATGGTCCAATAAAATGAATGAAGTCAAAAAATCTTTATATTTAAATTGGGGGGCAATTTTGGGAGGTAGAAAGGGTAAATAAAAAAACATCTACCATATCGTGTGTAGTGTCAATTGAAAGCTTATGAAAATGCGAGTCTAAAAATACTTTTCAAGTTTTTAATTAAAACTTTGTTCAACAAATTTTTCAATCACCTAACTAAGACTGCTGACCTGCCTCTATTTAAAAAATAAGAAATTAATGATAATAGATGGCGGAAAAATTATCAGGCTGGCACTAACCCTACCCAAAAAACTACCACCAGTGTAAAATGATCTTCGGTTAACTATGTGACAACAAACTTAATAAGTTTCAGGTTATAGTTGTTATTGGTGTCGATTCGAACTGTGCCACGACTTAACTTAACTAAATTTATTCCTGTAACTTTCTAAAATAAGATTAAGAAAAGAGACAGAAAACCAACAACTGACTTTAGTGCTGTCAAAGTGACGTTACACGCCCAAAAACGCCTGAAATAAGATGGCGTACATTATGATGGCATCATAATTTTGGGCGTGTAACGTCACTTTGACAGCACTAAAGTCTGTTGTTGGTTTTCTGTCTCTTTTCTTAATCTTATTTTAGAAAGTGACAGGAATAAATTTAGTTAAGTTATGTAAGATGCACCGTTTAGAAGTTATAAGTCAAAAAAAAAGAAAAAAAGAAAAAAAAAAAAAAGCCCTGAAAAAAGTCAGAAAATTTCGAGGTTTTTCGAGCACCACACGGTTAGCACAAGTCTTTCGAAGCTGCAAAATTGGTGTTATACTAACAACATCCCAAAAAATCAGCTCCGTGCAATTTACTGCGACCTAACGCGATTTAAATGTCTACGGTTACTGGCGTAATTATCAAGTTCCAAAGTTTATTCTACGTTTTGTTAAATTTAACAAAAGTAAAAAGATAAAGCAAAAAACTGTAAAAAATGGGATAGGTAGTTTATGGAATATTCCATTTACGAAAGAGGTTCCTCTAAAAATATTGTATGTTGTTCGTCGAACGATCGATGAAAATGGAATTCGGACTTAATGGTTTGGTACAAACAGTCAGGCTTAAGCGATTTGCAATATCATCATCATCATCAGCCTATAAACGTCCCACTGCAGGGCACAGGCCTACCCTCAAGGAAGGTGTATGGGCATTAGTCCACCACGCGTGCCCAATGTGGGTTGGTAGACTTCACATACACATCAGAATTTCTTCTTCAGTGTATGCAGGTTGCCTCACGATGTTTTCCTTCACCGTTTGAGAGCAGTCGGTTTTACGTACATAAGTTAGAAAAACTCATTGGTACATGGCATGTTGTCCGTGCGGATTCGAACCCGGACCCCCATAATTGAGAGTCCATACCTCTCCGCAACGCGCCACCGACACTCCATCCACTCCACTCGATTTGCAATATGAATGATTCCAATTACTCTACCTAAGGTTGTATGGAAGAAATCACATTTACGTGATAACGCCGTATTTTATACCTTTCGTTGTTCTTGTCCGAACTTTATCTCTGTATGCTATGTTTTTGGTGCAAAGTAAAGTATAATTGAATGATTATAATGCTCACAACCGTAGGTACACTAGCCAGATGGTTGTCATTCGTAAGTAGTTACTAATTCCTTAACGAATCATTCAATATCTCTGATAATGACCAGCAGCCCTAGTATAATTTCTCTACTCGCGAAAATTACCCCTTCCCACGCTTTTCAGTCGCGCTTAAAAAGGTCGAGTAGCGCGTGAGTAGAGAAATCATGCTAGAGGGTCAGGTGTTATATTGGTATTTGAAATTCATACGTTCCAATCAGCAGTAGAAAACATCAACATTACTATTACTAAGAGATTATGCATTATTCTGTCATGATTTTGAAAGTTTGATATTCAAAAATAATATTTCATGTCTTTGTCCTTGTTACAATAAATTCACGGGATAACCTTAGTTGACTAATACTACAACATTATTTTCAATATAATTTTATTAATTGCACGTAAAGGTGATTTATTTAAGATATTTTTTCACTTAAAATTCACTGACTAGTTGGTAGGTACTCGTATCATGGATGTTTTACATTAAATAAAAAAAAAATATTTTGATTCACGAAAAGCTTATGCCTTAAAAACTAAAAAGCTTTTGAGCTGTAATTTTGTGAATTGTGCAGCATGTATTTTTGCTTTCGAGCGACGAAAGATAAAAGTAAATAATATATCAGGCTTCAGTTCAGTTTTAGGAACCCGGGTTTTTTAATACCTACATTTTGTTTCGTGTTTTTGATGGCATGTTAAGCAGTTGATCCCGTTTAGGGTTGTTACATAGCGGTATCTACACTGGCCTTCAAAACTTAGTACTACACTTTTAAAATTTTCATAACCTTTAAAGTGCACAAGATGTATTTTCGAAGCAAAACAATACGATTTTTTTATTTGTTTTAAAAAAAGATTATTTATAAACAAAAACTCCTTTTCAAATTGCCATCTAACTAAAGTGTGATACTTAGTTTTGCAGGTCAGTGTATTTTTAATACGCGTATTCTGCCCATCCTAACATAATGTGCACAAACGTGGTCACATACTGAGGTCAAAAGTACAAAACTCAAGGTTTGCCTAAGAGCGATAGAGCGCAGCATTCTAGGTGTTAAAAAATCTGATCGGGTTAGAAACACCATGTTAAAAGAAATAAATAAAAAAACAAAAATCGAAGTCAGAGAGAAAAGCTCCAAACTTAAATGGGAGTGGGCCGGTCATGTCTGTCGAATGCATCCTGAAAGATGGGAAAGAACCATCATGCCCTAGATCTGAACATGGTCGCCGGCGCCGGCGTCCAATTCTACCCAGGAAGAGATTGCGTGATGACCTGGATAAATTTGACGACCAATAACCAGAGGTTTCCCAAAACAGGAACGAGTAGAAGAGTAAGGAAGAGGCTTTTGCTCAGCAGTGGGATGATGAAGGCTATAATAAACTAAAGTCTAACGTGTCTGTTGAAAATGGCTATTTTATTTTAAATGCACAAACAAGATCAAGGACGTTGTAATCGAAACAATAATTGATAAAAAAACTGTTTCAATTATTTTCGCGAAACAACTTGCTATAAAATAATTTTACTCGGGTCTCCTTTGACCCTTCTAAAATAAATAAATGTACACTTTTATTACTTACTGCTTTACAAATATTTTTGTAATCATTTTACAAATTGGAAATATTTTTCTTTTATTATTTCCCTCGGCGTTCACTGCAAATTCAACTTTTACTTCGATATTATTTTATGACACAAAAATACAGGAAAAAGTAAACTAATGAGAAAAGCGATGTGAAGCCCCAGTGAAGGGTAAATTTCGTTTCATATAAATATTTATGTCCAAAGAAAATTAATATTATTACCAGTGGAAATGAACATTATGTAACTCTGCTTTTATTGTTTTTTTGCTCTTTTGTACATGACTGTGTTTATTACAAGAAAGTATGCTCAATATTGCCGTATTTCTTGATATTTTTAGTATTTTGTATACATCCAGGATTTCTGATGATTAGCCCAGTCATTTTACGGTGTTTTGTTAGGAGAGGTGGGAAGTAATTATTAATTGAACTTTTTAACTGTAATCAGCACCATTTAGTGATAAAAAGACTATCTGAAAATTAAAAAAAAAAATCGCTTCGCAACATAGAAATCAAAATTGTGAGTCCCAGTACTCCCAGTAGGCTATTAAATTAATAATTATTATTGATACCAATGAACTCATTTGAATTTAGTTAAATCTATTTAACAATATACATTTTTTTGAGCAATAAAATAGGCATTGCAATGTTAAAAATGTGATTTTTATTAGAAAATACGAATATATTTTTCAAAACCTTCTAAGTAGACAAAAATATTTACTTACACCATGTTTGAAGTATGTATAATGGTAATGCCTTAAATATGTGCAAAAAAAAAATTACCCTCGGGTTTTTTATAACGAGATAATACCTAAGTTTTGAATTCGGAACTGTTGCTAACGGGTTTTTTTTATAATTTTGGTATATTTCCTCAAATTGGCTTTTAAATACTATACCGAAAAAAAATGTCAATTACTAATTAGTCCCAGCTCAAACCGTAAAATGACTGGGCTATGATTCTGAAATCCAAATGGGTCAAGATGAAAGACATTTTATTCAAAACTAGTACGTACTGCCACTGCCAGTGATGACTGATGAGTGATGAGATGATTCAGGTGCCATACGGAACTAAGATGAGGTTTCTTATTAATGTCCTCATAAACACAAGGTAGGAAGACCAACGGCATAGCAGAAACCCATTGTAAGCGCAGGACCGGTCGTTGTGGTGATCCTTGCGGTAGGCCTATGTCCCGGAGTGGACGTCTATTGGCTTAAAGATTATATTTATTTAATAGTTAAATAATGTTTTATTTCTATGTTTATCAGTATCGGTTTCCCGAAGTTTCTGAACTCCAATCTATTAAACTGTTTCCGAGGAATCGACCTGAATAAAATAGTTTTTTAGGTACTTTATAGAGCTGTCAAAAGTTGTCCGCGTTTATTACTGCATATTAAAAGTCTACGGCATGACACACGCGATATAGTTTCTAGAAGCTAAGGGATCGTTCATACTTTCCTATTCAATAGCATAGTTGATAGTAAACCTTTGATTAAATTAAAATAGATAACAAGATATGTGACTAGCCTATAGCGCATTGACCGTATAAATTAAGCCCCCGTCACCTAATTTACTTACATGGCAATACGAGCGGCTTACCGTGATTGAGATACTTTTTAAATTTTTTGGCGGATTACAAGCACCTAGCAAGCACCACAATGATATCGTGTGCTTTTACTGATTGTACAAATAATTCAAGAAGAAAAAAAATCACAGAGCATTACTTACCGCGTAAGTACCTATCCATTTTATCATTGTTCACGTATGTACGATTGTACGTTATGCAAGAACATTACCTATCTTCCGCTATTTTAATTTAATCAAAGTAGTAAACATGACTTGTGAATAACAAATTATGAACTTAAAAAAAAAAAACCTGTGAAGCAGGAAATTTTGTTTTTCTCCTTCATGTTCACAGTTTTTGATTTGTGTATAATAATCATAATGCAAGATATAAATAAATATATTTTTTTTACCGGGTTGAATACAAATATTATAACTAGAAGGCCGCTTTAATTAAGCTAACAGTATCGTTTCGTTCCTAGTCTGAATGTAAAATGTATTTCTTTTTTTTTCAACTGCGCATCTCGTACCAGTCCCTTGTAATAAAGACCTTCAGTGAATTAGGATGAAATGTGTATTGCGTTCCGAAAGCCAAACCTAACTAACATGAGCCGATAATCAAAGCATCAGAGTATTCTGTAATTGATTGAAGCACAATAACAGCTGCAGTCGGACCTCTAGAACTAAGCTAGTAGATTAGTATTGCAAGAGTATCTTTGGTTTGAACGAGGTATTGGAGCAGTATTACCTGTACTGTTGGAATTTGTTCCGAATTCTGTACTAACTTCGTAATTCTACTGTGATTAGTCTATGGTGGATTTGTAAGTATTCATGCTGTGTGTTTGTGCTTGGAACATTGAGAAGTACCTAATTCGTACTTGTCTAGTAATAGTGACCACAGGCCATACCGCGCCCTAGGTAGGTGCGCGGCGAGACGGGAGTGAAGCAGCCCCACTCTATATATTTAGCCGTAGCCGCCCCTGGGTTGGCTTTACAATCGGAGCGCAGGAGTTGGGGGGTGGGAGTTGGGGGGGAGGAAGATGGGGAGGAGGGTTACCCCCTGGTACCACTCCCCCCGCGGAGATGCATAGTTACTGAGATATATTAATTTAAAAATGTGTATAATCTAACCTAAAGTTACTATTAGGACCGGAATTTTTGGGTTTTGGGAGGGGGGAGGGGTGGGGGGAGTGGAGGGGAGGGGGAGTGACAAGAGGACTGGGAGGGGGTGGGGGAGTGGAGGGGAGGGGAAGGGGGGGTGTGTTTTATTTCGAATGCTCCAAAAAACCTTTCTGTACTGGCATTGGCACCGGGCCGTAGTGGAGCGAAGCGGAGCGGCGGAGGCCCGGCCTCTTTTTGACACAAGTAAGGGGTGCAATAAATAAGTGCGGAGCGAAGCGTAGCGGAGCGGAGCAAACGCGTTTCGACTTGCAACAATGAGTCTTTCTATTTTTAGGTATGACATCAGCACCGCTCCACTCCACCCTTCCCCTCCACCATTCCACTCCACCCTCCCACGTCGCCCTTCCCCTCCCCCTCCACTCCCCCTCCTCCCCCTCCCACTCCCCCACCCACTCCGCATCCCACCCCCTCCACCTTACACTCCCACTCCCCCTTCTCCTCCCCTTCCAAAACCTAAAATTCCTGTCCCAATAGTAATTTTAGGTTAAATTTATCACATTTTTTAATTATATCTCAGTAACTATGCATCTCCGCGGGGGGGGGGGGGGAGTGGTACCAGGGGGTGCCCCTCCCCTCCCCCCTCCCACCCCCACCCTCCCCCCCAATTCTTGCGCCCCAATTGTAAATTTTTCCCTCTTTTTTAATTATAAAACAGTGATAATTCGTTACCATGATGCTATGTATATTTATGTCCACAATATAAACACAACTTGCGCTGCTGCACACTTTACTATTCGATGTAAACGTACCCTAATCCATACCATTTTATACTAACAATATTGAACACGTGATTGTGCATGTATTAGAAGTAGGTTAACTGCCATGAAAACTGCATAGCTTTTATTTTCCATTTTACTTTCAGGGTACCGTATCGATGCAAAAGTGCAAATACCTCCTAATGTTTTGAATAAAAAATTACATTTGTTATTTATACTTTAAGATTGCTAAAGCTACAGTTATAATATATAACTATAACATTAATAAAACTGTAGAGGTTCTGGGTTCAAACCCCGGTTCAGTTGTTGATGTTATTTATGTTTATCTCATCGTTATTTAGTTTCCATATTATAAAAAACCGGCCAAGAGCGTGTCGGCCTCTCCCATGATAGGATTCCGTAGTAATAGGGTATTTGGCAGCATGTAAAATATAGGATCTATTGATGGCATCCGTATTAAATATGAATTTAGGAAACCATCTATCTATATTTAGTCAGTTGAGAAAAATACTGGATATTTTAAGAGAAAATCGACAAAGAACATTTTTTTTTGTCTACTTTAGTCACGTGATCGTAAACGACTGTGATTGGCCGAATTGTTGATGACGTCAACTACATTTAGACAGTTACGTGTAGAGTATGAGTGTCACAAGCAGGTGACGTCAATCCACGTATATTGTCAAGAAAAGCGTTTTCGCGGGATATTTAAATAATATTTTTTGTTTCCGTTTTTTCTTCAGGAATTTTTCAAAAAATTTATCGAGTCCATACAGTTAATTAATATGCATTCTTGGTTTATAATACCTACGAAGGGTACGGAACACCTATATTAGGGATCACATGAACTTCACCATTTTAAATTCATTTGACTTTTTAATAACCGTAATAAAGATTGTTTGTAAACTACTATTTACTATCGGTGGTTAATGGTTGATAAGGGATGTTATTAAAGTTCAAACTGGCATGAAAATATAATGTTGCAGGGTTACTAGTAAATTGTAGGTGACATAAAAGTTGCCAAGTGGTTCCCGACATAGAATACGCAGTGTTTCCCAGAAGTGGTGTTTCAGTATTTAAGGGAATATAATTTGGAGCGCGCTCCATACAAACGAAGTCTGGTGATATTTTCAATACTGTCCAATTAAAAGCAATGAAATTTTTCATAAAAAATCTATTAACTATTTTTTTAAGTTTGTATGAAGTCCGATTTTCGTTAAAATCGTTTTTTCAAGTTACAGTGCCTAGACAAAGAAATTAGTTTCTAGATTTTTTCTGAAAAATTTCATTGCTTTTAATTTGATAGTATTGAAAATATCACCAGACTTCCTTTGTATGCAGCGCGCATTTGCGCTCTCCGAATGGAAGAGTAAAGCATCCCAATTACGCGCATTTAAAAATTTCCTTAATCTTGATATGAATCGACAAACATTTAGGGGTTGTTCAGACCATCAAACTGAACAACTTTTACTACGGCACCAAACTATAAATCACAAAAAAAAATCTGTTCCATACTAAACTGCAAAAACTGCTCAAATACGTATGAATGAACAGAAGACTTTTTTGCAATTTCAGATTCGCCTTCATAGTAAAAGTTGTTCAGTTTGATGGTTTGAACGGTGGTGGTTCGGTGGTTTGTTAGTCGATTTTTTTATGAATGCATAAAAAAATCGACTTATTTCTGTAGAGACTGTACCTAGTATCCTACAGTGTAGAATCACGGTACGGTAGGTTAATAATTAACCGTTTTTTAAAGGCATGTTCAGACCATCAAACTGAACAACTTTCTCTATGCGACCAATGTTGAAATCGCGAACCAAAAATCAGCTGTATCATACATAACTGCAATCCTACTCGACCCAAATGTGTGGGACAGCTATTTTTTCGCGATTAAGATGTTGGTCCTAAAAGATAAAGTTGTAGTTTGACGGTCTGATCATCGTCTTAAAAACCTTCAGCATAATAATTTGGATCCTGTATTAGGTATTTATCTAATAAAAGAGTCTACAAAAGATTTCATAATAAACCTAAGAAATCAAATAACACAGCAAAAACACCTATTAAAACTAATTATTACCATAAATTTTGAACTCAAAACAGTATCTTGTAGGTAGGCAATAGAAAAACTTCTGACGAAGCCAAAGTTCTCCCTTATTGTCGGAATAATTTGATTTCTAAACAAAGTTCAATATTGAATTTTCAAAAGCTTGTTCGTGTCAGGTTTTCTTGTGTTGGTATACAATGATTTGTTAAATTAAACTTAAGGCATAAGGCTTGATTGAGTTGAATACTTTGTAATTAGAAGACTAAACGTTTAGTGGTTTATATATTACTTATTTTGTTTAATTAGCTCCTTATTAAGGATCTTAATTAAAACTCTCTTTGTTCATGAAATCTTAATAAAGGCATAGTTAGTAAGAAGATTGAATAATTAAAATACTATTTAATAATGTCAGGTTTTATTTGAGATGTATTTGAATTTGATGTAGGTATTTGAAGCCGTGGTGGTCCAGTGGCGAGTAACCTTGCCTGCCGTGCAGGAGGCGATGGTTCGATCCCAGTCCAGGCCGACTCGTACCAATGAGTTTTTCGGAATTTATGTACGATTTGTAACACCACTGGTTTTCCGGTGAAGGAAAACATCGTAAGGAAACCTGCATGCTTCAATTTCGAGGCATGTATTGTACCCAGGGGTGATTGTACCTACTGTCCATTACAAGTGGCGACGGGCTCACTCCCCGTCACACTGGACAGAGTTTCGGTACTACTAGTGAAACGTGGATGTTCTAAAGTTTCAGAAATATCTCTCACTACCCCCTTGGGGAATATAGTCGTGAGCATATACTTATGCTTATGTATTTGAATTTAGTCTACTCAACCTCTTCTTTGGGTAGGTACTTAATTTAAAATAAACATAAATCATGATAATGAAGTACTTAGTATTTGTTCAGAACAAACTGAACATACAACCTAAAATGGGTATTTTTATGTATTATTGTGGCAACACTAGTAAGTGGCCATCATGTTTTTGCCTTCTGGCAACTTTCGTCCTTCTCTGTTCAACCGTTCTACGAAACGGCAGGTTGCATATTTAAAAATTCAATAAACGTAAGTTTAAAGTTCAAACGCATGTTTTATTCCAAACATAGTGTTTTGTGGTCCTTCGGAAAGGAAAAGTATAACTTTAGAGTCAGTGAGTGCAGTGCTGTGCAAGGTTCGCGTCCGCTATAGTTCGCGCGCCGTGACGCCGCCGCGCCGCCATAAAGTTCAGTTCACTGCCTAGGCTGAGCATCCGTGCTATAACAGGTGCCGGCCCGCAGCTTCGTTCTAATATAGGACGAAAGAAGACATCTTCTAGTTTCGTTCTACCATAAGGTCGAAACAGAAGAAAGAAAAATCATCAATTTGGTTAACCGACCAAAAATTTTCGACCCACCTACATTTTCATCATATCCGGTTTAAACCGATTGCGTCTTGTCATCGAGTGAAGTTAGCGTCGTATTATCAGGTTGGCAGCATTGGTTACAGACCTACGCAAGTTCTGTTGGCCAACCTCGTTCGAGCCTAGTCTATGGTTCGGGCGACTATCATCTGTCAAACGTCAGTGTTACGTCAAACGTCAGTGTCCTTTATTTACCTCCGCCGAGTTCATCGCAGGATTGTAAACAAACAGTTTTCATCATGTCGAAACCGAATGCTGATGAGGAAATGAGGAAGCTGAGGCTTAAACGAGGGCAGCATAAAGCCACCATCACGAGGATCGACAACTTCGTACGAGATCCAGTAAGTTTTGCGGCTGCTAGTGTTGATATACTCGAGGCGCGAAAGGAGGCGCTTGTAAATGCGCTTAAGGCTTATGAGACCGTCCAGCTAGACATCCTAAGCATGGACGAGCGAGATATTGAGGAAGTGGGCATAGTCGAAGACAAATATTTCAGTGTTTTAGCTAAAATTAATGCATCCTTAAAGTCTTTGTCTACCAAGAAAGTGTCAGAGTGTCAAAACGTGTCAAGTTGTAAGTTACCCACTATTGAGATTCCAATTTTTGATGGCAAAGATTTCACAAAATTCAGGCCTTTTTACGATTTATTCATGGCAATTATTGACCAAAATAGTGTCCTGTCTCACGTTCAAAAATTATTTTACCTGCGTAAATACTTGGCAGACGATGCATTGGCAGTTATTGTCAATCTGCCATTAGTAAACGAGTCATACAAGCAGGCACTAGATTTGCTCAGTAAACGCTTTGACAACAAGGCCCGCTTAGTTTCTAACCATATAGGTATATTGTTAGACTTACCTATTTTACAAAAAGGCACAGCTACCTCTATAAGGTCGTTTGTGTCACATATAAAACAGCAGTTACATGCCCTGCAAAATTTAAATGAGCCCATTGATAAATGGGACATGATATTAATATCTATTTTTACAAGGAAGCTAGATCCGGTTACAAACCGAGCTTATCAATTAGATAGAGACTCGGAACATATGCCTTCCATGGCAGACTTTCTAGATTTTCTGGAAAAGCGCGCTATAGCGCTAGAGGATAGCAGTATACCTCAAAAGGGCGCTTGCTATGAAGGTGCACCTAATACGAGTAAAGTCTATAAATCTTTGCCACCAAAAGTCACAAATGTTGTGACGAAAAATGTTAAGACCTGTAAATTTTGTAATAAACCAAACCATGCCATTTTCAGCTGTCCGGTATTCCAAACGGCAGCACTCAAGGACCGACTACTATTCGTTCGAGACCATGAGCTATGCCAAACTTGTTTAAAGCCACACAGTGGTAAGTGTAAGTTTCTCTTCAAATGTAAGACGTGTCAACAGGGTCATAATACGCTTTTACACCCGGAACAGGACGATCAGAAAAATACTGAGGAGCCTGTAGTAACACTGAAGTCGAATCCTATTTCAAACTGCATTTTACTTCCCACTGTAAAGGTAAAGGTTTTATCGAAGTCTGGTCAAGCATGTGTAGTGCGCGGCTTGCTGGATACCGGCAGCCAAGCTTCATTTATTACAGGCAAACTTGTCAAACAATTAGGATTGAATGCTATAATTCAGCCAAACAATATTATTGGTATCGGAAATAAACCTACCAAAATTAATGAGTTTATAAACTTAAGTGTGCTTCCATGCCACAATAATAATATAAAATTTGCATTAAAATGCCACGTAGTTGATTCCATAACAACTAAGTTGCCCCAACAAGCATTTGATATTTCCGATTGGAATATACCAAAACACGTACAACTTTCAGATGATGATTTCCAAACCCCGGGTGACATTTCCCTATTGTTGGGTGCGGATATATATTTCAATATTCTACTGGAAGGTTCTATAAAAATTCCAAATGGGCCTGTATTACAAAACACCCTTTTTGGATATGTAGTTGGTGGCAACATTTCAAATAAAAATTGTAATAGTTCTAGCTTTGATGTAGTGACAAATTTTGCTATTTCCGATCCAATAAAATTGGAAAATGTCATGGAAAATTTCTGGTTATCGGAGAGAGTACCCGAGCCAGCAAAACCTACTTGTCACGAATTTCAAAAGGCTGAACAAATTTTTCAGGAATCAGTACAAATAAAAAATAACCGCTTCCATGTGGATATGCCTTCCCCTATAGAGGAACTGCAGCTCGGTGACTCTTTCTCGGTCGCTTATCAAAGATTTCTTATTTTAGAAAAAAGATTTAAATCAAATCCTTTACTGCTAGAGCAATATAAATTATTCATTGAGCAATATGTAGAGTTGGGACATGCTAGGGAGGTTAATATTGCTAATTATGATGTCAACAAAGATCCTGTGTACTTTCTAGCGCACCATGCCGTAATTAATGAGGCGAGTAAAACTACAAAGCTACGTGTTGTTTTCGATGGCAGCGCGAAGTCAAAATGCAAGGTATCTCTCAACGACGTCATGCTGAATGGTCCTGTGGTACAGAGTGAGCTATTTGATATTCTTATTTTATTCAGGACTTACCTTTATACTCTGATTTGTGATATTCAGAAAATGTTCCGTCAAATTTTTATCAATAGCCATCAAACTTGCTTACAAAATATTCTATGGCGGGATAATCCCGGGAAACCCATCAGCTGCTTACAGCTACAGACTGTAACATACGGTCTGAAACCCTCCACTTTCTTGGCCACTCGATGTCTTGTCGAATTAGCTCAGCAGTACAAAGAAAAGTATCCTCTTGCCTCTCAAACAATGCTCTACAATACGTTTGTTGATGACGTAATCTGTGGTAGAGACGATGTAGAGCTTCTATTTGAACTAAAAAGACAATTAGTAGAGCTTCTCCGCTTAGGTAGCTTCACTTTGCATAAATGGTGCTCAAATGTTCCCGAGGTTTTAAATGACGTTCCAGTTGAGAGTAGGCAATTTGAGGATATTGATATGAGTGCAAATAATATAGTAAAAACTTTGGGTCTGTTGTACGATATTGCTTCAGATACCTTTACATTTTCAAGTCCACGATTTACTGAAAATGACAATATAAACACTAAACGTAAAATCCTAAGTTTTATAGGAAAAATGTTTGACCCTTTAGGTTTAATTGGTCCTATTGTGGTTATTGCTAAAATGTTTATGCAAGAGCTATGGTCTTCGCATATTCAATGGGACACAGTGGTACCCCAAAATCAGTTTCTATACTGGAATAAGTTTTTAAACAATTTGAAACAAATGGACAAAATAAAAGTCCATAGATGTGTTAACCACAAAGATAATTTATCTGTGGAATTGGTGGGATATGCAGACGCCTCTATCAAAGCATATGGCTGCTGTCTCTACCTAAGAATGTTCAAAAAAGATGGTTCAGTGCAGTCAAACTTGCTCTGTTCCAAATCTAGAGTTGCACCACTGAGTAAAAATCTGACTATTCCTCAACTCGAACTGAATAGTGCTCTTCTTTTAGCCCAGTTGACTCATAGAGTCAGTGAAGTCATAAAGCTTAGGTTTCCTCACAAGACCTTTTTATACAGTGACTCACAGATTGTACTGGCATGGATAAAGTCTGGCAATGTAAAGTTAAATGCTTATGTCAATAATAGGGTTAAGCAGATTGTAGAGTTGATGGGGCAGTCTCAATGGTGTTATGTTAGGACATATAATAATCCCGCCGACTTATTGTCGAGGGGAGTCCAACCTCAAAGGCTTCAAGATAATGACTTGTGGTGGTATGGCCCACAGGCTTTGACTAACAATAATTACGGTCACACCCAGTCTGAAAATATCAAGGTACTTGATTCGTCTGCAGTCACAGACTGTGATGATGAACAAGATATAACTTGTAATATGTCAAATTTAGAGCCATCCTTTTCAACACATTTGTTTCAGAAGTATTCTAATCTATACAAACTTCAAAAAGTTATTGGTTTTATATACCGATTTTTCAAAAACTGTTCGCAAATAAATAACAAAATAACGGACAGTGAGTTAACCCCTCAAGAGCTTCGCGACTCAATGTCAGTTATTGTGCGTTGTACTCAAAGGGAACATTTTTCTAAAGAAATAGAGTCACTTTCTGCTGGGAAAAATTTAAAAACAGGAATAGCTAATTTGCATCCCTTTCTTGATCATTTTAGAGTGGTTAGGGTAGGAGGACGGCTCCATAATGCTGCGAATATTAATTATGATAAAAAACATCCTGCCATTCTACCAAAAAACTCTCATATTACGACCCTCATTATTGAAAGAGAACATCTTAGGTTGCTACACGCAGGACCTAGGTTAATTTTTAGCTCTCTGTCACAAAGGTATTCTATAGTAAATGGAATTCGAGAGGTCAAGAAAGTGGTTCGCAAATGCATTAAGTGCAGGACATTGAAAGCTGAGGCTGCTAGGCAGCTGATGGGCTCCTTGCCTCAAGAGAGGATCACAGCATCTAGGCCATTTCAGTATGTCGGCGTTGACTTTTGCGGCGCTTTTGACATGAAAGTTGCTCGAATTAGAAAGCCTATCATAAGCAAATGTTACATAGCGCTTTTTGTGTGCTTTGCTGTAAAAGCTATTCACGTAGAGCTTGTGTCAGACCTCACAACAGAGGCCTTCCTAGCATGTCTCAAGCGTTTTATTTCTAGACGTGGTAACCCCACAAAAATATATTGTGATAACGCAAAAACCTTTAAAGGTGCATCTAATACTTTAAATAAGTTATATACCCTACAAACCTCCAAAGATCATAGAGACTCTATCAATAACTTTTGTTCTCAAAATTATATAACTTTTAAGTTTATTCCGAGTTACTCTCCTGAGTTTGGAGGCTTGTGGGAGGCAGGTGTAAAAAGTGTAAAGCACCATCTAAAGAAAATAGTAGGTAATCTTGTTTTAACCTATGAAGAGTTGAATACTATTATAATTCAAATTGAAGCTGTAGTAAATTCAAGGCCTTTACTTGCAGATAATTCAAGTGATTGTCAATATTTAACGCCTGGGCACTTTTTAATTGGAACGGCCCTGACTAGTTATCCTGAAAATGATTTTACAGATGTTTCAGTAAATCGTTTAAAATTCTGGGATCTTTGTTCAAAGCTAAAACAGGACTTTTGGAAAGTATGGTCTAATGACTATTTAACGCAGTTGCAGAGCCGTCCCAAGTGGAAATGCCAGCAAACTAATTTAAAAGAAGGTGATTTAGTCATTGTTAAAACTTTAAACACATCTCCTTTGGAATGGCCCATGGCTAGAATTGTAACTACATTCCCTGGGAATGATGGTAGAGTAAGAGTGGCCGATATAAAAATGAATAACAAAGTGTATCGTAGATCTATAAAGAAATTGTGTCCGTTACCTTTGAATTGAAATTTTGTAGTTTTCTCCCGGCCCCAATTATGTTCAGAACAAACTGAACATACAACCTAAAATGGGTATTTTTATGTATTATTGTGGCAACACTAGTAAGTGGCCATCATGTTTTTGCCTTCTGGCAACTTTCGTCCTTCTCTGTTCAACCGTTCTACGAAACGGCAGGTTGCATATTTAAAAATTCAATAAACGTAAGTTTAAAGTTCAAACGCATGTTTTATTCCAAACAGTATTAGTTTTGGTTGTCCAAAAGATAAAAAGGATTTATTGTAATAATAATAATTATGATAACATTTTTTTTAAATGCAATTTATACAGTATCTAATCCTCAAAGTTTTTTTTAATACAATGAATATGTTTAAAATAAGGAAAAATATTATGTTTAATTATTGCTCATTTATGATCATGCAACGATAAGAAACATGCAACGATTCGGACCCAATTCTTTCGACTCATCCATATAACACATTCATACATTATCTTATATTATATTATCATCATCATCATCTCAGCCGATTGACGTCCACTGCTGGACATAGGCCTCCCCCAAGGATCGCCATAACGACCGGTCCTGCGCTGCTCTCATCCAACGTTTTCCCGCCGCCTTCACCAGGTCGTCGGTCCACCGTGTGAGGGGCTACCCACGCTGCGCTTTCCGGTACGCGGTCGCCACTCGAGAACTTTTCGGCCCCACCGGCCATCGGCTATGCTCGGAGTTTCCCTGCGAGATCGAATCCGAAATGAAGAGATCCGCAGAAGAACCAGAGTAACTGACATAGCCCAAAGAATCACTAAACTTAATGGCAATGGGCGGGACACATTGCTCGCATTTATATCTTACAAAAAATGATCTTCCCGCAATTCCATTGAGGTAAGATTGAGGTGGCTACACATTTTTCGGGGTAAATCATTTATTTGATCGTGGTAACTTCGTTCTTCTCAGATGCCCTGTGTCTTTCAAAAATCAATGACCTTTAAAACTTGGTTTCGGCTTGAAAAGATTGTGAATAACTGTAGCAGTAATCGAAAAAAAGTTTAATACGTTGTTACAATCTCACTGTTGTGAAAATTGAAATGCTCTTGTCTACAAAGCTATAATGAATACGAAAAAATAAAAAAGCTAATAACTAAACTATCTGAATAGTTCAGAAAAATTAAAAAATCTATAATTCAAATATAATTTTTTTATACCAAAACATAAGCAATAAAATACAGAGAAATTTATAATTATAACAGGCACAAAATAAGGTCCTATCGCTAAGAAGTGATTCCCTCCAGACAACATAAGTAGAGGAATCGGTAAACAAAGATAGATAGGAGTCACGTTGCAGGAACTGACCCGAGCACACGTCGCGCGTGGTTTCAAAAAAAAAAAAAAAAAAGCGCTTCGCGCGTCGCGTTTTTGCCTGCCACTCAATCTCTTCTTGTTCTTGTCCAAAAACAATCCCTTAGATTGGGATAGATTCTCCCAATCTGCTCCCAATAAACTACTTGACACTGGCGGAAATGCAGTGCTAACGCACAAGCAAGAGTCCATTAATTTATAAATAAAAAAAAAAGATAGATAGGCAGGTTTTCCAAAAACCATTGAAATACGTTAATGTTTATGAATGTAAAACCAACAGTACCTTCGCAATCCCCTTAGCATCGATCCACTAATATTTTTTCCCAAACAATATTTACTCGAAAAAAATTAGTTGCCCTGTTTATTCTTAAAAGTAAACTTGACCTTTTACCTCCTTAATTATTCCATTCCGTTGGGTTTACATCGCCCAATCACGTGCAAAGTTGACGTTAGGCAAATACACATTTTTAATGGAAAAAATATTGCTACATAATTTTCGTTTCTTTGATATCGCAGGTGACGATCTAAGTCTGTTTACTGTTCCAACATTATGTTTTTTTTTTGGATTAGATTTTGTAGATTGAAGAATAATTTGGCCTGGTATTGAATTACTAGCCTAAGCTCACGATTATGATTCTTCAAGGGAAAAGTTAGATATCCTACTGAGAGTATAAATCGGAAAGTTTGTGATGATGTTTGGATGGCTGAACGGATTTAAATTAAAGGCACAGAAATATAATTATGTTCGGGCAACAGCTTGTAGTTTTAATATAAGTATCATATTCATATCACACAAAGGAAATTGTGCACAAACTTAGAGTTGCACAGACAGCCATGGAGCGTACTATGCTTGGCATGAAGCTCCTAGACAAACTTCCGAATACGCAAATCTGACACCGTACTAAGGTCCAAGATGTCGGTAAGAGAGTCATGGTGCTCAAATGGAAATATTCAGTACACATGGCAAGTCGACGTGAAGGCTGATACAGGAAAGCATTGTCCGAATGGTGCCGGGAAGAGAAGCGAAGTGTGGGTCGTCTGGTGGCACGATGGGTTGACGATATAAAGAGAAACGCGGGAGCTACGTAAATGCGAGATGCTAAGGATAGAATATGGTAGCATACACCCAGGCTAGGTAATACCCAGCAGTGGGTGGATTCATGTGATGATGATGTGATATTCTGTGGATGATGTAGATGATATTCATATCATACATTTTTCACAACAATGCCCAAACTTTGCTTAGTGTGACGTAATTATACTACCGGCGCTAATACAATCACTGTACTCGCCTAGACAATTGCATAATGAAATAATATGTACTGCGACAGTTGTGCTACAAGTTTCTAGAAACTCATAAATATGAGTCTGGTCCCAGTCGAGATCAAAACGCCCACCCTTTGTGAAATTATCATTATTATTACCTACGAGCTTTTACCCGCGACTTCGTCCGCATAAATTATATACCAGATTTTAAGTCAGATGATAAGCTATCAAACAAAAAAAGTCTCATCAAAGTAGTTTTTGCGTGATACTCGAATAAACAAATACCCAAACAAATAAACAAAAAAACATACAAACAAACAAACAAACACACACACAGACAAAAAATCCAAAAATTGGTTATTTGGAATCAGAGACAGGTAAAAACCATGTCGTAATTTTTTTTATGTAAATATCTTCAATGTACACACCTTTCTGTTACAGTTTTATAATAGTTTAGATTAGATTTAAATTTTGATACATTTATACTTTATATTGTATCATGATCATGATCTCTTATCTATTGCTTTTTGGGTGACTTTCGAAACGAAGTGTATGTTTTCTAAAACATTTTCAAACAATGTTTTGAACAACATAAATAAAAATTTAGAACATTGATAAAATAACTTAACGGTGCATTAAATATTACGAATGACAACTTTTTGTTACTCACCTACCTACTTGTCTTATTGCCATTGGATTGTGATGGGAAATGTATAGAAAAAATTAAGTTCGAGGTTAGACTACTTATAATTCGATATTGAGTAAAGGCTCTTCCGATGTAGTAGACAATATTTTAGTCTCAAAAGTTTGGACTCGAACTATTGAGAGAAAAACTCTTCAAGGTTTGGTACCGAACTAAATATCGAACTCCTAAGACTAGATCATAATATTTTATAGGAATGACCAAACCAGTAAACCAAAATACCATTGGCCAGTTTTTCTTTCACCTTAATTTAGAGGAAAACGTTTAGTTTTCATTTATACTGAACCACGATTTTTTTAGGAGTATCGAAATTCCAAGGTACGGGTATGTTATCTTTACCTTATTACGGGAGCTGGTAAGCCAGCAATTCTCCAACCCAATGGGATCGTTTTGTGTTGACCCCTACTATACTTATTTCTTCACTCTTCAAAAACGTAGTAAATGGGGAGGCAATTCCGTTCAGGGGAGGAAACCTACGCCTGAAACTAAGGTAGGTAAGTATAGATTGAGGGGAAGCGTCGCATCCACAGCGAATGTTCGCGCTAAAATTTGTTTTATGTGTCTTGCTCTGTGTTCCACAACTAGGAAAATGTATTCCTTCTTTTGCAATCCTCCCTATTCAATGCAATCTAGGGTAAGTCATCTCTCAATCTAATAAATAACCACAAATTTTATACGGAAACGCGTTATCCGTGTCAATACTAAAGAGGAAGAACATAAAATTATTTTGCTACAGACAAAATTAGCGCTCATTGTATTTTGTCGTTATTTTCTCTTTCATCAAGTCGTAAAAAAGTTGTTAAGTTTGATGTGTATTGTTGTTGCGTCAAGGGATTAATATCGTTACTGGAGAAATTCGGATTTAGGCCTTGAAATGCTGACCTTCAACTATAGGGGGCAACGAACTGCCGATGTCGCTAAAATTACCAGTTGGAAAAACATAGGGGGTTAAAATAGAAACACGTATAAATGATGGTACAATTTTTAGTGGGATAATTTGAGTAATTTGTTTGTAAATAGATAATTTCGCCGCTAATAGCCGCTATGCTTGTTGTATGAGAATGAATTTATCTCTAGAATAAATAAATTTATCCTTAACATAATAATGCTTTGTTGCATGCCTTGAGATAGGCTTAAGTGCAAATTAATAAAAATCTTCAAAAGACATAGTCAGAAATCTATAACACGAAAAAAATAATATGGAACTTTGAAATGTACTATTTAGTTTCTTTACACACAACAGTACAGTTATTTATAAAAAATAAATAGCTATAAATGTACTCGGCCTATTAGCATTAAAAGCCAAATTTTGTTTTCACGTATTCCCAAAAGAGGTTTGTTCATTTATCATTTCTTGAAAAACGGTTTTTTATATTATAAATACACATTAACTTTAGTTTGGCATCATAAGTTCTGTTAATTACACATGCATATACAGGAAAACTTTTTATTTCATTAAAGATCCAAAATTGCTCTAACACAACGATTTTACTATCTTATCGTAAAGCAATAACATCCCAAATACATCGTAATTAAACATGTTTTAGCTATTAACTGGAAACGTGAAACGTGATCACAAATACTGAATACAAAAGGGATAGTACAATAGTGATATTACTATGACATATTTATGGTAAATAGGACCCTTTTCTTGGAAGGATGGAATCGTATTGTATAAGATTGTATAGCAAAACTGGTGACCCGGATGGTATAATTCAATTAAAATGTAGCCTACAATGTAGCTTTCTGAGATATGTACTTAAATTCAGTGAATCAATAATACCTTACACCAAAATCATAGTATACAATACATAGAGTAAACAGACAGGAGAAGGTACAAATATAGGTGGATTTATAGCTGAAAAACTATTTCTTCCATACAACCTTAGGGTAGTGGAATGGGTAAAAGATTCTTTAGGTAAAATAAACATATATTATTATATGAGGGTTCCTTGTTGACTTCGGAACCCTAAAAAACGTATTGAAATCGTTCAATCCATTTGGGAGCTAAGTCACCAGCCATCTGACTGTTTTTTCTACGTCTGTGGTTAAAAGTCGATTATTATTATGATTTTTCTTCACCGATTTTGTATACAGCAACTGCTTATATACAAAAGCAGTTAGGTTCTTCGATAATACGACAAAAATGTCATTATCCGTAAAAGTAGACGATATGGAATACTAGAAGATTAACCTACACAGTTGACGAAAAGTCCGTCTTACATTCTACACTGGGGCCTAATAGTCATTTCTGACTAACGGATAAAATGTTCTTCGTCTGCTGAATACCTTAAGTGCATAGTTAGATGTAAGAGAGCAGCACTCACTTACCTCTAATAATCTGCTATACAGGGTATTAGGATAAACAGTTACATTACTTTAAGGGTGATTTTACCCATAATACTGAACAACATTCTCTAAGAAAACTATAGGAAATTTGGAAAAAAAAAAATGGACTTTTCATACTAAATGCCATCAGCTGTCCGAACATTTTGTATGAAAAGCTGTATTTTTTTTTGTGAATTTTAATTGTTCTTTTGAGAAAGTTGTTCAGTATCATGGATACAATCACCCCTTAACGTAATGTAAATGTTTACCATAACACCTTGTATAATCAGAGAGAAGAGAACCAATGAAGAAAACCAGTGACTCTGAGACAAAAAAAAACATCTCAAGCTCAATCCTGAACTACTGAGACCAAAATTTCTAAGTAGTTCGGTATCAAACTACTGAAACAAAATGTCTCATAAGTTTGGTACAAAATTACTGTGACAGTCTCAGTAATTCAGTAGCAGTTTGGTACCAAACTAATAAGACAAAAAATAAAAAAGTTACCCTAAACAACTAGGCAATTGGGATTTTTATGGAAACCACACAATGACGATACAAACATATAAAATCTATGAATAAACTTGGATTCGGACACAGGGCCCTAGATTGTCATTCCGGCGGCGTGGTAACCAGTGTACTAACCGGGTCGTCATTTTAAAAGTTTGGTACCCACCTATTGAAACAAGAAAATTCTCAGAAGTTCAGTAGGAGAATAGACGGTAGCAACACGGTGTGGGAGAAAATCTATAACACACATCCAAACAGAAACAAAACAAACTAACCTCTGACCCAAATCCGAAACAAATAGCAATTTGTCAGGACTCGAAGATGTCGTGCAATAAATGTTTGTCTTGCTGGGAATCGAACCCTGAAACTTTTTCAACTGTAGTCTATCTACGTTTGTGAAAATGTAGGATACATTTAGAAAAATGTCTGAAGCTTTTGTCTAAACTGATATCAGTGAAATTACAGCATACCTAGTGATATATCACTATTATGTAATTTCAATATGCTACTCGTAAAAGTGAGTATTGTTACAACGGCTTGCTTAAATGATTGTCTGTAGTTCTAGCAAAGGTTCTGTCTACCGGGAATGGAATAATGGTCGTGATTTTCTAAGATGTTGCTTGTTAAAGCTCGCATCCTTTACAAAGGAATGAGAAAGTAATTCAGTGATAATCGCAGAGACAAAAAAATACCAAAAAGGACAATGTACACTTTTGGTCTACAGTTAAAAATTCAGCTCATTCCGCTTGATTTTAAAGTTAAACCAAGCTTCATACATTTCTGCCCATTCTCCTTTAGACTAACTTCAAAACTTCGTAAAATAAAGTATGTTTAAATTTTTAGGAAAAGGTTTTTTTTATCTTGAGTAATTTTTTTTTATTTCATTTGTCAAATTGTTTTGTTTTACAATTTTCGATGATTAAGTATACCGAGTTGACATTTTATAAAATTATAAAAATATTATTTTTCAAATATAAACTATTTAAATTTCGTAGGATCGTCAAAATGTTTACCTTATCACAAACATCTCAAGGCCAGCGTGAAGATTTTTAAGATAACTCATGAACGAGAAATTGGGAATTAAAGATTAGCTGAAATTTTAAGAGAAAATTCGTGTAGCCGATGCCTACATCGTAGCACTTATATCTTGCTACGAAGCTTTATCATTCCTTTAAAAAATACGGAACAATTTTGATTTTATTCAGATACCCTTCTTATGTTAAAGTTTGTTCAATAATTTAATTTGATTGAGTAATAAATCTAAATCTACATCATTACAATCAAGATAGTAAGTTCTTAAGTTTTTAGAAACATAAAAAGTTAAATCCAATTATTACCCGAGAAAGTTTCAAATATTTTCAGATGACCGCAATATAAAAAAGTTAAACCTAAAATAAATCCAATACCATAAAATTGTATAACTATAAAAAACTTTTTACAAAACTCACATTATTCTCTATCCCAACAGCATTATTTCAACACTAAAATGTCTTAACAAACACGAAATTTAAAATACGAACATCAACACTGTTCAAAATTTAAAATCACTCGCGGCGTTTTTCAGAGGCTAGGTCGACATGTCCGCTCTGTACGGAGGTTTCACGACGAATGCCTGCAGGTGGAACGGAACGATATGAAGTACGCACGACTGTTTAGAGAGAGATGTTTGTTGGAGCTAGTGAGGTAGGGAAACAATATCTTCAATACAATACAAGATTCGCTGACGTACGAAGGAAAGAACAGAACGTCGGAAAAAGAGGTTTTTGAGGTGGGCGTGAAATTGTAAACGGTCAATTGATGAATCTTTTATCTTTACATCAATTAAATTAAATTTAAAAAAATATTTATTGCCTTTCTCATAAGGTACCATATCACAGTTACAACTTCAAAATCGGGTGTAATGGGCCTACATATCACATGAATGACCAAAATGCCTGATCTTGACAATTCATCAACATAGTTAAAATCAGGAATTTTATTATATTTAATATTGTATATTGTAATTTTATATGAATTTATAAATTCCTGTTTTGATTAAAAGATGTGTGTTGTAAAACCACAACGAAAAACTTACCGACTCATGTGGTAGGGTTAAAAAAAACTTCAAAAGCTATCTGTGATATTATTTTATGTTGTGGTCCATTCAAAGTAAGTAGCGATTGGTAAATAATTCACCACCGCCTACTGAAGCAAACTAGAGTCTAAAACTAAAAATCTTTTAACGAAAACAAAGTAAAGTATGAAAATAAAGGCATAACAAATCTTGGCTTCGGGTTTTAATTAATGATTTGAGTCAACTTTAATTAAAAGTCTCTGTACCTTTACGAGGTTTCTGAATTATTCAGGACCTATATATTTTTGGTTTAAAATTTAAATCAAACTTTGACCTTCTGTTTTGTAACTAGAAGTGTGATGATTTGACTTAAGGCCCACACCAAAAACGTTGGAGAGGAACAAACGATCTCATACTTCGTGCAATTTCGCACAAAGGGTTTTCACAAAAGCATAGGACTAAGACGTTTGGATTTACATTTAGACTAACTCAATCAAAAGATATGAGGATTTACAGTCAGTGGTCCGCGCGTATGGAGGAGTGGCGGGTGCTGCTAGTATAATAATTATGTAATAACGATGGTATTTGTACTCGTATCAAAGCCTCTAATCATGGTGTGTACAAGGTGTTAAGTGTAAACAGTTTCATTACATTAAGGTTTGAATGTACTCACGATACTGAACAACTGTCCAAAAGGAACCTATAGGAAATTATAAAAAAAAAAAATTTGGTCTTCTCATACTAAAAGAAATCAAGTGATCGAATGTTTGTATAAAAGTTGACTTTTCTTTTGTGATTTTCATTTAGGTTCTTTGGGGAAAGTTGTACAGTACAATGCCGACTGTCTATACTGATGCCCAATATAGTCTTTTTTAATATGTTGATGGTTTTTAAAGGGGTGAGCAGACCATGAGACTGAACAACTTTCTCTATGGAACCAACATCAAAATCGCGAAAAAAAAACATCTTCAGTCGAGTAGGATCGCAGTTTTGTATGGAGATTTTTATTTGCGATTTAAATTTTGGTCTTATAACGAAATTTGTTCATTTTCATGGTCTGATCTCTCCAAAAAAAAAAAAAAGAGACGGCCCTATATACATCCTCAGTTTTACTATGGGAAAAAGGCTAACAAAAACTTTTTGCGCATTAGTTGACGCAGTTGACGTATAGTTATGGAAATGTTTGTTTGTTTGTTTCTCATAATCTCTAGATTATAGTGGTAACATTAGCTATACCTCATCTAAACGAAGTGTAGCGTAATCGCCGTTGGCGCACATCATGTCTTGGTAAAATATGTTGGGTTTTTTATTTTTATTTTCGTGTTAACATTAAAATAAATAAAAAATAAATAAATAAATAACGCTCACGCTTTCCATTAAAGATGAGACACGCATTGCTTTACATGTGCCGTTTTAAAACCGGAAAAAAGAATCTTAGCAAAAAAGTCAAAACGGTGCATTTTTTATATTTATTTCGTAATTCCGTTTGCATTTTTACCAAATCTATCGTCTGATTAATATAATAAATTAAATTATGTATTAAGAGTGTAATACCGTCAATAAACGTTACCGTTTGGTGGGCCTACAAAAAATTGACTCCTTTGTGAATAACACGTTAGGTGGTATTCAAATTTTAATTTAAGTCGATTAGGCAGTTTAGTTTCCATTATTTACTAAGAGCTTTTTATAGTTCAATTACCGACCTAATTGAATCAACATTAAAGTTGAAAGTATCACAAAAAAAAAAAATAGAAACAAACATTCACACACACGCACACAAACAATAAACGCGTAGTATGTATAAATAAAGCGCGTGGATTCCGACACATTTAACTTTATCGTTCCCATCACCCTTAAGTTTTACGATACTGAGTCGATTTTCGAATGTTTCATTTCTAATTTCAATTTGTGACCGTTGATGTATGTGCGCAGCGATTAATCAAAGGATTAATCTAGAGATCTATTAACCAGATAGGGCAATCGAGTGAACTCATTCGTCCGATTGACAATTGAAAAGTTGCATAATATTGACGGTGTTAATATTCTATGAAGGTAATAAACTTGTAATATATAAGTAGCCGTGTGATTTCCACTTAAAACAGACCACCTCCTTTCCATACATTTTACTCTGATAGGTACCTACAGCAGTTTTGTATGGGACAGCAGATTTTTTTTTCGCGTTTCCTAAGATAGGCTCCATAGTGAAAGTTGATGATCTGAGTTCACCGTTTTAGTATTTGCTAGGCTATCACTTACACCCTGTATTTATGTAATGTTAAGAATCCGTTTTGTATTACTCATACCTAATTTAAATTCCCATTCTACACACTGGTCAATATGCTAAGAACGTAATTCTAAGAACATTTCCATACATTTCAATACATTACGAGCTAACGAGCGGGCTGCCGGCCCAAGGGTCTTGATAATAAAACTTAAAGACTGTTAGCTAATGTCTTTTAATCGAAGAACGTGGGTATATAGTTGACTTTATCTAGGGAGTCATAGACGACCATGGAAGCTCTTCAAACCTAGTTGGTATTAAACCTGTCTACAAAGCCAAAGGCCACGGGTTCAAATCCCGCAAGGGGCAAATTTATTGATTTGTGATGAATAAGAATGTTTGAAACTAATTCAAGACTTTGTATCTATACAGGGTATACAATTAAATACGTTACGTACTTTAGAGGGTTTTTCAGACCAGCAAATTAAACAATTTTCACTGTGGAGTCAATATCGAAAACGTGAAAAAACATAATTTTTCCCTTAAATTAATACTTAATATATCGAATAGAAAATAGATTAGAATAGGTTTCTTCTATTTTTAATAAATTTTATATTTTATAGTAAATACAGGGTACTTACAAAAAATTAAAATTTAAAAATAAAAAATATAAAAATAAAACTAATTATTTCAGACAAATGTCCGTAGCGTTGTTTGTAGAAACATAAATTACTTAAAACTATGTTAGTACACATCATTACACAATTTAATTTGAAATGAATGAAATGAATGAATGAAATGAAATATACTTTATTTACACCATACACAAATTACATTGCACAATAGGAAACAAAACTAATTCTGGTACAAATTAGGCGGTCTTATCGCTAAAAAGCGATTTCTTCCAGACAACCTTAATTTAATTGTTTCAAATATGGAATGAAATACCTCTAAAAACATAAAAAAACCAAATACTCAACATATAAATATAACATAACTCAACAATATAACATAACTCGACGAGTTTGACTGTCCATAATTTCGAAACCCAAAATCCAGGCTACCCTTTCAACAATAACCTAGGCTATCAACATGAGGGCTGAGGTACTTAATCCAGTTATAGTCGCAGCCATTATTTATAGCTCTGATTTAGGATCTAGGCAGAGTTAGGGATTGAAACCGTTTGAATTTCAATGTATTGATACCGGTGTGAAGCCAGTAAACTGAACATCTGTGGGAGTCTCAGTTACAGAAGCTATAAGTACCTTATGTTTACTACTAGGTGCTCAAATTGAAGTGTTATTCTAAATGGGTGCTCACGTTTGATCAGAATATCAAAGATAATCTGGATTTATGCTATTTTGAATAGCTTAGTTGCTCATACTTAAGTGCTATTCGAAATTGACGCTTTTTATGGAATACCTCCATTCATTACATACGAAATAGTTATAGTACTATGTGATACAAATTTGCATATAGATATCGATTGCTCCCATATGGATAAAGAAAACATCGAGAGGAAACCTGTTTATGCTGAAGAAAAATTCTGATGCGTTTGCGAAGTTGCCAATCCGTATTGGGCGCTCGTGGTAGAAAGTCCTACTTATGTTTTGGTAATTTTTTAAGTTATTCGAAAATAAAATTTTACTTGGATTTCAAACAGTTTCCAATAAAGTAATAAAACAAAATTTTCGTCGTCTAGTACCTATTAAAAACTTGTAACAAGACACACCTTTGAGGTTTCAGGATCTAGTACGACGCGGTAAGTGATGGTGAGTTGCCAGCCTTTCATACAAAAAACTCAAACTTCAAAAGGAAAAACACCAAATTAGTTAGTATAGTAACCTCGTGCAAGACCCATCCATGGGGAGAAATGTTGGTCTATCCGTTAACCACACGGTTATACATAAGGCTCTTATCTAAGAAATCCAAGAGAGTAAATAGAACGTAGCGTTTTATGTACAACGGTATTATGTAACTGTATTGAAATAGGCCTTTGAAAGCCTCCAGTTAAACCAAAATCCTTTGGCAGATATTATTGTAATATGAAGCCATTTTGTTTTCAATTTATTTTTATGTTATGCCAGTTGTGCGATTGTATGATGTTATTTCTCTTTTTAGGGTACCGTTAGATTGAAAAGGATAGGTTAGATGATCATTTTGATGTATTTCTTTATGATCGATTAATCAACATAAAAGCTAATTTAGAGCTATCTAATGATGAGCCGTATGATTTTTTGGTAGAATTGACCTCCCATTTGATGATTTTAAAGGTGTCGAACGAAGCATACCTTTTGGATCAACTCACATTTAATGCAAAAGGGTTAAGGGTGCACTTTAAAAAAAAAAAAATATTTTTAGTAAGCAAAATGAACGTTATTTTTACTGAGATAGTATATTATTTCAATTGCCGAATTTGCCAGCCCAGAGGTTGACGGATATTCTGTCACTAACTGACATTAAAAGGAGTCAATTTAACGGTTACGTTTATTGATGGTATTACACTCTAAAAACATAATTTAATTTAAATAAATTAATTTACCATAGTAAATTAAATTATGTTTTCATTCGCCACGCTTGGAGGGTTGGCGTTCGCAGTTGGACTGTTTACTATGAATATTGTGATTAAGCTTGTTTTCTAGCTATTCTGTATTATTAGCTAGAGAGACTGACATAAAGGTAGATCTACCAGATAAACTAAGAATTTATGATTATTTTGTGTAGTGATTCTGCATGGCGATTGCTTTAATTATACTGAAAATCATAATTAAATGACCAATTTTGATGTAACTTTTGAATAATTAATTAATCTAATCATTAGTTAGAATAGTCGTTTTACTATGATTTTGAATTTAGATTTAAATTAAAAATCAGATTTTATATCCCTTGACATTTTATTCATTTTACCTATACGCTAAGACTGTCTAAAGCCAGAAAAGACCGATAATTCCTTGTATTTTTAAATTAAACCACACAGTCTCGAATTTCCCGGGAATCCCGGGACTGGGGTTTGAGAATCCGGGACTGGTCCCGGGACCAAAAATGCTACCGAGACCGAAATCCCTAGTTTTCACACGTGTTTTAAATCAGACGAAAGATTCGGTAAAAATGCAAACGGAATTATGAATTAAATATGAAAAATGCACCGTTTTGACGTTTTTGACGTTGTCAGAAGCATTACTGCGACTACCAACAATTTTTTCCAACTACCAACAACAAGCATATAGTTGTAGTAATGCTCACTTTTATCATTTTTAGGGTTCCGTACCCAAAGGATAAAAACGGGACCCTATTACTAAGCCTACGTTGTCCGTCCGTCCGTCCGCCCGTCCGTCTGTCCTACCTATTTAGGGCTGTAACTTTTGAACCGTAGTAGCTAGATAGTTGAAATTTTCTCAGATTATGCGTTATTACGACGGATTTGTTAACGAATAATAAAAATGTCAAAAAATTGTATATTAAGGGGATTCTCAACAAGAAACTAGTTTTTATCAACGTTTTTTCTTCACGCTCTATCGTAAAAACGGTAATACATGCAAGCGTCAAACTTAGTGTGATTATAGAGCATACTTTACAAAATAACAACAAATACTAGAAACCGGCCAAGTGTGAGTCGGTCTCGCGCTAAAGGTCCCGGACAAAAAAGTTATTTTTTTTAAGTTAGTAATGTTGTGTTCTGTAAGTGGTGTGGTACGGAACCCTCGGTGCGCGAGTAGCCCGACTCGCACTTGACCATTTTTTTAAGTTTTAAGACTGGAAAGACGTGTCAAGAATTGATAGAAAGCTATGCTATCGCCCATTAAAATACTGCATAAGAATCTATCCTTTACTCACCTCATAAGACACTATCTATCTATCTATCTATAACGTCACGCCTCTTTCCCAGTGGGGTAGGCAGAGACCAGGGCGCGCCACTTACTACGATCTTTACATACCTCTTTTGCCTCATGCACATCCATACATCTCTTCATACATGCCCGTCGGTTTCGAGTACTCCGCACCTCCCCTTTTTGTAGGACGCAACTGATTTGATCAGCATACGTCCTACGAGGGCGCCCTCTGCCGACACTTCCACTCACATTAGCAACATATATCTCTTTCGTACATCTGCTGTCACTCATCCTTTCCACATGACCAAACCAACGAAGCATACCTTTCTCTATTCTTGTCACAACATCTTCTTTCAATTTACATCGATCTCTTAAGACACCTACGGGAAAAAATGGGGTGGTCCGTTCTAGTACTCATGGCAAACAAAAAATCTTTTGATATTTGAACGGAACCCCGAGAACGAGCATAAAGGCAACAAAGGGGTAGTTTGCCTTCACTAGTTTTAAGTTCACTTTGTTCGCTTTGTTTTCGTATATTTTTTCTCGTAACTTTTCCTCGGGATGAAAAACTATGATTAGGAATGAAGTAGTTGGCCTGTACATAAATGTAAAGACTTCGTGATGAAAGCCTTTTGTTTCTACAAATGTAACTATGTTCTGTATGACTAATAATAAAAAATATTGCAACTTAGCCCAGTCAATTTACCGAGTTTTGTTAGGACGGGTGGGAAGTTATTATGAATGGGACTTTTAAACTGTAACCACACCAGTTTCTGAAAACATGATATTCACTACGCAACATAGAAATCAAAATTGTATCTCCCAGAAGACTTTGTACTTAATTTTATTAATAAACATGCACTCATTTTATTTTTATTTTACAATTATGACTGAATGAATTAAAAAATGAGTTATTCCTTAGAAAATACAAATAATTTTTTTTTAAATCAAAACGAAGGCTTCTTTCAGTAAAATTTCCTATCCTACTAATATTATAAACGCGAATGTTTATTTCTGATGTATGGATGTTTGTTACTCTTTCACGCTAAAATGGCTAAACCAATTTCGATGAAACTTGACATATAGATAGTTCTTATCCTAGAATAACACTTAAGCTACATATTATTATATGTCCACGCAGACGGAGTCGCAGGCAAAAGCTAGTATACAAATATTTCTGGTACTTTCCTTCCGTATGACAGCCGTAGGACACCCTGTATACCTGCCCCCCGCTCCTAGCCCCGCTCAAATCGAAAATATCTCCCCCCCACAACATTTGCACTCTGAAAAAGTCACGTACATTTTTGTCTGACTAATGCTGATCAGATCAGTGACCTCCACACAAATACTATGCAACAAACCTTATTTTATAGTCTCATATTAAACAAGTTCTCTATAAAAAAGGTTACTATAAAGTCGATGATTATTTGAATGACCAAAATGGTCTCTAAAATTTTACACTATGATGCAATATTGTATTTTAATTGTACTTTATACATTTTGTTTTGTTTAAAAGATGTGTGTTGTAGAGTTTCTGGCCGCATCTTTTCTCAACGCATAGTACACTTTCCGACGCGGTGGTAGAGACAAAAATGACGTCAATAAGCTATCTAAGTATATGATATTACTTTGAATAAAAAAATTTGAATTTTTGAATCATACTACCGGAATACGACTTACCTATATTCCACGACTAAACCAGAACAATTGGATCGAACTCCCACTAGCCTGAGGAAGAATTTCTTTTTCCCTTCCCATTCTGGAAAAGGATTATTCCATTGGTCCAGTTTGTAAAAGTAGTACAGCATTAGCATACTAAAAAGTGGTTCTCCTTTCTCGAAATTATAGTGCTTGTTGCAATTGGCTTAGGTATACATTTTTCATTGTGAATTTTCCCGATTTTGTATTTGATCATAATCAGACATTAATTTTACTTTTTGCAAAAATTCTCAGCGCCTTCAAATTCTGCGTGTCTCGTTTTCGTCTTGCATATAAGATTTTACACTGTCGAACAAAATCCTGGTTTTAATTAAATTTTTTTAAATTAAATCTTTATTTATTCAGATGACTATGTGATGTGATCCATACAGGGTTAGTACAAATAAAACAAAATAAAATAAAACCTTACAAACGAAGTTAGTACTTAATCACTGAGATTTAGTCATCTCGACGAAGTGCCTCATTATAACAAACAAAATAAATTAATTAATAAACTTAATTTATTTATTTTGTTTGCTTTGAAATTCCTTAGGAAATATATGCATTTTTTAAAGTATGTAAGTAGATTCATTTAAAAAGAAATTTAACTTTTCTACATAAGTTCGTTCGCGTCATATTTAAGAATTTTTTACTTACTTACATACATAAACTGACTACTCTCTGTATCGGGGTGGTCAGGAACATTGCTACAAATACCAAATTATCTTTTCAAGCATACACCGTTAAAGCAATGCTTACTTTTATCAATCTGAAGGTTTTGGGCTGGAATGCCGTATCAATTATTGGTAACATGAGGCTTAGATTTTTGCCCACAAAGCACTAGTCGCCTCATTATGTCACCCATGGAAAGAAATGGGGTGGTTCACCCTAAGCCGGAATCAACACAGCGCAGGATAATGTGTGATTTTTATTTATTTATTTATCTTTTAAAAATAAAAATACACAAATAATTTAAAAAAAAAAAGACTTTAGTTTCTCATCATTGTGTGGTGCTAAGAGAATAACAATATAATTTAAAAAACATAAAAGTTTTTGCTTACAGTAAAATAATAGTAATGAGGTAGGTAGTACATTTACATTGCTTATCAGTATTATTTTATAGACAGGAGTTGATAATCAGATGGTAACAACAAGTTAGATTTTTCAATACAAGAAATAAAGAGACAAATAAATAATTTTTAATTTAATTTAATTTAATTTAATTTAAATAATGTAAACAAAGTACCGAGTTTACAATATTTCAATTGTGGCTACAAGTAAATGGCGACAACCACTTAACGGGTGCATTGTAAATTCCACTCCAATTAATTTAAATTTCACGATAAATTAAATTAAAGATGAACAATTTATAAATTTCATGCACGCACAGCACATCGTATTAACACGAAAATTGATGAAAAATTTCAAAAAGCACTCAGAACTAAAAAGTGGCCAGTCGTTTCTTGTTAAACCCATGTTTATGGTGTGATAATCAAATCGGTCACGCGACTTAATTTACCATTGAAACTCGATGTGTTCTCGATAAAAACTTTTACTAAACTTGTGCATGATTTCAGATAAATTATTATGTTAATTTAATTTTCATACTTTTAAATAATTGGTTTTTTGCTGTGACGAAGAACAGAAACTATGTTTTGAAAGTGTCGTAACCTCAAGAATAATGTAATGTATTTTTTTCATAAAACTGAGCCTCTACTGAAAAATGAAACCACTACAATTGGATACCACTCTACTTTTACCACTTTTCACTCCAGGCAAAGTTTTATGACAAAACGCATTATTTTTAGGTATAATGCAAATGGCTGAGCCCCGTAGGAAGCTAGAAAGCTACACGGACGGTCGTGTAGATTGTGAGCTAAGTCAAATTAATGTGATAAAGAGATATGATTATGTGAACTTTTAAGTGTTTTTTTCTGAAGTCTGAGATCGTGTGTGTCGTATGGGCTGATTATGATAGGCTTTCTTTCTTCTGTTGAGCCATCGAGGTGAGGACATTCAACCAGGATGATAATGATGGTATTCATTGTGACATAAAAATAATGTAGCTGAAGTCTGCAGAAATCGCTTTACCTACTTTAATCTTTTTAAAATTTTGATCAAAAATTATGACGTTTTAAAATAATAAAAACTCATTTGTTTTTCACCAGTTTACTTCCATATCGTTCCAATTTTGAATACCATAGTAAACGCCATTTATTTTCGAACAGAACTAGTGAACCCATACAATAATAATTAGCACTCGCGCCAATGAAGTTCACGGGGTCGCAATTAAAATTGAAAACGACCTGTTTTATGATGTAACATTTTATTTATTCATGACGTATTTTGTCGCCAAAAAGGCAACACAGCAACACTCAATCGCTGTAACGAAAATATCTTCTAAAGATTTATTATTAGCTTATAGTACATTGTAGGTACTAGAATGGTTACTTCCTGCTTCTCACTAACTTCAGATACCGGACCTCACCTCACCCCCGCTCTTCGAGGGTAACTTTGGGGGGCCGAGAAGAAAGATATACTAACCGCGCGCGGAGGGCGCTGGACGTCGCGGTACGTTGCGACGCGTCGCTTGTGCCAACGACGTTGTTTCTGTTGCAGTACAATTAGCATGAGATCGTTAATTATGAAGTGCCTGGGGTGTGTCAACGGCCGAGACCCGTAACGACTTCAAAACTGAAAAGTAAAAAACCGAAGTCTTTTAAATTCGTATTTATAAGAACATTGATTTCTTTTATCGAAGTCGCTGTGTAGTGGCCCCCCCCCCCCTATGATCCTGGTCACGGCACCACGTGTGATGGCCCCCCCCCCCCCTATGATCCTGGTCACTCGGAAGCACGTGTGATGGACCCGCTGCTCCCTGCCTTTATATGATATATTATATATAGGAATGTATATGTACACGTATGTACATGCCACTGCGTATGTAGTGGTTCGCCTTTGGCCATGTGGCTTTATCGTGATCGTCTAATTTCAATGATAATTGAGAATAATAAAATTGTCTTGATTAATTGACTGTAAATGAAATGAATTGAGCCTTAATATTACTTATTCACTTGTGAATGTAGTTTCTGAGAAATATGTATCTTGCCAATAAAGGTCAATAATGGACACGATGTTGAGCGTGTAGTGGCCCCCCCCCCCCTATGATCCTGGTCACGGCACCACGTGTGGTGGACCCCCCCCCCCCCCTAATGATCCTGGTCACGGCACCACGTGTAGTGGCCCCCCCCCCCCTATGATCCTGGTCACGGCACCACGTGTGATGGCCCCCCCCCCCCCCTATGATCCTGGTCACTCGGAAGCACGTGTGATGGACCCGCTGCTCCCTGCCTTTATATGATATATTATATATAGGAATGTATATGTACACGTATGTACATGCCACTGCGTATGTAGTGGTTCGCCTTTGGCCATGTGGCTTTATCGTGATCGTCTAATTTCAATGATAATTGAGAATAATAAAATTGTCTTGATTAATTGACTGTAAATGAAATGAATTGAGCCTTAATATTACTTATTCACTTGTGAATGTAGTTTCTGAGAAATATGTATCTTGCCAATGAATATAAACTGACTTTTCTATTGAGAGTAAAATCTAGGTCTCAATCTAGATTAAGCAAACTTCATCTGTCTGTACAACAGGTAAATAAATGTATTAATTAGAATAGCTAAGTCCAAAAGTTATCGAGTATGACTTCCGAAGCATATCACTCCCTTTTGGATCGCAAATCAAGGAACCAGCTGGTGTGTTCTAAGTCGTGATATACTTGGCCTTCATAGGTGGTTATTGTCAAGTGGACCTACTGGGTTACTTGCCCCTTTCAAGAACGCTTGCGGCTAACAACTTGGCTGGTGTAGTGCTTTCTGCCCTGCCCACCTTGATCACCTCTCTACTTAATTTAGTTGCCTAGGTTAGACCTGGCAATCGAGCTGTCTTTGTATGTTATATATTCTTTTGATGAAAGTGTGCACCCTATATTTCTTTTATAGGTATCTTTTGTGTGTTTGAATATAGAGATCAGCTGAGCGCTTTATTATTATGAGTACTATTAAAGAAGTGATCGCGACTCCAACCTCTTATGAAGGTGCCTGCGTTCAACAATGTTTTGGACTAGCAATCGTGACCTTTGTCACATAAATCTTTGCTATTATAATCAAAAGTTAATAGTTTGCTGTATCTAGGTTCAGACTGAGTTATCTAGGAATTAATAGGTAAAATTATATATGCAAACAAATAAATCTACTCTCGAGTTTTTGTAAAATGATTGTGTGTTATTTAGAGAAAAGGAGAGCTCTTTGAATTATCTAATGAATCTAATGGTTATTGACTCTATTATAGCTTTTGTGAATATCAGTTATTTATAATGATATGAATAATTGAGACATATAGGTTTCTGGGGTGTAGATAATGGAAAATACCACAATAAAAGTTAATAATGTTCATTTATTTAATGTTTTTGAATTTACTCGAAACTGTTTGATTATTTAATCTTATAAATTCGATGAACGAATTTATATGACCTTTGAACGGTTCCTAAGGCCCAAAGCTAAGATAAAGGGAAAACCATTCAAAGAAAGAAAAAACCCTTTTGGCCATATCATGATAATAACACATTTAATATTATGATTAATTTGTTAATCCTGAAATGTTATCGACTTCTAGGCGAATTTAATTGATTTCTTTCATTAATCCAATATACTTTCAATTCAATTTAGGCTTGTGAGATATTAGACAATCATGTATTTTATTTCAGGATTAACCACATAGGTACACAAGTTATGCAATACAATGTCAGGAAACGGGTTTATTATGAGATAAGAACGGAATTAGTAACTTTGTGTGAATTGACACAACTGACTTTAAATATCATTGTATAATGTATGTATTTATATTTAATCTCAACATTTAATTCCTCTTAATAAACCACGCCCTCAAGTGATAAACTTAGCTGCGTTATATAGGTATTCCTCTACACTGAATCTATGTTTATTCAAGAAAGTGGCCACTTCCAATCTATAAAATTACTCTACTCAAAATACTTTGAAACTTCTTAGAAGGGTTTACAAAAATCACCCTCTTCAATATCAAACTCAACTGTACTCTCCCAGAGTCAAAACAAGTCTCCCTTGCATTTTTCAAAATGCCCCTCTCTTCTCCTTCTTACACCAAACCCTTAAACATCTTTATACAAAACTATATCTTATTTCCTAGTACAATAACGCTCCAATATCTGCGCATGAGTTTAAATCCTTTGTTAATTTGGGTGGTCATCTATTATTGGTCGATTTCTCTGTCCCGAAGTGGCGCTACGTCTCAAGTGATCCCATTGGACGTCCCGTTGGTCCATAGCAACGCCTCCCGCGTGCGCAGAATTTCCAGATACTAGATTTGAAGATGCAGGGCAGATTGCCTGCAACTGTAGAACTATTTGATCTGGAATGTATGAGAAAACTCTGTAAGATTATCTAGGTCTAATTAGTTATTAGACCCTTCGTTCTTCAAGTATAAGTTTGCATAAAACTTATAGCGAAATAATAACGTGTAGGGTTTTTTTTTTCAACCATCTGTGTTCCCACGATATCCCGATAGACGCTATGCTTTATGACCTACGGTCCGAGGTTCCCTTTTGTTTTGAGTTATTTATTACATTTCCTGTTAAATTATTTTAAGTTAAGGGACGTCTTTGATTTTTTTAAACTATTGTTTTATTTGCTTCTTTGTTTCCAAATTTTAGTTTTTATTTTCCTTCCATCCATCTTAGTTACGTTTATGGCTTTGGAATATAAAAGAAATGTTATTCCAAATTTTAGTTTCGAATTTTATGTATGCCAGATGTGACCGTTGGCCTTTCCTAAAATCTACTCATGTACTTACTTCTATCTAACTATGTTATGTATATATAGGTCTGCCCTTTACCATCACAGCTGTCAAGCTGTTTTGATTCATGACTGGGCTTGAAGATTTTTTTTTGGGCTTGATTTGACACCTGTAATAGTATTATTACTTTTGTTTAGTAGGTAAACTGATAAAGTCAACTTTATCCTTTATTGTTTTCTCCTCCAGGAGAAAACCAACCACGATCGACAACTGATCCAATTTAACTTTATATAAAACTATTATGTGCGCGACGTGCGTTACAATGCGGCTTTTTTTTATTTTTTTTTGTCAGAATCCATCGAGGATTCTCGCGCAACAATCTACCAAAGTTTCATCGCAATCGGATGTACGGTTTAGGAACGCATAAGGGACAAACAGACACACATATAAAGACAAGATTATTCCACAAAACAGTTCCGGCATTTCTTCTAATTTTCGTAAAAAACAAAAATTTTCAACATTTTTACTTTATTAGCAATTTTGATGAAATTTCCTCGCAAGAGCGCGGAATTTATCTAGCGAGACCTTTTGGAAAAGGTTTACGACTATGACAAGAAGGCGATGAACTATAAAACCTTATGTACCTACAAGCCTGGAATAAAACACCCTGTTTTATGTGATACAATCGACGTACTTATTTCGTTCGAACAATAATGGTCTTTGTTAGTGTAAGAATAAGTTTTATAACAAGCATTAAGTATACTTATCAAACCTATTGTCAAGCTTTTTCTTTCATCCCAAAAAATATAAATATTAATAGAATATCTAAATAAATAAGTTCACTCGCCTTATTGAGGAGTTATACTCTTATTAACCGTTCGGAGTGTTCGTCAACCATAATTATGTCTCAAAAGTGCACGACTTTAATGATAAGAAGGTACAAACACGACTCAAAACTTAGGCATTCCGTAAAGAATTGTCTTCTTCTCCACTATTTTTACTTCTCTGACTCGGGGAATATGTTTGTGAGCATAATAATATGTTCTTTTTCCTTCTGAAACAGGTAGTTTGAAGTAATGATCGCATCGAATCAAGCCTGCAATCATTTTCCCCATCCGGCGGTCTAGTATTTATCTTTAAACTTTCACTTTCATAATTATTTATTATCTTATACAGGAAGATTTTTTTATCACCATCCAAATTTTAATAAAATGTTTGTTTATGAAAAAAAATCGATACGTGTTTTTTCTTTTAGTATCGCTCAGTACTAAAATATTGAGATATGACTACGCAAAAATGTCTTAAGAAAAACAATTCGACTGGACACAGTACGCACCTACCTGTGCCACTACCACTCGACCCGATTTCGCGCGCTTTTTCGAATTTAGATATTTGCTTTTCAAGAACGAAACTAAGGAACGAATCTCTGTGGCCAGTAATTTTCTTTGGGTCAGAGCCTTATAATTTTTAGAAAAAGTTTATTATGTGTCATTGTGTCATTCAAAGAGTACTTTATTATAACCGTGTCATTGAACAAAAATAAACAAAATAAGGGACTAGTATAACATTTTAACAATGTTTTGAAAGTCTTGTGTGTTCCTGTTAAGATTACAATGCGTGGGACTCTGAAGCAAGGGCTCCGCCCCCCGGTCCTGCAGCACCCGATCGGTCGGTACGAATACGAAACTCGATGACCAAGCTTTATGGCAAATTCTGTAGGATAAAATTTTTAAATGTGCAATTTTGACCTGCCCTTTTTTTTAATGAAATGGGTTCTATAAGTGAAACCAAACATGTAGAAAAAATTTGGATGGTGATAAAAAAATCTTCCTGTATATATTATAATTATTGTCTTTTCATTTTAATTTAATTATTTATTATTATAATTATTATCTTAATCATCCTGACAAAAAATTAGGCTCATAACCTTTATAATATGGGAACCGTCGACCTCTATACACAGATCCCAAGGAACACCTAAGCTATATAGCAGCTGTACAGTAGCCGCATTAAGGAAATTTCCTGTATGCAGCTACTGTACTGCTGCTATATAGCTTGCGTGTTCCTTGAGATGGAAGGCTAGTTCAAGACCACCACGATTACAACACAATCAATATCTTTTTTCGAAGGCTTGTGCCGTGGAGTGAGATGTCTATACAGTGTACTTTCTCAATAATAATTATGCTGATGATTTTAAGGGGACGATCAACTTTTGAACTTTGAACAGCTTGCTCTATGATATCAATATCGACATCGTGAAAAAATCTGCTGTTCCCATTGACTTACCAACTACGTGGACGTAGGATCCGCGCTTAAAAGTGTCTGAACCAAAAGAGCACCAAAACTTAAAAAGAGAACCAATTACGCGACAGTCTTCGTTTGATCGGCCGACTAGGGGGTAGGGGCACGCGCGGGGGCGCGGCGAGCACCATGCCCCAATGGGGGAGTGGGATGGAAAAAATTTCAGCATATTTTTCAATGTTTTTAGTTAGTTTATATATACTTTGGTTTGTGTAGTTTAGTCTCGGACACTTTTTTCGAGAATTTTGTACTTACTAGACCTGGCGTCCATCAATTTATGGCTGTCCCTCGAGAAAGTTTTCAGTTTTGTATGGATTACCCGATTTTTTTTTTTGCGATTTCGTTATTGGTTGTTTTTTGGTCCAATAGAGAAGATTGGACTGATTATCCCCTTAAAAACCATGAGCACATTAAGAAAGACGAAATATAGGCTAATAGATATTACCCAACTGTTGTTAAGATTTGTCTGAACAACTAATAATTCTGACTGCATCTCCTGTACAGCCAAGATAAGATAATACGAGAGAGAAATGAAAAATATATTAGAAACCCAAGATGGCGAGGTCTAGCTCGCCTCCAGTAGATAGGTAGCAAGGGAAATCTAGAAATCAATCAATACCTAAGTAGTACCTACGAGGTCTTAGGTATTCTTGATTTGTTTCTCCGTTCATTCACTGTAAAATTATATTATTTAATAAACAATTGGGGTAGATAAAAGCCTGGTGATAAGAAGAACAGAATAATTTATAGCACAGTTATACATAATGTTATTATCTATTCAAAATATCCACATCCAGTATGACAGCCTGTTGTCACTTTTGGACAGATGGTAGACACATTGATACGCTACGTATATTAAAATTCGTAGTTTACATTCCAAGAGAGACCAAGAGGACGTCCGAAGACTAGATGAATGAACACCGGTCATAGTGAAATGGCCGAGTGCAATGTCTGCGTAAACGATGCCAGTGATAGGGCAAGTTGGATAGGACAGACACGGAAAGCTTGATCCTGTCATCATATAGGATTAATCTGCCAGGAGGAGAGAGAGAAAGTTCGCATTGTTAAAGGTGTTAACTGTAATGCTATGTAAAATTGTTGTTTTTATTTCCTCATGATGTTTTTGTTCACTGAAAAGCTAATAGTATTCTATAAGTCTTACATAGTAAGTTAAGTATGTTAATAGGTTGTGGGATTCAAATACCTCCTCACACGAATAATGGTGAGAGGGAATGAGCCATAACCCAATTGGTAGGAGTTGTATAGAGGCTGTTATCGAACCACCGACCACTATGTGGAAGGTTGCAAAATTAATCTTTTGTGGGAATCGTCAGGGAGTTTGAGGGTGGTTTCAAATCAATGATTTTTTCCAAAAAGGACAAGTGCATAGCACCCTCAATCGAAAGAAATGCATGGAAAGATGTATGAATGTACAGGGAGGTCAAGTGTACGGTTTGGTAAAATAGACGAATAGTGAAAGTGGACCGATTAGGAAAGTGGACCGATAGTTCCGGTGGGAGTATTTCATCAGTCTGGTCCATCAGTCTGGTCATGTATATTTGATTTGAAGGGAAACTGACTCGAGATTGACCCGACTAACATGGTGCTTCAGTACATCAGTTTCCCTTCAAATCAAATAAACATGACCAGACTGATGGACCAGAATGACGAAATACTGAACGTGTAACCGGGCTCTTAATGAGGCTTAAGAGGTGTGTCAGAGTCGTAGCGTGTGGCGGTCCGTGGTGTCGCCTACCCCCATGGGACAATGGCGTGAGCTTATGTATGTATGTACTCATGATAAATCTCTCTATCAATTCTCTCTAACATTATTTTTATAATAAACAAACTCAAACAAAAGGTCTGAACAAGGTAAACCAATCATTTTCGTACCCTGTGTAGAACCATTTCAATTTCACACGTGGGCGTTACACATTGACTATGAGATACGATTTCATTTGAAATGCTTTGCAGCAAAATTACGTGTCGTGTGATAATAGCTAGACATAAATATCACAACTTTACCGACTGCTCTCAAACGGTGAAGGAAAACATCGTGAAAAAACCTGCATACGCTGAAGAAGAAATTCTGAAGTATAGGTATGTGATGTCCACCAATCCACATTATGCAGAGTGGGACGTATACAGGGTGTAAGTGACAGCCTAGCAAATACTGAAACGGTGAACTCAGACCATCAAACTGAACCACTTTCACTATGGAGCCTACCTCAAGAAACGCGAAAAAAATCAGCTTTCCTATGCAAAATCGGTGTACATACCCGACGACTAAAATGAAAAAAATCTTTGCCGTAATGATTTATAGACTCTAATTTGTTTTCTTAGCGTGCTCGATATAAATGAACTTGTATTTTTAGAAAATGCCTTCGTAGAAAACTTAGATGAACTAAGTCAAGTAATAAAGTCTAACCGTTCCAACAATGTGACCGCATACCTGGCGAAGGAGCAGGAAGTCGGCCACGTGGCACCGGAAGTGCTGAATGTACGGCACATTGTTAATAAGGGCGGGGGAGATCCGGTCGCCATTTGAAAAGAGAATTATGGAATAAAGGCGCGGACCAGAAAAGACGTAATGTTTTTACCTCTTTCTAACATTTTATGTTTGTTTATTGTATAGGTTTCATATGTTTATGGGATCAATGAAACACATTAATGTATGCTTATATTTTTCGCCTTTGAAGAGCTTATGTACTTACTTATGTTGCTACAATTGAGTACGTATTCACACGACACACAAAGTTTCATCATATCAAACAAACAGACTGACAGAAAAATCTCATGTTTGGCAAATTGGAGTCCTAAATACCATAATATTAACCTTTTTTTTTATATTTTCAGTGTACAAACATACCATAATAGTAACTTTAGTAACCTTTTTTTATATATTTTCAGGGTACAAACACACTTCTATGTTTTATAATAGTGTAATAGAATCAATCAAACAATAAATAAAAAATAGTGTACAAAAAAATTACATAGACAAATAAAAATATCAAGACACTCATACCCGAGTAAACAAACACGTCCACTGTCCAGAGAGAGGTGGTCCATAAACACTAATTATAAAGATAATAGTACTCTGAGACTTCAACAATAATTTAAGCTGAAAGTAAATTAATTTCAACTCTAAGATAAAATAAAAAGAGAGAAAATTGTCTTTGTGAAACAAAACCTGGATTGAAAAGTTGTTGATGGAAGAGCAAAGTTTTCAATTACTAACTAAACAGCTACTTTCGTAAAAGAGAACTGGGATCTAGGTCGCGTTCAAATTCAGAATTATCAGTGTCCTTTAGGTAACTGAAACAGTATTTTTAGTTATAAAATAATTTTCGCTATCATTATAATAGACGACCTAGACAGAATTAACTAGCCTAAGTGAAGGAAAGTTAAGGTTGATGTCGTGTCGTATCAAGAACTCAAGACACTAGCGGAAAAGAGACAGGATTAGCGAATACTCCATAGACAAGTGCGTAGCTCTTAAATAAGATGATGATGATCATGATGATCAATTTTCGGGGCGGGCGGGGCAAATCGCTCGCAGAACTGATGGCCGATGGAGCCGAAGAGTTCTCGAGGGGCGACCGCGTACTGGACAGCGGCGGAAACCCGTTGGATGAGGACAACGCAGGACCGCTCGTTGTGGTGATCCTTGTATGGGGGAGGTTTTTTTTTTTTTTTTTTTTTTTTATGTCTTAGATGATGATGACCCCATTTTCACCGCAACGAAGTCGGGGATAAAATATATTTTCCTCAATAGCAAGAAGACGTATGTTTCCATATTAAAATGAATATTTAAATTGGTTAAAAATTCTTTAATCTCACGTTCCGTCCAGGAATCTTTTTCTCTCTCATTCCTCATTCAAAAAAGCCGTTTAGAACGGAATGAAACACCTTGTACATTTTAAGTTGGACAATAGAATGTAATTCAGTGTTATATTGGGGCAGGTGATTTAGCATAAACTCTTGGGTCAGGGGCATTGTGGTTGACAAAAGCGGGAGGGACAAAAATAAATTGTTTTAAAATTGTTGTTGACTCCATGAGACATCAATGAATGTCCATCATGTTAGGTAACTAATAAAGGTATACATTTTGCGTGTTTGTAGATTTAAAATATTTGAAATACTTACAAAAATACTAAGTACTACTTACTTTTAAGTACGATTTGTTACACCACTGGCTTTTCGGTGAAGGAAAACATCGTGAGGAAACCAGCATGCTTCAATTTCAAGGCATGTATTGCCCACTGTCCATTACAAGTGGCGACGGGCTCACTCCCCGTCACATTGGACAGAGTTACGGTACTAGTGAAACGTGGATGTTCTGAGGTTTCAAATTATCTCTGACTACCCCTCGGGGAATATAGTTGTGAGCATATGCTGAAATACTTACATTAACAAAAAAATTATAATGGGGTGAAGGATAAGACTTCTACTTGTTTATTGCTTCCCTTTTCTGGCCTGAGCATCTTGCATCCACATATACCGCCCGCAACTATCTTAAGGTATATCGTCAACTCATCGTGCCGCCGGAAAACCCAAACTTCTCTTCTCTTCCCTCGGCCACTACTCGGACAATGCTTTGCTTTCTGCCGTCACCTCCACCTTGCCATGTGTTCTGCCCATATCCATTTGAGCTCCTTGATTTACTGCGTCAGATTTCCGCATTTGGAACTTTGTCTTAGAGCTTGATGCCGAGCATATCACGCTCTATGGCCCTTGGTTCGACTCTCACGTTGTGCACAATTTTTTTTGTGAGTGTTCATGTCTCAACACCACAGGCGAACATTTTTCCCACGTTAACCTATGGTGCTGAGTGCCGAAATACATTGGATGTACAAACGTGTTTTAAGGCATTGTGGAGTCTTTCGTGAAGATTTGATATGTAGAGTGAAGATTTTGTAGGTTAGAAGACAAAATCGCTCTCGCTGCCTTTTCCGCTCAACCCACCAAACCCCCACCTGAATTCAAGGTAAAGCAGCAAAAACCACAAGGGCAACCATAAACTTTGATTAGATTTTGTAACACGCCGCCGCCGAGCACATTAGAATGCGTGAATTGTGAGTTGGGGTAATTGAATTTTCTAGGTCATCGCCTCAGATTTCGTTAGTCTTAACTCTTAAGATATGCATTACGAAGGCAGGGGTTTTCGTTGTCTCGAATGAAAATGTAATTTATTCGTAACTTTTTTTTTGGGGTAATAATTTTGCGTTTCTGTGTGAGGTGTGATTTTTTTTACTGTAATATTAAATGTGTTGGTTTTAAAGTAACGCAAAATTGCAAAGAATATTATTTTTTGATAAAGATTAAGATGAACTTTTCAGTTGTAAATAATTTATTATTATGATTGATTTCAATAGTGTATGAAATCAGATTTTAGTCACATATTACCAGAATTATTTTCTAGCAAGGTCTACCAAAATGAATAGTTGTCACACATACCTTCTACCAATATAGTAAAAGAGGCTATATTTTCCTATCCGTGTGAGACAATATTCCGAGAAATGTATGGAACATACAAGATCTATCATGGATTCTGGGAAAACGTTTCTATAAATTATTATGAAAAGGCTGTTGACCTTTACACGAATCGATCCATAAACGGCCTTCCGATAGTAAAACATAAAATTATCGTAAAAACGGTTGTTTACCCGTAAATAGGAACGTGGATTGTCACGCGCAGGGCTGACTTTCATAAATAATATTATAGAGACTTTCCCGTGACTATGCTCATGATTTAGAATTATTTTTTGTGTAGACTTGTTTCACTTCCCACTTAAAATGTGCAAAGGGTTTTTCTAGTTTAATAACATGGAAAAGTTTTAAGGAGTTTTTATTTTATACCATCTCCTTCACGTATTTTTTAACCTATTCAGCGCCAAAGTCTGATATATCAGACGTTTAAGTTTCGTGCCCTCGCCGCCAAAATCCTTTTATTTTTATCACAAATAAACTTATCAATGTAGATACGTATATGTTTTCCAGATAGTGACAAATTGTGGGTTGTGGCGTGTGATGAGCGTTTTCTAAATAAATCCGTGGCGTGGAAAGGGTTAAATCAATGATAGAGATAAATAGGCAACTAAACTTTTGGGGTGTAATTGTTCCTAAAAAAAATGCACACATACACAAAGAGCTGATTGTCAACCTCCAGTAATGGAGAGAAACCCAAAAAGAAAAAGCGTAAAACGAATGTTTCGAAAAACACAACAAAATTAAATAATCTGACGGACAAACTGTATCTTTATTTTCTTCGTGATAAGAAATGTGCCTAAATAAAAACAAATAGCCGTCGCGTTTATGGCCTACGCATGCTATTTGTTTCACCTGTAATTTGATGTATGAGCAGTAAGAGAAAAATAAAGCATTTACCCACTACGTGATTTGTGCGAATATAGTCTTTTAGTTTTTGGTGTAATTTTAAATCATAACGTACGAGTATGTTGCCTTTGTAACATTAAATTAAAAATGTCCATAGGTCTCAAAATATTTTATGCTATACGAGAAAAAAAATCTGTCCCATATATTTCCGTCGAGTCGGTGCAGTTTTGTATGGGACAGCAGATTTTTAAATTTTTGCTCGATGTTGGCTCCATAGTGAAAGTTGATCAGTTTGATGGTTTGACATGGTCGTGCACCCTGTATAAGTTACATTTTAAAACTGTCCACAGCATAGCACATGACCAACGCCAAAAAACAAACATTTAAAAAGTAAAAAATTATTCGGTCACCTAGAATTTCTGATGTTTAAGATTTTATGCTTTAAGAAGATTTTAGGTCAATTAATGCTTCGGGGACTTCGGGGACCGCTATAAAATGACAATTGTTTTTTTTTATCGGCCGTCATCTGCGGTCCCCAAACTAGATACTCTTTCTTACATTGTACCCCAGGTGCGTGTTTGTTTTAGCGTTGTTTTTTTTTGTAATTTAATGTTATTTCGTAATTTTTTAAGTAACTTGAAACTACTGAACCCATCCACCCGTTTAACCATTTGGAAGCTACGATGCCACATACTGATAGACAGGCAGAGGCGTCAAACTAATAACACCGCTCTTTTTGCAACGGGGTTTGAAACTACCCATGTCTACGGAAAATTGTTTGCTCGCGTTCAAATGCATTATATTCTTTAGTTAGTACATGCGTATTAACGCACTATACTAAATTTGTTACGAGTTATTTCCATTAATATAACAATTCAGTCAAAAAGGTATTAAATTCTAACATTCTCACACCCTATCAGGGATTATGGTAAAACTTTAAGCCCTTTTGGTCGAATGATTTACCAACTTCGTAATAGCAAAGGGTAGGTATATACCTTCCCAAATTATTGTTAAACTTTCACAAAGGACATGAGTTCTAGAAATTTATTTGTTAGTAGGTATGATAGCGTTAGATACTCGTACGTAATTCATTCTGTAAGCAGGTTTGTATTTGAAATTTGTTTTTCTACGGTTTCTGTATTATATTGTTAAATAAATTATCTTTAATGATTCATTGAATTATTACTAAACTCATCATCATCTCAGCCGAACTGCCTCCGTGGTCTAATGGTTAAGAGTATTGGGCTCTCGACAAGGAGGTCGTGGGTTCGATTCCCACGGGGGACACCTAGTGGTATGTCACTTTGAGCATTTTCCCCCAGTTGGTTAGGACATTGCAGACTGAATCACCTGATTGTCTGAAAAAGAATGATGATTCCATGCTTCGGATGGCACGTTAAGCCGTTGGTCCCGGCTACTATCTCTGGTGGTAGTAATCGTTACATAAAATCCACGTCAGAGGCCGTAAGGCGGTCTGAAAAATCTCTGAAACCAGGGCTCTGTCCAGACGATAAGAAGAAGATCTCAGCCGAAAGACGTTCACTGCTGGACATAAGCATTCTAGGTCCTAAGGATCGCCACAACGACCGGTCCTGCGCAATCACATTGTCATGAATTCTACTATTAATACGATCCATAAATACCTCTTTTGCCTCATTCACATCAATACATCTCTTTATACCCATTGTTTTCGAGTACTCCGCACCAAACCTTATTGAAGGACGATTTGATCAGAATATGTCCTACGAGGGCGTCCTGCGCCCTCTAACGACACTTTCATTCATATTATTAGCACTATTCAACACTCTCTCGTACATTTATACTGTCTTTCATTTTCTCCACACTTAGAGAATCCTCTCCACATGAACAAACGAATGAAGCATACCTTTCTCAATTCTTGAACATCATTCAAAAATCTCTAATCAAACAAGAGTTTGCTTGCCGCCATTATTTTGTTCGTTTGTGGCTGTATTTGATATTTGTGAAAAGTTGGTTTTTAGTGATATTTGTGACATAATTTCGACCAACATAACAGGAATCTCAAATACATACGAAGAAAGAACAAAAGTTTTGGTGCAAGTTTACTCGTACATGGTGGTTTTGGGGGCAACGCGCGAGCTTACAAAATCAACCAGAATTTCATTGTCATCTTTCATCTATCATCCCATCATCGCCCAGGAGAGTTCTGCACGAGAATCTTGAAGAAAAGGACGGGCTTTGTTTCTTAATTTTCTAAATTAGTTTTTCATGGTCATTATTGTGTTAATGTGGTGGAATTAGTTTAATAATGTGCCATTAATGGAGGACAATGTAGTAAAAGTGAGAAATAAAGAAGGCGCTCCCGTTTGATTCGGATTGATCCTCACGTAGAACTCTCTTGAATATTGGAATGTGTGTACCATCCTCGCATTTCAATAGTTAGGTATAAGGTTAGTTAGGCTTATAGGCTAGTTTAGTTTTAAGTACAAAGAAAAATGTAACTTATGACCATGCTGTAAGGGCTAGTTCCCATTGCATTTCCGAAAGGATAAATTGTTTAAAAAAAAAAAATCTAATCAAACAATTTCACAATCTGTCTCTCAGCGTTATACACACGCATGGAACTCATTTCAATAGCAATACCTAATTGGTAGATTGTAGATCAGCTACGTACAAGATTTCTTTCCGAGAGTAGATTTATCTATTATGTGCAAATTCTAGGCACTTTGAATTCAATCGTAATTTTAATTCTTCGACAACCATGCTCTTGGAATTGCACCTGATTCTATTTTACGTCTAGGATAAAGAAATAATAAGCTTTTAAAGTATAATAACTACATGAAAGCCCAGCTTTTCAATATAATTTTCTATTGAACAGAAATTGAATTGAAAGGCATTTTTCTTTTGTGTAAATCTAATGAGTCGGAGTGATAACGTAATTCAATAACATTAATTTTGCTAAACACCGATATCGTGATTTTGAGAGCTTTAGTGGGAGAGCAAATAGGTTATTTATTATGAAAAACTATTTGAAAAACGAAAACATTTTTGAGTAAAATAGAAAAGAATATTATATTTATTGTAATATTTTTTCTAACATCTCCGCAGTTCTTTATTATTATAAAAATGCCATAATATAATCCAAATAAGTCTCGTGCCATATTTACACCCGAAAAAATAAAAGTATAAAACCGACCTAGAGAGATGGAGATCATTTATAACCTAGGTACCTATTTGGGCTAATTCGCCCATACTTACCTAAGTGCAAAGTCGCACGGATTTTATATGATTGAATTTTTTTACATTAATTAGGTACTTATCCTAAAATAACAGTTGAATACAATATAGGCTGTTAGTCTTTATATTTTTCAACATATCCTACGAACACAAAAATGAATTGATGCAGACAACAAGGAAAAAAGTATGAGCTTAACTATGATCAAAGAACACATACAAAAAATAGTATGATAGCTAAAATTATATACAAATAATAAGAGGAATGTTATACTTCCCAAAGAAATGGAAATTATCCTTTTCTATTGTAGCATTTCTTATAAAATCCAAATTCTTTACCAGTTTTGTGGCGAAACGGTGTTTAAATTGTATTATTTTTAAGATCGATATATTAGTTTGCACTTTGTTACTGTGCCAAATAAATAAAAATTAAAAAATAATACCTACTGTACTCCAAGAGATTTATTTCCAAACTCCCAATAACCCGACAAAGTTTATTTGTTCAATTCAAATTCGTGTGCAATGCAAATCAGGTGGTCGCGCAGTTTGTCATTTGGACGACCGACTGTACAAAAACTACAAAACAAATGGCCCAACTAAAATAAACATTCGTTTTGTTGCCAATGTTTAGTTATAGTGTTCAAAAGACATGGATATAGGGCGCAAAACACAGACAGATAATATAAGGTGCTTTTAAAATGTCTGCCACGACTGGCAGCAGTGGTAGAAAGTATTGCATGTAATCCATATGATTACTAACGCGCGCTATATATGAGTGCATCGACAGCGGCCACTTCTATAATGCTTTCATTCTGTAGGGATATTTACTCATGTGGTAACGGTAACTCACGCAAACAATCTAGTCTAGGAGCACCTAGCTGAGATCGGGGGCTCGTACTTTATCACAAATGAGTAATATAGAATTAATTGGACATTGTTAACTAAATTCGTAAATTTTATGACTTTTTCGAAAAAATTGGTCTCGGGCGGCTTGAGCCGGTAATTTTCCAAACCGGGAATTGATTTTGTCCAATTATACCGACGTCAGAGAACGAAATCCTCCGCAAAAATCCCCCCCGGTTTGGTAGATTGCGGGTTCAAGTCCCGCCCGAGACTAAATTTTTCAATCTTTAATTTGATTTGAAATAGCTCTGCACAACATGGCTGTAACATGTTTATAAATAAATAAATAAATAACGCTCACAGGCACATACATTGTAATGATCCCAAGAAAGCACTATTTATAGGCTGTTTATTATGGAAACCATACAACAACGGCACAAACATATAAACATCCATGACCGAACCGGGATTCGAACCCAGGACCCTGGTTTGGCAGACCGGCGTGGTAACCATTACACCAACCGGGTCGTCATTTATGTATATGGTATGTTTATCAGTAATATTTGAAAATGTGCCAAAAAAAGTGTCAAAAAAAATCGGCGCAAACCTTATCACCATAGTTCCACGCGTACCTTCCATATTAATTATCAACCCAAGTAGAAAGGTCCTTTTAATTAGCTTCGTAATATCCTCTAGACGCTATTTCGATAGGTTTGTACCCAGGTTTGTATTTTAGGGCTAAATAGCTAGTGTTCATACACCAATTAAACCAAATTCATGCTTATATCAAAGGGAATAGAGTTCTGTGAGGATTAGGTTCACCTTTTAGTAACTATCAGGGTCTTCAAGGATATTGGTAGAGTAATGGATTGGAAATAGGGTTCAAAACTAGGGTGAAGGGATATAAAGAAGAAGGTCATTTGACTTTAATTTAATTTTAAAATGTTGATTTATATTAATGTGGCATTTATCTACAGAGCGCGCTGACAAAACTGAACGTGAAATCGAAAAATTATGGTTAGTTGATAACCAGTAATACGAAAAAATGTATTATTATAGAGAGAAATCTATCCCGGTAAAAAAGGTTTATGATCATATTGGAACAAAAAAAAAATTGCATTATTAGTTTAAAAAAAAATGATTTAGTTCCTTTAACCATATTATTATGTATGTTGCGTTAAGAGGGTAAAAGAGGAGTTTTCTACGAAAAATAGGTATTATAGAAACAATCAAAACTGTAGGGTGTTACTTTTACCATGGGAAATAACCTTAATCACATAAGCAAGGTATATATTATTATTATTATTTGTGGTTGGGCTATTGCAAGCAAGGGTCGTTGTAACACGGAACACCTCACAGCATACCTCCGAACTTATGGTATTTTCTTTTCATTCTCGGGAATGCAGGTTTCCTCACGATGTTTTCCTTCACCGCCGAGCTAGTAAATGATAAATACAACCGTACATAAATTCCGAAGAACTTAGTGGTACAGGCCAGGAATCGAACCGCGGCCTCAGTATTGAGGCGCTAGCTTTCTTCCGTATGGGCTATCATCGCTCTAAGGTATATAAGTAGGTATTTAAAATATCACTTGTGAGTTCACTATCGAGTTTCGAATAGACCAGTGAATTCAATAGGGACTCTTCTTAATGACACATAATAAGTAGGTATACATCTATACATCACACGTACTGATTAACAGAAGAAAACTTTTTGAATTCATGATTCCTATGACGCAAAGGACGAAGCCGTAAAAATTCAGAAGTGGAAATTTCGGACACAATTCCACCCTCGTTTCGCTCGCTTCGAAGATAAAAAGTAAAATGCAATGTAGACCGCGAACCAAAACGCTGACATAAGTCTGGTATGTAATGGCAGAATAGTTTTACCTACCTATTTCAATGTAGGGAGTCGGAAAATTTTATGTTTTTTTTTTTCAAGTATAAAAGCAGCATACAAATGAAGAAGAAAATACATACATACATATTCTCACGCCTGTCTCCCACTGGGGTAGACAGAGACAACGGAACGCCACCTGCAACGATCTTTTTTTTCTTATGTGTCTTAAAAACAACACATAAGAAAAAAATTAAGAAGAATAAATGTCAATCCTATCAAAGATTGAAAAATGCAATGTACAACAACAGGATTTGAACATGCAACTGGTCAATCTGGGCCTTTTCTTTTACCTTTAAAAGTAACCAATGGCAGAAAAGCGGCTAAGTCATATTAGTATTTATGAATGTAGATTCGGGTCATTCCGGGTGAGACTTCAAATACAGGTGTAACAAAACATCCTAGTAGTATTAAGAGGGTGCTTCAGACCATCAAACTGAACAACTTTCAATATGGAGCCAAATAGGAGAAAAAAAATCACCTTTTTCACACAAAACTGCAGTACCGGCTCAACTTAGGGGTCATCAGATTTTTTTAATTTTTTTTCTCCGTGTTAGCTCCATATTGAAAGTTGTTCAGTTTGATGGTCTGAAGCAACTCCTTAACGGGTTAAACCAAAATATTATCTGTTTTCGAACCGGTTTTTGATAACCAAATTATTGCATTTAATATAATATAGATCAAATAGCAGTGTAGATACGTTCTTTCTGCAGTGAATCGAACCGTTGAAAACATGATTCAATTAAATTTTCTCGATAGAAAAGAGGACCAAAGTAAGTTCGATTTCAGATTTATAACCAGTTTTACAAGAATCACCATACACCATTTCTTCTGAATATACCATCATTTGAAAGGTAATTAATTATAGCAGCGATTCTACCTGATGGTTTTTATCCCAAACACCCAAGAGAAAAGATACGTTTCTTTGCGATCTTGCTTTCAATTGAAGCGGGATGGCTAATTGCAAACGTTTGCTTGTAAAAAAGAGACGCTTGTACTAGGGATACCTGGCCTTAAGTATTACTAGGGTGTTTTGTTATACCCTGTATACTGGTAGGTATTTGTAGCAGTCTCTGATCACCCTGAAAGGAATTATTCGGTGGTCGTGTTATGAAGAAATATTTTAGAAAATTAAGTGCTTTGAATACAGGGTGTATTCTGTTTTACTCGTACGTTACAAAAAAGCGTGTTAAATAAAAACCATTTCAAAACGAATAGATTCACAAAATTGATTTGTACGCGTGTATTGGAAAAACCAGTGAAAAATAGTCTAACGAACGCTATTTCAATTTTTTTGGGGATAGAAAATTTGATTCTTTTAAGTACACAATCAAATTTTTTGTTTGTATTTGCTGCCTATGCAAATTCTATCTAAAATAAAAATCGTGTTTTTCATGAGAAAAACTATTTAAGTAATCCCTGTTTAAAAAATTATTTGCTGAAAAAGTATCTAGTAATTAAGGGGCGATAGGTTCAGACGAATATTTTATATGAGAAACGCGATTGCCCACCCCTTCGAAAAGTGCGTGCGCGTGCCGTATTTTCGATTAAAAAGAGTTAACAAAAGTGCTTTTTATATATATTTATTTATGATTTCACTAAATAAACTAATGGTGAATATGTGAGTATAAATACCAAAAATCGGAAACTGTTTTAAGTTCTTTTAACACGAGAAAAATGTTTAAAAATACAAGAAAATTCGTCATCTTTGTGTCGATTTTCTATCGAGTAAAGTTATTCCAATCGTGTATTTAATTGATGATTTCACTAGATAAACTATCCAAGAATACTGAGGTATGACGTTGGTTTCGGTAAATTGTATAAATCTAGTCGAAACATGAAAAAATAGAAGATGCCTCCAGGGTGTTTCGTCCTACCAAAGGACCTTAAGTGTATTGTCAGAGAAGATTTTTTCCCTTCTTGAGAACTTAATTTTCGTCTCTTCTGAACATATTTATTTTTATTGTATATGAACAAAATATAACGTAGTACAGAACTACGTTATTACCATCGTATCAAATACGTATGTATGTATAGTAACTAAAAAAAATCACAACAATATTCGTAACACCGGTACGCGGTCGCCACTCGAGAACTCTTCGGCCCTTTAGTTTAGCAAATCTTTGGGTGCACAGCGTGGGTAGACAGCACCCTTTTTGTCAAGGTGACAAGATAGACCAATGATCTGGTGAAGGCGATATCAGGGATGAAACGTCTTTTACCGAGTAATGGCTTCTATTCACTAAATAATGGAAATAAAGCTATGCAGGTAGGTGCTATACTTCCAAAGTAATAAGCGATTTTGTTATAACAAAATTTCGTTACACACACGGACCTGAAAAAAAGACGGACGGAATCTCGTTGAATCAAAAGTGAAGCACCCATTTACATGAGTGTGCGTGCTGTCGCCCTGTCGCGCGGTACATAATGGCGGCGGGTTGTCGGACCTGCGCCTAGAACTGGTGCGTCTGTGTGAGTGTAGGTCCCTTGTAGAACAAACGAAATTGTAGGACCTTGCATGCTTCACCTCTTTTTAGAGTGACATTACGTCCGTCTTTTTTTCAGGTCCGTGGTTACACATGGTTTTTGCAACACCGAAATGATAAAGAATATGATGACCAAAGTGAAAGACGTTTCACGTCAAAAAATGTTATGTTGCAGAATTGTAACCGCTCATAATTATGTTGTGCAGTTATTTACCGCTTCCAGTTTACCTCTACAACTTTGTATCAGCCTTGTAATTCCATGTAAAACACGTACCTTATGAATTGTTTTATTATTCAAGTGCGTTGCGAATTCCTTATGAGGTAACTAACGTGAACTGACGTTCTTCATTGTTACGCTGCGAGTACGGAATGAAATTTTCAAATTTATAACTTGGAAAATAGCGTAGGTAGTGCCTGTGTTTTCGCACGAGTCTCTTGGCAATTGAAATAGATAGCTAATGGCTTTTAGTGTCAAAGGGAAGAGGGATGTCAAAAAGAGCGTTTGGTCAATTAGTTTTGTGATAAAAGTTCAATTTTGCTTTGCTTATTTTGTTTTCGTAGTGCTGTGAGGAACGTGTTGGCAACTTGCTACTGGACCTATAGGTACATTATAGTGTCAAAGGGAGGCTGGGGTGAAAGAAAATCGGCAAATTTATTGCCTTTACAGGTGTAAAGGCAAGAGAGGTGTAGAGGCAGGTTCTCCGTTTTTGTAGAGGTCTACAACGTGTTAATGAATAAGCGCAAAACCTTATACACCCTAACTGATTTAAAACGAAATAGTTGCATTGAAGCAATAATTTCATTATTTTACTTGATAATTATAATTTAAAGTTATTCCCATTTTAAGTTTCATGCAAAATGATTTGTTATTATTTTCGCAATGAATGAAAGCTCTAGCGTGCTCATGGATACATTTTAAGAATCTTGTTTTGGTAGTAAGTAGGGTGAGTGTGCCCGTTCGGTGAGTTCTAGTTCAATCAATTTCAAACAAATTATTTTAGGTGACAGCAGGGCATCCCAACGGGGGTATAAGGCTGCCTGTCCATTGACGCGAGCTGGCTGGGCGAGCTGTGTAGCTGTGTAAATATTACACCAACCAACCTACCATAAAATCAGGAGCTTGGCCGATCTAGGCCTAATATTTACACAGCTATACAGCTCGCGCAGCCAGCTCGTATCAATGGACAGGCAGCCTAAGGGGTAAACGCGGTAGACAATGTCGACAACCCAACTGTCAACCTCACCTACTCTGGCTGCTCTGGCGACCGAATGATGGCGGTATATCCATCCAAAACAGGCTTCACACAAATTCCTCGACCGATGATGGGCAGCAGCATCACCGGTGCAACTGGAATAGCCCTGTGATCACCAACCCACTCTGCTAAGCGTAGTGATTATGGCATTTTACCTCCCAAATATGGTGTGCCTCTGAACATCAGCACAATTGCTTGATTCGATTTAAAATGTTGAAATTTTAAGATTTTTCGTCTTTTGGCAAAGACATTGTAACTAAAAGGCTCATGAGCACTGCAGCAATGCGGCAGAACCCTAATTTGAAGAAGCTCCACTCAAAGTAGAAACGAAATTTAATTTTAGCTTCGTTGTGCACAAAACGTTATATTCCGGTGCATGTACTGGAAAGAAAGAAAATGTTTGCTGGGTATTTTTAGATATTTCTCCTCCCGTATATTTCTATTATCTTAGAATTATTTCTTCTTTAGTACTTGTTTTCGTATAGACGAAAGGCAAGTAACCTATCGCTACTTCAAACGTTCGAAACCTTCAATATTATAGGTGTAAAATTACGAATCGTAAATAAGCTACATTTATCTTAGGAGGTGTTTCAGGCCATCATTCTGAAAAACTTTCACTATCGAGCCAACATCAAAATCATGGAAAAAGAACAGCTGTTTCATAGAAAATGTCAACAAACATCTAGCTAGCCTAATACATCTAAACTATTATAAAACTGTAACAGAAATGTGTCAGTACATTGAAGATATAAAAAAATAATAATACGACATGGTTTTTACCTGAAGTGCGATTTTTGAAAATCATACGAGCGACTTGGCAGTAGAAAATGTCAAAATTACTATGGAGATTATGCATCTTTCTAATGCCAAGTCACTCGTATGATTTTCAAAAATCGCACTTCAGTCCTTGATTCCAAATCACCAATTTTTGGATTTTTTGTCTGTCTGTTTGTTTGTTTGTTTGTTTGGGTGTTTGTTTGTTCGAGTATCACGCAAAAACTACTGAACCGATTTTGATGAAACTTTTTTTGTTTGATAGCTTATCATCTGACTTAAAATCTGGTATATAAAAAGTCGCGGGTAAAAGCTCGTATTATATAAAACAGTTGATTCATTTCAAGATTTCGATGGCTCCATAGTGAAAAGTCTTCAAATTTATGGTCTGTCCCTTAAGTATGTAACGCATTTAAGTTAAAAATATAAATACCTACTCCTCATTTTGGTTTCCTTTAAAATAGCCACGAATATTCTCGTTCTGAAATACAGAGAGTAATTATTCAGATTTGGAGCAAAGGTTCTGATCTGACCATTCCGATCATTAAAACACAGTGTAACTTCCCAAAAAACTGCAAACTACACCCAAAATTAATCCCACTTTGAATGTTTCGTAAATTGCATATCGGAAACAGTTATAAAAGAGGTGACAACGCATTTGGAGGGGAGAAAAAACCGAGTTCGATGACTCGGAAAAATTCAATTACGTAGCTGTCCGTGTTGCATTCTAATGGACAGGCCGAAACAAGGCGGAACAAGCCGAAATCTAATCAAAGTTTAGCGAGCCCGCGGTAACATTAGGCATTCTGTGATTAGTGGTTTGTGACCTACATCAGGTTCCAACGTGTCTGAACGATGAAAGTTTAATTATGGAACACCTTTTTAACCGTATTTTTTCCTTTTATATTTGTAACTGACAGTCATTGGGTACTGTTAGTATAAAAGGGTAAAAAGACTGATGACACTTTCATACTCATTGTAGATCAAGCTTCGAAACCATTAGAGTTAGTATTCGACAATTTCTGAAGACGGTATTTTTTTCGTAAGAACTTGAAAAAAATAGCTATGTTGAATTCTGTGTAATGGTGGGACGTAGATAAATTAAAAATTTTACACAGATTGTTAAATAAAAAGAAAACCAGATCGGTTTTGAAACTTTAACTTCGCTAAACAGTGTTGTACCTCAGCTCAGTAACAACAAATACTATAAGATTTAGAATATTCTGACGTTCTAGTTACCTGTTCTATACACAGGGCTGCGTTCAGAACGTTTTTGTGCAGTTGTTTTTTCACCTCGCTCTAAGGTTCGGAACGGCCAGGGCGTTTTTTCAACTCGCTATAAGGTACGGAACGATCACGGTTGTTTTATAACCTCAAATTTTGACATTGACGGTAAAATGGGCTTCCAGGGCTTCCATCATTTCCAAATACAATAAAAAAGTCGTCTTCCATGTTAGCGGATCAAAAAATAATTTGGAAAACAAACTTTTAATTCAAAACGAGCGAAAAGTCAAGTGACCACAGATAATCCAAACGTCAGAGTGTTTTTCAACCATCGAATTAGACGGTTAAAAGTTGCAACCCGTCAGAGGTTCGGAACGGTTGAGTTGTGACAACCGAGTTGCAAAGAGCGTTTTTTCACCGAGGCTCTGAACGGCGTTAGTGCGAAAGTTGCACTCGGGGTGCACAACGGGTGTAGGTTCTGAACGCAGCCCTGGTATAGAACTCCACTGGGGGCGTCGCGGTGCAGCACGCGCCTCGCACCTTTAGCGTGAGACCGATTCACATTGTTGTTAATACTGTAGAGTTTGCTCTATAATCACGTTTGACGATACCGTTTTTTATACGATAGAGAAAGAGAAAAAATACGTTGTGAAAACTAGTTTCTTATGACCCCTTGATTTTCAACTTTTTGTCAATTATATTATTTGTTAGCAATTATCGGCCATAATAACGCACATTCGGTGAAAATTTCAACTGTCTAGCTACAGCCCTAAGATAGGACTGTAGCTAGACATAACTTAGGACGGACAGACGGACGGACCGCTGGACGGACAGCGTATGCTTATGAACTGTTTCGTTTTCACGCTTTGGGAACGGAACGGAACCCTGTTGTCAAAATCCTTTTTTTTTGTGTATTTTGAAAAGAATAGCGGTTCTGCTAACAATATTTATTAAATACATTTTAGACACATCATTTTTATCATCATCATACTTACTAGTGAAACGTAGATATTCTGAATATGGTACGTCATACCTACCTACCTATACAATAATCTGTAACTATCTCCTCGGAGAATAGTCGTGAGCTTAGGTCGCGATAATAATTTGTGCTTAATATGTTATTATTTTCCACACATAATTTTCTCGTAATTATTTTCCTGCAATATTTGTTACATAATAAATAATTATGATGTCTTCAAGGAAAAAAGGGAAATATCACCGGGTTTCCCTCCAGGAAATACCTCGTAAGGTTAATGTTGCGTATCTACCGTCATTTTCGCATTTATCTCGCAGTGAAACATCGTAAATCAGATGACGGCTAATGATTTCAGCGTTCGCACCATTTTTTTACTTTTTTCTGCATGCTTAGCTTACAAAATGGGGGCTGGAGTATACAGGGTGTTTGGGTAAACAGTTGCATTACTTTAAGGGGTGATTTTGAACAACTTTCCCTTAGAAACCTATTAGGAAATTTCTTTTTTTTTCGACTTTTGATACAAACGTTCGACCAGCTGATTCCATTTAGTAAATAGTAATAATTAATTCACTTAAGGGCCTATGTTGAAAAATAATTTAAGCGAAACAGGCGTGGGATAGCCTATATTACGGCCTGATGCGAGAGAAAGAGATGGGGCGCCGCGCGTGCCTGAAGCGAATCGAGCGCCAAATCAAACTTTATTTAATTGTGATTGTACTATTTATGTTATTTCAATTCTGCTCTAATCAAAATTTAGAAAATATCAATTTCTTTTTTTCAATCAAGTCTCGTGTTTCTATTATTCACCGTTTAGCAGTTCCAAGCATTTATAGATAAAAACAGAGGCTACTTTGGCTTGTTTTTCTATCGAGAAAATGTGTCTTAATCGTGTTTTGGCTCTAATCAAAACTTCAATTATATGTTCAATTTACACATACCCGAAAATCATACTCCTACTGTTAGTACTTCATGATATATGAAGCTTTGAAGAATCCTATTTTTTTCACATAGCCCCTTAAAAAGTAATTTTTTTACTTTTTACATTCTTTTTAATTTTTTAATTCTTTTTAATTTTTTAATGGCAGGCGCAGATGTTTCTTGATTCTTGACCAGTGAACCCATAAAGCTTCATTCATTAAAGTGGGCAGGTGCCCACTTTAACTAATCTCTCATTTTTGTTCAACATTTTGGTTTTTGATTATACGCCTTTGTCTTTGATCGTCTATTAGGTCTTTGATCAAAAGAGTGATTTCAATCAATCAAATATTTACATTATTATTATGAATATTTTTTTTTTTTTTTTTTTTATTAACTATGGGTTTGCTCTTGACCTCAATCCAGTCCTCAGGACGAAGATGGGGTCGTAGATGTAGCGAGCTTACCCAGAAGATGCCTATTCACTCGTACTTTAAAGGAATCCGGGTTGTAAGTACTCGGAAATACTGACGCAGGTAAGGCATTCCACTCCTTGGCTGTGCGCATTAAAAGAAGGGGTGATATCCCGCGGTGCGTCTGGAAGTCCGATAGTAGAAAGGGGAAGGTGGGATGAGCTCATGTAGCTCTTGATTGATTGATTCGTAGACCTATGATAGGTCTATGATACATGTAGCCACCTACTTTTATTCATAATTATTTGCTCAAACTTACTTAAAAGTACAGTCATAAATCTGGCATAAGCCCTCCATCGCGTCCGCTGTCCGTTTCAACTTTATTTTCAGAGATTGATATTTTTACAAAAATGCCGCTATGTAAGGAAAACTCAACGTTTTGAAACGTGTACAAAAAGGGATTTGATTCTCATTTCTCAAAGGTTTTGTAAGCAGCTTTTCTTGGAGATTAGGAAAAATAAGCGGTAAGATGAAAAATGTTGGAAATTCGTAATCGCATCATCTATTCATCAGCGTCAAAACTCCAAAATTGTATTTAATGTTCTGATTTTTGATCGAGTTTTTATACACAGAGTATAAAAGTAGATGTATCTTATTTTCATGCAGCACATTTTTATGTAGGTAACTAAAAAGAACAATTGCGTATTAAGAAGAACAATGCGTTAGTCAATCGACATCGTAAGGGTTGCGGGTCGGACATGGATCAGATGGGCACAGGACTGTGAAGAATCAAAATGGAGCAATAAAATGGAGGTCTATGCCCAGCAGTGGATTGACGTAGGCTAATTTGATTCATTGATTGATTGAAAAAGAGCAATTATATCATTGATACAGGACGCAGAGGAGTGCAAAGCACACTCTACCAACGAAAAGGCAGGATAACATGTGTGCATACGACTGTGCTAGAATCTTAGCATAGTCTCTGCCTACCTCCGTGGTATAATGGTGTGAGTATGTTTGAAACGAACTTTCCTTTTTGTGCATTTCATACAAGTTAAAATTAATAAAAATTATTGTTAATGACAGGCCCAACTTTTGTTCCCTTTTTGGTTGTTTCATATTGTATTGCATGTTTTCGGAGTGTAAATAAAAATATTGGTGAAAGTAATAATCGAAACTCAACGTTTACCATCTCAAGGTACGTTAAAATTAAATAAGGTTAACTCGAGCGTTTTAACAAGTCCAAGTCCCTCAACCAGGCACTTACCTAATGCAGGTAATAACCAAAACAAGCAGAATTTAATCAAGTCTGACACGCTAGCCACGCGAGCACGCCCTCCATCATTGTTAGGCAATTATCATGTCGATTGCACTCTGATTGTGCTTTTAGGGTATTTTAACACTAGGCAACAGTAACTGTGTACACAGTTCCCACACCACGGTATCGTAGGGTTCACCGGACCATACAAAAGAAAGCTTACGACTCAATCACAAGGCGCAACGATTCCATTCCTGGCCAGTAGCACTAGGTTCATAGAAATGTATGTACCTATGCTACGGAAGGATTTGTCACTATCACTAGCTCGGCAGTGAAGGAAACACATCGTGAGTGAACCTGTATAACCCAGAATGAAAAGAAAATACCATAAGTACCTACGGACGCAGTAGTAGTCATGGTCGCAGTTTTATAAGCCGGCTTGCAATAGACCTCCCCAAAAAATAATACTATAGCATAAAATTATACATGCACTCCCCTAGCAGTGCCCAAACTTTTTACAATAATGATAGGTAGTGAGCCCATCACAATTTTTAATAGACAATAGACACTGCTGGCTTCGACGAGTTGGGCCAAGCAAGAATCCAACCGTGTGTCTTCTCCTACATGAAAGACTACGCTCCTCGCACTACTATAAGAAAGAGTATTACAATATACAATACAATACTCTCTGCACCATACAAAGAAATTTGGCGGACGGCCATGTAATTTGAGACGCAGACTTAGAGGTCCCATACATGAATGAAACTTAGTGATACGTGTAGAGTGAAACAAAACTAACAACAAAGTTAATTGGTTGTAACCTGTAAAAGTTGGGGGAAAGGTATTTCTCGTTATGATACCTTTTGTATCAAGTGTGTGAAACTCATAATCTTTCTTATTAGATAGTCCACTTAATCTTCTACGCATTCATTGTGTTTATTTTAATGAAAATTCACGATAACCGTACAATATTATCATAATGGAAGAAAACGAAATCACACACACTATAAGTTCATCCAAGCCAAATATGGAACATACTAGTAATTTCTACTTTTGAATCCGGACTTTGAAGTTTTTAAAAAAAAAATGCCTTAATATTTTCTGTTTATAATGGCTTTTATTTTTCGTAAAAATGGCTGGGTCCAAATCTGCCATTCTTCTTTTTACTTCATCTGCTCTTATTATGAAGCTTTGCAGAAAGTTGAAGGTAATGGTGTATTCCTGTCTCACTAGCACTGACTCGGTATCGCACATACTTTCCTCTTCTTGTACCGCTCCGCTCTGCAATTTCGTAGACTTCCGCGGCGACTATTCCATTTTTTTTTGCACCGTACTTGACTATGACCTGCCCTACCTACCTACGACTATGTCATACGCACGTGAGATAAAATATCGACCAGCCGCAACGCCAATTTATTTTGCTGGGAACCATTTTATATGGTTAAGCTCATTAGTCATTTTTGATCCGGCACAACCAGACCCATCCTACTTTTGACTGGCGGGTATGGTAGCGACGTCAGAATAATATGTATTAGAAGAGATTGTCAGAAGTAGCTTTGTTTGAAGCTTTCCTTATTAGTAACCTTAACCTTTTTTAGGTAACCGATAGACGTTAAAATTTGATAAGGGTTAAGGTTGAAAATTTTATTTGGGTACTTATTGATTTGGATCAGGAACTTTTCAACTTTGTATTTACAGTGGGATGGCAGTTGACTTCAGGCCCAATTTTATTTAAGCAATGACGAGACGCAGAGTGGAACATGCTTACTCAATAGATGCCTATTCTCCCTTTCAGTTCATAGAAAATACTTAGTAAAATTGCCTAGGTATGTGAAGACTAATTTGCATTAGGCCTGACGCCCATACAACCTCCCTGAGATAGTTATAGTACCTACTAGTATTTTTTCTGTGCCTGAAGGTAAGCCTGTGCCATGTAGTGGGTTATATACAGGCTGATGATGACTTAGTAAAATCCAGTAGCATCAAATCCTAGCTCAATCTTGATTAAAACATAATCAAAACCGTTGGCCTCTTTAATTTATCCAACGTTTTTCTAATAAAATTGAGCTAAGAACTACAGCAGAATTACTCAAATATTAATTTCTCAATTATTAACTTTTCCGTGCGGCTTGATTACAAAAGTTCCGGATCTACTTAAGTTTGTATGACCTATATCAATGTCCCGGGCTTTTCGGTACCGAAACGGAATATTGGATTACAAAATTCATAATTTCACTTCCGTTCTCAATAAAGCATAGCAGGTATTTTAATGAAAATTAATTGCTGCCTGTCTGTGAATTCATTTATTTACACTTCACTTACTTCCACTTTGTATAATTATAATCGATTCGCAGTTGTTCTCGGATATTTCGGCGAGAGGGCAGTATTCATTAAGCCAAGTCTGGTGAGCTCATGCTCATGACTTTATTCCCAGAGAATTCCCAAAATATCCATATTTCACTAGCGTTACCAAACTCTGTCCAGTGGGACAGATAGTGACCCTGTCACTACTTTTAATTAACAGTAGGCACCATACACAACAAATTGGAGCTTGTAGGTTTATTCAAAATATTTTTCCTTACCGAAAAGTATTTTTTGTATCTAAGTTTCTAAAAACCCATTTGCACAAGTTTTTAAAACTTCGTCGCATAAACGACTAAAATACTACGCGCATCAGAGATGTTGACGAATTCCTGAAGGATCGACATACAAAAGGTTAAGGATACTAATAAGGAAACGAGTGGAAGAGAAAGGGGAGGATTGCCCAGCAGTGGGATGACATAGGCTAAAAAACATAATAATTGTCCTTATTCTAAGCCACGCTCATGGACACGTTCTTTACTAATGGTATCAAAATGTAATTTTGGGTCGAAAATGATTTCACAGGTAAGCCGACAATATTGAAACTTTTTAACAGGCGGAACTTTTTATAAAAATATTAAATTTCGTTGGCCTTTGTGTAATTATTCTATGCGTGTTTCATATTTTATTACATTTTCCTATAACGTCGAATATAAAAATTGTATTGAGCGTAGGGTACTGCAGCTCAAAAATACATTTCTTTTTTCGTAGTCTATAAGTGTGCCCGATATGCGTTGCTGTGGCCCTTTTTTTGTCTGACACAACCTGGCCGGTTTTTTTCCCAAAAACCTACATCATACCATTTACGAAAATTTGAAAAAGATAAGCCTAATCTGTCTTCCCATTCTCAAGTGAAGCGCTTATTACCACCGAACATCATTAAATGCTTTTATTGATACAGGGTGTTTGGTAGAACGATGTAGACATTTTCTGAGCTGATTGAGGGCACCTTAATGAACATTTTATGCCACATATTAGTATTATGACATGTGTCATAGTTTTTAAGTTATTATCATGCATTCATGTATATGCTCACGACTATATTCCCCGAGGGGGTAGTCAGAGATATTCTGAAACCTCAGAACATCCACGTTTCACTAGTAGTACCGAAACTCTGCACAGTGTGACGGGGAGTGAGCCCGTCGCCACTTGTAATGGACAGTGGGTACAACAATACATGCCTCGAAATTAAAGCATGCAGGTTTCCTCACGATGTTTTCCTTAAGCCAGTGGTGTTACAAATCGTACATAAATTCCGAAAAACTCATTGGTACGAGTCGGCCTGGACGGGGATCGAACCATCGCCTCCTGCACGGCTGGCAAGGTTACTTGCCACTGGACCACCATCATTGCTCAAGTTATTATCAAAAGCTCGTTTTTTTGTTTATTGCGGAAATTGATGCGGTTAGATGTCTATAACACACAAGTTAGTCCCTTAATCAGTTTTATTTTGGTTTTGAATTAGTCCTAAGTACACAGTCTTTCATCACAATAAGTTTAAACAATAATTGGAAAGGCAATCATAAACAAATCTTGATTTAAACGTGTCATAAATTATTATTTTTAGTCAAAATATTTTTACTCTACCGACCATTAAAAAATACTACACGTGGTTTTGTTCAAATAATTTAAAACTACTTTGGTTAGTACACTTTCAATTAATATATTAGCAATAAACTCAATTAAAGTGACAATTGAATTTTTTCATAAGATGGTAGACAAAACTGAAAATCAAATAAAAATTAATAATCTTAGTTTCATCTCCCATATTATCACATTTTATCCCGCAATCAGCTCAGAAAATATCTACATCGTTCTACCAAACACCATGTACCTATACCTACAGGGTGTTACAGAAGTAAAAATAAACATTTCAAACTTTAAAGGGGGTTGTTGAGACCATCAAACTGATCAACTTTTACTATGGGACCAAAATGCAAATCATGGAAAAAAAAATCTTTTGTCGCACACATTTAGCTCGAGCAGATTTGTAGTTTAGTATGGAACATCGCAAACGCATCGAATCATGGCGATTATGGTAAATGTCCTCATTTTGAGGGAGGCCTATGTCCAGCAGTGGACGTTTATCGGCTGATATGATGACGATGATGATGGAACATCCGTTTTTTTTTTCGCGATTTAGATATTGGTCCCATAGAGAAAGTTGTTCAGTTTGATAGTCTTAACCACCCCCTTAAATGTTTATTTGTATTTTTGTAACACCTTGTATAGATTTTGTAGAATATTTTGTTTAGTATGAGAAACCACATTCATGTCACCATTGTAAGCAATTCACACGGATTCATGTATGGACTAAAAAAAAAATCTAGTCGGAATTTACGTACAACAGCGTATCTGGCTAATTCTTGAACGGTTTCCAAACTCATAACTTCATACATGACTAAATCATTTGCAGTACGTACAGTCAGCAATGCTGATATGTATGCATGTGTGTTCTGTAAAATATATCGTTTTTGTATATATAAACGTTTAGTATTTATTAAAACGAAAAGTACAAAGTGCGAAAAATAACAGTACATTATGATACAAGTTAGCAAAGTTGGTCATTACAGCCGAGGCGGGATTGCAGCACGAGCCGCCAGGCGAGTGCTGTATATTAGCCGAGCGCTGTAATAACAAACGCTCACGCGTTTCATGCGACGTTTTTCAACATACTTGCGATGAAAAAGTTATAAATTTCCTAAAACACAACTATTTTAAACAAATATTTTTTGAAAATGGCGCTGGGCTATGGCCGGGCTACTGTTTTTTTCGAGATATAGTTATGCGCGCGCAGTCGGTCGATCAAAAAGGCAATGACTTAGGAGACATTCAGCCAACGACATTTTGTTACAAACAACCTAATATTAAAAACGTCATGAACTTAATATTTATGTATTTATAACTCTTATAACTCAAATTAATGTTAATTTTTTAACTAAAATAAATTGTTTGACGAAATCAAGCGTTAACTTATCATATTGTAACTAAAATAGATGAGTTTATTCAGAAAAAAGTTTTTTTACATATACACTCTTCCCTGCGATTTAAAAACAAACTATTGAAAAAAAAGTAACATTACCGCACTAGTGCGGTAATTGTAATGTTTTTCGCACGCGTGTTTTATATGCTGCATTATGTACCTAAAAGCGGTTCAATAAGAGCCACTTTACGAGCAAGTATGTTGAAAAATGTATTTATGCGAGTATTTAACACAATAACAAACTTATAAAATAGGTAATCATAATTATGGTTAAATGCCGTTGTCAAAATATAATTGAACTACCGGCCCGTCCCGGCTTCGCACGGGTGGACGTCTAATCTTTTCTAGCAATAAATATAGCCTATGTTACTCAGGGTGAATGCAGCTTTCTAATGGTGAAAGAATTTTTTAAATCGGCCCAGTACTTTTTGAGCCTATTCATTACAAACATACAAACATACAAAAATAGGTACAAATCTTTCCTCTTTATAATATTAAGTGTAGATGACGTGTATAAATCCTGTCATAGTACACCTATTAATGATGCTGGCTGTACTTGAGCTTAAATATTTAATTAACTCAGTGTTGACCTTCGTTTGTGTTTAGAAATGTTATAAAATAAAATTTATTTCCACCCTAAAGGTTAATACGAAACAAACCTGAACAAACTCAGTTATGTACATACATACATATACTCACGCCATTATTCCACAGGGTGTAGGCAGAGACTACGGCTCGCCACACACTACGATTCCAACGTACTTCACTCGCCTCATCCACTTTCATACATCTCTTCAGGCACTTCCGTCAGTTGAGGGTACTACGCACGTGTCCTTTTCGGGAAAAAATATTTATTTGGTTCTCCTCGAACGCCCTTTCTCGACTGTTCCACTCACATTGGATCGATAAATCTCCCTAGTGAGTCTACTCTTATTCATCCTCTATACGTGACCGAACCACCTTAGCATACCTCTTTCAATCCTGGTTATCACATCATCCTTCAACTTACACCGATCCCTTATCACACTGTTCTTGATTCGGTCGGTTATTGTAACACCACACATACTTCGTAAAGAGTGCATTTCTACTGCATTCACTGGACTTTTTTTTTCCGTTATGTAAAGAGAAAAAACTGCTCTAAACTAGCTATTATTATTCTGCTGGCGAATCGGGTCCACGTAGGCACAGTATAAGACAGTAATCCATCTTCATATAATAGTACCAAACGCGGCTTGTATGTGTGCTCGCCAGTACGTACGCCTCGTAGCACCCACACACTGAAAATATGTCAGACTGCCACGAATGCGTCAGACGGGGCTACGCGGAGGTATTGTCAGTGTGTGCGTGCTACGAGGCGTACGCCGCGTTTGGCACAATTGTATGAAGATGGGTTACTGTCTTATACTGTGACGTAGGTATGCGTAGCAAAGAAATGTACCAATAGGAACTAATAGGAAACCTACTTAGATATCTCAATCACACAGCTACCGTAGTTTATCTAATATCCTTAAACTATTTTCAACTTAAATCCTCCTTATCCTCAAACTTACTTTTATGGGTTTGTGATATTATCTATATACTTTATCATAATACTTTAATTTATATTAACCATATTGTATGGGTAAGATTAAGGACTCATTTTTTTAAAGTTGAGTGTAATGTCTTTCGCCAACAAACTGTTCTGCAGTTTGGCGAAATGTAATGTAATTTGTAACGTTTGTAATTCTGAAAATTTAAAATAAATGAAAAAAAAATAATACCTCCTCATGGCGTAAATACCTCTAAATACCTCCTCAATAGTGGAGTGATACTGTTATTTCTCAGTTTGAAAATGTAGGCCACATTTCAACTATTATGAAAAGCCTCCAACATTATTCGCGCTTAGGGTCAGGACACATTGACCGACAGCGACCAACGGCGGGCCCATACAAAAAGCACGTTTAGTATGGGACGCCGTCTGCCGTGGACGGCTTCCCATACTAAACTTGACTGTTTTTTTTGTATGGGCCCACTGTCGGTCGCCGCCGTGTCAGTCAATGTGTCTCAACCCTTATATGCTAAGTGAGAAGAGCTGAGGAAACCCTTAGACTCAAAAAAAGATAGAACCAATAGGCTCACTCAATGCTACTAGCGACACGGGTGCATTTCAGCGATCTCTGATTAAATCGATCGAACGTCACCGTCTCAGTACTACGATATTTTGTAGAAAATTAGATATTTTTTAAATATTTATTAGATATTTTGTAGGATTTGTTCTGTTGGAGAGTATGGCAGCGTAATACAGTGCTATCGCGCTATTTGTTGAGCTCAAATTCATACCCTCAAACATATTATATTCTTTTATTAGCCTTAATATAATATACGCTATCACCCTTAAAGTAAACAAAACAAAATGTTGATCCATCACGTACGCCAAGTATTTGCGTTCAAACAAAACACCTACCAGAACGTCGAATTTTAATGAAGGTAAGGCTAGAAGGACAATTAAAAGTTTTACATAATTCAGTTGTGTGTCTGCCACGGAGGGGTACACCCTCTTCTCGTATATAAATTGAAGCATAAGAGGGAACAGTAGCTTAGCTGGGTTTATTTTTACATTAAATTAACTAAAGTAGGTACCTAGACTTATAGATCCAACGTGACCGGTCGATTTAAAAGAGTCCTCAGACTCTCCTAACTAGCGCTCACAAGAAAGAAGTAAAATAGAACATATTATTATTATCATATTTTCTTAAAATCCCAAAAGTGTAGTATGGATGAGGTGAAATGTTTCAGAATCGTAGCACATTGCGCGTAAACAATTGATTCTGTTTTTTGGGTTTTTTATAGCCTGTTTTATTTCACCGCTATGGGTCCCGCTCTTCCTGCCTGGACACCTGCACACCAACGGAGCTTTCGCGAACACGAATTGCTGGTAATGCTATCATTGTGGCAAAATATTTTAGTAGAAGAAGATTCCGGGTTTCTTCCGGGGTTGACTCAGATGGCGATAACTATATAGCCTCTAGCTCCTAGGGAGGGATAAGTAACAAATTGAAAAAAGAGAGGCCATGCCCTCGCTTATGCCTCGCCTCGCCTCGAGGTTTGGGCTTAGTTAAGAACCTCCTGGACTGAATTACTGGTCCAGTGATAAATCCAGATAGCTAAATAACATTATCGGTGCCCGCTGACTCCATGAGAGCCACCACTCAATATTGTAATATTATATCTAATCTTAAAGCCGAATTGCAAAAGGTTAAATACTCCTTCCTTTTGTCAACACAAACATGATAGAAAAAACCGTATTACTTTATTCTTAAACGACACCCACAAAAAGAAATTAGGTGGTCTTAACAAAGAAAAACGTTAAGCGAAATAATGAAGCAAAATTGCTTTTAATCGTGCAATTACTGTTTAAAGCTTTACTGCGATAACCTACATCCGCATAATCTGGGTGCGACCTGATTACGACAACCGACTTCTAGAAAATTCGATTTGAAAATTTTCATTCAAGTTTTATTTTAGTACCGGTAACGATGGTGAATATAAGGAATTGTGAGTTCCATAAATAAAAATATTAAAATTGTAGCAGTTGGTATTTTCAAAACAACAATTATGTAACATAACATCACATTAATTAAACTTATTAATGGGTTTTTGTAATGACCGACTGAAAAAATTATGAATGCGGTTAAAAAATATTTAAATGTAAAAAATGTTTTATTTTTCGATAACTTGAACTTTATTTAATTACAAGTTGTTCATAATAATATATTAATTCTTTTATTCTTTTTTCAACTTCTGTTGCCTATTATATTCTATTATTGGTTATAAGTTCTACTGTCTTTTAATTTTTCTTTTGAATAGTAACCGCGTAACTCTCAAACCTTGATGATGATGATACAGAGATTACATACAGAGTCCAAATTAATAAGCTGATAGTTTTTTAAGAGGATTATCAGACCATCGAACTGAAGAACTTTCTCTATGGGACCAATATCGAAATCAAAGGGGGAAGGGGGATATAACGTGTACAGGGTGTTAGTGTAGACAGTTGCATTAATTTAATGGGTGATTGTACTCATGATATTGAACAACTTTCCCAAAGGAACATAAGGGAAATTCACAAAAAAATGTAGTATCATGGGTACAATCACCCTAAGTCAAAGTTCATACCCTCAGTAACATAGTTTTTAAAACCCCTGCTAGAAAGCTACGCAAAAGTACTCTACTGCACATTCCATCTCACCGTACCAACTTTAGGAAAAACAGTTTCTTTCCTAGAACTTGTAAACGGCTTATTATTTTGAATGAGGACGCTCAATTTGATCTATTTAGCTGTAGTGCTCGACTTACCAAAAAGTTAGTTGATAAGACTATTGATATTATATTCTTATCAACTAATTATATATATAGTTTCTACTCTGAAGACCATTTATAGAAACGTAAAATTATTGTTATACATGTATAAAATCATGATGGCAAATGGCTTTTTATTCTGAATACATTATACTGTAAAAGAGGCTGTTAGCATCCCGAATATTATAAAATAAAATGAAATAAAATCACCCTTTACAGTAATGCAACTGTTTGCTCTACTCCTGTATCCTCATACAACACTTTTAAAATTTCCGAATCAATACAAATTCGAAAGTTCGAACGAGTAATTATTTTCCGCAGTCCTAATGAATTAGCAAAACGTGCCGTGTAGTCGTAGAAACAATTGAGATTTGCTAACTTAACTTATGATTCATTTGGTAATTGGAGAACACAAGTTGTGTTCTTTTGTTTTATTCAAGGACCATAAAAACTTTGAGAGTTTCTATTTACAGTCTCAGTTTAGTTTATTTCTGTATTTGACTAGGTACGTTAACTTTCAAAGCCATCCAACCAACCACCATACAATACGAGAGTTACCAAAAAATTATGTTTTCTCCTGGATTCTTACCGCAAGCCCGACACACACTTGACCAGTTTTAATTATTTGTTTTTTACCATAAGTTAAAAAAACTACATACATACCTGCACGCCCCTAGCGGCTTTGATTGAGCACAAAAAACTTCCATCCCTTAACCCAAGTACGAATATCGACAAATGGGGAGATGATAAAACTGAAATAAACACAACTAAACAAAAAAACAAACTTCACATTGCAACCCTCAATACAAGATCGGTAAAAACTCAAGAATCGCTACTAGAACTAGAAAATGCACTACAAATGATTAAATGGGACATTATTGGGTTAAGCGAAGTACGAAGAGCAGATGAAATAATTGAAGAGCATGATGAATATATACTATATTACAAAAATGAGATACCTGGATTGAACGGAGTAGGGTTCTTAGTCAAAAAGTGCCTAAAGAATAGAATATTAGAGTTTAAAGGAATATCAGACAGAATTGCCATCTTGAATATCAACTTACCTGGCCATAAGCAACCCACGTCAATAGTTCAAGTGTATGCTCCCACGGAAGTAGCTAAGAAAGAAATACAAAATGATTTTTATGAAAAACTAAGAAAAACCATGGACACCTTGTTTAACACTGTTATTATAGTGGGAGACTTCAATGGTCAAATTGGAGAGAGAAGAAAGAATGAAGACAAAATACTTGGACCATACACGACAGGCAAAAGGAACGACAATGGGCAAAGACTAATAAACCATGTTCTAGAATACAACTTGCACATAATGAACAGTTACTACAAGAGAAAACCAAACAGAAAATGGACGTGGATATCTCCAAACGGGTTAGTAAGAAATGAAATAGAGTTCATAATCACAAACAAACCAAATCTATTTACAAATATAGAAGTCATTAATCAGCTGAACTATAATACAGACCATAGAATGCTTCGTGGAACAATGCACGCAGGAAAACTGAAAATATCAAGGAAAAACATGACAAATGTAAAACAGACCATAAAATTACCACTTCCAGAGTACATCTTGGAATTGCTAGATAAGAAATTGAAAAGAATAAACGAAGTTTCAGACGTCCAAGAAAAATATGACATCCTAGAAAAAGCATTAAAAGAAATCGAAAACACAACTAGACAAAATAAAACCAAAGAGGACAGACTAGGATTAGAAGCCAAACAATTAATCGAACAGAGAGCAATCTTGTTTGAGGATAGGAAAAGTAACAAGAAGGATATTGTTAAATTAAGTAAACAAATAAATGTAAGTATTAGAAAACATAGACAGAAACTTCGAACCGATACATTAAATTTCCACATAGAGAAATCCGGCGGGGTCAAGAAAGCATGGAAAGAACTAGAAGAGAGCTCAAGATGGATAAATAATATGACGCATCATAAAAGCAAGAGAACCAAAACTAAAAGACTAGAAATGCTAGAAGTAGCCACAGATTTCTACCGTGAACTGTACAATGAAGAGAAATTGCTCCCGCTGTCGACGACAACAAATAATTATAAAGTCAAGAAAGAAGAAGTCCCAAACATAATGAAAGAAGAAATTTTGAAGGCCATAAAATCACAAAAAAGAGGAAAAGCACCCGGAGAGGACGGCATCTCCAATGAACTTTTATTAGGAACAGCTCAAACAATTCTTAATACAGTTACCGTCATATTTAACGAAATTTTAATATCAGAATATATACCCCACCAATGGACTACATCAACAATAATCTTACTACATAAAAAGGGGAAGAAAAATGACATTGCAAATTACAGACCTATAAGTCTAATGTCAAATGTTTATAAAGTGTTCTCTAAAATACTGCTGGAGCGTATAACAAAAGTGTTAGATGAAAACCAACCCAAGGAACAAGCAGGGTTCCGCAGCGATTTCTCAACAATAGACCACATCCATACTATAAAACAAGTTATCCAAAAATGTAACGAATACGGAATGAACTATTATTTGGCATTTGTAGACTACAACAAAGCGTTCGACTCCCTAATACATGGAAAAATTTGGGAAGCTCTAGATGCACAAGGAGTAAACAACAAATATATCCGGATAATTGTCAACATCTACAAGAACATGAAAGCAAAAATACGGTCAGAAAGTGTAGGGGAACATTTTAATATCAAAAAAGGAGTTCGACAGGGAGATCCACTGTCACCAAAACTTTTCTCAGCAGCCCTTGAACACATATTCAGGAATCTCGAATGGACTAAATATGGAATAAAAATTAATGGCATACTCTTAAATCATCTGAGATTCGCAGACGACCTTATCCTGATCTGTGAAGATCCTAAAAGCTTGCAAGAGATGCTCAATCAGCTTGTACTAGAAAGTGAAAAGGTCGGTTTAACAATGAATACGGGGAAAACTAAGGTAATGACGAATCACGATAAGATACTAATCAAAACTGGCAACAACATCATAGATTATGTTGATGAATATACTTACCTCGGTCAGATAATCTCTCCAGTAGACCTCACAACTAAAGAAGTCAACAATAGAATAAATATAGCATGGAAGAGATACTGGTCTTTTAAAGAAATAATGAAAAATCCTGAGATACCTCTGAAAGCTAAAAGGAAGGTATTTAATTCTTGTATTTTACCGACCATGACCTACGGATGCCAGACATGGAGCCTAACAAACGAGAATATACGTAAACTAGAGACATGTCAACATAGTATAGAACGAAGTATCCTTAACGTTAAAAGATCAGATAAGATACAACTGAAAACAATTCGTCAGCAAACTAAAGTTGTTGACGTAACCTACTGTATAAAGAAATTAAAATGGAAATGGGCAGGTCACTTGATTAGAAGCAAGAAAGATAAATGGGCCAAAGACGTGACGGAATGGTGCCCTAGACAAAACAAGAGAAAGAAAGGGAGGCAACGTCAAAGATGGGAGGACGATATCAGGAGAGTGGCGGGAATGTTATGGATGAGAAACGCACAGGACCGAAGCTTGTGGAAAGCCCTAGGGGAGGCCTATGCTGAAAAGCAAGACAATCTATAATACATACTGTTTAAATTACCAAATGGTGTCAAATATAAAATTAGTTTGTTTAAGTAATAATTATTATAAATTAATTGCCATGTAAATTGCATGATTGTTAAATAAAGGCTTATTATTATTATACTGTAAAAGAGGCTGTTAGCATCCCGAATATTATAAAATAAAAGGAAATAAAATCACCCTTTACAGTAATGCAACTGTTTGCTCTACTCCTGTATCCTCATACAACACTTTTAAAATTTCCGAATCAATACAAATTCGAAAGTTCGAACGAGTAATTATTTTCCGCAGTCCTAATGAATTAGCAAAACGTGCCGTGTAGTCGTAGAAACAATTGAGATTTGCTAACTTAACTTATGATTCATTTGGTAATTGGAGAACACAAGTTGTGTTCTTTTGTTTTATTCAAGGACCATAAAAACTTTGAGAGTTTCTATTTACAGTCTCAGTTTAGTTTATTTCTGTATTTGACTAGGTACGTTAACTTTCAAAGCCATCCAACCAACCACCATACAATACGAGAGTTACCAAAAAATTATGTTTTCTCCTGGATTCTTACCGCAAGCCCGACACACACTTGACCAGTTTTAATTATTTGTTTTTTACCATAAGTTAAAAAAACTACATACATACCTGCACGGCTAGCATGCCCCCCACGACAAAGCGTTTAAACGAGAAAAACGTCATGCGCGCGCTCTCTGGCATACGTAAACTAATATTAAAGATGGAGGCACATCTCGATTTTTATCGTTTTCTCGGGGGTAGCATGCGAGGCCTACTGCATACTATAAAGTATGCACTATAATCACCTGGCAATTTAATACTGAAACGTTGAATTCAGACCATCAAACTGAACATCTTTCACTATGGAGCCACCCTCAGGAAACGTGGAAAAAATTCAGCTGTTTCATACATTTGAGTAGGTACAGCTGTTTTGTATTGAGCCGATTTTTTGAGGTGAAATATTATAGTGAAAGTTGTTCAATTTGATGACCTGAATTTACCGTTTTAGTATTTACCAGGCTGTCACTTACAACCTAATATTACCGTTTTTCGGGGGTGACATACGAAGCCTACAGAGAAAGCTAAGCATGGTCCCCCAATTATCCCCCCATTATCTTCCCAGTCCTCGGCAAGTCGCATCTATGGTCATTCCATACAAAAACTACGTGACTAATACCGATGCTATTAATTTAAGATGGTTTGAATCGGCAGCCGTCTTTCCCATAATAAAATTATAATTTATCAACGCTTTAGAAAATTCCGTCGTAAAAAGGTAGGCTTTTATATTGGTCTTTCAAACATGTTTTTCCTTTTAAAAGACCTCAATTCGACCCCGTAAATTATTCACGACGAATTGTGTCTTTTCTTCTATACGAAATTAATTTCCAAAGATTAATATTTATTCTGAATTAGGTATATCGTTTGAGAAATGTATTAAAATCATTCGTATAGAACAAATTGTCGCTTTTATTTCTAACTGATATTATTTGTAAGTAAATAGATTTTTCTGGCTTCTTATTTCGGTGAAGGAAAACGTCGTGAGGAAACCTGCGAGCTTCAATTTCGAGGCATGTATTGTACTTACCGTCCCTTATAAGTGGCGACGGGCTCACACCCCGTCACACTGGACAGAGTTTCGGTACTACTAGTGAAACGTGGATGTTCTCTGTTTTCAGAATATCTCTGACTACCCCCTCGGGGAATATAGTCGTGAGCATATGCTTATTTTAAGTAGGTATTATAAATATAATAGTTAAAAAGATCTTTATTTACACGAAATGAATAAAAAAAAAAAAGTGAATTTGTAATACAGACTGTATTTAATTTTCTACGTAAGCATTTTTCTAAAACAGTAAAATATAATATATTTTCAAAGGTTTAATAAGTTCATAATTTAACATCAATTTCCAAATAAATTAAGTACAAGAAAATTAAAGTTAATAATATAATTAATATGAGAAAAATTCCACGCAGACGAAGTTGCGGGCAACAGCTAGTACTATTATAATTATAATGTTATCCCATAATCTTCTTTAATCATATCCGATGCTTTTTCAGCTATCATGGCAACTGGAGCATACAAATTACCGCTGACAATCGTAGGTATGATGCTTGCGTCCACTACTCTCAAATTTTCTAAACCTCTAAATTTTAATCTCGTGTCTAGCACTCCCCTTCCTTTAGGACCCATCGCACAGGTGCCACAAGAGTGAAACTGAGTCGTAGCTGTGTTCAGAACGTAACATTTCCAATAATCATGACTACCGAATTGTAGGTCTTTACACTGACTTATGTTTAAATTTATAATATTTGACTCAAAACTTTTGAATAATGTCGTGTTAACAATCCTCAAAAAATCTTCAAAATACAAAGCTTGATTTTCTAAATCGTTTTTGTTATTATAATAACCGTTGTAAATTAATGGTACGTCATCTGGGCGATTACTTTTCAATTTTATTTCACCTCTAGAATCTGGATGTAAAAGGGCGATATATGAAAATACTACTTTTCTCTGCAGACCAGCTTTTATTAAAGTTTGACATATATCGTCTTCCAATGTAAACCCATATGTACATAAAGATGCGGTTTCTACTGAAGCAGCTGGTAAAGGGTACGCATAAACTTGATAATTTGGATATTCTTGAGATTTGTTTAGCGCTATGTGACCAATAACAGCGGCGGGGTAAGTATTTAGATTTGTTATTACATTAATGTTATTAACAATCGATGCAACCCCTTTCTTTTCAGTCACTACTACGGGAGCCATAACATGGTCTTGATAGTTCTTTCCAACATTTGGAGAATCGAATATAACTTCAATATCTTTTTCTTCCAAATGTTCTTTAGGACCGACACCCGATAACATCAGCAGCTGCGGAGTATTTATTGCTCCGGCAGATAAAATAACTTCCTTATTAGAATATAAATTAATAATTGCACCATTACATAGCTTCACTTCTACTCCTTTCGCAATTTTTCCTTGAAACAAAACTTTTCTTGCCAATGTATTCTTCAGTACATACAAATTTTGACGATCTTTTGCAGATTTTAAGTAAGTAATGCCAGTGCTCTGACGAATGCCGTCGGCGATTGTAAATTGTTGCATAGAGTACCCAACTTGTTTAACACCATTGTAATCCAGTACATATTCGTGACCTATCTCTTCCAAAGCTTTAATATATTCATTCATTTCATCTGAAGGAAACTGTAAACTAACTCCAATTTCTCCATTTAGACCATGTAATGAGCTTACATCATTTAAATGCAAATCTAAACTTGTGAGACGTTCACTTTTCTTGAAATATGGTAGTACAGTATCCCAGTCCCATCCAGTATTACCCTGTTGAGCCCAACTGTCATAGTCAGCTTTATTTCCTCGATTATATGTCATGTAATTATTCCCACTAGATCCAGATAGCATTTTCCCCCTAGGAATGCGAGTAATTTTGGACTTGAGTGCTTGACTGGCGAAGCCATCGTCGACTGAGTAATAATTCCAATCTATTTTTACATGGTCTGCTATTGAGTACAAACCGGGTATCTGCAAGTTAGAAGCATAAATCAGTTAATCGCTGTACTTAGTTTATAACTGTTATCATTTTTTTATTCGTGTAAATATGTACATCGTTTTCTTAACGATCACAAAATTGTTTAGACTGTAGTGATGCTACCTGTAAAGCTGATTGAGGTACTGAATTGAAATTCATATTTCATACGCCGACATCTGGGAAAACTATCCAGGACCAGGCGCTGTCCAGAAAGGCTAAAGGTAGGTATCAGAAACATGAAAACTTTCACCCATCCAAAGACTGACCGATTATGACATTACAATACAGAAGTTCCACTATACACGCCGATAACGGCATCAATAATAAATCTAAATGGAACGAAGCAAACAATATTTATAACAACGATTATGGATTTTGGATTTTAGTCGAATGATAATTATGAGTCCCAATTTCCAAGACATTTGTATATTTTTCTCTTACCTCTGATGTCAGATCGGGTTCCCCGCCAGCCTCAATAAGTAATACAGTCCAGTTTTTTCTTTCTGTCAATCTGTTAGCCAATATGCAGCCTGCTGTACCACCACCAACAATTATGAAGTCGAACTTAAGGCCATCTGAAAGATTAATTAAGGTGTACGCTTATGTTTATATTTTCTACCGTTGTTTTGTTATGGATCAAGGTTAATACACTTTAGGTATCCATTTATGGAAGTTGCCATCAATGAGTCAATGTCAAAAGTAGGCATCACGATTCGGATGGCATTATCTGGCAATCTTGTTATATAAATATTTGACATTAGTTCTTTATAACTGGGGGAGGGCCAATAAATAAATCTGTTAAAGTTTTGCAGAATAAACTATATTTTGCGTCACTTTTTTTCACCTTGGCTGACACCACAGTCTGTCAGACGTGTTTTTAAGCTATGTATATTATGTAAAATCATAACCGGTCAAAATTCTATTTTTGAGTGGACTAGGGAAACAGTAGCAATTTAGTCAATTCAGTGTGGTCGCAAGAAGCCAAACATGCTCGTCGCTTCGTTCCTTGCTAACCTAACCAACTGAGTTAGATCAATAGGGTCTAAAAAACCATAACCGCTCAAAACCACTTTTGCCTGATTTTTGCAGTCAAAAGTGTTTTTGACCGGTTACGTGTTTTGACTGTAACATTATATAATCTTTAACTATTTCGAGAATGATTTAATCTGTTTCCGAAACACCTCTTTAAATAACAAAATTAATTTAATATGTAAGTACTAACCGTAGACTGATGCTTGTTCAGGATAATTTCCAGTATCAGGACGAATATAGGTGAGTACACTGAAGAATGTCTGTAGAAGTTGTATTGTCGGTATTGTTGCATTCAGTTGCGTTGTCGCAAGGAGGTTTAAGATATCCATCCTGTCTATCTGGGAATAAATCGGGTAGGCTATATTAGGCTCGCAGACACGTAGGGGAGACCGAAACAGAGTTGATTTCTTAGAACCTATGATAATTAGTGAGGGTCCAAAAATGCAGTTCAGTCCCATTTCACCGTCCGCACGCCCTCCATTGACTTACGGCAAGCAGTTTTGTAGTTGTGGCTAGCCCGTCGCAAAAATCGCCAACGGTAACTTTTTACCCTTTTTTTTTCAATGCATATTAATAATTATTAAGTATGTGTTTGTATTTTGGATTCAGTTATGTACAGGGTGGTCCAAACGGACGGAGAGGTCCAAATTTTAGATTCCTCAAACCTAGGGTGTAGGTAATCGAAAATAAATAAATAATAAATATCTTGGACATTGTCACACAAATTATCTAGTCACATTTAAAGTACCAGAATCTAGCCTGGACTTGTATTATGATGACTAGACAACGATATAGAATACATATATAGATACAAACATCCATGACTCGGGTACAAATATTCATAATCATCATACAAATATTTGTCCCTTACGGGATTCGAACCCGCGACCCTCGGCACAGCAGGCAGGTTCACTACCGACTGTGCTACCGGGCTGTCAAAATACCTCATGTATGTTCCACGATTTTTTGTAGTTTAGAAGTTATGATTTTTTAAAGGTACGAGTATATTTTTGACCGGAGGGGCTTAAAAATGTCTGTCGGATTTTTCACCATACTGACTTTGAAAACCGATCCCAGAGGTAATTTTGCATTTAGAGATTACAGATCAAAATAATTTAACAATTTTTATATTGATAAACTCGATGTATCACAAGAGAAAATGAAATTCGATTCTTAAAATAATGTCTACTATCCGTAAAAATATAAAATATATACAAAACAATTACTTGACAATACAGAATTATGTATTATCTGTCACTATGAATTTATGATGACTTGAAAATGATAACTACCTTGATAAGACACCTTTAAACTCAGACTAACTTATTTTATCGTTCATTATGTACCTATATTTTGTTGGTACAGTAATATATTCAGCGATCACACACAGGGTGTAAAAAAAATTACGCAAAACCTTTGACTACGGTGTATTTTCAAAACAGGGGTTCTGGGTTAGAATCTTGATTTTGTCACGTATATTACAAAATATGTTTGTGTCGTTGTTGTAGTCGCTGTCAATGTCAAGCCGGTACGATTCGTGACAGGGTTTGCATTAGTTTTTTGGCTTGGCTTGACACCGACTTCTATAAAACAAATTAATGTTCTTATGATGCGAACGAAAAAGTCATCGGCTACAGTATTATTTTTTTAATTTTGGTTTTTTTTTAAGGCGGTTTTAATTTTTTGTTAAAATTTGGTTTATTTCACAATTTTCAGTTGTGAATTCATTAGTTCGATTTAATAGTAGTGCTTTAAATTAACAAACGTACTAGTTGGCACTACGATTTTCGAAGGTTCCCCTTGATTTCTCTGGGATGCCATCATCAGATCCTGGTTTCCTTATCATGGTACCACTCTCGGAATATTTCCTTTCCAACAAAAATAATCATCAAAATCGATTCATAAACGAAGAAGTTATCCGCGAACAAACATAAAAAAAATATATATATATATATATATACGGTCGAATTGAGAAACCTCCTCCTTTTTTGAAGTCTGCTAAAAATCAGCAGTCCCATAATTTATGTTTCGGTACTGTAAGTTTTTGTATGAAACAGTCATAGATACCTATATTATCAACAGTAGAAAGGAGTTGGTCACATGGAGAAACTTGTTTTGTTTGATGCTCTTAAAAACCGTTAGAATATTAAGAAGGACTGTTATAGTTATACATAGCTACCATGCTGTATAAAACATAGCTAGTATACAATATAACTTGTTTGTACTACACAAAGTTAAACAATAATTACCATCATTTAAGTAAGTAGGTACTGCAAAAATCATTATTTACAAGTTTATATTATTATATTTAATATTGTTGAATAAAATATCATCTGAGTATATATTTTTACAGACGGTTTAAATACAATTTAATTTTTCAACAATAAAATGCACTTATTATAATTTATAATGAGAAAAAGACCTTGCCCACGTGACATAGTATAAATTCGTTTCGGGCTGTTTCGCAGCTGGCGAATGTGTATGATTAAGGGGCGTCCGCCCGGTTTTGAGTAACTTTGTAACCATTTTATACATTAACTATGGCACTTTTTAAGCAGAAAACAAAACTGAACAATCTACAGGATATGAGAAGTGATGTGGTTTTTCTCGAAATCTATTTTAATTAATAAAACTGAAGAAAACCGACTCCAAAGTCACCTCTTTTTTTCCAGTTGTAACCGTTTTACTCTTACATTGTTGATCAGAAGAATATGAAAATTTACAATATTCTTCACAATACAATATAAAATGATGTGGTTTTCTTATTTTTTGAAAATTCATATAAAATCATACAGGTTAGGATAGGAGGAATATCGTGCTTCCTAATGAAATGGAAATTATCCGTTTCTGTAGTGGGATTTCTTATAAAATTCAAATTCAAACCAGTTTTGTATGGGAAACGGGATTGGGCAATGTCTTTTAAAAAATATTTACTACCTGCAGCCCCTACATAGGTGTCTAAATTTTATGGTGCTTTACAAATTGTAAAGCATAACAAAATCCCGTTTGTATTTTTTTACAATTTAATAAAGATAAAGAATTAGGTACCTTTCTTGGCGCATTCGACAGACATGACCGGCCTAATCCCACTTACCTAATACTTTACAAATAAATATAGGTACTTCAAAAATAATCTTCAAACTAACCAAAATGCAGGGAAAATGTTGAAGAATAAAAAAAAATTTTGATTATGATAATTCCAATTTCCAAATCCAAATAGTAGGTAGGTACAGTCAAGAGCACGTCACGCTTGACACTTTGGACTTTGCACCGTTCTTATTTAGTGCGCCATAAGCGTTACAATCGAACTGCAAGTGTACAGCTTGATGTGCTCTTGACTGTACACTAAGTAACAGATTTTGTAAGGTTTTGATGGGGTGTAGACAAGTATTTTAATCTTCCTGGGTATAGACTTCACTTTTTGTATGGAGTGTATAATATACATACATAGACTCACGACCAAAATCCCTTTTAGGGTGGTCAGAAACATTGCCACAACTGCCCTCTTTATTGCAGGCAGTCGTAGCAAGGCTCACGTTTAGCGTATTGAAGGTTTCAAGTTGAAATGACGCGTAAAACAGAGATATGTGGCTAGCCTCATAAAGGTATCATATAGAGGAACTGACAGCTGGGAGAGCGAGATGTACCTAGCGGCGCCACTGTATAATAGAAAGAGATACGTGACGCGAGGCAATAGAACCGTTTTTGGGAACTTGTCGGCACAATCGACTGGGTAAATGCTCTGTGAATAATTAGTGAATCTAAAGTAAAGTCGTAGATTATTTTGTGAAATATACTAACACTATTTCATTAAATTACCTACGATTTCACGTTAGATTCACAATTAAACACAGAACTCGAAGTTTTAGGGTGCCGATAAGTGCCGACAAATGCACAAAAAACGGTTTCATTTGACAACTCATGTCAGTTACTCTATTCCGACAGGTATAATAACTTTATGGCTAGCCTTTCGCCGACGGGTGTCTCATGTGTTCCACAACTTTAATAATCCTATTTTGAAAATCCATAACAGACCTGACATAACGCTAATTCATATAAAAATTACTATCAGTTTAAAATAACAATGTGCATGACCTTGAAGGGCCGTTGGATAACTTAACTCGGTTGACAAAGGGATGAAGACTCTATGCAAAGGAAACAATCATTTGAATGACTCGAGTGAAGTTCGTGTGATTGAGTGACGTCACATTTACGAGCAAGGTCATGCACATTGTTATTTTAAACTGATAGTAATATGTTTAATATGATAAATAGCACTATTTGACATAATAATAATGAAAATCCATAACTTTGAAAAACTCGGTTTGAGACCTCAGATCTAACTCAGTCGACTAGGTTAGCAAGGAGCGAAGCGACGAGCATGTTAGGTTTCTTGCGACTCCTCTCAGACCAGAACCGAATCGCTACTGTTTACCAAGTCCACCCGAAAATAAATTTTTTCTCACCTCGGGGGGTTCACCTTGCCCCCTAACCCCACGCCATGATTCGCAGACGCCATATACAACTAATACACCCTAAGTCACTGTCACTATTTTTACGAATCTAACGAGACATCCTACATTAAAATCCATTTATAGGCTGCAGAGCGTGTCAAAGAAATGGACATAATATATAAATACTAATTCATTAGTGTTAAAATGATGTGTATTAATTTTACGTTTTTTTAACGTTATGCATATTTACGCTATTCCTATTAAAGATATAATTTTTAAACTTCAACATTAATTATGACACATACACTGCATATCCCTTAAGTCACCTTGTACGAAATCGACATCCATGGAAAAAAGTAGGATGGTCCATTCTGCCAAAAGGCATCTAAGCCGGAATTAGGCATGGAGACTGCTAGCTAAATAAAAGTTATACAAATACAAATCATTTATTTGCCAGTAAATAAGCAAGTCAGATGTTATTCGATAAAAGTTTGATCACGCCTATTTAGCCATGTCAGCAGCATGCAAATATTAAGTAGAATACCTATAATTAATTTTATACATTACGAGCTTTTACCCGCGACTTCGTCCGCATAAATTATATACCAGATTTTAAGTCAGATGATAAGCTATCAAACAAAAAAAGTTTCATCAAAATCGGTTCAGTAGTTTTTACGTGATACTCGAACAAACAAACACCCAAACAAACAAACAAACAAACAAACATACAAACAAACAAACAAACAGACAGACAAAAAATCCAAAAATTAGTGATTTGGAATCAGGGACAGGTAAAAACCAAGTCGTAATTTTTTTTTTGTAAATATCTTCAATGTACAGACACACTTCTGTTACAGTTTTATAATAGTTTAGATTATTATGTCAGAGAAATAAAAGCGGTCAAGTGAGGGTTCCGTATCACACCACTACAGAACGCAACATTATTAACTTAGAAAAAAAACGTTTCTTGTCTGGGACCTTTAGCGCGAGACTGACTCACATTTGGCCGGTTTTTAGTATTTGTTGTTATTTTGTAGAGTTTGCTGTATAATCGCACTAAGTTTGACGCTTGTATGTACTACCGTTTTTACGATAGAGCGTACAGAAAAAACGTTGATAAAAACTAGTTTCCTGTTGAGAACCCCCCTTAATTTTTAACATTTTGACATTTTTATTATTTTGTTAACAAATCCGCCGCAATAACGCATAATCTGAGAAAATTTCAACTATCTAGCTATTACGGTTCAAAAGTTACAGCCCTAAATAGGTAGGATAACGGACGGACGGACGGACGCACGGACAACGTAGGCTTAGTAATAGGTTCCCGTTTTCACCCTTTGGGTACGGAACCCTAAAAAAGAAATTGGAGCCATGTCAAAAAGATACCTAGTTATACTATGCATTGACTATTCGCTACCGCCAAGATAAGTGTAAGTACACCAAAAATTCTTCAACCGAGTAAAACTATCCTGATGACTCTGACAGCATCATGTCAGCGAAACAATACATTTTGTGGCTCAGAAATAACGCAAAAATTGCACAAAAAAATTTCCAGTTTACCCTCATACGCCGGAACAGAGTAACAATGGCCTAGCTCCACCAATTTCATGTATGTGTCACACACAATACTTGAAACGGGTCCTCGAAGTGTTAATGAAGGCTTGGTTTTTAAATAAAGTTTGCAGTGTTCATTACTAATTTTATAACGTAACTTTCGTTTCTTTAACAATAACTTGAATATTTTGTTTATATTTTTATTTTTTACACGAAAAAGGTAGGAAGATCGTTTTTAGGGTTTCATATCCAGATAGTTGCCAACGGGACCCTATTAGACCGGCGAGCAGGCCTACGCGCCGTTAGCACCCGTTAGTCTGTCCGTCTGTCTGTTCTTTTGTTATATGCTGTGTTTTTGTTATGGCGTATGTTCTTTAGTATAATAATAAAAGCACAGCAAATTTGATTACGGTTTTGTAGCATTACCTCAAATAAACAAGTATGATTAATGACATTTGCTCTAAGTCATATCAGACCCGAGATATACAGGCTGGATTTTTTTTGGACGGAGCAGTAGGGTGTAGGTACCTTAACCGTTGTAGCTACAGGAAAACGTTCTTACTAGACTATCATAAACTTTATGAAATATTTAGACCTGTATATTTTGAACAAAATGTAGTACTATCAGCAAGAAAATTGAAAATTTACACAAAACCTTTTTTTGATGCCAATCAATCCTGTTCCTGATGAGGATCAAAAAACTTATTAAACGTATTTGCGATTTCTGACATTTCAAGTACTCTAACCTTAGTTGGTCTTATACGGTTTTTTGATCCTTATAAGAAAGAGGATCGACTCGTATAATAAAAAGTGTTTGAGTAAATTGCCCATTTTCTTACTGACAGTACAATTTTTTCAAAATCTGTTAATGTAGGTCTAAATATCCTAAAAAGTTGAAGACATTCTCCTAAGAACATTTTCCTGTAGTTAAAACGGTTAAGGTACCTGCCCTACTGCCCCTTCCAAAAAATTTCACCTGTATACCTCTGCCCCGATATTACTTAGCTAAGTGCTTCATAGTAAGATTAGTTTCATTTAGTGTCCTCATCAAGATATCGCTTCAAGAGGCACTCCTGTGCTGGAAACACCAGTTGAAGAAAGGCGGTTTGGTGTTGAGCGTTGCAAAAACTCAATACATGGTTTGCAACGAGCCAGAGGCAGACGACGACCCTATCTGTATCGACGGTCAACAAGTCGACAAATGCGAATAGTACAGATACCTGGGAGGCATGATGCACAAATCTGGTAACATTGAGCACAATATTCAGCACCGAATAGCAGCCGCGTGGTTGAAGTGGCGGGAAGTCACTGGTGTAACCTGTGACAGGAAAATGCCGGTCAGAATGAAGGGCTTGGTTAAAGTCCATAATAAGATCAGTCCTCATGTACGGTAGTGAGACTTGGGCCACAACGAAAAGCCATGTCCGAACTGTACAAACAGCCGAAATGAAGATGCTGAGGTGGATGTGCGGTGTCACGAGGCGCGATAGAATCCGCAACGAGTATGTGCGAGGTAGCATGGGTGTTCGTGACATTGCAGATAAGCTTCAGGAGCATAGGCTTAGGTGGTTTGGACACGTGAAAAGAAAGCCACCCGAATATGTAGGAAATATGGCACTGCAACTGTCGATTCCAGGACAGAGACCAAGAGGACGTCCGAAAACTAGATGGATGAACACAGTTCGTTGTGATATGACCGAGTGCAATGTCTCCGAAGACGACATCAGAAATAGGGCAAGGTGGAGAGAAAAGACACGGAAGGCTGACCCCACCACCATATGGGATTAAAAGCCAGGAAGAGAGAGAGAGAGTGTCCTCATCTAAATCACACAACTTTCATCAGTGGCCGCGAAAGTAGAAAACGACGCCAACTCTACACATACCCCTTTATATAGGTTTTATTTTTACGGTTTTTTGTTTTCGCTCTATCGCAAAGATGGCAATAATAATAATTATGAACTCATTTCGAAGTCGTCGGCAGCACGGGCAGTGCTGCGAATCTTTCTCGCTCAGCAAATGACGTTCCTACGCTGTGTTGACCGTTGCCGTCATCTCTGTATGAATTGAACCTAATCAAGGCTGTATGTAAAAACAAAATATTATAATAAGCTACAGACATTTACAATTCCTGAGAAAGATGTAATAAATTGTCTAACGTACTCGTAATTTACTTCTGTCTAATTAATCATAGCTTACTTAAGCTTTTATTACTTACTCTAAATAACGACGGTAATAAAAGTAAACAAATACATTTATAATAATGTGTTAATTAAAATTTATACGCTGAAAATATACTTCAGTATTTATAATTTTATGTCCGAGGCACCTTATTAAAGATGACTTATTGCCTTATTATTTTTGCTCCCTTACTGAACTGTAAATTCTAATTTATCGTAACTGAATGCACTGCCGACCGTGAAACTGAGTGTTTGTTCTGATTCATGAGGCATTTATATTTCTGTTAGCTCTCTCTCCACTGTATCATTGTTTTGTTGATCTTGAAAAAGCCTTCTTTCTGTATTCCACGCGAAGCCCTGTGGATGATTCTGGGGAAAGTAGGATCCCCTGACACTTTTTTAAGAATCCTGCGACTGCTGCATGACAACATTGAAGTGTTGTGTAACCGCAAGCGGCGAGCAATCTGACTTCTTCTCCGTCACGTGTGGAGTGAAGCAGGGTTGTGTGCTCGCGCCTACACTCTTTGCCATATACTTCGCTGCAGTAGCACGCGAAATCCTACAGGATTCAGCAGACGGTATCTGCATCCGCTTTAGAACCGATGGGAAGCTCTTTAATTTGGCCAGACTAAAAGCGAATACCAGGGTTTCACATGACGTCATCAGGTAGATTTTGTACGCAGATGACCTATGTTTTGTTTCGGATTCTTCTGAGGGCCTTCAGAGTTTGGTCACCGGACTTGATGAAGCCTGTTGCAGGTATGGCCTGAAGATTAGTGTAAATAAAACTGAAGTCATGTCAAGAAACACTCAGGATGCCAACAACTCGACGTTAAATTTGGCGGTGATGGGATGTTGAAACAGGTCAGCAAGTTCCGCTATCTTGGCAGCACGGTAACGTCTTTGTGTGATCTGGAACCGGAAATGAACAGCAGAATCGCGGCTGCATCGGCTGCTTTTGGTAAACTGCGACCCAAAATGTTCCGGTCCCATGACATCAAGTTGTCAACGAAGGTGGCTGTATATATGGCAATTGTTCTCCTGAACCTCCTGTATTCTTCCGAAACATGGTGTTTGTATCGTAAACACATACGCAATCTTGACAGATTTCATCTAAAGTGTCAGGAACACGGAGATACTACTACGACGCTGCAATGTTGGTGGTATAGAGGCGTATGCTGATGAGGCGTCAGTTGAAATGGTGTGGTCATATTCGTCGGATGCCGGAGGAAATAATTGCCAAACGCATCTTCTACTCTGAACTGCTCTGACCTGCAGCCTCTGCGAACGCATTTTTGAAGCCAAGATAGGCTACATCAGCCACTTGAGAGCACATCGACGAAGCTCACAAAGTCAACAGCCATAATCAGTCGCTGAGGTCGAACTCGGCCATGAAGCATCATCATCATCAATGTAAAATTACTATCAGTTTAAAATAACAATGTGCGTGACCTTGAAGGGCCGTTGAATAAGTTCACTCGGTTGATAAAGGAATGTAGACTCTGTGCAAAGGAAACAATCATTTGAATGACTCAAGTGAAGTTCGTATGATTGAGTGACGTCACATTTGCGAGCGAGGTCAATGCACATTGTTATTTTAAACTGATATTACTAATTTATTCACATGAATTATTTGTTTTTGACTTTACTATTTCAATTGAAGAGCAGTTTATTCTTTAATAGGATACATCATTATGGAAAAATTTTCGTTGTCATTATGTCTAAAATTGGTAAGTGGATATCAAACAAATTTTAATAATAAATAATGATTCGAAAGTATCTCAGAAATAAAATTTTAGACTTAAAATCTTTTCCATGTAAGTTCATTTTTATGCTAACGCGTAACTGACAAGAAATCTTTTTTTAAATCAATTTCCGTCGAAGGTTCAATACGAAAAAGGCACATTAATTCGTTTGTTGTTGAATAATTGAATATATCAAAGTAAGTAATGGACCGGGTGTTTTGAAAATGAATTTGTGTTCAGAAAAGCTTCCGCTATTAATCTACCTATATTTTATTTGATTTGGCTACAGGAATAGAGATTTGATTATACCATCTGCTTTGTTGACAATAAGCTGCACATTAAATGGGATAATTGCATTTTATTGTATATTGTATAGCATTTATGGGAGAAATTGGTTATATTGAAATACCGTGGACCATTATGACACATTCTCTAGTACTGGGGTGATATACACAAACATTTTTTGCCGTAAACCCTTTCAGGTATGGTCAAATACACAAATCTAACTCACTTTTTAGGTACGGGTACATTGTACAAACACTATAAATGTGTTGTGGTGGAGTTACTAGTCGCATCTTCTCTGCACCTTCCGAAGCGACTGTAAAATAAATAAAATAAAATAAAATTAAATAGCCTATGAAATAAAATAAAATTGTTAAGGATGTCAAAGAGTGCATTATATATTTTTTTTCTTTCTTTGTTCTTTATTTTTGTATGTGAGGGCTTTTAACGTCTCGTTCTCTTTTTTTTCGTCTCTACATAACAATGAAAACCCTAACATTTCCAAAAAATCCAAACTAAACACAATTAAGTACTATAAATAAAAAGGTACACCATTTTAGCCTCTCTCGAATCAGTTATGGTGAACATGGTGACAAAAGAGCCTACATTCAACAGATTATAAATACTTATTTTAAATAATTAATATACTTTTTTTTATTTAACCATGAATTTTTTAATTACAAGTTTATGATGATGAAGAAGAAAAATAATAACAAACAATTTTTTTTTTGCAATTATTAGAAATTTTACTCAAAACTAAGAATCAGCTTGGATAATTATCACAGAAGTTTACTTAGAATATTGAAAGTAAAATAGAACAAAGGTAGTTATTCATACCTATTAACCTAAAGTGGGAGGACGAAGTCACAAGTATAAGCAAGTAGACAATATCCCGCTTAAACGACACCCCTTAATAAGGTAATCAACAAAACAATTCCCAAAGCGATAGATGTCTTTATTAGCTCTCAAAAACAGAGACGTTTGTAGGCATCATATTAATTGCTTCATACAAACGCAAACGGTTTATAGGAAAAAAAATCGTCGTTTAATGTTTATCCTATTGACTATGTGCACGACACTAGCGCCACACTAGCGCGGCGTACTGACATAACTTTTTCGGAAAGCCGTGAATTATTTACACTATTATAGTACTGTAAAAGTCTGTGTTTGTTCGAGGATTCTGCCAAAACTACTGGACCGATTTTGATAAAACTTTTTATATTTAAAAGCTTATTAATAGTCTTAAAAGCTAGCTTATATTTTATCCCGGTACGATGACGGGAGCGGATGCGGACGAAGCCGCGGAGAAAATCTAATTTGTTTCGGAATTCCCATACAAACTTTTACCTCAGTTTTAACACCTTTGGGGTGTTGAAATGCGACAAGCCTTTTTTAAATGAGCATCTAGATGCCAATATAAACTTTCATGCCAAATTTTAAGTTTGTAGTCTTGGCAGTTTTGGAAATTTCGTGTTTAGTTAGTGTGTGGATTTGCATAGATTCAAGCATATTTTCACATCTTGTCCGGCAAAAGTACAAATTTCTGCCACCTCGTGCGCTGCGATCGACTTAACAGTTCCCAAAACCCACTTCGCACATAGCCAATAAACCATTTTGATCCACTGACAGTTTTATAAAGGACTAGCGTTAACCCGCGACTTCGTCCGCACAAATTATATACCAGATTTTAAGTCAGATCATAAGCTATCAAACAAAAAAGTTTCGTCATAATCGGTTTAGTAATTTTCGCGTGATGCTCATTCAAACACACAAACAAACAAACAGACAGACAAAAAATGCAAAAATTGGGGACCTATTTGGAATCAGGGACACTTAAAAACCACATCGTAACTTTTTTTTGTTAATATTTTCAATGTACAGACACACTTCTGTTACAGTTTTATAATAGTTTAGAACGGATTGATCAGAACATCAAATTGAACAACTTTCTCAATAGAACCAACATCGAAATAGTGAAAAAGAACTGGTGTTCCATGATAGAAAACTGTAAACCTACTCGACCCAAATGTATGGGACAGCTGATTTTCTTTTTCGCGCTTTCGATGTTGGTCGTTGTTCAGTTTGATGATCTGATCAACCCGTTCAGCATTTAAGAAGGACCCTATATAGGGCGTCGCGGGATGTGCGTGACCTTTGTAAGAGTTCATCAATACACCGCCCGTGGAAAAACCGGCTCGGCCAGTGGACAATCTATGGGCGAGCGCGTCATGAGATCATTTTGTGCTCGCCTTAGAAACTTTGTCTGGGAAATATTTACTCATGTGCTTACGTATAGTGCATGAAACTTAATTAGTGAGAAAGCTACTTTGATAAACACCGCGCGATGCAAACAAGGAGCGAATACATTGGATAATGACATAATGGGCTATCAATACAATTACCTCATTACACCTTAGTGCTACTGAGGCAGCTTTACGCCCCGCCCGATCGACTGAGCTCATTAGCCTGACTTGCACGTTACCGGTACCTAATGTTAGAGCAATTATATTACTTGCAAATGTGCCTCCGAGCTTATTTTGTAAAGTCGCATTTAAATAATAAAAAAGAAAGAAAGAATAACAAAAAATTAAAACCGCCTTCAAAAAAACCGAAAAGCTAAAAAATTATATTGCAACCGATGACTTTTTCGTTCGCATCGTAAGAACATTAATTTGTTTTATCGAAGTCGCTGTCAAGCCAGTACTATTCGCGACAGAGCTTGCATTAGTTTTTTGGCTTGGCTTGACACCGACTTCTATAAAACAAATTAATGTTCTTATGATGCGAACGAAAAAGTCATCGGCTGCAATATTATTTTTAACTTTTGATTTTTTTTTAAGGCGGTTTTAATTTTTTGTTAAAAATTTGTTTATTTCACAATTTTCAGTGGTGAATTCATTAGTTCGATTTAATAGTAGTGCTTTAAATAACTATATTAGCTTATAACAAACGCACTAGTCTGCACTACGATTTTTGAAGGTTCCCATATCATGGTACCACCCTTGGGATATCTCCTTTCCAATAAAAAAGAATCATCAAAATCGGTTGATAAACGACGAAGTTATCTGCGAACAAACATTAAAAAAAATATATATTATATATGGTCGAATTGAGAAACCTCCTCCTTTTTTGGAGTCGGTTAAAAATAATTTAATTGAATCTCCGGATACATACATTATTTTACACACCACTGAAACATTTTTGTAACATATTAAGAACAGAGATTATTTGTGCGCTGCGCTGCAGTGACAAAAATGTACCAACTCAGCAAAATGCTAAGCTCGGAAGCTGAACTCTGATTTTATGCCTGGTTATGTTTTTGAGTTATTAATAAGATATACTCCGTATAGTTAAATCATTTCCAGAAATATAGAGATCACTAATATGAAATAATCATCAAAGTCATTACAGTAGTTTTCGAATAAATCGCAAACATAGTACAAACAATAATTTATTATCCTGGGTCAAACAGAAAACTTCCTTTTTTATTAAGTTTGTAAAAATAGTTACTTTACTGGATAATGAAGGAAAAGACGAAGAAAAAATATCGAGAAAAGTAAAATAACAAATTGGCTGCGATACGAAAGAGAATGGACAGTGAATACAAAATTATTCTTATCATCTTTGAAATGAAATTTTATGAAGACAAGGAAATAATTTTTGTTCTTATCTCAACATGGGTCAATAGCTCGGAATTTTTTAAACTAATTTTGTAATTTTTTCCGTGTCTTAGCCCTTAATTTTTTTATTTTATCGATAATCTAAACACAATATAAAGCTAAATGTCCGGGTAGCATAAAACTACTGTGCCCCATCATTTTAATAAACAGTATTGTATACGCATAAGCATACACATATTGTGCTCACGTCTATAATTCCCCGAGGGAGATAAAAAGGGGGATAAAAGGAGAAAACTGGTGTATAATCGTATTTTAAATGTATTTTTTTTATCAAGAGAATAATTATGTTTAATTAATGTCTTAATATCTTCTGTAATTGGTTTCCTGTGCTATCAGATTCAATGGGGAAGAACGAGAAGTTAATCTTTGCAAATCCCTAACTTCCAGAAAAGGTCAGGCTGAACTTTGTAAGACACGAGAAATATAATAACTATGTGTACAGACCCCAATAAATATCAGACAACGTCTAATGACATTTGGAACAGAAACAATAGAATTTCTCACACGTGGAGTGACCTCCCTTAATACCCAAAACTGCAGACGTCCCTGCCAAACGAATAAATAAAGAGGAAATAATAGAAGGGCTCGGGTATTAATATTATCTTCTAGTGTCCGTATAAATTAATCTAAAGCGTCAGAGCAGAATGCCCGAACAATAACTGGATAGAGTGTTAAACTCCACTGTTTCGGGGGTAATAAGTGTTGTCTTTGGATGGATATGCCTTTAGCAAAATTTTATACTCTGATCTCTCTTTATTTTTGATTGAACCGTATTGCATAATTATAGCCAAAGAAATGCCTCCTTTTTTGAAAGTTGTATATTCGATAATTATTGATTATATTTTTAAGAATCCGAGTTTAGTTGTAAGTACACATCAGTAGTTTATTTTTCCCTGCGATAATTTTTTGAATCCAAGTTTGAATCTAAGATCTAATTACACAATAGTAGTTTTTATGCCCTGCGTTATTTTGTTTTTTCTGAATCTGTCCGAACTCTTGGCCTATTTGTATCTCAATTCACCAAAACATCTATACGAAAGAGTAACGTTGGTATGGATGAAAAAAAATTATGGAGGTGTCAAGTTTCTGGTCAGACTAACACGCAGATTTCAACATTTGCTCGTACCATTTAGTAGCAAGCGGTGAATGATCCCTGCATAAATAATGTTTCAGACTACGTATTCGAAATGTTTGCTGATCATAAGGGGAAGGAGAAAAATTTAAAGCGACTTCTTTTTCGCACCATAAGTTTATTATATATGTCAGCCACTTTTCTGATGTCATCGGAGAGAGCTTGGTGATCTACATTCAGTCCGCCGGTCCACTCTCGGCTGCTACTTTGTCATTGTCTTTATCCGTCGTATTCAGGCCAAGAGTATGACTTTAATTCAATATTTAAGCGTATATTATGTTCCAGCTGCATTCCACATAAATTGGAGTAAAACTAGTCTATTTATTTTTATAACTTGATGATCATCGATTAAAATTGGAACATATTATATGAGATCTTTAAAAAATAAAGAAGAAAAAGAAAAAGAATGAAAGAAAAAAGAAGAAAGAAAGAATATTTGTTTGATTGATTAATCTTTAAATTCACTCACTCACACTCTCACTCACATGATTATCATAAACTTGATAAGATTCGAGTTAAGATGGAGATCTATTGCTGGGCATCCACACCATTTTAAAACTGTCCTGCCCTAAACAAAAAACATAATAATAATCCAGGATAGATGGATAGTAAGCAGATAATACAATATTACTGTTAAAATTAATACTTTTAAAAAATATTCTCTTGTGTAGTCAGTCATAGTTCTAACGTGTCGTTTTATGTTCAATTCTTTTCCTAGTATTTTAAGTATGTCACGTAACGTCTCGATCCCAAAGGGGCATACCCGGTTTTCAAGATATTAAAATCGATATATACCGGACGGCTTGCTGAGAAAGATCAGCATAACGAGAAAGAAGGTGTTCGTTGCTAAGTAGAGTTTCTATGTTCAAAACTATGTTCCAAGTTATAAGCAACGCTAACCTATCCACGTCTTTTGATAGGATTGTTTCAATTGTTTTTTATCTTGAATTATCTCCCCATTGGTCCACATTGTAATTTTGACACAATACTAGTGTTCTTCATTTGCATATTTAATGAGCCGGCTTTCCAAGAAAAATACGCAATAGCATCGAAAAAGTTTTTTATGGTACGTAAAATGAACATTAACGGCATAAAAAGTCGATGAATTCAAAGTATCAAAACGTCTTTAACATTATAAACTTCATAACCCTAAAATTAGGGGATAAAAAAAATTCGGTACACTTTCGATCTGACAGCTAAATTGGCACCATTGGAACCTCGGATTGGAACGCCATCCTTCCAGTCTTAAAATTTTTTTTTTAACTGAAACTACTTTTCTTTTTACTGGACAGTACCATTATCCAAAAATAATCTTGTGCAAGTCCAATGTTTCTTGTGTTTCTCTGAGTCCGAGTGCCGTCCTATGCCATACTTTGCTATTACTATATGGATTATTATCATGGTTATATCTGTGGTATCTGGTTTTAAAATAAAACCATCCGAAACAGGTTCCTCAATGGTATCTTTGATACCCTAGCGTGTAGTTACCGATTCGACCCCTTCTTTGATCACAGTAGTTTCCCATTCCACCTGCACACATTCGAATCCACCTAGCGAGATGGTTTATGTTATCGCATTTCGGGGGTACCGTCGAGATTCATATTTTGAGACAAGCAGCGAATGTGTTAATGAGGACGGGGACGAGAGTATTATTTGTGTTAATCGTACACATTTATGCTCTTAAAATATTCCACGTACCAGATAGCTTTCACTACGCAGTAGATGTAGTTGAAATCGGTTATGAGTAATAAGTACCTACCTAATGATCATCTGCACCTATAGTCGAAATTCGACGAAGAACCAAGGTCAAAGACGTGGAAAAGCGGATCACAAAGTTGAAGTGGAGATGGGCAGGACATTTGGCTAGACGGGAAGACGACCGGTGGACCAAGGCGATATCATAATGTTGGCTAAGAGAGAGACGAAGTTCAGTGGGCAGACCACTAACACGTTGGTCTGATAACATTGTGAGAGTGACGGTGACTGGTCCAATGCAAACCGCATTGGACCAGATTACCACAGGACCGTGAAGAATGGCGCAATAAAAGGGAAGCCTATGCCCAGCAGTGGGTTGGTGTGGGCTGATTAGATTGATTGATTGATCATCTGTTTAGTCTGTTGAGGCAGTTTGATAATACTTTGATTGCAAGTTCCCTACTTTTGTCTTGAGAAAAGACCTGTGCCATCAGTTGGATGTAAAGAGGATATTGAATAAGAAAAACCAAATAAAACCTTATCCACATTATGTTATCCCCAAGACGGATCCCAAGGTATCGTCTTAATTTGTTGACCGTATCTCCTAATACCCAGACATAAACATCAAATATCTGAAAGGCCCGCCTATAAGGCGTGAAATTAAGCTTTAACATTGGCAGTAATTTGTTAGGGTGGCGCAAACTTGGCCACATAGACGCTTTATTAGAAATTCAACATACAGCCTGTGCCTGTGCTACTGGGTAGTGTATTTGGTCAGAATCTAATAGGCCTACCAGGAGTTAACAATGTAAGCAATACTACAGTAGTTTTTGCTTCAATGTTATATTGTCAAAGTAAACGTTATCATTATTATTCCATCGTTACCAAATCCAATACAAAAATCGTCACTAAATTGCTACAGTATCTACTCATGGTGGGAGATTGTATTATGATTCTTGTATTGGAACTAATATTGTGGATATTGGTTTGAGTGAATTTGGAACGGTGTTTCAATGTAATGTAGGTTGTCTGAAGAATAAAATATTAATAATCTTTTTTATTTCACTTTAAGATTTAATAATAATAATAATAATATCTTGGACAATGTCACACAAATTAGTTAGTAGTTATTTAGTTTTATTCATTTTCAAGCAATTTGGAATCTGTACTCCTATTACCTACTAGTCCTACTACCTTCGACTTCTCTTTGTACTTTGTAAATTTGTTTGTTTAGGTTGTCCTTTTCCTTTCGTTTTATTGGTGACCGAGATTTTTTTATTTTTTTTTGTTTCGATTGCCACGCTACTGCCTGTTACAACTAATGCATGTGCACGCTATTTAAAAAACCTAAATGCTCAGATAATCTTACTACAAGCTTAAATCTAAATTTTCCATAACTTTTCTAGATTGGCTAAAACAATATTTCAGTTAAAAATATTTAAAATAAAGTCTCGTCTCCAAACGCCCTTATTCTAGTTAAGTTTATGCAGTATAAATGATAAAGTTTAATTTAGGTAGTTATTATCTTAAAGTTTATTACAAATAGTCGGGGGTGACCTGTTTTACGACATATTTCTTCACCGTTTAGAGATGGTGGGGTTATTATATTTTATTAATTAATTTCGTTAGATCGTTTAAGAAACTGTTTGTTTTGTCAATTCAAAAATTAAATGCTGTTGGCGCATTACTCAATAGATTCATAAATCCCTAAAAATCTTACTATCACCACCATATAATTATCATAAAAATATGATAATATGGTGGTGATAGTAATATTCTTAGGGATACAGTATTTATCCCAAGATTGTTTGCAAATAAAATTCGTGTGGAAATGGAGTCGTATCGCCTGATTTGCCTATTAAATGACGTCAAGGTCTTCGCACTGTAAAAATTACCTTTCCTGCCGAAAGGACCATTCGGACCTTTCGGCTGTGCAAGAGTGGTGCATTGCGAATAAAATGGTTCTAAATGCCACAAAATGTTTCCATATTAAGTTCACAAAAAATTACAATATTATTCAATCTATTTACTCTTTGAATGGTGTTAGGCTACATGAAGTGGACACAATTCGTGACCTGGGTGTACAGCTGGATAGTAGACTATCTTTTACGGCTCATTTTGATATTATAGTTGCAAAAGCAAATAAAATGTCGGGATTTATCAAAAGAACTTGTAGGGATTTTAAGAGTACACATACATTGAAGGTTTTGTATAATTCATATGTCCGCAGTGTGCTTGAATATGCGTCTCCAGTGTGGAACCTCTACTACAAGAACCATATCGAGCGTATTGAAAAGGTCCAACGAAAGTTTACGAGGTACATGAGGTACAAAGACAGTGCATGTCCTAAAGACTCAGATTATGTGGCAAGATTATCACACTTTAAAATGAGCTCACTGGAACACCGTAGGAACCTCGTAGACCTAGTAACCCTTCATAAGATTATCAACAGCAAGCTACTGATCCCGGAATTATTGGCCCGAATTAATATAGTCGTCCCTCGAAATTGCAATGTTAGATGTTCAAAAAGACGTATACTATTCCATTTAATTACATTCCGCACAAATTTGCGCTTGACATGTTCCATAAATAGAATGATAATTTATTATAACAATGTGCACTCCCAGAACCATAGTATTGATGTATTTGCAGACTCGGTAAATAAATTCAAATTTTTGATTGAGAAAACCAACCCATGGTTAACGGCTGCTACCTTGCAATCGTTTTCCATATAACATTGTACTTTTTTTTTTCTTCTTCAGTTGTTGTTTTTATTTTTGTCCTTCTTTGCTTTGTCTTTGTCTTGTGTTATTTTATGGCGAATGTTGTGTTTGCTTCTAAGTGATGTATTCATCAACTTTAGAACCACTGTGTGTTAAAATTATGTAAAATTGTGAATGTATCGTTAGCAAACCTTTAAATAAATTAAAAATTAAATTAAATTAAATTACTGTAGCAACCACAAAAAATGACTGTTGCTCTCTGTAAGAATAGCTCCAATATTTTTAGCATTGAAAATATTTTTTTGTCGCTCCGGTAAATGTCTGATTTTAAGCGAACGTGTGACATCGCCCTGGTTCCTTCGGTTTTGGGACTACGTGGCTGATTGGTCTCAAAAGACGCTACTCGACAAGGGCTACAAAAAGCTAATTTTTTTACTCAAAATATTTTTTGGATATCGAAAAAATTCGAAAAATGCGGTCGTTTTTCGTCCGGTTTTGTCGAGATATCGAAAAAATAAAAAATATCCCTGGTGTGTATCACTGATCGGTTATTCAGAAGTTTTACCTTTGTGATGCAGAAAAAAAAATTCAGTTCATTTGGCAGATTTATTTTCAATGTCAGTTCAATTTTGTAGATTGATGCTTAGTTGCATAAACGCTCATTAAAGTTAATCCTCCATTAAATCTCTTGCTGTCACTTTTTGTCTCGTTGACGTAGTAAAAGCTAGCAAGAGATTTAATGGAGGATTAACTCTTATTAGCGTTTCTGCAACTGAGTGTTAGTTTATAACAAATTAAAGCCAACGAATTTTTTAAACACGATCGGAAAACTAATCACTCTGCACGTGGTTCGAAAGATTTTCGATAAAATATCTAGTTTCAAAGTTACAGTGACTCAAAGATTTCCTCACCAATCTTAAACTAATTAATCTGTACATTATTATATTACTGATAGTCTTTACATAAAAACCACGTCCGAGGCCGTAGGTGGTCTGAAAAAACTCTGATACCAGGACTGCGATAAGATGAGACTGTATATTTCAACGGACATCTGATAAACCACAGGCACATTTGATTAATTATATTATATCGTTTCAAAAAAACTTTACTGACTTTAATTGGTTAGTACCACACATAGTACCTATTGAAAATTGCATCTAATTTCGTTTGTATGCAGCGCTCTTGCACGCTGCAAGGACTCCCCTCTTAATGAAAATGAAGAGCATTTGAAAACTAAACATTACCAGCTATGGCTGGTGCCAGCTTGCGCCTTATAAGACTCTGGTTTTAGTACCTAAGACGGATAAACTACCCGAATGACGTCATTAAGATCGTCTACTAAAAGTTTAATTAAAACCTTCGGGGCATCAGATCTGACAACAGAAATAAAGGTTAAAGTTTTTGCTTTTAAATGGAAAATGTAAAAAACCGTTCATCCCTGCGTTAAATACGAGAAATCATATTTCACGATCTGACATAAAAATCAAAAGTTATCGAGCCATCGGCAAACTTTTGCTCGGTGCTACCGAACAAAGTTTCTTGTTGGAAAATCTTTTTTTTTTTGCATATCTGATGCCGATTTCATATTCAAATCTCTGCTTTCAATTTGTAGCTACAGGAATTATATAGAGGAGACGTCGATTTTTCTTAATCCTTCTTCAAAATTGAGTAAAGTAGTTGAGCAAAAAGGTGAGGTGTAGGAAAAATCTACCAATAGGATTGCTAAATTTTTCTCTGCGGCCTTACTGTAGGTTATTTGACAAACATGAAAAAAATAATCGCTCACACAGCAAAGTACCGCAAATCGCAAGTGCGATCGAAGTCCGCTACGAAAACCAACCCGTGTAAGGGCTCTCACATAACCGCGACGTCGCATCGCATTGCAAATATCTGCCAGCGCTACGATGACAAACATATATTATGAATAATTATTGCATGCAGCGCATCGCAGATATTTGCGATACGATGCGACGTCGCAGTTATGTGTGGGCACCAAACGGTCAGGATAAACATCCTGCCTTGAAACGCCGACTGCCAAACCAGATATCCAGAGTCAGAATTTCGATTCGGTCATGGATGTGCGCGTATCATTGTTGTATGGTTTCATTAATAAAAAGCCTCGGTACTTAGCTTATTAGTCTTATTACATTTTAGGATCATAAAAAATGTACCTGTGAGTTTTACTCATTAATTTGTTAGCAAGACAAGTCTATCTAAAAAACTTTCTTCATCCCACGGTTAAATTGGTGAAAAGATGTTACTACGGGTTCTCGAATGAGTGAAGTTTGGCTCGTAATTTGAATATTGTACTAACAATTGTCGAATCGAACTCGCGTATAACTTCTGTTCATTAGCCTTTTGAATGTATTGAATTATTCGAAATGTTATTCGTTATTATTTAATTAAAGATTGTTTGTTTAGGTTACGTATATTGTTTCAGCCTTCGATGAATTGAAATGAAATTTCTAAAAACTTTCGTTTAATTGTTGACTAGAACTAGAAGCAAAATAATATTTCATCGATTTAGATTTTGTTCATAAACTTTCAAAAGTTGCAATGGGACATTCCAGTGAACAAATCTGAATTTAAATTATGTAACATAAAAAAATTTACCTACAAAATACCAGGAAAAATTAAATTATAAAATGCAATGATTCTACTCACCTGATGACTCCATTTGACTATTCGACGTAGGTACATTAATTTGTCAGTAGTCTAGAAAATGTCCCCTCTGCTAGGGTCAAGGCCTCAAAGCGAACGGTGTTCAGTTTATATGTTTTTAAAAATGAAATTTAATATTCAGACCTAATTCTTCGGCAGATCAGAATCTGTACAATGAGCACTAATCTCTAAAAAAGTTAGAATGATGTATTTGCTAAGTTTATCGATTTCGGCTTACACAAGCCTTTGCTTTAATGGTTCTCGTACCAACTCGTGCTTAGCTATACATAGCAGATATATAATAAGAGTGAAAACCAAAATTTCTTACCATTGCGAGAAGTTCTAAAGTTACAGTTAAGTTCGAAACTGGACTTCGAGGCGGAATGAAATTAAAATGTTACAATTTATGGGTGGGTGGCCGCCATAAATTTCTGCTCCTAATTGGCTTTGCCGAGTTGCTGCCACCGTAAACTCTTTTACAGCTCAATAGCGTACTTTATTAAATACTAACGTTTTGGCTCGTGGCTTTGCTTGGGAAATGCGAGTTGATTTGTTAATGTGAGCGAACTACATATAACCACCAAACTCCGCTGGCTTACCCCCAAAAGAGATCTTCACCGAAGACGTTAGGTTCTACACTGAAACGAAAAGGTTATTCAAGCAATACCAGGTGACACACTATTACTCATATTATATAAAAAATATGCTGATGACTGGCTTAGATCAAAGTAAAATTAATGGATAGGCCTTACGCGAACATTTCAAACCAGAGAAATGAGGCAAAACAATTGACAGCTTTACTTCGAATATGTACCGAGATGACAGACCAAGTGCGCTAGTTTGTATTGGAGTGCCCTAGTTGTTGCGTGCTTCAGATAAAAGCGCGTTGGGCCTTTCCATTAATTTTACTTTGATCTGATCTAAGATGACTGGTTTATGCGATGACACTTAACCTCAAGAAGGAAGCTGTCAGGTTGCACAAGACTAAGTCTGCCTGTCCATGGACTCGGCCGAGATCGGCCGGGCTCCTGATTGGTTAATATTTACACAGCTACACAGCTCACCCAGCCAGCTCGCATCAGTGGACAGGCAGCCTAAGACTAAAGCTGTTTTTGTTTCGTCTTCAGAATACATTTTTCTTCTAATGAATTTAATGATAACCTAAGTAGTGTTTTATAGACTTTTCACACTAATAGTAGCAGTCTCCTGTGACCTCTTTATGTCCTTTTTTGTGATTTTTATCAATTCATGCGGCGTAAATAGACAAATAAATAGACAAAAAAAAAAACCGTCGTGGTCCAGTGGCGAGTAATCTTGCCTGCCGTGCTGGAGGCGATGGTTCGATCCCAGTCCAGACCGACTCTTAACAATGAGTTTTTCGGAATTTATGTACGATTTGTAACACCACTGGCGTTTCGGTGAAGGAAAACATCGTGAGGAAACCTGCATGCTTCAATTTCGAGGCATGTATTGTGCCCACTGTCCATTACAAGTGGCGACGGGCTCACTCCCCGTCACACTGGACAGAGTTTCGGCACTACTAGTGAAACGTGGATGTTCTGAGCTTTCAGAATATCTCTAACTACCCCCTCGGGGAATATAGTCGTGAGCATATGCTAAATAGACAAATCTAGCAGCTTACAAGTAGCATGTAATATAATAGACATTTTTTACTACCGAGTAAGATACTTTTTTAACCAACGCTCATGCACCCCTAAAAGCTAAATGTTCCTAGAAACGTAAAAAATCAAAATGTTGGTGATTTTTCTCTTTCGACTAAATAAAGCTTTCTATAAAAGGGATTCCCAAAATTCATACCCTAAGGGAGACTAAATCCATTCTATTATCTGGCCGTTTTACGAATGAATAAATAAAATGTATGGAAGGATGTTGACGGGCAAATCTACTTAATTTAAATGCTAGAGCTAAGGTAAAAACATTAGCATTATTGGTTTTTTTTTGCTTAGTGTACAGGGTCTTTCGTAATTATGCTGACATTTTTTTAAGGGGATGATCAGACCATAAAACTGAATAACGTTCTCTATGGAATTAATAACGAAAAAACGAAAACGGAATCAATTGCTACACAAATCTGCAAAAACTGAGGTCAAGAACAGACAAACAGAGGTTTAAATTTAAATATAGGCAAAAGAAAGTGGCAGTTAGGTTTAAACTGGACTTCGACATTTTAAACTTCTTAGCTGCATCCATTAAGAACTTTCCTGACCGAGTCATGGTCTATTAATTGATTTAATCAAGTGAAGGAAACTTTGTGATACATATACCAGTACTTAGGGCGTACTAAACCTGAGTTTCGTCTGGCTAATCTTTCTCTGCATGCACGTGTGATTATCGTGTCTAGTTGATACTGCTACGAAAGAAGAAAAGGATCTCACGATGCTTGAATAGCACTTTTACAGAAACAAGATGGTGTCGGTATACGCGCCGTCCCGCTCTCTTGCACACGTCACGTCCGTTTTATGTGTTTTTTGCTCAGATTCTCTTAAAAACCACTGATAGTATAAGAGGTAGACGAACTTTTTGTCATCATCAGCTGCCAGTCTGATTCAGTATTCATAGAGTGAAGAGCATCTCTGTGATGGGGATGGACCAGGTCTGCCTGCATAACTCCAGTCGGTTTAGGAGTTACAGACGTTATGGGTGGTCTGATATGGGGCTGCTAAAAATAAATATGCATGAATATTGTACTAATAATGCACTGCACCTATGCGAACAGGACAAAAACTGACAGGGTTCGTCAGTCGGTTTAGGAGATATAGCCGTTCAAAGGTTGGTTAGACCTTTGATTTGATTATACTCTGAAATGTTTGGTGAAGAGCGATAGCTGAATTTAGGGAGGGGCAAGCTGAGGCTATTCTGTGGTCTGTGCTACCAACATTAAATTAAAAACAACATTTTAATTTCATTTTTAATTAATGTTGATACAGTTCTCATATTACAAGTTTTAAATAACGATTTTGATTCCATGAATTTTATATCAAAAATTGGGTGCCTCATTATAATATTTGAGCTTACACAAACACACAAAATCCCCTTTAGGTTTTACTATTATTAGTTTGACATTCTGGGCTCCTTCAGACGCTTTTATGCTCACATTTACGATGTAACTGCGTGATTATAGTCACAATATTACGTTTATTTTTCTTTTTTACTCTGAAAAAAAAAAAGGATACCAAATAACAAATAAATGATATCAATTACGTTTTGTCTATTAATATTTTAAACTCAATCACATTCAGCTTTTTGATCTCTTGTTTTCATTAAACTTACGAGTCATATTGTGGTATATGCGGTTTAGGTTGCTTTTTTATTAACTTACCCTTACTACCTCTAGTTTTCTACTGCATATAAAAGAAGTAAAAGAGTTAGAATTTGACTGAAAGCATAATACATTTTTTATAAGTAGAATAACAAAATAAACAAACGTACAATGTTTTATGTTAGGAACAAATAAAATGAAGAAAGCTCAAGGATAATCCAAAACAACATAATAAGGTTTTAATTAAAAATTCTGATGTACATTATTTATTTTACTATCGTTTCATGTCATGACCCAAATAATAAACCGTCGCACAAAAAGTTATTGCAGAATTTAATGATGAGAAAAAATAATATTTTTTTTTATAAAAGAAATCTTTAATGGATGTTCTCAAATAAAATGGTATTGTTGATATATAAGTAGTAATAGAACTATAATAAAATACCAGCGTAATAGGTGGCTTGTGGGATGACTATAATAAATTAAGGTCGTTTATTCCCATATAATATGGTACTTACTTAAATGAAATATACTTTATATATATTTTTTCAATATATGAAAATATAGTTTAAAGAACATTGTGGTTTGAAAGACGATGTGGTGACAAAGATAGAAAATGGTCATATTGAGAGAATAGATGAGAGGCAATTTATGAATAAAAGAAGCGTAAGTGGATATGTTGGAAGGCGGTGTACATACATACACTAACCAAATTAGTGACGTGAAATGGGCCAGAAGTGCGATTTCTGAAAATCATACGAGCGACTTGGCACTAGAAAATGTCAAAATTACTATGCATCTTTCTACTGCCAAGTCGCTCGTATGATTTTCAAAAATCGCACTTCAGGTCAGAAGTACGAGATATGAAAAAAAATATTATTTTTATCGGAATCAGTATCCTCAAGGTGGAGCAGTTGCTGTCAAGCTGGCTTAATTTGTCAGTCAGATGCCCTCTTGTAGTGCAAAAATAATTATACAAGAAATAATTGTGTAACTTGTTCAAATGAAAGTACTGCTGCGATAGGTATACTTAAAGCAGAAATATTGAAATCTTCAATTTTTTTTTTCAAACATGCCTTCACAATGCTAGTGGTTTATATTCCAGAAAAACAGCTTGGAACGTTAGTTTTTTCGATGTGTCTTCCAAATTCAAATTAAAGCAGCCAGTGCTCATTTTTTCGATATGCGGTCTCTACAGTAAGTAGTTACCTACCTGCTGGCCTTTTCAAACAAGCTCGTTAGCAGGATCATTAGCGTTCATCGCGGGCTGTCAACGCACAATCTAATTCGGTTCTCGTTAACGGCCGTCAACGTACACGCAATTCAGTTAACGTCAGTTACGGTGTTATTAACAGCGAGCTTTGTTTGCTTTCAGGTGATTTGGATGTTAATTTCATTTTGTACATACATAGGTATATAATTTCATGGACATAATTCTTGGTTGGCCAGAATCTTTGCAACTACTGTAAGGCAGGGTGTAAACTCTAATGCGTTTCATGGTTTAGGAGCTGTTGTTGTCCTAAGGTACCCCGATGGTACAGAGGGCCCTCGTGAGACGCTGACACCTCTCCCTGTCTTGCCCGGTGTTCTATTTCGTGCCAACTCAACCCGGCTGCTCGTAGCTCGTAGCATCGACGGTGCGCCGCCACGTGGGTGCGGGTCGTCCCGGCCGCCTGCTCCCACCAGGCTCCCGCGTGAAGGCGACTCTGGCGGAGTTGTCCTCTTCTCTCCGAAGCGTATGTCCGATCCACTTCCACTTGCGTTGAGCGGTTTCTTGCTTAAATGGGATTTGTTTGTTGAAATCGAGCCCACAGCTCTCGTTGCTGATTGTGTTCGGCCAGTAAATGCGCAGGATGGATCTCAGGCTTTTGTTGACAAAGACTTGTACTTTGCTTTTTTTAGGAGGTGGTTTAGATCAAACCACCAAACTGAAAATTTTCACTTAGTTGCTTGCTAGATATTGAAATCGCAATTTCAGTCGAGGACTAAAAGTCTATTTTAAGACATTTGAGCCATGGACTATAGAAAAAACATTTTTTGTCTCCATAGTGAAAGTTGATCAGTTTGAGCACCACCTAAAATATGTTATGCATTAAAGTGTGATATCTCAAACCCAAAGGGGTTAAATGGTGAGTCACATGTGACCCACATTTATGTGTGTGATTTGACAGGCAGTGCTTGATCCTGTACACAACCAACGACACATCTGTACGCAAACTGTACGCGACACATCAAGCTATACAAAACCAACATAAGCTGGCCGCGCGACGTTACACGTTACTCGACCTACGCGCGGCCAGCGTATTTTGGTATTGTATAGCTTGATGTATCGCCGTGTGTACAGTATCGGTGCATTCGATAGTTAACGAGGCAATAATAAACTATTGATGAACAGCAAAACTATCGTTAGTATCGATATATATACTATCTCTATTGTCGGCTAGCGGGCACCACTAGTTGGCTAGAGTTCTATAACAAGCTCGCTTATCTGTTTCTTTTTAAGCCATGATAGTGACAAGTAAAATCCAGTACAGTGTTCAATGAAATCTCTCCCTAAAGCGAGCAAGACTGCCTCAATTTTCCTCGGCTCAAATTGTCAAATGGAACATCCATTCACTTTTTGTCACCGTTCATTCCACACCAACTAGTTTTTACCGCACAACTTTTGTATCGCAATTTACCGATAGTGGAATACCGGTTTTTTTATTTTTTTGCGACATTTTATCCCTACGACACACAGGCCGCAGTCATTCACTCGCTTCACGCTCCGTTCGATTATACTTTCAGCTACGAACACGGGTAGATAGAGGAAGCATTCGTTTTCCGACAAACGAAACGTAATCAGTAGGTATTTATTGTTTCTGTAGAAACGGTTTCACAGTTTTGCGTTAAGTGTATATACTCGTAAATACAACAGCTAGTTTTTTTTTTTTTTTTCGAAATTACGCTTGTCTTCAATCCACCTGATGGAAATGGCAAGTATGATTAAGAAAAAAAAATAGTAAAAAGGTAAAGAAAAAGCGTATATTTTATAGATTTATTTATTTATTTACAGAACACATATTATAAAATTTTTATTAAAATAATCCAAACAAGAAACTGTGTGCTTGGATTGAACCTTTACACTCAATGACTTGTTGCTAGGTTAGATTAGATACTGATGACTTTACGTATTTGCTAGAAAAAATAGACGCGAGGAGAGAGTTCCAATACCTACATAAATTAGAAAAACTCATTGGTATAAGAATCTGAACCCGAACTTCCATGACTGGAAATCCACACTTCTCCGCAACGTGTCATTGGCGACATACTGGTTGATTTTTAAACACTTTTCATCAGGGGTGGTTCAGAAAATTAACTTTTACTATGGGAGCAAACTTTAAACCGTATAAAAAATCTGCTAATTCATACATTTGACTTGAGTAGGCAATACAGTTTAATATGGAACAGCAGATTTCTTTTTTGCGATTTTAGTTTTGCTCACTGACAGTAAACGTTGTTCAATTTGATGGTCTGAACCAAACCTGAAAATTAGGAAAGGGTTAACAAAATCACCTATAACTTACTCTAAACAAAGTTGTTGTCCATCCCAAACTGAATGTTATTTGAATGTGCGTTTCATTCGGCTATTTCGTGAGCGAAAATGGCAAAAATGGTTGAACTGGCAAAAATGCGAGAGTGCAACCATTTTAGTGTATGCCACGAGCACGGACCACGGACCACGAGCCACGGACCATCGCTGTGTCACGTTACGCTGATTGCTTGGTAAAGTTAGCTAAATTTGTTTTTGTATTTCAGGTCTCGTTTTCTGTAGCTGGATGAAGTTTGTTATTGTAAATTTTTGTAACAGCAAAACTGTTAGTTTTTTTAGTCCAGATTGTCAAGTTACATATTTGTTACTAGCTGTTGAAACTAAAAGCAGGCAATAAAGCCTTCTAAAAATAATGGTGAGATGCAGTAGGCCAGGCATGTCCAACTCAAAGTCATTGGTGGGCCAAATGCATAACGATAGTAGAATCGGTGGGCCGCAAAAAACAAAGAAATAAAACTCATTGCATATTTCGTAGAATAGAACGATTAAAACAGGACGTCGCTACAAGGGCAAAATATTGTGAGTGAGCGAAGCGAGCTCGAAATTTTTCACATCATGACTCAATGCAGTGGTACCTTATCGCGAAATATGTATACATCGGTCAGGCCGCATCAAGAACCTGTTCTTAAAATTGGATAGGGCCGCAAGAAAATGCGATACGGGCCGCATTTTTGACATGCCTATAGTCCTCCATGCGGGCTAAGCGCGGGTTTGTGAAGGGAAGTTAGTTGTCAACATGTTGTCGGATAATTTTCAAGTCGCCTTCTTCTGACCTGGCTTAAAAAATTGTTACACTGCCTTCTAACGGAACTATTCGGGACCAACTGCTTAACGTACCTTCCGAAGCATAAAGACGCGCGAGTTGAAATACCACTAAAACCACCAATCTAAAGTCACATGGACATGTTTCTAAATGGAATGACAACATTGTAGCACTCGCACCTCCGCACCTGTGTGGTAATGCCGGTGCTTCTGTAGTTGTAGCAGTATCTAGTTATGTTTAGAATCCATCACAGAATAGATATCCTACCAGAAAAACAGCTTCATATAAAGCTCGCGATAGCCGGTCCACCCCTACAGGATCAGAGTGTGGCAATACATGAACATTCACGTACAAAAAAGAGAGCCAGTTTGGTAGACACGTCACTACGCATGTAGGGATTACTGGCCACCGCGATCTTGTATGACGTTGTTTTTCTTGTAGGATATCTATTCGGTATCTCCGATGCGTGCAGTCACCTGCTTGCAAGACACCCCTCACGCTCACATCTCCACATTGATTACGCCATACAAATTTGAGACTTCTCTTTTCCTCTCTGCCTGAACCGTGTCGACTGAGGCTAAACGAAGAGATGATTAAATAACAAAATCCTATTGGTTGCTCACGAAACATCTTCTTTTCTGTCCGCCCATCTCCGCTTATATTCCAGGCCTGAACTTCGTAAAAATAACATAAATCTTAAACTGCAAAGTGAATACTGCCGCACCGCACTACGGGGCATTTAAAAGCTCATTCAAGAAAATAAAATGTTCTTTACGATCATGCTACAAATTTTTAATCAGCTAAGTGCCTTCGCATTCATACTTGATCCCCAACTTGCCTATTAGGGTTCCGTTTCTGGCATAAAACGGTTTCTCGTTCGTTTTTAGTTCGTTATTTTATAATGATTGCTTTATTTTTTCTGTAACTTTTACAATACACTAGGAAAATTTTAATTACCTACTGATGTTATTATTAGCTGACCATAAACATCTATAAACTCACGATTATTAATTCCATTTGGGATGATCAGACTCTTTGGTACATTAGCTACATCTACGATCCCCAAGTTTCGGGCTAGTCTAAAGTGGGGACCATGGTTAAACTTATAATATTAAGCCCTACCCAATCAATGTGCATAATTATACATATTTTGTTTCGTTATTGCCTTATTATGCCTTATTTGTAATTCTTAGTAATATGCAATACAAATAAATAATTTGCTTTTTTCATTTTCATTTTTCATCTTTAAGTTTGCAGTTTGGCAGCAAGGCTCACCTTGCATGTTACCCCTCGGCTCGCATTTAATGAGTTTAGGATAAGATAACTTTTCAAGTGGTGATATAATCAGCATATAGCTATGTACTTCTAAGCCATTTATGTCCTAAAGCTTCCCTTCCTTCTCTCAAAGGACAATGCTTATTCTTGCTTCTCTCGAATATTCATAACAAGCTGTCGATATTGTCTCGCCCTTTGGTGTCTAGCTTAAAATAGCTTTAATCCATAAGGATACCGCAATGATCGCTCCTTGCGGTGATGCTAATGTCGGCGTCATATGGTTTCCATAATAGAAAGTCTAATCTAATAGATTACGTATGGGATGCGTGTGTAATTATGTCTGTGAGCGTTATTTATTTATTTAACAATTGTTTAACAATAATATTTCTCTATTTTAGGCATAAATGTGTTAATAATTGTGAAACGTAATCTACTGTTAGTCTAACAGTTCATTTTGATTTAGAGTCTCAACATTTGGAACGTCTGCAGGCAAAATACAGACTGGTATGCAGCTGTATCCACCGTACGGCAATCGCCACGCACGCACTCAACCCGCGCCCGCCACGCACTAAACCCGCGCTCTCCCCGCGCTCACCCCGCGTCCTAAAATGCATTGCTTGCAATTTGAGTCTTATGACACGATAATAAATCTCGTACTGTATTTTGAAGAGCGATCGCGGGGCGGGCGCGGGGCGGATGCGGGCCAGGTGCGGGGCGAGCGCGGGTGCTCCCCTAAATACAATACGACATTTACTATTGTGTGTCATAAGACTCAAATTGCAAGCAATGCATTTTAGGACGCAGGGTGAGCGCGGGGGGAGAGCGGGGTGAGCGCGGAGCGGGCTTGGTTCTCAATATTTGAAGTAAGGATGCATAACGTTTTGGCTTACTAGCTAAGAAGCCTTTGCTTGGAGCATCAAGTGGCGCACAAACGAAGCACTCTGAAACTATTGTTGTATTGAACCCTAAATGTGTTTCTCACCTTTTTATACAACCACGGAACAAAAATAAAGGAACCCTCTAACCACCCGCTTGTCTACAATTTTTTTTCTAATCCCGCCGCTAGAAATAGTCAGTAATCGGATTTGCGAAGATCTCGGAGGGTGCTCCATGATTGAACCACAATTTCCTCCCCTTAGTTTTATTTCTATTCTTCCCAAGCAATTATAGTGGAGATTGTATTTTGATACGTCTTTGATTGGTTCTTTATTTTCTTGATAATAGATTTTTTTTAATTATTAACTATGGGTTTGCTCTTGACCTCAATCCAGTCCTCAGGACGAAGATGGGGTCGTAGATGCAGCGAACTTACCTATAAGATGCCTATTCACTCGTTCTTTAAAAGAATTCGGGTTATAAGTACTCGGAAATACTGACGCAACTAAAAGATTCAGAAAGGCGCTTGGTGCGGATATGTGGGATGTCAACCAAGAAGGGGTGATATCCAAGTGATATCCCGCGGTGCGTCTGGAAGTCCGATAGTAGAAAGGGTGGGATGAGCTCATGCAGCTCTTGGGCACACTCACCGAAGTACAATCTGTTTTTATGTAGCACAGCATGTTCACGACTATATTCCTTGAGGGAGTCAGTCAAAGATCTTCTGAAAACTCGGAACATCCCCGTATCTCTAGTAGTACCGAAACTCTTTATTTTTATGTGAAATGTTTCTAATCCTATCTTATGGGTTTCAGTAGAATATCATTGACTAGATGATTATTCATATCACATTTCTACAAGACACAGATTTTTGTTGACACCTCTTAAAGTAATGCGTTTAATTTGCAATCACCGGCCAAGTCACTGGCTCTATGATATTTTGTTATCAATATCGTATTAGAACCGTGTGGTGTCAAGCTGGAAATATCATCAACTCAGACATGGAGAGGTAACTTCCGGCATCACCATCATCTATGATGCCCACGCCGTATTGCTGCCGGTAACATCACAGAAATGAAGGTTCACTACGTCTGGCCCTGCCTCTGAGGGTAGTAGTATCTCATTCCATCAGATTAACCCATGGACTGCCACAATTGCAGACACAATAGAAAATAAATTGCTTCATCGAGTGGTTCTACGTTTCTGCAGTTCAGAGGTCTAGTAGTGCTTAGCTGTTCCACAGTTGAGAGATATACGAACAGCACTGTAACTAAGCTGCATCCTTGAAATTAATCCCTTCTCTCGTCCAGAGCGTCTTTAATCCTCAGTAGGAAGTTAAAGATATGATAATCCTGGTGGTCTGGTACAATTATTTATGCCCTCTCGCTCGCACCACGCCACGCGCCTTATGGTTTTATACAAATCATTGCATAACCTGTGGCGACACGTTTTCCTTTCACGACTACTTTGGGCTTGCGCTTGGCTTCAGCTCACCTGACGGAAAGTGTAGATCAAGCCGAGAATGTACCGCGCTTACCCAGAAAAAGCCTTATAAGTAAGGCATCGAAAAACAGACGCAGGGAGACAGTTCGGAACTTTACCGGGTCTCATTATAACCTGAGATAAAAGTCAAATAATATCACATAATTGACTATTCTCTTACATAATTGACAATTTTATCACGTTATATTAACAAACAAATGCGTTGTTGTGTATAAGCGTAGTTCTTGCTTGTACCTTTGTTCTATTTCATTGTAACTAATAGTAGACCTACCAATAATCTACTACCATCTTTTGTTTACACCAATTACAAAGCCCGTCGAACCTATCTTTTCAGTACATTTGTAAGCAATTACCGGAAAGGCTAACTAAGTAATGGATAATAGATGATTCGTTGACGGCATCGGCTTGTCTATCACTGGACACGCTACGTTTGTATGCTTAGCTGCCGTGTTCAGAGTTGTATACTGGTTCTAAAAAAATCTAATTTCACGTCGAACCTTTTTCGGCCAATAACCGTTTGCGTTTTCTAACTTATGTACCTACGTAATTACCGACTGCTCTCAAAACGGTGAAGGAAAACATCGTAATGAATCCTGCATTCGCTGAAGAAGAAATTCCGATGCGTATATGAAGTCTACCAATCCGCATTGGGCACGCGTGGTGGACTAACACCCGTACAACCTCCATGATAGTAGGCATGTACCCTGCAGTGGGACGTATATAGGCGGACGATGAGGAACTGTTTTTAGTAAAATTATGCGAGAGTGGCAGCACTCATCCAGAAGAATGCGAGCAGTAGTCCCCTTGGAACACTCCATCGTCGACACAACCACGACCACTCTGACAAGTGTGTGTACCACTAAGGGTCCGGCCATATCTCCACCACAGTATAAGTCTCCACGGTACTGCCGCGTCGCGCCGGATCACGGTACGGTACCGTGCCGTGAATATTGACGCCGCACCGTAAGAAGAAGAATGACTATATGCCCTGGCATGCCATGATAATGATAATATGTTAATGGTAATTAAGCTCTGACTAAGTCTGTAGCGATACTAATGATCACAAATATATTTACCGATTTTGACGACCCGGTTAGTGTAATGATTACCACGCCGGACTGCCAAACCAGGGTTCGAATCCCGGTTCGGTCATGGATGTTATAATAATGTTTGGGCCGTTGTTGTATGAATCCCATAACAAAATGCCTGAGGCTTACTTGGGATCATTACAATGTATGTGCCTGTGAGCGTTATTTATTTTTATTATAATATTATACTCGAAAATGATGAGAACAGCGAATAATGATCCGTCTAAATACACCTTCTTGCCTGCTCAGTTAAAACTGCACGATTTTACTTGAATGCAAGACGGAATATGGAGCGCTGTTCACACGGTACAAGTAAGCCTTCGCGCAAGCCCGCGCAAACCTCAGTGTTTTGGATGCCACCAAGTACAGTATTTCTAGCATCGCAGCTGACGGTTGACGGATTTTTTTTGGTTCAAAAACAATCCGATTCGATCCGATTGAAAAAAAAAACAGACATTCAAGAGATGCCATAGACGAGCACGAGCTACCGTTTTGCCGTCGATAATATACGCGCGCACTTACTTTGTGCAAACTTGTTTGCGCAAGTAAGCGCGCGCGAAATGAAGGAGCATGTAGACGGGCTTTAACACAATATGATTATTTTTATAGTCATGTAGTTTTTATAGTATGTTTTTGTATTTTTTTAGTGTTGTGTTTTTGTGTGTATTTTTAAATCTTAACTGCTATGAATGAGCACCTCTCATTTTATTTGATACAAATATAATTTTATTTATTTACTCCTTACTATAAATTCAATCTTCTTCAAGAATCTGTCTTACCCTCAAAGTATAAAGTATTAATATTCAAATCATAGCAAGTTCCCCAATCGGGACTGCGACATCGGAACGCAAATGTCAGCAATTAGACATTCCTTGTAGCGTTGGCAACGACGTGTAACAACATTTAAATTATTGGCTTTTAAAAATCTTTACTAAGAAAATTCAAGAATTGGTTAACTTTGATCATTTGGATTTAGGTTAGGGGCTTTTGCGTTGATTCACTATAATAACATTTTTCATAATAGACATTCAATATATTTCGGAAAAATTACCCTTTTTCTAGCGCAGTCGGGTACAAATACTCTGGATGGATGAGACGTGGTATCAGACCTAAAACCAGCGTCCTTGCAGTTTTCATTGTTCGAAAACTACGCAACTTTCTATTCCGGAATTACATATTGGCGTCATAGATGCTACGCGGATGTAGTTGCGGGTAAAAACTATTTTTTTATGTGTAACTATGGATTTTTGGAATTGGAATAGATATTGTATCTGGGTGAAATGCAGAACGGATGTACATAGATACAATTTAAGTTGTCCCGTAAGTTTAAAACAGGATACCGTCTTTTCTCTTTCCTTGATTAAAATTATTTCCATAATTCTGAGCAGTGTATTTATTTCCCAATTAAGCCCATTTTTTATTTTTTTGATGCGTGCAATGAGGCACGAATTATAATATTTTTAAATTTTATACTAATATAACTTTCATACAAATTTTATATGTCTCTCCACCACCTTGTCAATTTTGAATATTAAGAAATAAATTTTTCTTAGTTTAATTCAGCTTTTTTTTGGTTAAAATGACCACTTATTATCTAAATTGTCAGATTGAAATAGGCTGGAATTAAAAGAAAACGATTTAGTCATAAGATTAGCGTATTAAATGTTTGTCTCCATTTTTGTTAATTTCGTAACTCAGGGTTAGTAACGACATTTTGGGCACAATTACAACAACAATTCTACCATTCGATTGTATTTTTATAAAATGGCAATATTTTCTCAAGTTACGTCAAAATATTGACATTAAGATGGCCGTATTTTGCTTCGCAGTTCGAGGTTGGTGTATGACACGCATTTTGTTAAATATCAATATCAGGGTTAATAACGCGATTTTCCTATTTCCGGTAAGTGTAATTTGTCAGTTATTTGCAGATTTTTCTTGCGTAAGAGATATAATTACCGCTGGGATATAAGTTATTGTCAAACCAATAGCGATTTGGGTAGCAAATATTTTTGAGGTTAAGATTTCTCATTTTATTTTATCAGTTTCGTAACGTTTCGTTACGTTTCGTTACGCAACGAAACTGAGCTCTCAGTTTCGTTACACTAAGGTCTCGTTCATATGAGTTTGTGACATAATACTGTTTTTTTTTAACATTAGACATCAAGTAATATCCCAAATAGTAAATAATATGTATTAATTAATTTAATACTATAAACTAAAAAATATATTTTAATGTTCTATGAAAATAATTTTATAAAATATAATGAGATTATTAAACATAACACAAACTAAATAAACTATTAAAGCATTGCAATATATATATATATATATATACATTTAAATAATTTCAGGTATGGCACCGATGACTAATGCAGAGAGGCAAAAAAAGTATAGACAAAAATTGCAGATAAGATTGATTTTTGACAAGGTTTTTGCAATTAGTAGAAAAATATAGATGTAAGTTAATTAATAAAGTTGATTTATGCCATAAATATTTTATTTATTTTAATGCTTATGTGATCTCACCCTTACCTTATCAGTTTCGTAACAATTTATCAGTTTCATTACAATCTCAGTTTAATAACGATTTCGTTACGGTACATCTATTCTGCATTTCACCCATCTATTGATTAGCTTTAAACGGAGGCTTCGCTCGCTAATGATAAAGAATGCCAAAATGTGTTGAATATAATAAATACATACATAAATTAAAATGAATTAGGTAAGCCACACTTTTATTTTGATTTATTTATAATGTTTTATCCTTGTAAATAACATAACTAGAGTTTACCCGCGACTATGTCCGCACAAATATATCAGATTTTAAGTCAAATCATAAAGCTATCGAACAAAAATTGTTTCACCAAAATTGATTTAGGTATTTGCGTGATACACGAACAAACAAACAAAAAACCCACAGACGAAAATTATAAAAACCGGCCAAGTACGAGTCGGGACTCGGCCAATTAGTGTTCCGTATTACCAGTTGTTTAACATGGGTCATTGATGACACCCACTATAAATTGACACTTACTAGTATGTGGTCACATAATAACTAAAGATCATTTTACACTAGTCTACATGGTGTTAGTTTTTTGGGTATAGAATAAAAACTATCCAAGTTAGACCTACCCTGATAATTTTCCCGCCATTTTGTTTATTTACCCTTTCTACTTCCCCAAATTGCCCCCCAATATAAAAATTAAGCCTTTTTTACTTCATTTATGATATTGGACCATCAATTGCTATATCTGTACTCCAACTTCCTACGTCTTACGGTCTCTGAGAAAAATGCCTGTGACGGACGGACGGACAGACAGACACCGAGCTGATTCCATAAGTGTTCCGTTTTGCCAATTTTGGTACGGTACACAAAAAATTCGTTATTATCTCTAAGTTATTATCGCATGAAATTGTATACTTTAAATATGAAGAGATTTTGACCTGCTATCCCTACATGTAATATGACAAATCTTGCTCATCCTCACACTTACGTTCATATTTCATTTATGCCGACGGTACACTATGTAATTACCTGTCTACCGTGTAACGAATGACGTCATTGTGCCACGATCTTTACTTACACCCATTATACAGTTGGCCTCGTATTTAACACGTGTCAATTATAAATATTAGAGATTTAAGCGTTTATTTTAATTGCAATTACATCAGATAATATATAGTTCGTACAGAAGTCTCACTTCTATACAATGCTCACTAAAGTTGGTAAAACTTACAGCTACAAAATTAATGCTAGAAAAAAACCGACAAGCGAGAAGTTAATATTACATTGAACCGGTGTAAACCATTGTCCATTCGAGAACCATAGGGTTGACGTAAAATGATTGAGTTTGCCCCGTTGACGGGGTAGTTTATGGTTGACGAGAACTTGAATAGTATGTTTTATGCATTCAGTGTAAGAGTAACCGCCTTCGTGGTCTAATGGTTAAGAGCTTTGGCTCTCGACACGGAGGTCGTGGGTTCGATTCCCACGGGGGACACCTAGTGATATGTCACTTTGTGCGTTTTTCCCCAGTTGGTTAGGACATTGCAGGCTGAATAACCTGATTGTCTGAAAAGAAAAATGATTTCGTGCTTCGGATGGCACGTTAAGCCGTTGGTCCCGGCTTCTATCTTTTCTTTCTTTAGTAGTCGTTACATAAAAACCACGTCAGAGGCCCTAAGGCGGTTTGAAAAAACTCTGACACCAGGGCTCTGCCCACACGATAAGAAGAAGTGTAAGAATAGACCTTCCCCGAGTGAAGAACCCCAAGTTGGCGCACCCAGCGCATTAAATTTCGACACGAATATTACTGACTGGCAAATCTTTACACTAATTCTCTTCTTGTGTTACTATAACCACAGTATAGCTATCCCAAGGTTATGCACTTGTCGTAGGGCTAAGGTCAATTTCAAATTATAAAGGTTTTAAGTTCATCCTGTACTGTAGCAATCACACACGCAATCGAACACACGCACTCATTTATATAGGTATTGTTCTCACACATTTACACAAATTACATAAACTAACTTAAGCTATTATCAGATGACGTCAGCATCAGCACATGCGAAACCAAAGAACCTGTGCGCGGTAACCAGAGGGCGATAGAGGGGGTGAAGTAAAAAGTTGGTGGGAGGAAGGGAGTGTCCGTACTGTATCTACTGTGCCTCCACTGTAAGTTCTAGAGTGCAATTTTTGAACACCACACATTCAAATCAGCAGTAGAAAGATAAAATAATAATCTCCATTGTAATTTTGACATTTTCTACTGCTGATAACAATGTGTGATGTTCAAAAATCGCACTCCTGTACACAAAAATTATACTCGTATACCTAACAGAGATACAGACCGAACATCGAAGTGATTCCATTAGAGTTCCATTAGAGAACTTTGTCCAGTGCAAGAGATCCCTAATCGAAACTGATATAAAACTGTAACAGAAGTGTGTCTGTACATTGAAGATACATATTAACCATAGTCTAAAAAAACAAGGTCTTCTATTCCCAGAGTGACACAAGCCTACGTCACAAAAAAATGGCCGCTAAACATGGTAAAAGGGTATGATGATGTAGGCTTGTGTCAGTCACGTGGTCAGTCATGTGATCGGAAGAGAATACCAGGCGCAGTATATTATTGTACCATGATATTAACTAAAAAAAGTTACGATACGGTTTTTAGGTGTCCCTGATTCCACATCACCAAGTTTTGAAATTTTTGTCTGTCTGTTTGTTTGTGTGTTTGTTTGTGTGTTTGTTTGTGTGTTTGTTTGTGTGTTTGTTTGTTTGTTTGTTTGATCGAGCATCACGCAAAAACTACTGAACCGATTTTGATTAAAGTTTTTTTGTTTGTGCGGACGAAGTAGCGGGTTAACTCTAGTTAGGTACTAAAAGTACAATGAACCACAACACAACCAGCTTAGTAATTTCAACCCTTCAGTTAGCCAGACGACAGACTGACAAACAAAAGGTAGTGCCATAGCCTGGAAATAGACCTGGGCTGCCTAGGTGCTCTGAGGTCAGCGGTTTTCAATCTGTTTTTTTAAACACATAGATTTAAAATTATGTGGATAGCGTATAGATTGGTTTGACAATGCAGTTGGCATGCTGGTTACCATTTTTCGTAAAAACAATAGATTTAAAATGGACTGGCGTAGATTTGTTAGAACAACCCAGTTTATATGATGGTTACCACACTGCACTGTGAAACCGGAGGTCCTGAATTTGAGCCCGCCCCGTTTTTTTTTTAAATCAATCAATTAAACATCCTTTATTCATTTATTGAGTATTTCGGGAGGGCAACAACAAAATAGGTAATTGGGTCCACCCACCAGAGTAAATCAAATATATGCATATTTTTAGTGCACCAAGTTGGTACAGGCCGCTACTGTGTTTTTGCAAACCAATTTGGTTAAAGATGGCGATGGTGGGGTAACGCAGGAAGCTAGAGTTTGACTTCAAAATTTAGATATTAATTTGTAGTTTTATGTGTCTTGTCAAAGGACAATAATGAACGCCGAGGCAAATTAATAACATTTTGCTTATTGAGGGTCCAATAGGATAGTTGCGAGTTCAAATCCTGCAATAGACAAAATATTTATGTAATATTTATATGGTGAACCCGTATACTCGTACTCAGGTCATCGAATATTTTTATTTGCATAATTTATTATAACCAACGCCCGCGGCATGGGGCGCCTCGATAAACGTTTTATCGCGCATGCTGGCTCGTTCGGTCGCGCGCAAAAAGAAAGAAAGGTAGGGTGCGATAGATATGTATCACACCGTCATGCCGCGGGGGCTGTTATCTAGTAGACTTGGCATACGCATCAAAATTATTTCTTCAGTGTATGCAAGTTTCCCAAGATTTTTTCCTTCATCGTTTGAGAGCAGCCGGTATTGCGTACTTCAGTCAGAAAAACTCGTTGGTATATTGCATTTTGTCCGTGCGTATTCGAACCCGGATCCTCATGATTCAGTATCTATACCTCTCCGCAACACGTCACCGACGCTTTATTTATCTAAAGTATTTTTTACAATTTATTTAAATTATATATTTTTTTTTATTTATAGTTAATGGGCTGGGCTGGACTGGAATGGGTTGCTTGTGCGTTAGCACTGCATTTCTGCCAGTGTCAAGTATTTTATGGGAGAAACTATCCAAATCTCAGTGATTGTTTTTGGTCAAGAACAAGAAGAGATTGACGATTGCGGCGATGCGCGAAAACCACGCGAGATAAGTTCTCGGGTCAGAACCTGCAACGAGACTCCATTAAAATTATAAGTAGATAGTTTGAGAACCTTTGAACTACTCTACCTCCATTGCAACCTATGCCATTTATCGCTGGTAGGTTGATAGACTTGTTTATTTTTACCTGTGAACAGGCACTCAAATCGATATTTCGAGTTTGGATGCTCGATTTACTGCAATTTCAGTTGTGAGGAAGTCCGATTATTTTGGTAACTATGTAGTTTTTGTTTGTGAACAGATGATAAAATTAACCTTCCTACGATTACATCTTAACAGTGGTGTGTACCTACTTGCAGAGAAGTTTCTGACCACTTTGAAATTAGAATACCTTCGAGAGTTTATCTTTTGTGTATAAGTACCTATGCATACACACTGCACACTAAACTGAACTATTATACAGGGTGTAACAAAACACCCTAGTAATACTTAAGGGGATGCTTCAGACCATCAATCAGAACAACTTTCACTATGGAACCAACGTCGAGAAAAAATAAAAAAAATCTGCCATCCCATACATTTGAGTCGAGACGGTACTGCAGTTTTATATGAAATAGCAGTTTTTTTTTATCGCGATTTCGATGTTGGCTCCATAGTGAAAGTTGTTCAGTTTAATGGTCTGAACCACTCCCTTAAGTATTCCTAGGGTGTTTTGTTACACCCTGTATTACCAACAAACTATTGCCCGCGACTTCCATAAAAACGTAGGTAGGTGGTATACACCCCTTTTCATCTCCATCTCGGGGTTGATTGTCGAAAAATTGTTGGATATGGTTATTATTCAACAATTTCGCTGCAATTAAAACAGCAGCATACTACCTACTTATTTCTTTTTATTTAAAAAGGTAGATGCTATATGGATTTTTGTGAGTTATCCATGGCGTACGTCTGTGGAGCCACAAAAATATTATTAATACACCATTGTAAAAACACACAAGTTAAAATCCGAACATTGTAAAATTCTAAATAGGTAGTAGAAGATAGATAGGGACTGTGCTTAGTACCTTGTTATTTTCATAATGATCGGATTTCATAATTTCTTTCTATTGGTGCGGCATGGTGGGTCTATTTTTTTTTTATTACAAAGATTTTAAATTAGGAATACTTACTACTCACTTACCGCAATGTAAAAGACATAATCGGATTTGGTCCAAAATGCGAAAATGTCGGCCAACAAAAAGTTATGCGATATTCTGTTTGAACTTGTCCGTCTTAGCATGTATTATTATGGCACCAACGCTGTAGGGCTTTTGTCAATCTGACAATATCATTCCGTCTGGCCAATTGTCACAATTATCATAAAGGTATGTGTAGAGTTGGCGTCGTTTTCTACTTTCGCAGCCACTGATGAAAGTTGTGTGATTTAGACGCCATTTGTCCATACAAAGTTACACAACCCCTTTCTTTATTAAAATGTTATGAAAATGTTATCAACTCTTATTCCGATATTGTTCAGATCTTAGATAAAAGTTAAATTAATGGATAGACCCAAAGCGCTTTAAGTTGAAGCACGCAACGACTAGGGCACTTCAATACAAACTAGGGCACTTGGTCTGTCATCTCGGTACATATCTACACTATTATAAAACTGTAAATTAAAAAAAAAATTTTTTTTGCTTTGTGTGTTTGAACGAGCATCACGCGAAAACTACTGAACCGATTTTGATGAAACTTCTTTTGTTTGATAGCTTATCATCTGACTTAAAATCTGGTATATAATTTATGCGGACGAAGTCGCGGGCAAAAGCTAGTTAGAAGTAAAACTGTCAATTGTTTTGCCTCATTTTTCTGGTTTGAAATGTTCGCTTCAGGCCTATCCATTAATTTTACTTTGATCTAAGGTTCAAATAGTTTTCTGGTATTGCGTTAATTTAGTAGACACAGAATACCTACATACCCCAAAACAAACTCCCATCATCAAACACAATATCCCTTCCAAGAATAAACAATGTTAACTGACCCCAAGGTCGTATTCTGCAACTTTGCTCATTTCGTTCTGACTTGCCGCCATCGGCCGCAGCGACCAACAAAAACTTGTGTAATCATGCTGTGCTGTCTAATTTATTTGTGTCCGAATTGCAGTTGGATTCCCTCTCCATTTTATTATCGTTTCAGGGAAATCGTGGTTGCAGCGAGGCGCGCAGTTTAGAGTTGGAGAAAAGTTGTTATTTGACGTTAGTAGGTTTTGAATTGGGCGGTGAATTTTCGGCGAGTTTAGATTTAACTCTTTTTCTAGATGTTTTGGGTCATTTAGAGTACCTAACGTACAAACAATTTGGATCACTTAAAACGGATCGTTAAGACTAACATACACACGCGCACAGTTTTTAAGACTTACAGCTCCAGTTGCACGTACGTTCATTAAAGATATCTCCATTAAATATCATGCTGTCACTTTTTGTTTTGTTCACATAATAAAAACTAGCAAGAGACTTAATGGAGGATTATCTTTAATGAACGTACATGCAACTGGTGGTAAGGCGGATATTAATTATTACAAAAATTTAACTTTTTAATATTTTTCATTTGTCATCCCGTGATCAAGTCAGTCAAAATATCGGGAACTCAAACAATGAAAAACGTGGTCAAAGCCAGAGTCCTTATAAGACGAGACAGCAAAGTTAAAAAAGATGGTTAATCTCCATTCAGGAATTCGAGCGACAAAATGTAAACAACGGTGATACCAGTGTAGAAAATACCATCTCGAGACGGAAGAAAACTTATCTCCGGAATGAATAACAGTAAATTATCTATTCTATTCGCAAAGGATTACGACAAATGATATGTTAATTTTGTATGGAAAATAAATTTAAAAAACGCAAGTTATAATTTATTTTAGATTAAAAAAAAACGTGACTGTAAATATTTTATTTTGTGGTCTGGCAACAATCACATATTGTAGACCTTTGGTTCGTTTTAACAAAGTGCTTAATGAAAAACATTTTTTTATTGTAAACAATAACGTAAACGCGTCTATTGATTGTTTAATACCTTCGTCTGAGTCCGTACGCTATGCGCGGATGCTAAGCTTAGCACAAAAAGCCCACACAGACAGAGTATACGGGCTACATAACAAAATTTAAAAATTTCATTCAAATTGTCACGATTGTTTTTATTATAATAATATTATTTACAGATAGACAATACATTTTTAATGTCAACGCAATTTATTATATGCCGTGCCGACATAATTTTATTCTTAAAAAATGCACCAAAGGATTCTGACCACGTAATGTCACTTTGACAGTGACGTTTCTTTGTTTACATTTTGTCGCTCTAATTCCTGAACGGAGTATAGGTATAGTAATGAACTAATATTAAACATTTTAATGGGTTCGTATTTACAACACTAGTTACACGCATTGATTTTACTCACACGGTCGGCATCGAAAGTTAAAGAACATATTCTGTAACTTTTATTTACACTTTTCTAGTACTAATCTACAATAAACTACACAAACTACTTATCCACGGAACAAAGATTTCATCTAGCTTAAAACAAAATTGCTTGAATCGTTCTAGAAAATAACAAACCAATTAAGACAACAAAGAAGAAAATTACGAATTCCTGGAAAACAAAAACAAACTTGTCTTATAATAACAAAATAATTATTCTTCAAATCATAATTCGTGATTGGAGGAAAGCGCAAGATTATTATTAGATTGAAGGGTCTAACAAAAATTGGAAGGGCGGTGGGCTGGAATGATGGGATTGTGAACGGACAGGAGGATTTAACTTCGTACATTTGGGACTTAATGCCATGGGTTGGATTGGACTTAACCCCCTATAGGTGTGGGGTACGGAATGCAAAAGTTTTGTGGACAAAAGATTATTATTTCAAAGGGTCTAGTTTCGTTTGTGAATTATTTATCTTTGAAAAGATAAACAGGAGTAGGACTCGATTTCTATTTTTTATTTATTATTATGTTTTTGCTCTTGACCTCAATACAGTCCTCAGGACAAAGATTGGGTTGAAGATGTAGCGAACTTACCCAGAAGAAGCTTATTCACTCGTTCTTTAAATTAATTCGGGTTGTAAGCGTTCGAAAATACTGACGCAGGCAAGACATTCCACTCCTAGGCTGAGCGCATTATAAAAGGTGCTGAAAGGCGCTTATTGCGAATATGTGAGATGTCAACCAAGTAGGAGTGATATCTGGATGTACGCCTGGATGTCTGAAAGTAAAAAGTGGAAGGTGGAATGAGCTCATGAAGCACCTGGGCACAACCGAAAAACACTCTGCAGAAGACCGACAAGCAGATTAATATGTAATCCTCTCAGCAATACATATAATAAACACACATACATAAGCTCAAGCTTAAGGGCCGGAGAATTTTCGGGTGGCAACCGTATACCGGAAGGCTCTTCCTAACCCGTTTCTCCCTCTAATGGAAAGCAGTCCCTTTCAGGACAGGAGCTGCCCAGGCCGACTTAGAGGTGCCTGAATAGACTCAGGTCAGCCGAAGTAAAGGCAACCTGATCAAGAGGGCTTACATAGGACCTCAGGTGTGAATGCAGGGTTGCTTCACAGACCGTGGCCCATCTTGTATTCTGCCCTTTCTGCCTGGACACCTGCACGCGAACGGAGCGTATGGTCGTTGCCGATAGTGCTATTCGTGTAGCAAAATACTGGGTTGGTAACATTTAAAACGACTATCGAATTGACAGAAGAAGAAGACCGGAAGCGCATCGTGGGTAGGTCCCTCACAAGGTGGAGTGATGACCTGGTCAAGGCGGCGGGAACCCGTTGGATGAGGGCAGCGCATAGGACCGGTCGTTGTGACGATCCTTGGGGGATGTCTAGCAGCGGACGTCTATTGACTGAGATAGATGATGATGATGATACAAAAGCTCAAGAACATTATCCTTAAAGGAGTGATCAGAAATTTTGATAAATCTATCTTTTGATTCAACAATCTTTATAAGGATGAGGTTTCTTTTGCAGCTTGACAAAAATAATTTCGATCGAACCTTCAATTACGCTTGTTACAACTGCAAACTACTTATGTTTTACAGCGTGTAGTACAATGTAGTTTGCAGTTGTAACAATGTTTCTGAGCACCCCAAAAGAGTTTATGGTCGTGAGTTATTGTGTTTATGTTTGTTGTAGAAAACTTTCTAACGATACCAATAGGGAATACGTGGTGTTGAAATACAGCATGAATTTTTATTCCATACTCATCAAACTAAAGTACAACTTTCAACATGGAGACTACTTAAAAATCGCAAAAACACAAATAAGTTGTTCCATACATTAAGATCCAGTAGGTAGGTACCTAACTGCAGTTTTGTAAACCGCACTGACTAAATATTTTATCCTATACGTACGCAAGTAATTTAAAAAAAATACTTTCTTTGTATTTTGTAGCAACAAAATGTTTCTGATCGCATGACAAAAAATCGTAAAGTTAAGGCGACAAGTGGAACGAACAGAAATCATGTTATAATTACTATTCGTTGTCGTGAAACTATAGTACATTGACATGCTATTTTTATGGATCGTGGGTTCCGTATAGTTAATAATAGTAATGAAATAATTACTGTAATAGCATGGTAGCATGGTTCGTTCGTTCTTCAATGAACCTGATGATTCAGATACACCCACCATTAGAAACCCGCACACATATACATAAATCCTTTTTTCTCAAACATGCTTGGAAATGTGAGCATTATTTTGACAACCTTCTTCGAGATAAACCGAAATTGCTGTACTGGCCAAATACATGCGCGCAGCGGCCGGCAATGTTGTATGAAAAGCCATATCTGTCGTGTTTAGCGGCCAAATAAATTACATACTAAACTCATATCTGTCGTGTAATTTAAAAATGGAACGATCTTTTACTCCGAAACATGGCGACCAAGGAGGTAACTCATCAAAGGTTTTATTTAAATTTCGATCTGGCTTGCAAATAGAAAGCTGTTTATTGAAAAACAAAACAAATTGTTATTCGTTGTTCGTCATTGATTTTGAAAAGAGTTTTAATTTCCGCGAATTATTTGAGAAAATTTATTGTTTTCATTTCCGCGCATTATTTGAGAAAAGTACTATACAAGCCTTGGCCACAACTAGGCATTGATGGACTTACGTATGTGTGCGTCGGCTTCGCCTCGGCCCACATTTACACGTTCGTCCATCAATGCCTCTGTTGCTGGCCGCTGCAGTAATGTACTATTGAAATGGTCAAAATCATTATACTACAACTATGAACTATTTTGTTAATCAAATTGTAGTAAGGCTGGGTCACCTTTGGCCTGTTTCACTACTTCCGGATAAGTTCCTTCATAAGAAATATTTAAAACAATCTGTCATATAAGTTATTGAGAACTTATTCAGAAGTGGTGAAACAGGGCCTTAGGATATTATTATCTGGTTGATAGGGCGTGGTTACTAGCTAATTATGTTACCGCAATCTGGACTGATCTATTGTAGCTGTCACCCTAACCACAGTATAGAACAGTAATCCGTTTTCATACAATGGTACCAAACGCAGCGTACGCCTCGTAGCACGCATACACTGACAATATTGTCACGAACGCTGTCAAACGTCAGACGTAAAAAGGCATTCAAAAATTTGGAGGGTGTATTAACAATCGCCGTGGTCTTACGGTCTAAGGTTCCGCCTCCCATGCTGGGGGGTGACGGTTCGAATCCGATCCGCGCCAAAAATATTTCTAGATTTTAGTGTTTTTAGAAATGTTCTAGAAGGAAGAGAGAGAAGGAATATTTAAAAAGGGACAAAAAGGTGAACGTGTCTAGGAACTTCGAGAAAGGAGGCGAAATTACGAATATTTGAAAAGAACCAGAAAAGTGGGCGTGTCTTCGATCGGTTTCGAGAAAAGAAGGCGGGGTTAGAACTATCTGGAGGAAAACAATCGAGTAAAGAAAAGAAGATCGAAAAAGGGTAGTCTGGAATATTCTACGGGATATAAAAAGCGGCGAGTTCGCGGTCAGAGATGAGTATTTGGTTTAACAGTGAACAGTGCGAAACAAAAGGAAGAAAAGTAAAAGTGGAAAAGTACTAGTGAAGAGAAAAGTGCTAAGAGTGGAACAGTGAGTAGGCTAGTGTCAGTGTAGTGCGTGACGTCATAGTGTCGGTGTAGTACGTGACGTCATAGTGTCAGTGTAGTGCGTGACGTCATAGTGTCGTACGTCTTGACGTCATAGTGTCGTACGTCGTGACGTCATAGCCGTGACGCGTGTCGTGTCGTCACGGTAGTGACGTAGTGGACTGTGAACAGTGACAGTAAGTGGTGCACGGGGAATCCCTGCGAGGAGGACCCGGTGAAGTGAACCGTTTAGGGGAACCTCTGCGAGGTGGACCGTTTGTAAGTGTACCCCAAATAAACTCTGTAAAATTGTACTTAGCGTTTCACTCCAATCCCGGAACCCGTAGCTCGTAACAATATCTCCGCGTCGCCCCGTCTGGCGCTGCCTTGGCTGCCTGAGATATCGTCGTACGTACTAGCGAGCCAGGTGAGCACACATACAAGCCGAGTTCAGTACCATTGTATGAAGATGGATTACTGTCTTATACTGTGCCCTAACCTTGACAAAAGGCATATCCTAGGCCCGCGAACAGAATGCTTAGGATAGGAACTGCGGAGAACTCGAAGCCGACGGGCATGTATGAAAAGATGTATAGATGAGAATGAGGACAAAGAGAAAGAACCATGTAAGGATCGAAGCAGACGGCCTAGTCTCTGCCTATCCCACTGGGAAAGAAGTGTGACGATATAGATAGATATTTTTTATATTGAATTTCCCTAAAACTACATACATTCATACACAACCGTAATCCCTTTTGGGGTAGTCAGAAACATTGCTACAACTACCAATTTTCTGTTTAATAATGTAGTTGTAGTAATGCTCACATTTAGCAATTTAAGTTTCAGGATGGAATGACGTGTCTAGTGGTGAGAGGTAAAAATAAACACTGCTTAGGAGACCTTTAATCCCTAAGGGCTCTTACAGACGAAGCGACACTTTACGGTCACCGTGGGTCGCGTGACTGTCAAGAATTGGGGTAGTCCATTTTAAGGGCTCTTACAGACGAGCGACACTTTGCTGTCGCGGTGGGTCGCAGAGCGTGGCGCTCATACATTTTACGGTCACGCGACGGTCGCGCGACCCTCCGCGACACCCGGCGACCGCAAAGTGTTGCTCGTCTGTGAGAGCGCTAAGCCGGAAGCACACGGCTTCCCAAAACTAAATCAGACTAAATTCTCACTTTATAAATGTAGAGAAATCTATTGAAATACCCATTTACCCCAAATTCAGGTAAATGCTTGTACAAAAGTTTCGGGTACAACCGGGGATCTTTTGTGCCCCACGGAGATTGTCTAACATGTAGGTAGACATGAAGTTAGACCATTTCACAGCAGACTTACCTTGACCTTGGATTACGCTTTCTTCCATCCCTTTTCTCCATGTGAACAATACAATTGATTTAGCTTTTACCTATATCTAACTGTAGCACAAAATCTACCTATCTAAAAGTGTATGAGGAAAATCTGTGGTGCTTAGTTTTTGTGATGTAAAACGTGAGATGATGAAGGCAGATGGCAGAACTACTTACCTTTTTAATCTCGCCAAGAAATCTGAATTCTACGTGTTTTGGGCCTATATTGGTGTGGTATTATGCTTATTTGTAAGAGCAGGCATTTGCCCAGCAGTGGGATCCAACAGGCTATAACTTAGTATGAGTATTTATGATTCAATAAAGTGCTACACAGGATGAACCACGACGTTAATAGTTAAACTAACTTAAATAAATATATTTTGCAGTCCACCTCGATACGACTATAAATTGCTGACTGGATAATCTTTAAACAACTTTACTATTAGCTAGCTACTGGCTACATGACAGTCACCCATGCGCAATTACTTTTCCTGATAGAAATGTTTACCGTCAGCAAAATGAAGCAATATGGTAGACAAGTTTAAAAAAAATATATATTTGATACTTTGTTTTGTTACTAACACAAATTTTTGAAAAGATTAATCTATACCAACACTGATAAATAATTCACATTTTACGTCGCCTGTTCAGTATCCCACTGCTGGGCAAAGGTCCCCCTTTTTTTATTACTGTTTACTAATAAATAAATTATTTTGCAATTTTTGCAGCGAGTGCTAATCTAGTATCAAGTTCTTTTTAGTGTTCCTTACGCCTTCCAAAATTGGCAAAACGGAACACTGATGGAATCGGCTCGGTGACTGTCCGTCCGTCCGTCCGTCTGTCACTGGCATTTTTCTCTCGGAAGCTGAAACTCGGCACAAATATAGCAATTGCTGGTCCAATATCATACATGAAATAAAAAAGCTTAACTTTTATATTGGAGGGCAATTTGGGGAAGTAGAAGGGCTAAATAAAAATAAAAAAATTCTCCGTCAATCAATTGAAATCTTATGAAAAAGCGAGTGTAAACATATTATGTTTGAAATTTTTATTTAAAACATTGTTTAACAAAATTTTCAATTAAATCCGAGAAATTGCTGTCCCCACCTAGGGGTGAAATAGATTTCAAAAAAGGTAGCCGTATAAAATCTGAAAAATATCACGAACATCAGAAATAACGTGTGAATGGCAGGCAAATATCAGGGTGGCACTAACATGGATAGTTTTTTTTTTCTATACCTTGTCTATACCCCTAAAAAATAACACCAGTGTAAAATGATCTTCAGTTACTATGTGACCACATACTTAGTATCAGTTTATAGTGGATGTCATCAATAACTCATGTTAAATAACTGGTAGTACGAAACACTAATTGCCCGAGTCCTGACTCGTACTTGGCCGGTTTTTCTTAACTACAGTCGGAAGCATAGTATATTTGTTAAAGCGTAAACATATACCTAGCTTATTTGTATTTTTTATACAGTAGTCTTCCACCGACAAGAAGGTTCCTCTTAAATTCATCAGCCACTGCAATAAAATGTCCCAGGACTATATACATTCCTCGGATAAAACGTAATACGTTAGGTTTCAAGTTGTTTAATCTTGCGGTGAGCAATGAGGTGGAATGAGAAAAGTTGTGTCTGCTAGAGTTTTGATTACTGTTTCAAGCTGTTTTTTTTTGTAAAGTGGTGTACTTATACGATTTACAGACTACGTTTAAGTATATGTGTTTATCTAGGATCGAGGTGAAACTTCAACCCAATATCAAAGATAATGTAACTTACAACGTTTAAAGAGTCGGGAGTGCCATACGAGTCGTGACGGGTATACGGTTTATTCCACTTTAATCACCTGGGGGATATCACCCGGGGGATCATAGGCGACTCATATGTGATCACCCGACGAAATGATCACCCAGGTGTTTAAAGTCGACTCGACTGTCAGTTCAATTTTTGGTATCCCCAAATCACCTGTAAATTTTAGGTGATTAAGGGCAACCTGACTTGACTTGCAATTTATGATTTCTGATTTCTATTTCTATAAACATTTTTATTTGGGAAATTCACAGACCTGATACTGATAGTGATACTTTAGTACTGTTCTGAACATTTACAGTAATCTGGGTTTCTTCTAATTCCAGCTCGCTTACTTTGTCGTAAAAATTAAATTTTTGCCAGATTAATATTGTTAAAGATTCCCGAGATTCTGGCTGCTGTTGATTCTGGTATGAGGGGTCCATTGTATCATGTGTACTGACTACTTCATTTTGTTAATAAAGATATTTGTATTTGTACAGATTAAGCAAAAGAAGAGATACGGATGCGCATGTTAATTCTGTTTCAGTCTGAGAGGGAGGTTACACGCTCAGTATTTCGTCATTCTGGTCCATCAGTCTGGTCATGTTTATTTGATTTGAAGGGATACTGATATACTGAAGCACCATGTTAGTGGGGTCAGTCTCGAGTCAGTTTCCTTTCAAATCAAATATATATGACCAGACTGATGGACCAGAATGACGAAATACTGAGCGTGTAACCTGGCTCTTAGAGGAACCGTACATCAATGAAGAATGAAATAAAAAAAAACAAAAAAGTTAATTGGTTGTAACCTGTAGAAGTTTGAGGAAAGGTGTTTCTCTTTATAATACTTTTTGAATCAAGTATCTAAAAGTCATAATCTTACTAAGATACTCATTAGGATAGTCCACTCAAGCTTCTATAGGTACATTCATAGTTTCTATGTAAAGAAATATTTACGATAACCGTTATAATATGGTCATATCATTCAGTTCTGATTATGATAATTTGCATGAAACGAAACGAGTAACACTATCAGTTAAATCAAACCAAAGAAATTACCTAGTTGATCATATTCTATGACAATAGCAGTCACAGTTGCATTTTCCAAATGGGGGTTTATCGATGGATCAGACCTAAGGTGTGAATGTGGTGTTGCCCCTCAGACTATGGCCCACCTCATATCTTGCCCTTCCTGCCCGCAAACTTGCACGCGAATGGAGCTTATGGACGCTGCCGGTAGTGCTATCCGTGTGGCAAAATACTGGGCTGGAAAAATATAAAACGACATGCCATCGACTCGATAGAAGAAGAAGTTGCATTTTACTACTGATTTTTGGCTGACTTGTTCAATTTACTAGTAATTTTTACTATTGATACCACCTTTAGAGATGTGGAATGTTTTTCTGTTCAAAAAAATTATGACCGCCGCCGAAGTCATCGTAAAAATTTTTTTTTTTTTTTTTTTTTTACTATCGATGGGTTTGCTCTTGACCTCAATCTAGTCCACAGGACAAAGATGGGGTCGAAGATGTAGCGAGCTTACCCAGAATGGCACTGGCACTCCTGCACACTGACGGAACGCAGCAAGCTGCTTGGCGCCAGACTCCGGCAGGAGGGTGGTCGCGAGCCAGGCGGCTCCTTGCGGAACCTACCACACCGCTATGGGGGATCATTCAGCCGACACCACAAACTTGGTAGCTTGTGATGCCGTTGCCCGGGGTGGACCGCTAGGAGGTAGATCCCCAACCACCCCAAATTACTGGGTAGAAATTCGCCACCGTTCTTTACAACAAAACGGAGAATCAGTTAAACCAGGAAACGCTAAGCAAAAACAACTAACCGAACTGAGCGTTAATAAACTCGCGTAGAAAATTAAAATACGTTTTTATTTGGCCGCAGATTAAAGCTGATTCTAAAACGCTATCCCATAAAAAGTTTAACAACCGTAATGTTGACTGTTTGTTTTTTGTAGAGATGTTTTATGATTACATTTCGGATACGGATAGGAATATCTTTATTTTCTTGTTTTGGTTTAAAAAAAGCTATCAATCTGTATTAACTTACACTCTTGTATTAGCACTGTGGACAGGCAATTTAGACAGCGCCGTTGGACTACTATAAATAAAATGGGTATACATTTTTCAAGCAACTCAATTTTTACTTCTAGATTCAAGGATGCGGTTTTTTAACATACTAAAAATGTATGTAGTTATGATGCTCTTTTTTCAAATTAAACACAACGAATTGTTTAATTAATAATTATTGATGTATTTGTTTATTCAATAATAAGATTGTCAATTATTCATGTTGCAAGCGTTTCGTCATCGTATTTCGATCTGTGCAATTCTTATTCGTAATCGAAAATTTTTGAACATTTCAAGAGACAGTTACACTGAAATTTATTTTCATAATCGGATATTCATCAAACCTCATACGCTGATTCACCAATCTCTTCACCACGACGCGAGGTCAAACTTTATTTATAAAAATTATCGGATATATTTGATTACACCGGTAACGGATACGCTCTATTACATCCCTAGTTTTTAGCTCCATAATACGGCTGCGGTCACGAGATGGGGTGAGATGAGAAAAGTTATACAGTCTGTGTAAAAAGGTAACGGCTTTAAGTATTATTGTAATAGGCTGTAATCTTTTTATTATTGATTCGTGCTGTAAAGGGGGAACCGTTTATTGACTTAAGCCTGAAAATAACAAATGGAATAAGAATTTTGGTTTTAATAATTTGACCATGATGCTATAACTTTTAGAAACTAATTTATGTTCCGTACTTATTATAAGTATAACTTTTAGAAACTAATTTATGTCCCGTACTTATTATAAGTACTTATCTTTTCATATGGTAACAGGTAAGTTATAATGTTCAGTGAAAATAACGGTCATGGTTGCTTTTTGTTACTGCTTTTTGGCTGACTTGTAAATTTTTGATGTGAAACATTTTTTGGCATTAGGCGCGCTTTGGCAGTAAAACCCACTCGTAGGCTTCTCGTAGGTATGGCATAACGGAAATCACGCCACGTTAAGGCTACTCCTCCCATCTGCAAGGCTCTCTTTCTTACAAGCAAACTATTACAATTAGCCATCCCGCTTCAATTGCGCGGCTCCGGTCAGAATTTTCCGTTTTCTTTGAAAACCTGTATGATTTTTTATGAATTTTCAAAAAATAAGAAAACCACATCATTTTATATTGTATTGTGAAGAATATTGTAAATTTTCATATTCTTCTGATCAACAATGTAAGAGTAAAACGGTTACAGCTGGGAAAAAAGAGGTGACTTTGGAGTCGTTTTTCTTCAGTTTTATTAATTAAAATAGATTTCGAGAAAAACCACATCACTTCTCATATCCTGTAGATTGTTCAGTTTTGTTTTCTGCTTAAAAAGTGCCATAGTTAATGTATAAAATGGTTACAAAGTAACTCAAAACTGGGCGGACGCCCCTTAAAAAAAAAGTGCTTGAATCAGTCCGTGCTTTTTACATTGGAAATGTCTTTTCGTTCGCTCCAGTAGGTATAGTTTCCAGTAGTATTATTGTAATATATTTATTTGTTTATTTTCTTTTGTAGTTTAAAATTAGGTATAAATTATCAATTAAGTTATTGTTCAGATTGTGTTTTTAGTTTATTAATTTCTCTGAATTGTGTACACCTTGCCTGCCTCACTTTCTAAACTTTTTCCTTATAATGGGTCTGCTGGAAGAAATCTCTTCAGAGATAAGCTCGCCCTTTGTACTAGTCTATAATGCTGTGTTATTCTGTTTTTTCCGTGTGTACAATAAAGTATTAAATAAAGCCTTTAATTCTGCCGCCAAGTCCTGCAAACGGGTGATCCGGAGGGCTCGATTCGACCATGTCAGCCGCATTGGAGCCAAACTGGCATCCTACCCTTCTGGTAGTAAACAGTTCTGGTCCCTTTCAAAATCGGTCGAATCCAACTTCTGCCGTCCCACTTTGCCTCCCATGCAGAAGCCTGATGGGTCGTTGGCTCACTCCGCAACTGAGAAAGCTAATTTATTTGCTTCTCTGTTTGCGAGCAATTCACGTCTGGACGCTGGTGCCAAACAGCCGCCAACCATCCCTCGTTGTGATTCTTCGATGCCGGAGGTCACAATACATACAAAAGAGGTCCGCAGAGCATTGCGTAGTCTGGATGTGAATAAGGCCAGTGGTCCTGATGGTATACCTGCAAGAGTGTTGAGATATTGTGCGCCTGAGTTGTCTCCTGTTCTAACACGCCTGTATCGCCTCTCTCTCAGAACAAGAACGGTGCCTAAATCCTGGAAGCTTGCGAATGTGCAACCGGTACCCAAGAAGGGCAGTCGTGCCGACCCCTGCAACTACCGCCCTATCGCCATTACTTCCATTCTCTGTAAAGTCATGGAAAGAGTACTTAACAGTAAGTTGCTGTCATACCTAGAAGACAATGATCTACTCAGTGATCGCCAATATGGCTTCCGCCGGGGGCGATCGACTGGGGATCTTCTTGTGTATGTGACGCACTGCTGGGGCGAGGCCATCGAGAAGCACGGTGAAGCACTGGCTGTATCACTTGACATCTCGAAGGCCTTTGACAGGGTATGGCACGCTAGTTTGCTGAGCAAGCTTCCCGCTTATGGCATCCCCGCTGATCTTTGCAGCTGGATATCTGATTTCTTGAGAGAACGGTCGATTAGAGTTGTCATTGACAGCTGCTCTTCTGACCTTATGGCAATTGATGCTGGAGTTCCTCAAGGGTCTGTTCTCTCCGCGACACTTTTCCTGCTGCACATCAATGACCTCCTTGTGTCAGGTATTGTTGGGTATGCAGATGACAGTACTGTCATGGAGAGATATGTATCTGGCGCAGGGGCCAGCGGGGATAAAATACGCTCGCAGAGGGAGGCCATGGTTGAGCGGACAAACTTGACTTTAAGTGTTGTCTCCCAGTGGGGTGACAATAATTTAGTCAACTTCAACGCCACCAAAACACAGGCTTGTCTGTTCACCGCAAAAAGGAGTCCGTTTAATCTGACTCCTACTTTCCGGGGTACATCTGTCCCTGTTTCCGGCAGTCTTGGGCTTCTGGGTATAAGCTTGACCACAAAACTCAACTTCGGCGCTGACATCGAGTCTAAGGCTCAAACTGCGGCCAAAAAGCTGGGCATCTTAAACAAGGTGAAGCGGTACTTCACTCCTGGACAGCTCTTAGTATTGTATAAAGCTCAGGTCCGATCATGTATGGAGTACTGCTGCCACCTGTGGGATGGCTCAGCCAAGTATCAACTTGCCGCACTCGACTCGGTTGAACGCAGAGCCAGGAGGCTCATTGGCGATGGTAAGCTGGTGGAGGCCAAGCTTCATAGCCTAGCCCACCGCCGCAGAGTGGCCTGCTTGTCGGTCTTCTACAGATTGTACTTCGGTGAGTGTGCCCTAGAGCTGCATGAGCTCATCCCACCTTCCCCTTTCTACTATCGGACTTCCAGACGCACCGCGGGATATCACCCCTTCTTGGTTGACATCCCACATATCCGCACCAAGCGCCTTTCTGAATCTTTTATAATGCGCACAGCCAAGGAGTGGAATGCCTTACCTGCGTCAGTATTTCCGAGTACTTACAACCCGAATTCCTTTAAAGTACGAGTGAATAGGCATCTTCTGGGTAAGCTCGCTACATCTACGACCCCATCTTCGTCCTGAGGACTGGATTGAGGTCAAGAGCAAGCCCATAGTTAATAAAAAAAAAAAAAAAAAAAAAAAAAAAAAAAAAATAAAAATAAATATAGGCTCCGATTTCACGAAAAAGTGCAATCCCGTTATGTCTCGGAGAGTTGTGAAGATAAGATATGATATTTAAAAAAAAACTCAAAAGACACGTATTCACGAGAGCTGTAAGATGTAAAAAGAATTAAGTCAAAAACGAAAAAGTGATTACCGAAATAGTGAAAAACAAAAAGCGCCAAAATAAAAAAAAAATATGAATTTTTTATTTTGGCGCTCGATATTTTGGAAACGAAGAATGATATCAAAAATTTGAGTAAAATTCTTCTGGACAATTTAGTCAGCTACAATTTGAGCCTAAAATAAAGACGATCGGGTTAAGGGTTTGCCCTGTAGCCCAACCTTTTTTAACCGACTTCAAAAAAGGAGGAGGTTACTCAATTCGACCCAAATTCGACCGTATATATTTTTTTATGTGTGTTCGCGGATAACTTCGTTGTTTATGAACCGATTTTGATGACTCTTTTTTGTTAAAATTTTGTTGAGGCAATATTTTTTCAAATTACGTAGATTTATTTCCAATGTGATCAGTCTAGTCGTGTGAGGCACGAAATCAGTGACTTTTTTAAAAATAATATCTTTAACAGCTCTGGATACTTGTCCTTTGGTGCACCATGGCAGTAAAATCGACTCGTATGCCATCACGGAAATCACGCCAAGTACGTCTAAGCCAAGGACGAAAATTACTTTTTTTAAAAGCGCGCGTAATCAAGCTGTATTTTTTTTTATAATATTTATAACGGCTCTGGATACTTTGTCCTTTTGAGCGACTCATATTGTAAAATAATGGTGATCTTTACCATCTTTTTTTGGAGAACATACAATACATTACCCAAAACTCTATATCTAGTGTACAGGTAGTGCATATTTTTCACCACCACAACGGAGTACCTATACATAAACATGCGGTTTAGCTGTAAATGTTACAACTAATTTAAAAATAAGTAAACACAAATGATTAATCGTTTTTTTATTGTGATACAATAAACAATCAGAATTACTTTTAGACTTCAAACGGAATACTTAATGGAAAAAATTGCTATTAAATAAAGTCATTATCAACTAAACAATTTCACTAAATAATCAAAAATATAATTTTAATATTAATGTAAACAGCAAAACCATAAAAGAAAAGTAGGGAAACGATTGTAATTCAAAAACAAGCCTTATTCCAAACAAAAAAGACGTAAAGTCAAGAAGTGTTGTGAATTTAATTAAAATGGGGATATTATTTAATATCCGGTCTGTTACCAGTTCGTGTGCACTTCAATGAGTTTTCAATTTAAATTACTAACTCGACATGTCAGTTCTTTAGATTGTGGGCTTACAACGCGTAACTGAATACAAACTATCTATGTTCAAATGAATCGACGTTAAGCTTTGGTTATGAAGTTATACAGGGTGTAACTTTAAATGCATTACATATTTTAAATGCGTTACATATTTTAATTCTTTACTTCTTTCTTTCATATTTTAGGAGTTGTTTCAGACAATGAAACTGAACAATGTTCACCTCAGAGCCAACACCGAAATCGCACGAATACGTTTTCAATGGAATAGTAAAAAAAATTATCACTGAAACCAAATGGCTAAAAGTAAATGGCTACTTAAACCAATTGCATAATTGTAACTCCCCCACGAAAAATGTATTCTAGTATTGTTTTGTTAATATTCAAGATATTACAAAATGTTAAATACCTGGGCTCTGCCCACACGATAAGAAGAAGGATACTCTAGAGAAACTGCATCTTCAAATGCATAAAATGATATAATAGTTAACATTTTATCTGAGAAACAACGGAACAAAATTATTATAATTAATCACCGAATTGTGATTCGAACCCCATATTTAGTTTAGCAGGCCAGCCACAGATAAACTAGTAGTTACTAGTCCAGCAACGTAAACATCACATCAATGGCATCGTATATCCGCAAGAATCATCGCATTCCGAAATAATCTTACAAACTATTGGGCCTACAAAACGGACAAAGCAGAAACGGCTCTTTACCTCAAAACAAATCACGTACCTATGTCCCCAGCGAAAACGTCAAAGTAATATTCCAATTCGCATCCACGCATCCGTATTGTTAATACGATTCTAATTTCGAATTTCAAATTTGGAACTAACATTGGTAATTCCCGTGCGGCCGCTGAATAGTTGAGCTCTACGGATGATTAATAACCAGATATTAATCAAAGCATTATTCTGGCAAGCGGATTAAATTCCCAAACGGTCTGAAGCCGAAACGGGAATGAGTTTTGGGACTTGTCGATTTTCGTCTGCGGCTGAAAATTATAATCAGATGCAACGTAGGAACGTAGACCAGATATTCTACGTTCCTACGTTGCTTTCATTCATTAACGGGAATCTGTCTATTATCTCGCATTGCGTGTGTAGAGTATTTCCGATATACAACGCGTTAATGAATAAGCGCAAAACCATATGAATAGGTAATAATGTATTGTAATAATGTTATCTATGCATATGGTAAAACCTCATACACCCCCAACTGACTTATAACAAAATAATTATATTGAAATAATAATTTCATTATTTTTATACTTCAAATTTAAAGTTATTCGCATTTTAAGTTTTGAGTCAAAAATGATTTATTATCATTTCAGGAATGAATTAAAGTGCTAACGTACTCATGGATACATTATAATGGTAGGTTTAGACGATGACAATTTCGCGGCGCCATTTTTTTAGCACAAAAAAAAGCACGGGACACTTTCGTTTACACGTTGCAAATTTCCAGCGCCAATTTATTCGCATGCGAATGGATTTGCTAGAGAAAACCGTGCTAAAGATTAGGACGATGCGTTTAAACGAGTCTAAAGATTGGCGCGGGGGTTGCGACGGACGCGTGCGGAGGTCACTTGCACCGAAAAATAAACGCGTGCTCTTTCCTTGCGAACGGTTGCATGCCGTGAAATAGTCGTGCGAAAAGTGTTTATACAGTGCTTTTTTTGAGGCACCGCAGATTTCGCGCCGCAAAATTGTCATCGTCTAAACCTGGCTTAAGAAGCTTGTTTTGATAATTTAGTAGTAGGTAGGATGATTGTGCACGTGCGGGGGGATGACATCGGGTTCAGTAAATTTTAAATTTCACAAACATTTATTAAATATTTTGTAAAAAACGATGTAGAAACCATCATAGTTCGATTCTGCTCTCGATTCTAAACAAACTAGGCACTTTTGTAGTTTTGCGTTAATTTATTAACACGTTGTATTGAGATTAGAGTTATTTAATATCTCTTTGCTGTACTGGTTTGACCTCATAAGACCCATTTTACATCGCAATGTACATTCAAAAAGGAAATTCTACTTAGTTGATCTTTTGCTACTCAGTCGTTTCGCGAATATGACACGTTTTCAAGATGTTATGGAGGTGCTACTTGGGAATGTTCCTCCATTGAAAAGGGAAGTACTTCCGCCAGGCTAGGTGTGATGCCTGGGGACCGGCCGTGGTCCAACAGTTCTTAGTTGGACCTTGTATATATATCGAATCTCTGTGATTATTTCTCTTGCGCATTTATGTCTCGCATTCGATTGTGAACCTTATGTGTAGTAGGTTACGAGTTACGTATTTAGGATGAACGTTGTCTTTGTATGGAGCATATTTCCGTGAGCGACGGTATCGCCATCTGTTGGCATCTTTGATATAACTTGTGGGTGCTGGACATCTGTAGTAGTTCCCCACAATGTCATTTTGCGAATCTGACATTCTACGTCAGATCCTACGTGACGAGTGTCATGATTACACGAATTTCAATAATTTACAGCTATACACTCAACCCAACTTGCGCACTTCTGGTCTAGCAACAAACTCCAGGTTATGTTGGTAACCCTTGATTTTTTGTATATGTATAAGCCTAAGGTGTAACAAAATTAGATGAAACTATTTTAGGAGGATAAAATTATAATAATTTTATTGTAATTTGTGACATTGTTTTTATAATTAAATAACTTCTTCTTATCGTGTGGGCAGAGCCCTGGTGTCAGAGTTTTTTCAGACCGCCTTACGGCCTCTGACGTGGTTTTTATGTAACGACTACTACCACCAGAGATAGAAGCTGGGACCAACGGCTTAACGTGCCATCCGAAGCACGAAATCATTTTTCATTAAATAACTAAGAAAGTGTTTTAAGAGGATGATCACAACATTAAACTGAACAACTTTCTCTATAGGACCAATATCGAAATCGCAAAATAAAACAGCTGTCTCATTTGAGTCGAGTTGGTAAAGTTATGTTTGCAGTTTTGTATTGGACAGCACATTTTTTTGCTGAGATTTCGATATTGGTCACCTAGAGAAAGTTGTTCAGTTTGATGTTCTGATCATCCCTTTAATTAAGTTTCAGCTAATTTTGTTCGACCAGAAAAACAATTGAGAGAGCTATTTTACCAGGAGTTAATTACTAACCCAGATTGACGCAAAAGGGGCTCGATTGTAAGACAAAAATGGAACTAGGTAACTTTCAAACGTTATTAAGGCTGCACCGAGCCTATTGTGCTGCCCTCAATTGTGTCTTTTTTTTTCTAAACAATGAAACAATATTTCCAAAATTCAAGAATGTCACATTGTAGTCCTGATTGGCTTTCAATTTATCGAAACAGTCCTCATTTTGGTAGCTCTAACCACGCTGCGCTTTATGGTATGCGGTTTACCACTCGAAAACACTTCGGCCCCATCGACCACCTCTACGAGAAAGTGCCCAGTGCCACTTGAGTTTAGCAATTCTTCGGGCTATTTCGGCCATCTTCATTATGTCAGAATGAATAATACAACTCTGAAACCATCACAACACATTCAACAAAAAAGGAAAAAATGTTTTTCATAACATAATTTGGCTTAATTTCACACAACATATGGAGATAAAATAGCCGAGTTAAGGTAACTCGTCCTATTTGGGCAGCCCTGCGATTTGCTACCGGAATACAAATAGGGTCCGGTCAAGTCACGTGTTCCCGTAATATGACCGTAATAAATATCACTTGCTACTTATATTTATTAGGTTCAGCTTTAGATCACTCGTTTGTGGTTTTTCGGTTGATTAAAATGGTTTTTGGTATTATTTTGTAATGGTACGTTTATACCGGGTGTTCAGGATGCTGAGGGATTTCTCGCAGTGTAGTTAAGTCGCTATGGTAGGACAAAACGCCTTGGAGGCATCTTTTATTTTTCATGTTTCGACTAGATTTATAAAATTTACCGAAACCAAAATCATACCTCAGTATTCTTGGATTGTTTATCTAGTGAAATCATATATTGAATACACGATTGGAATTACTTCTCGATAGAAAATCGTCACAAAGATGACGAATTTTCATGTATTTTAACCATTTTTCTCACCTGAGAAGAACTTAAAATAGTTTCAGATTTTTGGTATTTATACTCACATATTCACTATTAGTTTACCTGGTGAAATCATTAAAAAAAAATCTATAAAAAATACTTTTGTTAACTCTTTTTAATCGAAAATAAGGCACGCGCACGCACTTTTCGGAGGGCTGGGCAATCGCGTTTCTCACAGAAAATATTCGTCTGAACCTATGGCCCCAAGACGTTTACATTTTTCCTCCATAAGTTTATACACGGTTCGCTTTGTGAAGCTTCGGATGACATCCGACATTGTGTCCTCAGAAGCAATGACATCTCAGAAGGATTCATAGATTGGGCAGCCGCGACCGTCAATACCGTGAGGACGGACTTAAACGGACTAAATAAAACTTATATCTATTTATTTATTTACATTTCTTATCATTCTATCGTCCGCAAGCCGTCCGGACACAGGGTAATAAAACAACATAAGATTTTTTTTGGTCTATACGACCCAAAAAAAAATCTTTGAAAACAACCTTACAATATAAATAATACAAATATATAGTAATAAAGGGGTGGTTTAGACCATCAATCTGAACAACTTTGTTTTGTATGAAACGACCAATTTTTTTAACTTTTTCTCGATGTTAGCTCCTTTGTGAAAATTGTTCAGTTCGATGGTCTGAAATAAATGGTGGATACCGATTGAAGTCCATCGTTGCGTTTTACCACCATAAACATAATAATATTAAGTTTATGGTCACCACTAACTATTTTAGCGTGTCACATTAAATCATTTTTTATTTTTTCTCGATGTTAGCTCCATAGTGAAAGTTGTTCAGTTTGATGGTCTGAAGCACCCCCTTAAGTATTAGGTGTTTTGTTACACCCTGTACCGCAAGTCTGGGCCTAAGCTGATATTTTGAGTATATTACTGGCAACCAACTTCCCGTACCGCACATGAGGGATCCGTATGAATCTAAAAAGGCCCTGAACGCAATTTTCAGCAGTGATCTCAATCCAAGATGAGATCGTCATCATTATGATGCGATGACATATAATATAATAATTATTAATTCAAGAAAACTTAACTTAGGGGTAGTAAATCAGCACAATACATTAATTGTTCTTGACCTTTACCAGTCCTGCATGACTTTACGTCATGTAGTGTGTCACATCATGCATCATCATCAAAAAGAATCATCCAAAAAATCGGTTTAGAATTTTTGGCATTTTTGAAATGTGTAGTATTGAATTACCTTCTATATTTATATATATATACAAATATATTATCTCATTTAGAATATATTAAATGTTTCAACTTTTCAAGAAAGAATAACGACCATGTTAAGCGAGTATAGACTTTTACGTTATTGAAATAAAATACCTAACATTATTGTTTGTTCTTGACAACTTAACAAGCAAGCGATTTACAACGAGTAGAAAATGGTAAAACTAATCCAAAGTAGCTTACTTCAAAGACTAGAACTCGATAATAATTTTACATTGGCAGCAACCGATTACCGAGAAAAAAAGAAATATGCTTTTTCTTTCAGATTTTCACAAAAATTTTCTTTTTATATCAAGCATTACTCTCATGCATTAATAAAATAATACCATTAAGCTTTAACCCTTGAAAACCTGACGCTAGGGGTCGCTAATTCGTTTTTTATTACGATCGTTACGGCCCCTGCGAAATAAAAAAAATATCTAGAAAGCTTACACATTTTTTGCTTGTCAAAGAATCGTTTTTGGCACGGCTATTATGACAAAGTCCCGTAATCAGCTAAAGATATTATCTATAATTAAAAAAATGTAATTTTTATAGCACCGGTTCCATGAAAAGGTTTCCTCCGTAAGCTTTTCTATTGTTAGGTCCTTTCTCAAAATTGATCAGATTGTTTTCGCTGGTTTCCAACTTTCGTTTCGTACTTTACGGCTTTATCGAGAAAGTTCGTTGACTATGTTTTTGAAGGCTAATCACCTATCACCGCTACATTTATTAGGGTTCCGAAGTCAACAAGGAACTCTTATAGTTTCGCCATGTCTGTCCGTCTGTCCATCCGTCCGTCTGTCCACGGCTTAGCTCAGAAACGTTTAGTACTAGAAAGGCATAGATATACATATTAACTACGCCAACAAAGTCGTAAAATAAAATCTTGAAAAATATTTTTTTAGGGTCCCCTACATGTGAAGTGGGGATGACATTTTTTTTCTCATCCATCCCATGTGGGGTATCGTTAAATAGGTCTTATAAAAATATTATGGGTGTGGCAAAATAGCAATAGCAATAGCAAAATATTAAGCTTTAAAGCGAAAATGTTTGTTAGAGTCAAGTGTAAAAAATTTTAAAAGGCGATAAAAAATTATAGGCGACTGGATTAAAACTCGTAATTTATACAAACTTGCTGCAGGCCCTTGCCAATTTTGACAACAATGGCTTTCTTTGGGAAAGACTGATACAATTTTTGAAGTGAAAACTTCTTTAGCGGCGTTGTGCACTTTTAGGAATATATAAAATGTTAAACTCGCGTCAGGAACGTGACGTCACGTGACTTGATCGAAAATTCGTAAGACGTGACGTAAGATTTTGGGATGGGTAAAAAATTTTAAACTCGCGTCAGGACGGTGACGTCACGTGAAAATTCGAAAGACGTAAGATCTCTTAGTTTTCACTTCTGCCGGCACTCCCGGAATGCAACCCGTTTTTTTGTTCCTATCTTTCCTTTCCAAAATAAACTGAAAAACGTAGTGAAAAAACCATTTAGACAAATACAAATTCACGGCTGTAATTTCACACAAAAAATGTCAATTTATAAAATATTAAGCACAGAATAATAATTAAAATGGCATTGTTTGTGTATGAAATTGCAGCCGTGAGTTTGTGTTTGTCTAAATGGTATTTCAGCGTACTTTAACCAGTCCGCTTTGTACTTCAATACCACAATTATAGTTAACATTCTAGAACTCTACCCTGTCTTTGACCGTAACGATTCCACGAATGACGTCACACTTCTTACTGCCAAATGTCCATATTCTGAACAGACATTGCACATTCGTATTCAGAAAGCGTTCTGACGCGGCTTGCATTGTGCATTGTACGCTTCAATTGTATGAAATACAGGGAGACGGGATAAGTATGCAGTTTTAGCTTAGACAATTGAGTTTTAGACACAATATTATTATTCAAACATTTCTTTTGTGTTTTTAAAAAGGTAAAAATATATTTTTTTTATAAATTTTTCTGTACAATATCAGTTTAATAAATGTACTTTAGTTATTCTCAGGATAAAAAAAAACATAACGATTAACGCCGGTAAAGGAGTTTTTACTTCAAAAAAGATTATTAGAAATGCTGAAGATGGTTATGCTTATAATCTAATTCTACTTCATCGACCACTTAGTATGACTTAGTACTCAAGTACCTACATGACTAATTTATTTTTAAATGTAGTTGTGTATGCTTTTAACGTAAATGCACTCTCTTGTCCATAGTCCTATGCCTGAATCTGATTAAATACAGAAAACAGTACAAATTAGAGATGCGGTCGGATGCGTTCTATTAGCTAGTATGAAAGCTAAATGGTGCACCTGTAATGAACTGAAAGAGCTTGTCGATGAATTTAATAAATAATGCACTTTATGACAAAGGTGGTCAAGACGACTGATATAATGTTTTTTATATTTTTCCTTACATCCTTATTATATAAAATAATGTTATGAACAACAATATTAACCATGGTACAAATATTGTGTTTTGAAAACTGATGTAACCAAGTTTTTAGACCATATCTACTAGAGTTTACCCTCGACTTCATCTGCACAAATTATATACCAGATTTTAAGTCAAATCATAAGCTATCAAACAAAAAAGTTTCATCAAAATTGGTTTTGTAGTTTTTGCGTGATGCTCGCACAAACAAACAAACACACAAACAAACAGACAGACAAAAATTCTAAAAAAGGTTGATTTGGAGTCAGATACATATCTAAAAACCATATCGTAATCTTTTTTTATTTTGTTAAATATTTTCAATGTACAAACACACTTCTGTTACAGTTTTACAGGGTTACCTCGGAGACAGCGCGCAAATTTTGCGTATATGAAGCTCATTCAAAATAAAAAGACCCGTACCTATTTTTTATTTTACTATATTTCATACAAAAATATTAAAAGTCAAGTGTAAACAAGACGCGTGCGCACTCTGCGGAGGGGTGATTCACCCTCGAGAGAGGCCACGGGGCGCGTACGCCGGTCGCCCCCTCGCTACCCTCGCACCTACCTACCTTTTTGACTCACGAATGTAGTGTAGCAACGCTAGGTACGTTAATTTTCCGGTGAATAAATTGAAAAAAATAACAAGCAAAAATATATTTTTTTTCCTTTAATGACTGATTGCATGGAAGAAAAATGCGCACTGTCTCCGAAGTAACCGTGTATAATAGTTTAGATTACTACTTATTCAGAAAAAAGTTCAGTGCAGGGAAAGATACACAAGATTAATAGAGGCTTTTGGTATATAGCATAGCAAGCATATGCTCACGACTATATTCCTCGAGTGGGTAGTTAGTTTTATTCTGGTATATAACACTATACAACGTGTTAATTAATTAACGCAAAACTATAAAGTAGTTTGTTTAGAATCGAGAGCACAATCGAATTATCATGGCTTGAACATTTAACAAACGCACTCCGATTTCCGAAGGTTCCCCTCGATTTATCTGGGATGCCATCATCAGATCCTGGTTTCCTTATCATGGTATCACCCTCGGAATATCTCCTTTCCAACAAAAAAGAATCATCAAAATCGGTTCATAAACGACGAAGTTATCCGCGAACACACATAAAAAAAAAATTATATATATATACATATATATATATATATATATATATATATATATATATATATATATATATATATATATATATATATATATATATATATATATATATATATATATATACGGTCGAACTGAGAAACCTCCTCCTTTTTTGAAGTTGGTTATAAACAACCTACATCGCTTTTACGTAGGTATGTGTAAGTATATCACTAATAGGACCGAAGAATTTAGTGCTTAGTCCTTGATGACGTATTTTTCTTTAGTTTCCCGGAGATAGAAAAATACCAAAGTATATTTCTTTACAAAAAAAAACATTCTTGCATAAATTTTCATCCAGTTATATCCTAATAATAGATCCGTAGACTGATCCAATTTTGTATCTCGTTCGAGGGAATGCTGTTACGTCGAAACAGATTGGAAATTTAATCGAAATGTCAATTAGATAGCACCGCCTTATGATGTTACGGGTAAAATTGGCTAGTTTAGATTGATTTGATATTTTAAATCATGACGGACACGTCTAGTCTGGGTACTTTTTTTTTTAAATGACCTTTATAGCTCTGCTCTGGGAGCAATTACTGCTTTTTACTGCGGACTATTGGAGGGACCACGAAGGGTCTACCGGTGCTACCGGGCCAAAATGAATGAACTTAAGCAACCGACCTTAACATATAGGCCAGTCATTTTACGGAGTTTTGTTAGGCGGGGTAGGCAGTAATTATTAATTGGACTTTTAAACTGTAACCGGCACCATTTAGTGACAAAAATACTATACTAAACCAAATTAAAAAAAAAATTGTTACGCAACATAGAAATCAGAATTGTGTGTCCCAGAAGGCTTTTAAATTTATAATTTTAATACCAATGCACTCATTTGAAATAGATGTAACAATATACATTATTTTTGATCAATAAAATAGGCATTTAAATTTAAAAAATTAGGTATTTATCAGAAAATACGAATGTATTTTTCAAAACCTTCTAAGTAGACACAAATATTTACACCAGGTTTGAAGTATGTATGATGGTAAAGCCTTAAATATGTGCAAAAAAAATTTATCATCAGGTTTTTTTAGAACGAGATAATATCTTTATTTAAAAATTGGAACTGTTGCTGACGTAATTTTTTTTTAATTTTGGTACATTCTTAAGCTCAAAGTGGCTCTTCAATATTATAGCATAAAAAAATGCAATTAGTAATTAGTCCCGGCTCAAACCGTAAAATGACTGGGCTAATAGCACAATGAGTTTTTCTAACTTATGTACAGTCGGCCGCAATAAGTTGTATACACTTTTGTTCTACGTCGTAGTACTAAAGTGTATATAACTTATTGCGGCCGACTGTACGTAATACCGACTGCTCTCAAACGGTGAATGAAAACTTCGTGAGGAAACCTGCTTACACTGAAGAAGAAAATCGGATGTGTATGTGAAGTCTACCAATCCGCATTGGGCACGCGTGGTGGGCTAATGCCCATATACCCTTCCTGAGGGTAGGCCTGTGCCCTGCAGTGGGACGTTTATAGGCTGATTATGATGATCCTACTTTTGATGTGCATGTCATACATAGCAGTGACAGAAGAAACCCCAGCGTTTAAACTCTACGTGTGAATAAGATATCAGGTCACCTCGACTATGATACCGCACTAATTCAAACAAAGCCAACTTCTGTAACAGCTATTACTTATACGACCTCTCCCATATTGCGCGCCCGTCAACTCGGTTACATTATCCCTTTCGCGGTAACTGTGTGGTATGTAGACGTCATTTATTAGATAGAGAGATAGAGCCTCCTTGAGTGAGGTATTGAACTCCTAAAGCGTTTCACATACAGAAGGAGTCGAGGCGGCGTTGAGGCGCGGGCGCAACTTGGCAACCTTGACATACGGTCGATAATTGTATGCCAAGAATCCGAGCGGCGCGCCGCTCGGATTGGTATGATACACAATTACCGACTTAGTATGATATACAATTCTCAAGTGGCGACCGCGTACCGGAAAGCGCAGCGTGGGTAGGCTCCTCACACGGTGGACCGACGACCTGGTGAAGGCGGCGGGAAAACGTTGGATGAGGGCAGCGCAGGACCGGTCGTTATGGCGATCCTTGGGGGAGGCCTATGTCCAGCAGTGGACGTCCATCGGCTGAGATGATGATGATGACAATTACCGACCATACGTGCCTGCGTCTCTACGCCGCCTCAACTCCACCTTGACTCCTTCTGTATGCGAAATGACGTCCAGGGGGCCGAGTGCGAAGTAAATCTGAACTGAAACGTCATTGGATCGCATGAGAATCACAGCTTTTACTCATTCGGTATCGCGCTAATCATTTGACAGCTCAAGACAGCCGTTTGATAAATCGTTCAGACGTTTCAGGCTGTCAATCATATAGTAAATAAGTCTAGCTTAGCGCGATAAAATCTCTTTACCACGATGGCAACTCAAACTCTATCACATGTCATCGACTCAACTCAAGAAGAAGACTGTCGAGATAGTTTTTCAAGATTTGGAAGTAGGTATGACAAAGAATTATTAACAGATCGTCCGATCCGTCCGTATGGCACAGTATTATAACTTCTAAAGCTATGAACCTGAAGTAAATTCAATCTAAAAAAAATAACAGCAAAATTTAGTTTTTAGGGGGTTCTTATCTCCTCATTATATTTATGTAAAGAATGAGTTTTTGTTTGTCACTACAAAATTGTAACAAGTGGTTACAAGTTTATAGTGCCAAAAATGGGAATAATAAAAGATTGTTATGTCATACTTCGATTGAGACTACATTGATTGGAATTCAATAGAGACTAGAATGGACAATTTATTCTACAATTATCGCATTCATATATAAAATTACAACCCTATTCCCTTTCAGGGATTATTAGAAACTAATATGTTCAAGATTTTTATTTAAAAATAGAGATTACCCACGACTTCGTCTGCACAAATTATATACCAGATTTTTTGTCATAATTATCATAACTATCAATTTGTCTCTGCCTACCCCAATGGAACACAGTCCTGAGTAAATATTGATAGCTTATATGTAAAGTAAATGTATATATAAGCTATCAAACAAAAAAGTTTTATCAAAATTGTGTTTTTAGTTTTTGCATGATTCACGAAAAAACAAACAAACAGACAGACAGAAAATAACCATATCGTAATTTTTTTCCTGTAAATATCTTCAATGAACTTCTGTTACACATTTTAATAATAGTTTAAAAGTAAAACAAAAAAAGACAGCTACATACCACACGTTCCCAACCCCACCCAACCACTTGCAATAAATCGCAGGGTTGTCGCAGACAGAAAAAGCCGCTCGCTGGAACATTGTGTAATAATGGATTTATTAATTTCACGCCCTACGCCTCACTTTATTGCCCATTTAATGCTTCTAGCTTGATTAATAGATTATTATTTGATCCGGGTTTAGGTCTCTTTTGTTGGAAAGGTAAGGTCTCCTTTGTAGATAGAAAAATATGGTTTGATTGTACGTGAATAGAAGTTTTTATCGTTTATTTGGTAAATGTTAGAAAATGGTTTTGCTATTGATCAAAACTAATTTATCCGGGCGAAGTACTAGGACTTCAATTCACATTCAATCAATTTTCTTTTATTGATTGATTGAATTGGATTCGGAAAACCATTTTTTCTTTCTCAATAAAAACATATCTTGCTTGCTTCTATTCAGCTTGCATCTACCCTCTGCTGGGTTTACCCGTCTACTATTTATTACATAAGGTGTAAATTTTAATCTAAGGCTACTCCTCCCATCTGCAAGGCTCTCTTTCTTACAAGCAAACTTTTGCAATTAGCCGTCCCGCTTCAATTGCGCGGCTCCGGTCAGAATTGTCCGTTTTCTTTGAAAACCTGTATGATTTTTTATGAATTTTCAAAAAATAAGAAAACCACATCATTTTATATTGTATTGTGATTAATATTGTAAATTTTCATATTCTTCTGATCAACAATGTAAGAGTAAAACGGTTACAATTGGAAAAAAAGAGGTGACTTTGGAGTCATTTTTCTTCAGTTTTATTAATTAAAATAGATTTCGAGAAAAACCACATCACTTCTCATATCCTGTAGATTGTTCAGTTTGTTTTCTGCTTAAAAAGTGCCATAGTAAAGTTAATGTATAAAATGGTTACAAAGTTACTCAAAACCGGGCGGACGCCCCTTTACTTTAAAACCAACAATGAAACCGCGAAAAAAATATCAGCTGTTCCTTAGAAAACGTCAACGGATTCGACCTAATGTATGGAACTGGAACAGCAAATTTTATTTTCGCGGTTTCAATGAGTTGGCCTGTCTTTCCACTCCGACTAATTAAAACGGATCAACTATTTTTCTTTCTCAATGGTACAACTTTTTTGGTTGGTCCGATAGGAATATATGGTTTCACAGTGAAAGTTGTTCAGTTTGATGGTCTGAAGCACTCCCTAAAGTATGTAACACATTTAAGTTTACCTTGTTTATTAAATTACAATTGGAAAAAAAACCACGTTTAAAGTTATCAAACCTTTCAGTCATTTTTTTCAGTTCATTTGTTTTATCGTTGTTGTCAGTTCAATCGTTTTATAAACGAATAGAGACCAAACTAGATCGGACGCTACATAGAAATACTATATCATTGGAATTATAGCAAGACCCCAAGAAGGTGTAAACGTAGCTATAAATAGAATAGCTATTCAACTTATCATTTTTATTATAAACGCCTTTGGAGATGCATCCAAGATCATTCCGAAGAACCTGAAACCGACAAGAATGTATGACGAGGCGTATTGGTGTATTGTGTAGTGCTTGTACAAGCTAGGTAAGTATGTCAAGACCATCCAAAGTAGAGATACATAGCTTCTGTCACCTTTTTCTTCTTCTTCTTATCGTGTGGGCAGCAAGCCCTGGTGTCAGAGTTTTTTCAGATCGCCTTACGGCCTTCGACGTGGTTATTATGTAACGCCTTCTACCACCAGAGATTTTAGCCAGGACCAACGGCTTGACGTGCCATCCGAAGCACGGAATCATCTTTCTTTTCAGACAATCAGGTGATTCATCCTACAATGTCCTAACCAACTGGGGAAAAACGCACAAACTGACATATCACTAGGTGTCCCTCGTGGGAATCGAACCCGTGGGTTCGTGGGACGGAGGTACCTCCGTATCAATAGTCCAATGTTATTCAACCATTAGACCACGGAGGTGGTCCGTCACCTGTTAACGTGTCTTCCGAAGCACGGAGCGCTAGGGATGGCACTCTTCCTAACAATTATTGTTACGCAATTCAGGTACCCGCTGTATGTGAGAATGCCTATCCAGATATAATACAAGTTCTTACCTGGTATCGTTATTTATAGTCCAAGGCCAATAATAGTGCTGGTTTCCAAAATAGCGTGACTGACATACACTAAAAACGTAAGAAATTTTAATGTTTTAACAAATTTGAAGAATGGCAGATTTGGACCCAGCCATTTTTTACGAAAACTAAAAGCCATTAAGGATGGCAGTCATAATTTACTATAAACAGAAAAAATTAGGGCATTTTTTTAAAAAACTTCCACATCTCTAGAAGTCCGTATTCAAAAGTAGAAATTACTAGTAAAATAGACAAATCATCCAAAAAGCAGTAGCAAAACGCAACCGCGACAGCTATTTTCATCGAATATTATCACTGAGGTATTTTTTGGTATTGACGGATCGTATTTGTCTTGGTTAAGCTAATAGTGTGTGTGATTTCGTTTTCTTCCATTATCATAATATTGTACGGATATCGTGAATTTTTATTAAAATAAACGCAATGAATGCGTAGAAGATTGAGTGGACTATTTAATAAGAAAGATTATTAGTTTCACCTACTTCATACAAAAGGTATCATAAAGAGAAATAAAAATACCTTTCCTCCAACTTCTACAGGTTACAACCAATTTTCTTTTTTGTTAGTTTTGTTTCACTCTACAAGTCTACACGTATTACTAAGTTTCATTCATGTATGAGACCTCTAAGTCTGGGTCTCAAATGACATGCCCGTCCGCCAAACTTCTTTGGAATGAAAAGATTAATTATTAAAGAACCCTAAGATAAAATACATGTTTACCCTGGTTTACCCAGATAAAAGTGAGTAAAGATTACTATACAAACAAACGTCAAAAATAAATTGCCTTGGAAAATTTTTAAAACTGAAACACTCGTAATAATTATTCTCGAAACAATTTAAATGCGTCAACGTTGTTGCGAATGGCATAATAATATCTTTTTCATAGCTCCTACTAATGTAGCTGGTAGTAAATTGAATAAGTAAAAATGTTTTATCTTTTAAGAGAACCAGACAATGTTCACTTGTACCTACTTTAGATATTATTCTTCTTCAACATCAGAAAATATAATACGTCTTACTGCGGGGTGCAGGCTCTACTTACGGGATCGGGAAATATTCCACTAAATACAGTTTACATATTTTAGAGGGTGCTTCAGACTATCAGAATTAACATCTTTCTCGATATCCATATCCATATCACCATTGAAAACGCGAAAAAATCTGCTGTTTTATAGAAATCGTCAATGGTTCCACGACTCAATCGTTCGCAGTTTCTATGTTGGTCCCATGTGAAAAACATTGAACTGTTTTATGGTCCGAACTGAAGGTCGGAAGCATAATAACATTTAACTTTACAAAGGTATATTCAGTGGGCAAAAGAAGTTGAATTGGAACCTGATTCTTGCAGAAATAAATTCAGCATTCATTCATTTATTTTCCAATAAAGAAATTAAATTAAATTAAAAGCAAAGATAATCTTTCGTTGCCGAGGAATATAGTCGTGAGCATATTAAAAGCTAATATTTATTATAATTTAAAACATAACACCAATCACTAACACTGGTCTAAACCATTCCATTAAATACATAATTACTTCCCCCTTTTAACATCATGAGTAATAAATACGTATATCTAAACTATTATAAAACTGTAACAGAAGTGTGTCTGTACATTGAAGATATTTACAAAAAAAATATTACGATATGATTTTTAGATGTCCCTGATTCCAAAACACCAATTTTTGAATTTTTTGTCTGTCTGTTTGTTTGTTTGTTTGTTTGTTTGTTCGTTTGTTTGTTTGTTTGTTTGTTTGTTTGTTTGGGTGTTTGTTTGTTCGAGTATCACACAAAAACAACTGAACCGATTTTGATGAAACTTTTTTTGTTCATCTGACTTAAAATCTGGTATATAATTTATGCGGACGAAGTCGCGGGTAAAAGCTCGTGGTTTATAAAAACATTCGGAATCACAAAACCAAAACTGGCTTAGCAACTATTTAACCTAAACGCAATGAAACCTTCATAACGAGAAACAAAAATAAAAACGGAAACGAGAAAAAACCTTGTAACGAAATGCGTGGATAGAATTCCAAAACATAGGGTTGCGATATAAAAGCAAGTCACGTAGCACCTAGGTCTTGAACAGATTGAGGCTGGATACTCTTCAAAATACTAGACCAAAACTAGCGTTCGGATTTAGCCGTATTGTTTTATTTTTATTTTTTATTTTCATTGGTATATTTGTTACGTTTATTCAATCAATATTAATAGTTAAATTGAAAAAATACAACATACGGATTCATAAAAAAAAATTCACAGATTTCGTGTCTCACCCGACTATTGATCGAGCACATTGGAAATGAATCTACGGAATTAGAAAAAAATATTGTCTCAAAAAGGTTAGGCTACTGGGCAAACCCTTAATCCGATCGTCTTTGTTTTAGGCTCAAATTGCAGCTGACTAAATTGTCCAGAGGATTTTTGCTCAAATTTTTGATATCATTCTTCGTTTCTAAAATAACGAGCGCCAAAATAAAAAAAACATTTTTTTTTAATTTCATTTTCACTATTTTGGCCATAACTTTTTTTGTTTTTAATTTTTTCGAATAATTCTTTTTGTACCTTATAGCTCTTGTAAATACACGTCTTTTGAATCTTTTTTTAATATCATATCTTCACAACTCTCCGAGATATAAGGGATCGCACTTTTTCGTGAAAACGGGGCCTATACTGGAGCGAACGAAAATACATTTCCAATGTCAAAACAATCTAATCTTTTCGATTTTTGCCACGTTTCAAAATAAATTGAATGAGTCCTGCTATGTAGGTACGTTTTACCATAATTTATATACACGTATTAACACACATAAAAGATACATAGGTACGCTGATACTTTTTAAAAGTATTCTAAGTATTAATCCAGAACATATTCTATCAGTGTATCAAATTTCATTCAAATAAGTTCAATCGTTTATGCGTGATTAAGGTAACAAACATCGTCACAAACTTTTGCATTCATAATAATAGGTAGGACACTATACGTATACGATATCGGCTTCTGTTCATTTAGCTATGCCAGAAGTCAATTAATACGGTTAATAGTTAAGTAGAGATGCCAATTAGTTGAAAAAATATTTCCGTAGGACTGAGTAGTTTTATATCGACACGAGCTTTTACCCGCGACTTCGTCCGCATAAATTATATACCAGATTTTAAGTCAGATGATAAGCTATCAAACAAAAAAATTTCATCAAAATCGGTTCAGTAGTTTTTGCGTGATACTCGAACAAACAAACACCCAAACAAACAAACAAACAAACAAAGAAACAAACAAACAAACAGACAGACAAAAAATCCAAAAATTTGTGATTTGGAATCAGGGACAGGTAAAAACCATGTCGTAATTTTTTTTTGTAAATATCTTCAATGTACGCACGGCGACACATCAAGCTATACAAAACCAAATTAGGCTGGCCTCGCGTAGGTCACGTAACGTATAACGGCGCGCGGCCAGCTTATGTTGGTTTTGTATAGCTTGATGTTTCGCCGTGTGTACAGACACATTTCTGTTACAGTATTATAATAGTTTAGATGTGGCATCGTTGCATTCAGTAGAGTTTCCTGAGTAGGAAAAATTACGTTATTGCTTTCTCAATTGGTGGAGTTATGACGTCATTATTTTTTTTATAGGACTAAAAAACTTCTGAAACCTATCGTGTTGAGTACCAAATAAAAGGGCTTCATGAGCCGGTTATAAAAATGTACTAAACTATTACCTTCCAGCCACAGGTTTTTAAAAAATCTAAAAAGTATTTTCAAACCATACCAAGTTTGGGCTCCTCCAGGTAAGAAATGGCAATGTAAATGAAAGGGCTTCATGAGCAAATTCATAAAATATACTACACCATGACCTTTCACTTGTTTTTAAAAAAATCCAAAAAGTATTCTCAAAAGATATAATTATATCCATATCATATTTGGGCTCCTCCAGTTGAGAAACCGCTGAGTAAATTTTTGTAAAGCATACGCCAAATTACTCATAACATTCTCTTTATTTTTATTACTCATAAATTTACTCGCGTAGGTCACGTAACGTATAACGGCGCGCGGCCAGCTTATGTTGGTTTTGTATAGCTTGATGTTTCGCCGTGTGTACAGACACATTTCTGTTACAGTATTATAATAGTTTAGATGTGGCATCGTTGCATTCAGTAGAGTTTCCTGAGTAGGAAAAATTACGTTATTGCTTTCTCAATTGGTGGAGTTATGACGTCATTATTTTTTTTATAGGACTAAAAAACTTCTGAAACCTATCGTGTTGAGTACCAAATAAAAGGGCTTCATGAGCCGGTTATAAAAATGTACTAAACTATTACCTTCCAGCCACAGGTTTTTAAAAAATCTAAAAAGTATTTTCAAACCATACCAAGTTTGGGCTCCTCCAGGTAAGAAATGGCAATGTAAATGAAAGGGCTTCATGAGCAAATTCATAAAATATACTACACCATGACCTTTCACTTGTTTTTAAAAAAATCCAAAAAGTATTCTCAAAAGATATAATTATATCCATATCATATTTGGGCTCCTCCAGTTGAGAAACCGCTGAGTAAATTTATGAGTAATAAAAATAAAGAGAATGTTATGAGTAATTTGGCGTATGCTTTACAAAAATTTACTCAGCGGTTTCTCAACTGGAGGAGCCCAAATATGATATGGATATAATTATATCTTTTGAGAATACTTTTTGGATTTTTTTAAAAACAAGTGAAAGGTCATGGTGTAGTATATTTTATGAATTTGCTCATGAAGCCCTTTCATTTACACCCACACGACAGGATCCAGAAAAAAATATTTTTTTATCCCATACAAAGCATTGGTGACGTCATAAAAATCCACCAATTAAGAAAGAGACAACGTAATTTTTCCTATTCAGGAAACTCCACCAAATACAACGATACCACTTGTCAGTATAAAACTACTCAGTCCTACCAACATCTTTATTTAAATTGGCATCTCTACTATAACTCTGACAACGAATTGCCCACTAACTTACTAACCAGCAATCCGTACTGTGGCGTATAGTCCACTCCCGCTCACATAATCTTATTTGTGAGAGGAAGCCTTTGACCTGCAATGGGAGCCTACAGTCTATAACTTTCTTACCTACATATCCTAACACACGTCGCTTTTGGGGTAAGTAAAAAGTTTGCTATAACTATCAGTTATCTTGTGCGAGCAGTAATAGTAAGGCTCGCCGTTACTATATTGAAGGTATCAGGTAAGACAGAAAAAAAACTTATATGTTTTTGACTTTTAACGACTTGTGAAATGCTGACAGATAGTTAGATCGATAGATAGCCTACCACGCTCAAGAAATTGGGGGCAAATCCATACGAAATCGTAATTCCGCTTGGAATAATTCCGCGTATATGTAGCGGGCCTCATAGATATTAACCGGTAAACACGATATAATATAGGGTCCGTTTTCATAATGCTCACGGTTTTTAAGAGAATAATTGGACCATCAAAATTGAATAACAACTTACTCTCTGTGACTATAGTCCAAAAAATAATCTGATGTTCCATAGTAAACTGTAAACCTACTCGACCCAAATGGGACTGCTGTTTTTTAGTGATTTTCGGATGGCACGTTAAGCCGTTGGTCTCGGCTACTATCTCTGGTGGTAGTTAGTCGTTACATAAAAACCACGTCAGAGGCCGTAAGGCGGTCTGAAAAAACTCTGACACCAGGGCTCTGCCCACACGATAAGAAGAAGAAGAAGAGTGATTTTGAAGCTTGTCCCATAGAGAAAGATGTTCAGTTTGATAGTCTGAACATCCCCTTAAAAACCGTCAGCATATTAAGAAGGACCCTGTATAGAGTAGTGATATTCGAATAGCCTTTCAATCACAAAACCACTGCATAACATAAGTGGTCTTTTTCAAACCTATAGCACAGCCCGGATACTGCATACAAAAATATGAAATTGACAAGATGACGTCAGCACATGCGAAACCAAAGAAATTGAACCTTAAGTCTTCTTTGTAGGTAACGAGTAACCAGAGCGCGATAGAGGGGGTGAGGTAAAAAGTTCGTGGGAGGAAGGGAGTGCCCGTACTGTATCTAGTAATAGATACTATTTCTTATACTCGAATTTATTGATTTTACATGTATGCCATGTTAGCTTAATCAAATTAAAGATTGAAAAAGTCGGGCGGCGAGCGGGATTCGAACCCACGATTTGCCTTTCCGGGGCATGCTCCTCTCCAACAGAGCTGTCGGCGCCCCGCAGGCCACGACGAAATTTTCAATCTATATTATCGTCTTTAAGGGACGGCAGTGCCATCTACCAGAGTTCATTCGAAATACTGACTCACAAGTCTAATGTTACAATTAGAATTCATGCGATATAGATATCACACCTTGTTCGCATATTTCTTATACTGTACCTATAGCCTCATCACTTGGTCATTTCAAGGCACGCAAGAGACAAAATTGAGCGGTCAATTCTAAGAGCTATAATATTACTTATCTCATTAGCAAAATATCCATTATAATTAACATTCGAGAGCTAAATGGTAGTGGCAGTTAGCACAGAAGGGTGTTTTCCGGTGCTTGCCCGTTGTTTTCAGCGGCTGTCATTAACTACACTCTGTCTGCTCTTTGGCCCGACTATTATGTGGATGCTACTCGTTTTTACTGATTACTAGCGCACCGCGCTTTTACGAGACATTACCTTTTGAAATAAAATGCAGGTTTTTTAGTACTTCTGATCGTTAAGTGCACGTCGGCGTCGGCGTCGCTTCGATGAGGTTTGGTTCTAAGACGATTCCGTTAGTTTCGTATCTCTTATTGAGATACAAACTGACACGCTCGTGTAAAAGAGTTGAGAAAATTTTGATAGCTGTTTTTGATGCGTATAGGATATTTGTTTTAAGAGTTACAATAATAATAATATGGTTTATGATGTAAAAATCTGCATAAAAAATCATTGCCATTCCATCATTTGTTGTGTGGATGTTATCACTATTGTATGAAGGTTATGCGTATCAACAGTCTGATTCAATAGTTCTGATTTCTGATGTCGTATGTTCTCTCTATGTGAATTGTTCGTTTTGCATAACGGTCGTTGTATTTTATAATTATGTAAATTTTTCGTTATCCGTAACGGTCGTTGTATTTTATAATGAGCGTTTTTCTTTTCTTCTTTAATTTTAGTTCCTAAAAAACTCGACAGATGACATTTTTATCGCGCTATAGAGACGTAGGCGAGATCCCGTCAAAATCATGTCAAGACTGTACCTGATTTTTTTTAGAGGCCAAGGGATCGAGCAGATACAACCATGGCAGACGTAAACAGTTTCATATTTTCGATTAAAATGATTCGTAAATAATGAAATATTCAAAATCAAAAGATACGCTGGCATCTTTTTGATCATCTTCTCCCTCTTTATTATTTTACAGAATCACTTTTTGAAATTTTGACCTTTATTCGCACAGACCGTAGATGGCACCATCTATCGATTCCCTGGAAAACCAAAAGAAAAACGCTCACATTTTATGTTACTACGCGTATTAGTTGTTATTCGTGCTTAAGTTTCAAGTTGTCGTTAGGTATGCGTATTAAGTCGTTGTAAATTCTAATTACTTGTCTTGTCTTGTTCTTATCAGTCCTTGTGACTCTTGTTCGATATACTTTCTGAAGCTTAGTACATTTTGTAGCAACGTTGTGTCAGTAAAATCCTAGCCTAGCAATTTGCTTTTGAAATGTATTCTCAAGTCCCTACTTATTATTAAAAAATGAAGTCATTTAAGTCACATGACTAGGAGCGGTTAGAAGAAGCTACAATACTACTAAATATGAGCGGGTCACGGCATCGTTGTTTTTACTTCATTATCATACAAATTACAATTTGTTGACTTTCCTTTTGCCCCATTTCAGGCTGACTTTATTCAAGAAGGGGTGTTTTAACGTTCTTAGCATATTTAGTGCCTCGTATTTCTCTTTAGTCATCTTTGTATTGAAAGTTTTTGTATTTTGTCGAAGTTGGTGGATATTTTTTAAATAATAGTAAAACCGGTCAAGTGCGAGTCGTGCTACTCGCGCACCGAGGGTTCCGTGACTTCCGTGCCACACCACCACAGAACACAACATTATTAACTTAGAAAAAAAAACTTTTTTTTGTCCGGGACCTTTAGCGCAAGACCAACTCGCACTTGGCCAGTTTTTTAGTATTTGTTGAGAGTGCTCTATAATCACACTAAGTTTGACGCTTGTATGTATTACCGTTTTTATGATAGAGCGTGAAGAAAAAACGTTGATAAAAACTAAACCCCTTATTTTTAACTTTTTGACCTTTTTATTAATTGTTAACAAATCCGCCGTAATAATGCATAATCTGAGAAAATTTTAACTATCTAGCTATTACGGTTCAAAAGTTACAGCCCTAAATAGGTAGGACAGACGGACGGACGGACGGACAAACGGACAGACGGACAGACGGACAGACGGACAGACGGACAGACTGACAGACGGACAGACGGACGGACGGACGGACGGACGGACAACGTAGGCTTAGTAATAGGGTCCCGTTTTTACCCTTTGGGTAATAAGGAACCCTATAAATGAAAATAACAGCTCCAGTTTTTTATTCTAAAAAAGCAAAATTATGACAATACGCGCTCGCCCGTCCACTGCATACATCGCCGTGCCTTGTATTAGTGTACATAAAGTACTTGTATTAGTGTACATAAAGTAGTGCGATTGTATGAAACTTTGGCTTTCAGTGATATTTACTCATGTGGTCCAAAAGCAGAATTAAGAAAAAGATAATTTTGTAGTTTTTGAAACTGAATTAGACCATAGAGAAATTACGCGCTCCCCTGGGATATCAACGTTAAAATTAATTTAAAAAATTTTACGGTTTTATGTAATCTAGTTTGTAATATAAAATTGTCGTAACTATAAGACAACTTCACTTTTATTGCTTCGAAGAATAAAACCACTCGGATAAAATAGTCTTTTTAACGGCATCGTATAAACTGCCTATTAAAAATTGTTATTACTCAGTATCAATTTCACAAATTGGTGTCATCTCCATATCAAGAGATATTTACGATCGAGCGGAGTAATCGTAAAACTGAATGTAATTTTCACTTGGATCGTAAAAATGGTCGAGCACTTGACCATCGTGTCAGTTTTTACGTGTAGCTTTATTGTTTGGGGTCGATTCTGGTGTTGAAGCTCAGTATATAACCTGGTTTGATGGTCACCGGTACCATTGGAGGCCAAAACCGAAAGTAATAAAAACGATTGCATCAAGATTCGAACCTTATACCACCGTATAAAAAAGAGTATAAATATATTACTACACACAGTATGGATACTCCCTGCCTCCCACCAACTTTTTACCTCACCTCCTCTATTGCCCTCTGATTACCTCGGCAGTTACCAGTTGCATAAATTGACACCACTCGAATTTATGATAAAGAGAATGTAATCTCAGGACGCAGGATAAAAACTCTTTTTGAATAGACAGGTATCGAAACGTTTTATTTACTTTGACTAGTTAAAGTTTATTTACGAAAAAGGCATTGTACCTACCGCACGCAGCTAATGTTATTACAATACTACAGCCCTAGACTCCGTTTCGCATGTGCTGACGTCATCTTGTCTAAACTTTCCGTAACAATGTCCTAGGTAGGTACTTTGGACTAACACAGCCACATATTTAAAGATAGCACCCCAGTATTAAATATTACATCGTGTATTCTTAATATTATCGCCTATCAGCAGAAGTGATGTACGTAAAAAATACCTTCGTAAAACAAAATACCGATCCTGGTTGAGTGTTTTTTGCAATAAAAGAGAAATTATTTGCACAGGAAATATTGAATGTTTGACTTTCAATATCGGGATGAATTAAAAAAATATCGTGTAGATTTATTTGTGTGCCGCTTCAGATTTGTTTGCCTTAGAAGTTTTTTCAGCATTTCGTTTTTAGATGAAGGTCCGTTTTATGAATTAAATATAGAAGTGTCCTAAGCCAACATAACCTTATATTCTTTTATTAAACTCGGCTAGGATGGGTTTATTTGAAACGGCTGAATATTATTAAGGTCTTTGTAATTTTCAAACAAAACTGTAGCTTTCTACTTTGTTTCGTTTTAATGTCCTATAATAAATAATTAAATCCACTTTTGAAATAGTAACTATGTTTAGCGCTATAAATTATTTTAATTATTGTAGGTAATAAATTGTAAATGCTAAGGTGGGACTACGGAGCTCGTTTCCGTTTCCGTGGTTATCATACTTACGAGAAAAGAATTTATTCGTCTCTAGTGTTATTGTGGGTAATCACTACATAGTACAAAAGTGCTTAGTGCTTCCCGCTGTCTGTCTGTCCCTATGTATGCTTAGATCTTTAAAACTACGCAACAGATTTTAATGCGGTTTTTTTAAATAGATAGAGTGATTCAAGAGGAAGGTTTATATCAGCATTGCACCCGTGCGAAGCCGGGGCGGGTCGCTAGTTAGTATTATATCTATCACCAGTTGACGTGTCACAAAATGTATCTTAAAAGTGAACATCGTATCGGGTACTTTCTGCCTGTCAACGAAATTCAAGCATTTTCTAGTAGCTCAAATATGGTTTTATACATAAAAGAATCCTTGAGATTACTATACTATAAGACTCACTCGAAAAAACTCTACTTAAATGATAGTGTGTAGCAGGAAGTAGTTTTAGATCACCCTTAAAAAAACTATGTATGTGTGTGTGTGTATACAAAAACAATTTTGAAGACAAGATAGCGTGATATTTACATCGGAAAATAGCCAGGCTTAATGTTGCCTTATGTAAAATTTACACTCAAGTCTAATGAAAATTTTCAATCAACAGGAAGGTTTTAGGTATTTTGCCACTGATTTATCAAACAGTGTAACACATTCACGGCTAACAAAAGTTCTCAAGCAATCAACCAATGTGTTTGAGACACACGGTCGTGGAAACATAATGCAGGGATTTAGTAGGTATGAGCTTTTACCCGCGACTTCGTCCGCATAAATTATATACCAGATTTTAAGTCAGATAATAAGCTATCAAACAAAAGAAGTTTCATCAAAATCGGTTGAGTAGTTTTTGCGTGATACTGAAACAAACAAATACCCAAACAAACAAACAGACAGACAAAAATCCAAAAATTTGGAATCAGAGACAGGTAAAAACCATATCGTAATTTTTTTTTAATAGAGACAGTTTTATAATAGTTTAGATAGAATTTTACCCGAAGCACCACAGAAACATATATCGACATTAGCTAAGCCACAGTATAAGAAAGAGTATCTATTACTAGATACAGTACGGACACTCCCTTCCTCCCACCAACTTTTTACCTCACCCCAGCCTCACCCCCTCTATCGCCCTCGGCAGTTACCTGTAGCCAGCCTGTAGCCTAGATTGTCACCATCTAGAATTTATGTTTTCGAAACAAAGAGCATAGGTATAGGTGAAGGATAAAAACTCTTTTTTGAATAGACGGGTGTCAATGCGTTTTATTTACGAAAAAAGAAATAAATGAAAAAAAATTACTGTCTGGGCTCTAGGCAAACAAATGGCAGAGATTTTAAAACGCTAACGTTTATAGTCTTAGTTTTGCTCCCCGGCCTATTTTCATTTTGCAAGACAATTCAGGAGTGCTATTTTTGAATCTCATTCTCTGAGTTCAGCAGTTGAAAATGTCAAAAATTACTACGGAGATAAATGCATCTTTCTACTGCTGATTTGACTTTCAAAAATCATACTTGAGGAGTGCGATTTTTGAAAGTCAAATCAGCTGTAGAAAGATGCGTATCTCCATAGTAATTTTGACATTGACAACTGCTGAACTCAGCCATACTCAGCGAATGAGATTCAAAAATAGCACTCCAGGTGCAAGATGGGCATACATTGTGCGATATACGGCTGTCCAAGCCATTACAAAGATAATTATAGAAGATTCTTCAGATTTCCAAAGGAAGAATCAAGGTTAGAGGTTTTTTTACGTTATGTTTATGTTTATGGTCTTTATTTTACGGTACCAATCTCTTTGATTTTTCCCACTCGTTCATCGACTATGTCACGCGCGCCATCTGCCCGTCACAAGTTGTACCGCACGCAACTTAAGTTGTGGCAGCCCTAAACCCGTTTCGCATGTGCTGACGTCATCTTGTCAATTTCATTTTTTTGTATACAGTGTCCGGGCTGTGGCTAAGCGAAGCTTCTACGGGCATACCTTTATTAGATAATTGACTGCTTTGGTCCAATTTTTTCTCGCACTTCCAAAGAAAACTTGGGACCAAGCTGCCCTCTGAATTGACTCAACGAACGATGCAAGCATAGCGAAAAACAATTGAAATATAGTGGTGAAGTTAAGCGGTCACTACAGGTCCATTAACCGCGGTGGGTTGCGCGACCCGGTACCGACTCGCCTGCAAGTGGTACCGACTAAACAAATTGACGCCTGCCACACACATACGGGATTCCGATCCGGAATTTTGAATCATAATTAGGATTTGGTATAGGATTCGGCTCCTCCAGAAATGTTCGGAATGTCAAATCCATACCGATTCCGTCCGGAATATTTCTGCGTTGTAAGTGGCGGGCCTAAATGCCGGTCCCCACTCTCCATGCTCGATGACCTATCGCAACCGCTGAGCTTCACCACTATTTGTTTCGCTATGGTACAAAGTTTATTCTATCTGCACTATCCACGCCCAACTTCTACAGTGCCTTCTGATGCACTGAGGTAAACAAGATGAAATTATTCTAAAACTGAACTTTGTTTCTCCAATTTGAAGACAAATCACCATGGTAAAGGTGTAGCGGTGCTCCGAGAGATAATAGGCAACAATGCCGATTTGTCGAGACGAATTTAAACAAAAGGTATGCTCGCTCTTTGTACTTGTTTGTTACATTGTTTTCAGTAGTATTTCATAAAATAAATTTTACAAGAAATGCACTACTTACTGATGATTTTTTTTATTACGTTCCAGTTATTTCGTGTGTATAATAAAGTTTTAAAATTAAAAGATTGATCCTATTTTCGTCCCTCGTAACTGTCGTATCCGTATTTTCGTCAGAACAGAGGAAGTTAGAGACACGTACCTATATGATTTCGATCCGAAAAAACACCCCTAATTATCGTTTATACAGGTGTAAAAAAAACCTGTTGGAGCCTTAAAGGGATGCTTCAGACCATCAAACTGAACAACTACGCCAACTATGGAGCCAACATTGAAATCGCGAAAAAAGTCAGCTGTTCCATAAAAAACTGCAAACATAACCCGACCAAAATGTATGGGACAGCTGATTTTTTATTCGCGATTTCGATATTTGTCCCATAGAGAAAGTTGTTCAGGTTGATGGTCTGAAGCAACCCTTTAAGGCTCCAACAGGGTTTTTTTTACAACCTGTTTGTATCAGTTGCCATTATGTATGTGTTGCCACATATAATGTACTAAGACAACGAAAGACTCGTTGCTTTTATTCGTTGTCTTATGCAACATACGACAATTAGTCATGATGCGAAGGACGAATTGTAAGCGCATATGACACACACAAGTATTGTAGCAAATCAGATGACAAGACTAAAATCATACTATCGAAATTAGCGAACTAAAGTGATTGACATAGCTCAGAAAATTGGCAAGCTGAAATTGCAATAGGCTGGTCATATCAGCCGAAGAACTGACAACCGATGGGGAGTCAGAGTTTTAGAGTTGCGACCACGAATTGGCAGGCATACTGTGGACCAACGACCTAAAAAGGTATCGGGAAGCGACTGGATAAGGAAGGTGGAGGATAGAGCCGAGATGGCCTATGTTCAGCAGTGGACGATGATAGGCTGATGATGATGATGATCGAATTACTATCGGATCACGTTCCCGGTTATTCCAACAGCCTTCAGAAGATATTTCGTTTTCCTTCACAAAATCTTTGCAGAGGCCAAAGCATTCCTTGCAGACCTATCGGGGCATCTCAATGAGACCTCTGATAACCGCAGAGCTGGGAGCACAAAGAATCAGCCTCACCATCCAGAGGGGGAATGCTGTTAGCCTGTTGGGCACCATGTCTTGCGGTGACGCTCTAGAGTGTATTATTATTTGTAATTTTTAGGTTTAGTGTGTTCATGGGCTTTTAAATCTTTGCTCGTTACTCTTCGAAGCCGGTGTGTCTCATAACTTATAGTCAATTTCAGTATTAAAAGAGGGGCGTTCAAACCTCTGGTGATTAATATTGCTCTCTAATCCACACGTGGCTAACGTTCCATTACGCCGATGGGTTGCGATTCCGTTCCGTTTTATGTATTATTGATTACTTTATGGCAATTTTGTTTTTTAGTAGAATCGAAGTAGATTAGTTGATGCAAACATTTTACCTACCTTATGTGCAGAGAGTTTAAAAGTTTCCAGGTTTTGCTAGCAACTTGGTCTCCACCGACTCCCGTCATCGAGCGAGATAAAACTATACTTAAATGCGTTTCATCAAACTGAACAACTTTAACTATGGGACTGAACAACTATAACTATCAGTATACAGTTTCAGGCTAGATTCTGGTTCGTACTTTAAATGTGACTAGATAATTTGTATGACAATGTCCAAGATATTTAACTAATCGACCCAATTTATGGAACAGCTGATTTTTGAGCGATGTTAATGTTGGTCCCACAGTTTTTGCGAGTCCTAACATAGGTACTTTTTGCATGATACTAGATAAAAAATGAAAAAAAAAATGTGATTTTGAGTCAGGGACACAAAAACACCATAACCACAATATTTTTAACTTTTTTGTAAATTATTTTCAATGTACAGACACACCTTTGTTAAAGTTTTATAATAGTGTAGATAGTTATTTGGATGTAGCTTTTTAGAACTGTAGCACATGGCTACGCTATTTGCTACGGCGTAGCACTAAACTTTGTGCATCTGGTATAGTAATGGATGTTGTTTATCAACTCCCACAAATGAAGTGCATTGTGCATATTATACTAAATGGAATGGAAATGAACGGTCGTGGTTCAAATGAACCTATTACGCGGAGAAATTACGTTCGATGCAATCGGAATTTGAATTGGTGACCGCGTTGCATTGTCGTTTTGAATATGCTTTGAAAATGTTACTATCACGATTGCTAAGCTTAAAAATGTAGTTGGTAGTTGTAGAAACGTTTTTGACAAAGATCATTATTATGGACTTCAGTTCAAAAGCCTGAACTTATACCTAATTACTGAGATCTGACCGTAAAATGATGAACCTATTTGATTGGTGAACGAAATGTGATTCAAGTGAAAGCTTACAGAGGGGTTCATACAACACCGCCTAGCAAAATCTTGCCGCAAATACCTTTACCATGATGATTTTTGGTACAATTTATTCCACCTAAATGTTTGGGAAGTAAATGAGGTGCCATCGGAAGGAGGCCGATCTAAGAAATGGAAAAACTAGGGTTGCCACCTCTCAGTCTGCCGCAACTTTAGGGTATAAAGCCAGGTTCAAAAAAGTTATTTTTAACCGTAGAATTTCGGCAGATTTAGAGGTGGTGACCTACACTGAAAAAAATGCGAGCCTACTAAGACTCTTAATTAGCACCAAAATAATTGAAATGACGTTATGATTGTTTACTAAAAACAAAAGATGGTTAGTTGTAACAATAAGCCGAATTCGTTTAACAAATTTCTCTTAGTCGGAGAAGTCATGATGTTGACAGGCTCATATGGAGTCATGATGTTAGTTGAAGTAAACAATTTTTTTTTTCAGTGTAGTTTTTCCAGTTCTTTAGATTGGTTTCCTTCCGAGTGCACCACATTTATTGCCCAAAGAGGTATTTTTTTGCCCTTCATTGTCCCTTCAATAATGCAAAAATAATAATAATCTCCATACGTACGGTATCGTACAAAAATAATATTATTATAATCCTCCTTCATAACCAGTAACGAAAGATCAGATTCAATAGCAGCCGAAGTAGGCCAGTCATTTTACGGAGTTTTGTTAGGCGGGGTAGGGAGTAATTATTAATTGGACTTTTAAACTGTAACCGGCACCGTTTAGTGACAAAAATACTATCCTAAACCATATTTAAAAAAATTTGCTACGCAACATAGAAATCATAATTGTGTGTCTCAGAAGGCTTTTAAATTAGTAATATTAATACCAATGCACTCCTAAGATGCACTCATTTGAATTAGATTTATAAAAAATAATGTATATTGTATACATTATTTTTTATCAATAAAATAGGCATAAAAATTTAAAAACTGAGGTATTTATTAGAAAATACGAATGTATTTTTCAAAACCTTCTAAGTAGACAAAAATATTTACACCATGTTTGAAGTATGTATGATGGTAAAGCCTTAAATATGTGCAAAAAAAATTATCATCAGGTTTTTTAGAACGAGATAATATCTACAGGGTGTAACAAAACAACCTAGTAATACTTAAGGAGGTGCTTCAGACCATCAAACTGAACAACTTTCACTATGGAGCCAACATCGGGAAAAAATAAAAAAAATCAGCTGTCCCATACATTTGAGTCGAGCCGGTATTGCAGTTTTGTATGGGACAGCTGATTTTTATTTCGAGATTTCGAAGTTGGCTCCATAGTGAAAGTTGTTCAGTTTGATGGTCTGAAGCACCCCCTTAAGTATTACTAGGTTGTTTTGTTACACCCTGTATATTTTAAAATTGGAACTGTTGCTGACGTAATTTTTTTTAAATTTTTATACATTCTGAAGCTCAAATTGGCTCTTCAATATTATAGCGAAAAAAAAAATGCAATTAGTAATTAGTCCCGGCTCAAACCGTAAAATGACTGGGCTAAAGGGTTATATTTTGACGTTTTTAACCTATAATTAATTCGATTAGCGCATTATTGTTTGGCATTATGGCAGGTGGAGCAAAGCCTTGAAAGAGTGGTGGCCGAGATTAGACAAGAGAGGAGTGGGTCGTGCAGCCAGGTGGGTTGACGACATCTGGAAAAGTATAGGCAAGACCTGGATGCGACTGGCACAGGACCGAGAAGATTGGCAAAATAGGGAGGAGGCTTATGCCCTGCAGTGGGTGGATTAGGGCTGAACATGATGATGATGATGATCGTATTGTTTAAGTCGACCCCTAAGATCAAGGACCTCTTTATTCTAAACTAAAGCATAAAGATATCCTTCCAGGTCGACCCCCTTTCAATTATCTGACATTTTTATTATGAATGTTATGCGTCAGTCTGCCTAAATTCACTCGTAGTTTCCATATTTAACTTTCCACGTTTTTCAACATATCAATCAAACCCAAAACGACGAAACAGGATAGAGCACAAAGCACTATCCGTTGAACCATTACCTATCCCAACCATAACGTATTTGACAGCTCCCGGAAGTCGTCACACGCTGTGAACCAACCAATATCCGGCAACACTTTGATGCTATAGCTGACTGTATGACACGTTACTAAAATTTTAAAGTTTCCGCGAAAAATGTAGCATACATTTTGTATAGTAAAATTTTTTTTACATTCTATTATTTTATTTTATTAAGAACAGAATGTGTTGCGCACTATGATTTTTGGCTTTTATAGTATTTTTGCGATCCATTTTATTAAATGGAAATACACTTGACTTGTTCATTAAGAAACTTTAGTAACAATTTCATTTCATTTATTTATTAGGCACATAAACAGATCACAGTCGTAAACATTATAAAAAAGTACAGGAAATGGTTTTAATTCTAGACGTGATCCAAAACAATGTGCACAGCACGATCGGTAACATTTTAGACAAAACTTAGGTATAGTAGGTAATTACAAGTTGTTTTACTTTTTGATTACATTTAAATGCTTTTAGATCAATTTTCAAGTGAAAAATTAATTTAAGAAAATAGGCTACACAAATAAAACAGTACTTACAAAGAACATGAAAACATTTAAAATCTAGGAGGGGTGGAGGACATTTTTGAGATTTCTTTTGAAACGGTTAAAGGAATCAAACACATCGATGCTCGAATCAACTAATTCATTGTACTGGCGGCACATTCGGGTGATAGGGTTATAAAAGGAAGTGTTATTTTTGTAGACTTGCAGTGAGAAAGGCCTGGGGACGCGACATCTGTAGTAAATATTTATGTTGAGGAACGAGAGCAGCGCAGGCGAGTCTATGGTTGAGTGCAAAATTTTGTGAAGGCAAAGTAGGTCCTGCTGTTTACGCCGGGCTTCAAGAGATTCAACTTTGAATCTTTTGCGCCTTTGATTATAATCTTTTAGGGTGCCACTGAGGTATAATTTATATGAAAGAATAGCGAGGCATTTCTTCTGCACACCTTCGATTGTCTGAGTGTGAACAGCGTAGTATGGTGACCACACTGTTGAACAATACTCGAGTGTACTTCGTACGAGGCTGTAATAGAGACAAAGAAAGCTGCCAGGCTTCTTAAATCCCTTGGTAGTTCTAGTTATAAATCCTAGTAGTTTGTTACCCTTCTTTACTATCTGCTCGTAGTGCGGGCGAAAGCTGAGCTGTTCATCGAAGAGGACACCGAGATCCTTTGCCACTGTCTTACGCTCCAATATTTGAGCCGAAAGCGTGTAGTCAAACATGACTTTCGCATGCTTCCTTGTAAATGAGATGATGAAGCATTTGCCAACATTGAGAAACATCCTGTTTCTCGCGCACCAATCTGATATCTCATTGAGATCACGTTGAAGCGCGAGACAGTCGCTGACACTGTTTATCCTGGCAAATACAATACTCAGTAAAAAAACAATATCGATGTAGTATCTCGATACAAAACGCGTTATTGCATCGCTACAGAAGTGCGCTCGTCGTGTTTGCAACGCGCGATTGTATCAATGTTGTATCGCGATACAAAACGCGTTATTGTATCACTGCGGAAAGTGCGCTTGTCTCAGTTGCAACGCGCGATTGTATCCAAAGAGAATATAATCACTACGTGATTGTATCGTTGTTGTATCGCGATACAAAACGCGTTATTGCATCGCAACAGAAGTGTGCTCATCGCATTTGCAACGCGTGATTGTATCCATGTTATGTCTCGATAATATTAAATACGTTACTGCATCGCTACAGAAGTGCGCTCGTCGTATTTGCAACGCGTGATTGTATGTTGTACCGCGATATATAAGGGTGCGTCTACATCTGACGAACGCGCCGCCGTTTGCGAGCTGCTCGCGAGCTGCGCATTCGCGGCGCTTTCGTCAGATGTGGACGCACCCTAACACGCATTGCTACAGATACGCGCTCGTTGCTATGGTAATTGGGAAGTCATGCGTGCGGATTTGAACTCGTCCCTCATGATTTAAAATAAAAATCAACACCTTTTCACATCTATAATCACACATCTTTGGTATCGGAACTCGAAAATACTATAAATTATATTCGAATCGTTGAAAAAGTAAAAATAATAAAATGTCTAATCTAATGTGTGGACAATTAATCGTGCATGAACATTTTTTTCTGTCACGAGAAATGTTTTTATATAAAAATCCATTACCTATATCTAAAACTTATTCTGAAGCTTTCGTCTGGTTTTATAGAAATTGTGTTTATTCATAGCAAATGTAGCATAAAGTTAAAAGGTAATAAATGTCCGTCTGAGTTTACTTTGCATATTGACTCCAGAAGGTTAATATATTCTTGAATCTAGATAAACTGAACGGTACGATATTGAAAATATATTATGTAATCCTTGAGAAGCTAAGGAAAAATACACTTTACTTTAATATTTACTAAAGTGTTCAATGTATGTTGATTAAAAATATTTTACAGCATCGCTTTTTTTTAAATAAATATCTTGGAAATTGTCACATAAATTATTTAGTCACATTTAAAGTGCTAGAATCTATTTGGGCTTGAGAAGGTTTGCAGTTTTTCAGTTTTAAAGTTGTTCAGTTTCATAGTCTGATCCTTAAAAAATGTCTCCTTATTAAGAAGGGCCCTATACTTTCAATACAGAAATATACCTTGTTCAGAATATAAATAAATAAATAACACTCACAGGCACATATATTGTAATGATCCCAAGTAAGCACTAACACCACCTTTCACTTACAGTAGAAGTGCCCAAATGTTCTATTCAATTGGAGAGGTAAGTAGTGACACGTCAAGCTTGAGTCGCCATATTCTAGACCGGCTTAGTCTAAAGTCATAAAGAAAATATCAGAAGGAAATCAAAGTCTAATTTTCACTCACGAATCAAAGGGAACATATAGCAAAGCTCAAAAATAAACTAGCAAACGGTCTCTAATCTTAGTTTATGAAAACGTCAGCCAAATATCACTGACCATCGCCTATTATGTACAACGAGCAAATATTTATAAAGGAGCCCATTGAAACCATGCACTATTTATAGCTGAAATCTGTCCTTAAAATGTACCTTTGGATATTGATGAAAGAACGATCATGTTGGCTTATTTGTTTTTATGAACATGTTTTATACTTCGATCAAAGGAATTAGTGGATGTTGGAAATGAATGGATGGACACTAGGCCTCGTTCAAGGAGAGGCGGCGCTTCACGCGGCGCGGCACGCGGCGCGCACGCGGCGCGGTCTGCCGGAAACACAAACATATGAAGATGTATGAGAGCGTTCACGGAGAAGCGTTTTTGCATGCTTTTGTATGATTTGAGGCGTCGCATTTGGCGGCAGCCGCGGCAGGTGACGCGGCGGACGCCGCGGCTGGTGACGCTGCCGCCGACGCGGCGGGCAACACGGCGGGTGCCGCGGCAAGCGAAGCGGCGGTCGCCGCGGCGGGTGTAGCGGCGGGCGCCGCAGACGGAACCATGAACGGAGAATACGCTTGACGCGCGGCGTGCCGCACCGCGTGAAGCACCGCGTCTCCTTGAACGAGGCCTTATCCGAACATTTCAAACGAGAAAAATAAAGTTAAAATGATTGCTATTCAATATTGCCTTTACTCTGACAAAACGTCAGGTTTACTCGTACTTCTTCAAATATTTACCGAGATGACAGACCAAGTGTACTACTGTAACCAAATACCCTACTTTGCGTGCTAAAACTAAATGCACTTTAGGCACAGAATAGGTAATAGTATACAGTTCTACATACAGAACGGCCACTCCTCGCCTCCCTCTGACTTCAGTTACCTCACCTCCCCTCACACTCTCTGTGGTAACTTGAGGGAAGCCGAGCAAGGGAATGCAGTCAGGCGCGCGCACCCGTTGGATTTGACTACATAAAATATATTTAATCTTTCTCCACACAGTAAAAATAAACGTTGGAAAATAACGCTAAATTCACATTTTCTGTGATTCTTTAGCTTAAAAACTATTTTGTTTTAATAACAGAATGAACTATAAAAAGTAACGAAATGTATAATGTAGTTCATACGATGCGTGTTAAGTCAACCCTACACATATGTCATGCACAATTTTTGCAAAGTGCGCATGTGCGAACGTCATCATGTCAAATCTAAAACGTTGTTTGAAGTGCCGGGCCTGTGCTTTAGGCCACAAATTAGAGACCTATCACGCAAGCTATTTTTGAGCAAAGGCGATGTCGCAACTGCAGCGAAACTACGTCGCAACTGCACCGCCGCGACATCGAAATAGAATCGCAGCTATTTTTAATCACAGGCGTTGACTGAGCGTTATCACCACGATATCGCCGCCGCCGCGGTTCCGCCGCGGCCCTGGACTTCTTCCCGGACATTCGAACTTCGCAATTCCGTGAACGTTTTCGATCCAATGGCTATCACAATGAAGTTCGGACCGAAACGGACGGTTTATATCGAAAATTGAAAGTCCAGGTACAGGGCCTGATTGATTTCAGAAATATTGTTGCCGATGTCGATTTATCGACGATATTGTTCCGTTACCGCCTACGCTTTAAAATAGCTAGTGTGATACAACCCTTAAGCGCAATGCCTTAACCGTTGACACCGTCATGATTTTTTGTTTAACATTACCCGAGTTATTGCTCAGTAAACTATCTCGTAGCTCTAATAAATAGTAATAAATACGAGTTGAATACGAGTAGCACTTTTCAAAAGTGCTTTTCCAAAATCTCTTTTCTCTACTTTAAAGCCTCATTTTCAACACGGTACTTACAATATTGAACGTACTAATACAGCAGTTTAAAAGTAAACTGTAACAGTTATTACGTCGTAAATAACAAACGTTTTGTGTCGTGAAGTGGAGCGAAAGATTACGGGGCGGCGCCGGCAGATTTACAGCATGTTTCGTACATTCTGCACTGCTGCAGGGGACAACGTTTAAAAGTTTAATGCTTTTTTTCACGAAAACTGGTTGAAATGGGACAGGTGGAATTAGTCCGAGTTTCACAGGTAGAGGACGTTGCGTTTTTAAAAATGTTTTTATAATAATGTTAAAGTGTCTTCAACATGAACATTTTTATTATAATACCGCCGACGTCGAGTTCGTGCTTAGAAAACCTCTCAAATTCTTCTACTTGGGGACTCTATGGGATAATGTAGTGTTTAGTGAGGCTGGTGATAGGTATCACCACTTGACTCGTTATTCCATCTTGAAACCTTAATTTATACAAACTCAAACTTAAAATCATTAGTGACGACCCGGTTGGTGTAATGGTTACCACGCCGGACTACCAAGCCAGGGTCCTGGTTTCGAATCCCGGTTCGGTCATGGATGTTATAGCCTAAGTATAGTAAGAAGACTAAGGTTTAATTTGGGATCATTTAAATGTATGTGCCTGTGAGCGTTATTTATTTATTCAATATAGGAGCTTGAAGCCCACTTATTTAACATCAAATCTTTTTTCGAACCTACCACCACGTTGGATCGTGTTGTAGCTGTATAGAAAATGCGGTCAGAAACTCTACAATATAACACAACATATTAACCATTACAATTATAAATTTTTAACTAAGGCTATGTATATACAGTATAATATAATACATAGTCTATTTAATTTGATACTATACAGTAAACTATAAGTTAGCGCACTCAGACCCAAGCAGATCATTTACTAAAGGAGAGCCTTGCTATAACTATACGTGTAGACATATTATAGTCGTTATTATTATTTTTTTTCATTTATTTTAATTTTCAGAATTACAAACGTTACAAATTACATTAAATTTCGCCAAACTGCTGAACAGTTTGTTGGCGAAAGACATTACACTCAACTTTAAAAAAAAAAAAGATTCCTTAATCTTACCCATACAATATGGTTAATATAAGTTAAAGTATTATGATTTGTCTTAGCCAGTCAATACTGTTAAATATATTCGGAGTTAAGTACTTGGTGGTTCTTTTACCATAGTAATTTTTAGCCGATGTTTCAATTAATTTACCTTCTCTGACCCTTCTGGTATTATATTTATTTTCAACATGTATTTTAAAATGTTCACAGTTATACTGAACATAGCTGTGGCATGATTTCAGTCTGGTGATCATGATCGCGAACTTACAAATTTTAAAGTTGAAACATCTTTTGTCGAGTCGTCGTCGAACAGCTTTATCTACGTAACTTATAATTGAAATATTTTGTAAAAAATTAAAACTTTAGAATAAATCTTTCAGTAATGTTCTATTCATAACTATTATTATTGAATTATTAAGATAATTTCTCATTATAATTTTGGTGCAGGTTCCCCATTCACTAAACGCAAATATCGTCACAACGTGGTCACAACCATAAATTCGTCGTTGAAATATGGGCGAACTGACAATTCAGTATTCACTATAATTATGGTTATATCATATTTCAAACTCATATAAAAACTTCGACGATGTGAAGGTTGCAAGAAGGATGTTACATTTGTGAGCTCGTCGATGTTTTTGACCGCGATGTGACGCTTAGAGAATTGAACTCCAGTTTTATTGCATACCGCAGTGTTGGAACACGCGTAGAGATCTCGTTTTGAGAATAGGAGCGAACGTGCAACTGCATCGCAACTACGTCGCAACTGCAAACCGCGACGTTCCAACTGAATCACCGCAATTTTTACTGAACGTCATCGCTGCGACATCGTCTCGAATCTGCAGTGATATCGCCGCGAGAACGCCGCTGCGCCGGGACACTGATTGATCTCAGAAATATTGCAGCGGAATCACGGCGATATAGCAACAATCTCGTTCCATCAACGCCCACGCTCAACAATATCTATAGGGTCCTTCTTAATAATTATGCTGACACTTTTTTAAGGAGATGATCAGACCGTCAAACTGAACAACTTTTTCTATGGCACCAATATCGAAATCGCGGAAAAAAAATCGCTTTTCCATACAAAATCGCAAACCTACTCGAGGCAAAATAATTATGTGGACTAGTCATTTGCTTCGAGTTGGCCGCTCCCTCCCTTCCCGCTTCACCGTACCGCAACCCTATGAGACCCTATTAAACGCAATTTTATAACCTTTAGCAACGCAACCACGTACGGCACGTCTGTCCCGATCACTAATATCGCTTTTAATTTTAAATTTTTATTTGCTTGTTATATTATTTTTTGTCGACGGGACCATTTAATGTGCCTTTGATGAAATTTTGTAACAGTCATCGACGGCCAACTCCAAACAAACGGGTAGTAATGAGACAGCTGATTAATTTTTTCGAGATTTCGATGTTGGTGCCACAGAAAAAGTTGTTCAATTTGACGGTCTGATCATGCCCTTAAAAAGTATCAGCATATTAAGAAAGACCCTGTATATTCTTAAGTAGGCTTAGCGCCATCAAAATAATTGGTTTATTTGAATTTTTCCATTGCATTTTGCTGACAAAAGAAAGCTTCTCGAATTGCCACATAAAAATTGACGCATTGGTTTTATGGTTCAGTTTTTATGGTATTTTTAGTGTTCACTCAACAATAAAAGAAGTATTCCATATTGGGCACCAATTTTAAGAGCATCTAAATTAAAGTACCTGACCAATATAGGTAGGTATACTAATTTTTTTTTATGATTTGTTTATGTAGGCATCACGAAACCAATAAGAGTAGGTATTTGGTTTTTACTTTATCACAATCGGCTAACTCAGCCAAAAAACCGACCAAGTGCGGGTCGGACACGCCTTCAGAATTCGAATTTACTTGTGTTAGACTTATCAGACTTTGCTTCTTGCCTTTAATTATTCTAGCTCAACGGAAAGTACCGTAGTAGTAAGTAGTAGTAGGTTTTGATTTGACGAGTACCAAAATATTGTATAATGGCCGTATCTTTGGTAGCTTTGATCATTTGTTACACCTCCAAGGGACCATAGTATTCATTTCAACTATTATTTGGGAATTACTCGTTTCTGAGAAAAATGGTATTGACAGATGAACAGACGGACAGACGGACAACAAAGTGATAATATAAGGGATCCGTTTTACTTTAGAGGTACGAAACCCTAAAAAGGTGAGATATTAAAGTTTTCATGTATGTACGTGTTTCATTTGTCTACAGGTACGAAGAAATCAAATTAAAAATATGTGCACGGCTATTATTAGTACTTATTTATATATTTATTTATTTTCGGTGAAGGAAAACATCGTGGGGAAACCTGCATGCTTCAATTTCGAGGCATGTATTGTACCTAAACTGTCTATTACCAGTGTCAAAGGGCTAACTCCCCGTCACTGCCGTCACACAGGACAGAGTTTCGGTACTACTAGTATAACGTGGATGTTCTGAAGTTTCAGAATATCTCTGTACCCCCTCGGGGAATATAGTCGTGAGCATATGCTTTTGCTGTCTGTCCAGACAGACGGAAAGCCTACACCACTTTTGGATAGTTTTTAATTCGTTAATAAGCAAAATGCTTTGTTAAATCCTCAGTCAGTCACTTTTTAAACAGCGCTCCAACGTAATTTCACTGGACGCGTCACTGATCACGTGATCAAGCGATCAAACGATCAGGACTTCGCGTGATCGCGTGACCAGGTTCCGTTGCGTGCCGTGTTTTCACTTCAACTCAGTCGGAGCTTTCTTGAGTGCTCAATAAGGACCCACACGCGAAATCTCCAGAATTATCGTGGAACTAGAACGGGCATAAAGGTGATTTTCGTGTGCAGTCAATATGCATTTTCGATTCTTTCCTGGATGAAATATGAATTTACTGTAACAGGATATTAGCTGATAGCGAAAATTGGTTGGAGGATTGGAATTGATTTTTGTTTTTGTTAGTGAAATACTTTAGTTGTACCTATATTTTTATGTTCTTAGAAAGTCGTATATTCTAGAATTGTGGTCGCTAATGCACTGTGTCTGAAATAAAATTATTTTGATTTGATTTTGATTTTGATAATTTGTTAAGCGTCCATCTAAGGGACCGATAGCCTGGTTGGTAGTGAGCTTGACTACAAAACAGAGAGGCGACAAAAATTTGTCATACGTCATTATATCGCCACTTTTCTCGACATTCCATTCTGAAACAAAAATTAATAGTCTGTAGCCAGAGAAATGTTTTTTACTAATTTGAATAGGAATATTGCTGTCAATTTTATATGTATGATGTTCCAAACTTATTTTATTACTTACTTTAATGTTGTTAAAAACCTTTACACGTCTTATAAGTTTTTTGACGGCCCGGTAGCACAGTCGGTAGTGAACCTGCCTGCTGTGCCGAGGGTCGCGGGTTCGAATCCCGTAAGGGACAAATATTTGTATGATGAATATGAATATTTGTACCCTAGTCATGGATGTTTGTATCTATATATGTATTCTATATCATTGTCTAGTCATCGTAATACAAGTCCAGGCTAGATTCTGGTACTTTAAATGTGACTAGATAATTTGTGTGACATTGTCCAAGATATTTATTTATTATTTATAAGTCTTGTAAGTGTGGTAAAAGTTTCAATTTTTTTTCTTACTTTTCCATACCCGTATTAGTTCCTTCGCTTATCGACAGCAAAGTTGTGAACTTTAAACTTTATTATTAACAGTTTTATCGGTTGTGGGGAAAGAAATTCCTTGGAGGTTCTCCTAAAGAATAACAAGAGTGCAAAGAACTTGTCATGCAGTAAATAAAATTACAACACTATCGCATAGTATAACAAAGGATACTAATATCTTCTTAGGGTTGAACCTCATCTGGCAGCACCGATTAGTGCATTTTTAAACGCTCGCTCTATCGTTTTCTGTCATTCAGGAACGTAACTTTAAAAAGTTACGTTTTTTAGAACTTGGAATATTGTTTTTAAAAGCCTACAGTGCAACCTACACAGTAATCTAACTGTGAGACGAAAGTGTTTAAACAAATCTGCTATATTTGTCGAACGATGTTTTAGAAACACTGAACTGTTGGAAGTCTACCCACATAGATTGTTGAAAGGGGTATTCGAATCCAGTGGCGCCCTCGTCACAATAATAAATATTTCTCAATAAAGAAAGCCTAAATTAAAAAAAGTGTCTACTTGACAAACTACAAAAGCCTTCAAGCTATTTTCATTGAATATGTTTATAAATTTTTTAAAGGTTTAGACCTTTAAAAAATCTATAAAAGTATTCTACGAAAATACAAACACTACTAAACATACAAATTTCGAAAAAAGAAAAAAAACGGCCGCTTTTGTTTTTATTCGAAATTATCTAAAAGTGGAATGTTTAGAACCTATTAAAGTTTTGTATAACAATGGCTTGAAGGCTTTTGTAGTTTGTCAAGTGGCTTTCTTTATTGAGAAATCTTTATTATTGTGACGAGGGCACCACTGGACTCCGATAGCCCTCTTAAACAATGAGATCAAAATAAAGTGCCTAAATTATGTTAGTGTTTTGTTTATTTATAAGTTCATGTCTAAAACATGTTCGTTTTAATGCTAACAAATTGGACGGTTTAAATATACAAAATTTTGCGTTGCGTTATAATGGCAAAAAATTCGTATCAGCAACATGCATCGTGAAAAACATAATTAAAACACCAATCTTAAGCTTAATCAGAAAATTGTAGTGATGAAGATGATAATGTGCTAATCATCAGCTTAATCTTAAGCTAAAACTTAATCTAAAACCTAATCTTAATTATCGTCCAAATAGTACATTAAATTGTTTTGATGCATTCAATATAATATCTGACGGAGGAGGTGATCTATCGCTGATGCATCCATCATCTCGGCAACAAGATAGTCTTATTGGTTTACAAACACGATCACATGGGTTAGCTAAGTTAATGTCTACTAATGTACTTGTTGATAGGGTTAATTTGCATTATAGGGTACGTGAACAGACAGATTCGATATGCAGGAGAGTGTCCTTGGTTAGGGCTCGATTAGCACTTAGCACTGCCGATGCCGGCCAGTCTCGACTTCCAAGCATCATCCTGACTCTGCCCACGTGACATTTGACATAGTTACGTCACTATACTAATTTTATTGGCTATGTCATAGATATAGTAACTAGATGAAACCATACCGTGGCCGCACATGAAACAGCAATAGTGTGACTTTTGCATACAAAAAGTCGGTTTGTTTGGCAAGATGTCATCAACATTCCATAGGTTTGACAATGGTTTGACATCTTGCCAAACAAAAAACCGGCCACGGTGACCGAAACAAAAAATAATGTTTCTGTCTTTTTTGATTACATAAGTTTTTATAACTGGCTATCCCGCTCTCTCATTTCTTGGCTCCATCTTTCAGCGTAAGCGAAAAGTTTTTAATCTAAGGCACAGGTCCGGCACTTCAAACAACGTTTTAGATTTGACATGATGACGTTCGCACATGCGCACTTTGCGAAAATTGTGCATGACATATGTGTAGGGTTGACTTAACACGCATCGTATGAACTACATTATACATTTTGTTACTTTTTATGGTTCATTCTGTTAATAAAAATAGTTTTTAAGCTAAAGAATCATAGAAAATGTGAATTTAGCGTTATTTTCCAGCGTTTATTTTTACTGTGAGGAGAAAAATAAAATATATTTTATGTAGTCAAATCCAACGGGTGCGCGCGCCTGACTGCATTCCTTGCTCGGCTTCCCTCAAGTTACCACAGACAGTGTGAGGGGGGGGGGGTGAGGTATCTGAAGTCAGAGGGGGGCGGGGAGTGGCCGTTCTGTATGTAGAACTATATACTATTACCTATTCTGTGTCTAAGGGCGCTAAGGGCTATGTGCACGACACTAGCGCCACACTAGCGCGGCGGAGCGCATGAACTATGTGGGCCAGTCGTGAATTATCTACACTATTATAGTACTTACTGTAAAGACTTAGTGTTTGTTCGAGGATCCTGCCAACACTACTGGACCGATTTTGATAAAACTTTTTATATTTAAAAGCTTATTATTAGACTTAAAAACTAGCTTATATTTTATCCTGGTACGATGACGGGAGCGGATGCGGACGAAGCCACGGGCAAAATCTAAATTGTATCGGAATTCTCATACAAACTTTTACCTCCGTTTTAACACCTTTGGGGGTTGAAATCAACAAATCTTTTTTAAGTGAGCATCTATATGCCAATAGAAACTTCCATGCCAAATTTTAAGTTTGTAGTATTGACAGTTTTGGAGATTTCGTGTTTAGTTAGTGTGTGGTTTTGCATAGATTCAAGCATATTTTCACTGCTTGGCCCGCAACAGTACAAATTTCTGCCACCCCGTGCGCTGCGATCGACTTGACAGTTCCCAACACCCACTTCGCACATAGCCAATACATAATCTATCAAAGATAGAGGGCTCTATATACAATGGAACTCTTGAAAAACCTTTGAAGAAAGTAAAAAGAAATCGATGTCTCTTTTCGTATCTTTAGTTCCTAATTCTAAGTTCATTATTCAGCATCTATTAACTTCATCCAAAACTAATTAGAAGATGGAACAAGTTTCTGTTAGAGTCTAAAAAGGTTTTTGATCAAAAAGATATTTCAAAAATTCAACATCTAAACTATTATAAAACTGTAACAGAAGTGTGTCTGTACATTGAAGATATTTACAAAAAAAAGATTACGATATGATTTTTAGATGTCCCTGATTCCAAATCACCAATTTTTGGATTTTTTGTCTGTCTGTTTGTTTGTTTGTTTGTTTGTTCGTTTGTTTGGGTGTTTGTTCGTTCGAGTATCACGCAAAAACTACTGAACCGATTTTGATGAAACTTTTTTGTTTGATAGCTTATCATCTGACTTAAAATCTGGTATATAATTTATGCGGACGAAGTCGCGTTTAAAAGCTCGTTAGTTCATAATTTCATAGTGGACTTCTTATTCAAAGTCGCGGGCACAGTTATACAGGGTGTAACAAAGTACCCTAGTAGTATTTAAAGGGGTGGTTTAGATCAGCAAACTGAACAAGTTTCACTATGGAAGAAACATCGAAAACGCGAAATACAAAATGTCCTGTTCCATAGAAAATGTCAATTGCTATGCGACCAAAACGTATGAACCAGCTGGTTTTGCCATTTCAAAGTTGGTCCATTAGTAAACGTTTTTCTGTTTGATGGTCTGAAGCACCCTGTTCGATATGTAATGGATTTAGATTAACACCCTGTATACCTAACGTCGATGTTAAACTTAAACGTAGACTCATCGATATGTGTATCCTGCCCATCCTGACTTACGGAGCTCAAACGTGGTCACTTACTGAGGCCCAAAAGTCCAAGCTTAAGGTCTGCCAGAGAGCGATGGAGCGCAGCATTCTGGGTGTTAAACGAACCGACCGGGTCAGAAACACCACCTTGCGCTCCAAAACAAATCGCCGACGTCGGAGAGAAAAGCGCCAAACTTAAATGGGAGTGGGCCGGTCACGTCTGTCGGATGCATCCTGAGAGATGGGCAAAAACCATCATGCCCTGGATCCCTGAAAACGGTCGTCGGCGTCCAGGTCGACCCAGGAAGAGGTGGCGGGATGACCTGGATAAATTTGACGACCAGTGGCCAGAGGTTGCCCAAAACAGGAACGAGTGGAAGAGTAAGGGAGAGGCCTTTGCCCAGCAGAGGGATGAAGTAGGCTAATAAATTAAAAAAAATACCTAACGTAGGTAATATACCTACCATTAAAATTCAAAGTCATTCCGATAGAAATGTCCATTCCAATGAAATTTCAGTATTCAAGTCTAGTCAAAGAGAAATAGTAGAATTAGTAAGTTTCGCATACAAAGGGGTAACTACTAAGTGTCTTGTCTAGTGCCAAAGTTACATATGACTTTACCAAAGTTATAGTCATTTGTTGTTGTCAATAGAATACAATCTGAAACTTTACATAAGTTTGGACCGTGTAGAATTGAAACATTCAACGGTGAATTCAGAACGTATTACCAATGTTATGTTACTAACTTATTTGCTACATATTAATGGTAACTTCAAGAAAACCCAAATTAAATTCTATAATTTCTTAACTTCTATTTTGGTTTAGTTTATTATGTCAAAACTGATTTAAAATACGTACGCAATAAAAATTTATCCTACTAAATAATAATATTCTAATATATGTAATAATAATATTAACTTCTCATATTCTTCTATTATTCTACACAGGGTGTAACAAAACACCCTGTGTATTTTTTCTTGGCTTTGGCTCCATAGTGAAAGTTATTCAGTTTGATGGTCTGAAAAACCCCTTAAGTATTACTAGGGTGTTTTGTTACACTCTGTATAATCGTCACAGCCTATATACGTCCCACTGCAGGGCACCGGCTTACCTTTAGGGAGGGTGTATGGGCGTTAGTCCACCACGCGTGCCCAATGCGGATTGGTAAACTTCACAAACGCATCAGAATTTCTTCTTCAGCGTATGTAGGTTTCCTTACGATGTTCGTTCGATGTTCACCGTTTGAGAGCGGTCGTTAGAAAAACTCATTGGTATATGGCATGTCGTCCATACGGATTCAACCTGGCCCTCAAGATCGAGTTTCCATAACTCTCCGCAACGTGCCACCGACGTTGGATGAGGGCAGCGTTTGACCGACCGGTCGTTGTGGCGATTTCTGTATGAGGAAGCCGAAAGCCTACATTCAGCATAGGACTTCTTTGATGATGATGAAAAATTGCAACAAAGTGACTTTTTGTTTCGTCAATAAATAATGATTTTAAAAAAACTATTATCCGTAAGCTGTTATAAACTTAATGTTAATATATTTTTTTATGATATCATAGTTCTCGTTATTTCTTACACCGGTGGGAACGAAGCGTGATGTTACAGTTAAAAATAAATGATGAGAGATTTCTTCAAGTTAATTAAACATAAATCCTATCGCATAGCCTGCAACTTAAGATTTATTTGTTTATTTTATCCGACGTTGTATCAGAGTACATTAGAGCGCAGTTGCATCGTGTTTGCATAGACTTAAGTTCAAATACATAGTTGCTCACTAACATCGATCCAGTCGGAATACTAATTGAATATTCTAAGTCGACGTCTGGAGGTAGAAGTGGTGTATGTCAGGAACATCCGTTTTTGAGTGTTTGTCGTGTTTATTCGGAGGCAATCCAATGCAAAACTAGATAACTACGAATTGACAATAAATAGACGGTAGTGGGCATATTGGCGCGGAGTAGGGATGACACTCGCTAGCTGTCAATCAAGCGGAGCGGACGTGCGAGCACGACTGTCACTTCAACTAAATCTGATTTACTATTTAAATGTCCTGTATTCTTACCCTATACCATGACAAAATAAGCCAATGTCATACTATAAACAAAGTGAATAGTGAGGGCGCTCTCGGGTCGCGACTGGCCAATCGTGCGGGGGGTGCGGGTGGCGCGGGGCGCGGTCCCAGTACCGATCCACCTGCGCGCTGTACCACAACGGCCTCACGCCTCCGCACACCGCGCGAGCCCCCCCGCACTCCGCGCAAGACCCAACGCGGCCACTAAGCGCACCCACTTTATTGTATTTACGCTATGCTGTAAACTTTCAGATCTTTTTGGTTCACTGTTCAAAAATACTCTGAGAGCAAGCTTACTAGAAACTTGACTAACTTAATTGCCTCCTGTAATGCGTCGTAGTATAATGTAATATGCGTCCAAATCTTATGTAATATTTATAAAGCAAGTGTTGGGAAGTTACTAACCAAAACCCGATATGGAGCATTATTAGAAAATTCCATGACAAAAAGGACAACCGCCGCTCTCCCTTGAAAAAATACCTTAAAATGTATAGAAGTTTTGACTGAAGTCAAATGTGTAATAAATTATGAGGTTTTATAAAAACGACTCAGATAGTATCATTTATTTTTATTTAACGAGTTATTTAATCATTTATTATTATAAATTATAAAAAAGCAGCAACCCCAACATGGCTGTCAATGTTGTTTAATAGGAGTTGGTAGGATGTGTTGCAAGCACAATGTTTTTTTATATAAAAATGATAAAAACTAATAAATCATTATAAAATAAACTAACGCCTGCAGTTAGTTTCTAGTGTTCCATAGTCCATAATAAAATAGAAGGACGGTTATACATTTTTGGGTATTATGTGCCAGATGTCCTTTATTTTTGAAAAACAAATAATATAATTAAAAGCATGTTATTAGAACTACCTAAAGTGGATATACAAATGTATCTGCCTAGCTCTTTGTTGAAAAGGTGTGGCCGTTTTAAGACGTGCAGTTTGAAAATGGTTTACTTTAAGCTTTTTACAGTTTCAGGATAGAAATATGTGTGAATTGGTGATATAATGCCGCTTGACCGATCACAAAAACTGCAAATTAAATCACAACATCAATCAATCATTGTTTTATTCAAACCAAGAAATGCTTTGAATTCTAGTCGACTGTAATCACCTGGGAGCTTTAACTCTGTAGGTCAAACAAATAATACTAATGGCTAAGATGTTTTTATATGTAGATGCGTTGCCCGCGCTTCAAAATGGCAATAAAAAAGCAAGGTAATTGCCCGGCTTTCCCATAGTCACGCGCCATCTAGTGTACGGGCTACACGTCACTATATCGCACCATTTTAAAGTGCAGTGATGTTAGCGTATGACACGTCTATTTGTAAAACGTCATTGACTAATGGTATATGATCTCATTAGGTAGGTCCACCCTTATGACCCAGGTGATAAAAGGAACGCTAGGATAAATTTTACCTCAAAAATGTATTTCTTCTAGTTACACTCCTAATCTTTTAACTCTGTCACCAAAACATACATAGCTACAAGTATATATGGAGTATTTGTTTAATCTAGAGCTTCCGATATTAATAGCCTGCCTGGTAGTGATCTGAATAGTTCTGATTTCTGTTAAACTAGTACTTACTTGATTCTTGAGTACCTTCCTGTGGTATTCGGACTGTAGGTACGGCTATAAATAGTACGATACGAGTAGGTATTTTAATTGAGACTTTTGTTTGAATATTCAAAAAGAAATATTTAAATCTCTCTTAGACGTACAGTCAGCAAAGAAATAATTATTATGTTTAGCCTATAATACGTCAGAATGCAAGGCACGGGCACAGATTCATAGTAAGTTATCGAGAGTGCCGAGTGTATAAAAAGGTGGGTAGGTGGTGCGTTCGTGTCAAAGAAATAAAATATAATATATAATTTTTATTAAGGGTATAATTTCGTTTGTGACGTCATCACTTGCCGTACTATGGAAAAAAATCAGAAACAAGTAGAGGTTTGCAGTTGTCAAAAGATGTCAAAGATTGAATTTGTTCGCCATTTTGTATGGTAATCAGACTGTTTCATTTTTACTAAAATATTTCAAAAATGTTGTCTTTTCTAATCGTATTTCAAAAAATCGATTCATTACTTTTTTTATATTTATATTATCTTTCTTTTAACGTAAGCGTAAATTTAACAGTGTTTGATGGTCTTAAGCATCCCCTTAAGTATTACTAGGCTGTTTTGTTACACCCTGTACTGTATAGTTCACTAATCCATACACCTTCCTTGAGGGTAGGCCTGTGCCCTGCAGTGAGACATGTATAGGCTGATAACGACGAAGACAAATAATTTAAACCCTTGACTCACAGAGTCACACCTATCTTACGACCGTATCTTCTAAGAAACCGCATCTTCTACAGACTACCTACTTATCTTTTTCAGCTCCCAGTTGTAGCGTGTAAACATTAAACAACCGACAACCGTCAACTAGCCGTCAACTCAGCAGTGTAAACCGTCAAGACAATACACAAACAAAGCCAATTTAATATTTGCTCGGCTTAACTTGTAGGGTCCGAGTGCCGTAACAATGGACACTGTGTACACGGGCAAGTGTCCCAAATAAACATCGATCTTGAGAGCTATTTGTTAGATGTTAAAGCTCTTGACTGTAAGACGCGCAGACCTACGACTGAGATTACGTTCCTTCAGTTTTTTGGATTTTTCTTCCTTTGGCATTGATGAGATAGCATTATATCGTTCTATTTCTATTTTGACGACCCGGTTGGTGTAATGGTTACCACGCCGGACTGCCAAACCAGGGTCCTGGGTTCGAATCCCGGTTCGGTCATGGATGTTATAGGTTCGTGCCGTTGTTGTATGGTTTCCATATTAAAAAGCCTATAATTTGGAATCATTACAATGTATTTAGTGTGAGCGTTATTAATTAATTTATTTTATTTATTTCTCCAGCTATTTGCCACACGGATAGCACTACCTATAGCCTCCATAAACTCCGTTCGCGTGCAGGCATATTGTTTTTGTTTTCAGCTGCGAAGACAAATTCTTAGTTGTCAAAAAGTTGTCTTATAAAATTGTTAACTATTCCGAAAGGGAAATTGGTCGATCATGTGTCCCTATATGTATTTCTATAAATCATTATCATGTTTTTAATCGTTTATTTAGTTGTGCCTTTTATTATTTTCTTACTTCTTCATTTCTTATTGCAAAAAAAAATTTATCTCAATTTTCCCAGTCGCAAGTATACAAATACCACATTAGCCACGACATCTCTGTCGCAAGTCTACAAGCATTTACATCAACACAGTACACACCCGCGATCAAACAGTTCAACAACGATATTGCTTCGAGCCACTCAATCTGCTTAACCAAAGACTGTATGCTTTCTTTGTTCCTTATGTCTTTTGTGAACGAATGAGTTCTTGAAAGCGTTTGGCTTCACGTGTGTATTAAATAGGTTTTTTAAGGATTGACCTTGTTTGTGTCAATTATGTTTTGGTGGAGGGAGTTGTTTGTTGTTGTTGGTTTTAAATGCAATTCAGTAGATTTACTATAATTGGATTACTTAGTAGTGGCACAGAGTACTATAATTACTGGTAGTGGAAACACGAGATTAGGTACTATGGCAATAAAGTTAATTATGTTCACGATTTTATATGCCGTTATACAGGTAGCAAAAGATGTAAGTAGGTACTATTTGTAGTGGTTTAGACCAGTGTTTTTCCACATGTGCGTCGTGCGTGACACCCAAGGGTGTCGCTAAGTATTACTTGGGAGGTTGCGGTGAAATTAAAAAAAGCGAGGTTTGCGTAGGTCCTAACACTGAAATAAAAATACAACAATTCAGATGAGAAGTCTGTTTATTTTATCATATTTTTTCTTAACTTTTAAAATGAAGCATGTGTTGTACACATTGTCCATTACAAGTGACGATGGGCTCACTCCCTGTCACACTGGACAGAGTTTCGGTACTACTAGTGAAACGTGGATGTTCTGAGGTTTCAGAATATCTCTGACTGCCCCCTCGGGGAATATAGTCATGAGCATATGCTATGCTTATGCTAAAATGAGAGGAAAATTACCAAATCATGTCCTAATTGGAACCTTTTGGCGCAATATATCATCCTCTTCCATTCATCTGTCTTTTCAGCACTCACTACTTTCTCACACATAATATCATCCTTCACACAATCTATCCATCTTTTCATTGGCCTTCCTCTCCTACCAAAGCCATCCAAATTCATAATTAACACTCTTCTTGTAACATGACACTCACATGCCCGTACCACGATAACCTAGGTATTATCCTGCAACTTTTCCGTCAAAGGTGCTACGTTCAAACTTCCTCTAATATCCTCATTCCAAATCCTGTCTATTCTAGATGCATGCAGTCGTTTCTTATCCATCTCTATCGACTATGGGATAAAATTTAAAAAATCCTAACTCTGCCGTTCCAGCACACACTTGAGCTCGCTAGATTTGTTCTACTACAGTTTTGTATGTACGTATTACTTTTTTTTTTATATAGTGAAAATTCTTCAGTTTAATAGTCAAAACAAACCCTGTTAATATTACTACCCTCTTTTGATACAACCTGTATTATAAGCGAATTCGGGAGTAACAAGCAAGAACAAGACCTGTCGCATAAGGAAAAGTCTTGTCGTTCCGGATTTTATGCGGCAAGTGTTTGTCGCTCCCGAATTGGCTTATACATCCACGACCGTGACGGTTTTAATCCAAAAAGCCGGTGCTTGAAACATCTAGCCCGGACACATTCACGTGAACGGAGCTCATGGATTCAGCCGGCAGCTATATCCACGGGGGAAAATACCGGGCTAGAAAATATATAATAAATTATGCAAACGATTCGAAAGCTATTATAATACAGGATATATAAAACAGTCAATAGAACCATGAATTCACCCCATGCTTCTCCCAACTCAAATTCCATTCCAATGTATTATTTCAATCAATCAACCAACATAACAACCAATCGTTCCCCTTCATTCCTAAGAAACTACCGTAACCATCAATTTCGGATTTCCCTGACGCGTCAAAATTGGGCGTAAATAGGTAGACAGGCGTATAAAAAATGTACGGGGAGCGTCATTCGGGCAATATTCCACGAATCTTGTATTCAAGGCGTAACCCTTCAATTCGCCTTAAGAACGCCAATAGCGTAGATTCGGTACTTACATGTTTGGTAAAGGGCAACGGATAGTGGAACGCGACCTTTGAAAATATTTTATGAAAATGTACTGGGTATTTCGTTCCATGAATACCATGGTTAAAAGGTTAATTTTACTGGGGTTTTTTCTTGGGTTTCCGTGTGATTCCCAAAATAGATAGGTATGTTTTTTAGTTTGCGATTAACATCATCACTTAGCTGCATCAAAAAAAACATAGGACTACGCTAACTATTTTTAATAAAAAATTATTTAAAGATGGACAGGATGAATAACAAATGAAGAGGTGTCCGAGAGCCGACCGTAAAATTATGCACCTATTTCATCTTGCCAGAAGTACCTTTTCCATTATGTTTTTTTGGCATAACTTTTTCCACTTGTCTGATAGGGGAGTAAATGAGGTGCCGTCGGAGGGAGACTGATCTAAAGTACTGGAAAAACTAGGATTGCCACCTCTCAACCTGCCGCAACTATAGGGTTGCCGGGTTTAAATAAGTCATTTTTAACCTGGAAACCCTATAGTTGCGGCAGATTGAGAGGTGGCAACCCTAGTTTTTCCAGTACTTTAGATCAGTATCCTTTCGATGGCACCTCATTTACTCCTCGAACAGACAAGTGGAAAAAGTAATGCCAAAAATCATAATGGAAAAGGTACTTGCGGCAAGATTTTTCTAGGCAACTTGGTGGCGTTGAATTAACCCCCCACATTTCGTTCGCCTATGAAATAGGTGCATAATCTTACGGTCGGATCACGGACTATAAGAATGGTTAGAGAAAAGAGAAGTAATTCTAAAAACAATCGAAAACCGAAAAGGAAAAATGATCCCTGATACGAAACGACGATTTCTTTAAAACTATACTGGAAGGCAGCGGCGTGCACTCTATACAGGGTGTTAGGGTAAACAGTTGAATTACTTTAAGGGGCGATTCTACCCATGATATTGAAAAACTTTCCCAAAGAAACCTATAGGAAATTCTCAATTTTTTTTTATTTCCCATACTTACTAAATGCAATCAGTGATGATCGAACGTTTGTACGAAAAGTCGAAAAAATAATTTCGAATTTCTTAGGGAAAGTTGTTCAGTATCATGGATACAATCACCCCTAAAAGTAATGAAACTGTTTACTGTAACACCCTGTATCTAGACAAAAAGAGAGTGATACCGATCACTACTGCTGGAAGGGAAGATAGAGTCAGTTTAGTCACGTTTTGAACTTGGGCAAAGAAAGGAGGCAGGATAAAACAAACAACGCTCACTGTGCGTCTTCCGTAGAAGCACGACACAACACAGTTGACGAATGAACTCACAAGATGGATCGGCAACTTTGACAAACGACTCCGTCTGACGGACGCACGCACGCCGAATTGGTGCGTTACGTATTAGGCTGAATACACATCCGATCGATAAAGGAAATTAGCTCTAAATAACTGACGTGAGGGTTCATTATGGCTTGAGAAATCGATGGAATTATAGTGCTCGGCTTTGTAGTCAAACAAAAGCGAAATGAGCTTTGCTTTTGAAAGGCAGACGTGTGTGATTTTAGGTTCGTTATTTTAGGAATGTAGTATTTGTAAACCTTGGTTGAAAATTGGGGGAAAGAGATTTTTAATTCGGTATTAACTGGGAATAACCGTAATGTAAGATTTAATACTATACAAGGCGTAACATAACACCCTAGTAATAAAAGGGTTAGTTAAGACATAAAACTGAAAAACTTTCACAATGCAGCCAACTTAGAAATCGCAAAATAAAAATCTGCTCTTTTATAAAATACCTACTCGACTCAAATATATGGGACAGCAGAATTTTTTTTTTCGACGTTGTCTCCATAGCGAAATTCGTTCAATTTTATTTTCTAAACAAAAGCACTCCTTTAAACATTATAAAGAAGGGCGTTTTGTAACACCCTGTATAAGATTTATACTTTATTATATTTATTTTCTTTAGATTTGTTATATTATAAGTAGGACTTTAATTACTGTAAAAAAAGCTGAATTTTTTTTTCGAGATAAAGTAAATCAACTTCTTATGTTACAACGTTTTCTAAATAACTAATGAAACCGAAAATAAAATGTACTGTGATTGTAGCGTTTTTTTTTTCTGTATTTTTTAAATTAACCTTGCCCGTAATACGCCTCCTCTCTCTGATTTAAATTATGTTGTATTTTTTTTTTAATTAAACCTTCTTGAATATTTGATTTCAATGTACCCAAGTATTCACTAGCCTTTGAACTATTTGTATTACGTATTATATAGGTACCTTCATATAAACATCGATTAAAAATAGGTGTCTCCAGCAGCGGATCTAGCATGATACCTTCGAGAAAACAAAAAAGATCGTGATTGTTTATATTTATTAGGTACTTTACGCAAACCAAAAAGAGAATGACAGTTTTCTCGTGTTATCTGTTTTTGTAGTGCGTGATATGATAGCCCTCTAGCGGCCGTAGTATGGCTTGATATTATAAATAAATAAATAAATAAAAATCATTTATTTCAGACTTTCGCCCATATAAGTTAGAGGTAGTAGGTACATAGTTAAAATTAATAGACTTACATTAACAATATTATAAATTATCCAATACAATTATATTAACTTAAAAAATTTCAGAATAAAATTACATAAAAAAATAACAATGTCAATTATTACTACAATGTCAATTATTACTACTATATAAATATAGTACCCACTCTGTTCACCAGTTTGACCCAATGAGCCAGAATGGGACAGTCAAATTTATCAACAATAGCCTTCAGAATGGTGTTGGTGCTCCCCCGCGTCCTGCTCAGCAGAGAGGCCGTCTTCTTCCGCATGATCGCGTGGAAGCCATCAGTTCGCATTTCAGCGAACATGGTCGACGCACTGCAGAAGCGTGGGAGCCTCAACAGCATCCTGAAGGCGTTGTTATATTGGACACGCAAAGCATTGTAGGCTCGTTGCGTATACTTAACCCATAGGCTGCTAGAGTAAAAAGATTGGCAGTATGCTTTAAAAAGCGTAACCTTTACCTCGGTCGAGCATCGAGTAAACCTACGAGCCAGCATGTTGCTTCTCACCGACAATGCCCTGCGTTCCCTTTCAATGTCATGATCATCTTTCAGGTCATCCGTCAAAACATGTCCTAGGTACTTAAAGCTAGTCACTCTATTATAGCGCTATCGCGCCTTAGCTCTCTTTCTACGCGCGAGAAAAAACGAGATATAAAAGGCGTGCTATAGCTTTATCGCACGCATCATACTACGGCCGCTGGCCGTCAATAAGAAGTAGGATTTGATGGAGGGCAGACTGAAGGAACTACTTCTAAACATTCGAATCAAAAATTGTATAGTGGAAACGCCGCCTTAGAAAGTGTACTGTGTATTTTGAGTGACATCCAATGTCAGCATTCTTAACTTTATTGCTGTCTTCACATGTAAAAATGTTACATTTTCAGAACTGAACGCCTATGAACGTGATCTAAATTGTAGTTTTCCCAGTCTTCTTTTCAAAATGAATTGTATGTATTTACCTACCTTTAGATCATCATCATCAGCCTTTATCTACATCCTACTGCAGTGCAGGGCATATGCCTACCCTATGGGCCTACCCTATGAATGTGCCTTAGTACACTCCACTACGCGTAGGCATGCGGATTGGTAGATTTCACATTTTCATCTTCAGCGTATGCAGGTTTCCTCACTTCTTTCACCAACTGAGAACAGTCGGTATTACGGCTCATCGGTACATGGCATGTCGTCGTTGCAGATTCGAACCTGGACTTCAAGATTGAGTTTCCATACCTCTTCGCAACGCGCTACAGACGCTCTTTTGATTTTATAAATCAGATAAAAAATAAAAGTACCTAAGCTTTTAGTAAAGTGCAATTTAGATATTTAATCTAGATACTTACATATTCTGTTCTTTTGTAGCTTAATAAATGCAAATGAAACTACAATAATTACTTTTTAGCTTTGATTGCCACATAAAAGAAAAGAGTTAATTGTATAAAATCTATTGTTTTCTATTAATGAAACAAAGCTTTTCTTTAGATTATTATACGATTAAAGAACGACAGTAACAAAAAAGAACAGTAAAATTAATCAAAGTTAAAATGGAGATAGGCACTAATTTTTATGATTATTTGGTTACCAGGACTTCGTCTCTGACCAATAGCTACCGCGGCCTAGACAGATCTATTGAAGCTGTCACCCTTGACCTAAAGGTAATTTTCCAGGCGCACGGATTTTATTAACCGTGTTATGCTTTTGGAGGGGGAGATCCCTAATGCCAGTAGGAGTTACTACGTATCCACCTAGATGGTGATTCCTATGCGTCTAGCATGATTTCTCTACACGCGCGCGACGCGCCTTCGCTGCATACAAAATAACCTATTCCCACGCCTGTCGGACAGCGCAAGCCGCGCTTGCCGCGACTTGTACTATGGAAAAATGCCGAGTCGCGGGCGTGTAGAAAAATCATGCTAAACATGCTGCTGTGATGTGCATTTCGCATGCGCCATTCAGATAATGCGTGGTACCTACTCGGATAGAATAGAAGACGGCCGATGAAAAGGGCAGTGTTCGCCAGGAAGCTCGCTTCTAAACTACCACATTTTTCTGTTATGGGTTATTGTTATCCATCTTCATGCTAAATTTCAATTCAATAAGTGCAATAATGAGTAAGTAATTGAGGCAGGACATACAAACAGACAGACCGACAGACAGACAGTCAGAAATGGACGAAATTATGTTTGACTACGGAATTTAAGAAACTAGTTCTTATCCACATTTTTTCTTCTCGTTATGGACGGCCGCACATTATCATAAATTTCTGACAGAAAATTACAGCGCACCTATGAGAATTGAAGTACGGAATTTCGTCAGACCGTCCGTCGACTCTGATTGATTTCTGACAGAAATTTCTGATAATATGCGGCCGTCCTATATCGTAAATAATACATATTTTTTATAAGCTTCTAGCTTGGTGCTATTATAGTGCAAACTCTACGAAACAATAAATAATAAAAACGGGCCAAGTGTGAGTCCCCAGATAGACCCTCTGGGCGTCGCCCGGTGGGCAGGCCTAGGTATTGCTAGATAGACCAGATTACCAAGGATCTCGAGGAGCTGGAGGTGCCCAACTGGACTGAGATGGCACAGAAAAGAGATGAATGGCGTGCTTAGTTGTCGGAGGCCAAGACCCACTTCGGGTCCCTGAGCCAGCATAGTAAGTAGTAAGTAAGTAAGTGTGAGTCGGTCTTGGAGAAAAGTATTTTTGGTAAATTAATATTATACTATGTAGTGGTACAGAACCCTCTCGGTGCGCGAATAGCCCGGCTCGCACTTGACATTTATTTTTTCTTATTCTGTGGCTGGCTAGAGTAAGACATAAGTAGGCATGCAACATTTAGCTGTTCCAAACTAGCACAGACCCGAGAACGTAGTAGTATTTGGATCTATGCCCGAGATCAATACGCGCTCTTTCTGCCATACTAGCTAATTGACAAAATAATTACTAATCAAATAATCGTTCAATCATAATTATAGCCTAGGTACGTTTAAGTTAATCATTCTAAGAGCACGGAAACCCTGTTTATGCAACATCATGTAATCCCAATCTCCTTACAATACTATGAACATTAATACAGTCACTTTAATCAACGCAGGATAATCAAGGACTGAGAGGAGACGAGATAAGCATTCAATTATTCAAAGCCTACGATATTAATGTCAATGACCATTCAGTGTTCTGATACCAATCTACAGCGGAGATTGTTTCAGTGATGATTCATGAGTCTGGAACTTGCTGTATTACAAATAGCTTATGTCTTACAATAGAGATGCTTGCGGCTTAATCGAGCTTTAGCTTTGGAAACGATCACCGAAATTAAGCAAATTAATAATCTGAAGGCTTGTTAGTTACTGCATCACGTTGGGATGGTGGTATTCTTAAAGCTTGTTGGGTGTGGCCCGCATGGCGAAAGTATGTCTCTATCCCTTATACCCCTTATTTGTGATTTAACCCCTGTGTCATGAAAAGAAATCTATACAAGCTAATCATGATAAAGAAAGGTGTATTTATTTTCATTTGACCGTTAGGCTGAGGCTGTCATAAAATATTTATCTTTCAAATAGTAACAAATGTTGTTCATTCAAAACGTATTGAAATTATACTTTACTAAAATGCATCTTTAAAATATCGTAAAATTTTTAAAGAGTAATTAGTTTCAAGCCCTGTATTTACTCGTCGGAGTAAACAACTTCATTCCAAAAAATTGCTTCACTCGCTCCTGACAGTTTGAGTGAAAGGTTGAAAATGTTTTCAGTTCGAGTTTGTTTTACTAGAATAGTTTACGGACTTAGCCCGTCGTATTCCAAGCAGGATATTATGATATTATGTCTTCCTTTTGTCGATGAATAAATTTATTTGCATATAAATTCAATTTGCTTGGATAAGGAAAGGCTTGCGATGCTGCATACATATACAAATATAGCTCTTATCCACTTATCGGACATAAATAAACAGGGCATTGATTTTAATGCTAGATTAATCAACTAGTTAGTAGTGAGGAAATTGGTAACAACTACCCAACCAACTTTTCTAACGTGCAATTGTAGTAAGGTTCACTATTAACTAAATGAAACACACGCCAAAATCAAAACAATACTCAAAACTAGAAGACCTGAAAGACCTGGAATTCACCAAAGCGGAGCGGAGATGTGTAAAATCAATCAATCAGGGCTCTGCCCACACGATAAGAAGAAGAATCAATAAAATAGCTTGATTCTGATGCAAAGAAAATTTTTCAATTCGAAAAGTTAATTTTACACATCTCGATTTTTTTAGTGAACCGCTGGGTCTAACGCTACGATAGGAAACGAACGATAGACACGTTACTAAATTGATGTGATTAAATACGCAACACAACATACGCACAAATGACCAGTGTAGGTATTATAAATCCAACAAAATTAAACATACATATACATTTTAATATCAGGAAACAGACAAAATAAATGACCAAAACACAAAACAACGTAGCAGCTTAGAAAATGCAAACCGGATTAGTTAGAAACGAACACCAACGGACAATGCTCGCATTACCAAAGTTTACCAAAAAGCAAAACACGACTGGTAAATTAGTGAAGAGACACGCGAGAGGAATCAACAGTGTGACGGCGGGTTTCCAGCCAACGGGCGGCTAACGAGGAAAGTTGAAACCGCTTGCACTACGCCATATTTGGGTAGGGGACTTTGTAGGGAGATGTAGCGGATTTTTCCGCTCCCAATACAGAATATTTTTTTACCTTCTGAATATGCTGACGGGTTTTTAAAGGGATGATTAGGTAAACGAACTGAATAACTTTAACTACGGAGACAACAACAAACTTGCGGAAATAAACTGTTCCATACTAATCCACTAGACTCAACAGCATTTTTTTTACGTGCTTTCGATTTTGGTCCCATAGAGAAAGTTGTTCAGTTTGATACGTTATGTAAAAAAAGTGAACGTCGATGCTACTGTTCTTTAAAAAACAGATAGGATCGTTGTTAGGTTTCTGACAACCACGAAAAGGAATACGATCTCAAGTTTGTGTATGTATACAGAAAAATTTCATAGCATGGCATTTCATGGCATACCGAAGATCCAAACCTAGACGAAAAGCTGATCGGTTTCATTTTGCATAATAGTCGAAAACTAATGAGCTGGACATAACATCAGAACAAACTTCTTCGTGATATCTGCAGTATACGTGAGTCGATGTAGGTAGTTTAGAAAAGTTAAGGGAAGCCTTCAGCTTGGCAACAATAGTAGTAAAGATAGAAGTTGCATGGAAATCACCTATTACAATCTAAAAGAAAAACATATGAACGATAATGTAATGCAATGACAAGTGAAAAGAAGTAACATTATAAGACTGAAAAACCAACTGATGTCTAACAAGGAAAGTCGAAAATGTTTGAACTACGGGAAAGGGGCCACGGGTTTCATTTTCGGGAAAGGATATGGTGGGCAGACAGCGGATTTAAAATACACTATTGGATGACCCTTAATTGTAGATATACGAACCTTATTATACTTTACATTTATACCTATAGGCATTGATTATCTACTATCGTTAGCCTGGATAAGCGCCCGGTTTTTTCTCCACAAAAAAACATGGATTAGCGACTTAACCTGGAGTAAATTGCTAACCTAGGTTGACTCAAGTGGTGCTTTGTAAAATATACAGACTTTTTAGTGTTCCGTACCAAAATTTGAAAAACGGAACACTTATGGAATCAGCTCGGTGTCTGTCCGTCTGTCTGTCACAGGCATTTTTCTCAGAGACAGTAAGACATAGGAAGTTGAAACTCGGTACAAATATAGCAATTGCTGGTAAAATATCATAAATGAAGTAAAAAAAGCTAAATTTTTATATTGGGGGGCAATTTGGGAAGTAAGAAAGGGTAAATAAAAACAAAATTTTACACTATGGTGTGGGGTATCAATTGAAAGCTTATGAAAATACGAGTCTAAAAATATACATTAAATTTTTTTTATAAAAACTTTGTTTAAAAAAAATTTCAATTCAATCCGAGAAATTGCTGTCCCCACCTCTTTCAGTTTTCTATTTCAAAAAATATAGCCGCATAAGATCTGAAAAAAATCATGGGCATCAGAAATAACTTGTAAATGGCGGGAAAATTATCAGGGTGGCTCTAACTTGAATAGTTTTTTTTCTATACCCAAAAAACGAACACCACTGCGACCAGTGTAAAATAATGTTCAGTTACTATGTGACATACTAAGTAAGTGTCAATTTATAGTGGTTTCATCAATGACCCATGTTAAACAACTGGTAGTACGGAACACTACTTGCCCGAGTCCCGACTCGCGCTTGGCCGGTTTTATAGGTTGCGGATTATTTATTCTGTGGTTGCGGGCTTTAGGTGAGGTCTTTGTTCGGTAGTGGACGTCTTTTATGGACGGTAATTATTACAAGTAAGTACTTACACCATTTATGACAGATAACTTACTATAAATTTTTTCAGTTGATTATAGCGTCACATATCGACTAAATTTGCTTTGAAATAAAATAATATAAGACCCTGATTAAAATTAGGTTGCATCATTTTTATAATTTTGTCTTAAAAAGTAAAAATTATTTGCTACATATTTTTATAGGTCCATAGCTACACAATATGAGTTTTATAGGTATATGCTTTTTCCCGCTCTTGATAGTAACAAAACCATACCTTCATTTCAACCGGAGCAGCAAAACCAACTCGTCAGTATTTTTTGGTTAACGATATGTCTTCACTGGAAAATGTTCTAGCTTTTGAATAACTGCATTTATTTTTCAGTTTTCTTTTATATTCTGAATATGACTGACATGAAAAAAGGAAGTTACGGGTGAATTATGCAGTCGAAAACGCTGTTGTTTCACGGGTTTCTTTTTGAAGTTAAAACTGTTGTACTTTATGGTATGGATAAAAAAATTTAAACTCGCGTCAGGACCGTGACGTCACCCTGACCTGATCGAAAATTGGTCAAACATATCCCCCTCACCATGTTTCGGCAAATAAATGATTCTGATTCTGATTCTGATTCTCTTTCTACCGCGCGGTGAAAATGTCTGCTGTTTCGTTTAAATTGTCATGTTTGTGTACGACAGCGCAAAAAATTAATATTGTATTTTGCCTCATAAATAATAGTACTTTTTTATACTGATAATTAAAGCAATTCGTGCGAAATTATTCAAGTGTTTACTTCTGCCGGCACTCCCGGAGTACAACCCGTTGTTTTTTTTTCTATTTGTATTTGACTCAGTTGTATGGTAATTCCAAAGAGTACGGTACTAACTATTTACTGGGTAGATTAAAATCTATTATTCTGTGAAAATTATAGATTTTATACTACTAGGTACAATTTAGACTGATACAGGATGAATCATTTAGACGAGATTCAAAAAAAAATAATCTAGTTACTACCCATGCAGAGTCTGAGCTGCAATTTCTACTAATTGTTGGCTAAAACTAGCAATAGATACTATCTGAGCAGCGCATAGTTAAGCGGCATTAAGTCTTAATAAAACCGGTCAAGTGCGAGTCGGGCTACTCGCGCACCGAGGGTTCCGTACCACACCACCACAGAAAACAACATTATTAACTTAGAAAAAAACTTTTTTTGTCCAGGACCTTTAGAGCAAGACCGACTCACACTTGGCCGGTTTTTAGTATTTGTTGTTATTCTGTAAAGTTTGCTCTATAATCACACTAAGTTTGACGCTTGTACATATTACCGTTTTTACGATAGAGCGTGAAGAAAAAACATTGATAAAAACTAGTTTCTTGTTGAGAACCCCCCCTTAATTTTTAACTTTTTGACATTTTTATTATTTGTTAATAAATCCGCCGTAATATCGCATAATCTGAGAAAATTTCAACTATCTAGCTATTACGGTTCAAAAGTTACAGCCCTAAATAGGTAGGACAGACGGACGGACGGACGGGCGGACAGACGAACAGACGGACAGACGGACGGACGGACGGACGGACTACGTAGGCTTAGTAATAGGGTCCCGTTTTCACCCTTTGGGTGCGGAACCCTAAAAATCAAGTAGGCTGTATCAGGGATGCAGCCGCAGTGGAGTACGTAAAACGACTTGTACCAAGTAATGGCTTCTATCTTCTATCTCTAAATAATGGTAATAAAATAATACCGGTAGATGCTAACTTCCAAAGTAATAAGCGATCTTGTCATAACATATTTCTTTACATAATTATAGTTTTTGCATGTAACACCGATACACACCGAAATCAAATGAAAGACGTACTTAAAGAAAATTAAATTTTTCCTTCCTTTCCTTCCTTCTGAAAATCCAAAGCTTGAATGCTTCTTGAATGACACTTTACAGTTTTTTCCGCCGCTTTTCCTCTCCATAGGACATTTGTCAACAAAAACTGTTCAAAGTCATAAACAACGCAAGTGAAATGCACCATGAAAATACGTTGGTCTTTTCACACAATGTGCTCTTTGACACAGGCCCTCATGATGTTACATAGTTGGGGAGTTCCTTTTACGGTGTCACGGGTACTTTACAAATGGACTCTTGGCGGGCTCTTACTGTTGACGCTTTCTAACTTAGCTTGGTTTTGCTGTTTAGGACGCTGCGTTAGAAGCCATTGCTGATTTTCAAGAAAAGAGAATAAGTAACGAAAGAATTACGAGCGAGAGCATTTTTTAATATATCCACTACGCTGAAGTGATGTCAATAACGGATCTTACCATTTTTTTTGGTAAATGAAGGTGCAGGTCACGAGTTTTTACCCAATCAATTGAGAGATTCTACCGAACAAGGTACGCATACTACAACAAAATTCAATCATCGTTTTAAAAATTGTTTACACCCAAAATATAAACTCACGACAATAATTTCTTTTGCGTCAGATATAAATAATGCTACAACTACCTCGCCCACCTAGGGTAGGGCTTGCTTTTAGCCTATTCAAAGATTTTATTTAAACTATACGAAATCCAATAGATGAAATCTTGTGTTAGAACCACAGAGAAATGACATCCTATATAGATGGTTAGAATTGCGCTCCCGGGGCATTTTAAAAAAATTGTTCGATTTGTAATGCAAATTGCAAATATTTTCTTGGTCTAAGCGCAGCGAAGATTTTTGGTTTTTATAGTATATGTAATAAATAGTATAAGCATTAAGCATATTATGCTATGGTTATTTATGCTTATGTTAAATAGTATTGCCATGAGTAAAGTTTTTATAATTATTTATTTTGTGTACAATACAGGTGAAAACAACGATGACATTGTTCATCTCTCTTCACCACTATTTATCCTTTCGTTTAAAAACAATATTTAAGAATGAATGGTAAGCCAATAACGCGAGTGTCCTCAGTAGTAGTGCATAGTGCGACAGACTGTGGTTTGGTAACATTGTGCCAAGAGTGAGCAGTTGAACAGTTGTTCAGCATTGTTTTTAAGTGTTGACCTCTAGTATAACAACGCTATTTATAAGACAGCTTAAACTTTACGGATTCATTTTTTTAGCTTATTAGGTGCTGTGCTAAATCAAAAAGCTTTTTCTCCTCAGATCACAGGACAGTCTATGTATTTAATTTTTTGTAATGTTTTTATACTATTACTAATTAACCACAGGTACCTACTGTCTTTCCCTTTAATAAATTTAAATATTTAACCATTTGGTAACCTACTAAGATTTAACATGGGCATTATTAAAACAAAATAATAATGCGAAATTGCTATTTTGAAGAATCGTGCGTGGATTCCGGGCACCAATAGAAAAGAGAAAGAAAAGAGTTTGTGTAATTGTTTATCCAGTAGGATAACTTTTACTACGGAACCAACATCGTAACGAAAAAATGCGGATCCATGCATTTGTAACCGACTACCCGTTGACGTTTTCCGTAGAATAAAGATTTTTTTTTTGCTGCGATTTCTGTGTAGCCTCTATTTTGAAAGTTGTTCAGGTCTGAAGCACCCCATTTAGTATGTAATGCAATTTTACTTGTATGACGAAATGCTATCTACCCGCTTCATGTAGGTACTATCACCCTAATCATCTATGGTGTACACAGTTTGCCCCTACTTCCGCCGTTCTTTAGAAAGTGTCTGTTGAATTAGTTGAAAGTTCGAAAGTAAAAAAAAACCTACGTTACCTTTACCTAGAGTTTTTCAAATCGACTTGACACTTCATAATTAGAGGAAACTAAGGTAAAAATGTTTGTCTGCCAAAATAAACACAAAAGGACAAAAGGGGACAACTCAAAAAGACAACAAAATAAAGTTTTAACAAAGTGAATAAACCCGACGTATAGTGTTTCGTTACAAAGGCTGTGACTTTGTCTGTGCGTTAGACACTACTACAAGTTTACAGTATTGTATGATTAATTGAAAGAGCGACAAATGAGTGAGATTTTGAAAATTAAACTTTAAAATGGGTAAGCCAAAAGATACTAGAGATGGTCTTGGTCAGTCATTTGTCGATAATTATTACCACTGCTGTTACCAGCTACTTTGTCTTCGAATAATTTTTTTGCTTATTCTTCCATATGCTTCAATCTCTACATCTACATCTTTGATCAAAATCGCCGCCGCCGCCGTTTAGCCGTGAAAGCTTTACAGACAGAGAGACAATTTGGCATTTATAAAAATTATCTGTCAGTATAATTATCATACACCACTAGTTTTTAATTATTACTAGACATAACTTCATGGGCGTCTTCAGACAATGAAACTGAACAACCTAACGAACATGGGTCTAAAACCGAGATTTTTTTGGACCTTCCGCACAAAACTGCGGATCAGCCGATCGGTTTTAATATGACCATAAACCATCCCCGGTTTTTACTTTTTTTGGTTGGGAAGGATACTTAGTTTCATTGTCTCAATACGTAATAGTAGTGCAGATTGTAATTAGTTGCTTCAACCATATTCATTCATTCAGTTTTCTTCAAAAATTATTTAACAATAAAGTACCTATACTGTCTGTATTAGCTTTATTATGAAAAAGATCAACAAAGACACATTTTAGATTATGTGGTCTACTAAAAAAAAATAGAAGCGATCGTGTCGTGCACAAGTTTTACAAAATACATTGTTGGGAAATGGATGAGAAGAAAGTGACTTCACACCTATCAAAAATATGAGACAGTCAGTAGTAACTTTAGTCTATAATATGTTCTTTTGTACACCGGTGTAAAGTTACATCCTCCAACTCCCTTTGATCTCGAGTGGTAATTAAATCAGCTATAGTATAGACGCTTAAAGTTTTCTTCATATAAATGTGTTTCCAAAGTAATCTTGTGTTGCTATTCTATTAATGATGTTAGAAGTATACAAAGGCTTTGATACTGAAAGGAAAGTACATACTTTAAAGAGGAATTCTTTTAATTGAATTTTATTCCAAAGTATGCAAGGAGGATAAAGTAGGACTGAACAAAATTGTGTAGTTTAAAATGATATCGGTTAGAAAGGGAAAGAGCATACTAAAGTGAATCCCACTGTTTAGTAAACGCCTCCTCTCACGAATAAGGTTAAGAGAGAGTGAGCCATACTCCACCACGCGGGTCCAGCGGATTAGTGGGGGCAAATTATTGATCAAATGGTTTTCCGGGATTTTTGAATTTTTCCACATAGACACATTTCTCAGCATCATCAGTTCCATCCGAACGCGATTCAATTTAGTTAAGTACAAGTGAATATGTTTGAAACCCAAATTTCAAGCTAAACAATGGCCTACATTAAAGCCATCAAGAGGCGGATATCGAAAGCGCCGGGTACGGATATATAAATTCTCCCTCACCTAACATAGATAACCCGTTGGCAAACATAAATCTAGGATAAATAATCTTAGTTATTAGTGCGGTGGCGGGTTTGTATGAAAGGATTTACCCTGTTTCAGGAAGAGGTTAAATTGGAGGTTATTTAAAATTTAATGAGATCGGTTTGCCGTGGATTCTAGCTTTGCATCCACCCTCAATTATTTATTACATGATTAATACTATCACATTCAGCAGTTTGTTACTATTACTAGTTACTTTGTAACAAATACATCCCCATCAAACAAAGAGCAAACCCATCATTAATTTAAAAAATAATCTCTTTCTTACAAAACGATAAATTTATCACCCTTTATTTACCTACCTCCAGAGGGTACGCGCAAAAATTTTCCTAGTGAAGCTTGCCACAGCGTTGTTATGGCTTCGTTCAGCGCACTTCGTATTCGACGTTGCTATCTGGAGCGAGTGGCAGAAATTAAGCAAGTGCATTGCTTTCAATGCGCCAAAGTGTCGGTACTTATCTCTGTACCTAACGCCAAAGTACCTAGTATAGTGCTTGGCTTTGAATAACACCAACCTAGACAACTGACTTAGTATGGGCCTAATCTCATCAATTATCTCTAATGCACCGGTGAGAGTCACTGTATCCAACCCGTTTCCATGTGATGTCCACCACTAACTCAAACGGGTGTTGTCAGAGGTGACTAAATCCTTCAGGCATGATCAGGCATCTTACACAAATTGGTAAGATTGGACATCAATCCCAATCGCTGCCTGTTATCGGATGCATCTGACCCCACCTCAGATCGTACTGGTCTCCCTTTCTGTTCTATACGGAAAGCGAGTGGGATGAAGGCAGCGCAGGACCGGTCGTTGTGGCGATCCTTGGGGGAGGCCTATGTCCAGCAGTGGACGTCCATCGGATGATATGATGATGATGGTGACTCATTCTCTTCAAACATTCTGTGTAACTGTATCCTTTTGCAAGTAAGCAATAGCTGCAATCAGATTCGGCTGTAAGAAATCATTATCATTATGTTTGCTCAAATAATTACAAACCAAGCCACAGTAAGAATCCGTCTTGGGCTGACATAACCTCAGGGTTAAAAGCTCCAAAAAGAAGGAATAAAAAAAAAAAGAATCCGTCTTAAAACATTTTTGAAAAAAAACTTAAGACTCGACTTGAACCTGCAACATGAAAATCCAGGCCTTTCTTTCGTCCAATTAAGGTACTAACACTCCATCGATACCTTAAGAATAGTTCAACCTCCTAAACAGTCAGTCAGTCAGTCAGTCAGTTCAGTCTTCCTAAATTCTGCAATCTTTAATTTGATTTCAAACACTACAACTTTGCTATAAACATGTTAATAGACAATAATTTTTGGTTACTATACCGTAGTATTTGCACAAAAAATTCTGATAGTCCCCTAAAGTCTAAAATTCTACGCTCAAATAATATAAAATAGCCAAAGAAACTGATCTTTTATCAAGCTAGTGACATAATACACCATATTAGGAAACATACATCGATACAGAAACTAGGCACATGATAAATTACTGTAACCCTATCGCCATGTTCCATACATAGCTCAAATCGTACAAGACACCAACTTACAGCAGGCGTAGAAGCAAATTGCTTGTAATAATGTTACTACTCCATTGCCCCTATCATTTTATACTAATGGTTGTACATAGTAATGGAACCATGCATCCAATACATAACCACAGAGTAAAGTATCACGTCAGTTGTTAAGAAAATGAACACCATTTTGATATTCTTTAAAATAATTATTACATATTCCTATGTCTTTCACAGCGTCATAAAAATTAAATATTGAGTGCGAGAGAACTCGGGGAGAATAATTTAGTCACTCGTTGTGAATCATTTTAGATGCGAACGAAAAGGTCATCGGCTGCAATATTAATTTTTGCTTTTTTAGTTTTGTTGAAGGCGGTTTTAATTTTTTCGTAAAATTTTGTTTTGGTAGAATATTATTTTGTTGATTAGAGTCAAATAATCTATGTTTTCTTAAACTTAAATTATAACAACAACACAACCATATTAATATCGTTACCTATTTGTTTCGTTCGTTCCGTGATTGTTTCAAAATACAAACCAAGTCAGAAATAACACAAAATTCACTTCAAAATTATAGCGGTTGGTACCATCACTTCAGGACCAGGTAGATATTCTAAAACAGCACGGACACTGATACTGTTAAGTAACTGATACATGAAATGTAAGTACTTATCTACTAATAATTAAACTATTTTTACCTATGCCAACTTTACTGAAGCCACAGTATCTGAACTAGCACCTATACAAGCCCGGTAAATGTCTACCAAGGCACACATACACGGGCATAATTTCCGATAGAGCGCCCGCGAATTGATGTTGAATTTCTCCTTTTTTTATTCGTATCGACATTTTGCTATGTCTCGGGCTTATTCGTGGTTCTTTTAGGGTGTGAATACAACTTTTTTTACATTATCCAATTGATGAACATCTTTGTTTCTGATGGGGTTAGGTTTCTGGCTGTCATTGTCTGTAAAAGTTTGTTTTCTCTGTTCATAGTTATGTACGGGTAGTGCTAGTATTTATTATGTGGTTATGTCGAGTACTACAGCGGCAGTTTCCGTTACAAAACAGTTTGGTATAATACGATCAGGAAAATAATACACTCGTCAATCTTCGTTTTTGCAGAGCAGAGCCGAGTCCCATACAAAACCCGAAGTCATTAAGTAATCGTAAAAGTCATTCATGCACGGTAGTCAAATGGTGCAAAATCGGGTGCTACTAAATCTTTCTCTATCTCGCTCCAAGTTGAATAGCAAACTAAAGGACGCTTGGGCGGCGAAAAGGGCATAATAACAATTAAGCAAAAGCGGCAAAGGATTTAAGGTGCGCAAAGGTGACAGGCACATCCTGACTGGTCAATATAAATTCGCGCGATGTTAAAATTTTTCAACTGCGCTGGTAAGATCGCCGGTACTAATTGATTGTTTACGCAGGACATAATTTAAGTACGTAAGTGTAAGTGAGATAAACGCATGTGAATAGTTATTGATGTACAGAAAGATTCTGCATCGGGTCGATGTAGGCTACTTTACGAGATGTTGATAACGCATGAAGGGATGTGTCGCATCTTACGACTTCCGTCTGAATTATAACAATAAATATGAACAAAGTCAAAACTCTAGAATAAAAGTTGTACCGCTTATCTACAGATTATAAACATTGTTATTCGAATTTATTTAAAACTAGCTGTGCCCGCGACTTCGTACGCGCAGACCACTGAAATAATGTAAAGAAAAAAGAAATAAAAAGAAAGAGAATGAAAAAAGAAAGATATACAGAAAAAGGAATTCACTGGATAAATTATTGCCATCAAATTAAGATATAAAGTAGAATCTCTTTATAAATTTTTCAAAACATCATCTAAATTGCTTGATAAGTAGGTACCTACTTTTTTCGGGCATAGGCCCACCACACTTTCCCACCGCTGCCGCTGTAACTCCTGTAAACCAGGATCAACAGCGGCCACTATTCACAACACTGGACAATGAAGTCCAGCGAGCCCGGGGGATGACTCTAAGCTGTCTTGGAACCCGCAATGAATTAATCAAAGAAGATGGGCGTCAAGAGTAGGAAAAAGAAATATCCGACTTCCTCCTATTGCAAACGGGAGATAGCAATAAAAAAAAATTTAAAATCATCAGAACCATTTATGAATTGGTAATAATATTTACACTAACGATATGTCAGAACATCGTCATGTCTCACCTAAGTGTCTCACATGGCAAAGTTTCTTCTTAACCCTACAAATTAACAATTATTAGAAACCTGTAGATTCTCAAAGCACACCTCACCACACAGAAAGTTACTCAATACATAGTTTATGTTGACATTACCTCCAAATGATCTGGACTGAGAAATTAGAACCCGGAGGTTGGTCTTTGCTTGATGCCAACAATGCTAATTCGTAGTCAAAAAACCGGCCACGCGTGTTGGGCCTCGCGCAGTGTAGGGTTCCGTATAGTTGCCCGTTACAGTATATGGATTAAGAACTTAAAAGGGTGCTTTTTGTCTTACACTACCATACCGTTATACTATTGCCGTGAATTTTTTCACATCTCCAACCACAACCGTTTAGTTGGGAGAAGGTGGGGGGGGGGACACTTGATAACGGACCCCAAAATCGAAAAATACTTCTACTTACTAATTTAATACTTTTACTGTTTCGATACCTTTTAATTTGATTTAATTAATTTAAATGACTTTCCCACGCCCACAATATTTTTAAACGACCTATTCAACGATACCACATCATGCGATAAGAGAGAAAAAAGATTTCATCCCCACTTCAAGTCTAGGGGAGGTCTTCTACTCTAAAAACAATATTTTTTAAGAATTTATTTACCACTTTGTCGGCTTTATTAGTATGTATACCCATGCCAAATTACAGTTTTTTAGTACTAAACATCTATGAGCTAAGCTGCAAACAGACAGATGGACAGACGGATGGACATGGCGAAACTATAAGGGTTCCTTGTTGACTACGCGGAACACTAAAAAATTTTCAATTGCTGGCATTTTGCAAATAATTTTTTATTGAATTTGGGGATCTAACTCCTCGGTTCTAATGCTGAATTGGTACTAACTAACCGATTGCGATATAATAACGCCTATAATTATGTTAGTCCACGCTTTTGTGAAAACCTTATTCAAATCGGTTTAGAAGTTTTTAAGTGATGCGTGTATCAAATTCAGTTGTGCCCGCGACTTTGTATTTAAATACTCATAACTGTTAATTGAATGTACCGATTGCGAGGAAATAAAGCTTATATGCTAACTCAAATTAAGCCCTACGTTTTTGTGAAAATTTCATTTAAATCGGTTTCGTAGTTTTTAAGTGATGCGTACCATACAATTCAGGGGTGCTCGCGACTTTGTCTTTAAATACTCCTAACTTTAAATCGAATGAACCGATTGCGATGAAATAAAGCCTAAATGTTTATACAAACTATGCTCCATGTTTTTTGTGAATACATCATTCAAATTGGTTTCGTAATTTTTAAGTTAAGCGTGCATTAAATTCAGTGGCGCTCGCAACTTTTTCTTTAAATACTCATAACTTTTGATTGAATAAACCGATTGCGATGAAATATAGCCTATAACTTGACCCCAGCCATGACCTATACTTTAGTGAAAACCCCATCCAAATCGGTTCAGTCGTTTTCAAGTGATGCGCGAACAAACAAACATATAAACAGATAAACAGACAAACAGACAAACAGACAAAAATTCTAAAAATGGTCGTAATGTATTCCATTACGTATCCTGAACACCCCAAATTAATTTAATTGCAAATATCTTCAATGTACATCATCGGCAAGTTTAGAATTTTATTATATGTATAGATATATTATTTTAGTCACACTTGGAGCTTTTTATTTTTGTTACAAAAGAAAGAATATCCCTTCCGTCAAAAGGAAATGGTATCCAATTTCCCATACAGTAGTTTAGGGACGTAAATTTAATTTTGTAAATGTGATGCTGACGCTGCTAGCGAGAACCTTTCTTTTACTAAATTAAATAATCCCCCGTCCTACGGTATCCTATTCAAATGGTTTTCCTTTAAAGATAAAAGCCTATTCCCTCAATTTTAAGACGATGAATTCTGTAAGTACTATAAAAGAGTTTCTTAATACTAAAGTATGACCGAGAAATCCGTTATATATTTTCCTCGGCTCTACCACAATGCCTCAAAACGAAGGTGTTCAATCAGTGCGTCCTGCCAGTAATGACCTATGGTGCGGAAACATGGACCCTGACGATAGGACTAGTTCATCAATTCAGGGTCTCTCAGCGAGCTATGGAGAGTACCGAGAGCTACCTATTCATATTCACCATACCTACAATTGTATTTACCCCTTGCGGGGTTTGAAACTGCTACACTCGGCTCAGCAAGCAGGTTCAAAACCAACTGAACGATGTGGTCATTTTATGCTTATGCTATGGTAATCTCTTCATAGGCACACCTACTTACGCTAGAAGTGGGAACTCTTGGGGACTATACACAGCGATTAATCAATTTAATTTAAGTTAGTGGAATTTAACAAAGGGAACAATAATAGTCAGAAATGCTAGTAAATAGCATTAACTCGATGTGAAGTTATCACGCCGACTTAGTAGGAAATTTCTGTTACTAAATGACGTTTAGACAAATCGACTTATGAACTTTGTGATACAGAAGTAATAGTATTTTCGAAGACTTCAAGTTGGTTTATATCCATGCTTAAAGTAAACCTAATAAAGGAAAAATTCACTATCATAAGGTTGTACGTATTATGGCAATGTGTTTTTTTCAGCTGGCTCAGGTGCAGAACGTCCCCTTAGCAAAATGTCCACCGGTAGCAAAATTTCTTCTACTCAAAATGTCATTTGTTGAGTGTAATAAAAGAAAGTGCCTTAACTTAACAATAATTTTGCTTCTAATTCTGTTCATGTAAACATGGTAATATTGACATTTATCAAAAGCATATTTTTGAAAGAGCCGTCCGCTAAGTTATACAAAAATTCGTATTAATTACGAAAAAGACAACTATCGCGATATCCCCGCTGTTTTTATCAAAAACATGAACTATGTTTCACCCATTTAGGTCTTATAATATCATGTAGGATAATCATTGCTCATCTTGCCAAGTGTAAATTATGAAAATAAAGTCCTCCAAACCAGTCTTCCCTATTTTTTTACGTGCACGCTGTAGAGCGCGTAAAAAAATAGGGATTTAAAATACTGAGTGAGTCTCTATGTCAAAGTGACACGCATTCCAACAACTAAACGTCAAAATCGGAAGAACATTTCATAGCGTAACTAGACGTCACAGATTTCCGGTTTGTAAGAGCTTTATGTCAACTGCAGATAGAGCTCTATCTTTTGGTTCTTTTGCCTTTTATTGATTTATAATCTTCATTTTATTCCCCGTGTGGATCCGGAAGACAATACATTTCCTTCTGTGGGTCTCACGTGTGAACAACACAACTAAGGGATATATTTGTTAAACATGTATAATATGCAGTCCAATAAAACTATTAGGTATATTTGAAAAGGTAATAGGTATCCTGAACAATAAACATGCTAAATGCATAGTGTAATAAAAACTACTAGTGGTGAAGCTCAGCGGTCGCGACAAGTCAATCGAGAGCGGTGTGCGGGGACCGGGAGGAGCGCGTCCCGACCGTACCGACTTGCCTGCGCGCGGTACCAACTATGGGAATATAGACCCGTCGCAACTCCTGAGCTTCATCAATAGAAGCTATTATAACAGTCCACTAAAAGTGAACCATTCCATGCAATATTATAAGAAAAACCACATAATACGCAAAAAGACCAATATGCAGGACATAGAAATAGCAATTGTTTCAGATCGAATACATTTTATTCGCTTTGAAATAGGTATACAAAAGATGGTTAAATATAATATGTTGTGGGTACATGAATATTATGTGGTGTAGGTAGGATTTACGGTAATAAAGTCAGTTGTTGTCTTGCACTCGTGGACGTTTCATTTACAATCACTACATGGTGTCAGGTGTGAATAAAATACACAAATTATTAGTTACGGGAGTGTACGGGAGTGAATAAAGTGGAAATATTCATATATTTCGAAGTTTTGTGGATAAAAAGTGTAAATTGTGAAAAATATGGAACACGCGCGGCCGCCATCGGAATTGAACATGGACGGCGGACCGGTCAGCCGGGCTGACGCTTGGAAGCGGTGGAGGCAACAATTCATGCTGTTTATGAAGGCATCCGGGGTGAATTCTGAGTCTCCAGGGGTACAAGCGAGCCTGCTGGTCAATCTGATAGGTCCCGAAGGTTTCGACATATACCAAACTTTCACTTTTAATAAAGAAACCGACCGAACGAGTGGCGGTGGGAGAAGAGTGAGCGAGCGGCTTTTGAGAATCTTAAGAAGTGTGTGTGTACCGCGCCCGTGCTCGCGCTGTACGACGTGGCGCGGCCCGTGCTGCTGTCGGTGGACGCGTCGCGCGACGCGCTGGGCGCCGTGCTGATGCAAGATGGCCGCGTCGTCGAGTATGCCTCGCGCACCCTCACCGACACCCAGCGCCGGTATGCGCAGGTGGAAAAGGAACTACTAGCGATTGTATTTGCGTGCGAACGATTTCACCAGTATATTTTTGGGAAAGAGAAGATCACAGTCGAATCCGATCATAAGCCGTTAGAGAGCATTTTCAAAAAACCGCTCATGTCCGTCCCAGCACGCTTGCAGCGTATGATGTTAAGGATACAAGGTTACGACCTAATTGTTAGCTATAAGCCTGGCAAATATATGTACTTAGCTGATACTTTGTCTCGAGCGCCGCTGCCCGATCTATACACTGAGAGAAAACTTCATTTGTTATTACAAAAATTCACTAATTATTAAATAAATATTTGCTGATCCCACGACAACAAAAGTTTTGTAATAAGAAGGAGTCATTTTTAGTTATTGTATTTAGTAATTAGTGTAGTGAGCGTTTAGTAATTTTTAACGCACAATACTAATCCTCAAAACGATGACGTCATTATGACGTCACAGTTAAGACAAAGTGTTTTGTAATTTCTAAAATGAAACAGTAATCCTCCAAATTTTGATGTACAGAATATACAAACCGTTTTGTAAAAACATAGAGTCGTTCATTATCTACAAATAAAACGATAGCACTTACTAGTTGTCTTTAAACTGAATTTTAGAAACTACTTTACGATATCTACGATGTCTTACTTGATTTTACTAAACGATTATTTAAATGCAATTGAACATTTTGTAAATACTAGTTTGTATTTTATAATTACGAAACATAGTGCTTGTTCTTACTAAACAATTTAGTGTTTTTTAGAAAATGCAGTCTAATTTCTAGCTTGTACTTTTACAATTTCTAATGAGTTCCTACTTGATATTACTAAACAATGAGTAATTTTTACAAGATTGTAGCATTGTTACAACAAATCGTTATACTAGATATCACAACTTTCCCCTGTATTCTTTACAACATTATACAGGGTGTAACAAAACACCCTAGTAATACTTAAGGGGGTGCTTCAGACCATCAAAATGAACAACTTTTACTAAGGAGTCAACTTTTTTTTCGATTTCAAAGTGAAAGTTGTTCAGTTTAATGGTCTAAAGCACCCCCTTAAGTATTACTAGGGTGTTTTGTTACACCTTGTACATAACATGTACATGTTTCTACAGTACTTTTTCAGTTGCTAGCAAGAACGTATCAGTATTCAGGTTATTGCGTTCTTTCCTAGCTACTGAAAAACACCTCGTATAAAAGTGTATATACATATTATTATGTATATGCTGTAAAGAAATACAGAATAAAGAATACAGGAGAAAGTTGTGATACCTAGTAAAACAATTTGTTATAACAACTCCACTAAATAATGAGGTATAGGTAATTGTGTTCAAATGAAACTTAAAATAATAGTTAATGTAGTTTATTTTCATTTCAGTTTTTACAACAGATTACTATCTAAGTACCTACATAATTTAAAAGCCACAGCGATTTCTTTTTTTCCTTTAACGGCACGCTGAAAGTCCAGTACAGTAGTTGTGGCAGACTGGTGTTATTTAAAGCATCAGGCGCCGCGGGTTCTGAAAAAATAACGATTAAATAAATACATTAGATTTTAATCTAGATATTGATACTGATCATGATGTCTGGAAGTTACTAGATCAGTATAGCCAAAGATGGCATCCAACTCCAAAAAATGTAGGTATGCCAACCTACAGCTAGGTACTAAGTATTCAGAATCAATACGAACAAAGTAACGCCTAAAATTGACGCTCTTACTAGTAATCTCAGATAGATAATTAAAAATACATTGATCATAAAAATCTATTCTATTTAGGGAATATATGGGAAAGAACTCACATTTGGTGTTAAGTCCAGGGGTCTACGTTATTTAAATTGTCGATTGGTTGCTTCCAATTGGCTAGGTTAACTTTAAATCTAGCCTTGTCTCCAGGTACTAGTATAAGCTTGGATGTCTCATCATCTAATAGAAGCCTTAGTATCCCAGCATCTTCCTTGCCTTCTGCAATCATTAATAAATATGAAAGGGCGGTCAAGTGAATTTTTTAAACATTCATGTCAGGTTGAGAAGAAAATAGATATGACATGAAGGACATAGAAATATTTATATTTACTTATGCACTTTTGGCAGAAATGATATGGTTAGTAAGAGATAACATAGATCTTTTCCTTCCTTGATCTTGCCTATAAAGTTACATTAGTACGTACCTACCTATCACACTATAAATGAATAAATACACACACTTTACTTACCACAAAAAGCTCTGACATAAACATTTAGTCCCAAGTTTGTCAGTAAATCGCTAGTGAGCTGATCCATGTCCGTTTCCAGATTCATCTGGCTGGAAACTTTAGTTGCCATCATCTTATTATATAATTTTTTAATATTTAGTTCAAGACAGTCAACGATTCCAAATTTAGGACACTTTATTTAATAAAATTAAACACTTCACTTCACTGTTACTGTTATGATCACTTTAGAGATGATAACGATTCGTCTAATCCGGCCGGGAGGTGAAAACGAAATGAAATTAATATGGCAATTCAGAAAGTCAGCAATCACAAATAGTTTTAAATATTACCAAACAGGTATTAAATTCAAAATTAGTTTGTTTAAAATCACAAAAATGGCTTATTGAAAGAAGAAAGGAGAAACTAGAAATGACAAAATTCCGTGCAGTTATTACGATGAAATGTTTGTAGTAAATATAACTAATCATAAGCTGGTTATAAAAGATAAGCGTCATAAAAAGAACTATGGGAACACTAGGAATTACAAAGGAGGTTGGTCAAAATTAATAAAAAATTGTTAATCGAAATAACAGGTAAACACTTGTTATTACAAACGAGTGTTTTAATTAACACGACGTTATTTATAGCAAAAACAAAGCAGTTGCAGAATTAACTATGCCTTTTGTTTCTCTACTTTTATTAAAACTGTCTATTAAAAATTACAATTGTGATTACTAATCATAGCTAATATGATTTTGGAAATAACTAAAGTAAAGTGAAACTTACACTATTTATGCAAGAATTACTTTATTATGTAATATTTTACTTTACTAAAACTAGTTTGTAGGGATTACATTTTAATAATACTAAACTATTGTAAAAAACTGCTTGTGCCAGTAATGACAGCAGAACTTTAGTATTCATAACTATAAATTAGTTTTTACGCCAGTAACAAAACGGTTTTTTAATTTCTGGATAAGTTTTTCTCTCAGTGTACAGCGATCGAATGAGTGATAGTGTTCTATATCAAGTACAAATGATAGTTAACAATTTACCAATATCATATAGTAAGTTAACATTAATAAAGAGAGAAACGAAAGGGGATACTGACTTTGCAAAATTATTAGAGTATATAAAAACAGAATGGCCTTCGCATAAACATGATGTTGTGGAAAGCTTAAGGATATACTGGTCTATAAAAGAACATTTATTTACCGTCGATGACGTAATATTCAAAGACGATTTGGTTGTCATTCCACCGAATTTAAGAAAACAAATGCTCGACATTGTTCACGAGGGTCATCAGGGTATAGACCGGTGCAAGCGACGCGCGAGACAGGTATTATATTGGCCTAATATGTCTCGTGATATCGAGCAGTATGTAAGACGGTGTGCTGTGTGCCAGGAGTGCTCAAATGCACCACCAAAAGAACCAATGATTCCTATAGAAATACCGTCTTTGCCGTCTTTGATCCGATTTATTTGAGTACCAAAGAAAATATTTCCTTCTTATCGTTGACTATTATTCAAATTATGTAGAAGTTGCACAATTGAATAACATAACTTCGAGCGCGATAATACGAAGTATGAAGGAAATATTTTCTAGACACGGAATACCGGAAATCGTTATCAGCGATAACGGTAGACAGTACAGTAGCCGCGAGTTTAAATCATTTGCTTCTGAATGGGGGTTCGAACATGTGACGTCATCACCAAACTATCCACAAGCAAATGGTAAAAGTGAACGTGCCGTACAATCTATAAAATCACTTCTTAGAAAATCAATGAGAAGCAATACAGATTATCAATTAGCACTACTAAATTACAGGAACACACCAAGAGATCATTTGAGCTCTCCTGCACAGCTTCTGATGGGTCGCAGATTGCGTTGTAAATTGCCAGTTAATCCACAGCTGTTAAAACCAGAGCCCATCGATCCAGCAGAATATTTAGTAATGTTAGAGAAACAAAAATATTCAAAAAATTGTTACGATAAGACATGTAAGCCCTTACCACGACTAAAGATGGGTGATAATGTGGTATGCATAGAGGGTAAAAAAAGAACCAGAGCAACTGTAGTAGACCGAGCGGACACTCCACGTTCGTATATTGTACAAAATAATAAAGGAGTCCGCTACAGGCGCAATAGGCGTCACTTAGTCAAATGTGAACCAGAACTTGGGCATGAAATAGATGATGACGACTTGTACAAGGAATGTGACGAGGAGGTGGAACACCAAGGTGAGGAAATATGCAGTGGCACTTATGATCGAGCAGGTACCTTCATAGAGCCCGAAATTATCACCGACGTGCCCATATCGCCGCCACGTCCATTGACACGCAGTCGTGCCAAAAGATTTAATGTAAAGATAGATTAGAATGCCTGAAATATGTTTTCATATGGGTTAACCTTACTTTTGTTTTTAATTATTATATGTATGCAACGATAGTATGTATGTATCATAAATTCATATCATAACTTTCATAATATGTACTTATGTAAAATTTCGGAAAAAGGAAGTGGATCAATGTGTTGTCTTTTGAAAAGGGGACATGTTGTGGGTACATGAATATTATGTGGTGTAGGTAGGATTTACGGTAATAAAGTCAGTTGTTGTCTTGCACTCGTGGACGTTTCATTTACAATCACTACATAATAAATAAGCTTCTTCTGTCCAGCTGAAGCAACAGCATATTACGCAATATGTAAAGAAAATAATATAACCACATGCTTAAGAATAAAAGTTAATAACCCAAAGAACTCCGCCGAGTGTAAATGCACCCAAACTGAAATATAGTGAAGATCCAGTGTCCCAGTTCTGAGAATAAGCTTCTTTGCAGTGACTCGTATTCAAGTCTTCAGGCATGTTTACTTTGCAATGTTTGCTACCAGACTTTTGTTCGACATGTATAATATAACGGTACTTTTCGTGGCTTATTTGCACGGATACTATTTACTAGTAGAATTTATTATTTGATGTTGTATTTTGGATTGTGATTTCGCATACATACACTGTACCATCTTATTATCTTCCAAAGAAACAACAACTTACCAACCAGCTTCGTCTCTAAGGGGTACTTATTTACTCATTTGTGTCTCTACCTCTACTAGGGTCTCTACTTAGGGTGTCTACTTAGGGTGTCTACCTTGACAGTTAATATTGCATGGGCGGTAGTTAAGGCGGTAGTCCACCAACGCACATTAAAAATGGCCGATTCGATATAAAAAATAAAAATTACTCTGACTCAAAAAGCTGGAATTGGGTCTGATTGGAATAATCTCAAAAATGTTAGGGAGTTTGTTAATTATCTTTACAATGTGAAAGACATAGTAAAGTTAATGTTCGTACAATCGTTTTTTTCATATTTATTTACTAAAGCCGCATGCTGACTTTTATTTTCACTGCTCTTGGAAACCGCCTCATTCAGCGACACTTAGCGGTCGCCGGGTGTCGCGGAGGGTCGCGTGACCGTCGCCCGACCGTAAAGTGTATGAGCGCGACGCTCTGCGACCCACAGCGACAGCAAAGTGTATCTCGTCTGTAAGAGCCCTAACAATTACGAAATATGATTTTGTGATGATAAGACAATACCACGTAATAGTTGTCAATTCATTTGATTGCCCTGGGTGTATTGAACGTATTGGTTCACCTACCTAAGTCACTCGGAGAACTCTCTCTTCGTGTACAGCCAACTGACGTTATGAAGCGTAATACAATATAATATCAAATTGAAAACTTTCACTTGTTACGGAATGTTAAGTTGTAGCCTGTAGAATTCCACTGCAGGACAAAGGCTCCTCAAGCCTCTCAAAAATAAGGGTTAGAGGCATACTCCACCACGCGGGTCCGGTGAGGGTTGGTAGAGGTAACTTGAACTCCCAAAATATGCCCTAAATGCAATAAAAAATCCAGTCTTTCTAGTAGTCTCACAGACTTATGTATTACAATAGAGTAGTCTCAGTGTAAACGCCCTCTATGTCAACAAATAAGGAACAAGTAGCCACATTTCCCGTGTACATTTTCCCGTGAAAAATAGGCGAGTAGTTTACCCAAACGTTTACCATTGTGGATGTGGTTCGGATCCGTGAAAAGAGCAGATGCTGACGATAGGTGGCGCTATTCATAAAAATAGTGTGTTGTAGTTAGTCTTTTGACATAATAACCAAAAGTTTTCTATTATTAACGCTGCACTGACAATCATTCTCTATAATCTGATGTTTAAAAAATCTAAAATAGACGAACATTCGTGTGAAGCAATTATAAAAGTTGTGAAAGGGAATCAAGTATTATGGCTGCACCGAGCCTATTTTGCTGCTTATTTTGATAAATAGATGCGTTGCCTGCGCTCCTGGCAACAAAAAAGCAAGGTAATTGCCCGGCTTTCACATAGTCACGCGCCGTCTAGTGTACGGGCTACACGTCACTATGTCGCGCCATTTTAAAGTGCAGTGATGTTAGTGTATAACGCGTCTATTTGTAAAATGTCATTGTTTCCAATCGTATTTTTTTTTATTTGATTTCAATTAAACAATAATTATTTCCAAAAAAGAAGAATGTCACATTGTATTCACTCCTGATTTTCAATTTATCGGATCACTCCGGATTTCTTTTTATAACGTTTGTAGTTATTATCTTTAAAACCGCCAAAAGTGGCCACTTTTGGCGGTTTTTACGATAATAGTTACAAGCATAAAACAAAATAATCCTTAATGTTTCGATAAAGCCTATCAGGACTACAATATGTGACATTCTTGTTTTTTTGGGAATGTTGTTTAACTGTTTAAAAATAAAAAAAATACGATTGGGGGCAGCACAAAAGGCTCGGTGCAGCCTTAATTATGTCAGGACTGTAGCATATCGCAATCTATTGTCTCTGGCTGCTCTGCAGGCCTAGACAAAGTGTCTTTCGATTAGCGTTAACACCAGTAGAAAAGATAAAACATTTATGGGACTGTAGAAAAGAACGAAATGGAAAAAGCCTAGACAACATGCAGTTTTTGACAGTTGCTGTCGACAGTGAGCATTTCGTTTTGAACGCTTTCTGCCTGGCGATCGACCAGACCATGTAGATAACGCTTGAAAATGGCTGGCGTCAGAAATTTGACAGCAATCTCAAATTAATTTTTTTTTTAAATCGTACACTATTTAACATATAAAGAAGAAAAAATAGTGAATGATTGAGTGAACTGGACGCTAACTATAGAGCAGATTCAGCTTTTAGCGATTGTTAATAATTTGTGGCATTGTCTAGCATTCTGTCGTTTTTCTATCGTCGGTATTTGTAGAATAAGAAGCGTGTGCACTTTGTCTAGGGGCACTGGTAGGTAATGAATAAAACACGACTATTTCGGAAGTATAAGTTATAATAAAAGTTCATATAATTAAACCATAGCATTAATTTTCAGTAGTTATACTAGCACAGTGTTCGAAATATATTTAATGATGTGAGCATTATTATGTTGTTTTAAATACAATAGGTTACAATACGTTTTGCTTTATCGAAAAATGATGATTCATGATTTTTATATTGACTATACTCCAATTCTTCCCCTTAATTGAAGTACATCCCATACATTTTAATGAAAATATTAAGTAAGTTTAAATACGCATTCCGTGACAATTTACAAATATAACTTGATTGACACTGCATTATTGTGCGTATATTGCGAAAAGTTTTGGTCGAAGCTTCGAATGTGCAATGAAAATTTTACTATTGTATTAAAACTATATAGACTTATGTGTAAATTTCCCCATTTTACACATTTTTTTAAAGATAATGTTAGATATCTATAAGAACTTCACGAAAACACTATAGTGAAAAAACTCTTAACCTCATTCTCTCTCTTAGAAACGATTTAAAAGAAAAGCTTGAACATACATTCCATAAATTAAAGCTAAGGTTGATAGTCTTAATTTTATAGAAAGCAGCATAGAAGCTCCTGTCGTCCTATATTATATCTTTCCTACTTCATTATTCAGATCACTCCCATATCAGGAGATGGTCCCCGTAAATAAATATCTAGGTCTACACTTACAACTTGTAAGCTAGTTAGAGGTCTAAGGCAGAATTCACAAAATCTAGCATTTACTCACAAGAAAATATTTTAAAAGAAGTTATATCTGAAATAATTTCTAAAATGAACTATCTATTTTTAATAATCGACCATTTAAAACCTAATTTTCTACAAAAAACTGCAAAAGCTTCAGTACTAACGCTAAAAAAGCTAAATTTTATCCTACAATCTAGACTTAAAACAATGAATCTCGTTGAAATGTGCTCTACGCCTTAAAATTTAAAACTGTGATAAGTATATTAATTTTTCAATAGCGAATGTGGGTATAAATAGTTTTGAAGTGAACTGCTTTTAATCTATTTTTTTCTAATATAATATTGTGATTTTAAATACTTTCTTTATTACTTTAAATATTTAGCTTACTCTGATAAATTTACTTGATGAGAGACAAACTTTAACGTTATGCGTTTGAATTAGAGGCACTTTTTAAGTGGCTGTTTTAATTTAATGACAGTTACAGTGCACATAATTTATTGCTATAAATATAAATTGTCTTACATTTTGATGAAAGCTTATTTTTATCTTATTTTAAGGTTAAACGACTGGTAAATTTTATCACAAACATTGTAAATATTTGGACTGAATATTTTTACAATACGTTATTTTTATATTTTATTTTATCTTTCGTTCGGCATGTGACATTGACTGCATCTTAAACACTTTGAAAGCATCTTTATTTATTATTTATAACTACTATAATATTTCCGTCTGTTTTTACAATGCCTCTCTTAATTACTTCAATTTCATCTCTCATCCATCATTTAATTACAAATTGTATGCTTTTCAAATTTCCATCGAATTATATTTTTCTTTATGAACAAATAAGTCCTGAGTTTTGTTGAAAATTCAGTACTTATTGTTTAAATAGTGTTTACGAGTCAGGAGGACGTATTTCTACGGTCACTGACGTAGGTCCAGGTGTGGTTGGGGACCGAAGAGTAGCTGATCTTAGTGATGTAGCTGATGTTCTTGAACCTCGACGTGATCCTGAAAATTTGCATTTGAATTATATGTTCATAAAAACTAGTCTCTAATTTAGAAGCAAGCATGATTTGCTGCCTTTTCGAAATGAATTTTGAGTGTTGCATTGGTCTAATTACGAAATTACCGTGATAGTGAATAATTGTTAACCATATAAAACATAACATTGCATTTCTTGCTATTTCTCAGTCATTTAAGAATTTTGTATGGCTGAAATGTTTAGGTATGATTTGATTTATTGATTTAATTTTGACAGATTTTGGCATCTCAAATCACACAAGACTTTTTTGAAATTCTTTTTGTCAGCTTTGAAATATTTTGTTTACTTTGGTAGCAACATCTATTCTTACTTGATTAATAACTCACTCAAATCATTTCAAACCAAACAAAATATGTTTCGTGTTTACAAATTTAATTTTATTGATTTCTTTTGTATATCCAATTCAATCTATTTCAATTTCATACATGTTATCTTTTTTTGACTACCATAATCATCGTATCAAATGCGTCTGTATTAAATGTATTGGTATTGTCTGTATTACTCAAATACAATAATATTTATATTATACGCATTCTATGTGACAGTTATAACATCACAATGATTTATATACGATATACCACAGAAGATAGATATACCACAGAACAAGAACAGTATATAGAACTGGTCAGATACACCGTTAGATACTAAAATCAGGTTGAATTACAATATTACACACAACAATTCTACACACAAATTAACTACTGTATTTACTTTTATTTACGGTTCATTTTTCATGCTGTGGATAGTCAAAGTATGCACATAATTTGCACTCGTCAGTGGCGCGTGGAATCTGCTTTCAAGTCTACCTTTTATACCTCTGTTCTGTGGTTGTGACCTATAAGGTTAAAACAAGTCTGATCAATGATTTGTTACTTATCTCATAGACTCCACTGTTATGAGAGGAATGAAAATAAAAAAATAAAGAAAACGAAAAATATGTAAAATTAATATAGGTACCTATTTAGTTATACATTTTGATTATACAAAATGTTAATGAATTAACGCAAAACTGGAAAGTAGTTTGTTTAGAATCGAGAGAAAAATCGAATGATCATGGTTTCAACATAGGTTTTTTTTTCAAATTATTTAATAATTTGTTTGTAAAATTTAAAATTTACTGAACATTATGTCAACCCACCCCACGGGCACACTCACCCTACATACTACCAAAACAAGATTATTAAAATGTATCCATGAGTATGTTAGCGCTTTCATTCATTGCTGAAATGATAACAAATCATTTTTGCCTCAAAACTTAAAATGCGAATAACATTTTGTTATAAATCAGTTGCGCGAATTCATTAACACGTTGTATTATTTGTAATATTTATTACAATCATTACAATTGTCATTGTCATTGTCATTGTCTAACCCAACTGGCACAGCAAACGTGAATTTTACTTGCCGTACATGCGGCCGTACCTGTCGCTCTCGTATCGGGCTTTTTAGTCACGAGCGTAAGTGCCGCCAAGACGCTGCTTAAATCATCTTTTATAGATGGAAAGGCCAATGATGATGATGATGATGATGACAATTGTCAGTATATGAATTATATTGGAGTCAGAACATTTGACTGTATAATACCATAATTCATAGGCACTTGTTTTAGTAGTTTGATAAAATTTCATATAGGTACTACAAATCACATACGAGTGAAAAGCTAAGAAAATTTATATTGAATATCATATCAATATCATACTTTATCATACAATAAACGTAGATTGTGTGGAAAAATTAAACGAAAACTGATGTTATTATGAATGATAATTAGTATTAAAAAGAACAAAGGACATCACTTTATAACATTAGTTGGTGACACAAACTAAGGTCAGGTAGATTTCAAAGATAACCCGTATTAATATAACAGTGTATCCCTGATTAAACTATTTACTGTGTAAATAAAGATAAATTAGTATCGTTGAAAAGATTTGAGTGAAATGAGAAGCATTCTAAAAGGCAGGCTGTTGACATCCAAAAATCACAAAAAGCGTAACTAGTGTTTAATCTAAAAATAAATACTTGAACAAATTGTTATAACGACATCGATTTGTTCAAATATTTATCCAAAAAGTATCACTAGTGTTTGATCTACAAACTTGAACGAAACCAGTTTATTAGCAAACACTCTATCAAAACTCATAGGCTTTTATCAGACAATGAACAATAGAAATAAACAATGTCCATAATCTTACATACGCTCAGTTACTTTAACTTACTCCTGTTTACTCTCAAAAACCTGGAAAATAAAGGTTTTCCAGTTGATCATTGAAATCCACTTAAAGCATGCAGATAACTGGTTTTTGTAGTACATTTCTGTGCCTGTAGTGAAAAAGGGTACAAGTTGAATTATATCCAATTATTGTAATTGTACCCTTTTTCACAAGAGGTACATAATTATTCTAACATGATTGTTGAAATGTATCAGTGGCTCATCAATTCTACGTGATATCGAACAGAGTATTAAGTTTTCTAATTTGAGAAAACTGTTACCTGCTTAAATCGTTTTTGAACATTTTCTCGATGCATGCATAAAATCTAGTCTATAGTCTTCCACTGCCTATTACAGTATCCTTCGAATTATTTGTGTAGTTGTAATGAATGGGGTAGATGATGCGATCTTTTTTAAAATTTTAATTTTGTTACTGATACAGCTCAATTTCTTCTTTCTAATGTAGAAGATAGCAACGTGCACCTGGGACCTGCATTCGCTGAATATAGCAGTCATTATTAAATTCGGATCAAATGTTTCATTCAATTTACTTCGTCATTTCAAGCATTAAATAAAACAATTAAAAGTATTTATAAATTAATTAAGGAAAACTTCTTTAACAAAACATAATTAATAACTCGACGCGGTTAACTTTAATAGAGATTTCTTCGTATATTTTAGTCGGCTATAATTTGGATAGCTAAGCATGCAATCTTTGATGTCCAATAATGAAAGTTCTTTAATTTTCCATTTAACCAATGTTTTATAATGAGCGAAATTGTGTCTTCTGAAAACTAATTTCAACAGTAACTTCTAGCATGCATCTACCTCATCCACTCTATTTGTGTGAAAGAAAACAAAGCAAAATTATAATTATTAAAATTAACCTGAGGGTTTTCGGTGTAACTGATGACTTTGGTGATGTTGTGCTGTAGGTAGATGAAATGGATGTTAACATTTATAGTGAACATTTAGTGTTTGGAAATGAATAGGTTAGTTTAAGTGATGTACCGGTTAAAATAAGATTAAGTAAGAGTGTTCTACCATACTGTCATAGTTTAACAAATAAGTAAGAACAATATTGACTTTTCGAACGCCAATTCTTAGATGCAAACCAGGATTAAAAGGTATTGATTGAAGAAGGACCATTTTACGATGGTGAAAGAATTTTCAACGATGAAGAAAACTGACTCATTTTCCAAGAATACGTTATTTTTATGCACTATAAATATAAAACATTTAAAATGTTATTACGATTACAATGGATGTAACGGTACTGTAAGTTAACTGTAAAATATTATAAATATATTCAAAGAAATTCTCGAACTTAACGATGATGGAGTAAAAAATAGAATAGATATAATTTAGACGCAATTTATGGCAGGAATTTAATAGTATACAGACAATTTGAATCAATTTAGGATTAACATAACAAATACTAAGAGTCATAAAAAAGTTAAGTATGATGATGAGGTAAATACGAGAATCCAAAGACCCAGAATGCGTTACTTCAACTTTGAGGATTGCATTTTCAAATGACAACGACACAATACAAGTTATAGATGATGTGACATTTCTTTAAAAGTATGCAACCGGTACACCACAGATAAATAGTAAAATAGAGCAAAGATAGCTAAAACAACACTGTTATTATAGCGAGATAGAAAAAGGAGTATATTATAGAGTAAAGGGTCAGCTTAGAATATAGCTAGAAAGATTTCATCATTTGTCATTTACTTAAATTCTAATGCAACATTAAATTGATTGTCTAATTTCAATTGTTATCGATGTTTACTAATCTGAATCCTCTAAGTTTACTAACAATTTAAATTTATATTATTTTGTTTGATTGAATTCAAATATTCTACTGGGTTCACAAAATGTAAATCCCATTGTAATGATCACCTTCGGACGTGTCGATGCCATATTATTATGTCTTTGAGTAAAATTTAGCATCGTTATTATAATTATAATTTACGTTATTCAGTTTGACGGTGAGCTTCGGTAAGAACTTGTTGATCATATCTTTATCTGAATGTGTATAATAGGCTGTGCATCTTTAGCGTTTGTATGACGAACGCCTGCTTGCTGTTTTAGTAAGAAAACGTAATAAGCATCAGTCGAGCCATATTCTGAGCCTAAAGCTTGTGTAGAAAGGGCAAGAATGTAAAGATACACAAAGTTACATTTGAGAGAATCTAACCACAGAGATAGAAAAGATTGGTTATTCTTTCTTTAAATGTCTTACCACTTGGTGAATGAGGTCTAAGCTCTTGTTGACTCGCTTGTCTTGACGGTGGACGCATGCTGACATGGGAACCACGGCGATCCTGGAAATATAAATCGTTATCATCATCAATGCCTGGGTCTTCTCATTGGGCGATGTCCGAACGGCCCACAATATTCCCATACTCAAAGACGTATCAGAGGTGAATTACGTTCTTTACTCTTGGCAAGACCTAATTTGGATCCCTGAGCAATAGCACAGTAAGTACCTTAGTAATGAACATTAATAGCACATTATAGTCAACCGCTACCTATTTATAAAAAAAAGACAGACCACCCCAACTGTCGCAATTCATGGTGTTACAGTGGCCAACTTCTTTTGAGGAATCAATTTCTCAGGTGTAGTACAAATTATGTGTGTCTATTTAAATAAACACAAGACTAAAGTTTTATGCCACTTTGTTAATAATTTTATTTAATGTTACTATTTTATGGATCTGTCGCAATAAAGATTTAAATCTAGACCAAAGTCGAGAAATGGGCATACCCAGAAAATAATGGAGCGATTTTTTAATTTGGTTTTATGAAACTGACTTGCTTATTACTAGGGATACAGATAGTTAGAAAAGCCTGAATTACTTAAAAAGACTTACAAAATCATTGACGTAGTGAGAAACGATGCTGTAACTATAATTTTGCGTGTAGATGTATTTAGACATTTTCTTACAAATTACAAAGTAAACCCACAAACTTTATAATAATAAAACTGGTCAAGTGCGAGTCGGGCTACTCGCGCACCGAGGGTTCCGTACCACACCGTACTTTTTTTGTCCGGGAGCTTTAGCGCGAGACCTGGCCACACTAGGCCGGTTTTTAGTATTTGTTGTTATTCTGTAAAGTTTGCTCTATAATTACACTAAGTTTGACGCTTGTGTGTATTACCGTTTTTACGATAGAGCGTGAAGAAAAAACGTTGATAAAAACTAGTTTCTTGTTGAGAACCCCCCTTAATTTTTAACTTTTTGAAATTTTTATTATTTTTTACTATCCGCCGTAATAACGCATAACCTGAGAAAATTTCAACTATCTAGCTATTACGGTTCAAAAGTTACAGCCCTAAATAGGTAGGACAGACGGACGGACGGACAACGTAGGCTTAGTAATAGGGTCCCGTTTTCACTCTTTGGGTACGGAACCCTAAAAACCCTCTTTTATGTACCCGCGTAAACACTGTTTTTCCAATGATTACCGGTATTACAAATTCAATTACAACTCGTAACAAAGCAAAACTCCCAAGAAGCTAAAAGGGTTGTTTGTTGAGGAAGAAAAGGAAACACTGCAAGACAAACTTGGAAAACAAAGTTCAAACACTCAACAGATAATAGATTGCTAATATTATTCTAAAACTTGGTTCAGTTATTCAGGTATTAAACTTTTCCAGCAGTATAATTCATTTCATTCTGTTAGAACTTTTGCGCAGTTTCTGAATCATGAAGTTTCGTTTGAAAATATACGCGTCAGTTGCCAGCGAAAAATATAGCTAGCGCAAAAGTAAGAAACTGTCCATTGACGCGAGCTGGCGGCTGGCGGAGCGGGGAAGCGGAGTTTTATTAACCAATCAGGATTGCATAAGGGTATTCTACCGTTGGCGCGCTCCATACAAACGTAGTATGGTGATATTTTCAATACTATCCAATTAAAGTCAATGAAATTTTTCAAAAACAATCTAGTAACTAATTTCTATGTCGGTATGAAGTCAGATTTTCGATAAAATTTATAGTTTTAAAGTTACAGTGCCACAAATATTTCCATACAAATCTTAAATTAATCCTAGCATTGAAACTGTATATTTTAACGAAAATCTGACTTCATACCGACATAGAGATTAGTTACTTGATTGTTTTTGAAAAATTTCATTGACTTTAATTAGATAGTATTGAAAATATCACCATACTACGTTTGTATGGAGCGCGCCAACGGTAGAATAGCCATAAAATCTCGGCCGAGATTCGAGCTCCTGATTGGTTAATATTTTCCTCGCTACAGCGCTCCGCCAGCCAGCTCGCGTCAATGGACAGGCAGCCTATTATTTCATTTTATAAGGGTTTCGTAACCAAAGGGTGTCAACTGGACCCCATTTATAAGCTTCCCTATTCGTATGTATGTCTGTCTCACCTATAAATGGGTGTATATTTTAAATTATTTTTATTTATTTATAATAGCTAAACGGAAATAAAATTTCACAGAATATAACGCATAATATTAATTAAATGAATGTTTCAAGTTCAACCATCTAGCTATTATGGCGGATTTGCTAACAAATGTGGAGGAAGCTAGAGAGGTGTGTCAGGATCGTAGAACGTGGCGTTCCGTGGTCTCTGCCTACCCCAGTGGGAGACAGGCGTGAAAATATGTATGTATGTAGGTATGCTAAAAAATAAAAAAATCTGGCCAAGTGCCAGTCGGACTCGCGCACGGAGGGTTCCGTACCCACATACAACATAATCAAAAAATTGTGCTTGCACCAGGATCTTTAGTGCAAGCCCTGTCGGGCTTGACGGGCACACTTGACTAGTTTTAATTTGTATGTGCTCATCCTCGCTGCTTGCCAGCCCATGTATTTAGCTCACCTGTGCATGAAGCTTCGAGTCTTTCAGCAGCGAGACGTTCATCAGTCGAGGATTGGGAGTGTTGAAAATAGTCCGGTTCTCCTTCCACCTGGCCCTGGAATTACATAAAAAAATTATTAACCATTGATTTTGGAGAATATTTATTTTCTCAGTAGAGTTATAAAATTTATTAGAAGGAAGTTTTTGTTTTATAACTACTCTAGCAAATCAAGAACGGAATTATAATAGTGAAGAATATTCAAATAAACACCTTTACAAAGTTCTTTATATTGTCTGCACGAATTAATGATGGCAATGTCACTAATGTGTGTTTGTATTTGTTTGTTGTGTGTATTGTGTGTGTGTTTTATTTTATTTTTCGATCGTGGTAGATGCGAGTTCTTTATATTTTTTTATCATAGCCTGATTGTATGACAATCTAACTTTCCTTCCACCCCACTATTCCCTGTGTCAATATCATTAACGGTGACTACTATGCATTTTTATAATTTTCAATCTCATCCACTATCTGGTAAAGGTTTTGATTTATATTTATACTTTGCTTGGAAAATATAAACATGAAACAAAACTTAATTTTCCTTCGTGAAATGATTGTATCATGAGAGAATTACCTATTATCTAAATAAGTCCTTTCATCCCAACTTGAGAGACAGCCTCGTTAACGGTTATCTCTACCTTACTGCCCCTTATTAAATATACTGTATCAAACTTTACGGTAAAATTATCTCATCTGCTATTTGGTAAAGTTTTTGTTTCATTTTTATAATTATTTTGCTTGGTATAAATAATGAACTTTAAATTAATTTTCCTTCATGAAATGATCGTATCATGAGTACGGTTATTCAATAAACCCTTTAATCTCAACTTTAGAGACAGTCTCATTAAAAGTTGTCTCTACCTTACTGCCACTTATTAAGAGGGGGTCATACCTATTTTGTATGTTTTCGAACCGATTTTTGATAACCAAATTATTACATTTAACATATTATATTATAGTTCACATAACAGTGTTCTTTCTGCAGGGCATCTAACCGTTGAAAACACGATTCTATTAAATTTTCTCGATAGAAAAGAGGAGCAAAGTAAGCTCGATTTCAGATTTATAACCAGTTTTACAAGAATCACCCTACACCATTTCTTCTGAGTATACCATCATTTGAAAGGTAAATAATTAAAGCAGGGCTTCTACCCGATGGATTTTTCCCCAAACACCCAAGAAAAAAGATATTGATGAAAAATACGGTTTTTTTGCGATCTTACTTTCAATTGAAGCGGGATGGCTTGCAAAAGTTTGCTTGTTAGAAAGAGAGGCTTGCTCTACTAATACCCAGCCATCAAACTTTATGATTAAGTAAAGGAATCTCAGAAACAAGGTTGATAACGATTATCTAGCAATAGTGACCCGCCCTAGCTTCGCTCGGGTTTGATGTATATAATATACAGGGTGTACAATAAAATGGGACAGCATCTTAAAGGGGTGCTTCAGACCATCAAACTGAACAACTTTCTCTATGGGACCAATATCGAAATCGCGAAAAAAAATTCCGCTCTCCCATACAAAACTGCAAACATAACTCGACTGAAATGTATGGGACAGCAGATTTTTTTTTCGCGATTTCGATATTGGTTCCATAGAGAAAGTTGTTCAGTTTGATGGTCTGAAGCACCTCTTTAAGTAGCTGTCCCATTTTATTGTACACCCTGTATATATTTAAGTAAATACCTTATACTTTGACGACCCGGTTGGTGTAATGGTTACCACGCCGGACTGCCAAACCAGGGTCCTGGGTTCGAATCCCGGTTCGGTCATGGATGTTATATGTTTGTGCCGTTGTTGTATGGTTCCCATAACAAAAAGCCTAGTGCTTACTTGGGATCATTACAATGTATGTGCCTGTGAGCATTATTTATTTATTTATTTATACATAAACCTTTCAGAAGAAATTCTCTAAATGACAATGAAAGCGTAAAATCTGTTGCGTGGTTTAGAAGCTTAATTATATTCTATTCATTTCTCGTTAGGTTTATATTTATAATATTACTAGCTGTGCCCGGCGTGCGTTGCAACGCCCTTTTTTCCCGACACACACTTGACAGATTTTTTTTTTTTGCTTTACGACCTATTCTCAGACCTACTGAATATACACACAAAATTGTTCAATAAGGAATTTTCTTTTCAAATTCACACACCGGATAAGATATTTTTATATACTAGGAATAATAGAGTGAACTAAAAATTCAAAGTCAGCTTCATTAAAAAAGCCAAAAAGTACAATCAAAAGCAAATGTGAAATAAGCGTAGCCTGTATTTCCACTATACATACGTAATGTATTTTTGAAATGCATCGTTTCTGGTATCTGTCGGTGTTTGTGTGTTCATTGAAGCAGTAAATTATAGAAAGCTATGTACTTGAAACGCACACCAAAGTTACATGAAAAAGGATAGACAACCTGAAATCGAATGTCATACCTGCTAAACAGACGCAGCACGACGCAAATGATGATAAACATAAGTGCCATTACGACAAGGATCCCAATCATCGCTGGGTCTAATGTCTTCAATGACTCCTCCTCCACCTTTTCCGCTGAAAAATATACACAAGCCGCATATCAAGTAGGCAGTTTTTCCACAAGAAAACAGGACATGACGTATCCATACCAATGAATGTTACTAACTTACAATACATTTACAGGATGTAAAGAAAAGTATCATTCATAAAATCGGTCAAGTGCGAGTCGGGATACTCGCGCAACTAGGGTTCCGTACCATACCACCACAGAACACAACATTATTAACATAGAAAAAAAACTTTTTTGTCCGGGACCTTTAGCGCGAGACCTACTCACACTTGGCCAGTTTTTTTTATTTGTTGTTATTCTGTAAAGTTTGTTCTATAATCACACTAAGTTTGACGCTTGTATGTATTATCGTTTTTACGATAGAGCGTGAAGAAAAATCGTTGATAAAAATTAGTTTCTTGTTGAGATTTACCTTAATTTTTAACTTTTTGAAATTTTTATTATTTGTTAACAAATCCGCGACGGACAGACGGACGGACGGACGGACGGACGGACAACTTAGGCTTAGTAATAGGGTCCCGTTTTCACCCTTTGGGTACGGAACCCTAAAAAGTGTCTCATACATTTGTGTTATAGGTATTGCAGTTTAGTATGGAGCAGCCGATAATTTTTTTTACTCTGACAGGTTTGTTCCCATAGCCATTTTTCAGTTTGATGGGTAGAGTATGTGGTTTAAAGGTTAATGATACTTTTCCTTGCTCCCTGTATATTCATGAGTTCATGACTGTATGTCTGTTTCTTTTTTTAACGTACTCACCGATCACACTGATGATGAGAAGTATGAAAAAATATGTAAGTACAGCGGTAGCTCGAGACCTATTGACTTCATAGCTAAGCGTATTGTCAGTCAACGTATACAAGACTTCAAAGCAATTTATTAGTTCTATCATAGGGGACCACACCGAAGTCCACTTTTTAGTCCACCACCCTCATATAATTAGATCTATCAAGCACTAGACAATAAGGGTCACCAATTACTTAAATTAAACTTTCACGGAACACACAAAACTGTTGTTTTGTCGTGATTCAAACATATTTTCCTAGATCACGAGGGAGACTTATTTCTCGTGGTAACTGTATTGACGTCTGTATAACCTTTTATAAAATTAAATGAGAAGTAAACTAACGCTTGCAGACAACACTTCCATCCGCACTAACTTCCGCCACCATATCGAACATGCATGCGCATCGGTCGTTCTTGCACTCGGTCTGGAACACCACGTCTTCGCATTGCTGGTTGAAGGTACATGATTCGTTGATGCCAGCAGCTGAAATTAAAAAAAATATGTCTTAAGTTCACAATGATTATTTTCAAATGCCATTTTTAAGCTAAACATCTGACATAGCAATTAACTTTGGGAGATTAATAATTTAAGATAAAATCCTTAGTCAATTCGATAAGATCTAAAAGAAAAGGATGTCGCTATATTATTTTTAGAGAGAGATATTTCAGGAATATCTTGTTTCCAGTTGAATTATTGTGAAAGGCTGAGTTAGTTTTGTTGAGAGATCTCTTTAATCCCTTAGGCGTCATACGAGAACACTAAAGAGTAAAAGGTGTCTTTTGTAGTAAAATTTTTGGTCAAAACTAGCTATTTTATTTTACACTAGCTTCTGACCCGCGACTTCGTCCGCGTGGATTACATATCTCTTTAAGGGTCGATTTTCGTAAATTCATTCTTAGTGCGACCCTACATCCTCTGTAGAATATCTAGGTATTTCATGTTTTTATCTTCAGCGGTTTAGGTTTTGCATTGTCTGACAGTCAGTCAGTCAGTCACGGAACTCTTTTATAAGTATAGATAGAAGAAGATAACATTCCATCCTGAATCTCAAAATGTGTGGCTTGAACCGTTTGCTTTAAAGCACAAGCGAATATTTTTATAGTTGTGATTTTACGTCAACGCAACGTTACCGTTACGTTCTGCCTTTTATATATTTTATACTAAATTTTTTTATGTGCGTGATATTGTTAGATACGTACAGCTCATTAGCAAACCTTTTTAACGGCGAGCACTCTCTTCAACATAACATTTTGTTTTAAGTTCATTCATTATGATTTAATTGCTGTTTCAAATCAAAACATCATTAACTACGCTTCAACAGCCAGCTAGTTGCGCATTGGACCGAATAGAGCTATCTATTTCACTATCATACGTTTCCACTAATTTAAAATGAACGTCAAAGGCAACAGCAGCGTTCAATTGAAATCCATTTCCACGATCATTAACATAACGTTATTCGCTTCTGTTCCAATTTTCACAATAATTGTCACGGTCTGTAATCAAATGAAATTGCTCATCCTATTTGCTTCAATACGAATTTACATAGTGAGTATATACAAAAGTAGTCTGATACGCAGGATATTTTGAAGTGCATGAGTTTGTGCGCGAACCCAGGTGAACCCTCCTGTTCCAATTCTCCTGAGCCACACGATTTCAACATCTGATGATACACGTTCAAACGTAGCTACTTGTCAGCTGCTGTTGAATTTGTTGAGAATTCGACTGTAATATAGTGTTAGGCTTAGAATACCATCAATACATGCGTCGCAAGAGGCGACCAACCTTCAATCATCATCGAAATCTCTGATACCCTCACCAAGTATAGCTACTCATCATCATCATCTCAGCCGATGGACGTCCACTGCTGGACATAGGCCTCCCCCAAGGATCGCCATAACGACCGGTCGTTCCTCCTCCTCATCCAACGTTTTCCCGCCGCCTTCACCAGGTCGTCGATCCACCGTGTGAGGGGCCTACCCACGCTGCGCTTAAGTATAGCTACTGATCACAAGCAATACATCCGACCCGTTCTCAGACAAGAGTAGTTTCACTTTCCATCAGATTCAAAAGGGTAAGGACTAAGGAGAAAAGAGTGCATCTGCCTTTAGCGGACTCATTTAGATATATCCTTTATATCTGACTGCTTTTATAACCAAGCAATGTATATTCGATTGGGCTAATGCAATTATGAGCATTTCATTAAGCACATATAGATCATATAATATAGTCACAGTCGAAGTACCAGAATCTATTCTAAAACGAAACTACAATAGTCGATACTCGATACGTAGTAGGTAGTAGATATTTACAATCCATACAAATATTATGAGAATAGCAATGGTTTGGAACTGCGTCTGTGTTTCCAAGCAAATACAATCTGGAGAGAAGAGGTTAATTGGTTTTTCTGCATGGGTGAGCGCGTTACATCCTTCGGCTTCATCAACACTCAACAGTGTAGAATGTAGATTGTAGTGTAGATTCGACACTTTAATTCAGGTGAGCTGAAGCCAAGTGTAAGCCAAAAACTAATCTTAATTTGTGTGAAGTGATGATTTTAATTTTATCATACTTCTTTTGGCCAAACCCACCTTCCATCGCGTGCGTGTTATGTCTATTTGACGGTAGTGAAAATTCAATAGATTCCCACAAACTACTATAATTATAGGTTGGACCTACCAATAATAGAGGTTTGTAACAAACAGACAAATAACGTCATAGTATTAATAGGTTAATGACCTTGACCTTGGCTCTTATCTGCGTCCTTGAAACTGGTAGTAAACACGACACGCTAAAAGGAAAGCTTTGTATTAACAAAAGTATAGAATTACTACATAGTTACACTTGGATAAAACAAAAAGGATAACGGGATGCCAAATCATCCAGAGTTTACACAATCATAAAAGTAGTTAGTAACATTAAAAACCTATTCAAAAATATGAGTATTACTCAGATAAAGAGACAGAGACAGAGAGAAAATAATTGCTTTTTTCTTGTAAGTTAAGAAGGAAGACGGAGCAAAAACGGACAAAGTAGAAAACACACTGGAAAATTGTAATTTGTTCACACAGTATAACCAGAACTTTAACTATTAGAAAGATACCTATAATATTCTTTGGTTACCCTTTCCGCTTTGTTTATAGCTAGTGTTTGTATTGGAGTCCCCGTATATCAGCGCATTGTTCCAACTATCATGATCATGTCTGAACTTCGTTCATCTTTTTCGCTTGTTGCAATAACAGTCGTTGTAATCCAGCTAAAACATATTTTTTTTAAATGGACCACTTAACTCTCAAAAATTGCTAAAAAGAAACCACTTTTGAAATATATTGATTATAGTTGCTACTAAAATTATTAGATCTTTGTCTATACTAATATTATGAAGAGGAAAGATTTGAGTTTTTGTTTGTTTGTATTGAGTAGGCTCCGAAACTACTGGACCGATCTGCGTAATTCTTTCACCATTAGAATGTTACACTATCCGTGATGATCCAATGAAAAGTTTTTATTTTGATTATAATAAAATTACTTAACATGTTAACATTTTAGCACAGAACTACGATTACTATATAATAATAATATGAACATATTGTTTCTTCCTGTATTTGGTGTTATCTCTGAAGTAATAATATCCCTGTAGTGACATAACTTTGTGTAAGTTTTTTCAGGTGGCATCCCTTTTGTATTTGTTTCGAGAATTATTCCTGCGGGAATGTTCTAAGGCAACGGTTTTGCAGTAGTTATTCTACAGGAAGAACATCATATAAGCACCGATTGGTACACTTTGCAATAAACTAAGTTTTTGTTAAAAGTTTAGAGTATAATTGTTAAGCAATTTACACTTAAATTTGAAATTTCAGTTAAACTGTAAAAAAGTAAAAACTGCCTAGTGGACAACTGGATAGTTTTTATGTGTTTTTGCCAGTTTTGGCACTGAAGATATTCCAGATCGAGTTGCCCATTTTCCATAAAAAAGGCAAGCGGCTCACAACTTGTCACTCTGGACAGCATTTGGATACTGCTAGTTTTGTTATACATTTTTGTAATATTCTAAATATGCTATTTATTTTTGTTATAGCTCTGACCACCCTCCATGAAATTCGTATGAAAAGTATCAGTTTTCAACTATTTATATCACATTTTCAACGATTTATTAGAGCGTAAATGAAATTGGATTCTTGACAATTGTAATGAAACATATTGGATTCTCTCTTACTGAGATTAAAATACGGCCTTAAAACCTGCATTGCGTTGGTACAGGTAACTTTTGTGAAACTTCTATGAAACAAATATGCAGGGTGTGACAGAAACAGAAGTTTGTTAGGTATATTCAAAAGAGTGGGTAGACTATCGAACTGAACAACCTTTACTACGGATCCAAATTACGTAGTACGTACGTAAGTACGTACGATACGTTTGAATATACTTGAGTCGGGTCTGTGCAGTGTTGTATTTGAAAGTTGTTGTTGTTGAAAAAATTTGATCTGTATTGAAAGTTGTTCTACCCACTTCAGTAGTGGCAACACATATTTTCCTTCTCCCCCAAGATTAAAATTCTCTCTTTTATAATTCTACGAAATAATTCAAGGAACTTGGCCATGTTTCGTGGCGGTAAGCCAAATCAAATATGATTATGTTCTTGGCCTTACATGTTCCTACATTTTACGATGTTGAAGTCTTATTTTGAACAAGTCTAATATAATTGAATAAATAATAAATTCTGGGTAGTACGACCTAACGAAACTCAAGCGAGCGCGATGCTTTGAATAAACTACACAGTTTAAGAACATTCAGAAGTTCGAGTTCATATAATAGTATAATAAAATACAGGGTGTATCAAAACAAGCTAGAACAAGCTAGAAATATGTTAATGAGCGGCGCAGACAACAGGCTTGGATCTAGGCATATAACTCCAGGGCTGTTATGGAATAGGTATCTAGGTATCTAGATATCATAATAATTATTGTACCTCTTTAGAAATTAATGAACTCGCTTATAAATTGTCCTTTTTGCGTTGGAATGAATGGACTTGTTTTAGCTGCATTCGACTTTAATATACCTACATACTGTGCTGTGATATAAAGTGTGCAATATTTTTAAAAGATGTTGTTTATTGAAGAATTTCTATGGCCATAACCTTAGCCATAACACCTAACAGCGCAATGGTTCATCAAAAATGACGTCAAAAATGGAAAAGTTACCATTGTGAATAAATTATTTCACTATGACTTACTGAAAGAAAGAAAGAAAGAAAATATTTTTATTTGCAAACAACAAATTCAAATTCAAAATTAATGAACTCGCTTATAAATTGTCCTTTTTGCGTTGGAATGAATGGACTTGTTTTAGCTGCATTCGACTTTAATATACCTACATACTGTGCTGTGATATAAAGTGTGCAATATTTTTAAAAGATGTTGTTTATTGAAGAATTTCTATGGCCATAACCTTAGCCATAACACCTAACAGCGCAATGGTTCATCAAAAATGACGTCAAAAATGGAAAAGTTACCATTGTGAATAAATTATTTCACTATGACTTACTGAAAGAAAGAAAGAAAGAAAATATTTTTATTTGCAAACAACAAAACATACTGATATAATTATAAAAACTAAACTAAAACACACAATTAAAAAATGACATAATTAAGAGCAGTGCGTGCCGCAGCAGCACACAGCACAGACTATGTAGAGGGAAATTCAAGTTATCAAAATGGCAGCGTTTAGTCTGCCATTTTGATAACTTGAATTTCCCTCTACATAGTCGATATTAGCAAAAAACCTAGAGAATTGGTAATTAATGGATAATACTATGTAGCTATAAAAATTGTCCCATTTAACACAATTATAGAAGTAGTAATTAAATGTGACAGAACAATAGAGTTATTGCGATAGTAACAGACGACACGCGACATGCAACTTTAGGTGCAAGGCATCGATCGCTCTGGTTTTTCCATTTTAAGCTTACCGTTTTAGCTCTACCCATATTTTATCTATTTTAAAATGAATATTTTGCTCCTTTATATTTAACTTATCATCACATACCTACAGGGTGTTAGAGTAAACAGTTGCATTACGTGATTGTACCCATGATACTGAACAACTTTCCCTAAAAAACCTATAGGAAATTCTCAAAACGAAATTTCGACTTTTTATACAAAACGTTTGATCAGCTGATTGTATTTAGTGTGGAAAGTCCAATTTTTTTTAGGGAAGATTTTTCATTATGATTGGTACAATCACCTATTAAAGTAATGCACCTGTTTACCCTAACACCCTGTATAAGTTATATTTCGTTGATGAGAGACCTTTATTTGACATTGGATTGGACTTATTGGATGAAAATGAATTAACATAATGACTAAACTTGTAGACGTTGTTTCTTGTTTGAAGCCCAAAAGGAGTCCATTTTTTGTAGGCCCATCAAACGGTAACGTTTACTGATGGTATTACACTCTAAATACATAATTTAATTTATTATAGTAATCAGACGATAGATTTGGTAAAAATGCAAAAGGAATTACGAAATAAATATAAAAAATGCACCGTTTTGACTTTTTTGCTAAAATTCCTTTTTCCGGTTAAAACGGCACATGTAAAGCAATGCGTGTATAGGAACGTCTTAGATGTTAACACGAAAATAAAAATAAAAAACCCAACATATTTTACCAAGACACGATGTGCGCCAACGGCGATTACACGACACTCCGTTTAGATGAGGCATTGCTTATGTTACAATTATAATCTAGAGGTTACGAGAAACAAATCGACGTGAGTTCCACGTGAGTTCCATAACTATACATCAACTAATACGCTAACATTTTTTTGTTAGTCTTTTTCCCATATTAAGACTGAGGATCCTCTTTGGGTTACATTTGGTCGTAAATAAGTACTGGCATTTTGCGTTTCTTACATTATGCGTGCAAACCGTACCAGCACCCAAAATGGACTGAATTATGTGACATCCTCAAAAATAACAAAGATAGAGAACTAAAACATTTTGTTCTAACTAAAACATGGTATATAATTATTAAGAAATTATTAAGAAAAGCATTCCCAAAACACAAAATGTTTTGGCAAACGTTGTCCACTGATTATAGGGAGACCCAAGCCACTGTAAGGTTGTCTATTAGCAGGAACCTACTTTTAGATAAGCCGGGTCACGTAATGTAGGCATTTACCTAAGAATAAAATACTTCCAGAAAAAAATCTCCTGAAATGTTGTTTTTAAAACACGAATAAGGATAAGGATCTGGTTAAACCTCATAATGTGGATCTGCATTGCCCAAACCTGCACCAAAATGCACTACAAAACTATCCTATCCTATCCTCTGAGTTCCTTATCCAGTCGCTTCCCGCTACTTTTCTTAGGTCGTTGGTCCAGCGGGCCGATATGGCTATAGGCTATTTAATTTTCTTTATTATTCCTTATTGTCACGTTACATATCAGTGCTTAGTGATATTATTACAATCGACTTTTGGAATCACTGATCCGCCACTTTAAAATAATCAAACTAGAATTGTATTCAGGAGTTCCGGTCTATTAGTGAAACGTGGGTGTTCTGCGTTTTCAAAATATCTGTGACTACCCAGATAATACGTGAGCATATGCTTATGCTAATAGTATTCATATGCCACTTTTCACAGCCAGTAAAGCATTCAATGTTTATTGCTAGGAAATTGGCCTTTTAGAACGCTTGAAAGTTTCACGCTCCATTGAAAATACAAGCTTTAAAATAAAAATGTATGTTCTTTTATTGCAGTTTATTCCGCGTCACATCATTGCGAGCCATAAAATATTGTGAATATCACTGCAGTGCGGATTTTAACACTATCTTTAGTTCATTCATCAGGTTTTTGTCACAATTTATTTTGCGAGAATATTTTGCGTCGTAGCCCGGCTCGCACTTAACCGGTTTTTATTTTATATTTGTATCTTCGTAATCTCTCTAAGACATTCAAAGATTTTAATAAAACAACAGGGTATAAGAAAAATATGTAAATTCGTTTCTTAAAATCTTTGAACGAAAGGTCCAATCCAATCCAGCTGTGATGAAATATTCAAAACGTATTCTTGTAAAAGACGGACGCTTTGTATTACAAAACAAGGAATTGTTTCCAGCAGAATAAGTCAAGGAAATATTAAAGTTCAGAGCAACAAAGACCACTGTTGATATACATTTTGATAAAAAAGTTATCAAAGTTAAAGTGAAAAGTATTTTCGCAGCACATTTTCTTTATTGCTTGGTCAAAACGACTTACACCGAATTGTTGATATTATTATATCCAGAAAATATACCTTTCATTCAAATGCTTGAGTGAGAAACAAAAATAGCCAGATAACATCGTTGTCACAAACTATCACATTTACAATCATTTATTAATTTCATAAATTTTCTCAAAAACCCCAACTTTCAGGAACATTGTTTTCGGTGATATGCTATTGCAAATCCAGTGTATTATATTGATAATAAAAGATCTGCCTTTATTTAAAAATCAAATGAATCGTTTTTTTGTACGTTTCATATAATTTATTTTAGCAAACGCGTAAAATCCGGACACTGTTTGTCGAAAAATGGGGTTACTTTAGGAACATTTTTAGAAGATTATGTTACACGGTTAAATTTACAGCTTACGTAAAAAGAAAGATAATATAAATAAAAAAAAAAACTAATGCATCGATTTTTTGAAATACGATTAGAAAAGACACAACATTTTTGAAATATTTTAGTAAAAATTAAACAGTCTGATTACCATACAAAATGGCGAACAAATTCAATCTTTGACATCTTTTGACAACTGCAAACCTCTACTTGTTTCTGATTTTTTCCATAGTGATGACGTCACAAACGAAAATATACCCTTAAGACTGGATTTTTTAATTGAAATACAATTTTGTTTACTGGTAAACAAACCAAAACAAAATTGCACCAGTATTAGAAAAGTAATTAACATCTAATCTGATAGTTTCAAAATGGTTTAATTTATTACTCCACTACAATCAAGTGAATGCACGGGTTTCGATGAATCGATACAAAATTGTTCATGCGGATGAAATAGCTGGTAAAGTAATCAAAGCTTCCCGGAAAGCACTTTTTTTTTTTTTTATTTATAATTAAATGGACTCTTGCTTGTGCGTTAGCACTGCATTTCCGCCAGTGTCAAGTGTAGTTTATTGGGAGAATCTATCCCAATCTCTGGGACTGTTTTTGGACAAGAACAAGAAGAGATTGAGGAATGTGGAGCCTCGTGGCAGGCACAAACGCGACGCGCGAAATCACGCGAGACGTGTACTCGGGTCAGTTCCTGCAACGTGACTCGGAAAGCACTTTATATCACAAATAAGGACATGACACGCTTTCGATTATTCAATACCCCACTATGAATGATCACAAACTAATCTTCCATCAGCAACCATTGGAATGTCATTCTTTGTTCGAAAGAAAATTGACTTACAACAATAAAATTAATTTTGTTCGAAAATTCAACGAAAATGGTAATGAGGGGTGAGTCAACTGTGCTTATGACTAGGTAAATATTATGGCGTGTTATAAATTATATCTCGATTACTCAGAAATGATTATGAGTTCCTTTGTTGAGTTCGTGATAAAAATTATGTAGTCCAGTAATAAAATTAATTATGAGGGACCTAACTTAAAAAGTTAATGGGTTAAAAATAGGTTAATCACGTTATTCATTAGCTCTATGAAAATGTAGGTACCTACCAAACGATTAGTACTAATCGTTTAAAGCTTTTCATTATTTGTGATTTCAAAAGTACTAGTATTTTATCTTGTGGCTCCGTTTATAATGTTAGATTTAAGTTTAGGGTGAGTTTTGTTTGTTCTAGCTTTTTAACTATCTTCATCTTATCGTGTGGGGAGAGCCCTGGGCCTCAATTTTATACGGTTTTGGTTTGGTTTTGGTTTTAGTTTAGTTTTGGTTTAGATTTGGTTTAGATTTGGTTTAGATTTGGTTTAGATTTGGTTTAGATTTGGTTTAGCTGAAGTAAAAAAGCTATCGCGATATTTTTTTCTGAACGGTTAAATCGCACAATACAGAAAATTCGATCGAACGGATATCAAACGTTACGCCAACGTATCTTCCGAAATAAAGCTAAATCGTTACCGTTAATATAATTTGCGCGATACGAATTGTGCATAGCGTAACGTTTTTGTTTGTGGTTTTGTTTTGGTAGTATCGTTCAAACTTAGGGCGATTGAGACCCTGGTGTCAGAGTTTCGAGCGGCGTTTTTAACTATTATACTCTTTTAATAAAATTGTTTGACGGAAATAAAAAAAAATATTGGAGAAGATGTTTTATTCAAACTGATTACTACCTACAGAGCATAGATATAGTAACTAGATGTAACCATATCGTGGCCGCACATGAAACAGCAATAGCGTGACTTTTGCATACTAAAAGACGATTTGTTTGGCAAGATGTCATCAACATTCCATAGGATTGACACTGGTTTGACATCTTGCCAAATAAAAAAACCGGCCACGGTGACCGAAACAAAAAATAATATTTGTCTTTTTTTTACATAAGTTTTCATAACTGGCTACCTCCCTCTCTCATTTCTTGGCTACATCTTTCAGCGTAGTTTTTAATCTAAGCTCAAGAAACACTAAGAAAGAGAAAACCCTATTTATTGCTTGAAACCTTTATAGTGACTGCGTCACTGATACCTTTATAATATAAAGCTCAACGCTGATATACGTGTCGAAAGATGATATTAAATATTGTCTACGTTAGATGCAAAGTTAATATTAAAGTCCGATATAATATGACGTTGTATTAAATTTGGTTCAGGGCAAAAAGCAGCAGGTGCCAGAGGTCATTGACCTTAGCTGCCTTACCCATTTTCTTTACAGGATTTATAGCATCTTTAAACCACAGTGTATGCGGTATATTTGCGATTACTTCATTTCAAAACGCTAGGATACATCCAACAATGATTCAGGCAACAAATTTAAATAGGAATATGACATTGACTTACCAACAACTGGACGTAGGGTCAGCGCTCAAAAGTGTCCGAACCAAAAGAGCACCAAAACGTCAAAAGAGAACCAATTACCGACAGTCTTCGTTTGATCGGCCACGCACCGTTTCCCGATGGGGGAGTGGGATGAAAATAATATAAGCATTTGCGATGTTTTTAGTTGGTTTATTACACGTACTTAGGTTTTTGTAGTTTAGTCTCGGACACTTTTTTCGACAATTTTGTACTAGACCCGTCGTCCACAGTATTCTACGTCAATGGGAATATAACAATTGCATTTCCAAGAGAATCTTTAAAATCTGAATATTTAAAAACCAATAGCCATTATAAGATCATTGCTAGCCAATTAGGAACATACTCTTTCCCCTCACATGTCTTTTCTTATTTGGTAATTCACAAAACACACAGATTATAGAAGCAGCACATTTCAGGATGAGTAGGTACTTATTCAAACATAAGAGCCTCTGGGAAAAGTGTAGATTTATTTGCCGATTTCTCAATGGGTCTTAAGAGCCTTCTTGATTTATATCCCACAAGGAGCTTTTCATTATAAACTTGAAGCTTGAAAATTTCTTGAAGTATTAAGTCTATATAAATCGTACCTACATTCGTTCTGGTGATTTGTCTGCGGAAAATAGCGAGAATCGTAAAATTTTATTACGTGCTATTGAGTGGAGATGTTACAGTTTTATCTTTTAGGATTCTTGTTCTTTGTTTTTATTTTTGCTGTTGATATTCAGTCTTGGCCTTTATTTTTGTTCCATCTTTTAGATGATACTTAACTCAGTTAGCCTAATTAGGTTGTCAGTCATACGGCAAATAGGTAGGCATGACGCGCTTCGTGAAAATAATCCAAATTTAATAAGGTATTTTCCGATTAGATCCTCAGTTGGAGTGTGATATTGAATCCAAATCCGTTATTAGATTCTTCTTGAACTTGATTTTATTGAAATTGGTTTAGATTTGGGTGAAATGTTAATGTCATGTCAGTCAGTTTTTCTCATATTTTAAGATTATATCGAAATGATATAGCTATCTACAATTTACATTTTCCCGAAGACCTACTCTTCTATAAGTTTCTATTAATTCAGCATTATCGTGTTTGTTATATTGTTGTGTTTTTTTTTTAAACGAACACTTTTAAAATCATTATCAAATAATGCTTAGACTTCAGTACTGTTTATGTCACTTTCGAATATAAATTTTATTAGGACATTTGTGACATTCAAAATTAACTCTCCTGGTACCATCTTAATACAGGTTTATAAGGTCAACAAGAACCTCATCAAATCTCATGACATAAATTCAAACTACTCACGTTTTCCACACTTGTCGACATGATTGCTTACAAAATCCTCATGGCATTGACAGGTCTTCAGTACATCGTCGCAGATGGAGAATTCGAAGCTGCAATCCTGAACCGTGGAACAGGGATCGCCGTATTTTTTGATGCCGCGCGTTGTTGTTTCTATTGGAGAAAAGGCAAATTTTAGGCAAGACATTAGGCTGTAGCAATGGCCTCTTGACAAAGAGGGGGACAAAATTATAAGTAATATTAACGAGTTTTAAATTATACACACAAAAATACATACCTACAGTATATTTCAACCTAATCCGAAATTGCCCGACACTCCAATACAACTGAATCCCAAATCGACTGAATCTGAAATTGACGGAATCCTAAATTCACGACCTAAAAATCTTGATACAACCACAGTAGCAACCACCAATCAAAATTAATGTTGGATTTCAGTCATTCTGGGCCTAAGACATTTTAAGAATTATCAGTTTGGACTAGCCCATTTGAATTTCAGTCAACATAGAAAATAGACGATTTGGGTTTTGGTTGTACTGTTCCGGAGGCCAATAAATGAGCTCAATACCATAAAAGACAAGCAGCTAGTGCATCAATACTTGTGGTCCAGTGTCACATGCCTGTTTAGAGTTAATGGTATGTTTGGTGAAAGACTTGGACAGTGAACGATAAGGAGCTTCCTAAATACCATCATGGTGATCATGGCCTTGAAGCTAGTAATGGAAGCATGTGATTGGGCTAGGATGAGATGCCATCAACTCGATAGAAGAAGAAAAAGCTATATTATGACACCATCACGAGGTTACCGTTTGGATGTGCATTGTGCCATGCCTTACCTGGTTTGTTGGTGACAGCTTCGGATTGGGCTAGGACGAGCGGTAGTGGGCCAAAGGCCACCAGAATCGCGAGCGCGGCGAGCGCCACGGCCCGCTTGGTGCGCTCGCCTGGCATGCCGCTCATTGCGCCCTCGTCACATGCCAATAAACCACCTGGAAAGAAATTAATCATTTTATTCAGAAGCTCTTGGATTCTCTTTCGGCCCAGTGGGGCCGAATCCCACATAGTGATGTGGGATTGGGACGCAAGCCTACCTTATAGACATAAAGCCACTAAGTGTAATCAATTGCGAATTAATTGGAGGACGTTATTTATTCACATATACGCAAAAGAATTTCTTCTTTAGCATATTATATCGGTTTCGTCATTATATTTTTTTTCACCGAAGAAGTATGAATCTTGACTATCTCGTAGGTACTCCAAAAAGAGGACCAGTATTGTTGGCTGTTAACGGAAATATTTTAATTCTTTGACGATAATAACAATTACAATAATTTTCTTTAAGTATTCAAAAACGTTTTTTATTTTTATCTATTTATGCAGAGACAAGCTTAGACGTATAAGACTCATTTCTTCTCTAATCTACAGCCATGTAGAGACCGAGCCCCACACGTCTCCAATGTAGGTTGTAAACAGCGGATTTATGTTGCAGGAATACAAAACAAATTCAACATGGAAGTATTCAATAACACGATATTGTGGTTATAAATCACGGTAAAGTCGTAAACGGCTACCAAAACCCCGACATGTTTATGACACAGCAATGCGACGGGTCAAAAACTTAAACAAAAAGGCATTTCCACATAAAGATAAAGATGGAAGTAAGACGGTGAGCGAATCGAGGAATAAATCCTCTAATCGAACGCAGCATGCAATCATGAATCCCCATTCGTCTGTCCGTAAGACCAGTTTCTCACTGTCAAGCGCATTTTATTTTATTTTTATAAAATTCTTTCAAACGATGGTTTGATCGCCGCTTCTGTTGTTCGTAAATGGAATTTAAAGTTTTCAACAAAGATTTTTCCAAAAAAAAATCGTTGGTTTTCAACTTATATTGTATTTTGACGCAACTAATAAATTGACGATTTTCTCAGAAAACTCACGCTAGATACAGTAGGCCTACCATTAGTTGACACTGTAGCACAACAATGTAAGAATGAGTTCGTAATTACATTAGGGCTGGCTACAAGAGTGCAATTCACTAAACGTCCGTCACATCGCTGTCCAAAACATCGACGAGCTCACAAATGTAACATCCCTCTTGCATCCTTCGGATCGTCGAAGTTTTTATATGAGTTTGACACATAACATAACAATTAACATACCGAATATACAGCTCGCCGAAGTTTCTTTGTGACGATGTTTGAGCTTAGTCGATCGCTTAGTGAATTGCATTGCTGAAATCAATCAACATCATCGCTTCATCATCTATTTCAATTTCAATTTCAGTATCAAATCAAAGTCAAAGTCAAGTCAAGAATAATTTATTCAATATATATGCTTGAAGCACACTTATTAAACGTCAAATATTATTTTTTAAATCTACCACCGCGTCGGAACGTGTTATCGCTGTAGAGAAGATAACAACGACAGATTGTTTCTTACATATAAAATGTTTTCATAAATAAACTGCCCATAAACAGTTAAAATATTAATTTCCTTAAAAAGGTCGCGATGCGAATCACGACACCGAAGACCATATATAGCTCGAATTGCCCGTTTCTGTAGGATAAAAACCGTCTCAATGTCTGCAGCACGACCCCATAATAAAATACCATAGGACATGATACTATGGAAGTAACTGAAATATACGAGTCTAGCAGTTTCAATATCGAATGTCATACCTGCTGTACAGACGCAGCACGACACAAATGATGATAAACTTATGTTTATCATCATAAGTTTTAGTCATTACGACAAGGATCCCAAAAACGGAATTTAAGGTAGTGACCAGCGGTTGTGACTATGTTAGCGCTTAGAGAATTGCATTGCAGCATTTCGTCAAATTAATAATCCATCAGCATCAATGCGTTGTGACCCGGCCCGCTCTAGTGTGCGAAGTACGCATTTCCCGCTGCAATGCAGCCTGCTCCACCCCGATGCGGCCCGTTATGTGGTTACCATTATCGTACGGAATCTCTATCCTTTTAGTAGAAATACAATAGAAATTCACCACAGCCCCGGTACCGCAAACCGATTTGTAATCGTGACTGAAATATTAAGGCAACGTGTGGGTACCATACAATAATAACGTTCTATGGTAACCACACGTTACCCTAATATTGTTGAGGAATATTTGTAATGCTATTAAAGGTATTGTAGAATGAAATTAAGCTGTTGAAACGGTACTTAGTTCAAACGCTATTTAATCAGCTTAATCGACCTTAAATTGTGGTATTTAGAACTTCAAATCGTTGTAACCACCTACAACTCACCTAATTCACTTCACAGTATAAGTCAATGTATAATTGTTTTTTATTGTTAAAAGATGTTAAATGTTGTATATTACTAATAACCTAAATGTCTATCAGTTCCAAATATAAGTCAGCAGCTTAATTTTACGAAAAGCAAGCACGGATTGACAGCATGTGGGTTCAAGTCCTCTCCGATACAGAATTTTTCAATGTTTATATCATAGTTTTAAATTTAAAATCATCAAACAAATTATTTTGTCATAGTTTGAAGTCGTAGAGGTAATTATATTTATGAAGTATAAGGGTGCCTGTCCATTGTCGCGGAGCGAACTGGCGGAGCGGAGTAACGAGGAAATATTAACCAATCAAGGAGCTCGGCCAAGTCTTGGCCGAGATTTTACGCAATCATGATTGTTTAGTAAAACTCCGTTTCTCCGCTCCGCCAGCTAGCTCGCGTCAATGGACAGGCAGCCTTAGGCTTTTTTATTTAATTCTTATGAGCTCTTTCTAATGTCAAGCAGTAAAATGATGTACCCTTTCATTTAAAGATAGCATATTATTTAATTATTTATACGGACTCTCCTTTGCCTGCACGTACCGTTTCACCTCACTGTTTCCACGGTATATTATTTTAGTAGAGCATGTGAAAACTTTGAATGTATGCACAAAAGATCTGACAAATTAATGTTCTAGAACTAGTGTAGTTTAGTTTGTACTCGGTCATGTTAACTAACGTAGAGTGTTAAAATAAATGAACGTTGTCTATCACACTTTAAAGTTTAACGCAACGAAACTTTGGTCGTTAAAAACTTATCTGGCGTTCATCAAACCGTTAAATTATGAGGGTAAATCATTTGGCTTTGAAATTTATTTATTTCTGTAGGAAATGGAATTCCGTAAGGTTGTGTGGATTGCCGTTTAGAATCGACTATCCCATCAGAATCAAAATTGCTTTTCAAAATAATATCACAAAAATATGTTTCTGACGTATTTTTTTTAATCTACCACAGCGTCGTCGGAAGGAGTTCCGTTGAGAGAAGATGCGGCCAGAAACTCTACAACACACATCTTTTAAACAAAACAAAAAACAACAATAACAACAATTTAAAATATAATATTGCATTACATAAATTGTCAAGACGATTTCTTCTAGAGTCAAAAAATGGCGTCAAAAAGGTATCTATGTGATATTATTTTGAATAAACAATTTTATTAATTTTGAATCACTGTTAGTGAAACGACCGCCATTTGTACTCTAATTGCTTTATATTGGTTTTTGAAAAGTTTTGCATACCTTTTTTTTTTTTTTTTTTTTTGTGTGATAGGTAAGCATTTGACCCCAATCTCACCTGATGTTGAGTGATGATGAGGCCGAAGATGTAGCATGCTTACCTAGAAAGATGCCTATTCACTCTCGCCTTGAAGAGGCCCAGGTTGTATTGCTCAGGGAACAGGTCCGCAGGCAGGGCATTCCACTCCTTAGCCGTGCGCATTATAAAAGAAGAAGCAAACTTCTTCGTGCGAATTGCTGGTAGGTCAACGACATAGGGGTGGAAACCCAGTCTGCGTCTCGTCCCCCGCAGATGAAAGGGAGACGGTGGTATCAGATCGTGTAATTCAGTCGCACACTCCTGCACACCTGCATAATAATATGCTCAATGAATAATAATAATATGATCAGAGATATTCTGATAACTCCGAACATTCACGTTCCATTATTGTTACCGAAACTCTGTCCAGTATAACGGGTCGTCAGTCCGTCGTCGTTTAAAATTGTTTATGGTGTGCAATAATAAATAATATAGTATTGTTCGTAGGAAACATATTTCAAACGCACGGCACGTAGGCCCAATAGTAAGACAGCCTAAGGGATTTAGAGAATCAAATTGAATTATCAACACCGTCAAGTTCCATTTCCTGGGTCCTATTGAAATATTCAAATTGGATATTATCACATCTACCTTTTCTGTCGCAAGAACGTCACATTGTATTTTAATCTCCTTACCGCGTCGTGTTGTGGTTAGGAAGGATAATGGTCTTCTAACAACCATAGTAAAAGTAGGCATAATATAATAGTAGAGTCAGTTCATGAAATTACGCAAAATAATATCCTAGATTCCAATACCTAGAATACTACAAACAAAATTGTTACAAATGAAAGGAAATACGAATGAAAGTACCTATTATATGGAACTCAAAAGAAACCTTTTTCCTCTATGATAGTCTTAAAAACGTAGTGCACCCTCGAGAGAAGAGAAAACGCGAGAATAGTCACCTATTTAATGTTTAATGTCGGATCCGAAACAGCAAAAACGTGAGCTTGACAGTTTACGTGCTAGTTGTTTTCTATGTTTTCTTTCAGGTAAAGAAGGGTGGCGCATTTGGACCCAGACGTTTTTACGAAATAAAGAAGCTGTACCAAGTGCCGGATCATAATTATGTTAAACAGAAAACGGACAGTTAAACAGAAGACTTTTTGAAAAACTATTTACATATTTGAATTCAAAAGTAGAAATTACTAGAAAAGTGGAATATCATCCAAAAAGATGATGAGTTTCACACACTTGATTTAAAAAGGTATAAGGAGCTATAAGGAGAAACTATTTATATATACTTTACTAAATTCCTATTTTGTTAGTTTTGTTATTGTACATAGTAGGTACCGTGAAGAAAATCAACGTCGTTCAATCTAACTTAGTAACGGAATCGTACTGGTTCAAGAACATTATATTATACGAGCTTTTACCCGCGACTTCGTCCGCATAAATTATATACCAGATTTTAAGTCAGATGTTACGCTACCAAACAAAAAAAGTTTTATCAAAATCGGTTCAGTAGTTTTTGCGTGATACTCGAACAAACAAACACCCAAACAAACAAACAAACAAACTAAATTATTTTTTTCAAATTTACAGTTTTATAATAGTCAAGATGAAATACCTTTCCTCATACTCCTACAGTTTACAACCAATTACATTTTTTTTTGTTTTATAGCGGTCCCTCTAATACTTAGAACAAAAAAAAAATAGGCAGTCCGACATACTTTTTTCAGAATTTCTTTTTGGGGTAACCTTATTTCGAAGGACCACCGCTCCTATCACCATTGCTCTTCAGACCTCTTGATCATGATTTCAAAATTACACACACCTATATTTTCTGACCATTGCCATTGCCTTAAACCCTTTTGGGGTAGACAGAGACATAATTATATAATAATATGATAGACCTACCAACAAAATAATTAAACGTGCTTATCACTGCAAGATTCATTTTAGAAAATGTCGAGTTTAGATGACATTTGGTAAATTTGTATCTAGTGGTGACAGGAGGTTTCCGATTTGGCCGCAAAAACACTAATATAAGGTCCACCACACACATACGGAATTGCAAACCGGAATTCCGAATCAGGATTGTGATTTTGTATGCAATTCCGAACGCAATTGTGGAGGGGGAAAATCCTATACAAAATCACAATCCTGATTCGGAATTCCGGTTTGCAATTCAGTATGAGTGTGGCGGACCTAAGAGCCGAACCACACGGCACGGTGTGGCAGCGGTGCGGGAAAGGTGCGGTGCATGCATGAGCGGTGCCGCTGCGGTGTCATGCATATAAAAATCTATGGTATGTAAGTATGCCATACGATGCGGCGCCGCGCCGTACGTACGCCGGACTTGCAACGTGCAAGACGAGGCGGGAAGGAGTCAAAGCGGTGCGGGGCGCCGCAGCGGTGCCACTCATGAGTGCGATTTTTGAACATCATACGTTCAAATCAGTTCAGTAGAAAGATGCATAATATTCATAGAAATTTTGACATTTTCTGCAGCTGATTTCAACGTGTGATGTTCAAAAATCGTACTCCAGTTGTTTGCGCGGTAGATTTTTATTAACAGACTGTACGTCACATCTCCTTTCGTCGCCGCTGCGGTACCGCAACGTCGCCGCACACCGCTGCGGTGCCGCACCGCCCGTGTGAACGCCTGTGCGGCGAAATCTTTGCGGTGCGGCACCGATCACGCCCTGTACCCGGACTTTCGATGTTCGATATATCGCCACCGTTTCGGTCCGCACTCCGCACTTCATTGTAATAGAGTTGACATTGGAACGAAAACGTTCACGCAATTGCGAAGTTTGAATGTGCGGGTAGAGGCCCAGGCACCGCACCGCGTCGTGTGGTTCGGCTCTTACCTATAGAAATACCATGTCTGGTCAGTTCCATACATTTAGTATAGTCTTGGCGCAAACAGATGTCGCTACTGGCCTGAACGAGAGATAAATCTTAATTAAAAGTTTTTAGATCACTATTATTTGAGTTTTGTTCCACGGAAATAAATTATATAGATTAATTTTCTTTAAAATTTTTATAACAAATGTGTTTAACACGTATTTTAACGTAACTAAACATTGCTGTAGTACCGTTACTCACCACCGTCACTGTATTTGCGCGAGTTTTCAACTAAGAAGGTGGCAACTTTCTTAGTATGGGCATTGACACTCTGTTGTGTATATTTTATTTACTCTATGGAAATACCTTATTCCTTGTATAACATCCATTGTAAGAAATATGAAGGTGTTTTATTCTAAGCCAACCAAGTGGACTTCGATAAGTTCAAAACACAAACTCGTAGCTTCTCGACGTTCTCGACAAATAAAATCGATAATAATGGCATTGTTATGCCAGTCTGTCTGTTCATTCAGCGATTACGAACAGTGAGGTAATCTCGAGAGGCTCGGCTCGACCCACTTCAGTCCAGGTTTAACTAGATCGATAATTATAGGTCTAGGCGGGAACTTTAATTAAGCCAAACATTATAGGCCATCGTACCTACCTACAGTAGTACCAGGTTTATAAGTCTCACCGATGTATCTGCGCAGGTATAAATTTTAATAGCGCGTAAAATTATTTTAACCAATCGGGATGTGACACCTTCGCGGGCTCGATATACTTTGTCGAAATAGCAAAATAGGGAGGAGGCTTAAGGTGCCTGTCCATTGACGCGGAGCCAGCTGGCGGAGCGGGGAAGCGGACTTTTATCAACCAATGAGATTGCAATCAAAATCTCGGCCGAGATTTTACGCAATCCTAATTGGTTAATATTTCCTCACTACTCCGCTCCGCCAGCTAGCTCGCGTCAATGGACAGGCAGCCTTATGCCTTGCAGTGGGTAGATAAGCGCTGAAAATGACGATGATGATGAATGTCGGACATGGCTGTATAATGCTAAATCCCTTAATTTTTTCCGAAGAAACAACAAAGGCGAGCTGCGCATTCGCGGCGCGTTCGTCAGATGTGGACGCACCCTAATATGAAAATAAAATAAAAATAGAACTACGAAGTTGAGTCTATCGAGTTCGTTTTTATAAAATAAGGGGCGAATATTTATATGACAAATGAGAATATTAGTATTCAAGACATGATTTTGTCTGCACTATCGTTCTTTATTAAATTCTGGAACTCATACAAGGATTTGGGTAACAAATATAATAAATGTAGGCACTAAGATACATAATATTTATAATACGAAAACAAAAAGATTACATAAATGTAATAAAATAACATAATTATGTGCATTTTAAAATATTTGAAAGAACAGATGCTTCGTATTTTTGTTGTTGATTCTAATCTAAGATCCGTATTCTTACATAATTATAAATTAAAGCTTTTACCCGCGACTTCGTCCGCATAAATTATATACCAGATTTTAAGTCAGATGTTACGCTACCAAACAAAAAAGTTTCATCAAAATCGGTTCAGTAGTTTTTGCGTGATACTCGAACAAACAAACACCCAAACAAACAAACAAACAAACAAACAAACTAAATTCTTTTTTCAAAAATTTACAGTTTTATAATAGTCAAGAAGAGCCGTCTCGATTTTCTATTGTCTGTCTGTATAAAATAATCTCAGAAACTACTGTAGGAAATTTTATATGGTTTTCACTAATCGATAGACTAATTCACGATGAAGGTTTACGGAAAACATAGTCGTGAGCATAATAATATTAATATTTACGCTTGAACCCTCGACCCTCCGCCTTGACAGGCTTTCTGCTACCAACAAGACTATGGGGCCTACAGAAAAGATTGCAACCGTAAACCCAAAATAATAAACAGCAGGTGTTTGCAATATAGCTTTACCATATTCAATGGTTACTGCGGAACCCCTGTTGCTATAAAGATATGTAGGTATACTGCAGATGTTTGCAAACCGACGACATCAATATCGGTCATATGAATGTATAGAATGTGCTGACCTCAAATTTACGATACAAGTTACTGCAAGGTATTTACAAATGGACTGAAAACCGTTGGTACAAAATTTATTAATACAGGGTGTAAGGAAAAGTGTCATTAACCTTTAAACCATATCATCTAACAAAAAATCTACTGTACCAATAACTAGACTGCAATGCCTACTCGACTCAAACATATGGAAAAGCAGATTTGTTCTGACAGGTTTGCTCCCATAGTCAAAGTTGATGTTAATATGGACACTTCCTGCCCTCTACAAATTTTTACTTCACTTCAGTGTAGTGTCCATTTTCACTCGCATTCATTCAGTATTGCACGTTACCTCTTCTATCATTGTCAGTGCGAGCTATTTTGAATAATGTGTCCAAGATAGCACATGTTGCGAGTTCAAGTCCCATCCGACACTAAAATTTATCAATCTTTAATTTGATCACAATTGATTATTCATCAACATTGTCATCAATTCATCACTGAACATTATTACCATTACCCTGTAAATGTCTGACTATATAGTCGATTAAATCTGAGCGCCAGCTACCACAGATGAATTCGAAATTGAAAACAACAAAATTGGAATTTTACAGTCAGTGGCGATGTATTTAATCTTTTGATCTAATTAACAAACTAAATAGAGTTATGAATAAAAATATATTGGACAGACAGACAAGCAAACGTACGGATGGCGTAGGCTTAGTAATAGAGCCCTTTAGAACCTTTGGGTACGGAACCCTAAAAATAATTTAAACAGAAACTGTTTCCTAAAGAGAAACAAAATTGATATGCGAGCGAAGCTCCAGATTCATACTATAATGAGTTCTATACATTGTAAAAATACATACCCTCACGATGATAGCCCATACGGAAGAGAGCTAGCGCCTCAATCCTAAGGCCGCGGTTCGATTCCTGGCCTGTACGGTTGTATTTATCATTTACTAGCTCGGCGGTGAAGGAAAACATCGTGAGGAAACCTGCATTCCCGAGAATGAAAAGAAAATACCATAATTTCGAAGGTATGCGTAAATATGGGTGAGATTGGGGTGAACACAAAGGACCAGCGCTGGTCTCTGTGTTACTGTGTCTTGCTTGCAATACCGTCACGGCTACCATACATACGTTTCGGGGTGATCAGAAACATAACAGCAACCACAAACCATTTCTTGTGGTTGTAATTGGAGTTTATTAGGTACACTTTTAGCATTTTAGGTTCTATAATAATTATTACAAACAATCAAATAAACGTTTTTTAAACACGGCCACATTTATATTATTCGTTAGCACTTTAGGTAATGCCAAATAATCTTCTTAGCCGACGTGTTAATCCTAAGGAAAGCCGATTTGACGGACGGCAAAAGTTCACAAAACAGCTTAACTTAAGTTTAAGGCATCAAAGCATTTTGTACCTCATTAGAACAGGATGGAAGGGACTGGAGAGCGATTTAATACAATGAGCGTTTTTCTTTTGGTTTTCTAGTGGATCGATAGATGGCGTTACGGTCTGTGCGAATAAAGGTCAAAATTTCAAAATGTGTTTCTTTAAAATAATAAAGAGGGAGAAGATGATCAAAAAGATGCCAACTCATCTTTTGATTTAATATTTCATTATTTACGAATCATTTCAATCGAAAATATGAAACTGTTTACGTCTGACATTGTTGTGTGGGCTCGATCCCTTGGCCTTTAAAAAAAAGTCAGGCACAGTCTTGACATGATTTCGACAGGATCTCGCCTACGTCTCTATGGAGCGATAATCATGTCATCTGTCGAGTTTTTTAGGAAATAAAATTAAAAAAGAAAAGAAAAACGCTCATTTCGAGATCGCCTAGCATTAACATTATCGTTTACGAGACGTATTAATTTTCTTTCAAGACAGATTGACCTATTAAAAAATATTCGTAGTTCTGATTAATTTACATTTTGACGCAGAGAGTAGCCGAAAACAGCTTTAAAAGCTAAAAGTAGTCGAAACTGACGAGAATGTTTATGAGATCTAGAGGAAGCGAGAGAGGTATTATGTTACTTTGGGTGTTACTACCCTAACCCGGGTGATTCATGGTATCTGCCTACTTTTCTGAGTTTATGTAAATATGTTTACTTACTTATAAAAAATCTGTAGCTGGCGCTTCTTGGCGTATTAGTGCTTTCGTATTGGAAACGCCGTTCTTTGAATGGGTGACCGTTTTAACTGGTATTATACATATAACGAGCGGTGGCGCGTTGCGGAGAGGTATGGACTCCCAATTATGGGGGTCCGGGTTCGAATCCGCACGGACAACATGCCATGTACCAATGAGTTTTTCTAACTTATGTACGTAAAACCGACTGCTCTCAAACGGTGAAGGAAAACATCGTGAGGAAACCTGCATACACTGAAGAAGAAATTCTGATATGTATGTGAAGTCTACCAATCCGCATTGGGCACGCGTGGTGGACTAATGCCCATACACCCTCCCTGAGGGTAGGCCTGTGCCCTGCAGTGGGACGTTTATAGGCTGATGATGATGATGATGATATAACGAGCGTTTCCGTGCCTGGGATGGTACGTTGAGCAGTTGATCCCGTATAGTTCCGTCAGATGGCGGTATAACTAACTATTCGTTAAGCGGTTAGATGCTTGAAAATACTCTGACATGAAGTTGAAAACTAATTGGCCTCCGCCAATCCGGACTAGGTCCGCTTGGTGGAGTATGTCCCAATCCCTCTCACTTTTATTAGTTGGATGAGGTCAAAAACAAAAACCCTGCAGTGGAACCCTGCAGGCTATCACGTATTCACGTACCTACTACTTTATCAGTGACTACGTGATCAACTGATAAGTGAGTTGGTATAGTTAGCTAATACGCTATGTACAAGTCCATTAACTAGTACAAAAACGAGTCCATCCGTTAGTAACAAGCAAAGAACACTTTAGTATATTGGTTTTCCTATTTCGGTAGACATAAAAACTTTAATACTCTTTTTCATGGCTTTTATCTTCATTGCACATAAACTTTTGCTTGAACATAACTTTTTTGACATTAAACATAATGACTTATTCACCACACGTAATTTATTTATAAATTACTTGCACCAGGATAAGAATTGAATATAAAAACAAATCTTACGTACTCTTGTACTATACCTACGTACAATACCGAACCCGTGAGATTTTAATTGGGTGCTTATGAAAATGCGACTCCAATAATATAGTTTTATGATAACTTTTTCAACAATTTTGTCAAGAGACTAAAAATATTGCTGTCCCCACTCGTATTTCAAATATTGTAGCCATGTAGAATCTGAAAAATGTTATGTAAGATGTAGATAATTTTATTGTTATTATGATGTATGTCTTCTCCTTATCTCGGGACATAAGTGTCCCGGACCTTTGGGAGGCGTGCGTTGGGCCGAAGTCAACACGTAGAGGTCTGTCAGACATTTTGATCTAAATGGTAATGGACACCAACGGGCAACTATGTACGCACGGCGACAGATCAACCTACCCATAGTTGAACTCTATGTTCATGGACATTAGGTCGAACTATGGGTAGGTTGATCTGTCGCCGTTCGTACACTATACAACGTGTTAATGAATTAATGCAAAACCTCATACACCCCAACTGATTTATAACAAAATAATTCGATTGAAACAATAATTTCATTATTTTGATGGTTAAAATTTTAAGTTATTCGCATTTTAAGTTTTGAGGCAAAATTGATTTGCTATCATTTCAGCAATAAATGAAAGCGCTAACGTAGTCATGGATACATTTTAATAATCTTGTTTTGTTAGTAAGTAGGGTGAGTGTGCCTGTGCGATGATTTGACATCGGGTTCGGAAAATTTAAAATTTTACAAAGAAAAAAAAATATTATTTTGAAAAAAATTACCTATGTTGAAACCATGATAAATCGATTCTGTTCTCGATTCTAAACAAATTACTTTCTAGTTTTGCGTTAATTCATTAACACGTTGTAGAAGTGCACACAAAACAGCCCCTGGTCAGTTTGGGATTATTGTAAGGAGTGGAAAGAATGAGGAAAAAAAAAGAAAGGTGGTGGGTGGGTGGTGGTGGTGGTGTTGGTGGTGGTGTGGTGGTGGTGGTGGTGGTGGTGGTGGTGGTGATGATTATTTGATTGACCAAAATATCTAGTCTTAACAATGTTACACTATGTAATGCAATATTGTATTTTAACACACTTATCTTCAGTTACTATGTGACTTAATACTTACTTAGACCCAGTTTATACTTGGTTATCTCATACGACCCATCTTAAACTACTGGTAGTAAGAAATTAGAAATGCATATTTATTTAATACTAGCGGCCCGTCCCGGCTTCGCACGGGTGGATGTCTAATCTTTCCTAGCAATAAATATAGCCTATGTTACTCAGTGTGAATGTAGCTTTCTAATGGTGAAAGAATTTTTGAAATCAGCACCGTAGTTTTTGAGTTTATTCATTACAAACATACACACATAACATTATAAAGCGGAAAAATACAAATCTTTCCTCTTTATAATACTAGTATAGATAGAGATTTCTATCCTCACATTGTTATGTTGCTCAATCAAGTTCAACAAATTCAGATCAAGAACGACTATTAACGTTAACTTAATCATACAGTTGGTGACAAGTTTGAAAGGATCAATGAACTAAGAAACATGGTACCGTCAGCACCGAAGTACCTACCTATATAATTAGCTTTGCATACCAAACTACGAAGTCAACGAACAAAGTAATTTTATTTTTATATTGTACAGGGTTTTAGGGTAGACAGTTGGGTGATTGTACTCATGATACTTAAAAACATTCCCAACGGAACAAAGGAAACTGGCAAAAAAAACAACGGGTTGCACTCCGGGAGTGCCGGCAGACGTGAAAACTAAGAAATCTTACGTCTTACGAATGTCACGTGACGTCACGGTCCTGACGCGAGTTTAACATTTTTTACCCATCCCAAAATCTTACGTCATCATCTTACCAATGTTGTCTTACGAATTTTCGATCAGGGTGACGTCACGGTCCTGACGCGAGTTTAACATTTTTTACCCATCCCAAAAAGTGCACAACGCCGCTAAAGAAGTTTTCACTTCAAAAATTTACCTTTCATACAAAATTTTCGATCAGCTCATTTAGTTTATTTTTTATTTATTTTTATTTTAATACTTTATTGTACACACGGAAATATACATGAAAACAACATAATAGACAATTACAAAGGGCGAGCTTATCTCTAAAGAGATTTCTTCCAGCAAACCCGAGACAGAGAGAGAGCATAGAAAGTGAGGCAGGCATAGTGTGCACATTTAACTAATAAAACAGTATTTATGACTAATAAATACATATTACATAAAGATACAGGTATATTATACTAACAAATTTTACATACATACAAATATATACGGTATAAATAAATAAATATACCTACTAGTTTATTGAAGAGAGAGATAGTGATCTTTGACTTGTTTTTTGAATGAAGCAATTGTTTGACAGTCTCTTATATTAAATGGGAGAGAGTTCCAGAGCCGGACTGCATGGACAGTGAAGGATAGTGTTGTTAGTGTGGAAAGTCCATATATTTGTTTGCGAGTTTCTGTAGGATTCTTAAGGAAAGTTGTTCAATTATCATAGGTACGATCATCCCTTAAAGTATAATGTAACTCTTTACCCTAGTAACATATTGGTACTTAATTATTGGTTTGGTACCCGCAGAGGCAGAACAGATTTAATACTTGCTGCCATTCTGAGATCGAAGAGGTGAAAATACTGAGAAAACTCTCATTTAAAATTTATTCCAGTTACGAAATAGATGTGGTAGAAATGACTACTCAACAACGGCAACGCCGCGATTAAATGTTTTTAGGGTTCCGTACCCAAAGGGTAAAAACGGGACCGTATTACTAAGCCTACGTTGTCCGTCCGTCCGTCCGTCCGTCCGTCTGTCCGTCCGTCTGTCCGTCCGTCCGTCTGTCCTACCTATTTAGGGCTGTAACTTTTGAACCGTAATAGCTAGATAGTTGAAATTTTCTCAGATTATGCGTTATTGCGCCGGATTTGTTAACAAATAAGTAATAAAAATGTCAAAAAGTTAAAAATTAAGGGGGGTTGTCAACAAGAAACTAGTTTTTATCAACGTTTTTACTTCACGCTCTATCGTAAAAACGGTAATACACACAAGCGTCAAACTTAGTGTGGTTATAGAGCATACTCTACAGAATAACAACAAATACTAAAAACCGGCCAAGTGTGAGTCGGTCTAGCGCTAAAGGTCCCGGACAAAAAAAGTTTTTTTTTCTAAGTTAATAATGTTGTGTTTTGTAGTGGTGTGGTACGGAACCCTCGGTGCGCGAGTAGCCCGACTCGCACTTGACCACTTTTATTTATGTTTATACAACGTGTTAATAAATTAACGCAAAACCTCATACACCCCAACTGATTTATAACAAAATAATTAGACTGAAACAATAATTTCATTATTTTGATAGTTAAAATTTAAAGTTATTCACATTTTAAGTGTTGAGGCAAAAATGATTTGTTATCTTTTCAGCACTGAAAGAAAGCGCTAACGTACTCATGGATACATTTTTATAATCTTTTTTTGGTAGTATGTAGGGTGAGTGTGCCCGTGCGGTAGGTTGACATCATGTTCAGAAATTTTTAAATTTCGCAAATAAATTATTTAATATTTTGAAAAAAATTACCTTTGTTGAAACCATGATAATTCGATTCTGCTGTCGATTCTAAACAAACTACTTTCTAGTTTTGCGTTAATTCATTAACACGTTGTATATTAAAACTATGAATTGTAGTTTAGCTGTTAATTGGGGAGTTGACTACATAAAATATATTTTAGTTTTAACTGCTCAGTAAATAAACCGTTTGAAAATAACGCTAAACTCACATTTTCAGTAATTCTGTTGCTTGAATACTATTTTTAATATCTGGATAAACTATAAAAAGTATCAAAACGACGACGAAAAACAATGACGTCACTCTCCAAATTTTAGTACAATATTTCATACAATGCACGCGTTTTGACGTTTGATAAAGAGTTGTTAATTTGACTAGTTGGAAACTCGCGGATTGTAGTAGGATGATAATTATAAAAACTATCCGTATTAAGCAGGACAGTTATTCCAATAAGGGTTGCCAAAGGTTCCTTGTTCTTTGTTGAGTCAATTTACCAATCCACTCCACTTTAGTAGTATGTGTAGTAGATACGACATTCCACATGCTACTTTATTCTGATCTATATAAATGACCAAGCGATAATGTATGGTGTGGGAACAGCTGGTAAACAATCCAGTCGCTTTCCAGGACCGATACAAAACTGCAGAATTAAAAGATTATGAAATACGATTCTCTATGAATTTTTCTTTTTTAAGGTGAATAAATGAATATATTTATAAAAGTAGCTACTGCTGCTGCTAACTGTACAAAGGGCTTGCCGAATTCTCGATAGGGTTTATTACTATTCAGTACTGACTATGCATTAATGAAGATTTGGATCAGCAATAAGGGTTTTGATTGGTTGAATTAAACATCTAATATACAATGGATAAGCTTATAAATTTTGGGTTTTAAATCATTGCTATTCAGTTGAATTTAAACACGGAACGATGGAATCCCGATATTTACATTTTGACAAATTTTGCCGAGGATCAGTCACAGATTTGGTTTACTAATGTCATTGAGGATCAATAATAAAATCTAGATACAAATTCAACGCCCCGAAAATAAGAATTTTAAACTAATAATCTGAGGGCACTGCCACACCCTGTACAAATGGTACTCTTTATACAAATGGTGAGTGAGTGAAAACTACACGAATGTTTACTATCCACTTTCTGTACCACCGTGAGGGGTGAAGCCAAAATTGGTGTCAGTCACAGAGTACTACGAGTATACGAAGGTATTACCATAAGAACAGCTCACAATCTATTATTAACTATTCTTATATACATCACCCATATTTGTGTACAACATACGAGTAGAAATTAAGAAGTATTTTTATCCTATTGCTATTTGTTTTTAAATAGTAAATGCATTGTGAATACCTAAGTCATTTTGTTGAACACCAAAAGAGCTATTTCCAAGCAGCAGCTATTTGTATGTGCAATAAAGATAACAGCTATGAAAAAGTCAATGCAGACAAAGTCGTGAAAGAAAACTAGACGAATATAAATAAATAAAACCGGTCAAGTGCGAGTCGGGCTACTCGCGCACCGAGGGTTCCGTACCACACCACCACAGAACACAACTTTATTAACTTAGAAAAAAAACTTTTTTTGTCCGGGACCTTTAGCGCGAGACCGACTCACACTTGGCCGGTTTTTAGTTTTTGTTGTTATTCTGTAGAGTTTGCTCTATAATAACACTAAGTTTGACGCTTGTATGTATTACCGTTTTTACTATAGAGCGTGAAGAAAAAACGTTGATAAAAACTAGTTTCTTGTTGAAAACCCCCCTTAATTTTTAACTTTCTGCAATTTTTATTATTTGTTAACAAATCCGCCGCAATAACGCATAATCTGAGAAAATTTCAACTATTACGGTTCAAAAGTTACAGCCCTAAATAGGTAGGACAGACGGACGGATGGACAGACGGACAGACGGACGGACGGACGGACGGACGGACGGACGGACGGACGGACAACGTAGTAATAGGGTCCCGTTTTCACCCTTTGGGTACGGAACCCTAACTAGCCTACGAGAGCATTAGAATTCTATTCTTCTCTGGAAGAAATTGTTTAAATAGCAATATTTTAAGGAGTTTCTTCAAAATTTATGTGAAAACAATCTACATTAAAACCGGGGATTTATTGCATATCGATTAGCAACGGATTCTTCTCTGAGACCCGAATATAAATAGAAAGATAAAGTAAGTAAAGAACACTTTGGCTTGGCAAAGTACTGAACGATTTTTAATATCATCCCTAGGGTGTGATTTGAGATGGTTTCGCGGAACTCATTAATCATTTATTTTTCATAATTATACTTTACATTAGTGAGTAGGAACTGGTAAATTGTTCTATAATTATAAGAGAAGAAATAATTAGAGCAAGCATAAGCATTATGACCCTGAACTATAGGTACACTGAAAAAAATTGTTTTTGTTAATTATAAGGTCTAAAAAAATAGCTGAAACTATTTTAAGGGGATGATCAGACCATCAAACTGAACAACTTTCTCTATGGGACCAATATCGTAATTGCAAAAAAAAACAGCTGTCCCATACAAAACTGCAAACATAACTCGACTCGAATGTATGGGACAGCTGATTTTTTTTCGCAATTTCGATATTAGTCCTGTACAAAAAGTTGTTCAGTTTGATGGTCTGATCAACCCCTTAAAATAGTTTCAGCTAATTTTTTTAGACCTTATATCACCAATCTTTAGTGACTTCCAAACTGTTTTATAAGAAAGAGTATCTATTACTAGATACAGGGCTGCATTCAGAACGTTTGGGTGCAGTTGTTTTTTTCAACTCGCTCTATAGTAAGACGTCTTTCACCGAGGCTCTGAACGGCGTTTAGTGCGAAAAGTTGCGCTCTGGGTGCACTCTGGGTGCACATAGGGTGTAGGTTCTGAACGCAGCTCAGTACGGACACTCCCTTCCTCCCACCAACTTTTTACCTCACCCCCTTTATCGCCCAGAAGAAGACTAAGGCTGCCTGTCCATTGAAGCTGTGCGAGCTGTGCGAGCTGTGTAGCTATGTTTTTTTAACCAATCTGGAGCTCGGGCGAGATCGACCGCGCCTCGCCCGAGCTCCAGATTGGTTAAAAAAACATAGCTACACAGCTCGCACAGCTCGCACAGCTTCAATGGACAGGCACCCTTAAGGTTCAATTTCTTTGTATTCGCAGGTGCTGACGTCATCTTGTCAATTAAAAATTTTTGTATGCAGTGTCCGGGCTGTGGTAGCGCATAATCAAACATTTTTTGGTAATAAATAGCAAAAAGCTTTGCTAGTTTGCTAGAATTTAATTTTAAAAACTTGTATAACTAAATACCTAGTATTGTTCAGTTTCTTTTTAGTTAGTACCTATTAGGTATAAATTCTTATTTGTTAGTGTGCGTAGGTAGGTTAAGGCACGTTGGTGCTGTCATAACGTCATGGTCAAAAGCCCCTTAAAAAATTTTAGAAGTAAAAACATCTCGTTAGGTCCTGGTAGGGTCCTGTTGGGGCTCCCACGATTCTGCAGTGCATCTGGCATGTTTGCAGATGCACATATGGATGACTTTGTGGTCGACCACCTTCGATATGAAAACGCCTGGTCTAGCACATTTAACTAACTATTAACTATCGCCGGATGACGCCCTGATTACGGCGGTACTGTGAGAGTGGGACGCAGATCGTAGACCGCAGAGAGCAGGCTGAGGCAGCTGATCTTGATGGAGCAGGGAGCGGGGTTCTTCAATGAAAGAGGTTCTTCAGTTTTCTTCGCTAGCTTTTCTTCCGATGTTGCGCTGGAGGACTCGTTGCGACTGATTGAATCTGCGCTGTTTTGCGCGCCTATGTCCTACCTAGCGCAATACCGTAAGGAGAGCCGCTTTTATTGTTCAAATTGGTTGTATATTTTCATCACAAAGTTCTGACATTTTAGGCTATATCTTAAAAACTATAAGAGGTAGTTCAAAGCTACGATGTTCTACAGAAAGAGCTTACAATTACCCGTATTTTGACATATAACAATCTATACTAGGTATGATACCCAGGTTTCCTAGTCAGAATAAAGCGGAAAAATATCACAATTTTTGCCGCGCTATTGCAAACTATTCTATTTCTAGACTATTCTAGGCTCTCTATCTATGACCTAGGGTTCTGACTAAGTGCACCTGGGTTATCCTCACCTAGCCTACCTATTTCTATGTTTCTATCTATATATCTATTATGTAAAATACGGGGTCAAAGTGCAAGGTGTAAACTGAACTTTAAAACTGCTATATTTTTCTATCTAACTATTCTAGTCTATATGTTGTGTGTGAAATAGGTAAGGATCATCTACTATTGTGTACCTAAGCTGTTAGATAGAATCCACCCATCACCTATCTTGAGAAATAAGGGTATGAAAATATCAGAAATAAAACGCCTAAAAAACAACTCTAAACAATGCAAAAACTTATTCTAACCTATTCTAACTATGAGAAACGATCAATTTTATTTGGAAAACCTATAACTATACCTATAACTTATAAAACAATAACAGAAAACTATAATAAAGAAAACTTAAAACTACGACTCTAAACACGTGAAAAAACTATACAAAACTATAACGAACTGTACAAATACGTTACCCCCAACATGACCAGTGCATTCCACAAGCAATAATCTACAAATAAACACTAAAAAAACAATAATCTAATTGGAATTTGCACTGATCACGTTGGGTGTCTGAACTCGCGAGGAAAAACCGTAGCGGCCCGCGTCGACGCGCGAATCCGGCAGCTCGATGTCGCGAACAGACTTTTATGCGATTATACACAAAAAGACCGCGTCTGTTGTGCGCAGAATACGGGGGAGCCCGAACAGAATCTTGAAGATGATCGCTGATTGGATGGATACAGCTATCCTCGGTCGTTTCATCGATCTGCATGTGAGAGGTGTGGATCGGTGAATCGATCCAATTAATAATTCTTTGTTTTATGTGATTATACTAATATTAGATGTAAGCTTGTGCTACTAACAAAATATGGGCAATTCTTAGTCTGAAATAAAACATTTTTATTTTATTTTTATTTATTTATTATTAGGCAACTAGCACTCATTAATTTTTTTTTTTGTGAAACTCATCACATTGTATTTTGTACCTGAATTTAAGTTACCCTTTTTATGGTACGTAACTAAATTTGTCTGAATAGTACATCTGGGACGCCGCATTACGTACTTCCCCCTCACATTTTCCTTGTTCTCATTTGTGAGAAAATAGCGAATGATTGTCTCTTGGTACTTTTGTCAGGTACAGAGCCTGAAATGAATAAAAGAAACCTGCATTAGAAAGAAGCATTTATTCTAGACCGTTGAAGTCCAGCCATTTAACTGTACCAGTATTCTACTTCAGCTAGTCTGAACTCTAATGATGTTTGCCCATAGATGATCTAGACTAGATTACAGCGTCAACTTCATTAGGTACCTACCTTCAGGAAATGACCTTTAGGTCTAGGGTGACAGCTACAATAGATCTATTCAGGTCGCAGTAGTAGCTATTGGTAATTGACCAAGCCCTTACAACCAAAATAATAATAATACCTTCAGCAAAACGGTACGCAGGCTATAATATTTAAATGCATAAGTATGTGCGTTATCGCAGCACAGATTTGTTCCTGGCCTTTCATACGCAGTGAAACCACAGAATAATAATACTAAAGTGATGTTTCTACCAAACTGCCACTCATTTTCATGCGTGCCCGTTCACGCTTTGCTGCACGCAATATACGCCGCGCCGCGCGCCACGAGCTGGTATGGAGCTGTTTTTTCTGGTAGGATATCTATTTGGTGGTGAAACCATGACATGGTGTCGTATTTGTATTCATGCAGTCGTTCCACTTATGCACCCACGTAGGCCAACGATGGATGTATGGAAGGAGTAGCAAAGGCGAGGAACATGTTACAATCCTCGCTATTTTGCAGTCGCTTATTTTAATCTCAAATGTTTGTGTTTCTTCGCTGATACAAATACATCATTGGTGGCATGCGCTCTCGATCAAAGAAGTCAAAAAAGTCAACAGTCAAATGATACTTCATTACCCGAGGGGATGCTTTACATTAAATCAAATTACAAAGTCAAAACTTTGTAATTATTTATTGATAGAGGAAACACGAAACAATTTGAATAAGCCCTCTTGGAGCAGGATCTAATTTCAATTATGCAAGGACAGGACTTTGCCGAACTTAACTTAATTGATTTCCAAAACAAAATAAGTCTTTTTGTTTTCCCTAATTCTATTTAATTGCAATTAAGCTTTGAACCTAAAACCAAGTCTCAGAATACAAAGTTGATTCTTTCCAATTTCGATGGTTTGAAATAAGATCTCGATGAGGACATAAAAGCGTTTCCCTTTTCTTCAGCAAATATTGGTGCTGTAAAGTTTAAAGAAGAATGGCAGATTTGGACGCAGCCATTTTTTTACGAAAACTAAAAGCCATTCAGGACGGCGGTCATAATTATTGTAAACAGAAAATATTAAGGCATTTTTTAAAAAAACTTTTACATCTCCAGAAGTCCGGATTCAAAAGTAGAAATTACTAGTAAAATAGACAAAAAATCATCCAAAAAGCAGTAGCAAAACGCAACCACGACAGCTATTTTCATTTAATAATCACGGAGTTATTTTTTGGTCGTTACGGAACGTATTTGGCTTGGTTGAACTGATAATGTGTGTGATTTCGTTTTCTTCCATTATAATTATTGTACGGTTATCGTGAATTTTCATTAAAATAAACACAATGAATGCGTAGAAGATTAAGTGGACTATCTAATAAGAAAGATTTTGAGTTTCACACACTTGATATAAAAGGTATCATAAGGAGAAATACCATTCCCCCAACTTCTACAGGTTAACAACCAATTAGATTGTTTGTTAGTTTTGTTTCACTCTAGACGTATTACTAAGTTTCATTCATGTATGGGACCTCTAAGTCTGGGTCTCAAATTGCATGGCCGTCCACCAAACTTCTTTTCCTTGTTTATTTATGTCTTATTCAGTATTGAATCAACAGAATGGTCTGATTGGATGAACTGCAATATTTTTATTTCCTCATCGTTTCAAAGCCGTATTTTTCTTTTGTCTATGTATACAGGGTGTAAAATTAAACGAGTTACATACTTTATAGGGTGCTTCAGACCATCAAAATGAACAACTTTTACTACGGGACCAACTTTGAAATCGAAATAAAACAATCTAGTGTTTCATACATTTTGGTCGTTTTCAGCAGTATTTTTGTTCATGATTTCGATCTTGGCTATATAGAGAAAGTTGTTCAATTTGATGGCTTGAAGTGTCCTGTACGATATTAAGCGCATTTAATTTTAAACCTGTATTACAAGCATATTTTGCTATCTGTGAATTCGGTTCCCGACAAAAATGTTAGGTTCTATATTCCGCAAGTTGATGACAAGAAAAAATTCAGTAATATTTTTAATAAAACGTTCTAAAGCTCAATTCGAAACAAACTGAATTCTTTCTAATCTTACAGTAAAATAAAATATTAATAATTATGACTTAAACTAAACTTCTGTACAACTATGATTAATTTTTCCATAGTTAGCAACAGCCACGTTCCAAAGTCGAAAACGCTGAAAGTCTTCTGATGACGTACTTATTGCTTCCTTTTAAAGGTGGAATTGGCTTGATATGGAAAACTTTCTATGAAATCCAGGTAATATTATATGAGTGCGTGACGCACGCACTGTATCATAATTATTTTCTTTGTGACCGAGTAACGTTTAGTTTAGAATCATATTTGGATTTATTTTAAATCGCAATCACTCATGTGAGTTGATTAGGCACATTGGGCATTAGTTTAGGGTTGGCGGAAAAATGGTGCCGGGTATCGGTTAGAGAATCATACGTAGTGGGAAATGGCAGTTTGTCATGTAGGTTAGGGTGGTCCAAATAATAACAAGTTTTGAATGTTGGTGCTCTACCAGGTTTTATATCGCCACGGTACCCTTTACAAAGAGCCAACACTGATATTAAGGGGTCGCGCAGATTTGACACTTGTTGAAATTGATTTAATATGAAAACATTGTTTTTTTTTTTTTTATTTAATCTTCTTCTTCTTATCGTGTGGGCAGAGCCCTGGTGTCAGAGTTTTTTCAGACCGCCTTACGGCCTCTGACGTGGTTTTTATGTAACGGCTACTACCACCAGAGATAGTAGCCGGGACCAACGGCTTAACGTGCTATCCGAAGCACGGAATGAATTATAATGATATTATACAATTTATAAATTAGAAATACAAATCAGTTTGCATCTTCATTTCCCAAAATACATATTCAAAATTTTGGATTTGGAAGCCATAGGGAATTTTTGTGTAAATACGGAGCCGGAGGATATACTGCTGAGGTTTCTGCTGAACTTTTTTTGTAATTCTTGCATTGAGTTTCTGGATTAATGCAATAACACGCTCTGCACAGTTAGGTATTTACTACGTTCAACGGGCTGATCATATATGCCGGATAAGTGACAACTAATGGGGATCAGAAGTAAAGACACCATGAACTGGCAAGCGCTGTAAGGGTACAGTATAAGAAAGAGTATCTATTACTAGATACAGTACGAACACTCCCTTCGTCCCACCAACTTTTTACCTCACCCCCTCTATCGCCCTCTGGTTACCGCGCACTGGTTCCTCGTTACCTACGAAGAAGACTTAAGGTTCAATTTCTTTGGTTTCGTATATGTTGACGTCATCAATCAATCAATCAATCAATCAAATATACTTTATTCATCCTTTATTTTTTTCATCCTGTCAATTTCAAATTTTTGTATGCAGTGTCCGGGCTGTGGTAAGGGCACCCGGGACCGAATACCTAAGAAAGTTAGTGGAGAGTGACTGGATGAAGAAGGTTGAAGAAAGAGTTTTGTGGCGCGCCTTGGGAGAGGCCTATATTCAGCAGTGGACGATGATAGACTGATGATGATGAGGAAATAAACAATAACGTTCCAAGTAAGGTTAGACAAGTGATCACTGATCAGCTAACTATTCGTCAGTATAAAGAGCCTACTTTTTTGCAAATCATCATCCATTATTATGTAGTGGTAGGTTGTAACTTAGTACATAATATTCTAACTTAACAATCTATTTCAAAGTAACTTAGAACAAGTTCAGGGTTCCAACGCCCATCCATTAAAGATTAACAAGAGAATTCCATCAATATTACACAATAACCGTAACGTAGAGGTCACGGTCTGTAGTGACGGAACGTTATTACGTTCATACACGCTGCGGGAACAACGTTGAGGGGTTGGAAAGTGTAGTCAAAGGTTACATTATATTGTACTAACGAAATACTAGTAGTACTACAATAGAAGTGTCACTGCCATACATCACGCACTAAAGTTGATAAAAATATACAATACGAAATATAATGCGACATAAATTGAACCATGGGCGCATGGGCGCATGGGCGTTTGTATGTTTGTGCCGTTGTTGTATGGTTTCCATAATAAACAGCCTATAAATAGTGCTTTCTTGGGATCATTACAATGTATGTGCCTGTGAGCGTTATTTATTATTTATTTATTTATACACCCTCACACATGCGTATAGCTTCACGTTAGATTTAAGAGCCTAATTGGAGACATTATACGGCTAAACATCAAACCTATCATATATTTTACTTACCCCTAACGCCCAACACCGCGATACATACTTACAGGAAAAATCGAAGCAGATACGTTCAAAATATCCAATCGTATTTCACGTGATCGTTTCACTGTCATAATTTCCGTAATCGTCCACTGATACTTAAAGTTCTTTCATACCGCTTGAGTAGTAAAAATTATGGGTAATCATTTTGATGAGTCAGTTCGCAATTAAGTCATTTTAAGTACCTATACAGTTCAGAACAAAGCGTTATGTAAATAAATTTTTAGGTTTCCGTACCCAAAAGGAAAAAACGGGACCCTTTTCCATGCTTTTTGCCCATGCTCTCCGCCCGTCCTAGCTTTAGAGGGCCGTATCTTCTGAACCATATTAGGTAGCTAATTGAAATATTCACAGTATTTGTATTATTGGATTTGGTGACAAATATAAAAGCAAAACTTGTTTCTTTCAACGAGTTTTCTCCTTGCATTTACAAATTGTTTACAAAATTTTATTTTCGTTGTCGTCATTATAAAGTTGTTTACGCTTGCAGTATTACAATAATAATATATATACCTGTGAGCATTATATTATTCGTAAAAAGTTTTTTTATTAGGTGGCGATACCATTACAAAACTCATACTTACAATAGACGTGTCAATCTCCAAAATAAATTAGATACCTATTCTATCAAAAACCTAACACGCTACGCCGTAGCACGTAGCCCTCCCGTAACCCGTATTCCGTAGCAAAGCAATCTTTTTACCTCCCCCCCCCCCTATCGAAGCCGTAAAACGTATCGCTTTTACGTAGTAATATTTGATAAGCCGGGTAAAGTAGACAAGATCGGATTAAAATTCAATTGGGATATTCTAAGAATTCTGGCTACCCCAGTGAGATCGAGGCGTGATCGTAAAAAAATTAAAGTTACAATTTGCCTCCAACGACACCCACGAGAAGAAATGAGATGATAAAAATATAGGCTATGAATTATTCAGTCAAAAATACAAAATCTACATTTTACAAAAAATATGACGTATCTTTATGTAGGTACTTTCGTCTCAAAACATATTATTTGATAGTATTAGTTTGCAACAACATGGGTTTATGTTTATGATATCATGTTATTTGGAAATAGGATCTCTTCATAACAACGATCATTATTTCCTCGCTCTTTCGCAATTTGCGGAGAAAATATCTCTCTGTCATTATCAGAGGGGAAACTCAGAATTATTTAGCTTGAACTAGGTATTTTGTTTAGATGGTCAGTATTGTAACACGAACCTTATGTATGAAGATAATCTAATACTTTTATCAAAATATTGTTTATCTGATTATTCCGATTAGGGATACGAATCAAAATCATACTCATAAAATATTAAATTATCATCATCATATGCCCAAGATAGGGCATAATAAGGGCAAGCAACCACAAAATGTCAAATGACAAATATAATAATAAAAATGCTGATTGGTATTCTTCACATAGGCAACAGAATTATTTATTCAGCGTATGCAGGTTTCCTCACGATGATTTCCTTCATCATTTCAGAGCATTATGTACAAAAGATAGAAAAACGCCAATTAAATTTACGACTGACATAATACAAAATATTATAGTAAAATATTATACTTATCGATTCAATATCACAGAGGCTACATCAATGCAAACATCTGTAAGGGTCAGCGCACACCCAGCGTAGAACTGCTCGCGCATGCTCGAGCATGTTCTTTGCAGTCGCGCACACCTAGCGGCAAAATCCGCCGGCGGCAGCGGCGGAGCATGCTGGCGCGTGTTCGAACAGTCTCGCGGATGCTCCCGTGTTGCTACAGTTGACGTAGTGAATTTTGCGTTGTGTTTACAATATTTTATAGTAAAGACGTGCGATAACAACAATTTTAAAGTATGGTAGACTGGGATTTGGTAATTATTGGGTTACTAGCAAAGGAAGAGGAGCAAGAAGAGCACATCAATAAGATGAAAAGAGGCAAGAAAGATGTACTTATATTTGGGAAATACTACGCCCTGTGCTGTGTTACGGTTTAAAGTTCTAGGGACAGTTATTTTATGGCTAGGAACTATAAAATGGAATATGAACAATTTGAAAACCTACTAAATCTGCTTCGACCTTTCAGATTTTCTTTGTATTTTCAAAAAGAGTTCGATTATTATATAATATTATCTGTAGTAAATTGCCCTTTTCGGGCTAAAGTAGTTAAAAAATATGCTAGATTTGTTCCGAAACCGGCCGAGGCGGCAACACTTACGACGGATCGCAAGCATCGACACGGGCGTATGCTCGAACATGCTCGAGCATGCGCGAGCATCCGCGCGCATGCTCGCGACTGCTCGCGTCGCCGCGAGGAGCATACGCGAACATACTCGAACAGACGCTGAAGGGATTTAATCACTTGCAAGCTATTTTCAACTTTATTTCAATGGAAATAGAGTTCATTATCAATTGAATCAATGAAACCTGCTCGCGCATGCTCGAACAGTTTTACGCTGGGTGTGCGCTGACCCTAAGTTTCCACTACAGCACCTTTAGTATGATTGTTCGAATTGCGCGTATTAGGGTTCCGTACCCAAAGGGTGAAAAAGGGTTATTAAGCCTTCGTTGTCCTTCCTCCGTCCGTCTGTCCGTCCGTCCGTCTGTCCGTCTGTCCGTCTGTCCGTCTGTCCGTCTGTCCGTCTGTCCGTCTGTCCGTCTGTCCGTCTGTCCGTCTGTCCGTCTGTCCGTCTGTCCGTCTGTCCGTCTGTCCGTCTGTCCGTCTGTCCGTCTGTCCGTCTGTCCGTCTGTCCGTCTGTCCGTCTGTCCGTCTGTCCGTCTGTCCGTCTGTCCGTCTGTCCGTCTGTCCGTCTGTCCGTCTGTCCGTCTGTCCGTCTGTCCGTCTGTCCGTCTGTCCGTCTGTCCGTCTGTCCGTCTGTCCGTCTGTCCGTCTGTCCGTCTGTCCGTCTGTCCGTCTGTCCGTCTGTCCGTCTGTCCGTCTGTCCGTCTGTCCGTCTGTCCGTCTGTCCGTCTGTCCGTCTGTCCGTCTGTCCGTCTGTCCGTCTGTCCGTCTGTCCGTCTGTCCGTCTGTCCGTCCGTCCGTCTGTCCTACCTATTTACGGCTGTAACTTTTGAACCGTTATAGCTAGATAGTTGAAATTTTCTCAGATTATGTGTTATTATGGCGGATTTGTTAACAAATTAACCCAGTAAAATTAGATAAATCAGAAGAAATAATTTCCGGAGTTTTGGAACTTTTTTTAAACGTTCCTTTGGTACGTAATATTGAAGAAAAAAAAAGTCCTGGTTCTAAAGGTGACTTTTTTCAGTTTTTCGCTTATTTCTTGAAATCTGAAAGTCGTATCGAAATATTTTGTAGTGAGAAATTAAACCTAACAAAATTTCCTACAAAACAAGTGGTATGCATTTTTGTCATAGGACTTAACCTTTGAGGGCTAAGGGGCCGAGAAAGTAACGGAATTTCAAAAATTATGAAATTTGTATGGCGACCCTCATTAAAGTTAAAGATAAAAACAAAATAATTTCATATTCTTAATCAGCAGCCCCGAAAACCCCCAGATACAAATTTTCAGTCGGTTCAGGGAACCCTTAAAGGCTGCATTGGCGTTTGAAATTTCCATTGGAGCCATCTTGGATATCGCAATTTTGGATTTTTTTCACCGGAAACCAAATCTGACCAGGGTCCTCTATGATATTTGTTCGAGATCCATAACCCTATCTGTCATAGTTTCCGCGGGCCGTTGATCTCATCCATCAGGAGTCGACCTTCCGAGGAAGTCAAAGTTTTCCCTGTATCACCAAGGCATCCATATGATGATCCCCAAATGTCATCCTTGTACCGTAAGGGGAACCCGGAGATCAGTTGGAGGTATCTGGTTGACCCCCACCTCCCCCCCCCCCACATAGATATTAGATAAATACCCGTATAATTGTTCACCGGGTTTCCCCCATTCAACGCGTAGTAAAATTATTTTAGGGATCATCATAAGGATGCCTTGGCGATAAAAATAATATTTCGACTTCCTCGGAAGGTCGACTCCTGATGGATGAGGTCAACGGCCCGCGGAAACTATGACAGATAGGGTTATGGACCTCGAACAAATGTCATAGAGGACCCTGGTCAGATTTGGTTTCCGGTGAAAAAAATCCAAAATTGCGATATCCAAGATGGTCCAATGGAAATTTCAAACGCCAATGCAGCCTTTAAGGGTTCCCTGAACCGACTGAAAATTTGTATCTGGGGTTTTTCGGGGCTGCTGATTAAGAATATGAAATCATTTCGTTTTTATCTTTAACTTTCATGAGGGTCGCCATACAAATTTCATAATTTTTGAAATTCCGTTACTTTCTCGGCCCCGTAGCCCTCAAAGGTTAAGTCCTATGACAAAAATGCAATACCACTTGTTTTGTAGGAAATTTTATTAGGTTTAATTTGTCTACACAAAATATTTCGATAAAACTTTCAGATTTCAAGAAATAAGCGAAAAACTGAAAAAAGTCACCTTTAGCGCCCCCCCCTTCCTCGAGCTCATCCCCCCCTCACCAGGACTTTTTTTTTTCTTCAATATTACGTACCAAAGGAACGTTTAAAAAAAGTTTCAGAACTCCGGAAATTACTTCTCCTGATTGGTATATTTTAGCTTAATTTTACTGGGTTAAATAATAAAAATGACAAAAAGTTAAAAATTAAGGGGGGTTCTCAACAAGAAACTAGTTTTTATCAACGTTTTTTCTTCACGCTCTATCGTAAAACCGGTAATACATAAAAGCGTCAAACTTAGTGTGATTATAGAGCATACTCTACAAAATAACAACAAATACTAAATATTGGCCAAGTGTGAGGTGGTCTCGCGCTAAAGGTCCCGGACAAAAAAAGTTTTTTTCTGAGTTAATAATGTTGTGTTTTGTGGTGGTGTGGTATGGAACCCTCGGTGCGCGCGAAGTCCGACTCGCACTTGACCGGTTTTATTTTTATACTAGTTGTCGCGGCAAGCACGAAATTTTCTGTCTGAAAAGCACGGGTAGAGTCATTTTCTATGGAGCAAAGGCATGCACGAGTAGAGGAAATGCATTATAGGGGCAGGGCGATGGGCTAGTTCCACTAACCAGAGTGAAAGTGAGTAAGCAGTTCAATATTTAACCCACAATAATAGTCACAGAAATATAATAGAATCTAATTTGTTACCAAATTGAGCTGCTACAAAAATAAACCTCGCTGCAATCCTGCAATTCCCTTAGGAGATCCAAGCTAGTTGGTAGTTTATTGCTCGACGCAAACCACTTTCGAAATATAATTTTCCGTTAAAGAATTTCACGGGAAATTCTAGCAAATATTTCGTAAAATTTTCAAAAGGATTGTGTTCTCTTTTTTAGCGTTCCGTAGTCAAACCAGGAACCCTTATACTTTCGTCCATTCTGTCTGTTTGTATGCCACGCCTCAATTACTCCCTCATTTTTTATCCTATTTAATTGGAATATGACACAAAGACAGATAACAGTAACCCAAAAAGAGAAAAAATAATGGTAATTAAGAAGAAACAATTTTTTTTCGAAGCTCGTTGGATAGCTCTTGTAACGTGGAACAAAACATCCATACAAATTAAGTCATTAAAATGCTTTTATCTTCACACATAGGCGCTCAAAGTCAAAAACAAAGAGTACCTACTACCTACATACAGTACGGACACTCCTTACCAGTTCTGACTACACCCCATTACGGTGGTATGGGAAGAGGACGACCAGTGGCGTAGTCCTCTCTCACTCGCACTCAGGGGCATTACATGTATTGATGCGAGGAGTGCGATTTTTGAATCTCATTCGCTAAGTTTAGCCGTTGAAAATGTCAAAATTACTATGGAGATAAGCATCTTTCTACTGCTGATTTGATTTTCAAAAATCGCACTCCTGAACTATGATTTTTGAAAGTCAAATCAGCAATAGAAAGATGCATATGTTCATAGCAATTTTGACATTTTCAACTGCTGAACTCAGCGAATGAGTTTCAAAAATCGCACTCCTGATCTCTTTTCGCCAGGGTATACCAGAACCAAACACTGGTTATCTTCGCTGAATTGATCGTTTACAATACAAAAGCTCAACTTTTAAATTGCCTCACTGTAAGTAAAGTTTTCAAACAATCTGTCTTAACGAAGCTCTTAACTGGAATCTGCCGAACAAGAATAAAATAAGATACTTCGGCCACAGAGTAGATATCCTACAGAAAAAAGTTTCTTTCAAGCTGGCGGCGTGGTATACCACTACATGCGCAGTGATGCTGCTCGCTCTCGTAGAGTATAAGCGGCAGCTTGTACAAACATCGCTGCGCATGTAGTTATAAGCAGCGATTAAATTACTACAGATGTCGGGCCCGATTCTGCATACATTTTACTTCAAACACTACACTTTAAAATAAAGAGAACAAATCGGGTAAGGTAGGTATGCCGAAATCGGGCCCGACCAACTGCAAATGTAATAGGTGCTATAGTCCGATGAAAACTTAATGGCGAATTGGAAGTTAGCTACTTACCTCTCTCTCTCACTCTCTCTCCCTCTCTCACCCGTTCTCACCCCACTGCCTTTTACTCGCTCGCAGCTAACTTCCCAGCTGCCATTAAGTTTGCATCGAACTGTACCTATGTTATGTACCGCAGACGCGAGCTTGAAAGAAGCTGTTTCTCTCTGTAACTATATGTACCGCAGCCGCAAGCTTGAAAGAAACTGTTTCTCTGTATAATATTTACTCGGAGCTTCGGCTATCATTTATCAACGTAACACTAGTCTTAAAGAACCATAAATTATTGCATCATTACGTCTTGCACAAGTTGCGACATCCATCTTCACAAGATAAGTAAGTACCTACTACATAAATTGTATTATACTCGTAAGTGGTACAGAATTAGTAAAACAATGTCACTAAAATTTTGTGTACTGATTTTAGAGAGCTTTGCGGACACTATTTTATTTAAAGTTGCCCACTGGGAAATGGCACGCAGCACGCTTAATGTACCTACTCCACGAGTTTAACACATTTCCGGGTTCAGACCGCAATTAATTGTTAGAGTTATAATAGGTACTGATCTGTTCGATTTGCAACATGCAATATATTGTAACTTCCAAATCGTAAATATCTTATATTATACGAGCTTTGACCCGCGACTTCGTCCGTATAAATTATATACCAGATATTAAGTCAGATGATAAACTATAAAAAAAAAGTTTCATCAAAATCGGTTCAGTAGTTTTTGCGTGATACTCGAACAAAAAAACACCCAAACAAACAAACAAACAAACAGACAAACAAACAAACAAACAAACAGACAGACAAAAAAAATCCAAAAATTGGTGATTTAGAATCAGGGACAGGTAAAAACCATGTCGTAATTTTTTTGTTGTAAAATATCTTCAATGTACAGACACACTTTTGTTACAGTTTTATAATAGTTTAGATACTTTGCAACTTCTATGTACATGTATGAAGAGACTTGGGTGTTGAAAAGGCGATGTGTGTCAGAAACGTAAATTATGACGATCTTGTTCTATCATCTTGTTTCTGTCTGCCCTATTGGGACATCGGCGTGACGCGTGTATACTATACAATTTCACACTCATTTGTTTTTATTTTAGCTGGGTTTTGGATTTGACTTCATTAAACTCTAAATCAAGCTATGAATAAGACAAAACAAAGCTACAGAATTTTCACCAATTCTTTTTACAAAGAATAAAATCATAAAGAGCCTTATACGCCTAAACAACGTCTACTCAAGAACAATTTTCTTCACATGATACCCACCTTCACAATACAGTGAGATTGCATTTCTTTCAATCGCAATCCATTCTGAACGACGGTTCTCATTCTCATGGCACGTTCCCTCATAAAACCCCAAGACACAATGCACTTTAAAACAATGCACATTAGAGTGATATTTGTCTGGAAGTTTACACGCATGCGCGGTAAGGCTACCGCAGTGCGCGGCGCCTATGAGACGTCTCGATGCGTGCATTTCCCCATTACAAAAAAATAAATAGTTCTTGGTGACTAGGTAAATAGTTTGACCGATTTATTTGGCAGGGGGTTTTTGTCAATTAATATGCAGTTTTGGTGCAATACACGAGAAGTCTATTTTGATTTATCAGTACCACGCTTTGGCCCACAGTAGAACGTGTTAATTAATTCATGATTGGATTCGATCTTTCACGTAGACATGCTGAAAATAGTAGAACGAAATACGTGAAAATGTTGCTGGAAATAACACTATTGAAACTTTATTTTTTTATGTTGAATTTAGAAGGCATTTATCTAGATAGGTAGGTAAGTAGATCGCTCACTACTTGTCACACTCTGTAGTGAAATGTTAAAATTATGAATATGCAAATTTAATTCATTAAAAAGTTATGAATCATTAATGATTATTCATATTCATTGATACCTTTAAGCGCCTTTCTGAATCTTTTACAATGCGCACAGCCAAGGAGTGGAATGCCCTGCCTGCGTTAGTATTTCCGAGCACTTACAACCCGAATTCCTTTAAAGTACGAGTGAATAGGCATCTTCTGGGTGAGCTCGCTACATCTACGACCCCATCTTCGTACTGAGATTGACAAGATTGAGGTCAAGAGCAAACCCATTAGTAATATAAAAAAAAAACCTACCTCAACACGTAAAAAATCTTTTAAATTTTTATATATAAATAAAACGTATTATCACTGAACAAACGCAAAATTAGAAAACAGTTTGTTTAGAATCGACAGCAGAATCGAATTATATGCTTAATAAAGTTTCAACATGGGTTAATTATGTGGAAAATAATAAATCATTTGTTACATAATTTAAAATTTACTGAACTCAATGTCAACCCACCACCGCAACTCAGCCTATACTACTTTCTACCAAAACAACGCTTTCCGAAATAATAACAAATCATTTTCGTAACAAAATCTAAAATGCGAATAACTTTAAATTTTAATTAATAAAATAGTGTAATTATTGTTACAATTTAATTATTTCGTTATAAATCAGTTGGGGTTTATGAAATTTTGCACTTATGTTCACGCCATTATCCCATATGGGTAGACAGAGACTATATCTTGTCACAGGCTTCGATTTTGGCACAATTATTTCGCGTCATTCACATTCATACATGTTTTCATACGCTGCAGTTGGTTGTTTATCTCCCTATTAATTTTATTTTCAACATCTATTTGTTCATTGCACTTACCATTAATTAAATAAATAAATTGAATAAAAGAAATATAGGTACTAAACTGCAAAGCAGGAAACTAAACTTAATAATTAAAATTAAAATCATTTTAAATTCGACATACGCTAGTGATTTTTTTTTAAATATAGGTACTAGATAGATTCCGTAGTTAACTTTAAAATGCAGACTTTACTTACAGATAAGATAGGATAAGATAAATATTATTTCTTTCTTTCTTTCCTATTCTAGAGATGTTAGGTAAGAGAGGGTTGTTAAATTCTCAAGGTCGTAAAGTCAAAGGTTACAAAACGGGTTAATGAGTGAAGCCAACAACCGGAAAACCTAATGTACTAAAAGGCTGAGGTTATAATGAAGAGTAGAAAATTTGAAACATTTTTCCGCATTTTTTCTCATTGATAGTTAGATTATTACATAGATAGATTCACACTCATCACAATATTTAAGATTTCTGAATAAAGCCTTTAATTTGAGTCAAGACAACCTTAAAGCCTTTTTATTACAGTTTTAATAGTGTTACTAAATAAATTATTTATTATTTTAAATAAAATGTGTTTCACGAAGTTTCTACTAGCTTTAAAAAAAACGAAAAAAAAAACGTACTTACTGTTTTTTTTTTCGTTAAGAATTTAAGTTTTTGTAAGATCGTGGGTACTTTCAGTGAAAATTATCTTCTTTTGGATGGTTTTTAGTTTTAGTCGATTTGGTTTTTAGTGCTGTAGTCAAACAAAGGACACTTATACTTTCGTCAATTCTGTCTGTTTGTTTGAATTTTGCACCTGTTGAATAGTTTTAACAGTAACCCAAAAATAGATGTCGTAACTATTTAAAATAAAAATCATTTTTTTGGACCCGATATAACGAAAAGGTGGTGGTTTTTTCAAAAAATAATGTTGATAATAACACTTCGCTGAAAGTTGAATCATGAATAACTTTTTCCTAGAACTTGCACATTATGAGTTTTTTGCGATTCGTGACGTCGAATGTCGTGCTATGAAGTGTATTTGAAAAAAAAAATGAATATTGTGTCGTGAATTGTCGGCGTTCGTCATAACTATTTTTAACTATAAATTACTAATTCAGGACTTTAACATGACGCTTGAAGCAATATTTTTGCTCACAGAGTACCAACGGTATGGCGTAAAAGGCGGTAAAGTACCCACTTCTTGTGTGACTAAAATGCCAATAAGGATATAAGGCAAAGTATACAGCAGCGGTAAGGGTAAGATATATTATGTCGTATGGTAGCGAAGCCCAGTCAACAAAAAAGTGTCAGGACAGAGACTGCAGAAATGCAAATGCTGCCGTACTCAACAGGAGTCACAGATACATAACGAGTACATCACGGGCAGTTTTAAAGTTGTTCCTATTCCCGATAAACTGTCCGAATCCCGACTGAGGTGGTATGGTCATGTCATGCGCAAAGGCCGGATGATCACATGGTAAAAAAAAAACCGGCCAAGTGCGAGTCGGGCTCACGCACGGACCGCTCCATACCACCATAGAATATTACCAAAACAATGTGTTTTTTCCGGGACCCTTAGCGCGAGCCCAACACACACTTAGACTTTTGTTATACCTTACAATATGCACTATAACCACACCAAGTTTCATGTTTTTACATATTGCCGTTTTTACGATCAAGCAAAAACAAAAAACCATGAAAAAACACGTTTCTTGTATTCACGGTATTTTTTTGCTTTTTTTTGTCGTTTTTATTATTTGTTAGCAAATCCAAAGTAATAATAATACAATATTCAGTGAAAATTCATCTCTCTACATATTACGGTTCAATAGATATAGTCCTTTAAAGCTATAGGACGGATGGACCGACGGACAGCGTAGGCTTATGAATAGGGCCCCGTAGGCACCCTTAAAATGGGTACGGAGCCCTAAAAATGTCTATTCATTGAAACACGTAAAAAAGAAAGAGGAAGACCTGTAGCCTCATAGTTGACAACGTTTCTTATAGATGCTCAAAACAAAGCTGCGTGGAAACTATATAAGGAAAGCCGACCCCGTATAAAGGGAAAAGGAAATTAGAAAATATTGTATGTCCACACGGCGACAGATCAACCTACCCATAGTTGAACTCTATGTTCATGGACATAAGGTCGAACTATGGGTAGGTTGAATTGAATTGAATTGAAACAGATTTATTGTCACAGCAAAAAAAATAATACATCATTTCATCTAAACATATTAAATGAAATATAACATTAACATTACACATTTATAAATACCATGACAAAGGGACTAGGCTTCAGCTTTTGCTGGTAGTGTGGTAAAACACACTGACCAGCGCTGTTTTTCAGCATAACCCCTTTTTCACGTACCGGCAAAAATAGTGTCGACACTGTCGCCAAAAAACAAACATTGCAGATTGGTTGCACACAATGCCCTAGCCGCTGATAAACGCGTTCGATAGCTTGTCATTTAATTTTCACTTTGATCAAAATTATGTAATGGACCGTGAATGGAGATGCCGAGAACCTTTTTATTTCCTTATATTTATCGTTACCTAAATTCGTTTCTTTTCCTAGTTTTATTTTTATTTACATATTTCACATTAATTATCTTTTTCTGATTTTCTAACAATATCAATTTAAAATGTCTTTTTATGCAGTATGTACTCTTTGCGCTACGGATAGGAGGCGGTATATTGTTCCATATTTTAGATGCGGCATACTTAAAACTCCCCTTAAACCCGTGAGATTTGTGTCTTGGTATGACCATAGCATTTTACACAGTAGATCGTGTATTCCTATCGTGCAAGCTGTTATAAAAAATCAGCTTCTCGGAAAGGTACCCCGGTGTTTGTCCCTTCACCACTCGATGCGTAAGACACGCCAGATGAAGGTCCCTGCGCGATTGCATATTTAACATATTATTATCATTTATGATAGGTGAGATATGTGATCTTTTTGGTATGCCAAAACAAAATCTTGCGCATGCGTTTTGAACTCTTTGAATTGCACCTGCGGTCTTTTTACGTAATCTTGGTCCATATACTACGTCACAGTAATTAAAGAGTGACAGCACCAGAACATCGGACAGCAATATCCGGACCCGAACAGAGAGAAACTGTCGTATTCCATACAGAACTTTGAGTCTGTAGAATGCATTCCTGATGTTGGAGTTAACGTGAGAGACATAAAGCAGCTGCTCATCCATCAGAACTCCCAAGTTCCTTGCCATCAGCACCCTTTCGATGATTTCATTATTAATTGAGATAGAGACGAGAGAGGTTGATCTGTCGCCGTGTGTACTTACCTGAGCGTGCCAGTACAATTTTAAAAGAAGTAGTGAGGGCAAGCCTTTCTGTGTTTTTCACAACTGTAGGTCTGGAGCAATAGTTTTATAGTTGTGTGGTGTATGCTTCCAAACGAATTTCCGATATTCCAATAAGTATGTAGAGTGACGTGAGTGTAAATATTTTTTTGATTTTTAAAGTTAGGTGCAACTTTACATGACGTCTATATTCACCAAGATCCTGTTATAAACAGTTTATTAGTTAGTTATTAAAATTATCGTTGTTTGTACAGGAAAACTAAAGAGATAATATTATAATCGTCTGTTATCGAGAGGACGCGCCAGAAGTACATAGAAATAAATAGATTTATGTGAATGTAATCTCCGGATACTATGAAATCGATGTGTTGATAACCCCTATACTTTTGTGAAAACCTCATTCAAATCAAGTAGTTTTTAAGTGATGTGTGCTGAAACAAACAGACAAAAATTATTATAAAAATGGTCGTAATAATACATTCCATTACGTATAAATCCTAAACTCCCCCAATTCATATTTCTGTAAATATATTTAATGTTCATCCACGCTAAGTTTACAATTGTATTATAATGATGTATAGAATATTAGATATCTCTTTGGCACTACTCACGGATGGTAGAGAAATATTTTTCCTTAGTTTTGTTTGTGTAATGCACTTGAAAAGGTTGAAATGAAATGAAATCTTGTTTATAACGAGATGTTTCACACTATTTCGCACCAGTTTTAAAACTCTTCTCGTATCGTGAGGTTGGTCTAAAAACACACTTTAGCACAAAGTTCCGTAAGTACGTTATTAATTATAAAATTTTAGGTACCTAAGTATGCGTGCGGAGACTAAATAAGGTTGATGTTTACTGCGAGTACCCTCTAGCGGATCCACCTACTATACCTATACAACGCGTTAATGAATTAACGCAAAACTAGAAAGTAGTTTGTTTAGAATCGAGAGTAGAATTGAATTATCATGGTTTCAACATAGGTAATTTTTTTCAAAATATTAAATAATTTTTTGCAAAATTTAAAATTTCCTGAACCCGATGTCAACCCACCGCACGAGCACACTCACCCTACTTACTACCAAAACAAGATTATAAAAATGTATCCATGAGTACGTTAGCGCTTTCTTTCAGTGCTGAAATGATAACAAATCATTTTTGTCTCAAAACTTAAAATGCGAATAACTTTAAATTTTAACTATCACAATAATTAAATTATTGTTGCAATCCAATTATTTTGTCATAAATCAGTTGGGGTGTATGAGGTTTTGCGCTAATTCATTAAAACGTTGTATAATATGACGACTAAAGTATACACCAAGTATGCACCAGAGTACTCTAATTACTACCACAGTGTACTATAATTACTATACATAGCACTCTATTTGACCCACTTATGTATTTAACATGACTTTGGTTTCAAATTGAACGATCTGAACTAGTTTTTTTCGTGGCAACCCTCAATCTATTTTCTCTCCTCCTCTTGAAAGGTTGAATTCCGGATATCGAATTTCACGCTTATTCAAATGGGATCGTAGACTGTCTCATGCAATAATACGTATTTCTGTTCTGAAATAATTTCGTTCTGAAATACTTTCTCATTCTTTAAATCATCTTCCGACAGCCAATTTGTACCTTTTCCCCCTCTTGGTGAACTAGGAAACTTTACATACTCGTACGTATCATTTCAAGACCAGCCTATTTTTGTAGGTACTTATTTACAAATTAATGGACTCCTGCTTGTGCGTTAGCACTGAATTTCCGCCAGTGTCAAGTAGTTTGTGGCAGTATCTTTTCCAATGGTCAAGGATTGTTTTTGAGCAAAAACACTGCTGAGAAGGATTGCGGAGCCTTTGTGGCAGGCTCAAACGTGAACCGCAGGAACACAACGCAAAAGAGAACTGGCTCACGGCAAAAAGTGCAACGTGGCTCCTTTTTTATTACTTTTAATATAATACATTAACATAAAATATATTCTACTCCTTCCTTCTTCTATTTTACTTGTAATAATCGGATTAGATAATCTGTGTGTCAATGCCCAAAATTTCTGTTCCAGAGTATGTAGGTTTCCACACGATGTCTTCCTTCATCGAAGAGCAAGAGGTATTAATTTTTTTACATAAGATACTAAAAACGAATTGGTTTGTGTTAGATCCGGGCTGAGATCAATCCAACGCCTTCTAAGGCGTCAGGGTAGACGTTGAATACTTAAATTGATAATTGTACTCACTCATGTTAGGTACTGAACAACTTTCCAAAAGGAACATCAGGGAAATCTGCAATAAAAAACTCAACTTTTCATACACACGTTCGATCAGCTGATTGCACTTAGCATAATGGAAAGTCCAAATATTTTGTTGCTAATTTCCTACAGGTTTCTTAGAAAAAGTTGTTCATTATCATGTGTCCCCTTAAGGTAATAAATACAACTGTTTACCCTAGCACCCTGTGTACTAAAGGATATTTTTTAGGTACCAAAATATGAAGGTTTACAGAAAATTCAACGTTGATTTAACTCCAAAGACAAGTTCGTAAATCATATCCCAGAATTAATAATTAAGAAGGATTTCCAGAGGTAAGCCAGATAGACCTTATTACAAAGGGTTTTTAATTAAAATGCGTCAACAACAGCTGGCCCAGGTCGACGTATGCGAGAACTTCATTTAATCCTACGGCTTAGGGGATAGGATCTATATTGGCTTATACAACACTATGTTTGTTCTGGTAAAATACGTAGTTTAAGTTGGTTTTGTTTCTGTGTACAAACAAAAACTATGTACCTACCTAAAAATCTACATATATGTATGTAGGTAACACAATTTATGTAGGTGACTTTCAAAAATCGCACACCTGGAGTATGATTTTTTAATGTCAAATCAGCAGTAGAAAGGATGCACGTCTCCATAGTAATTTTGACATTTTCAACTGCTGAGTTCAACTAATGAGTTTCAAAAATCGCACTCCTGATCTGCTTTGGAGTGTTTAGAAACTGCTATAACGACTGTTACAGCTGTTTATCTATAGTTTTTGTTATTAAGTTGTGAATCTTGAGATCTGTTTGTTACTGTGTTTATTTTATGCGATTATATGTGACTACTCTTATTTGTAATCCCTATTAAACAACAACAAAAAATCGGTGCTAAATAATATTGTGCGAACATGAATGTGACAATTCTATCTATTTATATCACATTTATATAGACTGTAGCACCTACCTACAGTAATTTTGACTGTATAAGATATGTATAGACGACGACTGTCCAAGTTCGTCAAATTGCATATTCAAAGTAAAGACTAAACAAATCAAAAGAGACTCTAAGGTGGATGTAACTTACGGCTTCTTTTCGGGTCTCTCTATTATCACTTACTTTCTCATTCTCAAATCCCTTGCCAAATCTTAACACAGTGCAACTCAAGCTATTGAATTGCAATTTGGCAACAGTTTGGCATAGTGAGCAATAGTCTGAAATATCTTACTAATGGAATATCTTCTGATTCTCACATTTCACAACATGAATTACACTTAGAGATAGTAGTCTATGGCACCATATGTGATAGATCGGCGGTTTTAGGGAGACGTAGGTTATCCCGATGTTTAAACCCCACTTAAATTGTAATGTTACTATAAAATATTAAACAAAAATGGGTAGAACAGAAACTATATGCACAAGAAAGTGAATACTGAAACCATACTTTTGATAAAGTTGGCATAAGCTAAGTTTTCGTAAATTAAATGCTCATAAACACTTTAGTTGTTCGATCAACACAGCTATCATCTCAAATAAAAAGCGACTAAACGTGAAAAACGTCAAGCGCGCTCTTCCTAAAGATTGACGCAAAAAGGGGTGTTCAAAAAGTCTGAAATAAATTATAAACTTGACTACACTACTACTATTTAGTTCAATAATATAAATAATAATATACATATATAAAGGAGAATGAGACACATCTCTATTTTTATTGTTTTCTCGGGATTGGCATGCGAGGCCTACCCTGAAATTGGATAAGAGAAGAAAAAGAGAGTTGCAACTCTCTTTTTCTTTTTCTTTTTCTTTCTCTTTTTCTTTTCTGTGATTGCAATAAGCAAAGTCAGCAACCAGAGCGGAAAAAATAGCGATATTGCACACAAGAAAACAAACAAATACCGCAGACCTGTTAATATATGAAATAAACTGATGGTTTTATGTAAAATCTCAACCAATTTCTTCAAAAGTAAATTAACAGAAAATCTGTAAGGCTTGTTGAAACAAGAATCATAATTATTTTATATCCACTACAAACTTCGCCAAACTATAACGAAGTTAAAAAAAATTACTAAAATTTATTGTGAATGGTAACTTATAAATTCTCTGAAAAATTATGCTTATAAAGATTTGCAATAAAGATGCCATTTAAAAGCACAGTCTACATTAAAGCTTAAAGCCCATAAAGTAGGTGTTACAAAACTAACGTCGGTAGCGCGCCCGCAAGGGATTTCACCGAACACAAAGTTATAAAGTTTAAAAGCTCAAGCGGTTGCAGTAACAAAAATGATCTTTTTGTTATTTTTCTTCTCGCCTCGTTTAAAGTTTTTTCTTTTAAGCTTCAACTGGAATTAAAAGAAAACTTGCTTATAAAATGACCCGGGTTAAGCTGAAAAGCCAATTTGAAAATGACAAGCTTTTGTTGTTAACAAAATGAGAATATTACAGAAAATGTAGTTAGTAGACAAATAAACGTTTTCGTACAAACTCGTATGTAAAACATTTGTTTGCTTTGGCTTAACGAGATCTCTGTGTTCGTGGGAAATGAGATTTTTTGGAGCTATGCAAACTGAAATTCGCTGGCACTTGCTGTAATTCAATTTATGTTCAGACCTCGTTCAGACTTGAATCAACCTTAACTATTTTACAAATTAACGTTGCCTAATTTTGACACATATTCAAGACAATAATTACTTCCAGAAAATTGGTAGTTGTGAATGTTATGAATTAAATTAAAAAATTCTGTAAATAAAAAAAAATAAAAAATAAACATAATAGAAGATACTATTTTTAAAATTAAGCTGGTTTTAAAACGAGTTTCTTAATGTTTATTAAATTCTAGTTCCAAATAGATCAGTCCATGTCCCTCTGATCTAAGGCCGAGATTCAGTTCAAACTTCCGTATGTCAAAATCCATACATTTTTGACCCTACATAAAACTATGAACTATGTGACTTAAAAATCGTATCTGAATCTCGGCCTCAGTCCCTCTGAATACTTAAATGTCAAGGCCATTTCATTCTAAAAGAAACAAATTATTATGAGAATTAAATTACATACAATATTCTATTATTATTTATTTATTTAATCACCTTATGTGGAGAACCAGATTGGCACCAACAATGGTAAAATGCTTTAAATATTTCCGTTTACACCACATCTGTAACCGAAATATAAAATTCAGTCAAAATCTAATTAAATACCTTTCTATCTATCTCTTCCATAAAATATACTAAAATAAATTGGTCTACTTAGCTTGAATAACTAATTTTTTACCTTTACGTTTCAAACACCGGACATTTTGGCCGGACGGAGCGGATATTACGTTATCTTATTCCGGATATAGTCGCTGGCTACCGATTAGCATGTTACCGTGTACAGTCAGCAAAAATATAACGTAAGATTATACAGTGTGCGAGACCGTTTTTATGAATGTCTAAATCAGACGCCAAACCAAAAAGGTGTTTGTGATAAAGGTTTTTTTTTAATTTCGACAGAGTTTCGGTACTAGTGAAACGTGGATGTTCTGAGGTTTCAGAATATATTTAACTACCCCCTCGGGGAATATAGTCGTGATCATTATGCTTGTTATGAATTTTGCAAAACAAATTTCTTCACAATGAAGCAGCATACCAAAATAGGAGAATTCTTCACGTCAAATTGTAGTATATTAGGTACAGTTACGCAATACGTAGAGGTCAACTACGTCTCTTTGTGCGGATAACGAGATGATTTGTAGGCAAGCTCTACTGCCTTCTACAAATATTTCTTCACTGAGACTGTCAACATGTCAGGTCAGGTCCTGGTATAGCTATCAAACAGTAGAGATAAATACATTTGTGCAACAAATATTTTGTTGTGTCAAGATTTAAAAATCTCAAAGTAGGCAATCAATTTGAATAATTTATCACTCAAAATCAATAATTGACATTGGCATTGTATCTAAAATCGATTAACTATGAAGCTTATTTCAAAAAGCTCAATCAATTTTTTATTTGGATTCTGAACAAATGATTTCATATTGATATTTTATTTATTTATTCATTTCACATGTTTTATACAAAATATAATTATGGTCCTATGTGAAACGAGGATTTGATTGAGTAGATGTTCTGAGTTTTCAGAATATCTCTGACCAACCGTTCGGGGAATATCGTCGTGAGCATGTGCAGACCAGGCACTGCAGATTTTTAGGGCTCGCCATGGTTTTGCATTCATTTATTAAGACGATATACAACGGGTGGCCTAGTATCGGCATTGCTTGATTTGATAACTTTCTCAGGACTCAAACTATCAAGAGAAAGGTTAAAGGAATCTAGCACATCCAAACTAAACGTGCAGACGGAAAGGCTAAAAACTTTAGTAATAACCGAAATGCTATCACATCGCTGATGTAACTCGGAGGGCACGATCTCGGTGGTAATGTCGTTGAAACGAGTATTAATGAGATCGACGCGGAAGATTGCTTCCTACTAACTTTAGGGTTCCATATCGGTTCAAAGCAAAGGCAAATAAGTGTTCATGATTTCCAATATGTTTTGATTTGTTTCGCATTACAGGATGTAAGAAAAGTAGGTATTAAGTATTGGTGTGGCTTACACTCACGCTTAGTTGCATAAACGCTCATCAAAATTAATACTTTATTTTGTTAATTAACTTTAGCTTAAACTTTTTTATAAATGTACTTCTTACTTCTGGCGGGAGACCTGGTGACTTGAAGTACAGGTATATGTACGCAAGTACACATACTTACCAAGCACCAGTCTCCATCCACAAACTCTTGTACTTCATTTAATATTTTTATTGTTTTTATTAATTTTGTATTTGTGGTGAGAAAAATAAAGAATTTTGTATTTGTTGTATTTGTATAATCCTCCATCCCAATCTCTTGCTAGCTTTTACTACGTCAACAAGACAAAAAGTGACAGCAAGGCATTTAATGAAGGATTAACTCTAATGAGCGTTTCTGCAACTGAGTGTTAGACCTTCAAACTAAACAACTTTCACTGGGATCCAAAAGCCGATAGGGAGGAAAAATAAAAAAAAATAGCTTTTTCATACAAAACTGCATGACCTATTCGACTTGAATGTATGGAACAGCAGATTTTTCTCGATATTGGCTCCAAGAGTGAAAATCGTAACATTAAATATAATTAGGATATTTTGCAACAGCCTCAAGAATTATTTAATAATTATGATCGTATTAATCGAAACATGAGTATTTTTTTAATATTATGCAGGTATGTATTTGCTCAGAAAAATGTCTGGTACTGCCTTAGGCATAGCATGTTCTTGGGTGACGCCCATTTCTTTTTTTTTCTCTTCATATTATTATGTCTAGACGACTAGTTGAGTCACTATTATTTAGCAATATACTTACCGTTAAAGTATAACTTGGCGATGCCACATGCTATAATAATCGTTTTATAATTGAGTTCGCAATAACAAAGGGTTCACAAAATGGGGCGACGCAATTAATATCGATTACTTCCATTCTTCCATTGGATGAAGTACTATTTACAGTACCTAAAGTTTTAAATCGCAGTAATTGTATTCCTAACTCACAAACTTCTTCATAGCGCCACCATCATTCTATATTATTATAACATAAATATTCCGATTATTCATACTTCTAGTACAAATTAATTTCAAAATAATAAACTAATTTATTTTTTATGCAACAGGTTGTGTGCCCGTCGTTACATTATTTTATATATATTTAATTATACATAACTGAAACATAACGTATTTATTATACAAGGTTCAACTTAACATGCTGATGGTTTTTTAATATGACGATCAGACCATGAAACTAAACAACTTTTTCTGTGGCACCAAACTTCGAAATTGCGAAAAATTAATCTGTTGTCTCATACATTTGGTTCGAGTAGAATCGCAGTTTTGTATGAAATGATGATCTGATGCAATAGCAATTATTGCTATTGCATCAGATCATCATTTCATACACATCAAACTGAACACGTCATAATTACATAATTAAGAAGGACCCTTTATTATCTGTAATCGCATTTTTGGAAACGGCTCCAACGATTTGGATGAAATTTTGTATTTTATATAATGTTTTAGTTTCAAGTTTCATTCCCGAGGAAACTCGTTTTTCATAAATTATAGGCTGAAATGACTATGCTACCTAATTTGATAGCCAGATAACATGATAAGGTACCATTAGGTACCATGCATGCATTTCAGCTTAATCTCAACTAAGATGACGTTGGAAAAAAATTTGGAAGAAAATATTGTTTTATGTGAAGGATTTTTTCAGTGATGAAACTTGGAAGACGCCGGGCAAAGTTTCGTCAGCCCAGGTACTTATATTCTTTATAGTTACATGTTGTAAATACCGATGTACATAAGAATAATATAATAATAACTTATTTTCCGTATTATTCCGAATTTGTTACAACTCGGAATTGTACAGAACCTCCAAAAAAATTAGCTTTACCTTATCTTTTTTTAAATTAAACGCTTTTTGATGTTCGTGTCATCGACTCGAAACATTTTATGTACATTTAACAAGCAGAAAGCATGTCTAAAATGTCTATCAGAAATAATTACAACGATCATTACTACATCGTTACTATGGAATCATAAAATCGGTGCCTTGCACTCGACGGCACGATATACGTTACTTATACTTTGTCCGATTATACAGGGTGTAAACTTAAATGCATTACATACTTTATGGGGTGCTTTAGAGTTTAGACCATAAAATTAAACAACTTTGCTACTAAGCGATATTTGAAATTGCAAAAAAAAACAGGCTGTTTCATAAGTTTTGGTCGAGTACCTATTGACGTTTTCTGTGGAATAGCTGATTTTTTTAAATGAATTTAAATCAATTTTAGAAGAAAAAATAAATGTTAGTAATGTAATCCTTTCACGTAAGTAATAATATTTCAAAAACGGAACCCTCTATACTTAAACGCGTAAAACAACTTGTTTTATAATTAACATTCAACTGCTCGTCAAGATTGAGCCCTTTATCTATGAAATTAAATCTTTCCCCAGAAACCGAGTAATTTTCCAAGTGACAATATTCTCTTTCAAACTAATTTCGCCCTTAACTTTCCAGATGACTTCTTAATGAACTAGCCCAGAATGATCGTAGCTAACATCAGCTAAAGTCAACGAACTTTTAATATGATTAAGTTTTGAATATTTGCCGTAAATACATGACGTGCTATTCATACCAGACGACTGAAATACAAAGATGCTGTATTTTTTAAAGCATTAAGTTAGCATTTTATTTTTCTCATCACGTTAGACAAACGCAAGCCAATTTTACAATAAAAACATATCAAATAGATTTTTGCATTCTAAAGAGATGTAACAGTATTATACGTAACTAAGGTTACCTATAGGTCTTTTCCATTTTATAGTCTTTTTCATTCTTACGACACATCTAAAACTGTGTTGCACTTTTTACCAGCTACTATAATACAAACATTTACTGACTATCTGGCAAATGGTCTGTCTGTCTGCAAATCGTTTCTTAAGCTACTTTTCTCAATTCCTCTGTATTCCTAGTAATTTGATTTGTAACATTAAAAACTAGATTCTCAGTTAGTAATTTTAGTTTACTTACAATAACAGAAGTTGTTCTTTATTTTTATTCTGTTTGTAAGTTGTACGCTAATGCGTTTACGGATACAATCTGGATAAAGTTAGAATCGTTAAGTTAGAATACGGGAAAACTTCTTAAAATTTTCTCTACCACAATACATTAATTATTTCGATTAATTTCATAATGCGTAAGTAACTACTCATTTTTGAAATTGCAAATTTAATTAAAAATGCACATTAATATAGGAAAGTATCTATGATCTATGGATTCAATACAATTAAAGACCATACAATTCATATTACACGTCAAGGTTTCCCCTAAAACATAACGGTTGCGTCAAGGCATACATTTTTTTTTAAATCAGCTTTTTGCTGTTGGCATGTTGATCTTCTTGTCTGCTCAAGTAAAAAAAAACTGATTTAAAATTATCAAATGGTAATGGTGGTTTGAATTAATTATTTATTTAATAAGTTAGAATATTTACAACATTAATTATGTACAACTTAAGGCTAAATATAAAGATAAAATAAGTATATATATTAATATAATTAAAAATATTAATAAATATAATTAAAAATATGAATATATAATTAATTAATAATTATGGTGGTTTGTGGTATATGCAATAACACAATTCTTTTAGTGGTATGCAAAAGCGCTTTTGTTGTGAAAAAATTTAAATCAAATTTAATTTGTTGTACCCATAGATAATTTTATTATATAGAATTGAAACAGATACACAATCAACGCTCCAAAAATTGCAGATTCCAAAGAACTAACTAAGTTGCTCTTATTGTTGACAGTGCTCATACCAAATACGACTAAGTTAATGAATCAAAAACAACATATTTGTGCCACCCAACAGCGCATGCGTACTTGATTTGTGTGGATTCAGATGCGGACAAATGCTAAGATTTTGTATGAGACTTGGAGTCTATTATGGCATTTAAGGTCAATGGTTTTACCGCATAAAATACATTGACGCTGCGCCAGAATCTTCCTATTCGAAGTAAATGGAATGTTCTTTCTACTACGTGTATTTCTAAGACGATTTGTGTGCAAATGTACTTATAAGTGCATGTGTATTGTACGATACGTGTGCAATACCTACATGCCGTATTACTGCACTCAGTGGACCGTAAGGACGATGCACTTTATACAATAAATCTTTCAAGTAGTAGGCTCCAACTAGTTTCTCATTTATTTGTTTAGTTTTCTGTAGGTAAGTTAAAAATATAGACAAATTACAGTACAAGAGTAACTTACTACATTTCTTTTTTAGTTGGGCAGAAACTTTGTTATGCCTTTTAGCACATTTAGGGTTCCAATGTAGTAAAAAATACCTATGTGTTGATACATCTAAGTACGCACGACGACACATCTAACGCAAAATCAAATAGGGTTGAACTTCATCTGACAGCACACCGCATCGCCTTTTTCTATCGCTCCATCTTTTTATCGCACAGCCACGCGCGATCGCGTTCCGTCTATAAAGCTTCGTGCCCATCGCGGCGACCAAAGCGACTGCGAAGCGGGACTAGCGTCTACCGCGCGGCAGTCGCTGCCCATGTAATCTTATGGCGTACCGCTAAGTCGCCCACACCGCCGCGACCACGACGCGGGAAGGCAGCGTCAGCAGAGCGGACACGCGCGTCAAGTGGTCAGACGTGTACGATGTTACGCTCTCGTAACAAAATAAAATACAAATTTTAAATTTGAGTTATTATATTTTGGTTCTTTGTGTGTAGATTTTGGTTCTTTTTGATAGATTTGGATCGTTTCTGGTAGGTTTTTCCAAGATTTAGGTTGTTTTCGGTTCTTTTTAGTAGATTTTGGAAATTTTTGTTTCTTTTGTTAGTGTTTGGTAATTTCTGGTAGATTTTGGTAGCAAAAACAACAAAACTCAAAACTTAAAAACTACCTAAAACTAAAAAAACTAACAAAAACAACAGAACTAGGTAGGTTTTAGAAACTTCTAAAAGGTAATAAAATCTACCAAACAGTACCAAAGTACTCTAGATGTTCAATTTAGTTAGACTCTGATGTTTAAACGAAAATAACATTACAAAAACAATAGTTAGAGAGGTGTTGCTTCAACGACTATTCGTCAACAAATGATGTTCGCTTCCCGCGTCGCAGTCGCGCCGGTGTGGAGGCCAAGTTTCGCGTCGTAGACGCTCCCGCTTCGCTTCCCGCATCCCGCGTAGCAGACGCGTCGGTGTGAGTCTAGCTTTATAGCGACAGAAAAAGGCGATGCGGTGCTGTCAGATGAGGTTCAACCCAATGTATAACGTCGCGCGGCAGCTTATATTTGTTTTGCGTAGCTTCATGTGTCACCGTGTGTACTTATCCAAAAAGCAATTATTTTTAAATTCAGATAAAAATAATCTTAATTCACATAATTGAAGTACAAAAATGCAAAACCTTTAATACGAGAAAAAAAATTACGTTGCTGAAAAATAATTTTATAGTTGATGTATTTTGATTCATGCAAAAAAAAAAACAATTTTGCCAAGAGACCCAAATCTACGAAACCAAAAGCGAAATAATCTCATTGGAAGGTTTAGAAGTTATAAAGACTGTAAGGGATATTTATGCAAGCAGTGCAGTTTTCCAAAGTCACGTCTCGTACATGTCTCATGTAGCATAATATGTCATGTAATAATAGCACGTAGCTAGCACTATATAAACTGTACTGCCTCTAATAAAGACGTTCCATTCATACAACCACACTGCTGGCGTATTATTCACCATCTCTGAGGCTCCCCGATCCTGTCGGCATACAACGCCCTACCCAACATGCGTTAAAAGACTATCATAATCCAAAGCTCATCCTTTAATAGTGCGTAGAAGAATTATTGCGCAATAGAAGATTCACACAACAGCCTGTGTCATAACACGACAGCCAGTAATCAGCAACATGGTTCGTCAAAACCTTAGATAAACAGTTTGTTGTTTTGTTACTGCATTTTTAGGTAGTTTATGAATAAAGAAGTTTGTAGTGTTTCCAGGAGTCAGTCAAAGGTAAGCTACCTCTAAATGAGTTTCAACTGCATGCTAACTTAGAAAGTGTGAAAAAAATAGAAATTTAAAGAATTCACTGCAAGGTAAAAGGTACTTTCAGCATCAGAGAAATTTAACCCCTTGCGTTTGTCAACGACACAATATAATACAATACAACAAACAACTACATAAAGGGATCAGGTTTCTCTGAAACTAACCGTACTTACTTATCTTTGTAATATTTCAAAACTCAGGACCTATCGATTAATTCCACCGTAGCTTGATTGTATGTATGTACAGCCACGAATCGACAGATTGCGGGTTTAAATCTCGTCCAGAACTAATCGTTATCAATCTTTTACTTAAGTAGAACAATAAAACCTGGTTGAAATATATTCCAAATAACGTGAAGGATTCTGTCAAGTATTTAGCGAAATAAATTCAGTCACAAATTACAGCAGTCAAAGTCAAAGCAAAAATGAATAAGTATCGGAGCACCTCTTGTTCTTGAATGGAACTCACACTTACAAAAACACTGAAGTGTTTCCACGCTTTCTATTGTACAAAAGTATACGAAGTTACTATAAAGCGCTTCTAGAAGTAAATCAGAATAAAGCAGTTTTTTAAAGACTTTACATTGTTACAAATAGAGATGATAAAAGCAAAACGCACTGCGCATCAATCAGAAGTAACAACTTAAATGCAGATTGCAGAAACGTGAGTCGTGTTTTATTGCTGTATTTATTTAAACGCTTATCTTCGTGGAAATACTTAACTAGTCGTCGCCTTGAGAAAGTTTCTTGAAAAGTTTAAAGTTTGTTTTATGTCGCTATTTATCAATGTCACATTCAAAAATAATGACAAGTGAAACTTCTCTTGTGAACGAACGATGCCATGCTGGATTTGACAAGAAATAGAAAAATCTGCTAAATTTTTTGACTAATTATGTAAGGACAGCCTATAATTGAGAAACAATACTTTTGAACTTAGAACGTTCGGGACACGAGACTACTTTTCATGATTTTTAACATTCAAACTTAGAATCTAAAGTTATGGGGAATAAAATCCAAAGTTGAGGATTTCATGTTACCTCGTTCCCCGCAAAAAGTGGCAGAAATGTTTGTTAGTAGAATGATACGCGTAACTAGTCCCTATATAAGTAGTCAAAGGCTAAAATCATAAGTACCGCGTAGCGCGTTGCAGCAAATCTTAAACTTTCAATCATTTCATATATATGACTTTCCATGCCCGTAATACTGACTGCTCTCAAACAGTGAAGGAAAACATCGTCAGGAAGCCTGCATCTGCTGAAGAAGAATTCCCATGAGATTAGACCCAGTAGTGGACACTGTGTTGACGTGTATAATGTCAAAAGGCACAACGAGTCGCTTATTCAACTGGCAGGATAAAGACTGAAACGTAGTTAATGAGACATTTGCAAAGCTGTAAATTTTTCCATACGCCCCTAATCCTGACACCGGTTCCGCCGCTTATCCCGATTTCCGACACATTTGTAGGGATTAATCGTTTCGATGGCATGCCCGGTTGCGGTCATCAAAGTGTGAATAATTTAGTGGCTCTCTAAGCTCTCCATGATGAGCGCTGTGCCTAAGCAATGGGTACGTATAGATAGTGATAAAGAATCATCAATGTCTTGAATTGACCTGCAGAAAAGATAATAGCCTTCGCCAAGCAATTTTCAAAATTGATCTTCTAATCTTCCCTCAAAAGTTTTTTGTATAGAAATTCCCAAGTCTTACGCGAGCTCGGGTCAATTTGCACCTTAATAAAATGTCGGAGTAAAACGCCCAATTTAGCAGGCTCAAGAACTTATGGGTTTTTCTTAGAACATTTTCACATAAGCTGACTTTGACTAATGACAATCTGACATAAAGGCTAGGCATAAAGGCATTATTAACCGCTTCAATTTACGCTTGCACTGATATATTAAGGCATAAGAGACATAAAAAACGTTGATTATATTATTATAAGGTGTTACAAAAGTAAAAATAAACATTTAAAACTTTTAAGAGGGTTGCTTAGATCATCAAACTGAACAACTTTCACTTTAGGACTAATATCGAAATCGCGAAAAAAAATCAGATTTTTCATACTTACTACAAGCTGACATAACGACTTAATTTTGATGGTCTTAACCAACCCCTTAATGTATATTTGTATTTTTGTAACACCTTGTATAGACATTTGGCTAAGACAATATTTGTAGAATTTTGATTGCATTTTGTGATTTTTTTATTCTCATTCATCATTATAGATAAATTAATTATCATTGTATCCTTCAAGGCTTCCCCGATGACATCTGCAATAAACTATGAACATCACAATAAATTCATTCGTATTGATCATATTCATTCATTCTCATTCATATAATTATAGTCATTCATTCATTAATTTTGATCAAGTTTCCAGATTAATTATTAACGCTATTTTCAATTAAAATTCATTATATCACTACTTAGGATAGATATAATGATACAATCTTACTGTTATAAAGATGCTAAAATAAACACAGTTAGCTAATCTTATGGGTCTAAGGGCGTAACCACATGTGCTGACTTTGACAAATGACGACAATCTGTCGAGAGGCATAAGGCTGCGTTTCCACCAGAGATGTGCGAGGACGCATAACGAGGGATGTGCTTTTCAAGAACCAATAGAATCGCTTCATTTATCTTGCCTCGCTCAGCACAGCGAGAGCGAGGTTTTGTACGTAAACAAAACAAGCGAGAGATGTGTGCGAGGAATGTGTTGCGAGGTTTACGACATACTGTACTAGCCAATCCATAGATGCCCCCGCTGACACAATATCACAGCTTCGCAACGCATCCTCGCACGGCTCGCACCTCGCATCGCACATTCAGCTCCGCTACACATCCGCGTACGACACATTTTCCTTGCACAGCTGTGGTGGAAACCCCCACACATTTTCACAGCACAGCTAGACATCCTCGCACGACACATTTCCATATGCGTAACTATGTGCCTAAGAGGTATCATTATCGTCATCAATTTACTTTCTTAGTGTTATCAAGATTTAGTAGAGAAGAGAGCTCTGTTATCTAAAACTGCAGTACATACTGGACTCAAATGTATGAAAAAGTATTCTTGTTTTCACTATGTCGAAGTCGCGCTCTTTTAAATATGACTACTCATTCTTGTTACACCCTGTACAAAAATTGTTAGGAAATTCCTAGCTACTAATACAAAAATAATAATATGTAAGGGAAGCAAGAGCTTTATTTTCATAGCGTTATTGTAATGAATGAGATAATAATTATTATGACAATTTGCGCTTCTATTTTTCGATAAAATCAAACTTGAAGAATAGTGAATCTCAAACAAATGTTGTTTCAATCTTCCGCGAAATGTTAAGTATCAGATGATCATTAATAAGTTATTATGTCAAGATAGAGAGTGTAAGCTACGAACTCATCGAAAAAAATATCACCGAACCCTGGGATGATAAACCGTATCGGAATACACGCACACAGAGATAAGTTGTATGACGCCTCATGCACATCAACCTAAGGAAGTTGGCCGTTGCCTAGCTAGAGTTTTATAAAGTTTTATACGGTAGAAGCTTGAGGCTCTATCTAGACATATACTTTATCTAAGCAGATGATATTCATAAATGGAACTCAAAGTTGACATATAAAAGAGTTTCATATAAAAACAGTCGGTAAATGACGATGCATCTACCTACTTATACTGTAGAAAACGTAAGAGAACAGAATACTCGTAGTACTACATATACATAGAGCTGTAGTTTTCTGTCTTTCGCCCATTATTAATGCACACAGCTATTGGCCGCTCTCACGTTATACTGGGCTTGAAAAATATAGACATGCCATCAACTCTACAGAAAAAGACAACGTTCTCAACAACAAACATTATAAGCAAAAGTTAATAATTTTATTCGGAACTCCAAAACAATGAAAATGCTCTAACAATCCGTTAAACTTATTAATTTTAACTTAACTTACTAGGAATCATCCCACCATATCCATAACCCCATACCTCTTACCCTTATTCGTGAGAGGAAGCCTTTGCCCTGCAGTGGGATCTTACAGGCTATAACTTATTTACATACTTACCTATTTTTCTTTATTTCATGAAAAGTTCCTAAATTATGTTTATAAGGCAAAAGCAAATTATATAAATTGAATTAAAGGGTTTTACTCAACCCTAGAATTTTCCTTTTGAAACTCTTATTCCAAAGATTATTTTTGAAAACTTACTTAAATATTCATAAATTAGGATTAAAGCAGAAATTACGTTATCAAAAATTTACTGCATCACATTCATCTCCCTAAAACAAAATTCCAATTAACCCAACGAATTATAACATAATTATCTACCCCGAAAATAATTTCTTCCCTCCCCTTAACATGAATTTTAAATTCGCAGTCTCGTGAAATGGCGTCTTCACAAAATAAAATGTTCAACCTTCTTCGGACGCGACGTACTTTGCTTAAAAGGAGAAGTTTTGACACAATACATTTCTTTTGTTGGTTTCCAGTACAAGACGTGAGTACAATGCTGATCGCATTTTGAAATACGGGAAAGTTCAAGCAGACTTAAATTTACGTCGCAGTTTTGGAAGCTGGAGGAAATCTAGGTTAACCTTTAATCTTTTTAAAGTTCAAATATATTGCTGAAATACGCTAGCATGCGTTTTGCTCACCACATGGTAGTTTGCGGGCCACGATTCCGTTTTACACTGTTGAGGTTAATCGATTCAATCTATGTGCTGAGTTAGCAACTATAACGCGGCGTGAGATAGGACTTTGGTCCTCGCAAAACTATGCAAATATACATTTTGTCCGACTTAAAAAAAAATCGTTTCTCTATTCGGCAATATAATATTTTTTTACATTTTAGGAATGTTTGTGCATAACTCTGCGTTTATAAATTAATATCCACCGATTTGCATTACGTGAATTTTGTGAAGACCTGTCATGGAACTCCTGTGGTCATCCAGACGAAAATCATCGGTAATTCAGATCGTTCCGTAGAGTTAGGGCCTGTTTCACCACTTCTTAGGAAGTCCTTGTTAGCTTATCCGACAGATATTTTGACATATCTTTCATACAAAATATGTCAAACTATCTGACGGATAAACTAACAAGAACTTACTCAGAAGTGGTGAAACAGGCCCTTACTATTTGTACCTACCATGACAAAAACAAACCATAGGAATAAACACAGTACCTAAAATGAAAGATGCCAAAGCTGCTACTTATTGTACCTATCATGCCAATTGACTAAGAAGCAGAATGCCTACACAATGTATCGTAGGTAACTATAAATATACTCTAACTAAGAAGCAGACTGCCTAAACACTGGTGTCGATTCGAACTGTGCCACGACTTAACTCAACTAAATTCATTCCTGTCACTTTCTAAAATAACATTAAGAAAAGAGACAGAAAACCAACAACTGACTTTAGTGCTGTCAAAGTGACGTTACACGCCCAAAAACGCCTTAAATAAGATGGCGTACATTATGATGGCATCTTATTTTGGGCGTGTAACGTCACTTTGACAGCACTAAAGTCAGTTGTTGGTTTTCTGTCTCTTTTCTTAATGTTATTTTAGAAAGTGACAGGAATGAATTTAGTTGAGTTAAGTCGTGGCACAGTTCGAATCGACACCAGTGTTTAGGCAGTCTGCTTCTTAGTTAGAGTATATTTATAGTTACCTACGATACATAATGATGATGTACGATTTATGATGTATAATTTTTTTTGCTGTGACAATAAATCTGTTTCAATCTGTTTCAGTTGTTGGTTTTCTGTCTCTTTTCTTAATCTTATTTTAGAAAGTGACAGGAATTTTAGTTAAGTCGTGGCACAGTTCGAATCGACACCATTATGGTGAATATTTTATATAGGTAATCGTAATTAATCAATGACTCATGCATGAGTCATGACTATAAAAACGTATAAATGTTTTAAGAATAAAATTGATAGAATTTATTAAATAACAATTGTGTGATGATTGTTTTATTTTATGCTAATGTATTTTTTTATTATTTACTGAGTTCATGTTAAAAACCGTCAGCTAATGAAGAAAATTCTTTAGACTTTCACACCCATCTCCCAATAGAGAAGAGAATCCGAACACTTTGCTCCCTCCTCCATATTCATGAATTCTTGAACTGTGTTTCCTTTGTCTGCAGTACCTACATACATGAACATTAAGCAGTGGCACGTGGCAGGAGTATTGTGGAGAACTTCACTATCAGCATAATTCTCTACCTTTCATCCGCAACCAGTTTTAAAAAATCAGTCTAATCATATTTGGTACTTCTATAATTTTAGATAGTGTCTAAATATGAGATGCATGATTGATTGATTGATAATCCATTGTTATTATTGAAATAAACAGTATTCGGTATAAATAAATAAAATAAATAACGCTCACAGGCACATACATTGTAATGATCCCAAGCTAAGCACTGTAGGCTTTTTAATATGGTAACCATACAACAACGGCACGAGCATATAATATCCATGACCGAACCGGAATTCGAACCCAGGACCCTGGTTTGGCAGTCCGGCTTGGTTACCATTACACCAACCGGGTCGTCGGGTGCGGTATTTTATAATGTTGTTCAACTTTCTCAAAAATACGATGCAAATTCGGTTTCCCACATCTTCGTCGTAAGCCGTCGAGAGTGTTAAAATATCCTGTCTTTTTTTATTGATAAATTTTATTCCGTTTTCAATCTGGCTGACTTAGTTTTACCGTAAAATTAAATAATGTTCATAAATTGTAAACATTCTATATCGATTGTACAGTACGTGTAATAAAAATGTTAGTAAGCTAATACCGGTAAAAATTACAGTCAGTAAGCTAAAACTATGTTCAACGTGTTGTAAATTTTACAATGAAAAGACGGAAAATAAAGGCACAATAGTTCAATGTGTGTATGAAGATTATCTTATCTTTCAGACAAATTACATAAACTAACACCGAACACAAACATCTTTATTTTCATCTTTATTTCTTTAGTCGTAGTTATAAAATCTGAGGCCAGCTTAGTTTCACACGATTTCATAAACCTCCTAAGCCTATGTTTAGAGCAAATTTACTGAGAATCCAGGCCAATTTTCTTTCAAAGGTAATAAAGCCGTAAAGAAAATCCTTTGATATTAAAAATAAAAGAGCCCTTTCTTTAAAGCGAACTAATCGTCGCTTGCTGTATTAATACTTTAACAGCGTGCTAACTGCCCATTTCAATAGGTCACTCCACCTCCCGCTTCACAAGCGTCCTCTCTTTCTCACATGCCGCAGCGCAGCAAGCATAGAGTGAGCGGAGCATATAAATATATGAAGGTAACATTTTTGTTTTTAACAAGGATACAAGGTTTTTTTTTTTAAAAAAATCCTTCTTATTAACGTAATTTACAAAATAACGTACAAATATATATTAAATAACTAAAAAATTTTATGTTTTAAGGTTATTTACAATTTTGTCATTACAATATCTACAGATACAAGTCATAATCCTATATACTGTTTAATCTTTAAACCTTTTTCTGCTCGTTTGCAGGACATTGATGTAATAAAATAAGCTACAACTACCTAAGCAGCAGAAGGTACCCATTGACACAAAAATAAATCTTTTGAACATAGATTATTTTACAAAAGTTCAGGTTTTATTGTTTTTCGACAATTACCACCAAAATTAAAAAGTTATTCATTTATATTTGGGATAAATAGCTCTGCGGCATTAATTATAAGTATTTTAATATAATGCGAGGTGGAAAATCGACGGATTTTACTTACATTTCAGTTCCAAAGCATGAACTTCAGAAAACACAGTACCAACGTATTACTGGCAAATTATGTTTAGACAGAGAGAGCAAGACTCGTTAGAGTTGCCGCGCTGTATTCACGTTTCACCCCCTATCCTTTGTGGTGTTGGCAATAAGCCAGCTAAAAACGCAGTCTACCGTACATGGTTACACGGAGAAGGGGAGAATGGGTGAAGTAGGTACACGGCACAGTTATTCGTATGTCTGTTAAGAGGACGACTTGAAAAGTTGAGAATTGCCGTTTTGGAATATTTCCAGGGAACCTTTCGTAAAACTTTTTTTTTTCAGAAATATTGTGTCTAATTAAGAGGGGGTCATACCTATTTTGTCTGTTTTCGAACCGATTTTTGAGAACCAAATTATTACATTTAATATATACAGGGTGTAAATTAAAATAGGACAGCTACTTAAAGAGGTGCTTCAGACCATCAAACTGAACAACTTTCTGTATGGGACCAATATCGAAATCGCGAAAAAAAAATCTGCTGTCCCATACATTTCAGTCGAGTTATGTTTGCAGTTTTGTATGGGAGAGCGGAATTTTTTTTCGCGATTTCGATATTGGTCCCATAGAGAAAGTTGTTCAGTTTGATGGTCTGAAGCACCCCTTTAAGTAGCTGTCCCATTTTATTGTACACCCTGTATAGTTCACATAACAGTGTAGATACGTTCTTTCTGCAGGGCATCTAACCGTTGAAAACACGATTCTATTAAATTTTCTCGATAGAAAAGAGGAGCAAAGTAAGCTCGATTTCAGATTTATAACCAGTTTTACAAGAATCACACTACACCATTTCTTTTGAATATACCATCATTTGAAAGGTAAATAATAATAGCAGGGCTTCTAACCGATGGATTTTTCCCCAAACACCCAAGAGAAAAGATATTGATGAAAAATGCGTTTTTTTGCGATCTTGCTTTCAATTGAAGCGGGATGGCTAATTGCGAAAGTTTGCTTGTTAGAAAGAGAGGCTTGTTCTACTAATACCCAGCCTTAACACTTTAAGCCCCACTTGCGGTAACCTGGGTTCGCGATTTTGTAATACATTTTTGAATGACTAATCATTTATAATCCTACAGCAATAATTTTCTTTACAGCATAGTATTTTATTTTAAATTTTAAAAATGAGTGGAGAAGAGGATTGAGGTCAAGAGCAAACCCATCCTTAATAAAAAAAAAAGAACTGAACTGGAGAAATAATTTTTTAACTGGCTTCAAAAAAGGAAAGGCTCTATGTTTGTCTGTATGCATTTTTTTTATCGTATATTTTCCGAAAGAATATTATTTTGTCAAATGCTTAACTCGTTTAAGAAGCTCAAACACAACATTTGGCTTGCAGATCTATGACAATAATGTATCTTTGTGAGTATTCAAATATGGTCCGAATAGCCGCAATGATAGAGAACCGCCGATAGCAAATAAATAACTACACAAGAAGAAGAAGAGCATTAAAAATCAAGAAAGTATCTATTGAATTGTAAAATGCCCTCTAGCGCGCTCTATACAAACGAAGTTTGATTAAACGTCAATTTTTTTTTAAAACTACATAGAAATAATATCTGTGCCTGTGGTTTTCGTTATAATGTATAAATTCAAATGTATAATGGCTCAAAGATTTCCGAAAAAATATTAAATTAATCCTAGCATTGAAACTGTATATTTTAACGGAAATCTGATAAAATCAAAGGCACAGAATTAAGTATTTAGACCGTGTGTCAAAAATTTTATTTTCTCAAACATGCTTGGAAATGTGAGCATTATTTTGACAACCTTCTTCGAGATAAATCGAAATTGCTGTACTGGCCAAATACATGCGCGCAGCGGCCGGCAATGTTTGTATGAAAATCCATATCTGTCGTGTTTAGCGGCCAAATAAATTACATAGTAAACTCATATCTGTCGTGTAATTTAAAAATGGAACGATCTTTTACTCTGAAACATGGCGACCAAGGAGGTAACTCATCAAAGGTTTTTATTTAAATTTCGAACAGGCTTGCAAATAGAAAGCTGTTTATTGAAAAAAAAACAAATTGTTGTTCGTTGTTCGTCATTGATCTTGAAAAGAGTTTTAATTTCCGCGAATTATTTGAGAAAATGTATTGTTTTCATTTCCGCGCATTATTTGAGAAAAGTACTATACAAGCCTTGGCCACAACTAGGCATTGATGGACTTACGTATGTGTGCCTCGGCTTCGCCTCGGCCCACATTTACACGTTCGTCCATCAATGCCTCTGTTGCTGGCCGCTGCAGTAATGTACTATTAATTAATTGGTAAGTATTCAAAATAGAATCAAGCTTCGTTTGTATGCAAAGGACAAGCATTTAGTAATTTATAGTCAAAGTTCTAATAATTTTCATAGTAAAATTATTTGACTTACCGAGTATTTGGAAATATCAAATTGCGATCAATGTTTGACTTATCTTTATTACATTTGATTTTGAATGCTCACACAATGACAAAATAAATGAGTCTCAAAAACCAAACGTGATAAAATCGAAGCCTTATCCAAGTACCTACATTGTAGGTACAAAGCGATACATCTCAACACATGGCTGAAAGAAACCGATAAGTTCTGAACAGGTTTTCTCGTGAATTCGATAAGGTGAACAAAGAATTCCCTTTACACGTTTATAAACGGTGCAAATTCCATTGTGCGTTGAATTTCACTCGACAACCTCTATTATTACGTTACGTGTTGAATTTTTCGGGTATTCCGAGAATATGTGATGAGGTGTTTCGTTTTTGCGAAAGTAATTATTTTGAACGCAGTTATGTTTTTTTTATAATATATAAATAAGGTCTTGATGTCTTGTTATACTTTAATGTATCCTCCATAATTTAAATTCAGCTATTAAAATTATACGAGTACGTATTTGTATAATTTACTTCAGAAACTCTCGAGATAAATCTAAATTTAAAAATAATAGAACGTTACCTCATGATCCACTTCTTGCGGATGCAGTGGCAGGAAAATCCTGACAAGATACATAATTGTATTTTATTATATCTATCATTATAGCGTACACGCTAGAAGCCAATCATTTATTAAGGCTTTGACTGCCAAATGACCGACAAAAAATTTTAAATCTATTGTTATTGTGACCCGACGGCGTTCAACGTGTTAAGAACGTGGTACATGTAATAACAACATTAAAATATAAAGGTCAAAGTAATTCCTAACAAATTTGCTGCAAGTGCCAGCGAAATACCTAGCCGTATGCACCCGAGGCAAAGAAAATATACACTACCGCGCAGGAGGACTGCATCGCAATTTAATAAAAATAAGAAATATGTCGCCTTGAAATAGTCCACTTCAGAAATTTTCTGAAATAAAAATTCCCCTAGAGCATCTAGTAATTATTTTTTACAAGTAATTAAGAAGTGACTGCAAACCTAAGAAAAAATACCAGTAGATAGATAATTATTTTGTAGCTGCCGAGCCTTAATATTTTTAACTTTAAGAAAATAAAACTGCCAGAAAGAGGCCAAATAATATGGAGTGAAAAAGGCAACGCATATACCCGAATAGAGGTGAAATTTCGATATTCTACACGTTAGGCGTAGTAGATAATAATGACTTATTACATAAATTTTCATAGCCCGTGAGAGGCTGCCTGCGGTAGCTCGGCTCCATCAGATTTAGAAATATAATCAGTCTGGGGTATACAGCTTGAATATTGAAGCTATTGACTTTCATGTTTCATACATATATAATTTACAAAGTTACGATATAATCGTTTGTATGGAGAGATGAGTATATTAAGAAAGGATGGCTACAAATGAGGAGAAGAAAACCGAAGAAAAGATAAATGTTTTGAGCGTGTGACAGTGGTCGTGTGTAAGAAAGAATGACCGGTAATAAATATTGCGTCGATACATGATACTAACATATATGCAAGTACAAGTATATGAGCAAGTATAAAAATAATACACAAACAAACTGAACTAACTTGTAAGTGCAGATTTAACATCACGTTCTTGACAGTCCTCCTGTCCCCTTTTTGCCAGCGCTTTCCTTAATAGGATACGAATGATATTTCCATTGCACAAGTTACTGCAGCACTACCTATATAATATAATACCATGAGAAGGTCTGGTAATCAGTACAACAGGGTATTACTATGGCAACCATTACAGGTCCCAACTCCTATAAACACCATTTACTGTATCCATGTAGTAACTAAGATAATAATTATGAATTTTTTTGTGTTAGACAGTAAACATTATTTAATTTTATAATTATCTTCGTATTTAAAATGGCGTTTTCAGAATATCTCTAAGTACGGAATATTGAATATAGGTCACATATGCTTAAATGCTTAAAAGTGCCTTCTTGACGTCGCGTCGGAACTCTCCTCAATGATGTCCCCTTTCTGCAAGTGAAACGATATTTTAACCTGTGCCAAATAGCTCTGTCTAGGTTTTCAGCCCTTCTAGTATCCGAAAAAATTTGGATATATTCTAAGACTTTTCATATTTAAAAGTCTCAAGATTAGGTATTCCAGACAATATGTTTTCAGTTATGTAACATTAGAGACTATGATAAATCTTTCTGCTCAACCTAGTATAGTATTATTTTATCTGTGGCTCAACTAAGGTCTCAGACAACTAGTCTAGAATCTAGCTCTAAATAATCAATCTTGCTTGCAAGTCGTGAATAAAGTCACGTCTTATAAAAGAGAGGAGCAGATAGTTTGGATAGCTAACAACTGTCTTGGTAATGCTTTTTGTACCCATTATTTTTGACATTCTCGACAGTTTTGAGCATTGTTATTTTTTCACATGAAAATGACTAGATTCTTAGATGCTTGTCAACGATATTAATGTACTATACGATACTAATGTACTGTATGTGTATTGTACACAAAAACAACATAATTACGAAAAATTACAATAAGTCGAAGGTGTAACGTTTTCTAGAAATACGCATTCACTTTCCGGACTTTCACCAGGTGCCGCACTTTTAAATTGTGAACATCTAACTAAATTAAGGCACAGATGCGTTCAAGGCACCTGATGAAAGTAACCAAAACGCATATTATATGCGTTGCCGGCAGTAAATGTGTTAAGGAGGCCTGATGATTACCCTTCCAAGACAGCCTTAGAAGGGCACCCACCAGGCAAACGAAAGAGGCAGAGCCGCCCTAAAATAACCTGGCGCCTTCTGTGGAAGTAGAGGCCGAAAGTGTTAACAAAGCTGGGAGGATATCTGCAGTGCAGCCCAAGATCGCAACCAGTGTAGAGCTATATCCGAGCCGATACCCCACGTAGTGGGGACAAGAAGAAAAGAAAAAGAAGATATCGATACAAACAGGGTGACAGCGAGGGTCGAGCTTCCAGCACGGGTAGCATGCCACCCACGACAAAGCGTTTAAATGAGAAAAACGTCTGGCGCGCTCTTTCTGGTCTACGTAAAATAATAAATATGGAGGCACATCACGATTTTTATCGTTTTCTCGGGAGTGGCATGCGAGGCCTACAGATCTTTTTCTCAAATAGAACTTAATTTATTTTTTGAAAATAATGTAGTCTGACTATCTTTATATCCTTTTTAAGCGTGCAGTTATTGCAAGACTACCCTTTAGCAAATTGTAGGTTAAATCGATGATCAGAGTATTAAAGCTACCCATCATCTGCCGTTGATTGATGAGGAGGCATTCGGTTTATCTCCATCGTTTGGACAAAGGATACAAAAACATTTCGTAGATATAATTAAACTTATAAAGCGCTGCGATCTATCATCAATTTTGTATACAGTCAAAGTCAACCAATTGAAAAAGAAGGCCATCGTAGAACTTTCTGACGGCAAACTATTTCCAGTTAATGTTTAACAGAAGCTTAATGTTAATAATAAGTGATAGTAACAAAGGTTCATATTGGGTTCATATATAGGTGGCCCACATTTTTTATACATATTATATGGTCCTTCTTAATATGCTGACAGTTTTTTAAGGGAATGGTCAGACCATCAAAACAACTCTCTCTACGACACCAACATTGAAATCGCAAACCTACAAACCTACAAACCTACCTGCAAACCTACTCGAGCCAAATGTATGGGACAGCTGATTAATTTTTTCACGATTTCGATGTTGGTCCTATTGAGAAAGTTGTTCAGTTTGATGGTCTGATCATCTCCTTAAAAAAGTATCAACATTATTAAGAAGGATACTTATATTTAATCACGGATTTGTCAACAACCCAAGCAGACGTAAAAACTATCGTGAAAACACGCCGTTAACTATTATCGACATAACCTACATTACTAGTTGTCCGCAATGCCTCAGTCTGGGTACAGAATACAAAATTGTATTTGATACAGAAGATTCAGTCTGCATTTACTTACAATAACATACCAAGCGTGTGTGCAGGCGAGAATGTACCAAATCACCATGCACGAGAGCTTCTTTTATGCAAGGAACATGATGGGGATGACTAAACCCAACAAATCACTTGTGTACAACCAGTGGCTTATTTCTGGATTGTCATTCAATGAAGGGTGGACGCAGTGAAATCTGGATGCGTCCTTAGATTCAACCAGGTCCCAGCAGCCCACTTCACTCTCACATCAGCTGGGTGCGCTAGAGGCGCAATTGTTTGCACCCCGACGGCGAAGCATGATATGCTAGGGCTGCCACTGTCCTAACCGCAGAAACAAGAATGAAGCAGGAGGAAGAAAAAGCTGGTTAGTTAGAGAACTAGTGTGACCAAAGAAGACGAAAACCAAATCAAATTAAATTCAACCTTATCTTCCTAAGTCTTACGACAGAATCTTGATGATATTGACTTAAGGCCTTTATTAACTGTTTTGAATGAAATCAAGGAACTAATAAGAGGAGCTACGCATATTATAGGGGCACACATACTACATGCGCCTTCTATTAAGGCGGAGGCGGGTTCCCTCTTCTGTGATCCTAGTGAATATTTAAAAGGGTTTGTTTGGAAACTGCATTAGAAAAGGATGATTATGCAAAAATTCAGTACCAGCTGGGGATAGGTCCCTCGTGAGTTTGCAACTTGATCTGGTAGGTAACTATCTACCTTCCCATAATTGTCTACACATACGAGTAGATACAGGTAGGTACCAGATGTATCCGTGATAATGTAAATGATTGTATGTGTGTCGGAGATCCAAATAAATAATTTTCCTTTCTTTCTTTCTTTTTTAGATCATCATTTTAATCTTACTTATTTATTTTATTTTATTGGAAAACCAACAGCGATGTAATAATGCTTATTTTAATAAAAAGTAATCTAGACGTGTATTTAACATTGCTATTTTAGTAATAAATAATGGCAAATAAAAAATCTGTACGGTAAATCTATTTTTTTAAACGCGTCCTTTAAAGCCAATGACTTTACGGATCCATCTAGGGTTTTTTTGTAGCTGATGATGATAAAACCAGCAAGGTAAAGAAAAATCATACATAATTTAAAAGCGATTATTTTAATGCTTAAAACATATTGTTTATTCAATAAAAAATATGAGGTACACACGGCGACACAGTCATCAAGCTATACACAACCAACATAAGTTGGCCGCGCGACGTTATACGTTACTTGACCTACGCGCGGTCAGCTTATATTGGTTTTGTATAGCTTGATGTGTTTCCGTGTGTACATAATAACATAGGTAAAAAAAAAAACAACGAATAAAGTAAAATAAAAACCCTATAAACAAAACACCTCATTTAAGGCCTCGCCTTGGGGCACCGTACCCAAGAGGCTAGGCTGGCAGCATTCCCCCTCTGGATTGCTAGGCTTATCCGCTGTCAGAGGAAGCTGCCGGCTCTCCTGTCGCTTGTGGACTCGACCAGGCGCGCGGACTGAGCAGTTTTGCTTGCGGTCCCCATGGACCTAGGGTTTTTACCAAAGGCATCAATATGTATATTCCTCCCTCCCCGTTGTTGGCATATAAATGGCTTTGAGGCGTTCCGCAGCAGCCGCAGTGGCACCAGCGCCCGACGAAGAAGTATCGTTGATATGGAACGCCGCCAATGTACACGTCTACACAGCGGTGGCGTCCCATACCAGGGACCTGCCCAACTTCCACAGCTATAACGTCAGACCGTCAGAACGTTTTCTGTCAGTGCGGAAGGTTCGAGCACGGCTGGCACTCCGGCTGTTGTCAACGACCTACGGATTGTATCGTTGTCGCGGCAGATGACCTGCGCCCTTGACACAGGACAGGCTGTGGTGCCCAAGCTGGTCTACCTGTTCGCCGTATCGGCAGATGTCACGGTGAACTGTTCTGGCCTGAAGTCTCAAGCAGACGGCCAAAGTCAAGGTAGTTTTTTCAAATAGGGTTCCAAGATAGGCTGATGGCGACGCCTGAAGCCAGCGACCAGATTCCTCCTCAGTGGCAGGTAACAGGCGGGCACGGTCATGAGCTATTGGGACTTGTGAGCAGTATGTTTTGGAGCACCGATTTGTAAAGGGGCTCATCCCAACGCCTTTGGGAGGTAAGATCGTTTGGTGGCTTCCTAGTGATAACTTATTTTATATGACAAAATGTATTTATTAAATAATTGGTCTAGTTTTATAAGCAGGACAAATGAGGCGTTCTATTTTTGCCTAAATATTGTATTTTTTTTGCGACAATATTGCAACAAGATTGCAACAGCAACAGAATATTTTTTGACGCACTCAATACGGAACCTACACTGACCGTAAATTAATTTAGTACTAGTTCTAAATAAATATACTGAACATAAAATAAGAATAAATACAATGTTCCAACTTTCTAGACAAGCCCAAAGAAAAAACATGTCATTGAATGTTACCAGAAGCATAATAATAAAAACCCAAAATTTCCTACTAGGTTAACCGCAACCCGTCCTGTAAATAGGTTACTGACACGCAATCATACTCATACCACACTTCATGCGTAACAGAAGCTGTACTTCAAAACATAAAAATACTACAATAAAAAAAAGTACAAACAAATTGACTCACCGTGTCATTCCGTCGCACAAAGACGTTTATACACTGTCTACCCAGGCTTGTGCCAAGCGGTATCAAACCTTATTCCCTTAAGCCACATGTGTTAATATCCCTAGCACCGTTTAGTACACTTTAGGACACTGGCAGTTTTTATTTCGGGCGCATTTTTTCAATTAAATTTCTTTTTTGTATTTTTTTTTTATTGCAGTATTTTTTATGCGGTTCGTGTTGGGCGGATAGGGCACGGGCGCGGCCGTGTCTTGTCGGCCGCGGACTACGGTTGTGTTGGAATAGGGGTGGGGTAGGGGTGGTTTTCTTTGAAAGTTACCCTGTTGGTTCTTCCGTGAACTAGGGTAAAATTTTGGTAACTTATAAGAATAACATTGGCATAATATGTAAAAAGAAAATTGTTAAAGACAGAGTTCCTTTATTTTTAAAAAGCAAATGGTTAATACTAAAATTTTGTTTATGTTTCTTTAGTAAATATAATTGCCTTCATTGAGTTTTTGCAACTTCGATAAATTTAATTATTTAGTAAGTCAGCACTTATGAATAAACGAGAAAGTTATTTATTCGACGTTTTTCAATCAATCAAATCAGCTGAATGCTGGGCATAAGTAGTTAGTATAGCCTCCTTTTTATGTGATGTTGCTATTTATTAGTCAACGTAAAACATGCTGCATGCACGAAAAAGTGTCACGTTCTACCTGAGCCTGAGCGTGCAAGCGAGAGCGCGGCACAAATCTCTCTTTCTAGAGCCAGAGCCAGAGCTAGCAATTCGAATATTCATCAATGTTTCTTTATGACGTTAACACGTAAAACTATCGTCCGTAAACCGACTTTACAGAAAACCAATTTTTTTGTTTTGTTTTTGTGCCTGTGAGCGTTATTTATTTATTTACACCTGCCATAAATCTTACCCATGAATATTTCTGTGGTAAGGTATTAGGTAAATAAACTGGAGTACCAATCGTTTACCCTTCGTCGCATCCCTATTAACACTACAGCGCATGCGTGCAAAACAGACGAACCTTAAATAGTGAAGTCTCTTTGTTATAAATAATACATTGCACTTAAACTGTGGCCGAAATAGCTTTCAACTGTATTGGATAGATACTGCCTAAATAAGTTGGATTTTAAAAAATTCAAGGAAGAAAGTGTATGAACCAAGTTTAAAATATTACAGACTGAAGATTGATTGAGATTTTTAAATTCTGATGTTTTTAGTTTAATTTTTTATTTATCCTGGTTATTTATTGAGTTACTTACATATATTCACGACTATATTCCTTGATAAAGTGGTCAGAAACATTGTTACAACTAGCATCAATATTTCTAACTGCTGTAACACGAGTACAGATAGTATAAATAGCCTTATGTTTATGTTGTGCAGGTATGGTATGATTCGTGATTTTTATGTTGGCTCCACAATGAAAGTTATTCAGTTTGATTGTCTGAAGCACCCTGTTTGATTATGTAACATTTTATTTTACATCTTGTATTATTATTCACTGTAGTGCACATTACCAATCGAATCTATTGTGTTTCTCATACTGATATTCATATAATTAAGAGTCACAAGATCTTTACACCACAAGATCAACCTATTTTTCTCAAAATTTTTATAGTCTAGGAAACATAAATTTGAGATTGCATTAAATACACTTCAGTAAATTGTGTTTGAACTAATATTAATTACTGTTAGTTTGTAACACTTTGGTCGAGATTTCGTGGTTATAATTATTATAGGCTAAGGACCCTGAGAAATACATTAAAAAAAACATACATAAAAATACATTAAATCAATATAAATATACAAAGGGCAAGCTTATTTCTAAACGTATTTATACCAGCAAGAGGCAGTTAATTATCGCAAGGCAAATTTAAAGTATACAAACAAACAGTAAATAATTAAGTTTTGAGTTTATAATTTTGAATACTTACAAAATATTAAATATCTACTCAAATTTACGATATTAACCAGGGATTATCATTGTTATAAGTAAAACGTATTAAACTACGAATTATTCGTAGGTTTTAAATGAAGCCGTCCTGTACAAAATCACCAGTTTTCCATTTTTTGTTCATACCTAATTTTATTGTTTTGTAAATATCATAATTACTTATTCAATAATCCTAAAAATATTATAAACGAGAAAGTTTGTATGGATTCATGGATGTTTGTTACTCTTTCACGCTAAAACGGCTGGATTGATTTCGATGAAACTTGGCATGTAGATAGTTCATAGTCCAAAATAACACATAGACATATTATTATATATTATGTACACGCAGACAGAGTCGCGGGCGAAAGCTAGTACACAATAAAAAATGGGGGATAATTGAGAATTTATGTTTTTCAGGTGTGGTATCTACTATATTCCATATTATTATCACCTAAAGTGCAATTAATGTACCTAACCTACCCCATACGAAAATCCGTAGATTTCCCCGACTATTATAAAACGTGCCAGAGACGCGTTCTATCATTCCATTATAAAGTTTTCATTCAAGCAACACCTGACGCCATAACGTCTGGATCTAGAACATCTATATCCTGTACCTAACTATACGGTTTACAAAATTCTAGGTTAATGACTTTTCAGGTTCTTATAGGTAAGTATACATTTATAGCATATGTTTACGATTTTATTACCCGAGGCACTAGTCTGAGTTATTTTAAATATATCACATTTAGAATATCTACGTTTCACGAACAGTGCCAAAATTTAATGCCCAAACAGAGTTTGGGCACTGCTACCGATGTCTCTTCTAATGGACAGTGGATACAACAAACGCCTCGAAATTGTGGCATATAGGTTTCGTCACGATATTTTCCTGTACAGGAAAACCTAAAAATATGTTTATCATTCAGTAACTCTGTGTCTAAATCTGACCTAGCCTAGGATCAAACCGCTACTCCCTGCATGGAAAGCGAATTAGACCACCACGGTTTTACATATTTTAATAAGATAATGCTAAAATTCTATGGAGATAAATAAATAAATAAATAAATAACGCTCACAGGCACATACATTGTAATGATCCCAAGAAAGCACTATTAATAGGCTGTTTATTATGGAAACCATACAACAACGGCACAAACATGTAAACATCCATGACCGAACCGGGATTCGAACCCAGGACCCTGGTTTGGCAGTCCGGCGTGGTAACCATTACACCAACCGGGTCGTCGTCGTCGTCGGTCGTCGTCGATGTATGCGGTTATGCACCCACCTCCCTGTACAGGGCTGTAGTCTGGGTCGGGATAGCCCCAAAGGTAACTTACATCCGATAGGAGATGGCACCAATAGCAAATGAAAAATTGTATTCTGCTTTTATAAGCAGAATACAATTTTTCCTTTTTTCCTTTTTCCTTGTTTTTTTCTTTTTCCAGTATGAAACCGGTGACCTTCTTATTTAAATTTTTCACGGAGGTTGATAAACTCTTGTAAAGTATTTACTAACTTAAATTGCAGAATACAGTAGAGCGAGCGAAGGGAGCTCATCAATTCGAGATGCTCCTTCTATGATATCGTAACTGAGAGTTTATAATTCGTTGAGAAGGTTTCAGAATATACTGATGTAGATTATTTAAATAGGATAGATGAAGAAATATCGGTCTAGTCTTAGTAGTTCAGGAGCAAACTGCTACTGAACTTTTTAAAGACGTGTTTGTCTGTGTAATTAGTTCGTTACCTAACTTTAGATTGAAGGTTTAAACTCTGTTTAAAGTCACTAGTTTTTAAAACCGAGCTACTCAAGTTAATTGGATACTCTGCTTCTTTTGAAGTTGGAGACCTACACAACCAGGGCTGCAATCGCGGTAAATATTATGTGATTGAACCGTTATTTATTGGACTACGTACGAACCATAACTTTTGACACATTTGTGCTACGGTTCGAATTATGCCAATAGTATAAACGCTATGCACACGCTTTACCGGTCGGTCCAAATTAGTAAGTACGAATCAAGTAAGAATACACTGCTAAACAATTTGTACAATTTGAAACAGCTGTCAATTTGACATGCATAAGCTGCACTACCTATTTTTTGTGTGCGGCTTAAGCGCAAGTTAATGACGTCACTGATGACATCAGACAGCAAACGTAACCGCACATTCGCTCATTATGAACCGATTGTGTGCATGCTATCACTACCGATAGCGCATATTTGCGCATTTTGGACCGTAGCATTGGTATTGCGCTAATCGTTTTGACAGATAGCTCAGACGTTAAGGGCTGTCAGTTACATAGAGTTTAGCACGATGCGGAATTCAGTACAGTTTAATATAAATTGGATTGCAATGTGATTAGAACTGTATTTGGATAAGAATAGAACTTCGATGTTTTAACTTAGCGCAATCGGGCTCCAGGGCTACAAAAATAACGAAACCAAAAGTAGTGAATTTGTGGGAGTTTTGGAAAGTATTATAAACTTTACTGAAGACCGTAAAAGATATTAACCTAAACTAATATCAAACAAAGTCAATACCTGCGCTGTTGTAACTACAGACAATATTAAAAATATTTCCTATCGAAGAAGGAACGGACAAGGTCTCGAGCAGAATACGAATTGGGTATATTTTCTGATAATATTTATATCAATATACGTGTTGTTTTATTCTTTTTTTGAATACATATTGTCGTGATTCTTTACTAAATTAAGTGATATTTTGTTACTAAACCTTTATTTTGTACTAGCAATAGGTTTAATATTCTATTACATTCAAATTACCAGTAAAATAACCAACGAATAGCTTAAAAAGGACTTGTATCCAGAGCCGTTAAATATTTTACTAAGGATTCATTCATATGGCAATACTGACTTTTGTGATTGGCTGTCGCTGGAGCGCTGGACCAATCAAACGCCAGGCGCGTTTGGTGGGCACAGTGACTCTGAAAGGGTGGGGAGGACGATCGAAGTGGGGAAAAAGGGATCGAACAGCCAGTTCTCAGCCGGCACTCGAAGTGACAACTTGTATTTGTGAAGTAATTGTGATATATTTAAAATTAAAATAGTTTAGTAAAATTATAAAAGTGCAGTGAAAGTAAAATATAGCTTCCAATAGTCTACCAGTCTTTGATTTTACGATAAATCAGCAGCGGGAAAAAAATCTTCAGCCCTCAAGGTACGTGAATTCGGTCAAAGTCCACTGATTCTTTGAATATTGAAAGATTATATTGTTTTCTTAAAGTACCTACTGAGTTTATTAATTTTTCTCTCGAATTTTATAGAATTTTCGTAATGGTTGATAGTTACATTGGATTTATCATTTGGTCAGGCTACCCCATGACAATGTTAAGTCTGATTTTATTTCGTAGTCCATTCGGTCAGGGCAACTCCCTGTCATTGTGCTCCGAAATATTCATAAACCGTTAACCACCGAATTTGAAATTGCAAGCATTTTGATCAATTGCCAGACTAGCGTTCGGTCGGGGCTACTCCTTGACACCGTTTTTTCTGGTATTAAAACGATTCTGTGTGATCGTATATGACCATTTGGTCAAGGCTACTCCTTGATAGTGCTAATGTGCGATAAAACAGTATACGAGCTAAATTGCTTTCAATTATATTTTAAAATTTAGTTAATTGATATTTATATTTTTATACCTACATTAATCGGTGCTTAAATAAAATAAGACTCAGATATAATAATGTCATAATTTGTGAAGTCACTGGCAGAGTCATGTGGACAAATCGAATTAAAATATTTTATTATGCATGGTGGCCAAATGTGTCACGTAATTGAGGCCATATATACCACCAGAACAGAAATTAAGACTATGTATGTCTATCATAAGGCCATGTGTGCCTAGGAGCTATGTATGTTCCAAAAACAGTTCGAGGCCATGTGTGCCTAGGAGCTATGTATGTTCCAAAACCAGTTCAAGGCCATGTGTGCCTAGGAGCTATGTATGTTCCTCAATCAGTTCAAGGCCATGTGTGCCTAGGAGCTATGTATGTTCCACAAGTAGTTCTGTGGATATGTGTGCCTGTCGTTATGTATCTATAAAGAAATAGAGATTTTGATTTGATTTGATTTATATATAGCCACTAAATCTCGTAACAAGTGATTTGTCTGTAAAACCAAATTTCAAATAGTTTTCACTATGGTTAAATACACTTTGTGTCGAATGGTCGATTAATTGTGTCATCATCGTCACAGTCCGTGTAGCTTTTAATAACGCCAGACCAGCAAAGGACAACCGCCACATTCCCTTTACAAAATGCCAGTAAATGTACAGAAGTTTTGACTGTAGTAAAATTTTTAATAAATTATGGGGTTTTATAAAAATTACTCAGATTTTATACTTTATTTTTATTTATCGAGGTATTTTATAATTTATTACTAATAAATAGTAAAAAAAAAAGCAGCAACCCCAAAGTGGCTGCCAATGTTGTTTGATATGAGGTGATGCAAGCACAATGTTTTTTTTTTTATATAAAAATGATAAAAGCTAATGAAGCATTATAAAATAAACTAATGCCTGCAATTAGTTTATAGTGTTCCATAGTTCATAGTAAAAATAGAAGTACGGTTATACATTTTTTGGTATTATGTGCCGGATGTCATTTATTTTTACTTTATTACAAACTTACAAGAGACCGTATTTGTTTCATTGTCTTTAACACAAACAATTAATTTAAAGAAATACTGATCATTAAAAATTCAGAGATCGAATTTAATGGTGCACACTTTAGCGAGCTAATATTCAAAGTTACAGTTATTTTTATTATTTTTCTTAATGCATTTTTTTTGTTCCGAGGTAATGGTGAATCTGAAGGAGGTCGCTACCACGTGACTTTGAGATCCATCATATTTAGTGCCAATTGTTCCCAAGTGCCAACGAAATGTTCACGGCAGAATTTCAGCAAATTTTGACTGCCACAAAATTAGTGTCGTAATTATAAGATACTTTATTAAATACACATTAGTCTTTCTAGTTACTGATGAGCAATTGTTGTATAATAAAAAAAAAATTATGAAGTAATGTACCTACCTCTACGAATAAGAATGTATAGAAATGTAAATCAAGCTCAAAAAGTGACCCCAAAAAAAAGTACACAGTGTTCGAAATTTGTTTCTTAAAAACTACACCTTGCCGCCAAAACTCATACAAAATGTCATTTTTCAAAGGGTGCCAAAAATTATGTTGCTTTTGTTTAGAGTTATTCTTCCATAGTTATTCTTATTCGTAGACCTACCTACATGTAGACATATTGATATTTAATGAATTATAGATTCTTTATTTTGTTTACACATTATATTGGCATAATTAAGTAAACAGAAGCGAGCTTAGCTCTAATACGATATTTCCTCCAGGAAACCGCTAGACAAAGGCCACTAGGCACCTTAGTATGAAACCTATGCGCACGACCTACAAAAAAGAAGTATAGGATGTTTAAATGAATGTCTTTAGTTTATGTTTATATATGTCGCATTATTGTAGATAATGGGATTCAGGCCAATAACGGGTAAAGAAAAATGTAATATTTTGTACATTTTCGTAAATTTAATACATTTTCTTACATTTTGCACATTTTAGTACAATTATTACATTTTAGTACAATTAGTACATTTTAGTACAATTAGTACATTTTAGTACAATTAGTACATTTTAGTACAATAAGTACATTTTAGTTCATTTTAGTACAATAAGTACATTTTAGTACAATAAGTAAATTTTAGTACAATAAGTACATTTTAGTACAATAAGTACATTTTAGTACAATAAGTACATTTTAGTACAATAAGTACATTTTAGTACAATAAGTAAATTTTAGTACAATAAGTACATTTTAGTACAATAAGTACATTTTAGTACAATAAGTACATTTTAGTACAATAAGTACATTTTAGTACAATAAGTACATTTTAGTACAATTAGTACATTTTAGTACATTTTCTTCATTTTGGACATTTTCGTACATTTCGTACATTTTAGTATTATAGTACATTTAGTACATTTTCCCATGGTTTAAAAAAAAAAAACTACATAAAATTGATTGTGGGTGACTAAACATTTTAAAACCAATTTGGGTTTTGTAGGAAAAATTTAGTTAGCTGAGTCAGATTTCGCCCAATGACCTTAAGTACATTTCTTGTTTACAAAATGGCTGTAGATTGCTTTGTTTGTCAAATAATTTAAAAAAGAAAATCACAACAACGGCGTGCAGATATGGCTTGGAAGACAAGACATTGCCTTCGTTTCTCTTTAACGAGTTTGACGATTTTAGATCCGGATTTTGTTGACTGTATAACATCCCTGTAGGTACCTTATCGCAGGTGCTACTTAGTTTTTAACTAAACTGATTGTCATTTGCATTTTTGGCTTAACAAGTATGTGGTACACTAAGCCTTGTAGGACACCATTCAAAGTAAGGTTTCCATTATGACAAGAATCAAATATTCTAGGTTTTTGAATCGAAATAAAAGGTAGAAGCGTGTTTTCTTCTGGTCAAATTAGTTGAGGTACCTACATCCAAAGAATTATTAATCAATGATTGATTCATTTTAATGTTGTACCTAATGCTTATGAGACGAATAAACAATTTTTAATTTAATTTATCGAGGGTGGATTGGTTTCGACATACTTCTATAAAGTATTCTTTTTTTCTTCAAAAGTCTTCAAAATTTTACGATCGTAATCGTATTAATTTGCAGAAGTTATTCGTAGCGAATACTTACTCGATGAGTTTGACAACGCCATCTGATTAGATTTGTTTATTTTAAAAAAAGCTCCTATGCAATTTACTTCATGATGATTATAATTATTGCATTATTTGGAAGTTGTTAAAGCCGTTCACAGAAAGTGTTCCAAACCTTTTTGTTGTCGTCTAAAATGGGATTAAAGCTGTACTTTGTATAGAATGAGTATAGGCACAAAAAAAATTTGTTAGTAAAAAAAAAATATAGTAATCTGAATTATAATTGTAATAGAAACGGTGCTGCTGCTGTAATGTGTTGTGTGTTTTAAGTTATAATAGATTTAATTCCATTATTGCTGGTATACTTCTCATTAATAACACAATTTTTTGCAACTGTATACAGCAACTGTTTCATAGTACATCCCAGTTAGGTGGGCTTTGCGAAAGGCGTAAAGTATTGTAGACAGTATAACTAGCTGATGGTGATGACAGTATATTACACTGAGCTCAAGACAAGATTTATTATCAGATGACTTATTGTGCGACTACCAGATTTAATCGATGGATAATTTGTTTTATAATACTGTTTTTTTTTGTAATTAAGTAAAGGAGATAATTACATACTTCTTCATGTTTATCTGTGAATTTGTAAGATGGAGAATGGATTTACGAAATTATTGTTAAAAAGTTAATACGACTAAATTGTAATGTTTCTCCTTCCTGTTAAAAAAGCAGGTTAAGAAAATGCTGAATGTCTGTACACGATGACTGACCCGGCTGCCGTTATAACCACTGTTTTGATTGATTACCTATAAGTGATGGATATTTTTTAATTAATTTAAAAACAGTATAAACGGGGACGGTATGTTTTGGTGTGCAAATAAAGAGTATTGTGCTGTATTTTATAAACATAAGAAGCATAAAAATTTTGAAAAATTGAGAACGTTGTGGCAGCAAACAGAATGAAAAGAAGAGTTGTTATTCTGTTTATTATTATTTAAACTTTGAATATCAGTCTACTTAATATTCAATTCTTCTTCCCCTAAAATCAGAATGTACTATTCCAAAATAAATCATTGGACGAGGAAGATTGCAACTATTAGAGCTGCCTCTGTTAGAACTGCAGCAACGTTCACAAATATTTAAGTTGATAAATATTGATATTAGTGTAAGCAGCCAAATGTCGTGATGTGTTCGAATAGTTACTACTTAAACGTTATTATAGACTTAAATAAGAAAACAGATTAAATAATGTAAGAGCCACTTATATGATGCAAAGAAAATCATTCTCTAAAATTAATTTCTAAAATTAAACTCAAGTACCAGTTTTGTGTACCAGCCTCATTCATTCATTCTCAAATAATTTTTACATAATAAAAATAAATACAAAAGTAAAATCGCTGAATTCTAAAATGTCTGAACCTGATGTTGTAACTGAATGTCTAACTACTAAACATTGTGTTGCTGTAGAGTTTCTGGCCGCATCTTCTCTGCAGTGATAACACATAACGAAGCGGTGGTAAATAAAAAAAAAATATATATAAACAAATAAAAACTTTTAATTAATAATTTTGAAAAACCTGCTGTAAAATGTTTCAATGTTGTGATTATATAAAGATTATTCTGAATAATTTTGACTAAATGGTAATGAGAACTGACTGTTGGATGGCTGTGCACCAGGGGGTTGCACAGGGTCGGATGGCCGAATGTCGTGATTCTTTACTAAATTAAGTGATATTTTGTTACTAAACCTTTATTTTGTACTAGCAATAGGTTTAATATTCTATTACATTCAAATTACCAGTAAAATAACCAACGAATAGCTTAAAAAGGACTTGTATCCAGAGCCGTTAAATATTTTACTAAGGATTCATTCATATGGCAATACTGACTTTTGTGATTGGCTGTCGCTGGAGCGCTGGACCAATCAAACGCCAGGCGCGTTTGGTGGGCACAGTGACTCTGAAAGGGTGGGGAGGACGATCGAAGTGGGGAAAAAGGGATCGAACAGCCAGTTCTCAGCCGGCACTCGAAGTGACAACTTGTATTTGTGAAGTAATTGTGATATATTTAAAATTAAAATAGTTTAGTAAAATTATAAAAGTGCAGTGAAAGTAAAATATAGCTTCCAATAGTCTACCAGTCTTTGATTTTACGATAATATGATTACTTACCAGCTTTATACAACATTACTAACCGGTAATAAAAAAAAACTAATTAACGGGTTACATACCACCACACAATTATTACAAAAAAAAAAATCTCCGGGAATTTTAGCACAAGCCCGACACACACTTCACCAGATTTTAATAATTGTTGTTTTAATTTAAAGTCGGTACAGTCGGCCGCAATAAGTTGTATACACTTTTGTTCTACCTCGTAGTACTGAATATTACCGTTTTTACGATAGAACAAAACAAAAAACGTTGAAAAGAACACGTTTTTTGTTTACGGACCCATAGCGGACCCCTTAATTTTGTTGCTTTTTGTTGTATTTTTTTTATTAGCAAATCCGCCATAATAAAGCATATTCATTAAAATTTTGGCCATAGTACCTAACCTTTTAAAGATAAAGGGAAGGACATACGGACGTACGGACAGCGTAGGCTTATGAATAGGGTTCCTTGGCACCCTTTGGGTATGCAACTCTAAAAAAGACTTGAACTAATTGATTAGTTAAATTGCTCTCCAGTATAATATACTGGAGTCATAATAATTATTATGACCACTTGTAGAGAATCATAGATATATATCTATGTTTCTCTCAGAATATATTCTGATGTCCATGAGAGTATAATATTATAACTATGCTCAGATCGTGAACATTGAAGAACCAATATTCCAAGTTAAAAAGTAGGTACAATAATAAAAATTATAATAATATCTTTGAACCGGTCCCCTAGATCCAAGCTTGCTTCGTCTGGGGACCACAGGAAATCGTATAAATGTTTGTTTTTTAACCTCATAGCAATGTACCTACACTAATGTAAAGTGTAAATCAAAAACTATTGTATGTATATTGTTATAATAAATTTATTTTTTCATTTTTCATTTTCAGGTATAGTTTTCTAACATTCGCAATATGATAAAATTGTACCTAGCTACAGGTTGTTTGGGTAAATATTTGTATTACTTTAAGGGGTGATTGTACCCATGATATTGTTAAACTTTCCCTAAGGAATCTATAAGAAAATCGCAAAAAAGAAAATCGTCTTTCGATCAGCTGATTGCATTTAGTTTTTTTAAGAATTTCCTTTATGATTCTTAGGGAAAGTTGATCACTATCATGTGTAGAACCACCCTTAAAGTAATGCAACTGTATACCCTAACACTCTGTATATCGTGTCGCAAATCCTCTAGCTAGAGACAGACAATACATAAGATCTTCAATAGCTGAGTGTTACATTTGTTAAGTTACGCGTAACAAACAACTTTGTCTTGTCTTGTCTTTGTTTTGTACGGTCTGCAAGAAAAGCTATTCTGTGTTTTTAACATTTTATAGCTGGATCATTTTCTCTCAACGCTGCAGGATGATTGTCCATGGCGTCCTTTGTTATACTTCTCAAGTAAACCGCGTGGAACTAGCTTCAAAGAAATACCACTAAAATGGTCAATTAAAGACTGAAGTTTGAATACTCGACTCTCTCGCGAAACTCTACTATTACAATTTTTTTGATCTGACAATTTCTAAAGACGATGATCAGACCATAAAACTGAATAACTTTCTCTATGGGACCAAAAAACGAAAAAAAAATCAGCTGTCCAATTCATTTGGCTCTTGAGTAGGTTTGCAGTTTTATATGGAACCGCTGATCTTGATTAGCGATTTTGATGTTGGTCCCATAGAGACAGTTGTTCAGTTTGATGGTCCGATCATCCCCTTAAAAAGGGTCAGCATATTAAGAAGGACCCTATATCGTCGGCTAAAGTGTCAGACCTCGTAACTCCATAAGATCAAATTTTACAGGACGGATAAAAAACGTCACCACGATAATTAATTGTAAAACGGTCACTACGCCATATCGTGCAGTACTGAGCGCGGGGACATACGTGGTTTGCTTCGAACAAAATGGAGTTACGTGGTTTTCTATTTATCATTTTAAACTAACGACTTTTTAAAAGGATTTAAGAGTTTTGCCATGGATGCGTTCAGAAATTAGTAATAAAATTGTATAAAAATGTCATTTGGAAAAAAATGGAGTTACGAGGTTTGACACTTTAGCCGACGATATATTTATTTTGCTACGACAACTGTACCTGGTGCGGACGAAGTCGCGGGCAAAAGCTATTTATTTCTAATATTAGTCACCTCCTCCATACAGAATGAGAGCTAAAGGAGGTGACCCTCGCTCGGGTGCATACTTGGTACGAAGAATTTCTTTGGCTTTTGGAATCCCTAAGTGGGCCATCCAGGGGAGTAATGCGGCTTACATTTTAGGGACCTTTGATCCGTGGTTGCGGCGAGGCAGAGCCTTTATTATAGTTGCTCACATTTATATCATTTATGTATTTTCATTTAAGAAGTTTACGTTAAAGATGATCGATATGACGGAAAGCGTAGGTCCTTACAAGGTAGACCGACGATCTGGTGGAGGTAGCGGGCACACGTTGGATGAGGGCAGCGCAGGGCCGGGCATTGTGGCGATCCTTGGGGGAGGCCTATGTTCAGCACTGGACGTTTATGGGCTGAGATGATGATAATGAAATTCTGGATTGACGAAGCCTACGTATCGAATTAAAATTTTCAGTTAATCTACTTTTGAATACGTATTGCTTTTTATTATGTTCTGATTCAAGCAAAGTCATAGCTATTGTGACAAAGCAAGTAGTAACCCCATGTCTATGCGGCAACGACATATCGATCATTGGCACTGCGACTATAGCCAGGACTTGCGGCGACATTTAATAGATGGGGAAGCCTGCTTGAGCTTGGTGGTTTACCTACAGTACTGTACTCCATAATATACTGTTGGAGTTGATTCCCGTGGGGTTGGTTCGTACGAAGCGGCTTGTTTAAACGTTATTAGATTTACAGTGTGTAGGAATCGTAGTAAATAGCAGGCCCTGGTCTTTGTCTATGCTAATAGGAACGTGTGACGTTATAAGATTTATAATGTTATATTGGTGAAAGGATAGGCTTAGGTAAGGCTTATTTTTTTCTTGGGTTGGCTTCCACCAACAACCACTTTGTACGAAGCAAGTTCGCACATTGCCATCTCAGTACTAAAGTTAACCTTATTAGTAAGTAAGTAAGTAAGTACATTAAACGTTTATGATTACATATACAGGCTGATTATGATTCAATACGTTTATACAAAGCTACAAAACTATTTGAGCTAGGTAAAGTGGAATTGTACCATTTCAGCTGTATTTCATAGCGTCTTAGTTGGTGGTTCATTATGTTTGAAACTCTAATCTTGTATATTATGTGAATTGAAAATAATTGGTCGTATGTTGTCTTTATACCATAAAATTCTGTTTCAAGTTTCAACTACAAAAAAATTCACTTAATTTGTAAGACTTGCAAAATAATGTTACACCGACGCTTCGTAAGGTATGGTATAAATAAGGCGATTTTACAACCCAAATCAGTTTTTTTTTAGACTCCCTGCGTTCATTTCTTAACACCACAGCATCTCTTATATCTTCCAACAAAAGTGACGTGTAGCCAACCAACAGATTATTATTGTTTCACTGCTAACTGTACCGTCGTTGTTCTGCGCCGGAACTTAGACAAAGGCTACGTCAGTCTGTCGTGCACTTAGATGGGATGTCTATATACGTAGGTAACGTAGTTTCATTGTATCCGTGATACAATTTAATTAAAATGGTATTTTAAACATTGATGTCTTACGTATTGATTTAAAGCTCATTTCTATATACTTAAGTACCTATAGCTGCCGACAAGAATCTTGAGCCCGCTACGTAAATTGAGATCTGCGCTGAACACAGACCAGTAAAAATTACTAGTCTGTGGCGCTGAGGCACACCCAGAACACTTAGCCGTCACTTCATACAAATGGGAAAAACTGACAAGAGGTAAGCATGTGCATATAGTAAACAAGCTTAATTTAGAAAGGACTACATACCTTTGAAAAATTGGTAGGGGCAGGGAGAGTTCGTACTGTATGTAAATACCATACTCTTTCTTATTTATTTCCCTAGGGCTTTAGCCCAAAAAAAAAAAAATAGAAAATAGTGAAAATAGTGTGTAGCCCTGAAGGGCTACGCACTATTTTCATCTAACTGCGAGACCAAGTCCGTACCGCTTACTAAAGATTGATATTGTAAGCTTTCCCTAGCAGTATTGTTGTGGTCGATGCGAGACCAAGTCCGTACCGCTTACTAAAGATTGGTATTATAAGCTTTCCCTAGCAATATTTTTGTGGTCGATGGGCTGACCTGCTCCAGCAAGTTATTTCATTACGGAATCCTAGCTAAAAGCGAATTTATCTAAAACTGCGTGCTGTTTTTACAACATAAATGATATACAGTGTTACTTCGGAGACAGTGCGCAAATTTTACGTATATGTAGCTCATTTAAAATAAAAAGACCCGTATTTTTTTATTTTACCTTGTCTCATACAAAAATATTAAAAGTCGAGCGTAAAAAAGACGTGTGCGCACTCTGCGGAGGGGTTGCTATTAGTGAGTCACCCTCGAGAGAGGCCACAGGATGGATTATTAGGATCTATTAACGATACTGATTGCATGGACGAAAAATGCGCACTGTCTCCGAAGTAACCCTGTATAGAAAAGAATGCCAAACTAATGGTTTTACCTATCCAAGAAAGTTTAAGCATATTGACGCTGGATGCAAGAAAGAAACGATCATAACCACAAGTGCACAATGTGTGAGATAGAAGGCATAACGGGCACAATACGCGTGCAACATAGACATCACATTTGGTGCGCAAGCTCGCAAAATTCTAGACAAATGGGGGAAAATCTTCAAGCCAAAGCTATTGGCTCCATTCGTTCATGACCTATCTACGTAATCGCTTCGTTTACGCTATCGTTTTGCCGCAAGCCATAAGCCCTTCAAAGAATAATTCATTAACATTGCTATTCATCTTTTTGCACGAACAACGTTGGAAAAGTTGTATAAAAGAATCAAAAATTCGACAGCTAAAGAGCTGAATTTGGTGTTTTGCGAATTTGAAGCTATATCAATGATAGTACGATTTTTTTCGCTCCTGTCTCAATCACACGCTTAGGGTGCATATATAGGCATATGCTGATCTTTCTTGGTCTCTGATTACAGTCTCAGCCCATTTACATGATATTACATAGACACAGTTTCACAAACGAATTCCCTTTGGGAAGATCAGCATCTTTGCTTATCTTTACCCGCCTCGCTTTAAGCACCGTGAGTCGTGACTGTGTTATAGGATACATTTACACAGTGTCTTCAGGGAAAGAGTAAATAGGTATTCAATATCTGTTACCGTAGGTACCGTTAAGTGAGACTGAAGCGAAATGCAAGTGTTACCACCGGCTATCACATCCGGCATGAAGGCTATACAACAATAACTTTTATATAACTGATTAACGAGTTTATTTAATAATCAATAGTATTCACAATAATTATAAACATAATAGTTTGATAATTATAATAATTCATTAGAAAATAATAATATGAATGATTGTATTGACTCGCGCAGTTGTTTTTCAAGTATTTTCAAGTGTAGCGGGGATAACGGGGATTTATTATGGAGGGGGGTTGTTTTGATCTTGTTATAAAATGCCGAGCAAAAGTTTTGGAGGCTCATTCTTGAGCAATTGTGAAAGTAGGACGTTACTCTGCCCGATTACCTACAGAAATATACATTCCTGGTGGATTGAAGATACAACGTGGATTTATTTATTCCGGCCCATTTGACCCACTGTAAAACCTCAGAAGTGGGATCCGAGATGTCTGGCCCATATGCTGATGGACTGGGTAGCCGCAAAAGAAACCACCGTGGCTCAACCGAAGATGGAGAAAATGATCGAAATTTTTTTCTTGATTCTGACGACGACGACGACGACGACGTGGAGCCGAAGCCGCTAACAAAGAGGACGCGCCGCATTTCTCCAACAGAGGCGGAGGTAATTCCTAAGTTCCGTCCCGACGAGAAAACTAGCAATGTTATAGGCTGGCTGCATAAAATTGACCAGCTTGGCGATGTATACGGATGGAACAACAAGGATCGACTATTCGTAATGCAAATACGCCTCCGAAGGTCGGCCAGGGACTGGTATGACGACCTAGAAGACTACAGTCTCACCTGGGACCAATGGAAAGAAGCACTGCGAACTGCTTTTCCGCGATCAACCGATTTCGTTGACAGAGTGGAGCAGATGATGGCGAGGAATAAGGTAGATTCCGAATCCCTGACTAAATACTATCACGAGAAGCTATCCTTGTTAAAAAAGTGTAACATCCAGGGTGAGAATGCTATATCCTGTATAATTAGAGGACTACCCCACGAACTGAGAGCTAATGCTAAAGCGTATAGTTGCGAAACACCGGAACAACTGTATTACGGTTACTTATCGTCGCTTGAAAATTATAAGCGCGTAGAAGCTGCTCACTTGGCAAGAAAATCTGTCTGGAAGCGGGGTGCTAACGAACCAAGCACCAGTTATTCACAAAACCAGTTGCTGCCCAAGAAATGTTACTTGTGTCGACGTCCGGGGCACGAGGCGAAGGAGTGCAGACTACAGCAGCGCTGTGAGCACTGCCAGCGGTACGGTCACACTGCTGCTACGTGCTGGCATTTACCTGGCACCGGCACTTCGCTACAGGCTTACAAGGTTAGTAATGTACTACATGTTACCTATGATATTTTCCTTGACTTGTATAAGAAAAATGTGACTATCAATGGACATTATATGGTGGCGTATATAGACACTGGTAGCAAACTCAATATAATTACGTTAAAGAAAGCGCAAGAGCTGCAGCTTTTAGTTGAACCGTCTAATGTGATCATGAAGGGGTTTGGAGGCGCCTTTTCTAAATCTTTAGGATCATGTGAAGTGGTTTTGTCCATCGACGATTTATTCTTAAAGGGGTCTGTAGAAATAACAAATTACAAGCTAACAGATATAGATATTATAGTGGGCCAAACGATGATAAATCAAGACAATGTTAGCCTAGTAACAACAAAGAACTGTGTAAAATTTGTACCTACATGTAACTTAAAATTCGAATTATCAGACATACAGCTCGATTCAAGTGAATTCGTTTCTAAATTTCCAGTTTACTTAAAATCACAGGTCATGATTCCTGGACAGAGTGCCACGTTTGTCGAGGTGTATGTCGACTGTATTGATAATTTAAGTAGTAAACGAGAGCACACACTTCTTACTCATAGCGTATGGGTTCAGATTGGCGGTACTTCTTACCATATACCTGAAACGTTAATTAATTCCAAGGGAAGCCATTTGAAAGTCACTAATGTTGGAAATGAAGATATTATATGGCCCTCAAATAAAATCTTAGCTAGGGCACATATAGTCGACCAGGATCAGGCTGGTGGCGGTGATTCGGGTTATATACTCGCCGTTGATTCTTACATTTCAAATAAAAGTTCAGAAATAATGCTGACTGATATTGACGTAGGGGACCTTACGCGTGATGAAACTGTTCATCTACTGGACCTTTTGAACGAATTCTCTTATGCTTTCGCACGAGATACTAAAGATCTAGGCTGTACCGATTTAATAAAAATGCACATACAAACTGTGACGGATCGGCCCGTTTTCCGCAAACCATATAGACTTTCACATAAGGAAAATGAAGTAGTGAATGAAAAGATAAAAGACCTTTTAGATGCAGGCGTAATCAGGGAGTCTAATTCGGATTACGCTAGTCCAGTCGTTCTCGTCAAAAAAAAGGGGGGCGATTATAGACTTTGCGTGGACTACAGAGCACTTAATGCTTCTACGGTTAAAGATCGTTATCCGCTGCCGCATATTGAAGATCAGGTGTCTCGATTGTCAGGTAAAACCTTTTTCACGACCCTTGACCTTGCACAGGGATATTACCAGGTTCCTCTAGATGTAGAGTCGATAGGGAAAACGGCATTTGTGACACCCTCGGGTCAGTACGAGTTCTTGAAAATGCCATTTGGTCTCGCCAATGCCCCCGCAGTATTTTCTCGCTTGATTCAATTAACCCTAGGTAGAGTTAGTCAGGATATTGCTCTATATCTAGACGACGTCATGATACCTACTGGTACAGTAGACGAAGGGTTGAAGTTACTGCGTCAAGTATTGCAACTATTAACAGACGCCAATTTGAAATTGAATTTAAAAAAATGCGGTTTCTTGAAGACTAGTACTACTTATCTGGGTCATGAAATCACCGCCGGCACCATACAACCAGGCCAAGCAAAAATTAACTGCGTGGCTGAATACAAGCAGCCACGCAACGTTCATGAAATTAGGCAGTTCATTGGGCTTACTTCATATTTTCGGAAATTTATCCATAATTTTGCACAGATTGCACGTCCTTTGACAGAGCTTACAAGAAAAGATGTTGAATGGCAGTGGGGTCCTGACCAGGAAGTGGCTTTTCAAACTTTGAAACAACGTTTGGTAGAGAGGCCAGTGCTAGGTATATATGACAAAGACGCCAAAACAGAACTTCATACCGATGCCAGTGCAATAGGTTTGGGTGGAATCCTCATGCAGTATCAAAGAGATGGCAGCTTAAAGCCAATTGCATACTTTAGTAGGGTAACATCGGCAGAAGAAAAATATTATCATAGTTATGAATTAGAGACACTTGCCGTAGTCGAGTCTCTCAAACGGTTTCGAATTTATTTGACAGGGATACCAGTTAAGGTTATTACCGACTGTGCCGCGTTACGGACAACCCTGGTTAAAAAGGATCTTATTCCACGTATCGCTCGTTGGTGGTTAGCCATACAAGACTTCGACTTAGAGATAGAGTACAGACCTGGTGAAAGGATGCGACATGTAGACGCTTTAAGTAGAAACCCCGTGCCTAGCTGTGTACTTATGATAGATAACTCTGACTGGCTACTTACTTTGCAAATGCAGGACGATGAGATCCAGAATATTCTGAGACAGTTACGTGAACAAAGTACTAACCCTGATATAACCAACAACTATGTGCAGAAGGAAGGGGTCTTGTACAGGAAAACATTAGCTGGAGATCGTTTTGTTATTCCCAAATTGGCAAAGTATGGGTTGTTACAAAAATTACACGACCAAATAGGACACCCAGGATTTGATAGATGCGAGCAAACTATCAAAGCGCAGTTTTGGTTTAAGGGCATGACTAGGTTTATACGCAAATATATTGGCTCGTGTTTACAATGCGCGTTTGGAAAAGGTCACTACGGAAGGTTAGAAGGAGAGTTGCATCCCATCACCAAAGTCGACATACCTATGCATACTTTGCATGCCGACCACTTGGGCCCATTCGTCAAGACTCGAAAAGGTAACACTTATATTCTCGTAATAATTGATGCTTTTACCAAGTTTGTATTCGCAAAGGCTGCCAAGAACTGTAGTTCCTTTGAAACTATAAGGCTTTTGAAGGACGTACTTACCCAATTTGGTAACCCTGCCCGTATAATCACTGACAGGGGAAAAGCCTTCACGAGTAGGTATTTTAAACAGTTTTCCGAGGAAATGCAATTCAAACATACCCTAAATGCAATAGCAAGCCCGCGTTCTAATGGCCAGGTCGAACGTGTAAACCGGACCTTACTAGACGGATTGAATACCATGTCAGAAAGCGAGTGTCTGTGGGACAACAAGTTGTCAGACATTGTATGGGGAATAAATAACACCCCAAATGCAACTACGGGGTTTTCGCCTTTTAGTCTCATGTTCGGCCATGCAAATACTCGCTTTCCAGCTGTACCTACAGATACACCACAAGACACAGATACCCAAAAGCAGGCATTACAGGCAAGGAGGGATAAGGCCAAATTGCGTATCGACAAGAATATGACTCTCATGAAGAGTAAGTTTGACCGTAAACGAAAGAAATGTCTGAAATACCGTGTGGGTCAACTTGTTTTATGGAAAGGAGGTATAGCTAGGGATACTACTGCGAAAGTAGCTAGAAAACTTGAAGGTTTATATACGGGACCCTACAAGATAATAAAAGCCGATCATGCACTGGATCGTTATACGATATGCAGTGTTTTGGGAATGAAGGGTTACCGAAGATTTAGTGCTATAGTGCGAGGTGAAGTACTCAGACCTTACAAATCTACAATTGATGAAGATGAGAGCTCAGGTAGTGACCGTGACATTGATAGAGATGATTTAATCGATCTACTAGAAAGATGAATGCATAAAATATTAAATTACATTATGATTCTGAACATGCCTAAGTAGAAATGTGTGCACTCGAATATTTTATCAATTTTATGAGGCAGTAGGTATAATTATTTAGCTTTGATTTCATAATTAATTAACAGTGTATGAAATCGTGGCATATTTAGTATAACTATTATATGTAAAATTATAATTTACCCAGATTGTTAATGATAATAATTAGTACCTATTCAACTTTTCCGTTTCTTTTGGTCTTTAATATAAACCTAAATCTAACCTAAACCTAACCTAAACCTATCCTAAACCTAACCTAAACCTAACATACCTAAACCTAACCTAAACCTAAACCCAACCTAAACCTAACCTAAACCTAACCTAAACCTAACCTAAACCTAACCTAAACCTAACCTAAACCTAACCTAACCTAAACCTAACTTAAACCTTATACCTAAACCTAACCCTAACCTGACCTAACCTAGACATCTGTGTGGAAATGACGGCTATGTGATCAAGTCATCTGTGTGAATACTGTGTAACTAACTATATGACGGCTGTGTGATCAAGTCATCTGTGTGAATACTGTGTATATGACGGCTGTGTGATCAAGTCATCTGTGTGAATATGACGGCTGTGTGATCAAGTCATCTATGTGGATAATAATAAAAGCTGTGTGATCATCTGTGTGAATACCTAACTGATCGATTATAAAAAAATCATATTCGTGCCTAGCAGTAGAAATTATACAAATACTTTAAAATGACATCATCATCAGATTATAATTATTATATCACTGTGTGCACTGTGTTCCGTGGGCCTGTGACAGTTTACTTCGGCAAATACATTTGTTTCAGATTCCTTCTGGTACCAGTTCAAATCCGAAGTCTTCAGAACGCCTTGGGACAAGGCTGATGCAGGATGGCCGAATGTTACCACCGGCTATCACATCCGGCATGAAGGCTATACAACAATAACTTTTATATAACTGATTAACGAGTTTATTTAATAATCAATAGTATTCACAATAATTATAAACATAATAGTTTGATAATTATAATAATTCATTAGAAAATAATAATATGAATGATTGTATTGACTCGCGCAGTTGTTTTTCAAGTATTTTCAAGTGTAGCGGGGATAACGGGGATTTATTATGGAGGGGGGTTGTTTTGATCTTGTTATAAAATGCCGAGCAAAAGTTTTGGAGGCTCATTCTTGAGCAATTGTGAAAGTAGGACGTTACTCTGCCCGATTACCTACAGAAATATACATTCCTGGTGGATTGAAGATACAACGTGGATTTATTTATTCCGGCCCATTTGACCCACTGTAAAACAAGCCAATTTTGCATTAGCTAATACTAGGTTCTCAGCTTTAAAAAAATATATATATTATTAAATCGAATGTATCTACCAAAGCTCGTTTGGCTGTCAACAATAGCGTGTGTTAGTTCCAACTTTGATGTATGGAAGTGTATGTTGAGTGTGGCAGCAGAATAATGAAAGCAGGATAAATGCAATGGAAATGAGGGCTCCACGAAAGATGTAAGGTGTGACTGAAAGGCAGATGAAGAATATTGTGATTAGGGAAGTTTGAATAAACATGAATTAAAGAAAAGGTGAATGCTTCGATGATGATGGTGCATGATGTGGAAACTTGTTGTCAGCATCTGACCATCAATTTGTTTTTGTAGAAATCAAACTGTTATTTACCTGTAAGTTCTCCAAAAAAGGAAATAAGGAAATAATAGAAAGAGAGCTAAGGGCCTATAGCGCTATAATATCAAGCTGCCGTAGTAAGTATATCAGAAAGATAAAAGTAACCGAAATCGACGAGAATGTATGAAAACATGTATGCATCTAGAGGAAGCCAAATAGGATTTGTTAGGACCGCCCAAATTGGAGATCCATAGTCTATGCCTACCCCTCTGGGAACAAGGCGTGAGTTTATGTAATATTGCGTGAATGTGACAAATAATAATAAAGAATATAAAAAAATACATATTGTAATCAAAGTTGTAACTGCCAAGGGTTTTGCGCAATAACATTTTAATAATGCACTACATCCATTAGTTTCCTATGGGAACTAGATCAGTTAGCGACATATTGTGCATTACTGTACCTACTTGATTGCGTTGATTGAATATAACAGTATTATCTTCTAACTGCTCCCTGAGGGCTTAATTGATATGATTAAGTTCTAGTTTATATGAAGTAAGGACAAGAGAGTGTATTTATGTATTCACGGCGACGATATACCTAATACTCTATCAAATAACAGAGCAGATATACCCAAGCCACAAAAAAGAAAGAAAGAAAAAGTATAAGAAAGAGTATCAATTACTAGATATCCAAGCTTATTATGATTAGCCTATAAACGCCCGTCCGTACGTGCAGTCCACAGGCCTACCCTCAGGGATGAAGTACGGGCATTAGTCTACCACACGTACCCAATGGGTACGGGTGCGCTAGTATGGGTACCTATTGGTAGACTTCACATACTCATCAGAATTTCTTCTTCAGCGTATGTAGGTTTCCTCACGACATTTTCTATCGCCGTTTGAGAGCAGTCGGTATGACGTACACTATAGGGTCCTTCTTAATATGCTGACACTTTTTTTAAGGGGATGATCAGACCATCAAACTGAACAACTTTCTCTATGGCACCAACATCGATCTCGCGAAAAAAAAATCAGCTCGTCCCTACAAAACTGCAAATCTACTCGAGCCAAATGTATGGGACAGCTGATTTTTTTTTGCTATTTCGATGTTGGTGCCATAGATAAAGTTGTTCAGTTTGATGGTCTGATCATCCCCTTAAAAAAGTGTCAGCATATTAAGAAGGACCCTATATACAGGATCTCGCGAAAAAAAAATCAACTCGTCCCTACAAAACTGCAAATCTACTCGAGCCAAATGTATGGGACAGCAGATTTTTTTTTCTCGATTTCTATGTTGGTCCCATGGAGAAAGTTGTTCAGTTTGATGGTCTTATCATACCCTTAAAAAAGTGTCAGCATATTAAACAGGAACCTCTATTTATAAGAAAAACTCATTAGTACATGGCATGGCATATCGTCCCGTGATGATTCGAATCCGTTCCTTCTCGATTGAATGTCTATATCTTTCTGCAACGCGCCACTGACGGTCTAAGCAAGCTTATCTTAAACGAAATTGCATTATTCATATATCAGAGAGATCTTAAAGAATACCTTACAAAATGGTCCGAGATTCCGTACCAAAAGAACGTCGCATGAAATATAATAAATGAAATAATGAGATTCAGCAGAATAATAGCGTCCCTTAGTATGCATTCAACTAAAAGTTATCTCCAAGAAAACTAAGACGAAGTAGTATAAAATAGTATAGAAACCAGTAACATTGCGAGACCGGCAGTATTTGATAAACGAAGCACGGCAGCGAGAAGACTTGTTTTAATTGAGAAAAGTTTCGCCGGAGCTCTGAGATTGTATTTCGGAAGCTTGTGTCCATTATTTTATCTGTATTAGCTACAGGATAATGTCGAAACTCGTAGGATACATTTTATTGATGGTAGCCAGGAAGTAGGTCTCTGTACGTGTTTTGTCCTATGCATGTAGACTCGAGATAAAAAAGAATATCGCTACCTTATTGCTGTCCATTATCCATTATCGCTACACAATTAGCACATTTTTTTAATCATACAACGTGACGTCGTTTGTTTTCGTGTTCTTTTTACTTTGATTATTTGAATCAGACTTTACGGAAATCCATGGCATGTCTGGAAAGATCCATACATTTTAGATTTAGTATAGTCTTGGCGCAAACAGATGTCGCTACTGGCCTGAACGAGAGATAAATCTTAATTAAACGTTATTAGATCATAATTATTTGAGTTTTGTTCCACGGAAATAAATTATATAGATTAATTTTCATATAAATTTTAATAACAAAATATGTGTATTAACACGTATTTTAACGTAATTAAACATTACTGTAGTACCGTTACTCACCACCGGCGCTGTACTTGCGCGAGTTTTCATATAAGAAGGTGGCAACTTTCTTAGTATGGGCATTGACCCTCTGTTGTGTATAATTTATTTACTCTATGCTAATAGGTAGATACACGATTGTACCAAGATTCTAGTCCTCCGCTTTCAAATACCTAGTAGAGAAAGTTGTATAACGTTATGAAATACAACGTGCCCACCAAATAATGTCTACTCTGCACGTGTCTCGCTCCAGTAAGGACCACTCAGGAGTTAGACCGACGAACGTTCAAGACAGTGTTGTTACTCCGCCGAGAGCGTCCGACACCGAGTCTTTACCGAATGTTTACTTTGATCTAGGTTTCTACTATGGCTGGACACATGTCATGTGCCACTCAAAGAAGCTCATATTGAATGTAAATTGTAGGTATATCTCCAACGAAATATTAGCTATCCCACACGCGGTTACGCTGACGTTCTGTCTACTAGCGTATCTAAGCGAAACTTCTTAGTTGGTTGGTTACTTATGTTGGTTGTATCCAAGTTGTATCTTATACCTACAGTACAAAAAAGATTTACACTACAAGAAGAATGAATATAAATAGATTTGTATATCATATTGCTGGGTATAATTCCAATGGGAACGAAAAACGAGATAAAAATATTGACTAGCTTTTGTACTATGTTTTCAACTTCGTCAACTTTACGTATCACTCAAAATTCTTATTATAAAATGTTGCAACGAAGCTATCCTGAGATTTAAAATATTTATAATAAGAAAGTTTTTACGAGAAGGTTCTTTGAAAAATGATTTTTAGGACTTTGATGTCTGAATCTTTATAGAAGTTATTTAATGCGACAGAATTTTGGGACGACATTTGAGCAGCAATGTTGTCATTAGCAAATGGGACTACAATTGTTATACCATTTTTTCCAATTTTGAAACTCATTCTTTAAACTCAGCAGTTGAAAATGTCAATATTACTATGGAGACGTGCATCTTTCTACTGCTGATTGCTGCTGATTTGACATTAAAAATCATACTCCAGGAGTGCGATTTTTGAAAGTCAAATCAGCAGTAGAAAGATGCGTATTTCCATACCTTTTCAACTATTGAGTTCAACGTATGAGATTCAAAAATCGGACTCCTGGACAACTTGGGGCCTATTTTATAATCATGATCATGACAATAGTCATTTCCACTGACGATTAAGGGTAAATTGCTGGTTAATTAAAGTCTCTGACTTTTCCAACACGACACCTTTGTGTCAACATCGAAAACTGTTTATCAGCCGTCCAGAAAAAGTTTTACAAGGTGTGTACTGTACCCACGAAGCTGGCATTATGTATTGTGGTTATTAAATTCATCACTGTACCACGTAAAAATCTGTACCCTTATTATAAAAGAGTATCAGCGACATCTAACGAATAATCACAAAACAAAGACAGTGGCTTGTGGGAGTGACTTGAAAAATCTTATCATGGAGCCAGTTGGTTCTATACAACCTACAAACAGTTCAGGATAGTGGCACATAGATGGCGTTTAATTGTGGTACCAGCTAAATTGTTGCAAATAATGCCGGATTTTACGCCGAAAAGCACAAAAATTAATATAGGTACAGTTGGTACAGTCAACTAAATTGAAAAAAAAGCCACCTATGAACCTTGTCATAGCCGCATCGGAAAACAAATCACAAGTGATAACGATATCACATAGACTGTTAATTTCGAAAGCTCCCGAGTCACTGCATACAAACGTAGTTCCGTCCTTTTTTCAATACCTTAAAATACCTTAAATCTGCTGTCAAATGACAGCTCATTTCGGTCTAGCGAATAAAAATAATGAATGAAATTTTTTGTTATTCAATTTTTCAATGTCTAATATTATTTGATGTGGGAAAAGTTAAACGATATTAATTGCATCGTAATTTCAGTTTAGAATGGAATGCTTCGACGGTTTGGACATATCGAAAGGATGATTGAATCTCGACTTACGAAAAAGCCGTGATTAGAAACAGACCTAGGAGGACGTATATAGGTACCTAGACTAGATCATCACCATAAAAAAATTCCAGGTTAAAAGCAGCCAAAATCGAAGGGAATGTGTGACAACATTGTATACAGGAGTGTGATTTTTGAGTCTCATTCGCTGAGTTCAGCAGTTGAAAATGTAAAAATTACTGTGGAAATATGCATCTTTCTACTGCTGTAAATTTCAAAAGTCAGCAGCAGAAAGATGCGTATCTTCATAGTAATTTTGACATTTTCAACCAAAAATCGCACTCCGGTGTGTAAGTGACAGTTGCACCACATCATACGTAGGGTTAGATGAATAAATTTATTTCATGGGAACAGCACAGGAAAAACAGGTGACACACAAACTGTTTAAAAGAGAATAATTATTGCCTAAATTGGCATAGAAATAGGTAGTACTGGTATTGAATATCTATGCGAAATGGTTAGTTATACTTAATATAAATCAAGAAATTTTCTAAAATGGCACATAGTAATTTTCGTACCTCGTATATTTATTTTGGCTTATAGTTTTGGTTTTATCAGAGTTGCATTGAATTATACATTTTAATCTACTCTAAATAAACATCATCAAAGTCTTGATATTATTTAAATGTTGAATGCCATTAACGGTGGGAACAATACTGCAACCGCTAATGACGTTGTTTTTTATTTGATTGCATAACTATTACTCCATTTGACAATATTCATCATCATAACCACTGCTGAACATAAACCTAGGCACAGACCTAGATAGATTATACAGGGTATAAAGTGAAATGCGCTACTTACTACTTTCACTATTGGGACCAATAGAGAAAATGCAAAAAAAGGTTATTCCATACATTTTGGTCGAGCGAACGTTGACATCTTATAGGGAACAATTTTCTTTTGCTTTCTCAATATTGGTCTAATAGTGAAAACAAAACGGCCAATCCCGTTTCGCCTCAAAACTGGTAAATTTGAATTTTATAAGAAATGCGACGATAAATAAGGATAATTTCCATTTCTTTGGGAAGCACGGTACTCCTCGTATCCTGTGTATAATTTCAGCTATCATACGATTTGTATGTGTTCTTTGATCATACTCATTCGCCAGCTGTGAAAGGACCCGAAACGAATGCACTTCGTAATGCGGGCAATGTCTTTTGTTAAGATTGATGGTCGGAAGCACCCTGTAAATTAATGATTCAAAAACATAACTGAAAATATTTTGGTACTTGCGTCAATTTTGATACCTTCAATGTGCAACTACACGCTTCATAAGATAGTTGGTAGTTGTAACAGAGCTTCTCACCATCCTGACAGTGATTTATGGTCGTCAGTTTATGTAAATATCTAATCTTACGGTTCTTGACTTTAGTTTTTTATATATTATGTAAATATTGTACCATTAATTTCGATATCATACCGTAGTAGGCATTATTTTATGTCATTTCTAATAATTAATGACATTCGACGTTGTTTAGATTGATTCACTAATGCCTAATTAGATTTAATGAATTTAATGCGAAGTAAGTTAACGATTAGAACTTATTTACCTTATTAATCGAATATCAATATAATTATGACTGCAAAAAGAAGATTGGCAGATTTGGACCCAGCAATTTTACAACAACGTAGGCTTAGTAATAGGGTCCCGTTTTCACCCTTTGGGTACGGAACCCTAAAAATATTATATTTTTGTAAGTTTCCTACTATAAAATTAAAGAGGGATAGCCCAATGCCGATTCATAGACTTCGTATAAGCAGTATAGGATCAGAATTTCTTCTCGTTTACAGATTTTGTTTTAAATCAATTTTGTTTTACATTATAAGTACCTTGTTTATCAAATTCAATGTTATTATCTATTATATTATTAGCAAATAAATTATAAAATACGAGACTCTGATACGGAATGTAAAACAATCCGAGTTCAAGGACATCGTGAATTTAGGGATGACAAAATAAGTTATATTCAAATGAGAATTAAAAACAGCGTAATTATTTTGTTGAAATAATTATTTTAGAAAATACCTAAGCTGATACTGGATGACTTGGTTTATTTGATGGTTTCTATACCGGCCTGCCAAAAGTAAATGATACAAAAGTGTGCTAAACTAAGATATCCTGGTTCCGAAACCTGTTCAAAGAACGGATGTTATACCTAAAACCACACCCTGGACACTTAATACAAACGGGCTCGCATTGATAAGAAAAGGCTAGCATTGTATGCTGAGTGAGGTAGAGAGAGAGAAATGCTCACTTGCGTCCACCTCCCGTATCAGCGAGAGGGTCAAAATTGGTGGTGGGGTCAATGAGTGTCCGTACTATACAGGGTGTACAATAAAATGGGACAGCTACTTAAAGGGGTGCTTCAGACCATCAAACTGAACAACTTTCTCTATGAGACCAATATCGAAATCGCGAAAAAAAATCTGCTGTCCCATACATTTCAGTCGAGTTATGTTTGCAGTTTTGTATGGGAGAGCGGATTTTTTTTTCGCGATTTCGATATTGGTCCCATAGAGAAAGTTGTTCAGTTTGATGGTCTGAAGCACCCCTTTGAGTAGCTGTCCCATTTTATTGTACACCACATGTAGAGATAGAACTCATTCTTAACATGGATAAAATGAATGGAGTTAAAAAGTATCTCAGCTTTTAATGTTGTCTATAGCTACTTATACTTTTCTTAGATAGTTTACTTATTTTCGCATAATAAAAGCCCAGGTATCTTTTGGATACTTTTAGCTTTATTCAGTATAAATAGTTAAGTCATAAAAGGAATCAATAAAAAAAAACTAGCAAATTAAGTAATACATGTTTTCCAAAAAGGATTATAATTTTTTATTTTACAACCGCACTCTTGATTTTATGTTCAAAGCAAAAATCTAATCTAATTGCATAATAAAAAGAAACAAAAAAATATTACTCAACCATTACAATACTTGGATCAATCTGATAATTTCAATTTAATACCGCTTCAATTAACAGTCGTCGATTTCGTGTGTATATATAATGACGCTTTTTAAACAATTTTACATCATTTTACGTTAAGATTTTGAATGAAAATGGACGACGTAATTTTAAGTAATGGATCCGCTTTGCAAAGTTCACAAGACTTCGTGAAGGGTTTTGGCCGTATGTTCTATATTATAAATCCGAAAGACACTGTGTTTGAACACGTTGAGGATGTACCAAATTTTTATGTACAGGTATGTTGTTTTATATTTTATTTGTTAATTTATACATACATACATAAACTCACATAAAAACCATACAGTAGCCAAGTAGTGGGGAACGACTGGATGAGGAAGGCCGAGGACAGAGTTTTGTGGCGCGATTGGGAGAGGCCGATGTACAGCAGTGGACGATGATAGGCTGATGATGATGATGACATAAACTCACGTTTTTTCCCCAGAGGGATACCTACTCCACACACCATTTATGCTTCCTCTGGGTCCATACATCTTGTCATACATTCACGTCTCTATTTCGCCTATTTTTAATCTTCTATTGTTTATTGACGTCCCTTAATCAGGTCTATCTTATCTTATCTTAAGATAAGATAATCTGGTCTAAGTACGAACCCTCCTAGATCTGCCTTTACCTAGTACCTACTATTATTTTCATCCGTTCCACAAACTCGCCCTATAATCTGAAGTGCGATTTTTGAAAATCATACGAGCGACTTGGCAGTAGAAAATGTCAAAATTACTATGGAGATTATGCATCTTTCTACTGCCAAGTAGCTCGTATGATTTTCAAAAATCGCACTTCAGTTTCGTAATTCGACTTTCATTCATTCTTTCGATATGTAAAAAGTAGAAAGAGAAGGAACTAAAAGGAAGCACGTGTCTTGTCATATTTCACTCAATAAGAGATGCACATAGCAAATTCGCTCTAGTTAAAAAAGGAGTTCGCTACCTTATTGCTGTCCTTATCGGCGTAACCACTTTTTTGTACTACGGCCACCTGACTCAAAAATGTCACTTAATATATAAATAAATTGTATAGGATTTCATGACTATCGCTATCTCATACCCGGTTACACTGACATTCCGTCCACCAGCGAGCGTAAGCGAAAAATTCTTCGTTATGGTCTAAAGTCGAAACCATCGAAGCATTTCTCCTATTGAACATTTTTTTGGGAGGCCTATGTCCAGTAGTGGACGTTGATCGGCTGAGTTGATAATGATGATAATTATTATTTGGAAACTATTGTGAGGAAACCTGTTTGGTTAAAATTCGTATACTGTGTCCACGAAGAGCACCTTCAAACTAAACAGAGTTTGATCACTGCTTGTGAAATTTTGATACTATACAGGGTGTACAATAAAATGGGACAGCTACTCAAAGGGGTGCTTCAGACCATCGAACTGAACAACTTTCTCTGGGACCATATCGAAATCGCGAAAAAAAAATCCGCTCTCCCATACAAAACTATTAACTAACTGTTTATTATTGTGTTTTTTTGTGTATTTTGGTGTGCAAATAAAGAATATTTATCTTATCTTATCTTAAAACTGCAAACATAACTCGACTGAAATGTATGGGACAGCAGATTTTTTTTTCGCGATTTCGATATTGGTCCCATAGAGAAAGTTGTTCAGTTTGATGGTCTGAAGCACCCCTTTAAGTAGCTGTCCCATTTTAATGTACACCCTGTATATTGAAGGTAGGTATAAATAAAACCGGTCAAGTGCGAGTCGGGCTACTCGCGCACCGAGGGTTCCGTGTCACACCACCACAGAACACAACATTATTAATTTAGAAAGAAAAACTTTTTTTTGTCCGGGACCTTTAGCGCAAGACCGACTCACACTTGGCCGGTTTTTAGTATTTGTTGCTATTTTGTACAGTTTGCTCTATAATTACCCTAAGTTTGATGCTTGTATGTATTACCGTTTTTACGATAGAGCGTGAAGAAAAAATTTTGATTAAAACTAGTTTCTTGTTGAGAACCCCCCTTAATTTTTAACTTTTTGATATTTTTATTATTTGTTAACAAATTTGCCGAAATAACGCATAATATGAGAAAATTTCAAATATCTAGCTATTACGGTACAAAACTTACAGCCCTAAATAGGTAGGACAGACGGACGGACGGACAACGTAGGCTTAGTAATAGTGTCCCGTTTTCACCCTTTGGGCATGGAACCCTAAAAAGATTCTAAAGTAATTTCGTAGCGAAGATAGCTACGAAATTCCTATGTAAACATTCATATTTTCTATTTCAAAGGATGAATTCAATACGAAATCGAAAAATCCTAGGATCTACAGGGTGTGTTATGGTAAACAATAGCATTACTTTAGGGGGTGATTGTACCCATGATACTGGAGTGCGATTTTTGAATCTCATTCGCTGAGTTCAGCAGTTGAAATTGTTAAAATTACTTTGGAAATATGCATCTTTCTACTGCTGATTTGACTTTCAAAAATCATACTTCAGGAGTGTGATTGTTGAAAGTCACATCAGCAGTAGAAAGATGCGTATCTCCATAGTAATTTTGACATTTACAACTGCTGAACTCAGCGAATGAGATTCAAAAATCGCACTCTTGAACAACTTTTTTTAAGAAACCTATAGAAAATAAGAAAAAAATTTCGACTTTCCATACTAAATGCAATCAGCTGATCGAAAGTTTGTATGAAAAGTTGAAAATTATTTTCCTTTAGGACAGTTATCCAGTATCAAGAGTACAATCACCCATTAAAGTAAATACCCTAACATCCTGTAGAACCACTTCACTTTTACCCGACCTAGTTGACGACGAAATGAAACATAGTGATCAGTGGTTTATTCGACAAATCATAAAGTTAAATAGGAGTCCATTATTTAAATAGCTTCGTCAATAATAAAGATACATAAACGGACATAAATAATAAATAAAATCGGTCAAGTGCGAGTCGGGCTACACGCGCACCGAGGGTTCCTTACCACACCATCACAGAACACAACAGTATTAACATAGAAAAAAAAAACTTTTACTGTCCGGGACCTTTAGTGCAAGACCGACTCACACTTGGCCGGTTTTTAGTATTTGTTGTTGTTCTGTAAAGTTTGCTCTATAATCACACTAAGATTGACGCTTGTATGTATTAGCGTTTTTACGATAGAGCGTGAAGAAAATACGTTGATAAAAACAAGTTTCTTGTTGAGAACCCCCCTTTATTTTTATTTTTTTACATTTTTGTTATTTGTTAACAAATCAGCCGTAATAACGCATAATCTGAGAAAATTTCAACTATCTAGCTATTACGGTTCAAAAGTTACAGCCCTAAATAGGTAGGACGGACGGACGGACGGACAACGTAGGCTTAGTAATACGGTCCCGTTTACACCCTTTGGGTACGGAACCCTAAAAATATAGTTTAAATTCGTTTAGCCTGACTTTATTGTTATTTGTTCCAGTCATGGCCCTATTTCTTCTTGTTCCTGATTCTGGAGCACATCGTCTTAAAGTTGGAAGGCAAGAAAGGAATTCGTCTCAACGATGGAATTACCAGCGTTTCGAATGGAATTTTCCTTGAAGGAGGAAGGTAAGAAACATTTTCAAGTTCTATTTTTTCTTTTCATAGAAAATATTATTATTATTGTACCGTAATCACGGGCAATTAAGTCCCGGACCTTTGGAAGGCGTGCATGGGGCCGAAGCCAACATGTAGAGGCCCGTTCAAAAGACAAGTTAATCTAAATGTAAGGGATACACAAATGGCGGATACCATCTCCGAGCGTACAACATGATTATTATTATTTATTATTAGGTCTATTGCAGGGGTGGCCAAGACGTCGACCGCGGTAGACTGGTCGACTGCGCCGACTTTTATGGTAGCCTAATATCAGTAATTTCTTGCTGCCGCCAGCTTAATTTTACTTTGATCTAAGCCGCCAGCCGTCCGTACGATGCTTGAGATATAAATAATATATTATCATAGCTCCGTAGGGCAATATTAATTCCAGCAAAATATAGTACAAAAGCCGCAAAAATACGCACAATCTGACATAATCGGCAAAGTTTGTCGTCATGACCTACCATGTATAAATAAATACTAGCTTATGCTTCTATATATTTTCGTACTTTATGTAGCGATGGAGGAAAGATTACTTGCGAAAATGAGCTTTCACGTTCGAGAAGCACGTAAAAGCTTGTTACGTGAGTATTATATCAGATTTTCTAAGAAATTCGTTTAGTTATGAAAAATATCTTCGTCAAAAATGGGTATTCATATGCACCTAATAAACTCACGAGTGTTATGCATTTGGTTGGCAAGAAACTTTTCAGTAAATTCAACCATAATATTTATGTAGGATATCAAATCATTTTAGCATAATGATGGATTCAGGAAGTCCTAGTACAATTAAATCATAATAATGGTAATATGCTAATGTTATCAAATTAGTATAATAGGTACTAAATCTAAATCGAACCCAAGATATCGGCATTGAAATTTGCATAATATTATTGTGGTTCCATCGATACCAGATGACCGGCATAACAGATTCCCACAATTCCAAAAGTACACAACATAAAATTTTCCTATTTGTAATTCGAATACGCCAACCAGAAAACATTCCACGAGTACGTAAATCTCAAAAAATCGATCTAATGAGCTACCTACTCATGAGAATTCACACAAGAACTTATAATTGAATTCAAAACATAATACTTTTCCTTGACAACCCAGCCCGGGTTCAATATAATAATTATACAGGGAAAAACCAATTACGATAAAAGCTTTTATCAAAGCTCGACGTACAACGTATAATTCCCATCTCTATAAAAAGGTTTGAGTACCCACGCAGTAAGAACCAGGAAATTATGAATTTATATTGTTTTCTTCCTTTTATCGATATTGACACTTTGAAAATGATTGTTCTTGTAGGTTAATTTGGCGAGGAGCAGAATACTACGCGTATACTTGGATATATTCTAACTGGAGACTGGTGGAGTTACCATGGGACAGTGTCACCACCTGGGTTTTAGCCGCCATCGGAATAGACTTCTGTTACTATTGGATGCATAGAGCTTGTCATGGTAATTTGCTTAATTATCACCCTTCTTCTTCTTCTCATCGTGTGGGCAGAGCTCTAGTTTTTCAGACCGCCTTACGGCCTCTGATTTTTACCCTAATATTGCCTTTTACAAACCATACAAAAGAATGGATTGAGAGAATTAAAATTGTATTATTATACGAAAACATTAGATACTTTAGAGGTTCACGGCAAAACCTTAGTCAAAACCTGTCATATTATTTTGTTTAGGTAGGTCGTAAAATTATAGGGTACCTACCCTAAGAAAATCAAAAGTCAAGATTAAAAATGTTGTGGATCCAGCTTCCAGATGATTGATGACATCAAAAAGAGTGATGGTGTCTTGGATGAGATTAACACTAGCACTGTGAAGTATGGCTACGGTGGTTTATAACCATCAGTGGATGAATGATAGCTACATACAGGTATTGCTGGTAGACTACTAGCATGGCGGTCGCGTGACATTACTAGGACGATCAATGAATAGTAAAATAGACAAGCACTGAACCATTGAGACTAGCGGTGGACTATTCAGAGGCAGATCAAAATAATACTTAGGCTACATCAGGAATGAAGATCAAACTTGTAGGCGTAGTGTGAGACGACCTCCGGTAAGCTAGACCGACGACCTGAGATATGTCGCTGCTAACGACTGGATACGATAGGCCAAGACAGAGTTTTGTCACAGTCCGGACACTGCATACAAAAAATTGAAATTGACAAGATTACGTCAGCACATGCGAAACCAAATAAATTGAACTTCTTAGGTAACTGCCGGGTAACCAGAGGGGGTGAGGTAAAAAGTTGTTGGGAGGAAGGGAGTGTCCGTACTGTATCTAGTAATAGATACTCTTTCTTATACTGTAGTTTTGTTGCGAGCCTTGGAAGATCTCTATATTCGACAGTGGATAATGATAGGCTGACGATAATGAAGATGATCTTTGTTCATGACTTCAAAGTAACATTATAATGCTTTTTCAGAGATCCATGTGCTATGGGCTCAGCATCAAGTTCATCATACTTCTGAAGACTTCAACATGGGGGTTGGGATCCGACAGTCTGCACTTCAGGGATGGTGTGGATTTGTAAGTGCATTACATAAGTATTTTATACACATTTACATACACTTACGACCAAAGACGGTTATGAGTTGATCAGCATCTTTACTAAAATTAACAATTACCTTACTATCAGTTTAAAATAACAATGTGCATGACCTTGAAGGGCCGTTCGATAACTTCACTCGGTTGTAAAGGAATATAGACTCTATGTAAAGGAAATAATCATTTGAATGACTCGAGTGAAGTTCGTGTGATTGAGTGACGTCACATTTGCAGGCGAGGTCATGCACATTGTTATTTTAAACTGATAGTAAGCCGTGTAAGTGTTTGGTGTTTGGTTTTTATTTGTTGCTAAGTTTACTTTTAATATATTTTTGGCAAACAATAAAACTGTAAAAGATCGATTCAGTTAACAATCTTCTAGCACAACAACTACGAGTAGGCATCAAGTATTTTCTTTAACGTAAGTAAATAAAGCCATTACTTTAATTAATTATCAATTGGGGTCGTTGGGTTGTTTTGTATTGAATAAGGAAAAGGCTATAACAATTTGTTGTACTAATTTCCATGACAATGAACACAAACATTTTCAACATTTGCAACAAAGTAAACGACTATAAACGCTATACCTTATTTTCATAGTATAAATTGGACACATCAAAGAGCTTTGTGGTCCGAACTAGTTGGGGATTTGGTGCCGAGCGTGCAGTGAAAACACCACGCCTCGCAGGCTTTCAGAGACAGCTGCTCTATTTTCACGCTGAAACTTTTGAGCTGGGTGCACGTATTTTCAATCAGAAGAAAATCATGTAATCAAGAGTAGTAGGGAAAAAAGTTTATGAATATTTTATATGAAGATTTGAGATATAAAGTTCAACAGTCTTCAGATTCACATTTATAATTATAAACTATAGCGGCGCTCGCGACTTCGTACGCGCAGACTACTGACTTTAAATACTTATAACTTTTGATTGAACTAACTGATTTCGATGAAATAAATCTTAAATGTTAATCGAATTTAAGCCCTATTATGCTTTCGTGAAAACTACATCCAAATTGGTTTAGTTGTTTTTAAGTGATACGTGCACAAACAGATAAAAATTCGAAAAATGATCTAAAAGCATTCTATTACGTCCCAGATAACATTTACGGTCGGCGACTTAAAAATGACGTCATTTTAAGGTACTTATACAGTCAGTCCGAATAGTCCGATGTTGGTCGTAGAAGTACGTACTAGTTGGTACTAGGAACGTCATTTTACCGTCAGCCAGTATACGTCCTGTGTTGGACGCAAGTTGGACGTTATACTGACAGACGGACGGACTTGCCTCCTTTTTTCTCAGCTCAGTCGCGCCATTTTTCTATGCGCATCGGACGTGTCGCGGAGTCCTTTTTGTTGTTGAGTTAGTGTTATTCAAAGAAATTGAACCTAAAGTGTGTTAGTAATGGACGAGGACCGCCCAGCCAAGTGCGCAGTGATCCAGTTTATTGTTTGCGGTGGCGGTGCTATTTCTATTGTGGATTCAGAGTGGCTGAAGCCACGATGGTGTGAAGTGTATTGGCCGGTCATAAAAAGGCCCAAAGCTTTTGAGCTGATCCTCAATCTCAACACGTCCCCCAGCGAAAATTTGAAACTTTATGGTGTGCAGCAAGTGTTTTACGAAACTGGTAGGTACGTATTTTATCCCTTTCCTGCATGGGTAGCATGCTACCGTGATACAGCACTATCACACATTCGCTCTTTTTCTATTTGCGCACGAACGAACGAGATAAAAGACGTGATACAGCCGTATCACGTGTAGCATGCTACCATAGTGTAAATAAAATAATAGTGATGAAGCTCAGCGGTCAGGTCTATGCCCGCGCGGCATGCGGGGTACGGGCGTACCCTAATTCAATTCGCTGTTAAGATACGCGCGCAGGCAACGTGGGTCGGGAGGCACTCCTCCCGGCCTCCGCACGCCCCGCACGATTGGCCTGCCGCGACCGCTGAGCTTCACCACTATTAGTTCTTTACACTATGATGCTACGGCTTCTGGGGCTAGTACACCAACCGGCGATAGCGACATTTAACACATTCAACTGCCAAATTTAGTCTTTTATCTCTTTCGTTCGCGTCCCAATAGAAAGAGCGTGATAGAGCTATATGACGCTATCGTGGGTTGGCGTACTAGCCCCGCTAGTCAATTTTCAGTTTTGGGGAACCTGGCTTCTCGGGATGCTTGTATGAATTAACTACGACGACGCTTCTATTTAATAACGCAGAGAATTATTAAAGGGTTGGATATAGAATTGTATAGCAGGAGGGGAGGGGTGCCGGTGATTGGGGAGGGGCCGCTGACGGGTCCACTAGTTATTTATATATTGTCTAAGAAAATAATTTTGGTTTGATTTACAAGTACCTAACTAACTTATTTCTTTTTACAGGTGTCAGGTCGAGATGTTTCCAGTAAAGTGCCACGTACAATGAAGTCCTACATTTCCGACAAGCTAGTTGCAGAGTACAATTTCTATGGAATGAAAACTGCAACGAAAACCAAAATCGAAAAAGTTTTTTGCACTCTACGCCTCAGAGACTGCATTGTAGGTGAGTACATAAGTACCTACCGAAATTCTCCAATACTATCTCAATATTGTTTGCGTCAATCCCCCATTCAATATCTTTGCACTATTTGGAATTCAAATAATTAGTTTTAATGAATTATTATTAGGGTTCCGTACACATAGGTTGTCAATGGGACCCTATTATTAAGCCTATGCTGTCCATCCGTTTTTCAGTATATCACAGCGGTATAATCTCAACAACTGTAAACAACTCCACAACAGCACGGCTAGCATGCCATCCACGACAAAGCGTTTAAACGAGAAAAACGTCATGCGCGCTCTTTCTGGCATACGTAAATTAATAAGGATGGTGGCACATCTCGATTTTTATCGTTTTCTCGGAGGTGGTATGCAAGGCCTACTGAGGTAGCCTCATAACATATTCAGTTTGTTGTTGTGGCATCTAGGTATCTTGGCAAATAATAAAAAGATACGGAGCCCTGTGTGCGTGGGTGCTACTCCCACGACCATTTTTATACAATTAATAAATTGTATCTTTCTTGTTTCTTTATAGAAGGCGTTGTTAGCACAACTGCAACTGCAACGGCAGAGGGCGTCGAAGTTAGCATCAAAACCTGGCTACAGCATGCTCCAGAACATCTTTTACTGAAAGTAAAATCTTTAAATAAAATTTTACATTTCGGTGTTCATTAATTTATTTATTTACAACCCTAGTTCACTCCACCGTAGTCTAGGAACGTCATTCTACGGCTGACATTCAGAAACGAAATTTGAGTATTAGTTTCTATTTTGATATGTAAAAATCAATAAAATTTTGACATATCGAAGTAGGATCTTATACTCAAATCTTGTCTCTGAATCTCAGTCTAAGGCTGCCTATCCATTGACGCGAGCTGGCTGGCGGAGCGGTGTAGCGAGGAAAATATTAACAAATCAGGAGCTCGGCCGAATCTCGGCCGAGGTTTTATGCAATCCTGATTGGTTAGTAAAACTCCGCTTCCCCGCTCCGCCAGCCAGCTCGCGTCAATGGACAGGCAGCCTAAGGGTGCGTCCACATCTGGCGAACGCGCCGCAAATGCGCAACTCGCGAGCCGCTCGCGAGCTGCACATTCGCGGAGCGTTCGTCAGCTGTGGACGCACCCTAAGGTCCCTGGATCGGTCTTGATATGACGTCCTAAGTACGTCTAGTCTCGTACCTCGGTGACGTACATTTTAGACGTCTGTAGGACCGATAAAGGACGTACATTTGTCACAACCTAATGACGTCTTGATACGACGGCCTACGGACGTCTTAATACGACGGCCTACGTACGTCTTGATACAACGGCCTACGGACGTCTTGATCCGACGTCATTAGGTTGTGACAAATGTACGTCCTTTATCGGACCTACAGACGTCGAAAATGTACGTCACCTAGGTCGAGCAAGACTGTAAAAAGACGTCATTAGGACGGCTAAATGTTATCTGGGGTATCTTAAACGCCTTCAATTAATATTTTTGCAAATATAAAACTTTATAGGTATAGAGAAAGCGGCGTGCCGGAAATTGTCGTACCCTAGGGTCACATCACTGAAGTACTTAGTATATGAATGATTTCTTGAGTAAAGAAAGAAATGTTTATAATTTGAAAAGCCATCCAACATAGGAACAACTTTACAACACAATCTCTTTTGACAAACTGAAATAATACAATACTGAAAGAGGGATTCAACTCCGCATATCTAATTCTACATGAATTAAACTTCCGAGGCATTCCTGTAACTGACAGTTGCACGGGCTGGCATCAAACGAGCCCGTTTTCCATATTTGTGTTAAGAGTTAAACTACACAAGCTCACAAGGTGCACAAACTTTAAACTAACTTGAAACGTTTTTCAAAGTAAAATTAGCGGAGCTTTTTCAAAGAAAAATAAGTTTTTTAGCGGAGTTTATTACGTTTGTGGGCTCCCGATGTATCGAAGGTGTTACAACTGCCTTGATAAAGGGGTGACAAACAGTTATTTAATCAATCAAATCAACGCATATCAACCCACGAAGCCTCCTTTCAGTGCGCTAATTATCATGCTAATCAGATCCATTGCAGAGTTGTAAGACTACCTTCCGACGTCCTGCCCCTTGGGAATTTTTCTCCCGATTTCAATATTAGTATACAGCTTTGCTCCATTCTAGTTAAGTTGCCCAGCTCCATTTTAACTTTGTTACCTACTTACTAATTACCTACGTTGAACTTAGACAAACTTCAATGTTTGGTACTTACCTAGCAGGTACAAGGTACAGTGGAACAGGATGCCTTTTGGGATTACAACAGCACCGTCAATATTCTAACATTACCTGGATAAACTTCTGGTGATGTCGCTAATGTAGCTGTGTACTTCGATGACATAGCGGTAGCTGGTAAAGGACCTCAACAATCTGCAGCTACTTATACTGTTTTTGACCGATTGGTTCTCCAAAAAACCTTAGGACTCAAGGTCAACCTGGAGAAGTGCGCAATCCTTCAGAAGGAGATAGAATACCTTGAATATTCGATTGACGAAACCGGCCAAACGAAAGGTGTCCCCACACTCACCCTTTTAGGGGCCTGCAGGCGATTTTATAACTTAAGTCAATAATATCCGCTTTCTTGAATCTTGCTGCAACTGCATGCTTTTAGAAATTTTTGGTAGTTGTAGCAAAGTTTCCGACAACTCCAATTGGAATTATGATTATGATTTTATATACATCACTTCATCATCACTATATAGTATATAAAACAAAGTCGCTTCCCGCTGGCTGTCCCTATGTATGCTTAGATCTTTAAAACTACGCCACGGCGATGATTTTGATGTGTTTTTTTAAATAGATAGAGTGATTCAAGAGGAAGGTTTATAATATGTATATTTTAGTATCAGCATGGCACCCGTGCGAAGCCGGGACGGGTCGCTAGTCAATAATAATTCTGTTACTTAACTGCTGTTAGCGTCTTAAACGTTCCACCTAGAAATCAGTTTCATGTTAACTAAATTGTCAGTGAACCGTGCGTCCTTTCCAAACATTGAGAAGTGTATAATTTAAGTTCGCTATTAAGTAATATTAATAACAGATCTTCTAACAATAAAACTAGCTTTGATAATTAATATAAAGCTGAACAAATTAAATCAACTACCAGTTCGTGGTCTCCACTCTAGAACTTTGACTCCCCATTGGTTATCAGTTCTTCAGCAGATATGAGCAGCCCATTGCCACGTCAGCTTTACAATTTTCTGAGCTATGTCAACCACTACAGTTCTTGTTCTGTACCTACTTACTTTTAAAACATCCCTTCCAATTTTGCTAAATGCCGTAAAGATCATCAAACAAACTTTCAAAAGAAAACTAGTTAGCACTAGCAAACTGCTTTGACAACTTTGCTCTGGAACACGTCAAGAGTAGAATCAAGACCAAAGCTCTAATTGCGGCACTTTTGAAAGACAACTTTACTTACTGCGAACTGTTAATGACTGTAACTTTTTAAGACTTTGTTAGCAAACATTGCGGCGCTCACTTATAGCATACTTTAGCTATTACATCAATGAATTATACATTAACACAGTATTAGGAAAAGTATTTAGTACTATTATTATACAGTACGGACACTCCCTGCTCCCACAAATTTTAACCTCACCCCCGCTTGGTAGGAAGCGTAGTGCAAAATCTATGGCAATGGCGTATTCGTGTCGCTCGCACTCGCTCATTATCGCGTATGTTTATTCTTGTAAATTTTTACTATTTGGATGAAATGACAGCTGTGTCCAAGTTATGACTAAAACAAAGTCACACCTTGGACACAGCTGTCATTTCATACACTAAAAACCGTAAAAAAATTCTTGGTCAATACCAAAAACGTAGTTAAATATACAAAGAAAAATTGGGAAATACAGAGACAATTTTGCTAATAAAAAATGAGCAACAAAATCAATCGACGAGGTTCGTACCAGAGGGAGTATCAAATAAAAATTTAATCTTTCAAGTATCTAATTTACAAAATAACCTACATTAGAAGAAGACATTATACGGCGGCCTTTCAAATTCTTTAGCACCAGGTGTGAAATTTAGAAGATTCATTTCTAAGATAGTTCTCAATGAAGATTTAACTGAATGATACTCAATTCTTAACTTTTGATATTAAGACGTTCGTTTAAAGTTCAAAGCTTTTAATATAAAGTTAGGTAATGTAGTTAACATGAGCTCACAATTTTCTAAAGTGTCTTATAACAAGAAAATTATGTTTGTCACAAATTTTACTTTATTTTCTGTGTTTATACTATATAAAGTCTATAAAAACGAACATAAAGAGTGCCGAAAGCGCCCTCTAAACATTCCTAACCTTTTAGAATATGTACAGGGTGTAAGAGACAGCCTTCCGCAGACGGAAACGGTGAACTCATACCATCAAACTGAACAACTTTCACTATGGAGCATACCTCAGCTAACGCGAAATCTGCTGTTTTATACAAAACTGTTGTACCTACCAGATAACCAGACTCAAATGTACTCTTATATATTCCGTGGTATGGGACAGCTGATTTTTTTTTTCGCGTCTCCTGAGCTAGACTGCATAGTAAAAGTTGTTATGATTCTGAGTTCACCGTTTCAGACACCATAGTGCAAGTTGTTCAGTTTGATAATCTGAGTTCACCGTTTCAGTTTGTGGAGGACTGCAGTGCTATTCTGTAAGGTGTATTTGTACAACTCGAATCTGAATCCGCAGTGAGTTTGCAAATTGGCATTCTGTAAAATGACTCATCAAACGAATTCTATGCCAGCGCCACCATTGCGGGTGTGGCGGCGAGTTGAACTAATGTTATCGAGTCTTTATCGTTTGTTTGTATGGTTTGACGTCTCAAGTGGCATTCTGTAAGCAAAATTCCGCTCACACTTCGCACTCGACATTCGAAAACAAATGTCAAATAAAAAGTTAGTCCATTGCCAGTGTAAACGTGAACGAGTTCTAAAAAACTGTAAATAATATCAAAATTATCAGTAGCATTTAATTTGTGCTTATTTTTTAAGGGCCTAATTGTTGAAGATGGCGCTTTTTCTTACTCAAAACATTATTTCGCTAGTGGTATTTTACAATGTGCGTCGATTTGCCGTGACCAAAGGAACCAATGAACTATCTATAAAATATCAATTACTTACCTTTCATGCAGAGATAGTAATGTGTGTACCTAGTAGAAGAATTATTGCAAGGATCGATACTTAAATTCAACATTCAGTTAAGAGTGCAAACTGCAAACTACTCGCAAAAAGGTAAGTTAAGTAATTTTGTGTAAATGTGTTTGTGATTAGATTATTTGAGATACATATTAAGAATGCCAGATTCTTCCCTTAATTATTTCCTTGCAAGTCTGAAGACTCACAATTCAAAATCTGATGTGCCTTATTTGTGTACATTATTCAGTGATAAAACATATTTAGTTGCATCTATTCTATCTATACTTTGCCCGTGTAATGTTTAGCTTAAAATATATTCACATCTAAATAATAATATTTTATTTGCAATGTTTTTCTTATTCTATCACCAAAGTCAAAGAAAATATACACTACCCAAAGTAGAGTAAAAGCTGCAGTAACTATATATATTTAGATTTAAAGGTTTGTTTGTAGCTAGTTTTGACAATGTTACGGATCATGTTCTAAGCGTGTGTATAATTAACTAATTTCTTTCTTATGTTCCAGGTGAAAAACACACATATGGCATATTACCTCGTGGTACCTAAATGCTCTAAGGAAAGAGAAAGAGGGTTGGTTTAATCAATCAATATCTTAAAAAACCCTTTAGCTGAACGTACTTATAAGATTTATAGACAAGGATTAACAGGTAATTATAGGTTTTATTAATGTCCCTTATTTAATCAAATTTTATCTTAATTTAACCTAAGGTGATGGAAATACCTAGTTAGTGAGCTGTGATGTAATGTGTGATGTTGTCATGTATTTAATGGGTAATTTCTCATTTCAGATTTTTACGTGAAACAGAAAGGCAAGCAGATGAATGAAGATTATAACGGTACCATTGCCATAAAGGCATCGAATCGAAAAACACAAATAAACGAGAAGTGAAAATAATTTATTAATAGAAGAATAATATAGATTGTAACACATCATAATGAAAACCAAAATATTATGTAGATAATGTCCAAAATTATAAGGGGGGTGGGGTGGGTGAGGTATGCTATCTGTGGCAAGCTCCACACGGAAGGTATTGAATCTACTTATAATTGTTTTACTTAAAATATTTGTAAATAGGTATAAAATAATTAATGTTTCTGACTACCTGTATGTATGTGAATGTATAAAATAATTAGGTAGGGGTAGCATTATAATTATAATGGTATCATAAACAATGTAAGTCATAAAACATCGCTTTATTTCATTGCCTATTAAATTATAATATTAGTAAAATGAAAGCTGCTGAAATAAATAATTTTCCTAAAAGTTTTCATTTTCATTTAAATCTTAGTCACACAATCAAAACATCAACAACTTTAAATTATGAGTTACTAAATAAAATGAAGAAGTAGGTCCCTATCTAAGTAAAGAAACAATGATCAGAATGACAACTCATGAAACAAGTAAATAATACCTAATGTTTTTTTCATACAACTAAATTATTATCTACTTTTTACGTGATACACCACGTCACTTTTGTGTCTTGATCCCCTTTAAATGTTAACTTCAGCTGCAAGCTTATATGGTTGTTAGATGCACTTCAACTTCAGCTCAACCATAAATTGTGATAGCTGATGAATACTGAAAAAGACTTCACTAAAATATAAGTATATTCTATATTAACTCCATTACACATGTTACGAAACAAAAAGCTCTTTGTTTTGTTTTACCACTCAAGGTTTGTTTACTTTAACCGCGTTACGTCTCACTTTTTTTTCTCGGATTGGATACGAGCGCATTTTGTCACCTCTTATTAAAATATTTAGTATTACGGCTGTAGGTAGATTTATACCATAAATTATCTAGACTAATATCCATTTAGTCAAAATAAACATTAATCTGCAAGATCCATAGCAGTATTTCATTAAATAAGCTAAAAGAATAAAGATCGATTATGTTAGCAGATAAATTCTACAAGGTGTCAAGCACTAGCGCGTCGAATCACATTTCGTTGGTCACTTCGCATCGCAAGTGGTTGTTTTTGTTTACAGAATACGAAATCAAACTCGCGTCTCATCAGAAGCGAAGTGAGATGAGTTTCTGATGCGAGATTCGGATTTGAGTGTACGTTTTATAGAATCGACATACTGTCCCTTACACCCTGTATAATCAAGTTATAGAGTGCGCCATCCAAGAGGACGCCTAATTGAGTATGAACCTTTATACAATTTAGGTGAGCGCGTAATTTCTCTATGGTTTGAACCGTGAGCATAGATATGAGCAACAAAATGTGTTAATTTCTTTTTCAATTAGTACTCAAAGAAAACGCGTTCCGACTCAGCAAGAATATTCAAGAGCAATAGACAACAGTTTATATTTTCGCATACCTACATACTTACTCTAAGTTCCTATACCACTATACTCCCGTAAACCAAGATAAACAGTGGCGACCCATACAACACTTAGGTAATGAAGTCCAGCGAGCTCCGGGGATGACTATTTATCTAGTCTGCATTGGAACCTGTAAAGAATTTTAACAAAGAAGATATTATTATATACAGGGTGAAATTGATTATCATTAACATCCTTTTAAACTAAGAGTCTTCCCATCAAACTGAGCAACTTTCACTATGGGAGCAAACCAATCGGGGCAACAGAAAAATCAGCTGTTCCATTTTGAACTGCAATACCTACGCGACACAAATGTATGCAACAGCTGATTTTATTTTTGCTCCCATTGGTTTGCTCCCATAGTAGAAGTCGTTCAGTTTGTTGGGTAGACTCTTAGTTTAAAAGGATGCTGATGATATCAATTTCACACTATATAATAATGAAGAGAATATAGGAAAATATTCGATTAAAATAAGGGTTGGTAAGGAAGTATAAATAGCCAATGATTCGAAATACTGTTTTGAAAAGTTAGAATTAATAATTATTTTTTTGCCATCAGATCTTCTACTTGCCGCTGGCGCTGGCCATCCCTCCGGCGCAGTTCGTGATGCACCACCAGTTCAGCTACTTGTACATGTTCTGGATCCACACGGAGTCCATCAAGACCCTGGGACCTCTGGAGTACATCCTCAACACTCCGAGTCATCATAGGATTCATCACGGTAAGTCATTTGAGAAATTTTATTTCAAAGTAGTTGCGTTTATATTCAAGAACCATAATAATTACAAAATTAATTATTTATCTCGCAGGATCCAAATACAGGGCAAAGATCTCTTCCACTGTAACGTTTTTAGGGTTCCGTAGTCAAATAAGGAACCCTTATTCTTTCGTCCATTCTGTCTGTCTGTATGCCCCGCCTCAATAACTTCCTTATTTTTGAACCTATTGGGTCGACTTGAAGACAGATACCTAGGGATTCGGAAGAAATATTCAGAGAATATGTAATACATATGGCAGATTTTCTAACAAATAATAAAAAGTATTTCTAATAAGTACTTATAGATTTTCTCGCTAAATTCTAGGTAGCAATCCGTACTGCATAGACGTAAACTACGGTGGTGTGCTCATTATTTGGGACAAGCTATTCGGAACCTTCAGAGCGGAGAAGGAAGGCGATCGCATTGTCTATGGACTTATCTACCAGCAGCCTTCATTTAACCCTCTGCATTTACAAGTAAGTTTAAATACCTTATATCTACAATAATAAACTAGCTAAAATATACAGTACAGTACAGATCCTGGTCCAATAATGCCCAAGTAGCATTAACGCCAGCAGCATTATCCTTTTGGATAGCTAAGGCAATCCTCTGGACCAGGAATGTGCCTGAACGAGGGTCGCCACCCTAAGCTCTCCAATGCCCCGTCGAATTTCATGAATAAAGCGTTTGGCATCGGTACCCCAAGGAGTCTAAAAAGCGACCGTACTTGTATAGTATTATCTCATCTGTGGCGACCAGAACAAAATCATAAACTGGTACACAAGTTGGCAGTATTTTGACCGCTGAAGTGTTTATTTGAAGACATAAGCATCTTAAACATACAGATTATCCAAATAGTGTCAATGAAATTACAAAATTGGGATTTCATTTCGAGCGACTCCATGCTTTAGATTTAGAAGGCATGTTACGCTGTTATTAAATATTTCACTATTTTTAAGGCAAGCCAGATACATATTGAGGCAACTTTAAAATGCTCAGACTGCAAGTTGATCACAAACTTGACTCTAACAATCCGCAATAGCCTGTTACCTTTGTTATAAGAGTTAGGCCTTTATTACATGAAGGGTGAAGGCCTTATTCGTGAGACAGGCCTGTGTTCTGTAATAGTATGACGTTCTGAAGAAGAACATCATAATTAGATGGCCGATTTCGACGTAACTTATAAATGAACTATGAATAGATCCATTCGTAAGTAGCTACGTCATATAAACAATGTTCCCTCATTTATTTTAGACGTTCTACACAAAATACGTGGTACAAAGGTTTAAGGAATACGACAACTGGGTGGACAAACTGAGAGCAGTGCTCGATAGACCGAGCTGGAAGCCAGGCGTATCCATACGCTTCAAGGATATGGAAGAAGACGTAAGTATGCCTTCGGGAACGAGTTTTGCACTAGGTGAACTAACGTGGACTAAACATACATAAAGTGACTGTCAAAATCCATTTCGGAATGGTCACAGAAACTTTTATTGGTAGTACAGTAAGCAATTCGAAATCAAAACATACATAAGTAAACTCGTGCACGACCATAATCCCTTTCGGGTGTGGTCAGAAACTATGCTACAAGTGCTAAAACCACCGAAATATCTTTCTAACTAAGAGTGCTTAGTACCTATGAGAACTATTTGTTCTTCCTTTGATAAATTATATTATGTCAAGATAGAACCTCACGCTTCTAACGTACTGCAACAAATGGTGGGCGTCTTTCTTAGGTTGGTTGGTGTGCGTGAGGCGTCATACAACTTATATCTGTGTGTATGTTAGCGACAGTGTTTATCAGCCTAAACTTGGCAGATATTTTTTCCGAGCGTTCGTTGCTTTGACTTTCTTCTTTTAGTGTTAGCATAAGGAAATTGCATGTCAATCACTTCTCCTGCTATTAAATATTGACTTTTGATAATTATCTCGAAATCTTCTAACATCTTATTCAAGCAGTAACGATACTATATCTACAATAAACTGAAAATTAACACAGTCAAACAGGAAATTACGGAATACAGTAAAAAATACCAGAGAAGATTGTCAAGGCACTAGAACGAGCTGGCTCTGAACCTGAGAGGAGATTAGGAGGAGGAGAGGAGGTTTTTTGTTTTGACTTTCTGCTTCGTAGCAATCTGTTTCAGATAACAATAGGCTACTCCTTTCTATTAGTTGTCGAATCTATCTTTTAGATTGGGGATACTTTGTCATTTCAGTCTTATACAGGGTGTACAATAAAATGGGACAGCTACTTAAAGGGGTGCTTCAGACCATCAAACTGAACAACTTTCTCTATGGGACCAATATCGAAATCGCGAAAAAAATAATCCGCTCTCCCATACAAAACTGCAAACATAACTCGACTGAAATGTATGGGACAGCAGATTTTTTTTCGTGATTTCGATATTGGTCCCCTAGAGAAAGTTGTTCAGTTTGATGGTCTGAAGCACCCCTTTAAGTAGCTGTCTCATTTTATTGTACACCCTGTATAATATCTCTGACTACCCCCTCGGGGAATATAGTCGTGAGCATATGCTATGCTATGCTGTATAAGACTGAAATGACAAAGTATCCCCAATCTAAAAGATAGATTCGACAACTAATAGAAAGGAGTAGCCTATTGTTATCTGAAACAGATTGCTACGAAGCAGAAAGTCAAAACAAAAAGTTACGATACTAAACAAGACAGTTATATCGAAAATAAAAAAATATTTTTTGTTTTCAGCCGGCCATCCACACCCGAGTGAAGTACGACGTGATACTGCCGAACTGGTGCACAGCATACTTGCTTACTCATTACAGTCTGGTTCTCTATGGATTCTACCAACTGTTCTTGACACATTTGGTACGTATTTCCTTCGTATTTTACAAATATCTACTTATTTAGTGCCTAATTGAGAGTCATGCAGTCACAAATTCCACGCATGTGGGTAAATTGGAATGTAAACATAACAACCCAATTCGCTAACCAGCCGAATATTTATTTCAAAAGGCCTATTTATTTTCATATATTTTACAATTTTAATGATCAAAGTGATATAAGTGAAGTGATATTTTTCATCCATATTTTGTGCTTAGTGCACACAATAATTATAATATTCTCCAAGCCCAATGTCATTTTACAAGCCTAAAGATATTTATAAATTTTGAGGTTTTAGTTTGTCTCTATTCCCCTTGCATTCATATTCTCTCCATTTTAGATCTGTAAAAATCGGTAAATTCTGCTTTACCTAGCTAACTTACCAATTTATGGTTACTACCTAGACAAAATCGGCTGTGAATACATTTTATTTAAATTATTCCAATTTTATTTTCAATAGGAATTTAAAAGCCTTTAAGTTTATCAAGCTAACCCTAGAGCCTTAAGACATTAAAGAAAACCTAAACTAGTATATCAAAGAAAACTCTTAAGCTTTTCTCAGAAACAGCTCCTTACGGATTAACTATTTACGTAGGTTCACTGCCATTTGTCTCCTGCTACAATTTATTTTTCTTTTTAAAGAAACTAAGTAGACAATGTCGTCTGGTAGAATCTCTCTCGGATTGTTTGTGTTTGTGCCCGCCTTAATTTAAAACGGGTGCTAATTAACGCGACTTCTATTTAATAGCATTATTTCTCCTCTAAAAATCTATGTTGTCCTCTGAATAACTAGGTCAGCCACCATCACTGCTCGTTTAAAAAATACTGTCTTAGCCACTATGTATCATCGATGTGAGCCACTGTAAATACAACCCAGCATGGCAGTTATTTTATAGCATCTAAATTTGTAACACAGTATTCAACCAGTAAACTTCTAAAATATTTATATTATGACACCAATAAAGTAAATCTATGGACTTCTAATTTTATAACTCAGAGTACGTTTAAAATTTAAAATTGATCGACAGTATGTAACAAAACACCCTAGTAATGCTTCAGACCATCAATCTGAACAACTTTCACTATGGAGCCAACGTCGAGAAAAAATAAAAAAAATCTGCCTTCCGATACATTTGAGTCGAGACGGTACTGCAGTTTTGTATGAAAGAGTGGATTTTTTTTTCTCGATTTCGATGTTGGCTCCATAGTGAAAGTTGTTCAGTTTTATGGTCTGCAGCACCCCCTTAAGTATTACTAGGGTGTTTTGTTACACCCTGTATACTTAATTTAACATGCTCTTTGTTTCGCTCCTCGCTAACCTGACTGACTGAATCTGATGTCGTATGCCGAGAACCACACAAATGGTATGGATCCAGTGACCACGACTTTTTTTAAATTGGAAATATTAACGATTCGGTCCTGGCACTCGCCGGCCACTGCCGCGGGACGCTCGCTCGCTCGCTCGCTCGGCTCGTGCGCTGTGGTCGCAAGCAACCTAACATACTCGCTTCGCTCCTAGTTAACCTAACTGACTGAATCAAATAATGTTGTAAAATTCGTGGTTGACTTAGTAAATTAGATGGTGATGTATAAATTCATAGGACAAGTTAAACTAATTGTTGTTCTTTACTTGATCCTTTTTTGAAATATTTAGATGGCATTGTTACGAAGGCGAATTAGTTTATTAGAAGCCTTTTCATTTACCCGTTGCTTACATACAAAATCAGAGGTTGTGTTATCTGGTCAACAAAAAATTCTCTGTATAATTCGCCATTTAAAACTAACTAAAAAATCAGAAAAACGTTGAGCTTTACTTGTAGTAACTTAACATTACTAATTTTAATTTCATCGCAATCGACTCACAATCAAAATACACCTTGGAATCGGGATCGTTTTGAAGCCGGAACTGGGGGCTTCAGTTCATCAAACTGGGCAACTATTACTATGGGAACAACTTTGAAATCTCGAAAAAGAAATCAGCTGTTTCTTATTTTTTTATCGACAAGCTATTGGACAGCATACTGCCTCCGTGGTTAAATGGTTAAGAGAACTGCCTCCGTGGTCTAATCGTTAAGAGCTTTGGGCTCTTGACACGGAGGTCGTAGGTTCGATTCCCACGGGGGACACCTTGGTATGTCACTTTGTGCATTTTTCCCCAGTTGGTTAGGACATTGCAGGCTGAAAAATCTGTTGCTTGTCTGAAAAGAAAGATGATTCCGTGCTTCGGATGGCACGTTAAGCCGTTGGTCCCGGCTGGTAGTAGTCGTTACATAAAACCCCACGTCAGAGGCCGTAAGGCAGTCTGAAAAAACTCTGACACCAGGGCTCTGCCCACACGATAAGAAGAAGAAGCATACATTTTCTATGGAATAGCAGATTTTTTTTGCGATTTCGATATCAGGCTGCATTTTGAAAGTTGTTCAGTTTGATCATCCCAAGCGTTTATTACGGCTTCAAAATGTCCTCGATTCCAAGGCGTATAAAGCGTATATTGAAAGTTTCCAAACGTACGATTTGATAGGTGTACCTACGTTTTTTAGTAGTTTTGCGTAAACGGAGTAGCGAGCACAGCTAGTAAAGAATAATTGGATATGACATGCTTTTGCTCATACTATAAATCAAAATATCTAACTGTGTACAAAGTTTTCTACTTATTGTTTCAATAGGCAATCAATTCTACATACCGTTAGCAAACAAATCTCCTACCGTTAGCTCCCATTCAAATAGCCTAAGGCAAAGGCTTTAAGAGCGGTACATCAATAATCAATCAACTAAACCGATAAAACTTTTCAAGTAGATCGAATTCAATTTCAACTCGAAGTTTTATTTAAGATTGAAACAGGTTCAAAGTTACAATCTTGCTTCAAAATACTTACCTTTGCAAAGAATCTGTGAAATTTAGACAAAGGTTTTCTTCGTTCAAAAGATCTTTGAGATTTCATTTAACTTGCGCTGTGTCTACCTTTTTCTTTAACTTGTACAGCTATACATTGTAAGTTTTTTGAATACCCATCTGTACCTAAGCTTTTGTAAAAGAGAACGGATGAAGGATGGAATAGATGATGAGACTTACGAAAGGATATCCTTCATTTTATTTAAAAAAAATCTTGTTTGGTGTACAATGTGTGAGTATTCGGGTTGGGCCAGGTAGTTGAACGGATTTGGATGTTGTCATTTTGGATGTTTGGACATAGGATATTTTTTAGGTCCACGCAGACGGTGTCGCGGGCAACAGCTATTATAATTATACGAGATATATATAGTATCGTTTCATAACAATTAAATGATACTAAAAATATCTTATAATTATACTTGTAGTACCTACCTATATCATGTAATCGTTTATGTACCCCGCTTTACTTACCTATGTATATATATATTTTTTTATCACTACATAGTATAAAACAAAGTCGCTTCCCGCTGTCGTCTGTCCCTATGTATGCTTAGATCTTTAAAACTACGCAACCGATTTTGATGCGGTTTTTTTAATAGTAGATAGAGTGGTTCAAGAGGAAGGTTTATATGTATATAATACATGCATAGTATCAACATTGCACCCGTGCGAAGCCGGGGCGGGTCGCTAGTATAAAATAAAATTAAAAAAGATTTTTTTTTTCCAGGCTATGTCATCAACCTCGGTCTTCATACTTGTCCTCTACATCCTTGGCTCTCTCACAGTTTTCGGCATGATCTTGGATGCATCTCCAAAGGCGCCTTTACTAGAAATGACAAGATGTATGGCTATTCTAGTTATAGCTACGTTTACACCTTCTTGGGGTCTGGCTATAAGTCCAATGATACAGCTTTTCTATGTAGCATCCGGTTTATTTTGGTCTCTGTTCGTTTATAAAACTAATGAACTGAAGGCTGTCAAATTGTGTGACTGAAAGGATTGATAACTTTAAACAAAAATTTTTTAAATTGCATTTTAATATAAAATGCGTTACATTATATTTTAGGGAGTGCTTCAGACCATTGAACCGAACAACTTCCTATGGGACCAATATTTAAATCGTGATAAAAATCAGTAGTTCCATAGAAAACAACAATGGATATTCGACCCACATATATGTGCAAGTAGACAGACAGCTGTTGATTAGCTGCTTTTTTGGTCCCGATCGTAAAAGATGTTCAGTTTGATGATCTGAAGCAACCCGTTCAATATGTTATGCATTTAATATTACACCCTGTATACTTAGTAGTATAAGTTTTCAGTATATAACAGAATAAAACAATGATTAGTACATAGTCTGGTTTTTTTAGTTGGAGTACCAAGCTCTCCCAGAGTTTCTGAATCCTTAGACCGGTTGCTGGGTTAGGTTATCCCTACCAAAAATTGTACCGTCCGAATATGATGTGGTATATCCAACTGCCTGCAATTCCTCATCATTTTAGAGCTAAGCTCTTAAAAGTATTTTCTTAAAGCCAGGTCATCCGAGTGCAAGCGTCTCTTTCTTACAAGCATAAGTTTGCAATTAGCCATCCCGCTTTAATTGAGAGCAGGATCGCAAGAAACGTATTTTTCATCAATATCTCTCTTGGGTGTTTGGGGTAAAAACCATCGGTTTAAATCGATTCTATAATTAATTACCTTTCAAATGATCATTTTTAGAAGAAATTTTGTATCGTGATTCTTGTATAAAACTGGTTACAAATCGTAAATCGCACTTACTATGGTCCTCTTTTTCATCGACAAAATTTTATTAAATCATGCTTCGAACGGTTTTATATGTACTGCAGAAAGAACGTAGTACACTGTTATTTGAACTAAATATGTTAAATGGAATAATTTGGTTATCAAAAAACAGTTCGAGAACCGACAAAAAACGGGAAAACCCGCCTTAATAAACATTTAGGTAATTGTCCGTTATACAGTCCATTGCAAAAAATGCGCCAAAATCTCACATTAGTAACAAAAACGTAAGACAAATTATCAAATTAGTAGGTAACAAAACAGCTACAAAAACAATCGTCGAAACAAACAATTCAGTAACACAAAAAAATCAATCCACGCAATAATCAATTAGATTGTGCTAGATAAGATTACAATTGAAATGATGTAACAATCAGGTAATATGACATTAGAAATATAATGCACATAATTGCAATCATAAATTAGAAATTAACATTTATATTACTGTTCCTTATAGCATTATTAAAATAAAGGGGAAAAGAATAATAAGCAGCACGAGATTTATTAGAACAACTTTGTAATTTGTCAAATACATGGGTACTTGTACATTATACAGGGTGAAATTGATATCATTGGCATCCGTTTAAGGGGCGTCCGCCCGGTTTTGAGTAACTTTGTAACCATTTTATGCATTAATTATGGCACTTTTTAAGCAGAAAACAAAACTGAACAATCTACAGGATATGAGAAGTGATGTGGTTTTTCTCGAAATCTATTTTAATTAATAAAACTGAAGAAAAACGACTCCACAGTCACCTCTTTTTTTCCAATTGTAACCGTTTTACTCTTACATTGTTGATCAGAAGAATATGAAAATTTACAATATTCTTCACAATACAATATTAAATGATGTGGTTTTCTTATTTTTTGAAAACTCATAAAAAATCATACAGGTTTTCAAAGAAAACGGAAAATTCTGACCGGAGCCGCGCAATTGAAGCGGGATGGCTAATTGCAAAAGTTTGCTTGTAAGAAAGAGAGCCTTGCAGACGGGAGGAGTAGCCTTAAACTAAGAGTCTACCCATCAAACTGAACAACTTTTACAATGGGGGCAAACTGATTGGAGCAAAAAAAAATCTGCTGTTGCATACATTTGAGTCGAGTAAGCATTGCAGTTTAGTATGGGACAGCAGTTTTTTTAGTTCCTCCGATCGGTTTGCTCCCTTAGTAAAAGTTGTTCAGTTTGATGGGTAGACTCTTAGTTTAAAAGGATGCTAATGATATCAATTTCACCCTGTAGATAAGGCCACGTAATATGCGCTTACCTTATTTCAAAAAAAGCGGCCGAGTACGAGTGGGGACTCGGGGCAATTAGTGTGCCGTACTACCAGTTGTTTAACATGGGTCATTGATGATAACCACTATAAATTGACACTTACTTAATATGTGGTCACGTTATATTGACTGAAGATAATTTTAGATAGTTTTTTAGGTATAAAAAAAACTATCCATGTTAGAGCCACCCTGATAATTTTTCCTGATAATTTTTTTTATTTACCCTTTCTACCGCCCCAAATTGCCCTCCAATATAGAAATTAAGCTGTTTTTACTTCATTTATGATATTGGACCAGCAATTTCTATATCAGTACCGAATTTCAACTTCCTATGTCTTACGGACTCTGAGAAAAATGCCTGTGACAGACGGACGGACGGACAGATACCGAGCTGAGTCCATAAGTGTTCCATTTTGCCAATTTTGGTACGGAACACTAAAAACAACTATATGAAATTGTTGTCTGCTTATTAGTTTGGAAAAGTATTTGTTCAAGCAACAAACTATACTGAGGTACCTATTTTTATGCAGTTGTCAATGTTCGACCGCTTATGGTCCAAGATAAAAATAATAAAAACGGCGAAACCTTTTATCCCAGAATTTTCCCGGGATTAGATAGAACGGGATCCACACGTATACGTAAAATATAGTTTCGGAAAAAAGCTAGTTCCATAAATTAATTAGTCTGTTTCAAATGGGATGACTAGAATCCTTGCATAATGATTTATACCAAGCACACGTCTCTGAAAAGTTCTCGAGTGGCGACCGCGAACCGGAAAGCGCAGCGTGGGTAGGCCCCTCACACGGTGGAACGACGACCTGGTGAAGGCGGCGGGAAAACGTTGGATGAGGGCAGCGCAGGACCGGTCGTTATGGCGATCCTTGGGGGAGGCCTATGTCCAGCAGTGGACGTCCATCGGCTGAGATGATGATGATGATGACACGTCTCTGTCTCTGACGTATACTGATGACAGTGATAGCGTCATTATTATTTCAGCATGGTAAAGCCTAAATATGATTAAAGAGGCCTGATGATCACCCATCCAAGACTCCCAATGGCAGCCACCAAGCAAGAGAGGCCGGCTTCAAATAACCTGGGGCGTATCTCTGTGAAAGTAAAGGCCAGAAGTCTGTGAGGTTACTTACAGTGCTGCCCAGGATCGCAAATGATGTAGAGCTTTTATCCGAGCCCTATATCCCACATAGGGGTGAAAGGAAGAGAAGAAGACGAAACCTAAATATGCGTTTATTTAATAGGTATAAGTATGAGGTGCATGAACAAATAGGTACCTACAAATAAATAATAGATGCCGAGGCAGAATTTGTAAGGTTTTTGACGACGCGTGTTGCTGAAGCAGATTTTGTTATTATTAAATTGGCTGACTACGCTTGTTGCTAATGTAGATTGAGCAGTTTAAAGAAATATACCTAATCTTAACTATTATAAAACTGTAACAGATATGTGTCTGTATATTGAAGATATTAACAAAAAAGTTACAATATGGTTTTTAGGTGTCGCTGATTAAAAATCACAAATTTTTTGATTTTTTGTCTGTTGGTTTGTTTGTTTGTGTGTTTGTTTGTTCGATAGAGCATCACGCAAAAACTACTGAACCGATTTTTATGAAACTTTTTTATTTGATAGCTTATGATCTGACTTAAAATCTGATATACAGGGTGAAATTGATATCATTAGCATCCTTTGAAACTAAGAGTCTACTCATCAAACTGAACAACTTTCACTATGGGAGCAAACCGATCGGAGCAAAAAAAAAATCTGTTTTGCATACATTAGAGTCTAGTAGGCATTGAAGATTAGTATGGGACAGCTGATTTTTTTGTTGCTACGATCGGTTTGCTCCCATAGTAAAAGTTGTTCAGTTTGATGGGTAGGCTCTAAGTTTAAAAGGATGCCAATGATATCAATTTCACCCTGTATAATTTGTGCAGACGAAGTCGCGGGTTAACACTAGTAGAATATTAAATAAGTACTATAAAAACAAATATTTACAAGGAACAAACTGAAAATAAAAAATATCTGTCGAAAACTCTACATACGTGAATCTGTGATTAATGGTAATATCAATAATAATCATGCGCAACAAAATGAATTATTTACATTAAATTAGAATAATTAAAACAGGTTTCATTAATATCATCCATTACGAAAGTTTAGTGACGTCTTACATCAGGCGTATTCATTTTATTTGCATTCATAAATTCAATTAAAAAACCATCATAACATTGTACTTAACTCATAGACAAAGCAACGGTAGCTTAGCTAGCATATTAAGGGATTTTTGCATGGTAATGGATCACGGTAGGTCGGATAATGATGCGGTTGCAAATTACTGCTTTTGTACCTACCAAAAAATGGTTTACTTGCAACGTAAAACTTTATGAAATAAAAACAAAATTTTACTTACTTTTACCCCCTCGGGGAATATAGCAGTGAGCATAATGTATATTTATGCATACCTAAGCTCTTTACTATATTTATGCTTTAAAAAAATATACGATGTGGATGTTTTGATATTTTAGAATTTCTCTGACTACGTGTATTATAGTCGTAACGTATAGCATTATGTAAAAAAAAGATACAACACTTTAAATGAAGGATTCAATAAAAAAAAATGTTTTCTTTTTTTTTTTGTAAATAGGTACAAACTGGCTGCATCATTGATTTGAATTAGAATTAATAGCCACAAAAGTTTACGTCAAAAAGGAAAATTAAATTACTTATAATGTTATAATCTACACTAATATTATAAAGAGGAAAGATTTGTACCTATTTTTGTATGTTTGTATGTTTGTAATGAATAGGCTCAAAAAGTACTGGGCCGATTTAAAAAATTCTTTCACCATTAGAAAGCTGCATTCACCCTGAGTAACATAGGCTATATTTATTGCTAGAAAAGATTAGACGTCCACCCGTGCGAAGCCGGGACGGGCCGCTAGTGTAATATATTTTTATTTATTTACATTGTTGTCTTAGTACTAGTACTACGATCCTGACAGATTTCCTTCTTCCTATCCAAATTTTATCAGTTTCAGTTTCGGCCTGCCCTCGGCTTTAACAGGTTTCTCTCTTAAATTGATTAAAATCTCTCTGTAATCTAATCTAATCTATAATCCGATCCACGTGAAAGACTTTCTAAAAATTTCCTTTAAATAACATTTCTGGTAGATTACACTTCTAAAAGAAGCCAATTTTGCTGTCGCTAAAAGGGTGAAAATGTAATTTGTCGAGATTTTAACAGAAAATGGTTTTCGTTCTCATTCCCCTGATAGAATTACTGGGAAATAATAATATACTTCTATTTTAAAAGCCGTTCGGCAAACAGGTTACCTTTTTCGGTAAAGTGGATGTTAGATGGAAAATCATTTCAGGCAACTTTTCGAAAGTTCTGTGAAAACGTGAAATTGCAAATAAAAGATTTTATTTACTCAGAATTCACGATTTTCTCATAGTAATGTAAAATCATTTCATCATCATCATCATCATCTCAGCCGATGGACGTCCACTGCTGGACATAGGCCTCCCCCAAGGATCGCCATAACGACCGGTCCTGCGCTGCCCTCATCCAACGTTTTCCCGCCGCCTTCACCAGGTCGTCAGTCCACCGTGTGAGGGGCCTACCCACGCTGCGCTTTCCGGTACGCGGTCGCCACTCGAGAACTTCAAAATCATTTATAACACAAAAATGAAGTGACTTTAAAGCAAAATCTAAACCTAAACCTAAATATAGTGCACTGAATCAAATAATACCATAACCATCTACAGGGTGAAATTGATATCATTGGCATCCTTTTAAACTAAGAGTCTACCCATCAAACTGAACAACTTTTACTATGGGAGCAAACAGATCGGAGCAAAAAAAAATCTGCTGTTGCATACATTTGAGTCGCGAACTAGCCCGTCGACATTGCAGTTTAGTATGGAATAGCAGATTTTTTATTTGCTCCGATTGGTTTGCTCCCATAGTAAAAGTTGTTCAGTTTGATGGGTAGACTCTTAGTTTAAAAGGATGCCAATGATATCAATTTCACCCTGTATCTGTAAGGTTACTGTGGGGGTAAAATGATTTCACTTTTTGTATGGAGACTGTAACTAAGATCAGTAACAGCTATGTATTTACACTTTGGTAAAAATCCACCGTGTCATGAATTAGATACTTAATAATTAACAGAAATATACCAGAAGCAAGCGTGTCCACCCCAAACGGAAATACGTTATTGATGTTATTATATAACTACACTGAAAAAAATGTTTTGTTAAATATACCCAAACTTTAGTGACTACCGAACTGTTTTGTAGCACATAATCAAACAATTGGTTGTAATAAATAGCCAATTGTTTAGCTATTTATAACCAAGTGTATCCCTACAACAGTAGATCACAATTATAGTCCTTGGCTCGGAAATACGGAAATTAAACTTACGACCTTTGTGTCGCCCTGTTTGTACCCTGACCACTATATACCGCAAGGCAATTATGTTGCTGGCGTTTACAAAATTGCATTTTACAGAGTTAGTTAGCGAGTTGAAGGCGTACTGTTTATACATTTTCTCCAGCTTGCGACAAATCCGCATATGAGGGGTGTTACAAGTTTGACACCTATGTCGGTTTGTCTCTTTGTCTGTCTCTCTGTCAGTCGGTATATCTGTTTGTGGCATTCGTAGCTTCCAAATGGATAGACCGATTTCGATAAAAAAGTATTTTCAAAAGTGTTCTTAGCTTTGTTTCATGAAAACCGGTTCTGTAGTTTTCACTTTGCACATAGCCAATACCCCGATGCTAATTCATGACACGGTGGATTTTTATATATAGTATCCTAGTACCTATTAAGTAGGTGTGCACTTATAGCAAAAAATTAGCAAATTAAATAATATTGCAAGATGTTTAAAATGCTAATCAAGCGATGATAGTTGGTCGGCACGTAAAAAATTCTAAGCAATTGACAATTTTGATTGTCGTTATTCTCTCTCACTACCTTTAGCATAAGAAGGCTGTTATTAATGTAAGAAACAGCGAACTTTCATAAACAACTACCCGTTTCAACTTGCAATTGGAAACAACAGTCGGTGACGTAAACAAGTTTATTTTCAAGATCGCATTTTATTATGAAACTAGTTTCGTAAGTACAAAAAAACACGGAAGTGTTTTGAACTGGGCCAATGTCGTAGAGTACACGTTGTAAAGTGTCAAGTTGCGAACGGTGCTGATGGGTGGTTTTGTTTTAGAAGGGTAGGTATAAGATACAGGGCCGTAGCTAGGGGGGTCATCGTGGGGCAATGCCCTACCTTAAAATTCCAATGCCCTACCGAACCATTTTTATAGTCTTGACAAGTGGGGCAAATTCCCTTAAAAAATCTCCAGTCTATGACATGAGCGTAGGTAGGCTAATGAAACTCAAACCAACACCGTTTTGAGTGTCTTTTAGTGAGAAATTTCGAGCTCGCTTCACTCACTCCATACTTCAAATGGTGTTTTGGAAGTAAGTAGCTTAAGGGAATTTAGTATCACCATAGTTTTGAGTCTTTCCTGGTGAGAAAATTTCATAGACACTGAATTTGTTACTCATCCAAAAAAACTAGCCTTTTGCTACCGCCCTACCTTAAACCTCCTATGCCCTACCTTCAATCCAGTTCTAGCTACGGCCCTGAGAAGAGGAATTTTGATAATCATCAGCTGCAATGCTGATTCAGTATTCATAGGGTGTAGAGCATCTCTGTGATGGGGATTGACCAAGTCTGCCTGCATAACTCCAATCGGTTTAGGAGTTACAGCCGTTTAAAGGTCTGTATCAAATGAACGATCAGCTGCAAGAATGATTATATGATATTCTTGTGATACCTATGCACTGTAGCTCTATGAACAGTACAAAAACTGTCATGTTCTGTCAGTCGGTATCTCCTTAACAGACTGATAGACTATATCAGTTTTTAGGGTTCCGTAACCAAAGGGTGAAAACGGGACCCTATTACTAAGCCTACGTTGTCCGTCCGTCCGTCCGTCCATCCGTCTGTCCGTCCGTCCGTCTGTCCGTCTGTCCGTCTGTCCGTCTGTCCGTCCGTCCGTCCGTCCGTCCGTCCGTCTGTCCGTCTGTTCGTCTGTCCGTCTGTCCGTCCGTCCGTCCGTCCGTCTGTCCTACCTATTTAGGGCTGTAACTTTTGAACCGTAATAGCTAGATAGTTGAAATTTTCTCAGATTATGCGTTATTACGGCGGATTGGTTAACAAATAATAAAAATGCCAAAAAGTTAAGAAAGTTCTCAACAAGAAACTAGTTTTTATCAACGTTTTTTCTTTACGCTGTAGCGTAAAAACGGTAATACATACAAGCGTCAAACTTAATGTGATTATAGAGCAAACTCTACAAAATATCAAAAAATACTAAAAACCGGCCAAGTGTGAGACGGTCTCGCGCTAAAGGTCCCGGACAAAAAAAGTTTATTTTCATGTTAACAATGTTGTGTTCTGTAGTGGTGTGGTACGGAATCCTCGGTGCGCGAGTAGCCCGACTCGCACTTGACCCGTTTTATTTACTGTTCGCATAGCTACAGTGCATATTACAATAATACCTGCATATTCATTCATACCTATTCATTTTTAACAACCAAACCAGACCTTTGAATGGCTGTAACTCCTAAGCCGACTGGAGTTATGCAGGCAGACCTAGTCCATCCCCAACACAGAGATGTTCTATACCCTATGAATACTGAATCAGCCTTGCAGCTGATGGTTACCAAAATTCCTCTTATCTCTTAGACTAAGTGGTTCTGAACAAACTTCTTCTTCTTTCGTGTTAGTGTGAGCTCAAGAAGCTTTAAATGCCTGAATAAGTGGAGATTGCATTACAAACATTTTTTTTTAAGCTAAAAGCTATATCAATACAAGTTATTGAAGTATATTGCACGACCATCACTGGTAGCATGCACACCCGCGATAGCCGTGATACGGCTTTATCACGTCTTTTATCTGGTTTTTTTGCGCGCGAACGACCGAGATAAAAGACGTGATAAAGCCGTATCACGGCTATCGCAGTGCAGGAGTGAAGTAATAAGTATTCTACCTATTTTGAATTAAAATATTTAGATATTTAGTGCCTGAATTTAACGTCACACATACAAATTACCATTTTAATGTCACTATTAATTAGGCGATCTTGCACATTTGCCTTCCTTATTTCACACATCTGGTTATCGCACGTGTGTGAATTGGAATTACTTATAATAAAAATTATGACTCTATTTGATATTTTTTACTTCATGGTCAAAAGTATAAAAAACTTTTCTTTGGACGTACAAATACAAATAAATGTTAGTATAGTAGTAGGTATGAGGTAAAAGATGGAAAATAATGATATGAGATACAAATAAAATCAATCGTGATTGTTAGCACGATTTGTGGTCTGAACAATAAATGATAAAATTCACTGTAATTGAATGATTCTAAAAATCATCCCGCTTATCAGGATGTGGTTTTTAGAAGGAAACATTGGTATTATAATCATACAGATAAAACAAAATGAAAACGAATAAATAGGTACGTATAGGTAGGTCTATTTTTTTCCGTTTTGTAGTTCAAATGGCTGCGGCAAAAAAATATGACTCTCTTGGTAAACCCTAACAAGTCTTGATTCTTTGGGTAAGTTAAGAATATACATATAACAGGATAAATGTGAAATAAAAACCCATCCATCTAGAAATCTTAAGCCGTAAGCCCGTAATATAAGATCGCCGCTTGAGATGTTTGGATTATTACCTAATGTTCTTCTTTTTTTCCACGGGATTGAGAAACGATACTATCGTTCGTAATTTAGTTATGTTTAGTTATAGCCCCCCTGCAGGGCAAAGGCCTCCTCTCATGAATAATTGCCATGGTCAACTTGCTATCAGATAATTTTCAAGCCGCCTCGCCGCCTCCTGCGCCGCCATCTTACAGAACTATCTGAGACCAACTGCTGAACGTGCCTCCCGAAGCTCGAGATGAAATCGACCAGTGAGTCTTTGGATGGGTGACCGTTTAGAAAACTAAACGGTCACCCATCCAATGATTGACACGACCTGACGTTGCTTTAACTTCGGTGATCGTTTCCAACACAGATACTCCACTACTACTTACGAGCGACTCGCGTAATGATAAATAAATAAATAATATAATAAGTAAATAAATAAAATACATTAAATAAATACATTGATAAATATTTTTTTAACCTACTTCGTCCCACCGATAGATCTTCCCTAAACTCTTTCGCATATCTAATCCCTACATTGATTGCAATAGGCATCCAACTCATCGCGCCACCTATTCTGGGGTCTGCCTCGACCTCGACTACCATCATTAGGCATAAGAATAGAAAATTAGGCATAGGAATAGAAAATTAGGCACGGGATAGGTAAATTTTTTTTTTCTGTTTGTTTTGTTTTTTTATTGACTGTCCTATTATATTGTATTTATGTATACTATTAATTTGTTAATAAAATAATTAGCTATATTGTAGTGTACAGAAAAAAAAGATAAGTAAATAATATAAAAAACAATTTATTTATTGGGTATAAAAATTTTTGTGCAAATTTTATTCTCATATCAACATTGTATTGCTTAAAAATTATGTAGAATGTAAATAGAGTTCTTGAAACTCAGTCATGGACAATACATTCGGAAGTCGGAAACGGATTGAACTTGTCTAATGTCGTTGACTTGTTGAACTGGGTCACGCACGACTCGAAGGTTGTATGCTAAAAGCCGTTTGTTTAGTCAAATGATCCCCTGATGAGGACAATGACGATAAGGATTTTATTACTCCGGATACTCACAAAAAAATATGTTTAACGTTAATTAAGGTCGACCTTCGGAACCGTTTGGGGTTCATTCATCCAAAATTGAATTTTTTTTTTTTAGTTTATCATTATTATCAGCCCTATTAAAAAATTTTTTGATACTATTTATCCTTTCGGAAATGCATTGGGAACTGGCCCTTACAGCATGGTCATAAGTTACATTTTTCTTTGTACTTAAAACTAACTTAACTAATCTTACACCTAAATATTAAAATGTGTGGGTGATACACACATTCCAAGTTCAAGATAAGTTTTACGCGAGGATCAATCCGAATCAAACGGGAGCGCCTTCTTTATTTCTCACTTTTACTATATTGTTCTTCATTGATGACACATTATTAAACTATTAACAAATAGCCACGAAAAACGAATCCAGAAAATTAAGAAACAAAGCCCGTCGTTATCCTCATGATTCCCGTGCAAAACCATCCTGATGACGATGGGATGATGGGATGATAGGATGACGATGAAATTGAGATTCCTGTTATGTTGGTCGATCTACGCAACCTTTTGGTACACAATCCGCACGAAATTATGTCACAAATATCCACAAACGAACAAAATAATGGCGGCAAGCCAACCCCCAACTAATCTCTATGCTTGTATGTTGTAAAATTTTCTTTAAAATGTATAGTTTTAAAGTGCCTCAACGATTTCCATACAAATATTAAATTAAGACTAGCATTGAAACTGTGTATTTTAACGAAAATCTGATAACATACAAGCGTAGAGTTTCGTTTTTAGATTGTTTCTGAAAAAATTCATTGACTTTAATTAGTTAGTATTGAAACCAGACTTCGTTTGTATGGAGCGCGCTCCGAAGTGATACCTACTCAACCGATTTGGATGGAGTTTAAAAAAAAAACGTAGGGCTTTGTATGGATCAACATACATTTAGGCTTTATTTCATTCAATCAAAAGTTATGAGTATTTAAAGTCAGTGTTCTACATGTACAAATTTGCGAGCGCCGCCACGACACTAAATATAGGGTGAAATTGATATCATTGGCATCCTTTTAAACTAAGAGTCTACACATAAAACTGAACAACTTTTACTATGGGAGCAAACTGATCGGAGCAACTAAAAAATCTGCTGTTCCATACTAAACCGCAATGCCTACGCGACACAAATGTATGCAACACCTGTTTTTTTTTTGCTCCGTTTTGTTTGCTCCCATAGTAAAAGTTGTTCAGTTTGATGGGTAGACTCTTAGTTTAAAAGGATGCTAATGATATCAATTTCACCCTGTATTTGGCACCTCTAGTAACAAATAAATACGGTGCCACTTAATAAAGAGTAAAATAAGACAAAAAATATTAGTCGTCTTTAAAAGTATATAGATTACTAATGGAGTGATATGAGATATGAGACACGGTAAAAGATCGTGATTTGTATAATTTAAAGAGTTTAATAACCAAGTTTAGCGATAAAGTTGTTTTTGTGCCAAATTAAAACAAACTAATCTCGTGTAACAATTTTTGCAACTACAGTCAGCGATAAATAAAACTAACTGTAATATCGCTACACGATTTATTGGCCCACAAACGGTAACGTTTATTGATGGTATTACACTCTAAAAAAAATATTTTAATTTATTATAGTAATCGGACGAAAAAGATTAGATAAAAATGCAAACGGAATTATGAAATCAATATAAAAAATGCACCGTTTTGACTTTTTTGCTAAGATTCTTTTTCCGGGTTAAAACGGCACCATGTAACGCAATGCGTGTATAAGAACGTCTTAGATGTTCATACGAAAATAAAATTAAAAACCAAAATATTTTACCAAGAGAATCTGTGCGCCAACTGCGATTATGCGACACTCCGTTTAGATGAGGTATAGATATTATTACCACTTCAATCTAGAGGTTATGAGAGACAAATCATCATGAGTGAGTTCAAAAGCTATACGCCAACTATAACGACGGCCCGGTAGCACAGTCGGTAGTAAGACGGCCCGGTAGCACAGTCGGTAGTAAGACGGCCCGGTAGCACAGTCGGTAGTGAACCTGCCTGCTGTGCCGAGGGTCGCGGGTTCGAATCCCGTAAGGGACAAATATTTGTATGATGAATGTGAATATTTGTACCCGAGTCATGGATGTTTGTATCTATATATGTATTCTATATCGTTGTCTAGTCATCATAATACAAGTCCAGGCTAGATTCTGGTACTTTAAATGTGACTAGGTAATTTGTGTGACATTGTCCAAGATATTTATTTATTTATTATTTATTTATTTATAAGCTAAAAATTTTCGGGGGCCTTTTTCCCTTAGTTGGGGAAATTATCTCTTTTGAAGTTTACGCAGTAATGTACCTCCTTCAAATCACATTTAGCCGCTCGGCGAAAATGGACCCGTGAAAATCTCGCTTTAGGCAGAGCCATCTTTTTTTCATTTATATCAATGTCTCTTGTATTTGATCCTGACTATACTTCAATAATAATGAAAACATTGGCAACCAGTCGATTACATAATTCTTCATATTTACGATAACAATTACTGTTTACACACTACGGCATTTGATAAATAAAAGGAAGGAATACTTTTATTATAACGTACCTACATACGATAAAAGAACAGTACAGTGTACAACGAAAGTTGATTCATACATTTTCGTTTTTTAGCGAGTTATGACATGTGATATAATAAAATTATGCCAGGAGTGCGATTTCTGAATCTCATTCGCTGAATTCAGCAGTTGAAAATGTCAAAATTTCTGTGGAGATATGCATCTTTCCACTGCTGATTTGACTTTCAAAAATCATACTTCAGGAGTGCTATTTTTGGAAGTCATATCAGCAGTAGAAAGATGCATATCTCCATAGTAATTTTGACATTTAAAACTGCTGAACTCAGCGAATGAGATTCAAAAATCGCACTCCAGGATCAACATTGGAATACGTTGATCTACGTCTATCATCATCAATTCATCGTCATCATTTGGCTCCTAAATCTAAATCTACAAATGTTTTTTAGTTTTTGATTAGCAAGATCATATCCAATTAGGTTTTAATTATTAAAAGGCTATAATTATTAGACAGCCTAAGTGAAATGCTGATTTGTAATTTTTTGTAAATTTATACGGTTCCTAAGAAAATATGATATTGGTATTAATTTTTTCACTTTAATATCAGACGAGATGTGAAGAAATTACTGATTTACCTAAAGTTGTTAAATTTAAGATAGAACGAATCTATTTCTTATTAGGGTTCCGTACCCAAAGTGTAAAAATGGGACCCCATTACTAAGACTCCACTGTCCGTCTGTCTGTCTGTCACCACACCAGGCTATAATCTCATGAACCATGATAGCTAGATAGTTGAAATTTCAGCAGATGATGTATTTCTGTTGCCGCTATAACAACAAATAAGTACTAAAAACAAAATAAAATAAAGATTATCCCATGACATAAAACGTGATATTTTTTCCGTTTTTGCTCGATAATGGTAAGGAACCCTTCGTACGCGAGTCCGACTCGCACTTGGCTGGTTTTTTGTTGTTATTGATCTGTAAAGAACAGATGTCATTGTTTGATTCTATCAGTATATTCTTTGTAATTTTTCTTTCATTTTTCACCTCACTTCATCCTTCTAAAAACATTATAATCATTATTGTGGAAACTTTCATACAAAAATAAAATAAAAGGTCGTATAATGTTTCACTTAAGTACCTACATAATATTATAGGGTATTGCTATGCTAAAAAGTCGTTAGTCCATATTTAAGTTATAACAAACATGTATAATTTAATTATGCTCTCAAAATACAAAAAAACGTGTAAATTAATTACTAATATATTTTAATATCCAATAAAAACCAAGAAAAGTCCTGTTTTGATTGATGCGACGATCTAATAAAAAACATAAAAACAAGTTTTTCTTGAAACTGCTAAAACTTTTATTCCGTTAAAATATTATATCCGTCGATCTGTCAATAAATAATAATAATATAAATAAATAAATATCTTGGACAATGTCACACAAATTATCTAGTCACATTTAAAGTACCAGAATCTAGCCTGGACTTGTATTATGATGACTAGCAAACGATATACAATACCTACATATATAGATACAAACATCCATGACTCGGGTACAAATATTCATATTCATCATACAAATATTTGTCCCTTACGGGATTGGAACCCGCGACCCTCGGCACAGCAGGCAGGTTCACTACCGACTGTGCTACCGGGCCGTCGAATAAAAAATTGGTCGACTTAGGTACACTAAACGACCACAAAGTACACCTGCAATACAAACGATGCACTGAAAATCTTCATACAAACAATAATCAATAAAGATAATTCTAGTGATACCTACTTACAATATTATCAGATTGTAAACAAACTCTTGTCGAGCGTGTTGTGTGACATACGCTGGATGTGGTGTTATTAATACTTTTAACCTTCAAACGACGACGCCGGTTTTATGTCATTAAAATTTTATTGCTAGCGACAAATGACAATTAGAGGTGCGTATATTAATGTGCATCTTTCTGTTTTTTATATTTAAATTAAATATTCTCAGAACCAGTAGGTATGCTTTGTAGAAAAAGATCGACAACAAATTCAAAGTAATTTTTTCTTTCTAAAAGACACATTGCATAAGACAGTGTAAATGTAAAGTTTTGATATAAAATGAATTTATAGCCATAATTCTTTACTTGGGTTAGTCAGAAACGTTCATACAACAATCAACTACCTATATTTTTTTAGCATGCACTTAGAAAACTTTTTTTTTTAAATTGATACATGACAATACAATGTTTGTTATTGGTCACAAGATAAATGTAATATGACTAGTTTTGTTACAATTGAAAGACGGACGATAGTTTATTATAATAAATAATATAATTAGTAGATAACGTATCGGTGTTTCTTCTGTTTGTTATTTTACATTCTTTACGATAGCTAAACAATATAATTAATACTTAATAATGATGACTCCTGGGATATTAACCTACCTACTGATTAAAAAAAAACTGAGTAAGTATAGAAAATGAACAAACATAAAAATGCCCACATTTGTCAGTTACATTGTACCTTAAATGTACCTATTTTATTTTGTTTATTAAAGAATATGTGAGTCTTTATCATATTCAGTAAGTAGTTAAGTACCCCACTTTGGCCCCAAGTAAAGTCCTACTTTTACCCCACGCAAAGGCCACCCCTCTTTTATAAAAAAAACAAATTTAGTTAACATTTTTCGACATTTTTTTTATTATACGTATATTTTTTAAAACATCACGACAAAGTGTTAAGACGCTACGTATGGAAGCTATTTATACAAATACGACCTCCTTGGCACAACTGTTAGCATTCAATTGATTGGTCAAGTGCGCAACGCTCGCTTGTCCCGCGATCTACGCGACAATCGATATAAAGTTCGATTTTTAAATTAGAATCGAATTAATTTATTGTTTCCGACACAGTGGACTGTTGGGAGGTTAAGATTTGTGATAAAGTGACACTCATTGTTATAATGTGGGATACAGTCATCGAGTGAAGACATTGACTTAGTGATTGTTTTGTCTTATTCTATCGTAAGTACACGTAACTATTTTGTTTTTCTTGTTTTGTTCTTTTGTGCGGTATTAGCATACATAGGTAGTTAAGTACCTATTAAAATAGTTGGATTTTGTTTAATGTATAAAAATAGTTATGAATATTTAATCTTTAATACATAATTTTCGCTATTACTAAATTATTTACCGTGTTTACGTAAACATAAAAAAAAAAATCTTTAATTAGACGTTCTGCTATGAGTACAGGGTGTAAAATTAAATGCGGTACATATCGAACAAGATACTTCAGACCATCAAACTGAATAACTTTCACTAAGGAGCCAAAATCGAAATAGCGAAAAAAAATCCATAGAAAATGTTGATAGCTCCACCGAAGCATTTTTTTTTTTTTTTTTTTTTTTTTTTTTATGTGTGATAGGTAAGCATTTGACCCCAATCTCACCTGATGTTGAGTGATGATGAGGCCGAAGATGTAGCATGCTTACCTAGAAAGATGCCTATTCACTCTCGCCTTGAAGAGGCCCAGGTTGTATTGCTCAGGGAACAGGTCCGCAGGCAGGGCATTCCACTCCTTAGCCGTGCGCATTATAAAAGAAGAAGCAAACTTCTTCGTGCGAATTGCTGGTAGGTCAACGACATAGGGGTGGAAACCCAGTCTGCGTCTCGTCCCCCGCAGATGAAAGGGAGACGGTGGTATCAGATCGTGTAATTCAGTCGCACACTCTCCGAAATGTATCCTATAAAAAACAGACAGACAGGCTACCTTGCGACGATGCTCAAGACTTTGTAGCTTCGCCACCGAGGTTGGATCACCTATGAGCTTCCTGGCACGCCTGTCGATTGAGTCCAGCGCGGCCAGCTGGTATTGGGCAGACCCGTCCCAGAGATGGCAGCAGTACTCCATACACGATCGGACTTGTGCTTGATAAAGTTGTAGAAGCTGTCCCGGAGTAAAGTACCGTCTGACCTTCGAGAGGACGCCCAGTTTTTTCGCTGCGGTTTTCGCCATGGACTCAATGTACCGTCCGAAATTCAGATCGGACGATATGTTAATGCCAAGGAGCTCCAGGCGATCAGCTATCGGTATGGACACATTTCGGAAAGTCGGGGTCAAAGCGAAGGGACTCCGTTTTGTGGAGAAAAGGCACGCCTGTGTTTTGCTTGCGTTGAAACTGACCCGATTAGTATCATCGATTAGTAGCATAATAATGAATCAACAGATTTTTTTTCGCGATTTCAATGTTAGTCCCATAGTTGTTCAGTTTGATGGCCTGAAACACTCTTTTAGACATTTTTCGACTTCGATTTTCTGATCGAGATGGTAAAAAAGACAATGCGGGTTTTATATGTAAAGCGGATTTTACACGAATCAACCAAATTGCATCAATTCCATTAAAAAACATTGAACATTGCACGCATTTCCTATACTTAGCTTTCAATAATCAAATTGAAATGTATTTAGATGTCTCAATGCCATTGAAGCAATGGAATCGAAAGCAATATTGAACCGAAATTGATCCGTGTAATACACGGATACGTCGGACCGACGGATCAATTTCGGTTCAATATTGCTTTCAATTCCATTGCTTCAATGGCATTGAGACATCTAAATACATTTCAATTTGTTCAATGTTTTTCAATGGAATTGATGCAATTTGGTTGATCCGTGTAATATCCGCTTAAGTTCAGAATAAAGTAACACTTCAATCATCGGTATCAAATCGGCATAGTGTTTTTTGGCATCAGCATGCAATCGGAAACTTAAAAATAGCCCTTCAGTTAATAATGATACAATTCATAGGTATTAAACGCTCTGTCTATACTTATGAAATGATGGTACCTAGTACAGACGTATTTTTCTAATTTCAAAGTTGTTCAATAACAAATGTGAAAAGATCCCGTGGGAAATTAAAAAGTTCATTGCGGTACTAAAATGAAATGCCTTAGAAACCGCAGGATAAATAAACAATAATACACTGACGGTCAGTCAACCCCTTGAGACTTGACTAGAAATTTCGAACATCTACCAATAAATAAATAAGATTTTCATTACTTTTTCAAAAGATCGAAAAATATCGAACAACTTTAACATAAACAAAACATCCTTTTCTTAGACATCTAACACTAGGTAATCTAAAACTGTAACAAAAGTGTGTCTGTACATTAAATATATTAAAAAAAAACGTTTTATTATGATTTTTAGGTGTAAGTACAAATAATAATATAATACCGCAAAAATATTTTTTTTTTAATGGTAGATAAGTTGGTATTATTAGTTTAAATTACATAGGGATAAATAATAAAATTATAATAACTAACTAAAATATAAAACTAGCTTAATAAAATTTGCTTTTTGTTTTTTTTGTCTATTTGTATATTCGAGCATCACGCAAAAACTGCTGGACCAATTTTGATGAAACTTTTTGAGTTCAAAAGCTGTGTTGCTGCGTTTACTGGAGATATAACAGTTAAACCATAATTTTTCCTAATACAGCAGGATCTGTTAAGACAGAGTACTAGATACTCGTTCTTTTACTGTGGCTATATGCCCTTGATGAGAGATGAAAGAACGTGATGATGATGATGTAAGTGATAGATATAAATAATTAAATCTTATGAAATAAGAATTTTTGATTCATAAGTGTCGCCAAAACGGTCTTTTATACTTAAACTAGCTTATGCCGGCGACTTCGTCCGCACCACAGGCTTCCATCATGGTAGCGAAATAAATTATACAGGGTCCTTCTTAATATGCCGACACTTTTTTAAGGCGATGATGGGATCGCCTCCGTCAAACTGAACAACTTTCTCGAGGGGAACAACATTATAAAAGCGTAGATGTGTGTGAGTATAAAGTTGGTAGTAGTAGTAAAAAGTAAATCTGAGCTCGGTCGTTTAAATTTTATTTATATTTCATTTTATCGGTGACCCGTGATACCTAAATATTGAATTCAATATTCGTAAAATATTGTTTTTTCGTACATTCATTGATAACTTTTTTACATACTTCTTTAAAGCTATATGAATATTAAAATACGGCTAAAATACCAGTTCTCAAGGTAACATTGATATCCTTACACTATCTATTCAATCCAAAATAAATAGATGTTATGCTTCATTCATCTAATGTATTTACAATGTCCAAGACATTTATCTAAGAATAACATCTATTTATATAAATAAACGTGTAGTTCTCGGAAGAATTATACCCATTTCAATCTTAGATGAAAGTAAAATGAATTTTACAGAGGTGAGCAACAATTTATGTATCATTTGGAATATAAAAAGCTTGCGTTTTGGCTCGAAGACAGATATCTACAACTTTTTATCTTGGAAACAAAACTGAACGGAACACCTTCCGACGCGGTGGTAGAGTCAAAAAATGACGTCAAAAAGCTATCTATATGATATTATTTTGAATAAAAAATTTTGAATTGAATTGAATTATTACCTACACGTGAGAGAGAGAGAAAAGATATTTTCCTTTATTACGTTGTAGTTACTTAAGTTATAAATCCTATTAATAAAAAAGGTTTTTTTTTGTGACACGATTGTTGTAGTTTAAATTGATCTAGTTTTAATTATCACTTAATCGATAATTTAACTAATTGAACCAAAGGGTTTTTACATAATTCGTTACAATAAAGCCCAGTACCAAAAAATTTAAAAATTAATCCTTCTCTAGTGATTTTTGCGGGATCCATTGTATCTTTTGTACTGTTATGTTAACAGCTGATTTTTTTCGCGTTTTTGATGTTGGTGCCATCGAGAAAGTTGTCCAGTTTGACGGTCTGATCATCCCCTTAAAAAAGTATCAGCATATTAAGAAGGATCCTGTATTATAGTTGATTATCCGTATAATTACTTTGAAGGTCTACTCGGCCCATTTCTTACTGAAGCCATAGTCCCTTCCTAGGTCAGTACTTGGTTCTCACTGTGTTACTAATTTTCTCAGAAACTTCTCAATCAATATTGACAACAATTATTTAGTCATTAGTTTAATTTGTTTATCTCTGCAGGGGACATTACATCCGTGATATGATTAACGCAACTTTATTGAGTTTAACTAAAGAAAAATAACTATGTGCTTCTTAGCAGCAGCAAGCAAGAATTTATAACATATTTATAAAATTAAATTGTGAATACGAATGTAACGTGCGATATGTAACGTATTTAATTTTACACCCTGTATAACTAATAAAATTGGTGTTCACCCACCAAGTGAGTTGTTGTGCACATGCCAGTGAAGGTTTATTAATAAAAAACGGCCAAGTGTGTGTCGGGAAAAACTGATTCTGAGGCGGTACGAAGTTCAAGCGAATCAGCTAGTTATAAAAATATATCTATTAGGTATTATATATTTTAGTAAAGTATAAAATTTATATTTATTTGCACGTCCATGATCTTCATTTAATATTCTTATCTAAGTAAACACATTGATACCATATAGTGCACAAATAATCAATTTAATTGCTAGACTATAGGGTCAAGATCAAGAAATCAATTACTATCTTACAATGTATTAACTTAAATAAACAATTAATAATTATAATAGTTCTCGAATACTGTCCGAAGTAAATCCGTAGAATTAAGCTATTTCATTATTTTTTTTAAAGATAAGAACCGTTATCCTGTTTTCACAATAATCTTTTGACTTATGACATAAGTGACTTTTGACTCATAACGTGCCATCTCACTACTTTAAAACAGTAAGGCGCTACGCAGACGATGGACAGTTTTGTCCACGGGCACGTTGTCTGCACGATGGAACTCTACGGATAATTATGTGCGTAGGTAATGCACACATCTGTGGTTAAGGCTGGGTGTCCCTAGAGCAAGCTTCTCTTTCTAACAAGCAAACTTTTGCAATTAGCCATCCCGCTTCAATTGAAAGCAAGATCGCAAAAAACGCTTTTTTCATCAATATCTTTTCTCTTGGTTGTTTGGGGTAAAATCAATCGGGTAGAATCACTGCTATAATTAATTACCCTTCAAATGTATGTAATATTCAGAAGAAATGGTGTAGGATGATTCTTGTAAAACTGGTTATAAATCTAAAATCGAACTTACTTTGCTCCTCTTTTCTATCGAGAAAATTTTATAGAATCGTGTTTTCAATGGTAAGATTCACTGCAGAAAGAACGTATCTACACTGTTATGTGAAATATACATATTTATATTAAATTTAATAATTTGGTTATCAAAAATCGGTTCGAAAACAGACAAAATATGTATCACCCCCTCTTAAATTCCATTAGTATTGAAGTGACGAACGTGACCGCCGCGGGCAAAGATAATTTAATTATCTTTGCTGCGAGTGCCCGCCGACAAAATGACCATCGTCTGCGTAGCCCCTAAATATTTATCAATAATAAACAACTTAAAAAAATAGAAAGATAATTTAACACTTGCCGACGTAGTGGAAATAGTTATGTTTCGAGATAACCTTTGTATATTATGTACGTTTTATCGTTTTAAAACTAAATCGTGGAAAAATTTTAAGATCATAAATCATCAGATTGTAGAGATTGCACTGTACTACACTCCACTGAGAGGAAGTCACAGTTTTCAATCGATTTAATTAGCTCCTTTAGTGTTGACCACAGACACATCGGTAGTCCACTGAGAGGAAGTCACAGTTTTCAATCAATTTAATAAGCTCCTTTAGTGTTGACCACAGACACGTGTCGACAAACTATCGATAGATTTACAACATGAAAAAAGCTACACTATCGATACTATTGTTAGCTCAGATCGTGACAATAGGTACTATTCATTGAATGCAAATACAAAATTGGCAAGAAGAGGTAAGCATGTGTGGTACTGAGTAAGTTCGAGCGAGACAGGAATACACCATTGTCTATACAGGGTGAAATTGATATTATTTGCATCCTTTTAAACTAAGAGTCTACCCATCAAACTGACCAACTTTCACTATGGGAGCAAACCGAGCGCAGCAACAAAAAAATCTGCTGTTCCATACTAAATTGCAATGCGTACGAGACACAAAAATGTATGCAGCAGCAGATTTTTTTTTCGCTCCGATTGGTTTGCTCCCTAGTAAAAGTTGTTCAGTTTGATGGGTAGACTCTTAGTTAAAAAGGATGTTAATGATTTCAATTTCAACCTGTATATTTTCCGCCACGCTTTGAAGCGGCGGGGTGAGGTTAAAATAGGTGGGAGGCAGGATATACCTACTATATGTAGTACTAATGGATACTATTTCTTATGCTATGGTATAAGTCAAAATAATCGATTAATAAATAATACTTATGGATATTATCGATAAATTCATGGATATTATCATTTCCGAAATTATGGTTGTGATAAATTACGTAATTTTCACTGAGCAGTAGTAATAAGGAGAAGTACTCTTATATAAAAATATAATAAGTGGGTATACAGGGTGTACAATAAAATGGGACAGCTACTTAAAGGGGTGCTTCAGACCATCAAACTGAACAACTTTCTCTATGGGACCAATATCGAAATCGCGAAAAAAAAAACTGCTGTCCCATACATTTCAGTCGAGTTATGTTTGCAGTTTTGTATGGGAGAGCGGATTTTTTTTTCGCGATTTCGATATTGGTCCCATAGAGAAAGTTGTTCAGTTTGATGGTCTGAAGCACCCCTTTGAGTAGCTGTCCTATTTTATTGTACACCCTGTATAGCGCTGTCTACGAAACTGTGGTCTAAAAAGAATGAAAATGTCATTTTAACTTCGCTATTTTCCTCACCTAGCACTAACAGCACCTAAACAACGTCTAGTGTAGTGACTAGTGAGCCCGTGTCATGGACGGATGGAGTAAACCACAACGGCTACCGTTTCGTACGGCTTCCGCAAAATAGGGAAACAAAGCTTCGTTGAATCGCACTGAGAACGGGACAAAGAAGATAATATAGGGTGTAAGTGACAGCCTAGCAAATAATGAAACGGCGAACTCAGACCATCAAACTGAACAACTTTCAATATGGAGCCTACCTCAGGAAAAGCGAAAAAAAATCAGATACTACATACAAAACAGCTGTACTTACTAGACTCGAAGCTGATTTTTTTTTTCACGATTCCTGAGGGTGGCTCCATAGTGAAATTGTTCAGTTTGATGGTCTGAATTCACCATTTCAGTATTTGCTATGCTGTCACTTACACCCTGTATACTCTTACCCCGATGCTAATAAGATATACCTACTAAATTATTCCACTACACGTTTTCGCAAGACCACTATAGTGAATTAATAGGTCAAGAAATCATCGGTCAAGAATATTATCTTGTGTCAACATTTCGAATGTCCGATAGAAACAGAATGTAAACTAAATGATTTGATATCTAACTTAAATAATGTAAATTGTTGTGCAATAATGTTTCGATAAGTATTTGTAGAATACATAACCTCAGGGTTCAAAGCCCCAATATAAAAAAAGAATGAAAAAAAAGTATTTGTAGAATGAAGACACAGTCACGTTTGTAGAACTTTCTGTATAGTCCAAGAAATACTGAAAACAAGTCTTTGTCATTCGATATATAATATTATCGAATGACAAAGACTTGTTTCCAGCTTTGATATTTGTTCTTACTGTCCGATTTGCCAGAAAACTTTCTATTTGACTTTTTGACTTCGTAAACCCACCAACTACACCCGTAAAAAAAATATAGAGAAGTAATTAAATTTTTGGTTAGCAACAAAAATCAGCTGTTAAATCATTTGGACAGCATACTAAGATTTTTCTTGCAATAAATAAAAATCTGGCTGCAACCCTTGTTCTGCAAAAAATTTAAAAAATGGTCAACAATTCATTCAATATGCATCCAGCTTGTAATATTATTTGCCTGCTTCATAAACAGTCGAGCTGCAAAATAAAAAGGTCTCACAGCTAATAATATGAAAACCAGTGTCGCCGAATTTTCATAAATTTTTTAACGAATTGAAAAAGAAAGAAAAAAATAATAGAGTTTTATTTACGTAATCAAAACAGAAAAAAACGAAGGATTTACAAATTAAAGTAGTACCTTGGCGACCGAGCCTATGATCGAGCTCTGCTCGCTAAAATCTAGTTTTCTCAGAGATGGGACCTGTAATAGATCTATACTAGTCATTTGCTTCGAGTTGGCCGCTACCTCCCTTCCCGCTTCACCGTACCGCACCCCTAAGAGACCCTATTAAACGCAATTTTATAACCTTTAGCAACGCAACCACGTACGGCACGTCCGTCCCGATCACTAATATCGCTTTTAATTTTAAATTTTTATTTGATTGTTATATTATTTTTTGTCGACGGGACCTGTTAATGTGCCTGTGACGAAATTTTGTAACGGTCGTCGACGGCCAACTCCAAACAAACGGGTAGTACGTATAGAATACGACGGCCCGGTAGCATAGTCGGTAGTGAATCTGCCTGCCGTGCCTAGGGTCGCGGGTTCGAATCCCGTAAGGGGCAAATATTTGTATGATGAATATGAATATTTGTACCCGAGTCATGGATGTTTGTATTTATATATGTATTCTATATCGTTGTCTAGTCATCATAATACAAGTCCAGGCTAGATTCTGGTACTTTAAATGTGACTAGTTAATTTGTGTGACATTGTCCAAGATATTATTATTAAAAATAGATCGATTTTTTGCATTATTTTTGCTTAAGGGGCGTCCGCCCGGTTTTGAATAACTTTGTAACCATTTTATACATTAACTAAGGCACTTTTTAAGCATAAAACAAAACTGAACAATTTACAGATTATGAGAAGTGATGTGGTTTTTCTTGAAATCTATTTTAATTAATAAAACTGAAGAAAAACGTATCCAAAGTCACCTCTTTTTTCCAGTTGTAACCGTTTTACTCTTACATTGTTGATCAGAAGAATATGAAAATTTGCAATATTCTTCACAATACAATATAAAATGATGTGGTTTTTAGATTTTTTGAAAATTCATATAAAATCATACAAGTTTTCAAAGAAAACGGAAAATTCTGACCGGAGCCACGCAATTGAAGCGGGATGGCTAATTGCAACAGTTTGCTTGTAAGAAAGAGAGCCTTGCACTAGGGAGGGAGAGCCTTAATAATATTATTGTTGCTTTGATGGATATTATCATTACCGAAGTTTTGGTTTTAGAATGTGATAAATTACGTAATTTTCACTGAGAACTAGTAGTCAAAGAGCAGTATTAGCAGTAGTAATAAGGCAGCAGTAGTAAAAATATAATAGGTGGGTATATAGCGCTGTCTACGACATTATAGTCTAAAAAGAATGAATATACAGTAGTCACAGTAACTTTGCTATTTTCCTCATTCATCAAAACTCCGACTGTTCATTAGACAATAAATTTTAAAGTTAAGATTGAAAAAGTTCAAATTACAATGTACCTACTCGATCTAAAGTTTGTAAAGAAAACAAGCAATCTCTTTCAAAGCATGAGATTTCTACTTATTTAACTTTTTTATAGCTATGGAAACTGTTGTTGTATTTTTTATTATATTCCATTAAGAATAAAGCGTTTGGAGACTGCAGTGAAATCTGCATAGGTATTCTGAATTTATGTAAGTATACCTAGCTTTATTTAGAGTATCTCTAGCCAACCCATGGGTGATAAAGTCGCAAGCATAGGTATTTATATGGTCCTTCTTAATACGCTGACGGCTTATGAATAGCTCATAATTATCAGACAATCAAACTGAACAACTGTCTCTATGGGATCAACGTCGGAAAAGCAAAAAAAAAGCTGTTCCATTACAAAACTGCAATCCTAATCTACCCAAATATATGTATATGGGACTCCAATAACTGTAATCCAAATGTATGGGACAGCTGAATATTTCGCGATTTCGATGTTAGCCCTGTAGGAAAAGTTGTTCAGTTTGATGGACAAAAAGCCGTCAATATTATGCTTATGTATATTATGCTGTTAGAAATCATTGTAAAATATACATGTATATAATTAACTCAAAACAGTATAATTGCGTCAGTTAAACTTGGGATATTCTGTCATAGACAAAATAAATAAAATAATTATATTAAACTTTTATAGAACAACACATGTTAATTATAACGTCACATCGACATAGGTATTTACACCTATATTTAAAGTACTTATCTGTTATCTCTGACAACCTCTTGGGGGATATAGTCGCGACCATAGGTATTTATATTATTTATACGCTGACGGCTTATAAATAGCTCATAAAATCAGACAATCAAACTGAACAACTTTCTCTATGGGATCAACGTCGAAAAAGCAAAAAAAAAGCCTGTTTCATTACAAAACTGCAATCCTACCCAAATGTATGGGACAGCTGATTATTTCGCGATTTTGATGTTAGTCCTGTACGAAAAGTTGTTAAGTTTTATTGTCAGATCAACCTCTTAAAAAACCGTCGATACATACATACATACATGCAAATTAGCATAATGCTTATGTATATCCCTAATATTATAACTGTGAATGTAAGTTTGTTTGTTAGGCTTTCACGCGAAAACTACTTCGCCGATCATCATTAAACTTTGTACACATATTCTTGAAGGTATTAGAAGTAACATAGGATAGGTACTTGGGGTTTTACGAAGTCGCGGGCAAAAGCTAGTATGAAATATAATCGTAAAATATACTTACATGTAAACAAAATCGAAACTCAAAACAGTAATTGCGTCAGATAACTAGAAACGGTAGAAACGCCAACATTCTGTCATAGACAAAATAAACCGATATAGACTTTTAACTTACCTATGTTGAACTTTTATAGAACCACACAGTATACACTATACAGGGTGGTAGGGTAAACGTTGCATTACTTTAAGGGGTGATTCTACCTATGATACTGAACAACCCTCCCTAAGAAACCTACAAGAAATTCGGAAAAAAAATTGACTTTCCATACTAAATGCAAGATCAGCTGATCGAAATTTTGTACGAAAAGTCGAATTTTTTTTTGCGAATTTCCTGTAGTTTTTTTTGGGAAAGTTGTTCAGTATCATGGGTACAATCACCCCTTAAAGTAATGCAACTGTTTACCATAACACCCTGTAATATGTTACTTTTTGTAAGCTCACTAAAGATCTTTGCAGATTTCTTATAGTGTCCTGTAAGTTCTAATTGTGAATGTGGACCGCGCGTATAGTGTCACCGATCGATAGGTAACTATCGATTGTGTATCGATACTTTCGAAATTCGTTAGTATCGATAGTTTTGCACTGTGTTAGACTGGTTTCAGAGACACGCTTACGGTCAGCGCGGGTGGTACCTAAGCACGCGGTTCGCACTATGAAATCGTGTCGCGCGCGGGTCAGTTTTCACTGTGAAATGAAATGCACCTAGCCACGTAATATAGAGTTTACAAGCCTAGCTCGTGGCGCGCATCTCGCTTGTTTACCTCCCACGCCCCGGTGCGTAAGCATGACTCTGAAACCAGCCTAAAATTTGTATTGCCCGGGTCTCTACCCGCACATTCGAACTTCGCAATTGCGTGAACATTTTCGTTCCAATGTCAACTCTATTACAATGAAGTGCGGACCTAAAAAGTGGCGATATTATCGAACATCCAAAGTCCGGGTACAGGGCCTTATTATTTCGAGCTATCGATTGGCCTGTCGGTTGTACGGCTTTTTAGATGAAACTATAAATATGCCGGCAACACTACTGTAGCTCCTAATTAAATTATTCCCCAGCTGGTGTCCTCTATTCTCCTTCCCAATATCCACTTCATTCTTAGTATGTACCCTCACAAAATTCTGAGGAGTATGTGAAGTCTATACTTAATCCGCATTGGGCACGCGTGGTGGACTTATACCCATAAACCCTCCGTGAGGGTAAGCCTGTGCCCTGCAGACCCTGCAGTGGGACGTTTTATAAGCAGATGATGACCCTCACAAACATTACCCTCTTTTTGTGCCACTTGCTCCTCCGCAGTCAGATAAAAAGGGGTTTTAATTACAACATCGTAATTGAAAGCGTTAGGACTCAATTTAATTCTCGATCCAATTGTATAACGTTTGATGGAACGCTAAATTAAATTGGATTTCATTAATTTACTCTACAGTTACGTTTTTCGCTCACACAAATCAAATTACACGGTGTTTCTACACTAACTGAATGTTCGTGAATTAAACGTAGTATTTGGTTACTGCCCAAGCACGTACCCAGATTTTTTCTTCGGGTAGGAGGGGGGGGGGGGGGGGGGGGGGGGGGTCCGATTCGATACCTAAAAAAATATAATGAATATGAATACAGCATTAAATTGAAACGTCTTGGTTTTAAGGACATTTCGTTTAGTACATCATCCACTGAAATGGTCTGATTTGAGCGTACTGGCTTCAACTGCTGCGTTCAGGGATTTATTTATCTTATTTGAATTTATAACACTTCCCCCCCCCCCTGGGTACGTCCTTGTTACTGCCAGTAAAATTCATACCTATTGATATTGTTGCTATGCTACAATAGCGTCATCATTTTGTCATTTTGCACAAAATATCCTTTAAATTGCCAACTTGTAAATTACCTACGTTACATAGTTTATACTTTTAGATTTTGCAGCTCAGATGCTTTGTTTGAGAATTCCATTGACGGTGTGAATAAAGTTTTATTGTAATTTTGTTAATTATCGTCTCATGATTGTTTAGCAATATTTGTTTATTGTCAAGTCACGTTTTGTTAAATGATAACTGGATTTTTCCTTTCCTAAGGCGAAAGAATTTGACCTATCGTTATTCTCTCTAAAGATTCTTTGAAATTGAAATTCACTAAACTACTTATATTCCTATACGATGTAACAAAACAGCCCACTAGTCATTTTTAGGGTTCCGTACCCAAAGGGTGAAAACGTACGCCTACGTTGTCCGTCCGTCCGTCCGTCCGTCCGTCCGTCCGTCCGTCCGTCTGTCCGTCCGTCCGTCCGTCCGTCTGTCCTACCTATTTAGAGCTGTAACTTTTGAACCGTAATAGCTAGATAGTTGAAATTTTCTCAGATTATGCGTTATTATGGCGGATTTGTTAACAAATAATAAAAATGTCAAAATTTTAAAAATTAAGGGGGTTTCTCAACAAGAAACTAGTTTGTATCAACGGTTTTTCTAAACGCTCTATGGTAAAAATGGTAATATATACAAGCGTCAAACTTAGTGTGATTATAGATCAAACTCTCCAGAATAACAACAAATACTAAAAACCGGCCAAGTGTGAGTCGGTCTTGCGCTAAAGGTCCCGGACAAAAAAGTTTTTTTTCTAAGTTAATAATGTTGTGTTCTGTGGTGGTGTGGTACGGAACCCTCGGTGCGCGAGTAGCCCGACTCGCACTTGACCGGTTTTTAAAAGGTGGTTTAGTTTAGACCATCAAACTGACCAACTTTCACTATGGAGCCAACAGAGTACTGCAGTTTTGTATGAAACAGCATTATATTTTTCTTGATTTTGGCCCCATTCCTATTTGTATAGGTAACATAACGTTTATAACTCCCCCTCCAATTAGTTTATGGAGGACGAGTTTGGGACGAGAGAATGCAATGTTCGTGCATTTTTATTTTTTGAGCTCTCGAAAAGCAAAATCCACCGCGCTGGCTTCCCTTGTTTTGACATCTGTCATACTTTTTTTGCATTCTAAGCCTTTTGGTACAACGAACTTTTGTGAAACTAGAATTAAAAGAGTTTCATCAAATTTGGGAGATCTTTCTATCTTCCTAGCTTACATACAGTTTTTAAATAAACAGCACCCAGCCAATTCTCGATGATAGTCTACCCATCAAACTGAACAACTTTTAATATGGGAGCAAATCGATCATATAATTAAAACAGATGTTGCATACATTTGAGTCGTGTAAGCATTGCAGTTTAGTATGGAACAGCTGAATTTTTTTGCTCCGATCGGTTTGCTCCCATATTAAAAGTTGTTCCGTTTGATGGGTACACTATCATCCAGAAGTTAAGTAACTGGGTGCTGTTCATTTACAAACTGTATAGTTAGTTATTATTTTACCTTATAGTGGCGCCGTCATCTAAATAACTGAAAGCCTAATTTAAAAAGTCCTACTCCAATATAAACTACAAAAGCTAATTCAGGGCTTTAGAATAGAATAACATCGTTCTAAGTTTCATTATTATGATAAGTTTCACCTCCAAAAATACAAGCTAATGGTAATATAATAAAACATGATGGTCACTATCTTCATCACTATACAGAGTGTAAAATTTTATGCGTTAAGTTTCAATCAGGGTGATTCAGTCCATCAACCTGAACAACTTTCACTATGGAGCAAACATCGAAATCGTGAAAGAGAACCAACATAACACACACACACATACATACGCGTGCTGTTCCATACATTTTGGTTCAAGTATAACCATTGTTTTATAAATGGAAGAACCAATTTTTTTGCTTTTTAATATTGATCCCATAGTAAATGTTATTCAGTTTTTAGGCTAATCTCGGAAAACTGCTATACGTATTTTGATACGATTTCCACGAATGCGTTGTCAAAAGCCTATGCCTAAAAATGGCGCCTCCTTTCTTTTTTTAGCGCGGCTATCCATCAAACTTGAATATTATAGTTCAGAATAAAGTTAAAAACAACACTTGTTATTACAAATATCTCGGAACTCAGTCCGAACTAAGATATAAAGGCTTGAAGTTCAACTTCAAGCCCGCCATTCTCCGTCCGGACTGAGTTTAGTTTGTTTGCTTATCGTGTCGACTTCAACACAACAAAGCGATAGTTAGCGATATACATGTTAATAAATTTGTTTGTTACTATATTCTGAAATAAAATATTCAAGTTTGGTTGCTGGCCGCGCCAAAAACAACGGCGAAAAATAAGGCAGTACCCTTACATATAACACCCGCATTGTATTTTGCTTGCGTTCAACGAAAGAAACTTATCATATTTTTTTTTGTTTTTCAGGTAATACTTTGACAGCAAAATTTCAAGATGGCGTCAGATTTTTCGTTCGCCAACGCGTCTGTGGACAACGGTTTTTCCGAGGTGGTCGGTGACCATCTGAAAGCTGTCGGTAGAATGTTTTACATACACTCGCCACAACAAACCATGTACGAAAGAAAAGAAGACGTGCCGAACTTTTTTAGACAGGTACCTACATTTTTCTATTTAGTACCTATTTATTAGGGTTAAGAAAGATATAGTATAGAGATAAGTGTACTTTCTGCAACCATCAGCAGCAAGGCTTATTCAGTGTTTATGGAGTGTAGAGCATCTCTGTGATGGGGATGGACCAGGTCTGCTAGATAGCTACATTGCATACTACAACAATAACATACGATCAGCCTTGCAGCTGATCGTTAATTTTTTACAGACCTTTAATCATCAGTAACTGCTAAACCGACTGGAGTTATGCAGGCAGACCTGGTCCATCCCCATCACAGAGAAGCTCTACACCTCATAAACACTGAATCAGACTTGCTGCTGTTGGTTGCAAAAAGTACACTTATCTTTTGAAATAATAGCGGAAATGCTAGAGCACGCGGCAGCACCGGCAGTGCTGCGATCTTTCTCGCTCTAGCACATGAAGTTCCAGATTGATAGAAAAAGATGGAGCGTAAAAAAAAAAACGATTCCGTGCTACCAGATGAGGATTAACCTCTAGTCTGACCACAAGGGCTGTACCTGTACCACGCGCTTTAGGTGTGACACCGCTCTAGACATTTTATCTCATGTGCCTATAACGTATACAGGCCCCGGTGCAATTAAATCCAGTAGCTGTTGCAAAAGTCTACGATCTGAAAAGAAAGATTCCGTGCTTCGGATGGCACGCTAAGCCGTTGGTCCCGGCTACTATCTCTGGTGGTAGTAGTCGTTACATAAAAACCACGTCTGATGCCGTAAGGCGGTTTGAAAAAAACTCTAATACCTACCAGGGCTTGCTGCCCACACGATAAGAATCATCATCATCATCATCAGCCTGTATACGTTCCCGAGCAAAGGCCTACCCTCAGGTGTATGGGCGTAAGTCCACCACGCGTGCCCAACGCGGGTTGGTAAACTTCACATAAGCATCGGAATTTCTTCTATGCGTGTGCAGGTTTCCTCACGATGTTTTCCATCTCCGTTTGAGAGCAGTCGGTATTACCTACATAAGTTAGAAAAACGTATTGCATAATGGCATTTCTTCCGGACGGATTCGAACCCGGACCTCAAGATTGAGTTTCCATACATCTCCGCAACGTTGTTAAAAAGTATCCCTGGATAGGCAGGTAGCAGGTTTGATTCCAGTCCTCTAACTAGATTTTTCTGTCGTTATGCATTTTCTAAACTAGCGAGAAAAATAAAATATAACGTGCATTATTTTATAATTTGCTTCAATTTGCTTCAATGCCAGCAATTAGTGGCACGTGTTCGCAGTTAAATAGTCATCAAAACAGTAATTAAGATGACTTTGAAGCGGTCGTCATACAAAAAAACAGGAACTTGTTTACCTCTTTCTGTATACAACAATAAAAAAATCGTTGTTTTTGGTGTCATTTGATTTTGCAGGTCATCATCATCATCATCATCTTATTGTCGGTGAAGTATTCGCCAATCCTGTCTCTTCTCCGCTAATGTCTATTGAGTTCTTGATACGACACGACATCAACCTTTTCCTTCACTTGGGCTAGATAACTCTATCTAGGTCTTCCTCTGCCTCTCTTCCTCTCTACCTTCCCTTCCAATATGATTTTAAAGAAATTTTCGTTTCTTTTCAAGTAGTGTCCGATCATTTTTCCTCTCCGGTTTTCGGTTATTTTTAGAATATTTTGTTACCATTCTTAACACCCCTACATTTGTAGATGTATACAATATTCTAAAACGGGGTTTGTAGATTTCAATGTTAGTTTAAAGTCACTTTATTTTCGGTCGGATTCGACTATGTTCCTCGAGGGAGTTAGCCATGCATAGCATAGCTATTCTAAATTTATGCTAAAGTCCCTCCACCAACAACTATTTTATTTATTATATAACTCAAAAGTATAGGCTATTTTATTACTCAAAAGTAATTGATGTTAGGTATTAAATCTAATTAAAATGAGTGCATTGGTATTATTATTATTAAAGTAGGGGAAGAGAGGCAGAGGAAGACCCAGACAGAGTTATCTAGCCCAAGTGAAGGAAAAGGTTGATGTCGTGTCGTATCAGGAACTCACGACAGTAGCTGAAAGTAGACAGGATTGGCGAATACTCCACCGACAAGAGCGTAGCTCTTAAATAAGATGATGATATGCTAGAGGTGCCCCAACTGTGTCCAGTGTGAAAATAGTGAGCCTGCCGGTATATTTATCGGTTAGACATTCTGCTTTGAAACTTGCCTTACCAACTATAATTACAAATAAAATTACCTCTTTAAGAACTATCAAACAAGTACCTATTTACAAGTTTCGATTACAAAACACATTTTTTATGTTATGTCGCAATAACGCACAAGAAAATTGACAAATACAACGTCAAGGTTTTATTTGTCAATCCAAGCAAAACCAATCAGCATATTTAATATTTTACCTACTCATCATAATTATAGACCCAACGAGCTTTTACCCGCGACTTCGTCCGCATAAATTATATACCAGATTTTAAGTCAGATGATAAGCTATCAAACAAAAAAAGTTTCATCAAAATCGGTTCAGTAGTTTTTGCGTGATACTCGAACAAACAAACACCCAAACAAACAAACAAACATACAAACAAACAGACAAACAAACAAACAAACAGACAGACAAAAAATCCAAAAATTGGTGATTCGGAATCAGGGACAGGTAAAAACCATGTCGTAATTTTTTTTTATGTAAATATCTTCAATGTACAGACACACTTCTGTTACAGTTTTATAATAGTTTAGATGGTACTTGTAAATCTATACGTGTGAGAAATATTATAATATTTGACCAAGACAGTGTGCCAGCCAACCATCAAAGGAGTCAATTTATTTTAGGCCTACGTTTATTGATGGTATTACACTCTAAAAACATAATTTAATTGATTATAGTAATCGGACGAAAGATTAGGTAAAAATGCAAACGGAATTATGAAATCAATATTTAATTAACTGAAAAGAGAGCTATACCTACTTACCAACTTTGTTTTCTTGAGCAAATATAATTTGAATGTTATTAGGTAGGTATCGCAAACGGGGACAAAGAAGAATTATAAAACATACCTAAATTGGCTTGTCCCTGCCTGCAATACCTACCTAATAACATTGAAATTATATTTGCTCAAGAAAACAAAGTTGGTATAGCTGATTTTCTCTTTTCAGAGTTTTTTTTGTGCAGTCGGGTTTTTTGTTTTTTTAATAATTTAGTTTATTTATTTCATATATTTTTTTATTTCTATTCGTTATGTATTTTAATTGGATCCTATTTATTACGTAACAATGTCACAAATTACAATAATCAAATTAAACTAAACTAAACACTAAACTTAAACCATACTAAACATTGTAAAAAACTTTCCCTAAACTTAAACCATACAATACAATCCTAAACTACAAATTTGACTAATTCTACTTAATTGAAAAGCCCACCCCAGGTCATACCTGGCCCGAAGGTGCCCATAATGCTGGCCGCGTTTCCTCGTTGAATTGCTAATGATATGCGTTGGGCCAGGTATGACCCGGAACGAGGACCGTTACCCGCATCCCGTAAACGCTTGCTCAGGTCTCTCATAAAAGTTTTTGCTTCATGCCCCCACGGGCCTGCCGTCTCCACAGCAAAGGGCACGAATAAGTAGCTCTGCTCCAAGATTGTGTACCATTGGTGTTTACGTACTGCTGCCCTTTCCGCCGCCGACCCCGCTATATATTTTTAAAATCGTCCGTTTACTAACTTTCATTTGATACTCATATTATAATTTTTTTCAAAAAAAAAAATTATTCCCCCTCTTTTTTTTTAATTTGCAACCGCCTTATTAAAATAATATAGCCTATGTCACTCTCAGGATTTTTACAAATCTAACGACACCTCATACGTCAAAATCCATCAAGCTGTTTAGGCTGTAGGCCGTGCCAAAGAAATATACATACAAACATACATACATACATATTACATACATACATACATTCATACATACGCTCGAAAAACATAACCCTCCTTCTGGCGCAGTCGGGTAAAAAATGCACAGTTTTGACTTTTTTGCTAAGATTTTTCCCACTTAAAATGGCACATGTATATAAAGCAATGCGTATACGAGAAAAAAAAAACAACATATTTTACCAAGACAAGATGATTTTACCAAGTTTAGATGAGGTATAGCTAATATTACCACTATAATTTAGAGATTATGAATAAAAAATCGACATGAGTTTCACAACCATACGCTTATATTTTTGGGGGCCTTTTTCCCATAACTGGAGAAATTATCTTTGATCGAGAACGCGACTCATACAATATAGCCGGTTTAAACCATTTGATGTTAATCACACCAACTTGTATGTATTGCCGTTTTTACAATAAAAAAGCTTATAAACAGAAACGTTGCAAAAAACATATATTTTGAATGGGTCCTTAATTTCTTATTAACTTTTTTATTTGTTAGGAAATCCTCACATCGTTGAGTATAAAATAATACAGAGTATTACGTTTTAATTTTTTGTATGGCTCCACAATCGTCACTGTGTTTCAAGACATTGAAACAAACTTTTCAAAAGATAGGGTTGTTGAATCATAATGATTCATGTCTTAATCGATAAAGAATAATTTGTCTTCGTTAGCTTAGATTAAAATCGATTGACTTTTTCGTTTCATCTCGTTTAATGAGAAACCTAGTGTCTTATAACATGAGTATAACTTTTTTTTTATTAACTATGGGTTTGCTCTTGACCTCAATCAAGTCCTCAGGACGAAGATGGGGTCGTAGATGTAGTGAGCTTACCCAGAAGATGCCTATTCACTCGTACTTTAAAGGAATTCGGGTTGTAAGCGCTCGGAAATACAGGCATTCCACTCCTTGGTTGTGCGCATTATAAAAGATTCAGAAAGGCTCTTTTGTCATTTAATTTTATTGTCTTTCTCGAAGATTTTATTTAGATATGTTTAGCATGAAAAGGGTTTAAAATACTAGCCATTAACTAACTTGCAAATATAATAGGTACCAAACTTATGAATGTATTACCACCGCTTTGTGGTACTGGCTTAAAATTGACCACACCATTTCTTTCTATGGGGTCGTATGAAGTGACTCAGGGATATGGTTTCTTATGCACCGTTTCTGTTGTAGAAAGGCTTATCACCACTTCAAACGTCATTCCAGCTTGAAACTTTCAATGTGCTAAAAGTGTGAGCAATACTACGGCTGCATGGTTCAAAAGTTAGTAGATAGTTGTGGCAAAGCTTCTGTCCTTCCGTTGAGGATTATGGTCGTGAATTTATGGCGACCCGCTTGGCGAACGATTACCACGCCGGACTGCCAGACCAGGCCCTGTACCCGGACTTTCGATGTTCGATATATCGCCACTGTTACGGTCCGCACTTCAATGTCACTCAAATAGAGTTGACATTGGAACGAAAACGTTCACGCAATTGCGAAGTACGAATGTGCGGGTAGAGAGCTCAGAGTCTTGGGTTCAAATCCTTATGATATATTCCATGTTTCTAAATATAGCCTAGATATGGCAAAGTTAGTCAAGACCTTGATTTCAAATGTACGGATTATGAAAATGGAAGTATATTCTAGGTTCTCGAACTCAACATAATTTATTCGAATTGTATTATTTTGTTCTTGGGTACATTTACAACTTAACGATGAGCATTCCTTTTGGAGTAGGTACTAAAGTCTGAGTGAGATCAAATTAGTGGCTTTTAAAACATAATTATCTATAGATTGACTTACGATAACTTTAAACATAGAATTATTGCGATTAAAAGAACGGGTAAACCGGGTAAAAAGTTCTGGTATTTAAAATTCATATTACATTATTATTATACGAGTAGGTAAGTAGGTACTTACCTACCTACTTTAAAATTTACTAGAATTAAACCGCGACTTCGTCCGCACAAATTATATACCAGATTTTAATTCAGATCATAAGCTATCCAACAAAAAAGGACTCATCAAAATCGGTTCAGTAGTTTTTACGTGATGCTCGATCAAACAAACAAACACACAATCAAACAAACAGACAGACAAAAATTCAAAAAAATTGTGATTTGTAATCAGGGAGACCTAAAAATAAAAACCATATCGTAATCACGGACCTGAAAAAAAGACGGACGGAATCTCGTCTAATCAAAAGTGAAGCACCCATTTATATGAGTGTGCGTGCTGTCGCCCTGTTGCGCGGGACAAAATGGCGGCCGGTTGTCGCACCTGCGCCTAGAACTGGTGCGTCTGTGTGAGTGTAGGTGCTTTGTAGAACAAAAGAAATTTGTAGCACCTTGTTGCTTCACCTCTTTTTAATGTGACATTACGTCCGTCTTTTTTTTAGGTCCGTGATCGTAATCTTTTTTTTTTGTTAATATCTTCAATGTACAGACACACTTCTGTTACAGTTTTGTAATAGTATTAAAAGAAATGTTAAATAACTGTATGACAAAAATAATATTAATTGTATTTCTATCTTTATAGCTTCAGATCATGTTGTATTTTAAAATTAGATTTTTTTTAAACATTTCTAAGCATGCGGTTTCAGCAATATTCACCTAAACAGCACATTCATTTCAAGAAAGAATACAAGATGTTTTATTTATTTCTAAAATCTTTTTTCTAAACAAAAACGAGGTCACTGGTCGATAAAATATCAGCAAAATAGACAATAATGTACGCAACGTGTCAAGTAACATTCTGTATCTACGCACTTATACAGGTTGTATCTAAATAAATGTTATTCAAATTCAATTTTTTTTGACAAAACATGTTGTGTTGCAAAAATAAAAATACTATCCGTATTGATAATGTAAACATCTTGTTTAAGAATGAATTAGGTACATTCAATTGTAAATTGTGTTGTATTGTAATTGTAACTTCAGAACATCCACGTTTCACTAGTAGTATGGAACTCTGTCCAGTGTGACGGGGAGTGAGCCCGTCACCACTTATCGCTATTTTAATAACGATGTTTAGTTATTCAAGCTGGTCTGTAACTTAATCATCATAATCTCAGCCGATGGACGTCCACAGCTGGACATAAGCCTCCAACAAAGATCGCCACAACGAACGTTCTACCGCTGCCCTCATCCAATGGGTTGCCGCCGCCTTCACCAGGTCGTAGGTCCACCTTGTGGGGGCCTACCCACGCTGCGTTTTCCGTTTCACGGTCGCCACTTGAGAAATCTTCAGCCCCATCGACCATCGATTCTGCAAACAATGTGCCACCCATAGCTACTTTAGCTTACTAATTATTTGGGCTGTGTCGGGTACTCTTGTTCTTCTGCGAATCTCTTCATTTCTGATTCGATCTCGCAGGGAAACTCCGAGCTTTTTCACAAATTTGGGCTCTTACAGACGAGCGACACTTTGCGGTCGCCGAGCGTCGCGCTTATAGACTTTACGGTCTCCGTAGGTCGCGCGACTGTCGGCGACCGCAAAGTGTCGCTCGTCTGTAAGAGCGCTAAAAATGATAATAATATTTCTACAAAATTGAATAGTTTCATTGCGACACCCTGTACAATGCGTTTCACACTTTGCAGTAATGGTACGGGCAGACATATCAAATAACAGCGGTTGCACAATGTCACCACTAAATTAGGTTGAGGCTTAGTGCATGAGTGATCGTATTTATTTTTGACATTCTATCTATTACAGAGTGCATTCTGTAAATACAATGTTATGTATAAGGTTTAACATAGATTCAATATACGTGTTAATAAATTAGCGCAAAACCTCATACACCCCAACTGATTTATAACAAAATAATTAGATTGAAACAATAATTTCATTATTTTGATAGTTAAAATTTAAAGTAATCGCATTTTAAGTTTTGAGGTTAAAATGATTTGTTATCATTTCAGCAATGAATGAAGGCGCTAACGTACTCATGGATACATCTTAAGAATCTTGTTTTGGTAGTAAGTAGGGTGAGTGTGCCCGTGCGGTGTTGACATCAGGTTCAAGAAAATTAAAAAATTTTATCCTATATTTTTTTTAATATTTTGAAAAAAATTACCTATGTTGAAACCAAGATAATTCGATTCTGCTCTCTATTCTAAACAAACTACTTTCTAGTTTTGCGTTAATTCATTAAAAACGTTGTATGAATATAGCAAGTTTTCTATACTTCTTCTTATCGTGTGGGCAGAGAAGAATAGTGAGTTTACAAGCAGGTGTTTGGGTATTGTTGCATTACTTTAAGGGGTGATTGTACCCATGATACTGAACAACTTTCCCAAAGAAACCTATCGGAAATTCGCAATACTTTTTTTCGACTTTCCATACTAAATGCAATCAGCTGATCGAACATTAGTATGAAAAGTAGTATTTTTATGCTAATTTGCTATAGATTTCTTAGGGAAAGTTGTTCAGTATCATGGTTACAATCACCCCTTAAAGTAATGCAACTGTTTACCCTAACACCCTGTAGTTTGCCGGCAAACTTCTCGAGCACAGCCTTGGCTGCGCAGAATAAAATTTGTACGTTAAACCGCTACTGTGAAGACCCCCTTACCTCCGCCCATTTTTCAAAATGTTTGGCGGGTACTGTAGTGACTGAAACACGTTGCTACTTTGAAATTCTAACATTTCGTGACTCTTGGTTGAATGAGCCTATTGCGATATAAGAAAACTGGCCAAGTGCGAGTCGGAATCGCGTACCGAGGATTCCGTACCAAAAAAAAATTTCTTCGGGATCCTTGGGGCCAGATCGACACGAAAAAAAAAGAAACCACGCCCGACGCTGGTTTTTATTATTTCTCTATTTTATTTTATTTACGTTATGGATAATAATCATACCAAGTTTTACTCTTGTATGTATTGCCATACGATAGAGCAAAAACAAACCGCCGTGGAAAAGAAACCGTTTCATAATTTGTATGGTGACGTATTTGTTAGCAAATCCAAAATAACAACAAATACTTTGTGATTAACATTCTATAATATTACAGTTCAAAAGATACAGCCCTTTATCAAGAATATCGAGCGTCTCCGTGCTTCGGAAGGTACGCAGCAGTTGGTCCTGGATATTTCCGTCACATCTGTCAATTTTTTTTTTTTTTTTTTTTTTTCAATTTATTTTACAAAGAAAAAGTTACATATTTGTTTTCCTACTTAAGCTTTCCTACTGCAAACGTTACAAGGTTTAATCGCAGGAAGCGAGTCGCTTTACAGCGTATCAGGTTTTACAAATATACAAGTTATACAATATAAAAGACCTTAGGGTACACTATAACATAACATGTATGATATGTAAAAGTTTGCGAGTGTGTGTTATATTGAGTGTAAATGGCGGTGTATGTAACTCACTATTCGTTAAGTCAGGTCAGACGCCCTATTAACCAATTTGTATCCACATTGTAGGTAGGTAGGTATGTAATAGACAATTCGGATTCCTGTCTAATTTACCTTCCTCTAGAGAACAGACTAGCATATAAATCCATGTATTGGTTTTCTTTACACATACTGTGAGCGGTCTAGATTTAACATTCTCTTAGGAGATTTTATCGTACCGTCAGCAAAGAAAGTCCAACATCAATATTTTATGTAACCCGCCTACTTGTTCATATATCAAGTTAACTTGTTAAAAAAAAGGTAAAAAATATGGTAGGTACCTATAGGAGGGTCCTTCTTAATACGCCTTCATTTTTTAAAGGGGATGATCAGACCGTCAAACTGAACAACTTTCTCTAAGGCACCAATATCGAAATCGCAAAAAAAAAATTCATTTTGATGGTCTGATCAACCCCAAAATAAGTTACTTCCCGGTGTAATTTAAAAAAATTGTCGTAAACCATAAGACATGTTATATATAGTTGCTTTCTTTGTATACCGTACCTACTATTTCACTAGAATATTCAGTGTAAGGGATTCAAAATCAAATCAGCTATAATATAGCTATATGGTCTATGTTTATCCAATATTGATATGCAATGGCACTGTTGAAGCAATGTTGTTTGTCAAGGACCTTATTGTGTTTTAAGAAGGCTGCTAATCGCTTATTTTGTTGTATTATTAGGTCTTTTTGAATAGAAAACAGTATTTGTAGGCTGGCAACAGGAAACTAGCTGGCAACCAATGAAATATTCGAATTTCAAGTGCAATTTTGTCCATTTAATTAAAAACAATTATTTCAGTTCGTACAGTTGACTATTTCCGTTGGCTCCATAATGATAGTAGATCTGTTTGGTAGTCTAGAGCAGCGGTCGGCAACTGGCGGATCGCGGAAGGCCGAAACCTGGACCGCCTGGCTGGAGGGGCAGATGCCCCGGGCGGCACTTTACTAGGGGCATAATTTGGAAAAAAATCGATGTACATTGATAGAACTGTGTCTATAACCGATTTGTAAAGCGGAGAAAAATCGAGCTCGCTTCGCTCGCTCTAAGATGTAATTCTATAAATTTCTAACCACTGTTAACTAGTGGTGCTAAAAATGTCGAGCTCGCTTCGCTAGCTTTTACTTAGATACACATGCTTTGTACCGAAAGAGCTCTGGCTACAACCGATTCGTATTGGGGAGAAGACGAGTACTTTTGGAAATAATGTTGGTATGGATGAGCCAAGACCTAAACACAACCCGAGTAGTTGTGCTAAAAAATTTCGAGCTCGCTCCGCTCGCTCCATAATTTTTTGTGTAGGTGTTCTAGATATAGAAAAAAGGGGGCACGGGCGGGCGTGGGGAAATCAAGTGTGTGCGTTGGAGCGCGGGGGCCATTGACATTTTTGCCTGGACCTCGATAAATATTTTCAAAAGTATCCGGACCCCACTTAAAACTACTTGCCGATCCCTGGTCTAGAGCACACCTTAAAATATGGTCATACCTTTCTGCGTCGGTGGAGTCGATGGCGCGTATCAGAGAGGTATACTCAATCTTAAGGGTCTGGGTTCGAATCCACACAGACGACCTGCCATGTACTAATGATTTTTTCTAACTTATGTTCTTAATTTGATTATGTTTCGATTGCTTTCAAACGGTGAAGAACATCATCGTGAGGTAACATACATACATACGCTGTAGAAGAAATTCTGATGCACCCTCGTTGAGGACAGGCCTGTGCCTTGCGTGGGACGTATAAAGGCTGATGATAATACTGCTTTTCTCTAACATCCTGTGTATAAGAACTATAAGTATCTCTCTCTCTCTCTCTCTTCCTGGCTTTTAATCCCATATGGTGGTGGGGTCAGCCTTCCGTGTCTTTTCTCTCCACCTTGCCCTATTTCGACGTCGTCTTCGGAGACATTGCACTTGGTCATATCACAACGAACTGTGTTCATCCATCTAGTTTTCGGACGTCCTCTTGGTCTCTGTCCTGGAATCGACAGTTGCAGTGCCATATTTCCTACATATTCGGGTGGCTTTCTTTTCACGTGTCCAAACCACCTAAGCCTATGCTCCTGAAGCTTATCTGCAATGTCACGAACACCCAGGCTACCTCGCACATACTCGTTGCGGATTCTATCGCGCCTCGTGACACCGCACATCCACCTCAGCATCTTCATTTCGGCTGTTTGTACAGTTCGGACATGGCTTTTCGTTGTGGCCCAAGTCTCACTACCGTACATGAGGACTGGTCTTATTATGAAGAACTATAAGTATGCTTATGTGAATTCTTAGCAAATTATCAGAATTGAAATCTTCTTCTTATTGTGTGGACAACAATTCAGAGGTGATTTGGCTAGAATTGAAATTTTTAGAGCTTAGTCAAAAGAGCCCTCAAACGTCCGCTTAAGGACACTTTTGAATCTGTTATTTTCGAAGCGGAACTAGCATTTCATCCTCAAAACCACTATATGTATAAGACACCTTCATTAGTCGTTACCAAACTTACTAATTATAATGTTTCTTTGTTTCAGTCATGGCCGTACTTCTTCATATTTATGATGCTAGAACACATAGTACTAAGATTAGAAGGCAAGAGGGGAATTAGGTTAAACGACGGAATTACTAGCATATCACATGGAATTTTACAGGAATGTGGAAGGTAAATATATAACACTACTAACAATTAATATACTCGCACAAACTTACACATATATACCCAATCACCTCTCTCTTTTAAAGCCCGTAATAATAAACCCAACTCCAAATCTCGCAAGACGTATTAGGCCGCGTTCAGCGTACCCGCACGCGTCACGCACTCAACCCGCGCTCTATCCGCGCTCACCCCGCGTCCTAAAATATGACACGATAATCGGGCCGGTTGCGGGGCGGGTGCGGGGCGGACGCGGGTGCTCCCCTAAAATAAAATACGTTTATCATCGTGTCATAAGAATCGAATTGCTAGCAATGCATTTTAGGACGCGGGGTGAGTGAGGGGTGGGTGCGGGCCGGGTGCGGGTCGTCGTGACTATATAACATTATATCATCGACAGTTATTAAGGTGTATACTTAAATGCGTCACATGCTTTAAAGGGGTGCTACAGCCCATCAAAATGAACCACTTTCATTATGGAGCCAACATCAAAATCGTGAGAAAATAATGTTTGTTCCCTTCCCATAGAACAATTTTATTCGCGATTTAGATTTTGGTTCCATAGTAAAAGTTGTTTAGTTTAATGGTCAGAAGCACCTCTTTTGATACGTAGCTCATAAAAAATTACATCCTGTGTACTTCTTGGTATTTCCTTAGTTCAAGAATGTCATTAATGAAAGCAGGACCTTTTAATTAAATGGGTTTTTCTAAAAGTTTAGTACTTAAGGAAACTGTCGTTCCGTAGAGAAGCCTACGAGGAAAGTCATGAATACAAAATAATCTACCCTGCCAATTCATATCCTTCATCCTTTCTTTTTTGATAAATGTGGGTTTCAAGACAATTTAGAGTCATCCCCGCTCGCTGGACTTCATTGTCTAGTGTTTTGAGGGGTCGCTGCTGTTGATCTTGGTTTACAGGACTTACAGCGGTGCGAATATGTGGTCGTTGTACTCTTATATATTATGTGGTGGTGGGCCTACACCTACTTGTAAAAATACCAAGTAACATTAGGTCTTTTGAACTTGACTTTTTTTATGATAATGAGGATTAGACTACTTGTTCTAATTCCATGTTCAGATCTTCCGAATTTCCAAAGTATTATTATCAGGTATAAAAAAAATCGGAACTTTAAAGTCTAGAGTTATTGATAAAATTCTTTCTTTTTCTTATTTTTAAATTAGTTGTAAGAGAATGAGTGACAGCAGATGTATTATATATATAGTGATTATAGATAGATAGATAGATAGATAGATAGATGTGTGTTGTAGAGTTTCTGGCAGCATCTTCTCTCAACGGAACACCTTCCGACGCGGTGGTAGAGTCAAAAAATGACGTCAAAAAGCTATCTATATGATATTATATTGAATAAAAAATTTTGAATTTTGAATTTTGAATTTTGGTAAAAATTAATATTGGGGGTAAGATATTGAGGCTATAAATCTTTGTAGATGACGCTGCAAGTACAATAAAAATCGGTCAAGTGCGAGTCGGGCTAATCGCGCACCGAGGGTTCCGTACCACACCACCACAGAACACAACATTATTAACTTAGAAAAATAAACTTTTTTTGTCCGGGTCTTTTAGCGCGAGACCAACTCACACATGGCCGGTTTTTAGTATTTGTTGTTATTTTGTTGAGTTTGCTCTATAATCGCACTAAGTTTGACGCTTGTATGTATTACCGTTTTTACTATAGAACGTGAAGAAAAAACTAGTTTCTTACTGAGAACCCCTTAATTTTTAACTTTTTGACATTTTTATTATTTGGTAACAAATCCGCCGTAATAACGCATAATCTGAGAATTTCAACTTTCTAGCTATTATGGTTCAAAAGTTACAGCCCTAAATAGGTAGGTAGTATAGGTATATAGGTAGTAATATATATATAGGTATATAGTAGTATATAGGTATGTAGGGTGTAATAGGTAGGTGTCGCTTTAACCAATACGAATTGTAATTTTAATAATGTAAACAAAAGTCAAGAGGAGTGTGTTTGGTACCAGTAAGACAGACACAACCTGTGTGTTGTGCCCAGAGCTGTACCCAGCACTATCACTCATACCGCATGTATCCAAACCCAATTTATTGAATAAAATTATATTTGTAGGACAGACGGATGGACGGACGGACGGACGGACGGACGGACAACATAGGCTTAGTAATAGGGTCCCGTTTTCACCCTTTGGGTACGGAACCCTAAAAACTAGTACCAATGACTTTCCGAGGCGAGTGGGGGTCTTATTTTCTGCTAAAGTTTTAATTATAAATATATTTTCCTCTTGCAGACTAATATGGCGAGGAGCAGAATCATACTTATACACGTGGATATACTCAAACTTTAGGATAGTGGACCTGCCCTGGGACAACACTTTCACCTGGTATGCGGCAGCTTTAGGAGTCGACTTCTGTTACTACTGGATGCACAGAGCTTGTCATGGTAAGGCATTATTACCTATATATATTGATAAGATGAGATACAGATAAGATCAATATTCTTTCTACATCCTATGAATGTTAATAAGAATAAAATAGAGCGCGCATTCAGCAAAAAAACTACAAAACTTGCAAATACAATATAGGTAGCTGGCGTAGTAGTAAATACATACCTATGCAATTGTAACAAGGTTCAATTTTAGCATAATTTAAGGCATCAGAACGAAATGACGTTATTATGTCGTGATAAGCGTTTCGCTCACAAAGATCATTCAAAAGAAAACCCTTACTTTTTAGGGTTCCGTACCCAAAGGGTGAAAACGGGGCCCTATTACTAAGTCTACGTTGTCCGTCCGTCTGTCTGTCCTACCTATTTAAGGCTGTAACTTTTGAACCGTAAGAGCTAGATACTTGAAATTTTCACAGATTGTTCGTTATTACGGCGGATTTGCTAACAAATAATTAAAATGTCAAAAAGTAAATAATTTAGGAGGGTCCTTATAAAAGGAACTAGTTTTTATCAACGTTTTTTCTTCTCGCTGTATCGTAAAAACGGTAATACATACAAGCGTAAAACTTGGTGTGATTATAGAGCAAACTCTACAGAATAAAAACAAATAATAAAAAGAGGCCAAGTGTGAGTCAGTCTCGAGTTAAAGGCTCTGGAGTAAAAACAATTTTTTTACCCTAATATGTTGTGATGTACGGAACCGCGGCTTCGGTGCGCGAGTAGCCCGACTCGCACTTGCCCGATTTTATGTATTTTTTATGTTGACTATAAAAGTGGTTCTAATTATGGAATAACAAATTATACATATAACCTACACGCGTAGTTTATGAGAAATACAAGATGTACTTAATCAATTTGTCAAGTATCCTTAACTGTTGTCCTTTGATCCAGATATTAAATTTGTAGTGGTACCAAAGGAATTGTTACCTAAATTATTTCTACATGAGGGTCATATAGCAAAGTTATTTCTGTACTTGCCCGTCTACATTCCCCAAAAGTTTATTTCCAACTAACAAGATACTTTGAAACTCCAGTACAATCTTTCACCTTCATTAACCTTTACACAATCTTTCACCCTGATTTCCACCACATAGAGGTAAACGAAAAATGTGTATCCTAATGTCTTCAGCAGGGCTGCCGATTCCGGGGAATTTCCCCGATTTTCGGGGAATGAGGGGTGCGTGCGGGGAGAGCGCGGGGAATGATTCAAATCGGGGAATTTCGGGGAATCGCCTATTTGTAATAAATGTCGAACAAAGGATGTCTAAAGAAGAGGAATTGCTAAAATTAGAACCGAATCAGACTTTCCTTAGTCCGATAGTGTGGGAGAAATATAAATAATAAATAAAACTAATTGTATTCTAAATATTTAAGTAGATATTTGATAAAAATTAGAAGACAAAGAAGTTGATAAGCTAATTTTTGAAACATTTAACTAAATTTTGCATAAAAAAATGCTTTATTTCTTGCATATTACAGTGTCGGGGAATTTTCGGGGAATGCATGATCTTCTTTCTTTTCGTGTGGGCAGAGCCCTGGTGTCAGAGTTTTTTCAGACCGCCTTACGGCCTCTGACGTGGTTTTTATGTAACGACTACTACCACCAGAGATAGTAGCCGGGACCAACGGCTTAACGTGCCATCCGAAGCACGGAATCATTTTTCTTTTCAGACAATCAGGTGATTCAGCCTGCAATGTCCTAACCAACTGGGGAAAAACGCACAAAGTGACATATCACTAAGTGTCCCCCATGGGAATCGAACCCACGACCTCCGTGTCGAGAGCCCAATGCTCTTAACCATTAGACCACGGAGGCAGTTAATGCATGATTGGAAATCGGGGAAATTCGGGGAATTGAGCCTACTTAAGCGGGGAATTGAGCCTACTTAAGCGGGTAATCAAGAAATTTACATTGGCAGCACTGGTCTTCAGCAGCGTACAATACAGGGTGTAAGGAAAACTATTATTAACCTTTAAACCACATACCTACCTTACCCATCAAACTGAACAATTTTAACTATGGGAGCAAAATAGTCAGAACAAAAAAAACAACGGGTTGCACTCCGGGAGTGCCGGCAAAAGTGAAAACTAAGAGGTCTTACGTAACGTGACGTCACGGGTCACGGTCATATCTATGCTTACGAATTTTCGATCAGGATTCAGGTCACGTGACGTCACGGTTCTGACGCGAGTTTAAAATTTTTTACCCATTCCTAAAAGTACACAACGCCGCTAAAGAATTTTCACTTCAAAATAAATTTTCTAGGTACTCCATACTAAACTGCAATACCTACTCGACTCAAACGTAGGGAACAGCTGACTTTTTTTTGTTCTGACGATTTTACTCCCATAGTAAAAATTGTTCAGTGTGATGGGTAGAGTATGACTGTGGTTTAAAGGTTAATGATACTTTTCCTTACACCCTGTATAATATAATACACAGATTTCATAAAGGTGGACTTCCGATGCCAGCGGCCGATGCGACTAACGCGCGCGTCTGACGCGAGGTTCTGTCATATTTGACAGAACCTCACGTCAGACGCGCGCGGCCGACGACAGACCTCACTTCCGAGGTCAGCGACTGACGCGTGCCTATTGTGCAGAGTGTTATCACTTTAGGGTATTTTCCCCGAAATTTAGGGTACGTTTTTATGTTTTGGTGTTTAAACAAAAACATAAAAACACAAACAAAAAAACCAATACATATTTTAATAAAGAATATTTGATTGATTGATAGATTGATAGGTTTAGAGAATATATGAATGCATTTTTTTTTAACAGGATTTTGATAAAATACATTTTTGGGAGTAATTAGACAGGGATGCGTTGCGTCCCCATGGCTTTTTAACCTGTACATGTATCGCTGTCTAGCTAATAATTATGTAGGCAAGAGGGATTTTCCGAAAAAAGAAAAAGTAGTTTCAAGTGGCTCGATAGATGGTGTTATCGCTACGTTGAGCGACCTTGTAGATAATAAAATACAAATAAAATAGTAAATATTAAGAAAATTTTCGGTAAAATCTTCGTAATATTTCTGGCAAACATTCTTGTTTTTCGTGACGTCAGAGCATAGCCGCGCGCGGCCGCGGCCGATGCGATAGACATCGGCCGCGCGCGTCTGACGCGTGCGTCAGTCGCTGGCATCGGAAGCGGCGCCATACGTTTTCATAGTAACTAGTATGGCCGCATCGGCCGTCGGCCGCGAGCCGCGCGCGTCAGACGCGTCGGCCGCTAGCATCGGAAGTCCACCTTTACGATTTACTTCGGTGACACGTTGCGTGTACTTCCTATCATTAAGTTTAGGAAGTACAATATGCCGCGTTGGTTTCAATTGGCTACTTGACAACTAGTCAAATCAGCTACTCTTTATCGGACGTCAAAACATGCGCTTTGTATGAAGATTTGTACTAAATATTGACTTGTGACGTCATCAACATTTTCATTACTTTTTATAGTTTATCTTGTTATTAAAAATAGTATTCAAGCTAAACACTCAATGAAAATGGGAGTTTAGCGTTATTTTCTAACCCTTTTTTTATTGAGTAGATAAAAATAAAATATATTGAATGTAGTCAAATACCCAATTCGAAAGCACTACATGTCATATTGTACCAAAAAGATTTATGCTTAAGTTTATTTTTCTCAGAGGTCCACATCTTATGGGCTCAGCATCAAGTGCATCACACTTCTGAGGACTTCAACATGGGAGTTGGCATCCGACAGTCTGTACTGCAGGGATGGTGCGGATTTGTACGTATATTATGGTCCTTCTTAAGAAGATAGGCGGGTATCGTTTTTTCCATACAACGTATTCCCCTGTTTCCTCCCTGGATAATGAAACTAGAGCAAAAACAATTTTACCATACAATCTATGTTACCTCTGCTATCTTCCTATGTATTACTTTTTAGCATTAATTAATTACTGCAAGAACTATGGACCTTCGTAAATTACAAATTTTACCACCCGTTTTCAAACATCCAGCAAATAAATTTGACAAATATAAACAAAAAAATCTAAACATGCAGACATAGCCAAAGACCTCATATTATTTTTGAAAGAATTATTAAAATCGGTTTTGTTTTGGAGGAGGAAACAGGGGAATACGAAATGCGGATTTAGTCGATTTTATGTGGATACAATCGGTCAGTTGACTCTTTCACACTGTAGTCCGCGGGGTGCATGGGTGGGGCGAATCGGACAAATACGTATACAGTCGGAAAGTGACCTTTTCTTTAAATTTCCATTTTAGCCCACCTACCCTCTTAATAATTATAATATTTTGATGGTAGAATAGACGAAGAAGTAAGCCATAGCGTTTGTGGCAATTTCTTTTAAAGCACCTACCTTGATACTCCGTTAGTAATTTTTATACATTTCCTAGTTCCGTTTAGGAATTGCATACAATGACTAGGAAACACACATTGCCTAGGAAATGTGTGTATTAAAGAACCATTGCCTATATTTTACTTTGCTTATTCCGGATGAATCTTTTTACCATTCCGAAATTCAGAGGTTGTTCAGACCATCAAAATGAACAACTTTTACTACGGGAGCAAAACGGAAAACGTCAAAAAAATAATCCGCTGTTCCATACTAAACTGCAATACTACTACTCTATCAAAATGTATGAGACAGCTGATTTTTTTTACGAATTCAGGTTTGCTTCCATGGTAGAAGTTGTTCAGTTAGATGGTCTGAACCACCGCTAAAAGATTTAGAACGGTAAAAAAAAATCATCCGGTATTTATTCATACTCTAAGATATTACTCTTTTTTTTTTTCATTTGACGGCCCGGTAGCACAGTCGGTAGTGAATCTGCCTGCCGTGCCGAGGGTCGCGGGTTCGAATCCCGTAAGGGGCAAATGTTTGTATGGTGAATATGAATATTTGTACCCGAGTCATGGATGTTTGTATTTATATATGTATTCCATATCGTTGTCTAGTCATCATAATACAAGTCCAGGCTAGATTCTGGTACTTTAAGTGTGAATAGATAATTTGTGTGACATTGTCCAAGATATTTATTTATTTATTTTATTTATTTACTCATTTCCTAAATTAGCTCAGCATTTTATTTGTTTCCTAAGAATAGGTAGGAATTGTATACAATTCCTAGGTTTCATACATTTCCGGTAACATATACCATTATTTACCCTCATTTGGAGAGAGCTAAACGCTTATATCGCTTTGAATGAATGAAATAAATACGCATAAAGATAAGGTAGTAAATAATTTACTACCTACATAACAGACGCTACAACGACAAGACAAGACAAGGTGACAAGTTACTGTAATAGTTACCTAAGTAAACCATATAAATATTTAAGTGATAATACCCATTATTATGTATCGTAAGACACCATACTAACGAGGAAATGTATTTAGTCGTACTTCCTCCACCGCGTGCCTGTGAATTAATTAACATGATAGGCTGAATATTATACAATTTCCTTTCAATCACGGAACCGAGATAGGTAGGAAGGAAGTTCTCAGTATTATTATTGTCCATAAATACATTACTTATTCATGTACAATCTCATATTGTACATTACAATACTGCCACTATCGTGAAATAAAAGCTGGGTACTTCTTGCCGTACCTTTTCTCTAAGCGATTTGGCGTATTTTTTTTCCCTCATAACTTCGGTCTGGATAAATTCTAAGAGGTCAAAATTCTGCATAAATTTTTGTAGCAAAGCTTGTGATAAGATTAAGAGGGCTATCGCAGTCCAGTGGCGCACTCATCACATTATAAAAGATTTCTCAATAAAGAAATCCTAAATTAAAAAAGTGCTCAACAGATAAACTACAAAAGCCTTCAAGCTATTTTCATAGAATACTTTTATAGGTTACAAATTTTGAAAAAAGAAAAAAACGGCTGCTTTTGTTTTTATTCGAAATTGTCTAGAAGTGGAATGTTTAGAACCTATAAAAGTATTGTATAACAATGGCTTGAAGGCTTTTGTAGTTTATCTGTTGAGCACTTTTTTAATTTAGGCTTTCTTTATTGAGAAATCTTTTTTAATGTGATGAGGGCGCCACTGGACTGCGATAGCCCTCTTAAAGTAAAGCTTTAAAGCAAAGATTCTAAGATTTTTCATGAGAGATGGTCATGAGTTTGTGGTGAACTTATATTTCATCCCCATATCTAATAAAATTATCCATGTTAGTGCCAGCCTGATAATTTTCCCGCCATCTACACAGCAGCACAAAAATCATAAACAGCAGAAATAAGCTGCTGTTTATGATTTTTTTTCAGACTTTACATGAATATATTTGTTTTTAAATAAAATTGGGAACAGCAATTTTTCTAAATAATTTAATAAAAAATAGGTTGAACTAAGCTTCAATGAATAATTTGTAAATAAGGCTCGCATTTTCTTAAGCTTTCAATTGAAACCCCACACGACATGGAAGAAATTTTTTTTTTTTTTGTTTACCGTTTCAATTTCAACCTCTCGAAACTGACCCCTAATATAAACCACTAGTTTTTAATTATTAAGAAAATGTTAAGGGTGTATTCAGACAATGAAAACAACTTTTCCAAAGGAACATGAGTCGAAAAACATTTTTTTTTGTTAGAAAATCGATCGGTTGATCCGCAATTTTGTATGGAAGGTCCAAAAAACCTTGTCATGTCATCTTTGTCATGTTCTATAGGGAAAGTTTCATGGTCTGAATACATCATCAAATTTTTTTTTGTGATTAGAAACTAGTTTGTGTTGTATAAAAACAACTAATCGTATGATAAAAATGCCTTTGACGGACGGATGGACATACACCGAGATGATTCCATAAGTGTTTCGTTTTGTCAATGTGACGGAATGCTAAAAACATACTTATATCTAAAATGATTTATACTTATAACATTATGGTTAAGTATAATAATCCGGTACGGAATGCTAATTATTTAGGTTCGACTTGTACTCGATTTATTTTTTTATTTTTCAGATCTTCTACTTGCCACTGGCGCTGGCCATCCCTCCGTCCCAGTTCGTGATGCACCACCAGTTCAGTTACTTGTACATGTTCTGGATCCACACGGAGTCCATCAAGACCCTCGGACCTCTGGAGTACATCCTCAACACTCCTAGTCATCATAGGGTACATCATGGTATGTATTTACAAAACAATAAATGCGAGTCGGACTCGGATTTATTATCGTGTCATAAGACTCAAATTGCAAGCAATGCATTTTAGGACGCGGGATGAGCGTGCGGCGGGTACGGATAGCGTAAATATAAATAATGTGGACAGTGGACACAAAAATTGAACGAAGTTTTCCTTCACTGGAAACCCAGTAGCGTTTCAAAACGTAATACGTTCCTAATCCTGTGAGTGCGAGATGACCTGGGCCATCGCATCAGCATCGCCTCCTGCACGGAAGGCGAGCTTATTAGGTTTAAAGAATATTATTCTCATTAAAAAAATACAGTTACTTACAATGAGAATAGTTTTTAGATTATAAGAAAATCGATCCATATAAAATCGTTCTAAACTACTGAACCTTACACTTACACCCTATCTTACACCATAGTTAAGTTATGTTGTAGACAACGACGGACAAACAAACCCTTATTCGTGTAAGTTACTATTTATTATAGCATTTGTTCGAATAATTTTTCATTATAAATATTTTTGTTGACAGGTAGCAACAAATATTGCCTAGATGTGAACTACGGCGGTGTGCTCATCATCTGGGACCGTATCTTTGGCACCTTCAGACCGGAGACTGATAAAATTGAAATCGTCTATGGTCTTATTTACAACCAGCCGTCGTTCAACCCCGTTTATTTACAAGTAAGTTGCTTCTTGGATACAATGAATTCCTTTTGAAGAGTTCAACGAGAGAGTGACGTTGTAGGAAAACCAAGGTGAAAAAAACGAATCGAAAAAAAAATCCCGTCAACGAAACTCTAAAACTGATAATTTGTTGATTTTTTTACAATTCACAAGCAAAAAGTTTTCGATGGAATAGCAGATTTTTTTACGCGATTTCATTGTCGGTCTAATAGTGAAAGTTGTTCAGTTTGATAATCTGAAGCACCCCCTTAAGGGAATATAATTCGGAGCGCGCTCCTTACAAACGAAGTCTGGTTATATTTTCAATACTAATCAATTAAATTTCAGAAACAATTTAGAAACTAATCTCTATGTTTGTATGAAATTAGATTTTCGTTAAAATGTATAGTTTTAAAGTTACAGTGCCTCAAAGATTTCAATACAAATCTTAAATTAATCCTAGCAGTAAAACTGTATATTTTAACGAAAATCTGACTTCATACAAACGAAGAGATTATTATCTAGATCAGGGGTGGCCAACTTGATTAGACATAAGATCTACTGTTTACTAACGACACCCTGTGCGATCTACCACTTACATACTTCTTGAAATCTTAAATGAAACGGCATTAGTATGTACAATCATGTAGTATTTTTTATTAACCAGTCTTAGGAGTTCCTTTTCATATCACATGTGAGATTGTTAATAGACGCGATCTACTGATCGATCGCGATCGACCGGTTGGCCACCCCTGATCTAGATTGTTTCTGTCAAATTTAATTAACTTTAATTGGATAGTATTGAAAATATCACCAGATCTCCATAACCATGACATACAAAAGTATGCAGCGCGCATTTGCGCTCTCAGAATAATCTTCTCTTAAGTTTGCAACGCCTTGATGTTTTCACCGTTAGGTATAGTATGCACGGCTAAAGATATTATTTTGAAGTGAAGTTAACTACCTACCATATTCCCAATTTTTCTATCCACAGTCATTCTACACGGGCTATGTTGTAACGAAATATCGCCAGTTCGAGTCCTGGAGTGACAAGCTGAAGGCCATCTTCTGGGGTCCGAGCTGGGAGCCTGGCACTCCGAGACTTGGTGATGAAGATTTGAAACTTGATGTACGTAGCTTTAGTATAATACAATGAGCGTTTTAAATTTACTTCCTAAAAAAATCTACAGATTGCATGTTCATGTCTCCATAGAGTGTCAAGACTGTGCCTGCCTTTCAAACATTTTAGATTTTTAAACATGTTACAGCCATGTTGTGCTATTTATAATTAAATTAAAGAAATTGGTGGCGAAATTGGATAACGCACTTCCCCGGTTTGGAAGAGTGCGGGTTCGAATGTTCGAATCCCGCCCGAGACTGAATTTTTCAATCTTTAATTTGCTTGTCTTGCCTGCCTTTTTTCTTAAGTCCAAGATATCGAGTCCATACAGCCATGTCAAACGTATTTCTTTAGAATATTAAACAGCGATATTTTTTTTTCAAAAAATTGCCATAGCACTTTTATATATTTACAACTCATTTAAAAAATGGAAACTGTTTTTTTTTAATGAGACGTAAATAATAAGCAAGTCTTAGTGAAACATTTTGAAATTCAGAAAACTGTTTTGAACTTTTATAAAAGCTTATCGTCGTAATACGCACTTATATGTATTTCCCTAGTTATTCTGAATATACTTAGCAGATTCAAAATATCCACCTTTCACTAGTAGTGCCCAACATGTATTCTTGACAGGTTACATAAAATTAAAACGCCACTAAAATTTTCAATTTCACCCATTAGAAATGTATTTTCAAATTTGATGTCGCATACGTTAATGATACGATAATATTATATTTTCCGCAGAATACAAATTACGATAACTTCATCATTATCAGCTGAGATAATTAAATTTCATTCCCTCATGTTATTCGGAATATTGTCACAATACATTATCATTCCCCGGACTTGTTTCAAAAGGAAATTCAATAAGATGATGTAAATACATACACGACGTGTTTTTGACGAAGGACTATACAAAACAATTCCATTCAGCTTACAATTAACAAGGAATCGAGCAAAAAAGTTGTATTTATTTGTCAGATGGCGATCAAAGAAAATGATGTAGGTACACGATTTAAAAGAGGGTCAGGGATATTCTAAATATAACATAGTATTCGGAAAATCCACGTTTCATTACCATTGCCCTCTGTCCAATATGATAATTATACTTTGTCGATCACCCCTAATGGGATCATCAATTTATATGTGGGCGCCCAAGGGTCTAGTTGTCAGGTTTTGAGTTGAGATTAGATTCGGCATGTAGATCAGTCACATGATCATATGGAATAATTAAAAAGGTGGGTTAAAATGCCGACAACTGCACTGGTAGCATGCACACCCGCGATAGCCGTGATACGGCTTTATCACGTCTTTTATCTCGTTCTTTTGCGCGCGAACGAACGAGATAAAAGACGTGATAAAGCCGTATCACGGCTATCGCGGGTGTGCATGCTACCAGTGCTAGAGTGCGTTTCTCTAAGCGTCACTTCGCTGTCAAAAAGTTCGATGAGCTCACAAAGAACTTTGGCGAATTTGGACACAGCCATTTTTACGAAAACTAAAAGCCCTTCAGGACGGCAGTCATAATTATTATAAACAGAAAAAATTAAGGCATTTTTAAAAAAAAAAAACTTCCTCATCTCTAGAACTCCGGGTTCAAAAGTAGAAATTACTAGTAAAATAGACAAATCATCCAAAAAGCAGTAGCAAAACGCAACTATGACAGCTATTTTCATCTAATATTATCACTGAGGTAGTTTTTGGACGTTACGGAACGTATTTGGCTTTATTGAACTGATAGTGCGTGTGATTTCGTTTGATTCCATTATCATAATATTGTACGGTTATCGTGAATTTTCATTAAAACAAACACAATGATTGCGTAGAAGATTGAGTGGGCTACCTAATAAGAAAGATTATGAGTTTCACACACTTGATACATAAGGTATCAAAAGGAGAAATACCTTTCCCCCAACTTCTACAGATTACAACCAATTTCCTTTTTGTTTCACTCTACACGTATTACTAAGTTTCATTCATGTATGGGACCTTTATGTCTGGGTCTCAAATTGTAATGGCTTTCCGCCATACTTCTTTAAAATCCATCAATTCGTCGATGTTTTTATATCAGTTTGAGAGAGCTTAACCGCGAATACCGAATTGACAGCTCGCCGATGTTTCAACGACGAAGTTCTGGTTGTGACGATGTTTGCACATTGCTGGACCCTTCTTGCGTGGACGCCTACATAATTATGTTTAGTACCGACCGCTGACATTTGAGTTTGGTTTATTAAGTCCCAAGAGCTGAACGTAATATGCGGCAACGTAACCAAGCCAATTGGAAACTAATTTAATCTCAGGCGTTGGACAGTACCAGTGAACACCATTGTATTTCAGGCGAACTGAATCCGTTCAACCGAACATAATTCATTGTGACTATAGTACAGAATACAGATTAGAGATTTAGAGAAAACATAGACTTAGGTACTAAATTCAAGTTATCGAACGCAACGATTCGGATGACTGTTGAAAGGAGAAATTTTAAATACATACGAATTTCAAAATACACGCGGGTGAAATCGCGGGTAAAAGCTGGTTTACTCATTATGGTTGTACCATAGTGTAAATGCATTGAGACGCATTCATGATACAGACAATTTGGCACACCAAACTATTGTAATTATAATTGTGGTATAATATTGTCTACTATACAACGTGTTAATGAATTAACGCGAAACTAGAAAGTAGTTTGATTAGAATCGAGAGCAGAATCGAATTATCATGGTTTCAACATAGGTAATTTTTTTCAAAATATTAAATATTTTCTTTGTAAAATTTAGAATTTACTGAACCCGATTTCAACCCACTGCACGGGGAGACTCACCCTACTAACTACCAAACCAAGATTATTAAAATGTATCCATGAGTACGTTAGCGCTTTCATTCATTGCTGAAATGATAACAAATAATTTTTGACTCAAAACTTAAAATGCGAATAACTTAATTTTATGTATAAAAATAATGAAATTATTGTTTCAATCTAATTATTTTGTTAAATCAATTGGGGTTTATGAGGTTTTACGCTTATTCATTAACACGTTGTTATAGGCTTGTAAACCACACGGCGTAATGAAATACATTGCCGTAAGAAGCATTCCATTACCACAATCTCTTCATCCAAAGAAAGAAATCTTCATTCATCTTCAGTCTAAAGGAAATGACAACTGTATCAAAAGTATTAAAAGTAAGATAAAACATTTTGCAAGAAGCGCGACGGATCAGTTTATTTCACAAGACTTTTGTATAAGTGTTATAGGACTGAAGATCTCGTTTTACGACTGGCTGATAACAGCGTAGATTATTTACCCTGTAGACTTTTAATGGGAATATTTTTGCATACATTATACAAATTCTCGCACGTCCGTATTCCGGGATGTGCACTGTTGTTGATGTGAAACGTGAAGCCTGAGGCCATTTAGGGTTTCAAGATGAACGGAAATTCCATGTCAAACGGTTATAGTTTCAAGATTTCAAATGGTATATGATATTACAATATGTCAAATGGTATATATGATATTATATCCTTTCACACACAAAAACATTACCTTTATCTAAGTAATCTGTACTGCCGATTTTTCTCGAGTTTTATTAGAAATCTGTAGAAAGATTGTCTGTGTTGTTTCTTCATTGTCTCGGAGATTAAAACACCTTTCGTTATACAGGTGCGATGAACAGAAAATCATTAGATAACTTTATAGTACTCCAGATCGTGTTCACTTAATTTACACATTCAGTAACTGGTATAGGCGTCGGTATTACGTACTACCTACCATTGCTGATTGGCTAATCTTTTCACTACAGCACATATGAGTAATTGTCATGCGGTACCTATAGATCATGCTGACACGATAGAAGAATTAACTGGTATTATTTAATAATTAATATTAATTAATTCACTAACAGTCAGCATTGTTCGTAACAAGCAACATCCTACAGGCTATAACGGATGAAACCGGGTAAAAATAACGAAATTTTGGATTGATTTTACAAAATGTCTACCACGTTATTATTTATGAATAACTAACTTATCTATGGAATACGGATAGTATAAAAAAATAAAACAGATAGGATCGCGTCGATGGCGCGTTGCGGAGTGATATAGAAACTTAATCTTGAGGTTCAGGTTCGAATTCGGACGGATGACATGCCATGTAGCTCATCTTAAACGGTGAAGGAAAACAACGTGAGGAAACCTGCATACGCTGAAGAAGAAATTTCGATGCGTATGTGAAGTCTACTAATCAGCATCGGGCACGCGTGGTGGAGTAACGCCCATACACCTCACCTCACCTCCCTGTGGGTACACCTGCGCCCTGTAGTGGGACGTATATAAGCTGCGATGATGATGATGACAGATAGGTACTACATAAATTACATAATACACCTACGATTTATAATTATTAACCATGAAACATTCCCTTCTTTTGTATATAACCATTATAAATATTAATCCGGAATGCAAATCTGTTAATATAATGGGCATGCTCTGATTTACTACATTTAATTATCTTTTGCGAACAGTATTTTGTCGACAGGATTTTGGGAAATGAAATAGCCCTGTGTTATCGTTTCAAATATGATATTATTATATTGAAAATTGCAATATCTTCTTCTTCTTAATATAATATACAGGCCCTGTACCCGGACTGTCCTTCTGTATTAATATTACCTACTTCTGTTTGTGTACGAATGTAAAAGACTAATAAACGATTTTTAATTTAATTTAATTTAACTTTCAATGTTCGATATATCGCCACTGTTTCGGTCCGCACTTCATTATAATAGAGTTGACATTAGAACGAAAACGTTCACGCAATTGCGAAGTTCGAATGTGCGGGTAGAGGCCCAGGGCGTAAACGCAATTCCAATTATTTCTGTCTGAAACGTTTTGTCACCGTTGACTTCAAAGGGATTTTTTCTTGAATATCAGATTTTTATCTGTCGTGACTTTTCAGGCTCTCTCGTATCTCCCAAGAGTTTCCACTTGAGAGTTACGATTTTCATGAATATTCGATCGTAAATCCTAGTCGAATGAACGCAAAACCTGCAAACCGTTGGTACATAATAAATAATTGAATAGGACATTTTGTAATGAGTAAATAATTCTCATCATAGTAAACTCACTTTTCACCGTTTATATGTATAATACAGACTGTTAAATTAAATGCGTTACATAGGTATCGAACATGGTTCTTCAAACCATCAAACTGAACAACTTTTACTATGGAACCGATATCGAAATCGTGAAAAAATATTTGTTGTTATTGAGGTTTTTATCGAACACTCGATTTTTGTTTAGCCATCCTACGCGGTTCAATCATAAGCTCAGAATATTGAAACGAAAATGTATTATAATATCTTTTTGAGGCTGACTATACTTGTAGCGGTCCAAATCATTGATTTCATTTTAATTTAATTAAACCTTGAGTAGTATTTTGGCCCTTTTTGATTTCCAAACTTTCATTAATTTAAATTAATTACAAAGGGCAATTATTAGTTAAACCGGGAACAATTTGAATCGTGTTCATTGGATATAGCCCGATCCTCTACCTAAATATCCCATAGGTTATGAAGTTGTAACACCAGTTCCATTTTAAAGCAATTCATTCATAATTATTATTTTGATAGTCGTCAACTCATTATGTTTGTCCGTTAGAATATGGATTGATGACAGATCACAAAAACTAAAGGATTGATGTTAAAATAACACTAAAAATTACGATTATAAAATCAATATAAAACGAAACACAGGTAGCAATTTTCGTTGCCTTTACTAATCTACAAAATAATTGAATTTTGTTTGAAACATCCAAATTCAATATCCAATTAACCTCGCCTTTCAAAAAGTTTTAGCTACATTTAGGTATCCCTTTTTTGTACCTCAATTGAGAGTCTGCTATAAAGTTTTTAGCAAGCGCTTTTAGCTAAAATTATTTTTATTTTTAAGTCGTCGTTATTTCGGAATACAGATGGAAGTAATTAACTTAAATTTTCCATATTTTCGCAGATCGAGCAGAGAGAGAAGTACGACGTACACCTGCCGGCGTGGTGCAACTTCTACTTGGTTCTTCACTATGCTGTGGTGATGTATGGCTTCTTCGAGCTATCAGCTAAATACTTGGTAAGTTTATGGCTTTTGCCCGCATTTCGTTTTCAAAGTGATTACCTTACTTTTTTGTAGCTACAGGCTACCTGCCTTTAATTATAGGCGATTCTTTATGGTGTTCACCTAAATGCATTATAATTTTTTAAAGGGGGTGCATCAGATAATTAATTTGTGCAACTGCGTAACGATCCGGTTGGTTTAATGGTTGCCATGCCGTACCTACTGCCAAACCAGAGGACTTGGGTTCGAATCCCGACTCTGTCATGTATGTTGCATGTTCGTATCGTTGTTATATGGTTTCCAGAATAAAAAGCCTTGTAGCTTAAGTTTACGATTATTAAAATGAACGTGCAATGTAAGCGTTATTCATTATTTCCATACTACTACTAACTTGAACGAAAAAAATTTGACTACTACCTACTATACTACTAACGCTACTACAAAACACCTTAAGGCCTAATAAAGTTATCTATACAACGTGTTAATAAATTAGCGCAAAACCTCATACACCCCAACTGATTTATAACAAAATAATTAAATTGAAACAATAATTTCATTATTTTGATGATTAAAATTTAAAGTTATTCGCATTTTAAGTTTTGAGGCAAAAATGATTTTTATCATTTCAGCAATGAATGAAAGCGCTAACGTTACTCATAGATACATTTTAATAATCTTGTTTTGGTAGTAAGTAGGGTGAGTGTGCCCGTGCGGTGGGTTAACATCGGTTTCAGTAAATTTTAAATTTTAAAAACAAATTATTTAATATTTTGAAAAAATTACCTACATTGAAACTATGATAATTCGATTCTGCTCTCGATTCTAAACAAACTACTTTCTAGTTTTGCGTTAATTCATTAACACGTTGTATAGAGATTCAAGAAAATTAACTAGAACGGAAGATAAACTTTTAAGTGCGACACGGGCAAAGCCGTCGGTGAGGCATTAAGATTTGGGATTAAGATTAATTTTAAGCTTCCTCTGGTTACGATATGGTATGGTAATCTATTTTTAATGATTATGTAGGAAGTTGTACCCTTAGTCCTAATCTAAGGTTAATATGATAAATGCTGATTTTCTTGTGAAGTAAGCAAAGACATTTCATAAAAACTCAATAGATGCAAGTATATTAATTTTACGCGTATTGGACTTAAATCCACTTAAAAAACACTTTCGTTGAGGATATACTTTGGTTGAGGGTAGGCCTGTGCCTTGCAGTGGGACGTATATAGGCTGATTATGAAGATGATATTCATTAGTTTAGATTTTTAGAGCCTCCAAGGCTTAGATCATCTGCAAAACACGTAAAACCCTATGATGACGAAGCAAGGTGTGAATCTAATAACAAAACATAAACTAAAAGACAGCTGATTTGGTTAAATTATAAATTGAGTGAAGCTTTGTTACAAAAATATTCAAGTAAGGAAACACCACATGGCACAAATGAAGAAAAAACTAATCAATCCAAGATAACCTATTGATTTATTTAGTTAGGTATTTAGTTGGTAAAAGTACACACATAAATAAATAGGCTTCTTCTTATTATCGTGCGGGCGGAGCCCTGGTGTCAGAGTTTTTTTCAGACCGCTTTACGGCCTCTGACGTGGTTTTTATGTAACGACTACTACCAGAGATAGTAGCCGGGACCAACGGCTTAACGTGCCATCCGAAGCACGGATCATTTTTCTTTTCAGACAATCAGGTGATTCAGCCTGAAATGTCCTAACCAACTGGGGAAAAACGCACAAAGTGAAATATCACTGGGTGTCCCCCGTGGGAATCGAACCCACGACCTCCGTGTCGAGTGCCCAATGCTCTTAACCATTAGACCACGGAGGCAGTTATAGATAAATAGGCTAAGACGCCGAGACATGGATCCCTGTTTTGGGAAGTCCTGGCGTATTGAGTATTTCTTCTGTGGTATTGATCTTGCTTTCTCTGAGTTCATCTTGTCAGACACACACAATCACAAACAATAAAGTTAAACAAATGTTAAGTTAATACTTTGTATCATTATTTGCCTTTTACTTATTAATCGTAAGTACGAACATGAACTAGGCAAGGTCGATGACGACCTTTTTACGCCGATTGAGATAAATTGCTACAATTCATCTTGGCCCCAACAGCCTCCAGGGATTGCAATAATAAATGTGCTAAGTTGGGCTTCCAAAACGATTTTGTTTTCTTTTTTATAATAACAAATTGTCGCGGTAAAACTTTGTTAAATGTTTACAAAAGTAAAGTAGGTACCTACATATCAACCAAATTTTAAAAACGCTCGATTTGTTTGCTCGTCTTATCTTTATCTCATTCAAATAATAATTAATATAAAACTATTTTGTGAAAGTTATGCGCCTTTAACTTTTTTATGTGATCTATCTTCATTAGATAAGACCACCACTGTAAGTCCTGTCCATCAAAATCAACATCCACGGCCATTCACAATACTTTTAGACTAGGGGGTTACTCTAGTTTGCATTGGAACCCGCAATTAATTAAACCAATCTGCTTCGTAGCAGAAGCCAAAAGTAATAAAAAAAAAAACTTTTTATCCCTCCGGGCGGAAAGCGTCAACTTTCGTCCCGCTGCGCTAAACGAAGTTGCCGCTTTCCGCCTCTATTAAGGAGAAAAATAGTATACTAACCTCGGGCAGTACATAACAAAGCCTCAAATTACATGAGATCTGAGACCTTTATTACTTTCCTGCCCTCTGTGTTCAATCTACTATCAATTACCACTCGATAATATGCCATTCCACCCTGAGATCCTAAAAATGTTTAAATCCTCGCTACCATTGTATAATTAACTGCACTCTTATACTATAACGAAGTTAATAGTTGTAGCAAGGTATCTGATTACTCATAAAGGAAATTCTTCAATGAGTTTGTATCTATCTACTTATTTAAACCTAAATAGCTCTCTTCTCTTACGACCACCCAGATTTTTCTGAAAACGACTTGAAAAGCGCTGATACAACGGTATGCCCTGTTTTTTCTTTCTTTCACAAATCGGTTCCACAACTCACTAAGAAATATCACGTTTTAGTAGCAAGTAGATCGAGATGCGGCGGATTTTTGTTTTTTTTTTATGATTTAGTCCGTAGGTGGTCCTTAGTGATATTTTGAGCAGATAACCCGTTCTTGTCGCAAGAGAGCGAATAATTATGTACTTTGTAATCTATTAGCTTCACAATTTACAGGGTCATTGTAAAGCTAGACATTAGGAATGCGTTTAATTGCGTGGAGAGGGACGTTGTGTTGGCTAAGGCAAAGGAGAAAATTCCTTCTTTGTACCCGTTCCTACACCAATGCTATAGTGCTCCTAGCGAGCTTTTTTACGGTGAATCGGCCATCTCCTCTGAAGTTGGGGCGCAGCAGGGAGACCCTCTGGGACCATTATTGTTCAGTCTTGCCATACATGACATAATTACGACCTTGGAGGCACCCTTGAATTTGTGGTATCTGGATGACGGTACCCTTGGGGGCCCTGCAGCTTCCGTAGCGCGCGACTTGAATGCCTTGTTACCCAAGCTCAAAGAGGTGGGCTTGGAGGTCAATACTAGGAAATGTGAGATGTTTGTTTCCAGCGGAACACCTACGGAAGCGCTGCGGGAGTATGAAGTGCTGGTACCGGGGATAAGGGTTGTGGATAGGAGTGGTTTTGAGCTTCTGGGGGCTCCAATATTTTTGGAGGGTGTCGAGTGCCGTCTAGAGTCCAAAAGAGAATCCTTAATGTCACTGCACGATAGACTTAAGTCTTTGTCCCCTCATGTAGCACTTGTTCTGCTTCGCAGTTGTTTCTCCATGCCTCGCTAGACGTATAGTCATAGTCATAGTCATAGTCATAATAGTTTATTGCTTCATGTGGTTACAAAAGGTGGACACATAAAAATAGAGCGCACATGAACCCTGTAAGGGCACTGCAAACTAAATGTAGTTACAACTTTTTCATTATTAACTTAACTTATTACAATATTTATCTTATTCATTATTGACATATTTAGTTTACTATTACATGTAATATATTATATATTTATCTAAACTAACTACGCAGCAACTGTGCGCAGTCGAAAAACTCCTGCAGGGAATAAAAGCATCTCTTTATAAGGAATTCCTTTAGTTTTTGATGGAAACCTGATTGTTTTTCAATATTTCTTATGTTTGAAGGTAATTTATTATAGATTTTTATTGACATATGGTATGTGCCTGAACTAACAAAATGCATTTTTGTAAATGGGATCGCTAATCCATCTCTTTGTCGAAGGTTACGGGAACAAAGATCTTTTGCTTGGGTGTACAGGTTTGGATGTTTTTTAACATAATTACAAATCTCTAGGGTGTACAGAGAAGTCTAGAGTCTATATCGTTAGAACTACACCTACTTGGCTATTTCCGCGGTGTGTTATATCGCTGGACAGTTTGCTGAAGGAGACACTGATGAGTATATTAAATGTGAGCCTGGATGAGAAGCAATGGTGTCAGGCGTCGCTACCCGTTCGGCATGGTGGTTTGGGCGTGCGCCGCGTTGAGGGTACTGGGTTGGCTGCTTTTTTAGCGTCGGTGCACGGTGTTGCGGATCTTGTCACTCGGATTTTGCCAGGTGATGGTGACGGGTTCGTGATGCCGTTCGTGAGTGATGCTTTGTCAGCCTGGGGTATTTTGTGCCCTAACGAGGTTTTGCCCGAGGAGAAGTCATCTCAGAGGTGCTGGGATGATGTCGTTTCGAGGGTTTCACTGAACCTTTTGATGGATGGAGCCGTGGGGAGGGATTTGGCTCGCTTGCTGGCGGTGTCGAGGCCGGAGGCGGGGGCGTGGCTCCATGCACTGCCATCACCACAGTTGGGGACCCTGCTTGATGACTGCTCCCTGAGGATAGCAGCAGCTTTAAGGCTGGGATGTGCCATCTGCGAGCCGCACCGGTGCGTTTGTGGATCTGCTGTGGAGGCAAATGGGCATCACGGGCTAAGCTGTCTGACGTCAGCTGGTAGGATTCCGAGACACAGCGTGTTGAACGATATCATTCGCAGGGCATTGGTGTCTGCGGGAGTACCGTGTGTCAAGGAACCAACTGGTTTATCTCGATCGGACGGCAAGCGTCCCGATGGCCTCACGTTGATTCCCTGGGAGAAGGGCCGTTGCTTGGTCTGGGATGCGACGTGCTGCTGTACCTTTGCGGCTTCCCATCTGTCTGGGTCCGCGAGGTGTGCGGGATCTGCTGCGGAGTCGTCGGCCAAGTTAAAACATACAAGGTATGCTGACCTGGAGTCCGCGTATCTGTTTGTTCCGGTAGCGGTGGAGACGGCGGGTACGTGGGGGACGGAGGCAAAGAAATTTATTAACGAGATTGGCCGACGGCTACGACAGAAAGGTCTGGACTGCCGGTCTGGGTCGTATCTCGTCCAAAGGATATCACTGGCTATCCAGAGAGGTAATGCAGCCAGCATCATGGGTACCTTTGGGCGGGATATGGTGCGGGGCGGTTTATTTGATTAGATTAAGTTGTTTGACGACGCATGTGCGGATTTATTTATTGTATTGACGATGCTTGTTGCAGAATGTTCCCGTATTTGTGGGTCGGACGACGCTACTTCTGGCAGAAAAATTTAGATTTTTACTGTAGCATGCATGACGAAACGTGTTGTGGATTGTTTCCTATGTACCAATTTGCGCAATAAAAAAAAAAAAAAAAAAAAGGGTGTTAGGGTAAACAGTTGCATTACTTTAAGGGGTGATGGTAACAATGATACTAAACAACTTTCCGAAAGAAACCTATGGGAAATGCGTAAAAAAATTTTGGACTTCCCATACTTAAATGCAATCAGCCGATCGAAATTTTGTATGAAAAGTCGAAATGTTGTTTTTGCGAATTTCCTATGGGTTTCTTGGGGAAAGTTGTTTAGTAACATGGGAACAATCACCCCTTAAAGTAATGCAACTGTTTACCCTAACATCCTGTATAAAATAGAAAACGAAGAATCGTACCAAATAATACCTACAGGCCTCCAGAAAAATGAGTGTAGGTTTTACCACCATTATAAAGTATGCTCTAAAATTAATGAGCGACCTGGTACGGAACGAAAATTTTTACAGCCACGCTTTCTCTATAGACGAGGTTTAAAAAAAAATTAAAATTTTTGGTGTTTAATGAAAAATGTTTTAGTAATTTTCTAAAATCCTCTCCCAGAACACGAGTTTACAAGAATTATCAATTTTCATACATTGAGTACGATTTCTAACAATGAGGCGAGGATTTTTTCGAGTTTAATTTTAGCCCACACGATAAGAAGCGGTAGATAGATAGATCACTATGTTCTACTCCAACATGATTTGAGGGTGTGAGGTTCAAGAATAGCTCTTTCCGTACCTACCCACTATATTTTCTATATTTTCTTTATGCTTATATATCCATATAGATCATACTCCACACCTTCATTACACTCTCACTCGCTACTCTTACACTAACACACTCACTATACCATACCCTCACTACATAGGCACAATTCCACACTCACCAACACTTTTCATTAGACACATTCTGCATGTTTTATTTATCTTCTTTTTGTTTGCTCTCATTTGCTCAAAATTGTTTTGACTAATTGGGTGGGCACTGGCTTCCTCCACCTCAGGCAGTTTGTTCTTCAGGCTAGCCTAGATAGGTTTGCCAGGGCTACATAAAAATTATATGTTCATTTTATTTTGATGCAATAAAAGATTTTTATTTTTATTTATTTAATAAATAAAATAGATGACTTTTCTTTCATCAGAACTTAGAGTATTCCTCGCATCAGAACAATATACATATATGTATAACAAACAGTGACCGTAGTACGCAGTAATTGCTCATTTTCTAGAAGGGTTTTTTTTATTATTCGACACTCACGGACCTAAAAAAAAGACGGACGTAATGTCACATTAAAAAGAGGTGAAGCAGCAAGGTGCTACAAATTTGGTTTGTTCTACAAAGCACCTACACTCACACAGACGCACCAGTTCTAGGCGCAGGTGCGACAACCCGCCGCCATTTTGTCCCGCGCAACAGGGCGACAGCACGCACACTTATATAAATGGGTGCTTCACATTTGATTAGACGAGATTCCGTCCGTCTTTTTTTCAGGTCCGTGTCGACACTATCGAAACTAACAAGCAGGACCGAGTCTTGTTACCTTAAATACTTTATGGTATTATACTAAAACTAGAATCTTATAAGATACGAGCTTTTACCCGCGACTTCGTCCGCATAAATTATATACCAGATTTATATTTAAAGCTATCAAAGAAAAAAAGTTTCATCAAAATCAGTTCAGTAGTTTTTGCGTGATACTCGAACAAACAAACACCCAAACAAACAAACAAACAAACAGACAGGCAAAAAATCCAAAAATTGGTGATTTGGAATCAGGGATATCTAAAAATCATATCGTAATCTTTTTTTGTAAATATCTTCAATGTACAGACACGCTTCTGTTACAGTTTTATAATAGTTTAGATACTTACTTACATTGAAAATTTTCATCAAAATAAATTAAAAAAAAAAACTTTTTTTACAAATAATGAATAGTGAGGTGATAAAAAAAATTCTAGCTGAGAGAGACTCACACTTGGCCGGTTTTATTCCAATGGTGAGCAGATGTAGAAATAACAAGAATTACTTCATTTCTCTGTACAATGAAAGCAATTTCGAATTAAAATAATGGTCTGCTTGTCTGAATGCTAGAAAAATATTTCTGTTTCTGAACCTTGCCTCAGGTCTAATAAAGGCCAGCGCTAATAGAAATTAATAAATATCATTATTTTATAAGCAATTTTTTTTCATTCAAACGTCAAGAAAATAAACGCAATATAACTGATAAAGACCCTGGGGGTCTTTATTTCTGAAACGTGAGAGCGTTGTGATGGCTTGTTGTGGAGAGGTATGGAAACTCAATCTTGAGGTACGGGTTCGAATCCGCCCTGCAGTGGGACATTATAAGTCCCACAGTATAGGCTGATGAATTGTGCGATGCCTAGTACGATGAAGAGTGTACTACATACGTATAAATCTCGAGGATGTAACGATGAAGTATAATAATTGATGGTTAAACAAACTTAACTGTGTGAAGTTTGACCATAATTATATGAGTCGTTATATCCGAAGGGATTTATAACCCACCCGTTACCCGGATTGCTTGATGTATCAAGGAAAATTGCCCATAATATTGTGAAATTGAATGGAAATTGCTCTAAAAAGAATGTCAGTTCAGGCGCGGGGTGCGCAGGGGGTGTGGTAGGATGCGTTCCGTTTTTTGCTTTTTAGCTCTGAAATTTGTGCGATGCCTAGTACGATGAAGAGTGTACTATAGATGAGAAAGTAGCTATGTCTGATAAAATTTCACGGCTCAACCATAGAACCGATTTTGAAAAAATTAGACGCCTTTCGTTGTTAAGATTGGCGTAATCACGAAGAGTGTCAGTAAGGTGATGGTGACATTAGCATGGTCTTGCGGCGATGCTAGTCTTGACCAGTCCAAAGCTCTCTTCTATACAACATGTTAATGAATTAACGCAAAACCTCATACACCCCAACTGATTTATAATAAAATAATAAGATTGAAACAATAATTTCATTATTTTGATAGTTAAAACTTAAAGTTATTAGCATTTTAAGTTTGAAGGCAAAAATGATTTGTTATCATTTCAGCAATAAATGAAAGCACTAACGTACTCATGGATGCATTTTAATAATCTTGTTTTGGTACTAAGTAGGGTGAGTGTGCATGTGCGGTGGTTTGACATCGGGTTCGGTAAATTTAAAATTTTACAAACAAATTAATTAATATTTTGAAAAAAATTACCTATGTGAAACCATGATAATTCGATTCTGCTCTCGAGTCTAAACAAACTACTTTCTAGTTTTGCGTTAATTCATTAACACGTTGTATATTTCCGCTCTTACAAAAAACTTTGAAAAAATGAGAAGACTTAATACTCTGAAGAACATGGAAACCGAAAAAAAGAAACGTGGTTAGATAATAATAATACTCGATATACATAAATACTGCCATTCGTATAACCGAGGACAATAAAAGCTAGACAAGTATTTTTTATCCATTCGTAAGCAAAAAAATCCTCACCTCTTTTTTACTACGCCATCACACGATGTTGATACTAAATTTACCAGAAAAGCTTGGATAAATCCACAAGAAGAAGAAGCGCTTAGCGCGCTTGTTAAGAAACAGCAGCTATGTATTTTATCTGCCACTATCGATAAACAACTCACATAGCTTGGCAGATTATTGTAACAAAAGGATTTTACTATTTGAATACATAAATAAAATAAAAAAAACAGTCCATTGGACTTACCTTGTTGAGTCGTATCACTGCTATGTTCAAAACAGCAATGCAATGCACGTTTATTAAACCAGATACAGCAATCAAGTAATTGAATAACAGCTGTAAGTGATCGAAATCTAATATGAGAATATCTGTTTTGATGTGAACAGCAAAATTTGGTTTTTCTATCAGTCAGACATAATTCTCACATAATTATCTTATATTACTCTGTGATGTAATGACTAATGACAGTCATCGTCATCATCTATCGTATCAGCCGATAGATGTCCACTGCTCGACATAGGCTTCCCCAAAATAGGGATTTGCTATAATCGCGACGCTTGACGGGCGAGTTGGCGATCGCAGTTGGATTGAATGTACTGGTAGACAGTATTTGAGAACATCTTTATCAGAATTTTTAATTGTAAACGAAGCAAGAGCTATGATGCCACTTCTTTTTGGTTTATTCTAAGGATACCCATATAAAATCAAATGCCTCAAGCATTTTCCTTACATTATGTATTATATGTAAATCTTGGAGTTAACAAGTTTCCCTCTTCTTGCAAACTTGTACCAGAATCAAATGGTATTCTATTCTCATAAAATTCGATCGTAAAGCCGTAGAGCGTAGTGCTGTAGAACGAAGTTTTATTAGCTTTGTTTGAAACAAATAATAATTATGCCTAGTTGATTTTGAGTCTGCTCAAAAACCGGCTTTATTACAAGTATAAAAAATGTCATGCAAAAAATGTTCTTCCATTACATAGATATGTTCCATTAACGATTTTTAGGTTTTGGATTCTTAGGGTCAGCGCACATCTAGCGGAAAACTGTTCGAGCAGTTTGAATCAATTGATAGTGAACTCAATAACAGTTATTGAAATAGAGTTGAAAATAGGGTTGCAAGAGATAACGTGAACGTGACGACGTCGAATTTAAGATCACAATTTGAACTAAAGCTTGACTTGAACAATAAAAAAACCTGCTTTGGGGGCGCTACAATCGACTATAACATTTAATGACAATGTTCCAAGTACAAAAATTTTAACAAAAAATTAAAACCGCCTTCAAAAAAACTAAAAAGTTAAAAAAATAATATTGCAGCCGATGACTTCTTCGTTCGCATCATAAGAACATTAATTTGTATTATTGAAGCCGCTGACAAGCCGGTACGATTCGCGACAGGGCTTGCATTTTTTGGCTTGGCTTGACACCGACTTCTATAAAACAAATTAATGTTCTTATGATGCGAACGAAGAAGTCATCGGCTGCAATATTATTTTTTTAACTTTTTAGTTTTTTTGAAGGCGGTTTCAATTTTTTGTTAAAATTTGGTTTATATCACAATTTTCAGTGGTGAATTCAATAGTTCGATTTAATAGTAGTGCAAACGCACTAGTCGGCACTACGATTTTCGAAGGTTCCCCTCGATTTTTCTGGGATGCCATCATCCGATCCTGGATTCCATATCATGGTACCACACTTGGGACATCTCCTCCGCGAAAAAGTATAAAAAAAAATATATATATATATATTTATATACGGTCGAAGTGAGAAACCTCCTCCTTTTTTGAAGTCGGTTAAAAAATTTGTTCCAATGATTTTCCGCAAGATGGCGATATTTTTTATTTTCCTGCACTGGTAGCATGCACACCCGCGATAGCCGTGATACGGCTTTATCACATCTTTTACCTCGTTCTTTTGAGCGCGAAAGAACGAGATAAAAGACGTGATAAAGCCGTATCACGGCTATCGCGGGTGTGCATGCTACCAGTGCTGGTCAGGCTTTACAAACCTTATTATAAGGTTAAATTTACTTAGTTGGCGAAACTTAAGAAACGCATTTGGTATCTGTTACTAAGTAAAATTACGTGATAATGACCCCCCGCTTGATCATATGATTTTGAGGTCAATGTCCGCCCGCGCCACGCATCTGTACGCACTGCGCGTACCTACGCACGATAATAATAATTTTGTTATTCATCAATACCAGTTCAAAACATTGATTATACTATCTGCTATCATTAACAAGTATCCTGGTTCAGTTTCGCCAACTAATTTAAAATGACCCTATATAGGTTTCTATACAAAGTAACATTCATTTATACCAAAACAGCTGTTCTTAGCTTCACAAAGTTGTGAACACCTGTTTCGCAAACATTGTTGCTTTTATTTTGCTTTCCACAACCAAAAGGGAGAGCTTACCTTGAAATTAGGGTTGAATCAACAACAAGGTACCTAATTCGCACCTGTGTTGATACAAAAGTATTATTGAAACAGTTAGACCTTTCGACTGTTTACTTTTATGTTCTGTTTGTTTAAAAAATAAATACGGCACATGTATCTGCCATCGAAGGAATAATTTTGAAATGACAATAAACTATTTGCGAAAGCTACCAATCATAACTTGACTTCTAGCACCTATCTACCATCGTAGAAACCTTCCAAGATTAGTGGATTACCCTAGTGGATACTATATAGTGCTTCTTGCTACAATTATTAATACCTTAATAATAAAAAGGCACCAAACCACCAGGGATGTCCTCAATCACAATTATACATTGCCAAAAACCAAGAATGACTTAATTGTAGTCATTGCTTGTTTTAGTTTTAAATCTAAACTATTATAAAACTGTAACAGATGTGTGTCTGTACATTGAAGATATTTAAAAAAAATATATTACAAATTATAGTTTTTATATGTCTCTGATCCCAAATCACCAATTTTTGGATTTTTTGTCCGTCTGTTTGTTTGTTCGTTTGTGTGTTTGTTTGTTCGAGCATCACACATAAACTACTGAACCGATTTTGATTCAAATTCAAAATTCAAACTCAAAATTTTTTATTCAAAATAATATCATAATTATAGATAGCTTTTTGACGTCATTTTTTGACTCTACCACCGCGTCGGAAGGTGTTCCGTTGATGAAACTGTTTTTGTTTGATAGCTTATGATCTGACTTAAAATCTGGTATATAATGTATGCGGACGAATTCGCGGGTAAATGCTTTTATGTATAAAATGGCCACAATCTTAGGATGAGTATGGGCTCAGTTCTATGATAGATATTTTATGTGCGTCCCAAAATTTTTACTACGAGTCATTTAAATATTTCATTCAATGGGTTTTCCATTAATTTTATGTTTTAAATACCCCTCAAAAAAAGTCATACACAAAGGACTCGCTTCAATTAACAGGGTCAATTAATAATAATTTTCTTTCAACAGGGCATGACACCAATCTCCGTGTTGATTTTCGTCATGTACATCATCGCTTCCCTCACCGTCATCGGGATGATCTTCGATGACTCCAAATACGCTCCGATCCTAGAAGTTCTTAGATGTTCAGCTCTCGCCTTCTTGACCAGAGCTGTGGCCAGTCCAGGAATTGGGACAGTACTCCAGATCTTATACGTGGTATCAGCCATGTTTTGGTGTTTGTATACTTTGAAACTACTGGAAATTAAGAAGACTAGGAAGGTTGAGTAAAGGAGTTGCCTAGTTGTTATTTTTGGTTGAAGGAAAATTTGGAACGAATTATGTTGTTTTTGGAATTTGTTCGTGGGTTGGAACACTAATATTTTGATTTATACCTGATTAAAATTCTTACTGAGATCCGTTGGAATTTATTGTTATGTAAAAAGGGCGGTTACAGTCAACGAATAAAAAATCTAAATTCCTTGCATGCATATGCTCACGACTGTATTCCCCGAGGGTGTGGTCGGAGATATTCTGACAACTCAGAACATCCAACGTTTCATTACTAGTACCGAAGTAGATCTGTCCAGTGTGACGGGTAGTGAGCCCATAGCCACTTATAACGGAAAGTGGGTACAATACATTACCTCTACCACTGTCAAAATCAAAATTTCTAACTTGTATAAGAATAAGATTCAGATGTGCTAATCAACAAAATGGGAGTTTTTGGAGACATTTGGATGCATAAAATAAAATAAAAATTAAATCCTTCTTTTGCGGCCATTTTAAAAATTCATAATTGTAATAATTAAAAGGTGACATTAAGGTGTTTTATTACCTATCACATAGTTGGTAGTTCAAGCAAAGTTTCTGACCACCCCGAAAGAGATAATAGTGGTGAGTTTATGTGTAAACGACATGATGATTGACTTAAGATTTTCCTTCAACCCAAATTGTATAGTAAACCTAACCAAGCATAAAATCGAGTTTTCAGGGCATTCATGAATAGTCCAATCAAGTGTTCCTAGTTAATAATAGCATAATACCATAGACTATGGAAACTCATAGTCTTTGATAATTACTTAGTTAAGATTATGACTGAATTTATGATTGCGTAGGAAAACATCTGTTTATTATACTTAATTGTTATGGGTTGGAATTAAATAAAAATAAAAAATTTTACTTAAGAAAATCGAAGGAAAGAATAATATAATTGTTGATCAAATGTAAAAGTTTTAGTGTTGTACAGGCGACTGAAGGTTTCCTTCAATCAATCCATATAAAGAATACCTACTTATGTACTTAATGTGTTAGTAATTTTTACAGTAATTTCAAACTAAAAAGTCACATCTAAAACGGTACCATTTCTTGTTATAATACTGGGTAGAAAAAAACAGCAGTGATATTATGCAAAGAATAATAATTTTTCTATTAACATTTTGTCGGAGCTCATAATTTACGACTGAATGAATCTTAGACATTTTTCTACATTATTCTGTCATTTTAATGACTATAAATTACACATCATTCACGGACCAATAACTAAAGAAGTGGAATCACTTATAATCATAGCATATTATTCTACTGTAGTTTTTAGCACTTACGCTTCAGTTAGGTTAGCTTAGGCACACCCTCGACACTTCACTGTCACTTGTTAAAAATGACAAGAACTGACTTTGACTGATACAGATCGAAAACTAGCTTAATTATTCCAAATGAAAATTGTAATAATCTCAAATGCTTTGAACATGAAAAAAGAATACCTTTGACACCTTACTAAATTTCTTTTCAATTTTTGGATGATTTATATTCTTCGAGACTCACTTCTACCAGCTAAAGATGTAAATGTTACGAAAGTACTTGAATTATGTAGATTATTTGTTTGAAACTGCCATAAAAATGTGCCTTAATTGCTCTAAACTGTTTCGCATGCACTAACTTTTTATTACTTTTTGTTCTTTTATTAGTTTTAAGGATAAGTATATCGAAAAGTTACTAAAGATCTGATAAAGTTTTATTTGTTTTCGATGGAAACATTCGAAATCGAGCAATGAATGATGAACGAAGCATTCACCGAAGAGCAAAATGTTTGTGTTAGCAATTATTTAATAGTCGAGCTCTGTTGTGAGATTCGTAACTTACCATTTCGGAACCAATTAATTACGAACGCTGCAGTAATGAATGCTCTCAGTAAGAATTTTTATAAGACAAACATAGATTGCTTCGAAAAATGATGAAAAATACATATATTTTAGTAAAATCAAAAGTATAATTATGAAAATAATTTATATTTTTTGTAAAATTTTAAGTATGTAAAATAATTTTCAAAATATTTTTAGTGCTGTTTGTTTAAGACGATGTTTGTCCTTCCTTCCCTTCCCTTCAATTTTATTGATGTCTGTAACATAATAAAATATCAATTTGTTCAACATTATTTTGATTTTTACATGTTCATAGACTTTTGCTGCTGACTGTACCAGTAGAACTTTAATTATTTTGCATTTAGTAATACACTCACTTAGTAACTAGATAAAATATTGTTTTATTTTTATAAACATTTTTGTTATATTAAATTCCGCCAGAAAAATACACCTGAAATCACCATTGTAGTAGATTTTGTAGTTCCAATTTTGTCCACAATCTGGCGCATATTTTATGTAAACTAGTTTCGTTGAATAAATTAGTTAAGTCTTTGTTATTTTAGTCTTAGGGTCGGTATTTATTTGAACTTATTAGTTCGAAGATATCGATTCTTTGCATAGCATTAGTAATCTAAGAACTTTGCCAACGAATAATTTGTATGAGATTGTTAAAGCCTTGCATAATTTATTATTGCGATTTTCTTGAATATAAATTTAATTATGACTTCTTGGAATTTTTTTTACCTGTCTCACAGATATTATTATACACGAACTGTATTGTATTTATTAACAATTTTTAAAAATGAGACCTTATGAAGAATGATAATAATTATGGCACGTTGCAGAGAGGTATGGATACTTCATCATGGCGATCGGGGTTCGAATCCGCACGGACGACATGCCATGTACCAACCAGTTTTTCAAACTTATGTATGTAATACCGACTGCTCTCAAACAGTCTTCTTCTTCTTCTTCTTATCGTGTGGGCAGAGCCCTGGTGTCAGAGTTTTTTCAGACCGCCTTACGGCCTCTGACGTGGTTTTTATGTAACGACTACTACCACCAGAGATAGTAGCCGGGACCAATGGCTTAACGTGCCATCCGAAGCACGGAATCATTTTTCTTTTCGGACAATCAGGTGATTCAGCCTGAAATGTCCTAACCAACTGGGGAAAAACGCACAAAGTGACATATCACTAGGTGTCCCCCGTGGGAATCGAACCCACGACCTCCGTATCGAGAGCCAATGCTCTTAACCATTAGACAGTTCTCTCAAACAGTGATGGAAAAGAATCTGCATACGCTCAAGAAGAAATTCTGATGTGTATGTGAAGTCTACCAATCAACATTGGGCACGCGTGGTGGACTAACGCCCATACACCCTTCCAGAGGATAGGCCTGTGCCCTGCAGTGGGACGTGTAAAAACTGATGATCATGATGATAATGTAAGAAGAGAGAAATTGCTTTTGTGGGATTCATTGTATAACGACTACGTAATCTAGCTAAACTATTATAAAACTGTAACGTGTCTGTACATTGAAGACATTTACAAAAATTACGACATGGTTTTTAGCTGTCCCTGATTCCAAATCACCAATTTTTGGATTTTGTGTCTGTATGTTTGTTTGTTTGTTTGTTTGGGTGTTTGTTTGTTCGAGTATCACGCAAAAACTACTGAACCGATTTTGATGATCATCTGACTTAAAATCTGTTATATAATTTGTGCGGACGAAGTCGCGGGTTAACAATAGTAATAATTAAAAATAATAATAAAAAACAAGGTACTATTATTACGATAAATTGAAATCCTGGCCATACAGCTTCCCTTACAGTCTTTCAAAACTACATACATACATAAACTCACGACTGTAATCCCTTTCGGAGCGGTCAGAAACATTGCTGCAACTGCCAACTTTCGATTTAAGAATGTAGTTATCGAGAGAGTTTATTACAACTACAAACTAAGCCAATTACATAGAAATGAAAACAACAAAAAGATATAAAAATGAAACCTGAGAGATAAATAAAAGCGAGGGTTCCGTACCACACCACTACAGAACACAACATTATTAACGTAGAAAAAAAACTTTTTTTGACCGGGACCTTTAGCGCAAGACCGACTCTTACTTGGCCGGTTTTTAGTATTTGTTGTTATTTTGTAGAGTTTGCTCTATAATCACACTACGTTTGACGCTTGTATTTATTACCGTCTTTACGATAGAGCGTGAAGTAAAAACGTTGATAAAAACTAGTTTTTTGTTGAGAATCCCCCTTAATTTTTAACTTTTTGACGTTTTTATTATTTGTTAACAAATGCGCCGTTATAACACATAATCTGAGAAAATTTCAACTATCTAGCTATTACGGCTCAAAAGTTACAGCCCTAAATAGGTAGGACAGACGGACGGACGTACAACGTAGGCTTAGTAAAAGGGTCCCGTTTTCATCCTTTGGGTACGGAACCCTAAAAAGGTCGTTGGGTACATCCCCACGAGACATGGTGCCAAGCATACTGGCAGTGTTCCCCTTTGAATAATCAAGCTAATTCGTTGGCCAGGGAAGCTGCCAGCTCTACGGTCACCGGTGGTCTCTTGAAGACGCATCGACAGCTCTCAATTTTTTTTTTTTGCTTCTGGTCCCCAACTTTTCGAAGCCAATCGGTGTAAACATGAGGCATCCTGAGATTCCTTCATACTTCGTTAATGTAGTTTTAGCAATGCTCTCAATGCCTTTTAAGTTTCAGTATGGAATGACGTCTCAAGTGGTGATCAAGGTGGCTAGCCCATATAGGTATTATACTACGGAATAGAGGAACAGAGAGCTGAGAGAGCGAGATATACCTAGCGGCATCACTGTATAATAGAAAGAGATACGTGACGCTAGGCTAAAAAACCGTTGAACCGAATAATCGTGAACCTAAAGTGAAGTCTTAGATAATTTTGTGAAATATACTTACTTACTAACACTATATCATTAAATTATCCACGTTTTCACGATAGATTGAGAATTATGCACAAAAATCGATTTTTTACCCTGCCGATAGAGTCATGAAAACGTCCAAAAACGGTTTCATTTGACAACTCATACGTTAGTCATTAGCCCACATAACTTAGACAATTTATATAGGGACGAGTTACGCTTGTCATTCTACTAAGAAACATTTTTGCCACTTTTTGCGGGGGGCGAGGTAACATGAAATCTGCAACTTTAGACTTTATTCCCCATAAGTTTAGATTCTAATTTTGAATGTTATAAATCATGAAAAGTAGTCTCGTGTGAACCCCAAACGTTCTAAGATCAAAATTATTTTTTCGCTATTATAGGCTGTCTACAAAAATATTAAGGAATAATAAAATTTTGTGTTTTAACGGGTTCTTACTACGATCATATCTGGCGGTAAATTGATATTTTTAGTTCAAATTATCTTCTATTTCCCTAGACTTACAGTAGGTACAGTACACAAGTCGGGCATATGCCTAGGCTGAGCCAGATTAGAGTCAAAGTTCTAATATAAAGTTATATATTTATTATGAATGCCCTACTAATATAACTTGACGGCTTGAATCAAGACGAGCTTGAAGTTTGATCTTGAGTGCTCTGTGGTGAAAGACGAAGTTTTCCAATATTATTCATATCGGGTGAGGACAAGTTGGTGGAGTGTAACCAACTCCCTCTCAACATATTTAGAGGGAGGGTCTTTGAGGGATTTACATAGTTTCATACATACAGAAGTGCTTTACTTTACTTAAAACCGGTCAAGTGTCCGTCCGTACGACACCACACAACATAATTAACTTACAAAAATGTTTTGTTTCCTCCGGTACCTTTTGCCCAAGACTGACTCACACTTTGCCGGTTTTTATTATTTGTTGTTAAACTGTAGAGTTTGCTCTATAATCACGGTAAGTTTGACGCTTGTCTGTATTACCATTTTCAGATAGATCGAAAAAAAAAAACCATCGATAAAAAGTAGTTTCATGTTTGAGGACCCTTAATTATATGATAATTATAAATATGGGACCCCGTTTTCACCCTTTCAGAACCCTAAAAATATCTTGGACATTGTCAAACATATCATCTATACTTCATTCCATATAAGGACGAAAAGATTTTTTGTCCAATTCGAATTAGCAAATATATAATTTCTTTATCAGAAAGATTATACCTACCTACTATCCGACATATTTTGGACGTTACATTTCTAAAGCTTTTCTAAGAATAAGTGAAAATAAGTGCTTAATAAAGTTTGTGTAACTTTATATGGACCAATGGCGTCATTTTTTTTGTTGCGGCCACAAACAATTTTATTAATGTTTTGTAACATTACCTTCATTATAATAAATACAAAAATCCATGACTCGGGAACAAACATTCATATTCATACTAAATTATTAATATTTGCCCCATACGGGATTCGAACACGCGACCCTTGGCACAGCAAGCAGGTTCACTACCGACAGAGCCATTGAGCCGTCACCTATGATAAAAATGATAAATGAACTTTATTGTATATGCGCTTCTGCGAGCTATATGCATACGCAGTTATTGTTCCTACTACCTATGTTTAATCATTGAATTAATTTCGGGTCCAAGACACATTAAGAGTCATCCGGGACACGCGCCTCATTGTAAGTGGTCACCGCTATTAATCCTGCATACAGGAGTTACCGTGGGTGGTGAGAATGTGGTACGGCAATGCTCGATTTCAAAAATGCATACGCCGCGCCAAGTGTAAAAGTCCATCCCATCAGGCGTCGTCGATATCTCTGATACCATCAATCTATCCCATGTGGTAGAGGTAAGACTTACTACATCCGACTCGATCCACCCGATCATCTACAGGGTGAAATTGATATCATTAGCATCCTTTTAAACTAAGAGTCTATCCATCAAACTGAACAACTTTTTCTATGGGGGGAAAACCTATTGGAGCAAATAAAAAATCTGCTGCTCCATACTAAACTGTAATGCCAACTCTACTCAAATGTATGCAACAGCTGATTTTTTATTTGCTCCGATCGGTTTGCTTCCATAGTAAAAGTTGTTAAGTTTGATGGGTAGACTCTTAGGTTAAAAGGATGCTAATGATATCAATTTCTCCCTGTATAAAGGATTTCTATTCCATTAGATTCAAGATTGTAAGAACTCTGTAATAAAATGGACGCATATAGATACAGCAAGCTCCATCGACGATGTTCTGAATAGGAAAGTACTAAAGGAAAAAAACAAGAAAGCAAGATGCACCCAGATGATAATGATAAAACACAATAATAGTTCAATCGAAAAACGTTGATCACTTACATTAAAAATTTTTAGCGTTTTATGCATTTTGCGGCGTATTAAACTTCTTTCGTTTTTTTTAACGTAATTTCTTTAAAACATCTATGAGGTTTACAACTCCTATATTCGTTTCAATCTTTAAAACAAGATTTAGAAATAATGGTCATTTCATCGTAAAAGCTATGAATGTTCGTTTATTAAAATTGAGAAGGAAAATGTTTTCGCGGAATCTTTATTAACCATGCCCAAAGACGAGCTAAAGTAAGAGTTTGGTACAGGTACTCGTACCGTAGATTATTTGTAGAACAAAAGTCCATCGTACCGTCATATTTTACTATCACCTTTCTTTGTGTTTTTCATAAAGGGAACGGGAATCTTATACAGAGAGGAGAACCCTCTTTATCTTTGCAGCAGTTTCCCGATTCCATCAAATATAATAGAGGGAGAAATCTAAGAGTGCATCTGTGTCTAGCACTCAAACAAATTGCAAGAAGGCATACATGTCGTCTAAAATAAGCAGGTACCTGTACGACGTTCCATATAAAAATAGCAAAACATTCCGATTCCAGGGGGTCAATCGCGCTAATTTTGAACGATACTACCAAAACAAAACCACAACCAAAAACGTTACGTTATTCGCATCGCGCAAATTATATTAACGGTAACGATTTAGCTTTATTTCGGAAGATACGTTGGCTGGATACGTTTCTGTATTGTGCGATTTGACCATTCAGAAAAAAATAACGCGATAGCATTTTTACATCAGCTTAACCAAATCTAAACCAAAACTAAACCAAAACCAAAAACATTCCGTCCGAACAGTAAAACCGTATAAACTAGCGCAATTGAGGCCCTGGTTAGCATTCTGGCTAATTCTCATTTGAAAAGATATAATATATTGTCTTGAACATTACTAAAGAATAAATATCTCAAATCTCTGTTTTTTTGTTGTCAAAATATCAATTAAGATTATATTGTTATTTGAAACACACTATAGTTTAGCTTTTTCAGCTGGAATTCCACTGAAATCCCACCTTTATAACGGCAGTTGGACTAAAGCAGTAGAGCTTGTCAGACGTGTTCGACGCGAAGCTTTCAGCTTTTCCGAAGTCGGAATATATTTGAGACTATTTCTAAATAGAAAAAAAAATTTAAAATTCTGTGAGTTTATTTCTAAAAGACTTTTAGAACATTAGTTAGTGATTTTTTGGTGAACGTGTGAATTTTCTTGAAGTTTTAGAAAGTTGGATAATTAATAAGGTAAGTGAGATTAATTGTTTGAGATGAAAACGATGTCTTCGCTTAATTAACTCTTCTATTTGTTACGCTTTTGATAAACGTCAAATGATACGTCGTAGTTAAGTTAAGAGATCGTAAGTAATTCAATAAGGTAAATGTTATATTGATAATTGATTTTCTTGGTATTCTTTTAAGACGATTCGATAAATTGTCATTGAGTTTGTTAGTACAACTTCAAAACTGTACAACATCAACTAATTTTTGTTTTTATAGGTTTTATGAACATTTTATAAATGCTCGAAAGCGGACAAGGCATTAGATAGCGATCAACTATAACCCAAAAAAAAACAAGTAAAGTATCGTCGCTATGATTTTTTTTTTCGTTTAGTAGAATATTTTTATCTTATAGAATATACAATACTTTACTGTAAAATTGTCTATCACATGATTTAGTAGTTGCGTAGTTCTTTCAAAATGTGCATAAATCGAAACTTCGGCCAAAAAAAAATTACCGAAAATGTGGTAAAATACGTAAACATTCCACGAGCACTAGGCACTTTGGATGAATACATGACACAGGCAATAAACATTATTTATTTTACTTAAGAGTCCTTTTACCGTTCAGTGGTGCCCTCATCACAACATTTAAGATTTCTCAGTCAAGAAAACCTAAATTAAATAAAGTGATACAATTTTTGAGAGTTACGCGGTAATTATTTAATCTAGAATTAAACATTTTAACGAGTTCTTACCGCGTTTTGGTATTAGTGAGTTCCCGATATTTCAGCAGTGTTACAACTGCCATGATCACAGGATGACGGGAATCTCACAAATACCAAAACGCGGTAAAAACCCGTTAAAATGTTTAATTCTAGATTAAGTAAATAAAGTGCTACTCCAACTTACTAAAAACGCCTTAAATTTGTGTACAATATTTTTATTAATATTTTTTTACAAAGGAGACTTACTAGTCGAAAGTGGTCTACAAACCAATAGCAATACGGTTTTGGTGTTTATGTAGGGAAACCTTAACTACTCTCTTGTGCAAAGGGGCTTTAAAATCTAAACAGGCAGTTTTGAGAAAAATTATACTAATTATACTAACCTAACATAAGCATAACTTTTGCATAAGGGTGTAGATGAGGTTTCTTAACACAAGTACTGAACCGTATTGCTATTGGTTCATAAACCACCTCCTATACACATTTGCCAAGTCTCAAAATGGAATCTTTATAAGATTTTTTTTTTTTAAAGAATAGCTTTTATACTTTTGTAGTAAGTTTGAGTAGCACTATTTCAGTTAGGGTTTTCATTACTCAGAAATCTTTAAATATTATTATTAGGTTGGCACTGAAAAGACTGTTAAAACGTCAAAGATTCAGCTAATCAAAGCTCGCTTCGCCCCCTCAGTACTCGCTCATCTACCATTGACAATGTTACTAGGATTATTATAATTTTACTAATTGTGAATGAATGTTTTAAATTATAAAAAAGCCCGGAGGAAAAAGACATTGCCCACGATCAAAGAACACATACAAATAGTATGAAAGCTAAAATTATACACGGGATAGGAGGAATGCCGTGCTTTCGAAGGAAATAGAAATTATCCTTTTCTATCGTTGCATCTAAACTATTAAAAAATTAAAAAAACAAAATTTCTTTTTGTATTTGTTCGAGCATCACGCAAAAACTACTGAAACAATTTTGATGAAACTTTTTTTGTTTGATAGCTTATGATCTGACTTAAAATCTGGTATATAATTTGTGCGGACGAAGTCGCGGGCTAACGCTAGTTTCTTGTAAAATTCAAATTCTTTACCATTTTTGAGGCGAAACGGGATTGAGCGTTATACAAACGAAACAAGCATAACAAACGGTAAATATTCAGGTTTAAATTAATGTAAAGGCTTTGTAAAAATATAAAGTGTATTATTATTCTATGTGCCTTTAACTTTGCCTTATTTTACTACCTACATATAACTGTTGATATTTCACGTTTTATTTACTTTAAAAACATGGCAGCTAACGTAATACACCGCCTCTATCCTTACAACGCAATTCTTTACCTATTAAAGACAACATTGTTGCGTGTTCTGGACAGAGTTTCGGTACTACTAGTGAAACGTGGATGTTCTGAAGTTTCAGAATATCTCTGACTACCCCCTCGGGGAATATAGTCGTGAGCATATGCTATGCTATGCTATGCTTGTTGCGTATACACTTATTAATAAATAAATATCTTGGACTTTGTCACACTGATTATTTAGTTTCATTTTTTTTTAAGTAACAAAAAACCTTAGATTAAAAACTTTTCGGTTACTATATCTATGCAAAAAACCGTAGTACCTAATATTTAAAGGGGCAGTTAAGACCATCAAACTTAACAAATTTCACTAAGGAAATGACGTTGAAAAAAAAAACTGTTGTATCATACATTTGAGTCGAATGCAGTTTTGAATAAAGCCGTAGAATTTCTTTATTTTTTCTCGATTTTGACTCCATACTGAAAGTTGTTTAGTTTTATAGTCTAAACTAAGCAACCCTTTTTAAATACTTCTATATGGTGTTTTGTTACACCATGTAGATACAAAACATCCATGACTTGAGTACAAATATACATATTTATCGTGCAAATATTTGCCCCTAGCGGGATTCGAACCCATGACCCTGGATCAACAGAAAGGTTTACTAATAAATAAGCCATTGGGTCGTCAGCTGAACAATAAGGGTGGCTAGCACCTACAAATATATTTAGGCTTAAACAAGCTTAGTTATAATTAAACATGTTTAAAAACGATGGCACAGTATAATAAAGTGTATCTATTACTACATACGATGATGTCAATATTATCAGTTTAGTGAGCAGTGTGAAAGACAGCATTCACTAAATACTAACATTTAAGCCTTAATCATTTTTGACATTTAAAAATAAACGAAGGAGGCCTTTGCCCAGCAGTGGGATGAACATAAGCCCGCTGGGCAGCTTGTGGCGAGCTGTTGGTGATTGGCGACACCATGGACCCGGTTCTCCAGAGGGCCCGGATTGATTTGGCCCTCACCTCCTGTCTTGTCTTAACCGGCCGGCCAGGAGTGGTCGCAAGAGCGGACCTATTCTCTAGGTTGGTAGTGTAAAATGTCTTAGCGCCGGAACCTGCTGACTATGGTGCGCTTATATAGCACCGGGAACCGGTGCCCACAGACTCGCCTCTCAACAACCTTAGCCGCTCATTAGATGTTGCCGCCTTGTCGCTCCTTGCGAGCGGCCTTTTTGCGGGCCCATCAAATGAGTTGGCAAGTCACCGTCTGTCATTTTCGACAAACTAGAGACATTTGTCGGCAGTTTGTACATACCTACGGCTGGCGTACCGAGTCTCTCCGCAATAACCCAGATTTCCCGGCCCACCCAGCTCACCCCCTATAACCCTAGTAGTTTTCAGTCCTTTCTACAATAGTCTCTGCGCCGAATGTGGTATGTCTTCTGGTGCATTTTCATAATGCATTCAGAGATAGACCACGATTGGTGCATCCCATTGCATTTAGATAAAAGTGTCTCAAAGGGGCCTCTACGTGTTGTACCTGTGTCCCCACGCAAGCCTTCCAAAGGTCCGGGCTACGGCCCGAGAATAAACCTTTTACAAAGATATATAATTGTAATAAACGAAGCTACAGAATAAATAACATAAGGACTTGAAGTATCGAAAACAAAATAACGTTCTTACATGCCTCGTTGATGTCTTTTGTATTAAAATTAAAAACATTTTTATTCACGAAAAATAAAATTGAAAACAAAAAAAAAAGACATACAAAATGCTTATTAAAACTTATTTCTACGAATGTTCAATTAAGCTCAATCTCATTAATAATCGAAATGCCAATACCTATTTGTGAAGAGAATGCGCTCACAATAACTTCGAATGTAAATTGAAAATCCAATAATTAATTCAGATTGTAAAAGACCTGAGTGGAATGACCTAGATTAATTAATCTAGACCATTATTGATGCCTTAATGTGGTCTATTATCTAGGCTAGATTCTAGTACTTTGATTGTGACTAGATAATAAAATATAGAATAGGAGAGAAAACTTCATTTTCGACCAACTGAGACCAAAATTTTTTGATATTTTGTGTGATTTTGTTTTGTGATTTTGTGTAGTATATTGTTATTAAATAATTTTTTCTCAAACATGCTTGGAAATGTGAGCATTATTTTGACAACCTTCTTCGAGATAAATCGAAATTGCTGTACTGGCCAAATACATGCGCGCAGCGGCCGGCAATGTTTGTATGAAAATCCATATCTGTCGTGTTTAGCGGCCAAGTAAATTACATACTAAACTCATATCTGTCGTGTTATTTAAAAATGGAACGATCTTTTTCTCCGAAACATGGCGACCAAGGAGGTAACTCATCAAAGGTTTTATTTAAATTTCGAACTGGCTTGCAAATAGAAAGCTGTTTATTTAAAAAAAAAAAAAATTGTTGTTTGTTGTTCGTCATTGATTTTGAAAAGAGTTTTATTCTGCGCGAATTATTTGAGAAAATTTACTGTTTTAATTTCCGCGCATTGTTTGAGAAAAGTACTATACAAGCCTTGGCCACAACTAGGCATGGATGAACTTACGTATGTGTGCCTCGGCTTCGCCTCGGCCCACATTTACACGTTCGTCCATCAATGCCTCTTTTGCTGGCCGCTGCAGTAATGTACTATTATTATTATAGTTAAAATAGCGCTTTATGGTGCTAGAAGAACCATGTTGGAGAATTTCACTAAAGTTAAGTAGCACCCTGTCAGGTCAGCATTATCACGAATGCCTACGTAGTTTGTTAGGCAAGTTACATAATCAGTCCATTTAAGGTGCGGTTTGAAGACAATTTAATTTATTCGATAAGCTGGTTTTTCTTATTCGTAGGATAAGCATCGCCAGAGGCCAATTAAAACGGCTTGGCTTGAAAATACACTGAATATTTCACAATTCCAGTCCGCGTAGTAGAGTATAGCATAGGTACTCCCTCTCATACTTATTCACAAAATGAGGTTTGGAATTTATACCTAATTTATTTTTAGTCAAACTGATGCCACCGCATTTAACCGAAATCATTGTTGCATTTACAAAATATTTAAAACTGGCATTCAACATTTACTCATATGGGAAAAACCACAAAATGTGGATAATTTTAACATTTGCGGTCACAAAAGAGCTTGTATTAATAAATTGACTGAATTAGTTGGCCTTTTCAAATTGCTTGGCAAAGTCAAGCAGTTTGTAAAAAACTTTAATGGGTCACATTAAATGGGGTAACTAGACATGTAAGCGATAAAGCTATGCCAAATTGCCGGTCTGCCCTTCTGTTTATCCTACTTTATGCTAATGTAAATGTATGAACATTTGCATTAAGACTGTATAATTTGGGACAGATGGCCAAGAAATTATGATGTTATTCTAAAGAGTTCAAGGTCAATAGTGTTATAAATTAGACACGACATCGACGGCTAGAAATTTTGTGGTATCTGCTAGTGCTGGGCCCAATGACAGGTGACAGGCGACAGGCGACGATTCTACGATTCGACAATTTACTGTTCAATAAAAATTGACATTGACATAATTGTCATGGTGGAAAATTGACAAATATGTCGAATTGTCACGACAATCAACAACCTTAATAATAAATATAAATGTCGGAAATTGACAATTGTTAAGTACCACGACAAATATGTCATGACAAATTTGTCGAGTACAGTAATTTTAGAGACTGACAATTGTCAAGTTTTATTAAACACGGTCGACAGGCGTGACAATTATGTCGCTGTCTGACTTATTTGTCGTCTTTATTGAACAGCCCTTTCGCGACAATTCGACAATTATGTCGGTTTTTGACAAATAAGTCGACTTGTCACGTTTATTGAACGGGGCCCTGGTATCTTGCTAGGGGATAGATACAATAGATAAACAATTTATAGATGGAGATGGGGACTTACATACCACTAGTTATTAATTACTAACATAACTGTAACGGTGTATTCAGACAATGAAACTAAACAACTTACATGGGCCGAAAAACAAGAAATATTTGGATCCAAAATGCGGATCATCCGGTCGATTTTCTATGGAAGTTCCAAACAATTTTTTCGTTTATCGACCCATGTTCCTCAGGGAAAGCTATTTAGTATTGTTGTCTGAATACACACTTAACGTTATGTTAGTAATTAGTTTTTAGATTTTTAACTAAAAAAAATTTGCTAGGCTAGCAACTGCTAGCCCATGCCAATTTTATACAAAAGTAGCTTCGGTGCATGTCTCGGTATGATTACATGAGGCTCTACTGTCCCCGTTGGCAATATTGTTCGTGAGTAGATGCATGAGTATTGAGCGTGTATACAGGATGTAAAATTAAATGCATTACATAGTTTACAGGGTGCTTCAGACCATCAAGCAGAACAATTTTTACAATGGGCTCAGAATATCAAAGAGTACAAATGGGACCAAAATTGAAATCGATTAAAAAAAACCGGCCAAGTACGAGTCGGGACTCGGGCAATTAGTGTTCCGTACTACCAGTTGTTTAACATGGGTCATTGATGAATCCACTATAAATTGACACTTAGTATGTGGTCACATTATCACATAGTAACTGAAGATCATTTTACACTGGTCTCCCTGGTGTCAGTGTTATGGGTATAGAAAAAAAACTATCCAAGTTAGAGTCACCCTGATAATTTTCCCGCCATCTACAAGTTATTTCTGATGTTCATGATTTTTATCAGATCTTATACGCCTATATTTTTTTAAATAGAGGTGGGGACAGCAATTACTCGGATTTAATTGAAAATTTTGTTAAACAAAGTTTTAATAAAAAATTTGAAAAGTATATTTTTAGACTCGTATTTTCATTAGCTTTCAATTGATACACCACAGGGTAAATTTTTTTTTTTATTTACCCTTTCTACCTCCCACAATATAAAAATTAAGTTTTTTTTTACTCCATTTATGACATTGGACCAGCAATTGCTATATCTGTACCGAGTTTCAACTTCCTATGTCTTACGGTCTCTGAGAAAAATGCATGTGACAGACGGACGGATGGACGGGCAGACACCGAGCTGATTCCATAAGTGTTCCGTTTTGCCAATTTTGGTACGGAACACTAAAAAGAAAAATTGTTCCATAGAAAACGTCAATCGCTGCTCGACCCAAATGTATGGCAGGTACCTACAGTCTTTTTTTCATATTTCAGTGTTGCTCCCATAGGGGAGATTGTTCAATATGATGGCCTGATGCACCCCTTTATGTATGTAAAACTGTATTAATATTATACAGAATGTAACAAAACACTAATAATATTTTAAGGAGCGATTATTGATTAGATTAGTTCATCAAACTGAACAACTTTCACCATGGATCCGACATCGATAAAAAGTCAGCTGTTTCATACAAAACTGCAATAGTCTTTCTTTCTTTCTTATCGCGTGGGCAGAGCCCTGGTGTCAGAGTTTTCTCAGACCGCCTTACGGCCTCTGACATGGTTTTTATGTAACGACTACTACCACTAGAGATAGTAGCCGTTACCAACGGCTTAACGTGCCATCCGAAGTACGGTATCATTTTTCTTTTCAGACAATCAGGTGATTCAACCTGCAATATCCTAACCAACTGGGTTAAAACGCACAAAGTGACTTATCACTAGGTGTCCCCCGTGGGAATCGAACCCACGACCTCCGTGTCGAGAGCCCAATGCTCTAAACCATTAGACCACGGAGGCAACTGATTTTTTTCGACGTTGCGTTGCCTCCTTTAATAGTTGTTCAGTTTGAAGATCTAACTAAACCACCGCTTTAAATATTACTAGGGTGTTTTGTAAAACCTTGCAAATGAAAATTCGCCCTCAGTAATTGTCTATTATGCTGTTTTCATGTACATTTCTGTGTATAGAATAACGTTTTAAATAAAATAAAAATAAATAAATATGAGCAAGACAGACATAAATGTATAATATTTATTAATAATTTCAACATTTATCATTTATCCATCCATTCATTCTTTTTTTTTCGAAGGTCAACAGAAATGAGCTGATTAAAACTAATGTAGAATTAACAGCTTACACTTTTGTTAGGTCACATTGAAATGTACTTGGACATTTAATGGATGGCATAAAATAAAATACAACGACCTCTATATCAAGTTTATGACCTAACTAATGAAACTTGAAACCCTCATAATATTGATTGGAGTTTCGCTATAATCTGTGCTGTTATCTTGTTTATTAGGTGCAAATTTAAATTAAATTTTTAGATAAAATATGCGAAATAGAGAGGATAATGTTAAGTGATGCAGATGGTAAATGTATAGTAGAGCGAGCGTATTCTCCTAAGGGGCCATAGGTTCAGAAGTATATTTTCTAAGAGAAACGCGATTGCCCAGCCCTCTAAAAAGTGCGTGCGCGTGCCGTATTTTCGATTAAAAAGAATTAACAAAAGTACTTTTTATAGATTTTTTTAATTATTTCACTGGATAAACTAATGGTGAATATGTGAGTATAAATACCAAAAATCAAAAACTATTTTACTTATGTTCTTCTAACACGAGAAAAATGTTTAAAAATACAAGAAAATACGTCGTCATCTTTGTGACGATTTTCTATCGAGTGAAGTAATTCCAATCGTGTATTCAATTTATGATTTCACTAGATAAACTAAGTATCCAAGAATACTGAGGTGGTTTCGGTAAATTGTATAAATCTAGTCGAAACATGAAAAATAAAAGATGCCTCTAAGATGTTTCGGCCTACCCAGTTTCGTGACTGACGAAAACGCACAGCCTTAAACCACTAAAGACAGAAACATATTCTACAGAGAAAGTAGAGGCTCTGCCTACACGATAAGAAGAAGAAGAAGAGGAAACACTAAGAAAGGATTTCTCGATATGATAATTTCAAATGGTTTTCATTTTAATTTTTTTATTAATTGTACTCATATTCGCAAATAAATGATGTCTATGTCTACGCGAACGAAGTCGCGGGCAAAAGCTACATTCTCTTGAAAAAACAAAAACTAGTTTTAATTCCAAATATTATTCGATTATAAACGTGTTACAGCCATGTTGTGCTATTTCAAATCAAATTAAAGATTTTTTATTCAATGATTGAAAACATAGTCTATTTGACGAGCATTCCTTTCTGTTACACTACTTTCGAAGTTCCAATACATCGGGATCAGAGTCTCGCAAGACTTTTTCCTCTACAAACTCTCAAAGACTGCAAGGAACTTATGTTTAGAGAAACTTGCTTTACTTGTGCTTAGTGAGAAACATAGTTTCAAAAGCTCTATTACTTACTGAAGTTCTATTTCTATGGTTATGAATGTAACTAACTAGTGGGACGGGTCAAGATCAGGGGGGAATTAGTCATTCTAAATTCCTTCGATCTAATTCTAGATCGAAAGTCCTTCAATAGCTGGAAGTAAAGGATGATTGAAGTCTTCTCTACCTCATCATGCCTTTAATACCTCTATACCATATTCTCTATCTTCCAGTATTTTACCCTCAAAAACAATGTGCAGGAAGCCGTAACGAGAACTAAGTTTTCGAGTGTCTGAAAAAAATCTCCATTTAGTTAATTATTCGTCTATCTATGTATCCATGTAATTGTTATTGAACTTATATTAGCATTTTGATTCGTAATGCCATTATTATCAGAACACAAAAATATATCACACGACACCTGATCACAGATTATTTAATATGACCTGATGCTAATGTTTATCGCAATATATCTTCTTTTAGCGAGATCAATGTGGTAAAGCTACGTTGATAGTTGAAGTAGAGTTAAATAATGTAGAATACTTTTATACAGGTTCCCGATAATGGACTGTATATTATAGCCATTTGAGAAGTAATTCAGTTGACAACAAATTTAAAAGATAGCAGCTGAGCAAAGACTTTAATTCTTATATAAAATATACTCACCGTTGTGTTTTACAAGGGTAGGAAGAAGAAATAGATTTCTTAATTAATTAACTTTCAATTTTGTGAAATATAAAAGTTTTTATTTCCATACTTAATTAAGACACCGTAAAAAAAATCATTCTGCGGTCGCTCGGGGAACTCAAAACAGCGTGTAACCGAAAATATCAGATATATGAAAACTACACAACATAATCTTATTTTATTATAAAGGTGTAACAAGACGCCCTAGTAATACAGGCCATCAAACTGAACAACTTTCACTATAGATACAACTTCAAAATCGCGAAAAAAAATCTGCTGTTCCATACAAAACTGCAGTACGTTTACCGAAATGTACGGGACAGCAGGGCCTCTACCCGCACATTCGAACTTCGCAATTGCGTGAACATTTTCGTTCCAATGTCAACTCTATTCCAATGAAGTGCGGACCGAAACAGTTGCGATATAGCGAACATCGAAAGTGCGGGTACAGGGCCAGATTTTTTTCGCTTTTTCGAAGTTGGTTCCATAGTGAAAGTTTTTCAGTCTGATGTTTTTAAGTATACTAAAGTATTACTAGGTTGTTTTGTAACACCCTGTAGAACTTTGGTACAACTACAACTAATAGACTTGTACTATTAAGTTTTAAGCGCGCCTAAACGCGCTGCATACAAACGAAGTTAGATCCTATTTTCAATACTTACTAATTTACAGACATTTTTAACACGAGTATTAATCTCTTTGCCTGTAGTTTGTCAGATTAAAATACCTATACAGTGTCAATGCTATGATTAATTTAAGATTTCCTGAGCCAATGTTACTATATTGAAACTATATATTTTAAGGAAAATCTGACAAACCACTAGCAAAGAAAATAGTTTCAAGATCGTTAAAAAAAAAGTAATTTAAGCTTTCGTTTGTATGGGCCGCGCTAACGATTGTCTGATTACTAATTGGAACATCACTGTCTCTTCGTGGAACGAAAACATCGTTAGTAAACCTATCAGGTTAAATGCTTCAATTTCGAGACTTTAATGCAGTTCACTGTCCATTAAAATTGGCGACGGGCTCTGTCACAGTGTTGTGGATGGAGTTTGGGCACTTTGACTGCCCCTCGAGTATATAGTCGCGTCAGCATATGCAGGGTATAAACTAAAATGTGCCACATCCTTAAGAGGGTGGTTTAGACCAGAGGTCCCCAAACTATTTTGTCCCGTAGACCCCTTGCAAATTTTTTTGATTTTGGGTAGACCCCCTACAGACACTCCCATATTTCCTAATATTCCAGCTTGCCGGTGGGCCCGTAGCCAAGATTTGTGCCAGCAACAGCTCTATTCTATGGTTTATTAAACAGATAGGTCTAAAGAGTTGTTGGTTATTTTATGACAGTACTACCAAGAGTTCGATCCAAATCTGGAGCGAACGAAGCGAGCACGAAATTTTACAGAACTGTGATGAGAAGAACAGACTATTGCGGGAGCAGTAGCAAAATTGTAAATATGGAGCGAGTGAAACAAGCTCGAAATTTCACAACAGTACAATACAACTTAGCCATGAAATTTCTCAGCACGACTTGGCTGTGATTGTATTTATCTCTTTCGGTCAATGCAACCGTAATAAAATAGAAACCAGAGCGAGCGAAGCGAACACAAAACTTTTTCGCAATATGATTTGACTGTGTTTATGTGTGTATGGTGTGTGTGTGTTATCAGTGGTGTAATAAGAACAGAAATAAAGCGAGCGAAGCGAGCTCGAAATTTTTTGCACTTTTCTCTCGAAACTTCATAGAAAGAACCAATGAATCTAAATTATTTATTACTTTATTTCCCAAAATTGTTTTATTTGTTTTTGGCCATAAACTGACCTGAAATGAATTGAAATAAAAATCGGGAGCGAGCGTAGCGAGCTCTGAATTTTTTTTACTTTTTGGCGAAGCCGACGTTATGTCGTATATTTGATAATGCGCCTTTGGATCCTCTGCTCGGTCGTGCCTCTGGGTGTATAATTTTGTGGGGCACTAAAATCTTTCTGCAGGCCGCCGCGCCCACTCTAATCGGGCTGGCCTTAGCACTTACTCATTTTGCCCGTATCAGAATACGTTCCTGCCTTCAGATTATAGATAAAATACAAATAAATAAATAACGCTCACAAGCACATACATTGTAATGGTCCCAAGTAAGCCTCAGGCTTTTTGTTATGGGAACCATACAACGACGCCGACGGCACAAAGTACAAACATATTACATCCATTACCGAACCGGGATTCGAACCCAGGACCCTGTTTTGGCAGTCCGGCGTGGTAACCATCACACCAACCGGGTCGTCAAAGATAGATAGATTTTACTGTCTTTGTGAGAGACTGGCGGCTGTGGCAAATGAGTACATACAGATAGCTGTATTATGTAGATTTTTTACTTCATGCAAAGTCAAAACTATGGTCACGACCAACTCAAATGGGATCCACTCTCGTGGACCCCCATTTAAGTCTCATGGACCCCCAATTATTTTTCTCGCTGACATGGACCCCTTGCAGGTCATAATCGACCCCTGGGGGTCGATATAGACCACTTTGGGAAACACCGGTTTAGACCATCAAACTGAACAACTATTAGTATGGGACCAACATTGGTTGCGAAACTTGGTTGAAAATGGCCTCGATTCGGAGTGTACCACGACTAAACTAAACTAAATGTATTCCTGTCACTTTCTAAAATAAGATTAAGAAAAGAGACAGAAAACCAACAGCTGACTTTAGTGCTGTCAAAGTGACGTTAAATGCGCAAAATAAGATGCCATCATAATGTACGCCATCTTATTTAAGTCGTTTTTGGGCGTTTAACGTCACTTTGACAGCACTAAAGTCAGCTGTTGGTTTTCTGTCTCTTTTCTTAATCTTATTTTAGAAAGTGACAGGAATAAATTTAGTTTAGTTAAGTCGTGGTACACTCCGAATCGAGGCCAATGTCAATGGCCACTCGACCCAAATGTATGATACAGCAGAATTTTTTCCTCGCGATATTATTGTTGGTTTCATAGTGAAAGTTGTTCAGTTTGAAGATCTGAACGCATTTAATTTTAAACCTTCTCATATGATACCTAGGCACCCTTTTATTTACGGCACAAAACGTCGAGATCCGACGTCGAATTCAGGTTCAAGTCAGGACACGTAGCTAAGCAAAATTATGGCAGGTGTAGTAAAACCTTGGCAGAGTGGTGGCCCCAAGACTAGGCAAAGAAGAAGTGGGTGGGCCAGCCAGGTGGGCTGATGATGATGACATCTGGAAGAGCGGCGGTAAGACCTGGATGTGATTGGCGCAGGACCGAGAAGGAATACAAAATAAGGAGGAGGCTTATGCCCTGAAGTGGGTGGATACCGGCTGATGATGATGATGATATGCTATTGATATGAATAGAATTTGGAAAAATCTTCGCTCCTTTTTCCGTTTTTGTTCTGTTTTATGACTCTACCGCCATGGGAGTACTATCTTTTCTATGCCACTGCTACATTATTTGCCTCTCAGTTTATATTCTCAAGCAAGTAGCAACAGCAGACATTATTTATGCACAATGTGTTTGTTTAATATCGCCCAAGCCACATGGTGCTGCGATGCTGCTAATATTTTAGGCAATCTGTCTTCCAAACGTCACCTCAAGTACATTAAAATTGCATGCGTTCTCGAGATACAACAAGCAACGTAAAGGTCATAAATTCAGCTGTATTACTACAGGAATAGAGTTTAGTATGGCGTTGATTTATTGTGTTTTGTGTAATATAAGAGGACTAATACCGCTGTAATGAAAGGTTGATTAATTGTGTAGTCCATTACTTGATACGTCTGTGTTGTTATGCGTTTATTAACCTTAACCTTAGCTACAAATAATAAATATATCTTTATGGAGTCACGTCGCAAGTCTGTTACTGGGTAGCCGCGTGTATCTGGTGCCTACTCTCTGGCCTGACATGAGGCTTCGCCATTTTGTGGTAGCTCAAGTGTGTGTTTTTGTATAAAAACAATCCTTGAGATATCTCAAAAATATTCATTACTGAATAACGTAAAGCACATTTGCTATTTATACTGGAGATTAGCAAAATCATCGACGCCACAATCTTGAGATCAGAATAGAATAAAACTATTTTTATAAGCTTGCAGTTGTAGCATTACGATTTCAGGATGCAATGGTAAGACACATTTCTTTAAGACTATATCAGACGGAAAAATATAGATGTATTCCTAGAAGTGCGCCAATTTAAAAAATCTAAGTATTTACATGGAAAGTCTATATATTTATCTGTAAGTATCTACGTGAAAAGGAAGACCCAGATTGAGTTATATAAAGAACCTGTGAAGGAAAAGATTGATGGCGTGTCGAATCATAAATTCCAGGAACTTGTAGAAAGGAGCTAGGATTGGTCAATACTCCACCGACACGAGCGTAGTTTATAGCATTATATGGTCACAACTATATTCTCCGAGGGGGGTAGTCAGAGATATTCTGAAACTCGGAACGTCCACGTTTCAGTACCGAAATTCTGTCCAGCGTAGTTCATCAATGAGTTCATTATGGATAGAATGGCGTAAGTACCTACTATACAGGATCCTTTTTAATATGCGTTCTGTACAACTTTCACTATGGAGTCAACAACAAAATGGCAACAAGAAAATCTATTACATTTGGAGTTAATATGCGTAAGCATTGGCGTTTTTTATGAAACAGCTGATTTCTTTTGTCTCTGTAGTGGCTCTTCGTAAAAGTTGTTCAGTTTGTTGGTCTGAATCACCCCCTTATTTACTTTAACACAATCTTTATCAAGTGGTATAATGGATAGCTAGTCTTCCACCCAAAAAAACACTGCATAAGAAACACTTCCCGTAATTTTATTTTTCTTTTTTCCTATGTTTCTTACAGTTAATGCTATAAATATTGTAATTTAATCTCAAAATATAATATACGAGCTTTTACCCGCGACTTCGTCCGCATAAATAATATACCAGATTTTAAGTCAGATGATAAGCTATCAAACAAAAAAAGTTTCATCAAAATCGGTTCAGTAGTTTTTGCGTGATACTCGAACAAACATACAACCAAACAAACAGACAGACAAAAAATCCAAAAATTGGTGATTTGGAATCAGGGACAGGTAAAAACCACGGTGTAATTTTTTTTTGTAAATATCTTCAATGTACAGACACATTTCTGTTACAGTTTTATAATAGTTTAGATTTTTTTATGAAATTGCATTCCCTATATTGCACTAACATTACTACTTACATAATATTAAAAATAGCTATCAATTTAAATAAAATACGTATTAAACTACGTTCCCCTTTATAAATAAAACTCTGGGATGCTTTCATTCTGATAAATAGTGACATTTATGTTTTCATGAAGAGATGTGAGCTGAAAGGATGAGTAATAATATCCTACGTAATATCTGAAAGTTCTTCCCGAGAAACTTATGAATAACTTGTGACCGGAGGCGTTTTTGCTTCTAACTAAGGCTTGTAAGGATTAGTTTGGAGAAGTTATCACTTACATAGGAGATTTCAACATTTATTCACCTTTTCGAACAAATGAACATACTAACAGAAATAATGTTACCTGAATTGATATTTGAATATCATTAGATTTGGGCAAGTTTTAGAAAATACGAGTTAACCTCTGACTTTTCGGAGGCTAGCCTAATCACAATTGACATGAAAAGAAGAACAGCGCCAAAACGTTTTATATCATCATCATCAGCCTATACAACGTGTTAATGAATTAACGCAAAACCTCATACACCCCAACTGATTTATAAAAAAATAATTAGATTGAAACAATAATTTCATTATTTTGATAGTTAAGATTTAAAGTTATTCGCATTTTAAGTTTTGAGGCAAAAATGATTTGTTATCATTTCAGCAATGAATGAAAGCGCTAAGGTACTCATGGATACATTTTAATAATCCTGTTTTGGTAGTAAGTAGGGTGAGTGTGCCCGTGCGATGGGTTGACATCGGGTTCAGTAAATTATAAATTTTACAAAAAAATAATTTAATATTTTGTAAAACATTACCTATGTTGAAACAATGATAATTCGATTCTGCTCTCGATTCTAAACAAACTACTTTCTTATTTTGCGTTAATTCATTAACACGTTGTATACGTCCCACTGCAGGGCAGAGGCCTACCCTCAGGGAGCATATGAGCATCAGTCCACTACGCTTGCCCAATGCGGATTGGCGGTCTATACAATACACATAATAATTTCTTCTATACAGTGCATGAAAGTTTCCTCACGTTTGAGAGTAATGTCGGTATTACGTACAAAAGTTTGAAAAACTCATTGAAACAAAGCATTTTTTCCGTGCGGATTTGAAGTCGAACCCTCATGATTGAGTGTCCATACATACATAAACTCAAGCCTTTATTCCAGATGTGTAGGCAGAGACTGGATCTCTATTTTGGGCGGTTCTGACACCCCTCTCTTGTTTCCTCTAGGTCGTCTTTCCTTTCATCTTGTCATACATTCCCTTCGATTTCGGCTGCTTTTAACTATTACTACACTATAACTTTTGAAAAGAATATCACATAGATAGCTTTTTGACTCTACCACCGCGTAGGAAGGTGTTCCGTTGAGAGAAGATGCGGCCAGAAACTCTACAACACACATCTTTTAAACAAAACAAAATGTACAAAGTACAATTAAAATACAATATTGCATTACATAGTGTAAAATTGTCAAGACCAGACATTTTGGTCATTCAAATAATCATCGAGTTTATAGTAACCTTTTTTTATGAGGACTTGTTTAACATGGGTCTTAAACTTTTTATAAGTTGTCTTTCATTCATCTTTTTTATATGTCCAAACCATCGAATTCCCTTCTCTACTTTAACCACTATTTCTCCATTCAAACCACAGTGTCCATACCGCTCCTTTTATAGCGATTCACTAAATAATTACTTTAACACTTACACTTAATTAAACTAGGTCACTTCCAAAAATATCCTCGTTCACACCCAAACTAAAGCATTGCCTCCATTATCCGTGAAAACGCCTACACCATTAGCAAATTGTTGATATATCTAATTACTGAGTACGATTCCCTTACACAAATATTGGATGGAATTATTTTATATGAGACAATTTTGAAGGGTAATTTTTATTTTTTGAAATTTAAATATTTTATTTACGGGATAAGGTCTACTGCCTCCGTGGTCTCATGGTTAAGAGCTTTGGCTCTCGACACGTAGGTCGTGGGTTCGATTCCCACGGGGGACACCTAGTGATATGTCACTTTGTGCGTTTTTCCCCAGTTGGTTAGGACATTGCAGGCTGAATCACTTGATTGTCTGAAAAGAAAAATGATTTCGTGCTTCGGATGGCACGTTAAGCCGTTGGTCCCGGCTACTATCTCTGTTGGTAGTAGTTGTTACATAAAAACCACGTCAGAGACCGAAAGGTGGTCTGAAAAAACACTGACACCAGGGCTCTGCCCACACGATAAGAAGAAGAACGGGATAATGTTTCTTTTGCTGTGTTTTTAGTGGCGATAGGCTATAGCCATTTGTCACTATATGACATCCTGATACCTTCAATATATGAAATGAGCTTTGCTACAATAGCACGCTTAAAACGATATTTGATATAGTTTGATCACAAGGGCTGTAATATGGCCGGCAAACATCTTGAGCAAGACCTTGACTGCGCAGAAACTAAATTTGTTTACGCAAGCCCCGCATTTGTCAAGTTGTTTGCAGGTAGTAGCTGTGCCATGAGATGCTGGGGCAAAGAAGCCCGTTCCACTCTGTTTTTCCATCGTAAACTTTTGCGGCTACTTCTCGGTGTATTTGCACCGGACTGTGTACCTACGTCATACCCACATAAACTGCCTCCGTGGTCTAATGGTTAAGAGCATTGGCTCTCGATACGGAGGTCGTGGGTTCGATTCCCACGGGGGACACCTAGTGATAGTCACTTTGTGCGTTTTTCCCCAGTTGGTTAGGACATTGCAGGCTGAATCACCTGATTGTCTGAAAAGAAAAGTGATTCCGTGCTTCGGATGGCACGTTAAGCCGTTGGTCCCAGCTACTATCTCTAGTCTAGTCGTTACATAAAAACCACGTCAGAGGCCGAAAGGCGGTCTGAAAAAACTCTGACACCAGGGCTCTGCCCACATGAGAAGAAGAAGACCCACATGAGATAAAATGTCCAGAGCTCTATCTCTACCAATGAGCTATGGTACAGCCCTCTTGGTCAGATTATAAGCAGTGTTTCGAAGGTATTATTTTGGTCCCGACGTTTAGATCGTAGTATACCTATAGATGGAATTACGAGTCATGTGGTAATAGGTAGCTAGACTTGTATCCACAAAACACATCATAATGTTATTTGCCTCGTACGAGTAGAAATGAAATGCCATGGTCCATTCCAAGCCGGAACAACAAGGCTAAGGGAAATCTATGGGTTGTATTTTATAATTTAAATTTGAAGTTAATTTAAATTTCAAGTCTGAAATAAATAAATTATGGTTGCTAAAATTGTACTCAATACTCAATACTCAATATTTTATTGCCTTCCATAATTTACAGCATTCATTACATGAGATGGTTATTTTTTAATAAGATGGTTTTTTTTTTTAAGAGATCATTATGGACCCTGTATTCTAGGTCACTGCAAACAAGTAGAAGAAAGGAGGCCTTAATATTATTCACAAAATTAACATTACTCGATCAATATACAAAAAACTCATAGTACGCAATCATGCATGTCTTAAAACATTAAAAATAAAAAATAAAATCTAATAGTGATGATTGTTTTGATAAAAAAAAAAAAATATTGCATTATTAATAAAATTAGTATAGGTATTTTATTTATATTTATAAAGTTTGTTAGTATATTTAGTTATTATCTTGCATTTATTTATTATTAGTATAGTATTCATTTTTATAGCGATATATTTTATATTTACGTATTATTGGGTGTTGTATTATTGATTAGATAAAATAGGTATTTTTACAATTTATCTTCCAAGTATTCGGTATATGTATAGTAGCATTTAGTATTTAGTAATTATTTTAGTGATTTAATAAATTGTTCGTCTTTTTTTGTGTTTTTTTATGTTTTCAGCTAGTTTATTGTATATTTTTAAACACATAAGATGGGCACGAGAAGAGTGAAGTGTAAGTCGAGAGGTTGGGAGCACTAACCTTTGTTTATATCGCAATGAGTAGTTGCATGGGATTTCCTCACGGCTTATGAAAAAATTTGGATATTTACGTACGAATTTACATATTTCTAAGATATATATGCTCGGCAGAGTCAGAATCTTGTGTTTTTGGAAATAGGGTTTGCAGCTATCTATTTGTTTAATATTTACGAGAATTCGTACTAGTTTCTTCTGAAGAGTGAAAAGGGTAGGGGCATCCGTGCTATTTCCCCATAAAATGATACCGTAGCTAAGCCATGCATAAGCATAAGCATAGTACGTTTTAGTATTGCTGTTTGTATATCTGTGGTTTTTTTAATTTCACGAAGTGCATACGCGAAGCTAGAGATTTTAGATTTAATTTTAGATTTAAGATTTGATTTGATTGTATCTCAATCATGAATAACGTTCTATCTACAACTTTAGACCAAGTAGAACATTCCAAAATTTAACCCATGTTTTGAACAAAGGAATTTACTATCATAAATTTCAATTCGAGTAAAGTTAGTTTTACATACAATATAATACGTCTGTATAATATTTCGGAGCGGTTAGAAAGTTATCTACAACTAACTTGGCAACTTCTAGTATTACAACTTCGAATTTAGCCACATGTGATTTTTTTTTAATTATTTGAAATGGTTTTGCGCTTGTAAAGCTAACCTGATGGAAAGTGTAGACGAAGCCGAGGGAATGTAACGCGCTCAACCAGAAAAAGACTATTAACTCTTCTTTTAAAAATATCCTGATTGTATTTGCTTGGAAAAACAGGCGCGTGAGAGTTCCAAACCTTACCGGTTCTCATTATATAAAAAAACCGGTCAAGTGCGAGTCGGGCTCCTCGCGCACCGAGGGTTCCGTACCACACCACCACAGAATACAACATTACTAATTTAGAAAAAAAATTTTTTTTTGACCGGGACCTTTACCGCGAGACCGACTCACATTTGGCCGGTTTTTAGTATTTGTTGTTATTCTGGAGAGTTTGATCTATAATCACACTAAGTTTGACGCTTGTATGTATTACCGTTTTTACCATAGAGCGTGAAGAATAAACGTTGATATAAACTAGTTTCTTGTTGAGAACCCCCCTTAATTTTTTTGAAATGTCTAGCTATTACGGTTCAAAAGTTACAGCCCTAAATAGGAAGAACAGACGGACGGACGGACAGACGGACAGACGGACAGACGGACAGACGGACAGACGGACAGACGGACAGACGGACAGACGGACAGACGGACAGACGGACAGACGGACGGACGGACGGACGGACGGACAACGTAGGCTTAGTAATAGGGTCCCGTTTTCACCCTTTGGGTACGGAACCCTAAAAAGGGATGCGAACCTTTTTGTGTGGATTTTTATTAGAATATTTTCTAAGTATGAACTATGAATGCAGTCTCCTACTAGGTCTAGGTATGCACTAGAAACAAAATAAAAACGTGATACATGAATAAGAAGGATACCGAATGCTCTCTTATCACTAAACATTATATCTTAGCGCGCATAAAACGACTATTACAGTACACTGCGGAATAGGCAAGAGAGAAGTTTGTGAGGATCGTAGCGGGAAGCGAGCAAATTATCTCTTCCTACCCCAATGGAATATAGGCTTTCATGACACAATATCTACTGTGTGTTAGGGTAAGCAGTTGCATTACTTAGGGGGTGATTGTACCCATGATACTGAACAACTTTCCCTAAGAAATTCAGAAATTCGCAAAACAATTTTTGGTCTTTCCATACTAAATGCAATCAGCTGATTAAAACGTTTGTATGAAAAGTAGTTTTTTTGTTACGAATTTCCAAATTTTTCTTAGGGAAATTTTCTCGCAGTATCATGGATACAAACACCCCTTAAGAGCCTATGTCGAAAAATTTTTTTAGCGAAACGGACGTGTGATAGCTTATATTACTGCCAGATGCGAGAGAAAGAGATGGGGCGGCGCGCGCGCCTGGATCGAATCAAGCGAAAAAACAAACTTTATTTAATAGTGATTGTACTATTTATGTTAGTTCAATTCTGCTCTAATCAAAACTTAGATAATAGCAATCTCTTTTTTTTAAATCAAGTCTGATGTTTCTATTATTCACCGTTTAGCAGTTACAAGCGTTTATAGACAAAAACGGAGGCTACTTTGGCTTGTTTTTCTATCGAGAAAATTTGTCTTAATCGTGTTTAGACTCTAATCAAAACTTCAATTATATGTTCAATTTACACATATCATACTCCTACTGTTAGTACTTCATGATATATGGAGCTTTGAAGAATCCTATTTTTTTTACATAGCCCCTTAAAGAATGCAATTGTTTACCCAAACAACACCCTGTATAACTTAGTAAAATATTGATTTGTTAATTATTTTTCGCTGTTGTAAACAAACCCTGTTATAGCCTTGTACTGTACCTACATCAAACGTGTCTCATTCGTTTTCCCAAATTCACAAAGTAAGAGATCCCACCCCAAACATTACATGCCTTAATCCCCGATGACTAACGGCCTTTGAACCTATAAATAGCTAGCAATTTTATTAAGTCCTCCGCCTTTCAAGTCTTTTGTCTTAATTTAATGCCGGCTTGAAATAAAATTCGTTTACTAAAAGACTTTTACAAATTACTCTTACGTTTTGTACCTTTTATTTCTACAGTCAATTCTTTTATTAAGGCTTATGGTCTTCTTAAATGGATATCAGAGTAATTTTGTTAGCTTACTTTCTCAAGCTCCTATTAGGAGACAAGTAGTAGATGGAATGGTCCTTCATTTACGATATCGCTCGATAGTTTTGCAGGAGAATTATTCATTATTCTCTGATCTCTTGATTCGGCTTCTTTTTTCGCTTTGTTTTCTGTTAAAGCTCGTTCTATACGTCAGCTAAAATATACTTTTTTACATTGTATATTAATTATTTAATTTACGTGTCAAAAGTTGTTCGGTTATACATGGTGTAACGAAACACCCTAGCTATAACTTAAAGGGGTGCTTCAGACCATCAAACTGAAAAACTAACACTAAGGAGCCAGATTCGAAATAGTGAAAAAAACTGCAGTTTTGTATGGAACAGCAGATTTTTTCGTGATTTCGAAGTTGGCTCCATAGTGAAAGTTGTTCAGTTTGATGGGCTGAAGCACCCCCTTACGTATGACTAGGATGTTTTGTAACACCCTGTAGATTTTGTTGGTAAAAATAGATTTCATGTACCTACATGCGTGCATGTTTACATCTGAATTTAGTTGCTTTTACAAAATAAAATATGAGAAAGCCAAACTAACCCAGTAAAATTAGATAAATCAGAAGAAATAATTTCCGGAGTTTTGGAACTTTTTTTAAACGTTCCTTTGGTACGTAATATTGAAGAAAAAAAAAAGTCCTGGTGAGGGAGGGGTGAGCTCGAGGAAGGGGGGGGGCTCTAAAGGTGACTTTTTTCAGTTTTTGCTTATTTCTTGAAATCTGAAAGTCATATCGAAATATTTTGTACAAACAAATTAAACCTAACAAAATTTTCTACAAAACAAGTGGTATGCATTTTTGTCATAGGACTTAACCTTTGAGGGCTAAGGGGCCGAGAAAGTAACGGAATTTCAAAAATTATGAAATTTGTATGGCGACCCTCATGAAAGTTAAAGATAAAAACAAAATGATTTCATATTCTTAATCAGCAGCCCCGAAAACCCCCAGATACAAATTTTCAGTCGGTTCAGGGAACCCTTAAAGGCTGCATTGGCGTTTGAAATTTCCATTGGAGCCATCTTGGATATCGAAATTTTGGATTTTTTTCACCGGCAACGAAATCTGACCAGGGTCCTCTATGACATTTGTTCGAGGTCCATAACCCTATCTGTCATAGTTTCCGCGGGCCGTTGACCTCATCCATCAGGAGTCGACCTTCCGAGGAAGTCAAAGTTTTCCCTGTATCACCAAGGCATCCATATGATGAACCCCAAATGTCATCCTTGTACCGTAAGGGGAACCCGGAGATCAGTTGGAGGTATCTGGTTGACCCAACCCTCCCCCCCCCCCCCCCCACATAGATATTAGATAAATACTCGTATAATTGTTCACCGGGTTTCCCCCATTCAACGCATAGTAAAATTATTTTAGGGATCATCATAAGGATGCCCTGGCGATAAAAATAATATTTCGACTTCCTCAGAAGGTCGACTCCTGATGGATGAGGTCAACAGCCCGCGGAAACTATGACAGATAGGGTTATGGACCTTGAACAATTGTCATAGAGGACCCTGGTCAGATTTGGTTGCCGGTGAAAAAAATCCAAAATTGCGATATCCAAGATGGCTCCAATGAAAATTTCAAATGCCATTGCAGCCTTTAAGGGTACCCCGAACCGACTGAAAATTTGTATCTGGGGGTTTTCGGGGCTGCTGATTAAGAATATGAAATACTTTTGTTTTTATCTTTAACTTTCATGAGGGTCGCCATACGAATTTCATAATTTTTGAAATTCCGTTACTTTCTCGGCCCCTTAGCCCTCAAAGGCTAAGTCCTATGGCAAAAATGCATACCACTTGTTTTGTAGGAAATTCTGTTAGGTTTAATTTGTTTATACAAAATATTTCGATACGACTTTCAGATTTCAAGAAATAAGCGAAAAACTGAAAAAAGTCACCTTTAGAGCCCCCCCCTTCCTCGAGCTCACCCCCCCCTCAACAGGACTTTTTTTTTCTTCAATATTACGTACCAAAGGAACGTTTAAAAAAAGTTTCAGAACTCCGGAAATTACTTCTCCTGATTGGTATATTTCAGCTTAATTTTACTGGGTTAAACAGCAAAGTAGAGTAGTTAAAATTCAAAATCCATTTTTACAACAAAAATATTTGTTGTCTTTAGGGCTCCGTACCCAATAAAGGGTGTCTATAAAATACAAGCAATACATAAAAGCGTGAAACTTGGTGTGATTCTAAGGTAGAACAAATAATAAAAACCAGTCATGTGTGTGTCGGGCTCGCGCTAAGGGTCCCGTAGAAAACAATTTTTTTTTTGTAATATTGTATGGTGGTACAGATCCCTCCGTGCGCGAGTCCGTCTCGCACTTAGCCGTTTTTTTAAAGATAATTGTGGCTCTTCACCTAATTTTGTCAGCATCTCTTATTCTAGCTTTCACTACACCACCGACCTAAATTAAATTAAGAGAAAAACGCCTTGAAATGTTTAATCTGGCAAGAAATTCGATAAAGCTGCCTTTTCGTTAGAACACCCATCAATTGTTTGCAAAGACCCCAGAGGGCGGGGCAAAGGCAATTTGTTATTTTATACCCATTCCATAGTCGAAATGGAACTACAAATTCTAGGAAAATAGATGGAATAACATTGATCTATGTTCATTGTTATCAAAACATTATGATTGAGTTTGCTTTTGAAAGCTCTAGATCTATCTGTAACGTCACACCTCTTTCCCATTGAGGTAAGCAGAGACTCATTCGCATCCATACATCTCTTCATTCATGCCCGCCGATTTCGAGTACTCCGAACCTTACCTTCTGTAGGATGTAACAGATTTGATCAGAGACTTAAGTAAATACTAGCTATGCTCGCAGCAGGACTTGGTCTGGACACAGGTACACCCTGGATACTTCATACAACTAGGCTCTTACTGACTAGAAGCACAGGTCTCATACTAAGTGAGTTATGAAAGTAAGACGTGTCCACCACGCATGCCCAATGCTGATTGACGAACGTCACTTACGTATCAGAATATCTTCAGCGTCTGTAGGTTTCCTCACAATATTGATAAGTTCTTCAAAAGTCATTGGCAAGTGTATACCTAACTGTGACGTCATACCTACCCACCGCTTTCTAAACACAACAGTGGTGGAAAATCTTTGTAGGTATTTTTAATTATATGTAAGTGGATGTTGATGGTACCTTACCAACCGTAATCGGGTCATCTACATGTTCGTATGGGTTTTGTGAGATTAAGTTCTTCTTTGCAGTAGTTTCCCCAATGATTAATTTAAATGCCTTTCAGTTTTCAATAGCTCAACTCAACCTAAACGATTGAATAGCATCCGTGATCGGAATAACAGATTATTCAATTCTCCTCAGGAAATTGACATTCAAGGCGAGTTGCCAAATTTCAAACGTTTCTATGCTCGTGCTGTATTAGAGGGTATATGGGTCTATATTGGTACTTCTGGATTGTAAAGAATTTGAGACACAACAGTTAGGGGTAGGAATACGAGGGTATACGTCTATTGTAGTTTTTGTACAGGGCTGAATATGGACGTGGAGGAAAAGGGAGGATCTTTGATATACCTATTGGAATACCCAGGACCGCGGCCCAAATTTTCTTTGTTGGATCTTGTATTTATGTAAACTATCTAGAAAACATCATCGTTAGTGTGATTTAGTTAGACGTCCTTTTGAAAATACCTTTTGTACTCTTCTTGTTCTTGAATTAGAATATGAATGACCAAAATGTCTGGTCTTGGCAATGTTATGCTAACTAATTTAGCCGTATGGGAGGACAGCCGGAATCGTGTTGTTTTTAACTATAATGTACCTACTTGTCTAGTTCGTAAGTAAAATTGTACTAACGGCAACCGCAGAATGACTACACTCATCACATTCAAACCCTCGTAGTTTAAGTGGTGTTTATATCTACGTACTGCATAAAATTTGTATTTTTGGTAATAAATAAAAAAATAAAAAAAAATTCAAAATTGTGTTTGTACGTTATTGTACTTCGTATATTTTGTTTTGTTTGAAAAATATGTGCAATAGAGTTTCTGGCCGCATCTTCTCTACAACAGACCACCTTCCGACGCGGTGGTAAACTAAAATAAAACCGGTCAAGTGCGAGTCTGGCTGCTCGCGCATCGAGGGTTCCGTACCACACCACCACAGAACACAACATTATAAACTTAGAAAAAAAAACTTTTTTTGTCCGGGACCTTAAGCGCGAGACCGACTCACACTTGGCAGGTTTTTAGTATTTGTTGTTATTTTGTAGAGCTTACTCTATAATCACACTAAGTTTGACGCTTGTATGTATTACCGATTTTACGGTAGAGCGTGAAGAAAAAACGTAGATAAAAACTAGTTTCTTGTTGAGAACCCCCCTTAATTTTTAACTTTTTGACATTTTTATTATTGGTTAACAAATCCGCCGTAATAACGCATAATCTGAGAAAATTTCAACTATCTAGCTATTACGGTTCAAAAGTTACAGTCCTAAATAGGTAGGACAGCCGGACGGACGGACAGACGGACAGACGGACGGACGGACGGACAACGTAGGCTTAATAATAGGGTCCCGTTTTCACCCTTTGGGTACGGAACCCTAAAAATATGTTACATATTGTGAAGTGCCATAATATAATTATGTACTGAAATTTGATATGTTTGTTTACATCACTTATATGCGTGGGCATTGGAACTTAAGCATAAGCATCTATCTCGTCTCCGCTACATGGTTAAAATTATACGTAATGAATGAATTAATTAATGAATACAATACACAATATCGCACTGATTGATCTCTGACCTCGAAGAATAAAGTTGCAAACTTGCAAATATTGCATGCATGAAAAATCTGTCATTGAGGGTGCTGCTTTTAGGTACAAATTATTTCCCAGGATGTTGTTTAAAGAAGATTTTGTACAGGAATTAAACGTTTAAGTAAGTTTTTAATTGAAACTATAAAACTATTTTATCTTAATTAAATATAAAACTGGCTTAAAGCCAAGCAAAATTTTCAAGCTTTTTCAAATAATATAAAAGTCCAACTTCCCTAGGTTTTTTAAACGTGTATTCAATCTGAAGCAATTAAGGAAGGACGATAAAATTTTTTCTCCCTAACCCGTTTTAGGATTTAATTGAGCCTTTGGCTATTTGTAATGGAAAGGACATTTGACCCTAATTGATTTCTTGAACGCAAACAGAGCAATGTCAGCTTTGTCTCAAAATTATGTACTTACCTGCGACCGTATTCCCTTTCGGATGGTCAGAAACTTTTGCGACAATTACTACCTAACTAATTTGCCACAACTATTAACTGGTCCGTCGTCGGAGCTCCCTGTGGCTGTTGCGGCTTTATACGGACCTCCTTATATCGACTCCATAGTGTTACTACTACCTTTGTCTGTCACTGTTTTTCCTGTATAGCACAGAGGAAAATAAATGAGTTATCTTTCCACCTAACTATATGTAGCGGAGCACTGAGATAGCTGACTAATTAATAATGCCAAGACATAGATCGTTTCGATGCAAACAACAGGGCCTCGATTGCGCTGTTTTATACGGTCTTACCGTTCGGACGGAACGTTTATGGCTTTGGTTTAGTTTTGGTTTAGATTTGGTTTAGCTGATGTAAAAATGCTATCGCGCTATTTTTTTTTGAACGGTTGAATCGTTGATATCACCAAAGCAAAACCAAAACGATCGATTGTGCGTGCACCTCCATACACCTCGATACACCACTCCATACCTCCATACACCTCTCCATACACCTCCATACACCTCTCCATACACATCCGTACACCTCTCCATACACCTCTCCATACACCTCTCCATACACCTCTCCATACACCTCTCCATACACCTCTCCATACACCTCTCCATACAACTCCATACACCTCTTCATACAACTCCATACACCTCTCCATACACCTCTCCATACAACTCCATACACCTCTCCATACAACTCCATACACCTCTCCATACAACTCCATACACCTCTCCATATACTTCTATACACCTCTCCATACACCTCCATACACCTCTCCATACACCTCTCCATACACCTCCATACACCTCTCCATACACCTTCATACACCTCTCCATACACCTCTCCATACAACTCCATACACCTCTCCATACACCTCCATACACCTCCATACACCTCTCCATACACCTCCATACACCTCTCCATACACCTCCATACACCTCTCTATACACCTCTCCATACACCTCTCCATACACCTCCATACACCTCTCCATACACTTCTCCATACACCTCTCCATACACCTCTCCATACAACTCCATACACCTCTCCATACAACTCCATACACCTCTCCATACAACTCCATACACCTCTCCATATACCTCCATACACCTCTCCATACACCTCCATACACCTCTCCATACACCTTCATACACCTCTCCATACACCTCTCCATACACCTCTCCATACACCTCTCCATACACCTCTCCATACACCTCTCCATACACCTCTCCAAACACCTCTCCATACACCTCTCCATACAACTCCATACACCTCTCCATACACCTCTCCATACAACTCCATACACCTCTCCATACAACTCCATACACCTCTCCATACAACTCCATACACCTCTCCATACACCTCCATACACCTCTCCATACACCTCCATACACCTCCATACACCTCCATACACCTCCATACACCTCTCCATACACCTTCATACACCTCTCCATACACCTCTCCATTAGGGATGCAACGATTACGAAGCGGTGCATCGTTTTGCATCTGTAATCGTAATAATCACGATTAATAACGATGCAATGCACCGTAGTAAGAATCGTACGATTACTAAATCGAATTAAAAACGTCAATCGGGTTGCACTAAACTTGTTGTCAAATACCAGATCTAAATACTACATTCCAGAGCCAAAAAACAACTTTAAAAAAATCATTCGCTGCCCTTTTAGCTCATTTAGAGCTAAATCTGTTTTTTTTTTGTCAAATTTGACTCTCATTTTATTATTTTGCAAAAATTCGACTGATTTGATTTTCGGTTTGTAGTAGGTAAAGATAAAGATAAAGATGCATTTATTTGTCAGACATGAGTAGTTACAGGCAGTTGTTACAATAATTATTAAGTCCTACATGTCTTACCTTACGGCTTACAAATTATTATTTAGATAATGTTAGGGATGCCAGTGGTCATCATAAATTAAAACAAAACAAAACAAAAACTACTTAGGTAAGGTGTTCTCGTGCGTGTTATCTTGTCCACATTTTAAAAGATTAATCGCTCACGTAAATCGGACAAGATATCGCTTGATTAACGATATTATACAGAATCATGTTCCATATTGTGTTTTTCAAAGCAAATTGGCCGCTACGCATATGAAAATCAGAATCTTGACCAAGTGAGCCTTTGACTTCGATCTCAAATAAGTGGAAAAAGTTACAAAATCTTGGAATTTTTTAATGATTTAACTTTCATTGGAATGCAAACGAACACCATGAAAACTCATTCTGAGGATAATCTCAGATAAATTTGTTTAAATAATCGTAATGCATCGGTTATCGTAATAAATAACGATTAATATCGTAATCGTAATCGTAATCGTAATGGCTGAATCGTTGCATCCCTACTCTCCATACACCTCTCCATACACCTCTCCATACACCTCTCCATACAACTCCATACACCTCTCCATACACCTCCATACACCTCCATACACCTCTCCATACACCTCTCCATACACCTCCATACACCTCTCCATACACCTCCATACACCTCTCCATACACCTCTCCATACACCTCCATACACCTCTCCATACACCTCTCCCGACACCAACTAAATCAAAAACGTTCGTTGGACAGCGGTCGAACGTTACGCCAACGTATCTTCCGAAAAAAAGCTAAATCGTTACCGTTAATATAATTTGCGCGATACGAATTGTGCATAACGTAACGTTTTTGGTTGTGGTTTTGTTTTGGTAGTATCGTTGAAACTTAGGGCGATTGAGGCCCAGATCTAAGTCAGCGCATACGACCTAGCACGTCACACGTATGACAGCCAATCAGAAGATTATTCTATTCAACCCATTGACTTTATCAACTAAAGATCGGCAATACCATAAAGATATTATACCTTACGGAATAGAGGAAGTGACATAAGTTGTCAAATGAAACCGTTTTTGGACGTTTTCATGAGTCCTCGGCAGGGTCGGTCGGTCGATTTCTGTGTATAATTATCAATCTAAAGTAAAATCGTGGAAAATTTAATGAAATAGTGTTAGTATATTTCACAAAATTATCTACGATTTCACTTTAGGTTCACGATTATTCACAGAAACAGAAACATCTCCAAAAATGGTTCTATTGCCTCGCGTCACGTATCTCTTTCTATTATACAGTGATGCCGCTAGGTACATCTCGCTCTCTCAGCTGTTAATGCCTCTTCCGTAGTATAATACCTTTATGGGCAATACACCCTAGTTTTGATAGCCCTAGCCTTACATTATCCTGCTGTATATAGCGACTATAAATAAATACTTACTTCATTTATAATTATAACAATACGTTATTTTCATTTTAGTCTCAGTAATGCTTGATACTTACGCGTAGGTATTATAAATAATCTTCTCTATTATGGAAACAAAAGCTTATTTCGTGTAATCCATCTCATACCGTTTTCTGAGATATAAAATCTCATTTCTCTCAGACCTTTTAATAATAAGTATTGTACGTACTGTACCTATTAGTAATGTACTTATCCTTGTAAAATCTAGTAACTTTTAATATTCAACCTAAAGTTGAAAAGGTAGAGACACTTTTCCCTTTGATAATGTTTTAGTATAATTTAATTAGACTTCTACCCGGTACGAAACATTTTCAGCATAATTATCCTTACCTGCTTGTATCTTATCGATATCGCAGACAAACTCTGAGCATAGCCGTCTGGGTGACTTTCAGCCTTTTTATTTCATATTTCATATTTCATTTATTGCCATCACACAAGTACATACAATGTTAAATACAAAACATGCACTAATATAATACCCTGTAAGGGCACCGCAATAGGAATTATAGATATTAATTACATTTCATTTCACTAAATTAAATTACATTATATTACATTTCATTCCATTATGATACATCAAATTCAATAATAACTACATAATAACATTGCAATAACTACATCAAATTAACATTATTATAAAATTTATTACATTTAATCATATACATTATAACAATTCTATTAACATAATTATGAGATTTTGGAGATAGCGATAGAGGTGATTTATAATTTAATATTTTTAATATTTATGGTATAATTTTATGGTTGGTCCGAAAAGTTCTCGAGTGGTAATCAACCGCAGCGTGGGTAGGCTCCCCCACAAGGTGAACCGACGACCTGGTGAAGGCGGCGGGAACCCGTTGGATGAAGGCGGCGCAGGACCGGTCGTTGTGGCGGTGCCTAGGGGGATGTCTACGTCCAGCAGTGGACATCCAAGGGAGTCAGTTGCCTCAAGGTAGACCAGTTGCTGTCAAGCTGGCCTAATTTGACAGTCCAGTCAGATGTGCCCTCTTGTGGGGCAAAACATGCAAACTAAACTAAACTAATCCATTGGCTGAGATGATGAAGTGGCTAGTTAAATGTGCACTTGTTTGACCCTTTTGACAATGTACCTGTCTAATTGTGACACTAACAAACCTAAAAGTGTTTTTAAGTTTCTGTTCTATTTGAGTCCCCGGTATTATTCTCGAGTAAATGTAACCAACATAATACAAGTATTTACCAACACTGGTGGGTCGTTAGATATTTCCGAGAACCCTTTTGACGTTTTGTTTTCCAAGAAAATCTTGCTTTGTGAATTCGGCACTTATCCCACTTGCTTCTATTTGACAAAGCGTTCCAGAAATCAAGGAGACTCGCTGTCTCCTCTATTAAATATCTATTTCATAAAGACATAGGTAATAGATTTTAATTTATTCAAAGAATCGTCCTAGATTCAAAGGATAGCATGACGTTACCGTCGACGTCCTAACCAGACCTATTACGAATGCTGAACTAGAACGATATAGCCTACACTGAAAAAAATGCGAGCCAACTAATAAGTATTTTCTCTTAATTAGCACCAAAATAATTGAAATGACGTTATTATTGTTTACTAAAAACAAAAGATGGTAGTTGTAACAACGAGCCGAATTCGTTTAACAAAGTTCTCTTAGTCAGAGGAGTCATGATGTTGACAGGCTCATATGGATTCATGATGTATGATTATCATAAAAAAGATCTTGGTTGAAGTAAACAATTTTTTTTTCCGTTTATTAATACGTAATATATAGTTTCAAAGTTATCTTGGCTCGTAGTTTTCCACACTAGCATTGAAACTGAAATATTTTAACGGAAATCTGACAAATGTAAAGTTCTGCACAGATATTGGTTTCTAAATCGTGTCTAAAAATTTTCATTGACTTCAATTGGTTAGTGTTGAAAATATAACCAAACTTAGTTTATATGGATGATGATGACACTGACGAGCATCATAATTTAAACACTTTTAGGCCTAAATACATTTTAGTGCTTGTTTGTGATTATTAGTCTTCGAGGCTAATTATAACATTTTGTTAGGTACCTTGTTGTTAAACTGGATTTCGAAACAACGCTTCTTGGGGCTATAAATCGATGTTTCTATTGTTACAAGTGCTAAGGTCTCTGTTGTTTACGCTATAAAGTTTAGACAATGAGTAAACTTGGTACGATTTTCGTGTTTAGTAAATATTTATGCTGACGGACTAATTTTGTTCTGTCGTTTGAGAATTTTAATGAATAGAAACCGAATTATTTCTGTTACCTACTTCTCGTTTTGGTTTTGGGGTCGATGTAAATGTGAGGATCGTCCTGACTTTAGGCATTTAGCGGCAACTTTTTAATAAATATCAAGAAATACAAATATCATATGGTTTTTTAGAGTTAACTGCTCTAGAATTAAACATTTTAACGGGTTCTTACCGCGTTTTGGTATTTGTGAGTTCCCGATATTTCGTCAGTGTTACAACTGCCATGATCACGGGATGACTGATCATGGCAGTTGTAACACTGCCGAAATATCGGGAACTCACAAATACCAAAACGCGGTAAGAACCCGTTAAAATGTTTAATTCTAGATTAAATAATAACCGCGTAACTCTCAAAAACTGTATTAACTGCTCTACTTTCAGTATTAAATAATTTCCGACATATGGAAAGGTATAGGTCGACCAGAATCTCATGAAAAATGAGGAAATCAAATTTTAGAGTAAGCAACACTGGGGTAATTGGATTAGGGCCCTTCAAACACTGCAACTTTTTGCAGCTCTTCTGAAACGCCATACAGCCACGAAGAAAAACATTCATAATAAAATTCAGCTATAAAATTATATGCCTTTTCTTATTTAAACAAGATGAAAATGTTCACCAGATGATTTGGGCGTTCAAATTTTATTAAATATTCACCCATTAACAAACGCGCGTTTTTATCGCCGCAAAATTGTAAAGGGCCTACTTGATGACAGTTTGACATTGCCTTTTTTTCATTTCATGAGATTCTGGTCGACCTATACTTGCCCTAAGACTTGCCCCTATGATGGTTATACCTAACTTGGTCATACATTAATTATTTTCATCTTAAACAAATTATGTATTAGGTTTACTGATAGTGGTAAAAGGTGTTTATTGCGTAGCTCGCAAAAATAATGAAAGAAAATACCTTAGCCTTTTTATTAGGTTAGGTTTTTAGGTTTTCTGAAGCAATGATTTTTCTTTACGTGAAAACATTTTTTTGTTTAATTAAAATATTTTTTTTATTTCCAGATGCCATTGCCTCATACAAATCGGCTGCTGCTTTAACAAGAAATATTGGTAACAAGAGTCCGACAGCCAGCACATATGAAGCGAAAACTATGTATAGCACCATCGTTCAACTGTGAGGACGATATGGAGGAGCTAAATGTGGTAAGTTTTCAATGCATTGCATACATTGACGTAGGCTGGATCTAGTACAAAATTCTTATACTTTATTACACACCAAAACAGAATATTTGAATAAAGATAAAGAATTACAATTAGGTACAAATAAGGCGGTCTTATCGCTAAAAAGCGATTTCTTCCCAACCATCTTAGACTAATATTACTACACGTACTTAGGTTTATGTAGTTTACGCTCGGTTGCAGAAACGCTCATTAGAGTTAATCCTCCATCTTCCTCTTGGTAGCTTTTACTACGTCAACGAGACAAAAAGTGACAGCAAGAGATTTAATGGAGGATTAACTTGAATGAGCGTTTCTGCAACTGAGCGTAAACTACATAAACCTAAGTACGTGTAGTAATATTAGAAATCACTTTTTAGCGATAAGACCGCCTTATTTGTACCTAATTGTAATTAGGTATTTATGTTTATTCAAATATTCTGATTTGGTGTGCAATAAAGTATAATTGAATTGAATTTAATTGAATTAATATAAACCAACTAAAAACATTGAACATGCTGAAATTCTTTTCCATCCCGGCATCAAGGCACGTCGCCCGTGCGTGCGCGTAGTAGGCTGATCAAACGAAGACTGTCGCGTAATTGGTTCTGTTTTTACGTTTTGGTGCACTTTTGGTACGGACACTTTTGAGCGCTACATCCAGTATTTGGTACTGCCTCCATGGTCTAATGGAGAAGAGCATAGGGCTCTTGACACAGAGGTCGTGGGTTTCGATTCCCACGGGGGACACCTAGTGAAATGTTAGTTTTTCCCCAGTAGGTTAGAATAGTATTGTAGCCCCGGAACATTTTAAGTTACCAAAAAGGTGACCGATTGCCGTTTAGATATTTTTGTAGGGTACGAAAATTAAAAACCTAACCGCCAGTGGCACGTACGTTCATTAAAGATAATCCTCCATTAAATCTCTTTCTAGCTTTTATTATGTCAACAAAACAAAAAGTGACAGCATGAGATTTAATGGAGGATTATCCTTAATGAACGTACGTGCAACTGGCAGTAAGCCACACAAAGATCACAACTCGCTGAAACAAAACTAAAATTTGTCTTAAGGGTATATTCTCTAAAACGCCTTACTTTAGGAACATTGTTTTCAGTGATATCCTATTGCATATCCAGTGTATTATATTTAATATGAAAGTCCTGCCTTTACTTAAAAATGTAATGAATCGGTTTTTAGTACGTTTCATATAATTTATTTTAGTAATCGCGTAAAATTTGGACACTGTTTGTCGAAATATAGCTAAAAATGGGGTTATTTTAGGAACATTTTTAGAAGGGTTACGTTACACGGTTGAAAATACAGCTTACGTAGAAATATAGTTTATATAAATGTTAAAAAAACAATGAATCGATTTTTTGAAATATGAGTCAGAATCGTACAGTTTTCTTAAAATAAAATTGTAAAAATCAAAAAATCTGTTTACCATACAAAATGGCGAACAAATGCAATTTCTTGACATCCTCTGACAACTGCATAACTAACCTTGTTTCTGATTTTTTCCATTGTACGGCGAACTGCCGTAATCAGCGCACGTCCGCGTTACATTTTTTGAAAATTATTTGCGACAATTTTATCCTCGATCTATCTGTTGATGACTAAAACACAAAGGAAATTTAACGGAATAATTCATTATTTGTGTTTTCCTAAAGCTAAAATGATGTTTTATTTCAAATTTTTATACGTGATTTTGGATAATTTTCGACATATTGTTCAATCAAATTGAAATGACTTCGATTATGTCAGTAGTATATAGAAATCTATTACCATTCTCTTTGGTTGGCTTTTCAATATACAGTTACCAATACAGTCGCGCACAGATTCAAATAAAATCGAAGTAAGAAGATTAAATACCTACCTACATAATATAAAATTTTGGATACTAATAAGTAGTGAGCTTACAATATCATTGGTAATAAAATAAGTAAATCATAGCTTTTATTTACTTCTGAAATTAAATAACGGCAGATCAATGCAACCAAAAATTTACAACCAATTTCATATTACAGAATATTTGTATAGAAAAAAATGATTTACTTATTTTTAAATTTTTATCCTCGATTGCCTTGCATTCATAATGAGCGTTTTTCCAGCAATTTTCCGGGGATCCATAGCGTCATCTGGATGGCGCCACTAATCTGTGCCATTTTGTATCAATCTTTTTTTATGTTGTGCGACTCGGACTCATCCCTCAGGGTTCCGTATAAACTTAATTAGGAAAGACAAAATTTCTCCCATGCATTAAATTTTCTCCCATACCATTATCACGGTAGATGTTCAAATTTTTTCCAATTGACAACTTTTCATCTTTTTAAAAAAATATAAGAGATACCTACGTATTTTTCCGATTAAATTTTTGACCGATATTTCTGTTTTTAATTTACTTTAGAATTTTCTGAAAAACGTAGGATTTATGGTTATAATTGGTACCTTGGCTGCAATAAAATTAAAAATAAAAACTGTCAAATACAATAGAAAAGCCAAGCAGGCAAAGGAATAAAATATCATTCCAGACTTACCACCTATTTCAGACACCAGTCTCCCACAATTCTATCTGTATACCTGTTTATTGTAAGTTCCTGTTAAAACCGCTTGTGGAGAAAATAAATAAATGATTTGTATTCAACCTCTATTAAATTTTTCAGTATTTTTCAAATAGCCAAAAGTTCCAGGCAATCCAATCCACCATTGAGGATGGAGTGTAAAAATTTTAGATCCACGATCACTCAGACTCACGAGTCAAAATAATGCACGGCCCTCCTCAAAGTGGAGAAAGTCTAAGTAGATTAATTAATTAAAAAAAGGTGCGAATCGGGCTACATAGATAGTATAAAATTTTCTGTTTAATAAAAATTTTCATTAACAAAATTGTCATGATGGAAAATTTACAATATATACGCATTATAATATAATAGATGAATGTGATAGAAATATAATCCAATTCGGTATGTAAATTAAACTTAAGCTATGCTGATTCCAAAAACATTTCGAGATTTTATATTTAGAAACCTTATTTTCTCATTAAGATGGCGGATATTAAAAAAAAAATCCAAAAAATACTCGACATTCATTCGACCTCTAAATGACGTCATATCAGAGGCTGAACGGGCTTTAATCAGCGGATTAAAGCCCGTTCAGCCTCTGATATGACGTCAAAGGCAGCGGCCTTTGGTAAAAAAGACAAACGTCATATAAACGTCAATGTCAACGAAAGGGAAAAGATATGAAATTTTTCCGCGATTATGGGGAAAAATTTGGTCTCTGGGGAAATGAAATCGTGGGGAAAAAAATCAATCGCGCTAATTTTGAACGATACCTGCTACCAAAACAAAACCACAACCAAAAACATGACGTTATGCACAATTCGTATCGCGCTAATTATATTAACGGTAACGATTTAGCTTTTTTCAGAAGATACGTTGGCGTAACGTTCGATGTCCGTTCGATCGAATTTCCTGGCGTAGTAGGTGCATGGTAGGTGTATGGTAGGTGTATGGTGGGTAACCAAACTTGAAACGTTTACGGCTTAAACGTTTCGAGTTTGGTTTTGCTTTGGTAACGTCAATGATTAAACCGTTCAACAAAAAAATAGCGCGATAGCATTATTACATTAGCTAAACCAAATCTAAACCAAAACCAAAAACGTTCCGTCCGAACGGTAAAACCGTATAAAATAGCGCAATTGAGTCCCTGGTTTCAAATGTCTATGTCAATGGAGTAACTTTTTTTTTATTATTTTAGGTAAAGCACAGAGTTTCAAAACTATTCAGCCTCTGATATGACGTCATCACTAGAAAAATTTTGCATAAATTATAGAAAATTAACTATAGATTGGATATCGAAAATAATGAAATTGGTTGTTCAAAATAGCCGAATCTACGAGACTTAACTGTAAAAAAATACCATAAAAAAACTTAACATACCGAATTGCAAAAATTGCCATAAATAAAGTAGTATTGCGTTACAAAATATTCAAAGTAATATACTCGAAGTAATTACAAGTAGCGCAGTAAGCAATATAAAAAACGATCTTTCCACTAAATAGCTGTCTTTAGACTTAAGTACATCTTCAGCTCAGGAGTGCGATTTTTGAATCTCATACTTTGAACTCAGCAGTTGAAAATGTATGGAGATACGCATCTTTCTACTGCTGATTTGACTTTCAAAAATCGCACTCCTGGCCCTGGAGTGCGATCTTTGAACATCACACGTTTAAACGACCAGTAGAAAATGTCAAAATTACTATGGAGATTATGCATCTTTCTACTACTCGTTTGAATGTGTGTTGTTCAAAAATCGCACTCCTGGTTGTTGTGTGACGTCCCTTGACTTCTCGCTTGAACGAAAAATGACCTTACTTTATTAAAAAAATATCCGTAATCCTTTCATTTTAAACTCTCTAACATAGAAAATATTGTTATTCAGACAATTAATTAGTTAGGTATTTCGAAATGGTTTTCGATTCAGCCCTCCAAAAAACTTGACACTTGACTTGACGAATTGAGGAAAATATCGGAAAACTAAAAAAAAATTTGAACACAGCCGACCATTATTGATTATTTGTGGTTGGGCTATTGCTAGCAAGGGTCGTTGTAACACTGAGACCAGCGCTGGTCCTTTGTGTTCGGCCCAAGCTCACCCATATTTTACGCATACCTCCAAACTTATGGTATTTTCTTTTCATTCTCGGGAATGCAGGTTTCCGCACGATGTTTTCCTTCACCACCGGCGAGCTAGTAAATGATAAATACAACTGTACATAAATTCCAAAGAACTTAGTGGTACAGGCCAGGAATCGAACCGCGGCCCCTTGATTGAGGAATAGGTCTCTTCCGAATGGGCTATCATCGCTCTGACCATAGAATCGCCTCCTTTTTTGAAGTCGGTTAGTAAAAAATAACACGCAGAATTTCGAAACTATGAAAGTGTTGAAAAAAAAACGGTATGAAATAAATTGAATTAGTTATGTAGTCATATTACGTTACTCTACATGTGAAGCCATATTTTTTGTATCATTATTTCTTTGGTAATTTTCTTTGCCCACTGTGATGATCGTATTTAATTTTAAAAAAGTGGTATGCATGTAGGTTACACTATAAATTTACCGAAATTTCCTACTTTAAAATGTTTTTATTTATGTAATGTAATGAATTACAGATTGTGTAAAAAAAATTATTAGGTACTATTCTTAAATCGTTCTAGTATTCTTCATTCAACAAAATATCAAACATACTTAACACTTTTCTTATCGATGGTGGAGCTCAAACAAAAGGTCGCGGAAAACTTACAACACATTATCCACATTTTTTATGGCAAATTGACAGCAAGTGATGACGTCACAAACGAAAATATACCCTTAAGTTTTTAAATTTTCGGGTTACCATTTTATTTTTTTATACTGGCATGTTCTTCACCTTAGTTCAATAGCTTTTGAGAGAACCGATTTCAATGAAACAAACCCTTTATGTTAAGGGGGCACCGAACCTATTGTGCTGCCCTCAATCGTATTTTTCTTTCTAAACAATTAAACAACATTTCCATAAAACAAGAATGTCACATTGTAGTCATTGCTGATTTGCAATTTATCGGGTCACTGCAGATTTGTTTTTATAAAGTTAGTAGTAATTAACTACAAGCATCAAGCATAGTAATCCGTAATGTTTCGATAAATTGAAAGCCAATCAGAACTACAATGTGACATTCTTGTTTTTTGGAAATATTGTTTTATTGATTACGAATAAAAAAATACGGCTATGTAAAATAAAAGCTATGTTTTTACGAAAACCCCATTTAAATCGGTTCAGTAGTTTTTTAGTGATGCGTGCGATAATTATTCTCTTTGGTTTTAGTAAAATCTATATTGCTCGTCAAACAAGGTCTGCAAAAAAACGTAACTACGACATCTACAGGGTGAAATTGATATCATTAGCATCCTTTTAAACTAAGAGTCTACCCATCAAACTGAACAACTTTTAATATAGGAGCAAACCGATTGGAGCAAAATGAAAATCTCCTGCTTCATACTAAACTGCAACGGCTACTCGACTCAAATGTATGCAATAGCAGATTTTTTTTTGCTCCTATTGCATTGCTTCCATAGTGAAAGTTGTTCAGTTTGAAGGGTAGACTCTTAGTTTAAAAGGATGCTAATGATATCAATTTCACCCTGTATAATGAAAACAAATGAAACTTAGACAACACACATGAGACAGTTTATTGAATTGAAAAAAAAAATAAGGCAATATAAGAGATAAAATAATTAAATTAATCATAACAATCAATTAATCAAATCAAATAAACATTATTTACACAAAAAAATTCAAGCAGCAAAAAACACGCAAAGAAAATACAAGAAGTGGTCTTGTCACTGAGAAGCGATTAACACCACATTAATACGAAAATAAGATCTAAATTAATAAGAAAATGTTATGTAACTATTTTACATTCTTAAAAAAACAGTGCAAGAATCTAGAATTGTTAGCATAATCTTTTTGAGGTCTCAAGGAATCAATAATAATTTATGCTTTAATGTTTAAAGCATAAATTATTATTGAAGAGCACAGCTCAATCCTCAACATAAGAGGATTCTTCTTCATCCTTTACTGACATCTTCTTATAGGTTTGTGATGTCGACATTTCTTTTCCATCCTCCTCTAACCTACATTTATGCATTTTAATATATTCTTCATGAGCATTCAATGCTTGCCTCCTTTCCCTACCCTCAGCCAAAGTCGCATCCCAATCGAACTGAACTTTATATGGATTATCCTTTACGGTTTTATATGCATTACTTACCAAATATTTGTAATCCTCCAAGTATTCAGCTTTTAATTTACTTTTACTTTTAGATAAATAAGTTTTCTTTGGTTTCGGAGGCTTTTTGATAGCTTCAGGGAATAAGATGGCAACAGTATCATTGAAGATGGATTTCTGATTTTTCATTATTTCAAGCATTCTTCTTTCTTTCTCTAATCTCTGCGCTTCTAACTCTCGTAACGGTTTTTCATTTTCTATTAATTCTACTCTGTTTATTCTTTTTTTAACAGCTATAGTTCGCTCTATCAGTTTTTGTATAATCATCTGCCATCTCTCTTCTGGACCGATCACTTTCATTTTTAACAATCTTCTCGCTTCAGCTTCTTCTTCTAATCGTTTTTCTTCTTCCTCTCTTTTTTTACGTTTCTCTTCTTCTTTCTCAACTAGAAGTGCACCTTCCTTACGTTTCATTTCAAGTAGAATATGAGGATTATTTTTCATCCATTCTTCTTGCCATGCTATAAAAGAGGTTTTAACTTTCAACTCTCTTTCAAGAATAACATCCATACGCCACTGATATGAAGGGTTTTCAATCATGAATATCGGAGGATCTAAAAACATTCTAAATGAGCCATTAATATCACTTACGCCAATAATGTTTTTCTTCAATGGCAACATATGTAAGCTAACCCCTGTTAACATGGACCCAGATACAGTTTGGACAGCAATCGGTTGATCACTCCTTAACAACAGATCCCAACTTTCAAGGTCACCTTCAGACGTAGCAATAAATAACAAACTGGGCTTATATATCGACCATACTGCGTCCGTCAATCGACACGGTCGCTTCTTCCAGAGGAGTGGTCCTTGAGAATAATCATCACACCAAATAGCAAATATTTTTCCACCAACTGTCAATGTTATGCGATTCATAAAGGGATTTCTTTGGGTGCGGCTTATAATGCCATCATGTATACAACAGCTATATTTCTGGTCACAATATTCTGAGTTCACAACTTCTCCAGTGTTAAATGCATGACCTTCCCATGCAATTTTTCTTAATTCTCCATGTTGTGAGCCACAGTAAAGAGAGTAAGACATGTCATCCTCTGTTTGCGGCAAAATTTCACAACGAAAATATTTTCTTCCAGTTCCAGTCATTCTAGGAACATTAATGTATTTCACTGGTGGAGAATCCATTGCAAAACTTTGTAAAGGTAATGTTTGCGAACGACCAGCAACTCCAAGTAGTATTTTATAGCATGGCTGTAAATTTCGATCCAATATTTTATACGGAGACACATCAACTAGCAAACCAGATGGTCTTCTTAATACTCTCTTCGATTTTTTAACTTTTTTACCTTCAAAAAGTGTTACGTTTTCAACTGAAAGATTCCAAATTAGAATAGTACCGTCTTCAGAACCAGTGAAAAACATAAGGGACTTCTTTTCATCCTGCATTGGCCATTGTTTTCCAGTCGGCGACACGAAAAAGTTTGGTGATAGCCATTCAATTGCGGTAATAGAACCATAATGACTTGTCATTAAATTGCTCATTGCTGTCGAAGTTACAACCGCATTGTCATGTACGTTTTTCATCCAGCCCATGTGAGCATTCATGGCAATCCGATATCTTTCTCTTGTCTCACTGAGAACTTCTACACTTTCAACGTTCTCCAATTTATTTGTCAAATCCCATATAACTACCTGCCCGTTAACGCAGCCACCTACTAGGATATTTTCATTAAAGGGACAGAAGGCCAGTATTTTCACTTCACGAGTGCTTTCTAAGTATAGTTTAGGTCTCAAACTGTCAATATGACTCCATATCATAACTGGGTTCAATCCGTATACAGCTCTTTGTATGGGATCTGGACGAGTACTTAAGTACTTCATCACAGTCGGTGAGCCATCTGCGTATGAAATAGCGACAATACCAGACCACATAGGATGAAATACTGCACATGATACAAACTTATCTTTAGCCCTTACATCTGTAAAACACACATACTCCTCAAATGCCATCGAATCGTAAATATCTATAGTCTTTTCGATAACTAAATTAGGATAATCGTTGGAATATATATCCATTACCGTGTTGAGTTCCACTAACGAGCTCATTTCAGCAATTTTTGCATTCATAAACTTGTTAATAATTTTTATATAAGAAGGCCGACGCATTCGTTTGTATGCGTTCCTATATGCAAGTAATCCTACTTCGTCAACTGGCGGTTTTTTTTTCCTGTCATCATCACTGTCAGAGCTCTCATCATCATCATCATCATCCCTAAAAAAATCTTCGTAATCATCTTTTTGCTGATCTGTCTCTCCAACAGAATTTGGGTCAAATGAACCAAGAGCATCTGCAATTGATTGAGTCCACATATTCTGAGGGTACCTTAACTCGGTTTGGGCAAATTTGCTCAGTTTTGGAAAACCTGCTTGAATGGCACTATCAACTCGACGACGATAGACATTGTTAAATTTTTGCCTGTATGGTGTTAATTCAATGAAACCATCTCTCACTGAAAGTACATCTCGAACGTTAAACTTTTCTGGGTCATACAAAGTTGGAAAAGTTGCTTTGACTTCAATTTCCATCAAAGGTCTGGTGTACTCTGGAACAAGTTCTTTTATTTCAATTTCGCTGCCTAAAGTTGTCCATGGCTTAGGTTTTTTCTGAACTGCTTTTTCAAGCTTCTTTTCTTGTCTTCTAATGTATTTATCAGATTGCTGCTTGCAATGATCTCTGGATTCTTTTGTACAACAAATGTAAAATTCATCATTATCTTTAGATTCATCAGCTATGTAACCCATAAGGACTAAATCATCCTCATAAGCTTCCAGCTCTTCCTTCAAAGGGAAAAACTCTGACAATTCACCTCCAATCTCGATGGATTCCATGATCTTGGACTTATCGACGGATTTCCAAGGGTACTGTGCGTTGACATGGCTTCCAATAACTATCTCTACTTGCAGTTGAGTATCTTCACTTAGCATGAGTATATGCACGCCTTCTACTTCATATTTAGGTACGAACCTTTTCCGACGTGGTTGAGGAGGGAGATACGGCGGTGCAGTGGACAGCATCGTATCGGATTTTTGAACTGTGAAATGAATAAATCTTTATTTACGTGTACTCGTTAAATACAAATTCTTGACAACAACAAAAATGCGACGTTGACATTTAGTTTGATTTAATTTTTTCTTAATTTTGTAGATAGACTGTAAGCCCAAAGAGATTTTACTTTTGCATGCCCTCTCTTTGTGTTGAAGGTTTTTTAAAAAGCTCTGAATTTAAATAAGAGGCAATATCAGATACATTATTAAATCAGAATAAAGTTGTAAAAAATACGAAGTATGGGACGCTGCGTATTTAGTCTGTAATTACACTAAAAAGCAATGATCATCATAGAATTTAATAGAAGTTAATTCCAAAAGTTCCCGAGCACGCTACATACAAACCAAGTACCGTCATATTTTATTAACATTAACCAATTAAAGTCAATGAAACTTTTTAAACACGATGTAGAAACCTATGTCGGTACAATATAGTTTCAATGCTAGGATTAATTTAAGGTTTGTATGGAAACCAATGAAAACCAATTGGGCACGCGTGGTGGACTAACGCCAATACATCCTCTTTGAGCGTACGGTTGTGCCCTGCAGTGGGACGTATTATAGGCTGATGATGATGATGGAAAACTTCGAGCCACGATAACTTTGAAACTAATATATTTAGTCGGAATATTTAACAATATTTTGATTTACTTTAATGAAAGTAATACGACGTAGTAGTTTCGTAATTACGAAATTATCAAAGTAGGACTACGAATACGAATTATAATTTATCATTAAGTCTAATGACTGCCGCCTGACTGCTGCCTTGATGCTTTTCATCAATGTTTCAGAAAATATTTTAACCTATAAGGAACTAATATAGGAACCAACCGGCAACCCAGGAAACAAGGCATCAACGTAATTGTATTCTAGATTTGTTCTTAGGTTGAATATAATTAACAGCAGTTTAAACACTATTTAGGCCGGAGTCGACCAAACGCGAGTAAGTTTTATTCTTAGATTAAGTAGCCGGTTACTCTAGAGTAGACTGATTTTGCGTTTTACCAACGCTAATCTATGAATAACTTGAGATTATACACGGCAAATTTTGACGGTGTAAAGCTTATACCGAGACTAACGAAATGTCAATGTCAAATAATTTAAATTTAATAAAAAGAAACCTAACAAATTAAAACTGTATAAGCTAACATTGCAACAAGTACGGATACAACGACCTCTTTCTTAGGGTGGATTATATATTCGTTCTTTTAGTATAGGTTTAGTGTGGTAGAGCACAAATGGAGTTATTTCGTAGTAAATAACAAGAGTAAAAATGTTCCTTGTATACTCTTCTATAAATCAAAGTTTGGTCGAATCCGGCCTTAGGTAATATTGGTTTCAGCTATAAAGGTAAGGGCATATTACGACGGGCATCGGGGCGGAGCAGGTTCCATCGCAGCGGAAAAAAATCCAAAATCCGACCGTTAAATTATGCACCTATTTCTTTGGCTAACGAAATGTGATTCTAGTTAATACAACGCCACACAGGGGTCAATACAACGCCGCATGGTAGCCTAGAAAAATCTTGCCGCAAGTACCTTTTCCATTATGATTTTTGGTACAATTTTTTCCACCTATCTGTTTGGAAAGTAAATGAGGTTCAATCGGAAGGAGACTGATCTAAAGAACTGGAAAAACTAGGGTTGCCACCTCTCAGTCTGCTCAAAGAAGTAATTTATGAACCCTAGAGTTGCGGTAGACTGAGACGTGGCAACCCTAGTTTTTCCAGTTCTTTAGATCAGTCTCCTTCCGATGCCACCTCATTAATGTAATGGTCACAAGTAAAAGTGACTTCAACTTATAAAGTAGAAGCACATAATACATACTTTTTAAAATATTTAGGCTTTCCTATGAACACAGGTTTCATACAACAAATAATAATATCCAGTCAAGTGTGCGTTGGGCTTCCGCTAAGGATCCCGGAGAAAACACATTTTTTTTAAATTGTCGAGTTCTATATGAACTTGTCCGGTTTTTCAAGTGCGAGGGCTTACATATAATGAAATTAACTTATGAAAATGAGATTTAATAAAAGTTAAAACAGGGGTCCGGATTATTGTAGGTACTACATAATACGTACAATGTGTTTGACTAATTAAACGTTAACAACTTAATAACATTGTGGATTAAGTTGAAAATGGCCTGAAGTTATTTAAACTAGATAAGTAGACAGATAATTTAATTTAGCTACTGTTTGAGAGAGAGTAAAGCTTTCATAATAAGGTTTTAACGTTATTAAAAGTCAAGTACTCAACGTATATTCCGAGAGCGCAAATGCGCGCTGCATACAAACGAAGTCTGGTGATATTTTTAATACTATCCAATTAAAGTCAATGATATTTTCAGAAACAGTCTAGAAATTAATCTCTATGTATATATGCTAGGATTAATTTAAGATTTGTATGGAAATCTTTGAGGCACTGTAACTTTAAAACTAAAAATTTTATCGAAAATTTGACTTCATACAAACATAGAGATTAGTTTCTAGATTGTTTTTGAAAAATTTAATTGACATTAATTGGTTAGTATTAAAAATATCACCAGACTTCGTTTGTATGGAGCGCGCTCCGAATTAGGTATATTCTTTTAAGCATGAACACGCGTGTGTGTTAGCTGAACACAGGTGCACTCTTTCGTCTTTACGCTCCAGGTTCAGTTGGAACAAAATTAATACACTTCTAAAGAGGTGTGTCAGAATCGTAGCATGTGTCGGTTCGTGGTCTCTGCCTACACCTGTGGGAAAGTGGCGTGAGCTTATGCATGTATGTAATTAGTGAATCTTATAGCGTTTGACAGCCCTAATTTATCTGGCCGAACATTTTCATCTTGTATTAATCTCTTGTGTATGTGTGTCATTTCGATTCAATAGGTTCAAAAATGAGATTATAATTGAGCCGCGGCATACAGACAGACAAACGGACAGACAGACAATGGACGAAAGTATAAGGGTCCCTTATTTGACTACGGAACCCTAAAAAGTACAATGTTTTGTCAATAATCACTTATTGTTTTGTTGTATTTGATACGTCGTTGATACGATCAGAGGTAGAGTAAGATTGAATGGCTATAACAGTCAGTAACCGGCACTATTTGGGCTAACTCTTTGTTGAACCCCGAAAATTTTGGAATCTAGCGCTTTGCTCACAGTTTTAGCACACAATCGATTTTTTGAGGTGGCAGCCCTGCTGTAAATTAATACTATACTAGGTACTACTACTATACTATTGCTATGATTTTATGCCATTTACCGTGGAGACCATGGGTTGTTGGGGTCCCGCTGCGAATTTTTTTTAAAGGGCCTCTCGAGGCGCCTGTTCGAAGCCACGGGGGATAGGAGGGCTGGCAGTTATTTTGCCCAAAGGGTAAGTTTGGCCATTCAGAGGGGCAATGCGGCCAGCCTCCTAGGAACTCTGCCTCGGGTGGGCGCTTTGGAGGACATCTTTCATGTGTAATTTAGTTTAGTAAGGTTTTTTTTATTATTATTCAAAAAAAAATTAAAAAAAAATACTTACGTTCAACCAATGTCTCCCCCTCTTTCTCCACCACCACTTTCTTATCCTCTTCATTTTCAAAACTAGAATCTGAAGAATCCTTTTCTGTAACGACTTCATCTTGTTTGTCACTGTCACTCTCAGAATCACTCATATTAACAACCTTATTAACTGGTAATAAAGAGGTAATTAAAATTTATCTTCTCATTTAACTCTTGAGATTATCATTTGAATTAAATGGACATTTTAATCTTAGTTAAATTTGTGAGTTTCTATGAATTTCGGCAAAACATGAAGATGTTTTAAACCTTATGCTTTGAGGTTGCTAGTAGTGAAACAAATTAGGGATGTCCTAGAACTCGATTCGGATAACCGAACTATCGGATACAACGACAAATAATTTCCGTTACCAAAGCCGAGTCCAAAAGTTTTGGGTCTATATAAATATCTTGTGAAATTTTACCTGCAATACAATAAAAATACCATAATTATGTATGTATAAAGATAGGGATTTAATAATGTTCACGACGACACGTTAAATACATACAAAACTAGCATATTATATGTACCTGATTCAACCTACTTGTGGGTCCCAATATTTATATGAGCTCATAAGTCTCACAGAATTATTTGCCTCTAATGGAATTCGAAGCAACAACTCTACGTATCGCAGGCTGGTTGACTACCATCTCGGATTTAGAGCCATCGGAATTGTGATACCTATTATTATTGGAAGTTGAGGACCTTGACAGACTTTGTTTTTTGAGGCGGAGGAACGCCCCTTTTATGTGATACCTAACCATATTGTTGTAGATGTACCAAGATAAGTTAATTCACTTGTCCAATTGTCCATATGCGTATCCGAATCTAAAATCTCTAAACTAACATCACTATAACAGTTATAGTGCCGAAAGGTTGGCCACCCTTCAATAACTAAACCATGGGTTACCTTGTGTATGCTTTGATAAACAAAAGACGGTTGCCAGAGAAACAACATGCCTTGAATTATTTAGAACGCATGCGTACTAACAACAGTACCTGGTGCAAAGTGAAACGAAACTTCTCGACTTCAGAGGGTAGTTGGATTAGTCGTATATGATCCCTACATAGGCTAGGAATCATACAGATGGATAAGATTATTATTTCCAAAAAAAAATCTGTTCCATTAAATCGCCAATGGCGACTCGACCCAAATGTATGGAACTACGTCAGATATGTACGTCAGAGAACTGAAGTGGTTGACTATAGGTCTGAAAATTCACAAGCTGAAGTGGCTATGGGCTGGTCATATCTGCCTAAGAACGGTTGTGGACTCAAAGTTCTATAATGAAAACCACGAAGTGGCAAGCATAGTGTGGGACGCCCTGCGGCCCGTTTTGGATCGACGACCTGAGACAGGTAGCGCGGAGCGACTAGATGAGAAAGGCCGAGGATAGAGTTTTGTGGTGCGCCTTAGGAGAGGCCTATGTTCAGCAGTGGACATTGTATATTATAGGCTGATGGTAAGTGAGTTACCGCTTTCACCCCGCGCGCCCCGTACTTGAACGCCGAGTTTCAAAACTGTGATATGTATGTATGTATGTATATGCTCACGACTATATTCCCCGTGGGGGTAGTCAGAGATATTTTAAAACCACAGAACATCCACGTTTCACTAGTACCGAAAGTCTGTCCAGTGATATGTAAACTGTGGTCAGTCATTACAATGACATAAAGCCAAATAGTATCTAGCACCATAACTATAGGTACCAACCTATATTATAGAAGGCAAAATTTTGTTTTACTGGTAATTTGATGGCTCAATAGCCCTAAAATTAGTAGTTAACCCGCCTGCCGTCTTCGAAACCAGGAGACAAATATTTTGTGTTATGAATTGGAATATTTTAGTACCTACCCAATAAATACGAATATTTATCCCCAAGCTTTATACTCAAGTCATAGCTGTTAAATATTTAATGTATTCTACAAGTATAGACCAGATTGTGTGACCTGTTTTTGAAAATAGGTAATCATGAAGATCACGTAAGTATACATAATAGGCTACTGCTGGATTCGTTCAGAACTCTAGGTTCTGAAAAACCGGCTAAGTACGAGACGGACTCGCGCACCTAGCGCTCTGTATCGAAATATTTCCAGAATAAATATTGTTTTCTACGGGGTCCTTAGCACGAGAAAACCGACACACACTTGGCGGGTTTTTATTATTTGTTAATACTCTAGTATGCTCTATAATAATCATACCAAGTTTGACTCTTGTATGTATTGCTGCTTTTACGATACCTACCTAGCTCAAAAACAAACAAAAAAACTTGAAAAAAATACATTTCTTGTTCTTGTGTTGCCCCTTAATTTTTAATGTATTTTTTTTTAAATAATTTTCTAGCAAATCGAGAATGAGATGCGTATTTCGATTGGCTACCTATTACGGTTCAAAAGATACAGCCTTTTAGAGTTAGGACTGACGGATGGACAGCATAGGCACCCTTAGGGTACGGAACCCAAAAAAACACATTTTTATTTTGTATTAAAACTATTGAAGACACAGACATTATATCGTTACAAATAATAGTGAAAGCGTGAAGGCGAGCTCACCTGAAAAGATTTATATTACCAGACAGATACAACCCTGAATGTTTTTAATAAAAAACTAACATAATTGTGTTCATACAAATAAGTAAATATTATAATTAGTGTGTCTATCTTTCATATTGTTGATCTTATGAAGTAAATAAATAAAGGTGGAACGTTTATGAATACCTAGTTAATTTTCATAATGTAATGTAACATAATTACATGATAGATGAACGTTAACAGAAGGTTTTTGTTTCATCTCATAATATGGTTTTCTTTGTTTTCTGGCGCAGGAAATAGCAATTTATTATTTTTTTAGTGTTTTCCTTTTAAGAGGAAATGCGGACGATATATGGACTATACAAACACCATTGCAAATATTTTTTTACCATAATATAATCTATTTTAATACTGCGGCTACGTTTTTTTTTTCATACGTTAATTAGTTACTATAAGAACTAGGAAAGGAACCTTCTAAAATGACAAAAATTGCTCAACTATACCGCTGTTTTCAAACATCCAGCAAACAAAGACAAATATTTATAAAGAATATAAGCAAAACGTACAACGTGTTAATGAATTAACGCAAAACTAGAAAGTAGTTTGTTTAGAATCGAGAGCAGAATCGAATTATCATGGTTTCAATATAGGCATTTTTTTTTTCAAAAAATTTAATAATCTAGACTATTATAAAACTGTAACAGAAGTGTGTCTGTACATTGAAGATATTTACAAAAAAAAAATACTGCATGGTTTTTACCTGTCCCTGATTCCAAATCACCAATTTTTGAATTTTTTGTCTGTCAGTTTGTTTGTTTGTTTGTTTGTTTGTTTGTTTGTTTGGGTGTTTGTTTGTTCGAGTATCACGCAAAAACTACTGAACCGATTTTGATGAAACTCTTTTTGTTTGATAGCTTATCATCTGACTTAAAATCTGGTATATAATTTATGCGGACGAAGTCGCGGGTAAAAGCTCGTTAGTTTATAAAATTTAAAATTCTCTGAACCCGACGTCAACCCACCACACGGGCACACTCACCCTACTTACTACGAAAACAAGATTATTAAAATGTATCTATGAGTACGTTAGCGCTTTCATTCATTGCTGAAATGATAACAAATCATTTTTGCCTCAAAACTTAAAATGCGAATAACTTTAAATTTTAACTATCAAAATAATGAAATTATTGTTTCAATCTAATTATTTTGTTATAAATCAGTTGGGGTGTATGAGGTTTTGCGCTAATTTATTAACACGTGGTATAGACAGCCAAACTCCTATCATCTCATACTATTCTTGAATAAAATATCGATTATAAGTATATTAGTATAATATAAGTATATTATGTAGGTATAAATAATAAATAAATAACGCTCACATGCACATACATTGTAATGATCGCAAGTACCTAAGCCTCAGGCTTTTTATTATGGAAACCATGCAACAACGGCACACACATATAACATCCATGACCGAACCGGGATTCGAACCCAGGACCCTGGTTTGGCAGTCCGGCGTGGTAACCATCACACTAACCGGGTCGTCGATATATAACCGTTATACAACGTGTTAACGTGCTAAATATTTTGTTTAGAATCGAGAGCAGAACCGAATTATCATGGTTTCAACATACGTGTTAATGAATTAACGCAAAACTAGAAAGTAGTTTGTTTAGAATCGAGAGCAGAATCCAATTATCATGGTTTCAACATAGGTAATTTTTTTTCAAAATATTAATTATTTTTTTGCAAATTTTAAAATTTACTGAGCCCGATGACAACCCACCGCACGGGCACACTCACCCTACTTACTACCAAAACAAGATTATAAAAATGTATCCATGAGTACGTTAGCGCTTTCTTTCAGTGCTGAAATGATAACAAATCATTTTTGCCTCAAAACTTAAAATGCGAATAACTTTTAATTTTAATTATCAAAATAATGAAATTATTATTGCAATCTAATTATTTTGTTATAAATCAGTTGGGGTGTATGAGGTTTTGCGTTAATTCATTAACACGTTGTATAGGTAATTTTTTTCAAAATATTAAATTACTTGTTGGTAAAATTTAAAATTTACTGAACACGATGTCAACCCACGGCACGGGCACACTCACCGTACTTACTCCCAAAACATTAAAATGTAGCTCTTTTAGCGCTTTCATTCATTGCAAAATTTAAAGTTCTTTGCATTTTAAGTTTTGTGGCAAAAATTATTTGTTATCATGAAATGATAACATTAATAATTTAATTATTGTTTCAATCTAATTATTGTGTCATAAATCAGTTGGGGTGTATGAGGTTTTGCGCTAATTCATTAACACGCCGAAGTTAAACAACAAGTAAAGTCTCTAGATGGATGACCGTATATGTGTATTTCATCGCGAGCGTCTCCGTGCTTCGGAAGGCACAAAAGCAGTGACGTGAAGCAAAACATAAAAAAACGACAATTTTTCAACGCACTAGTGTATTTTTCTTAATTAATTTTTTGTTTCAGGCTGCATTATCCAGAAGAAAAGAGTCGGCGGCGCCACTCACGGGGGATAGGGATGGGAGTATATTCCATCCCTCCCTCTCATACCCACTCGCTTTGGTATTAAGACTTCGAGTTTTACAGGTACGGATTATGGAATCTAGAATTTTTTACGTAGCGACACAGTCAACGAGAAGAAAAAAATTTGGAACTGTTGCTGACGGGATTTTTTTTTAATTTTGTTACATTTCTAAGCTCAAATTGGCTCTTAAATACTATACCGAAAAAAAAACAATTACTAATTAGTCCTGACTCAAACCATAAAATGACTGGGCTAACACTTTTTAGGGAATGATCAGACCATCAAACTGAACAACTTGACCGACATCGAATTCGGGAAAAAAATATCTGCTGTCCCATACATTTGGCTCTAGTAGTTTAGTATGGAAGAGCTGTTTTTTTTTCTCCCACGTGACTCAGCCTATCAAGCATATATCACATCTTCTTCATTATGTTTCATCTAAGATAACCAGCCGAATAAACACTTTGCTGTACAACACGGGCGAATTAACTTGGCACCTGGCTCGCACGTGGCTCTGAATTTGACACCCCTCCTGCTACCCCCCCGCGGGACCCCGCCGTCGCCGTGCGAGGCCGTAGCATAGCATTTCAGTTACCGTTGCACGTGTCAATTCTTTCCGAGTTTTCCGAGGTTAGCTGATATTAGGTACTTATGTATCGGTTCATTAATTATCCTAATTCATATGGTTTCGGTAAACTTAAGACGTTTCGTTGCTAAGTCGATGAATATTCAAAATGTTTTGCATATTTGCTCACGATTGAATTAATGTTTGAATATTCCATCAATGTACCCTTTAGCTGGATTGTTTGGTAAATTATTCATTGGTCGTTTTGTCGTTCGATTCGATAACCAATAGTTATAAAATAAACCTTTTGATGCCGTGATAGAATCACAAAAGTGACTTGAGATAGTTGTTTATCTATATAATACTATTTTAAATGGATTGACCAAATTTCCCGAGGGAATATTCAGATATACTAAATATAGGATAATGTATTCAGAATAGGAACTCTGGTCTCAAACTTGTTGTGGCAAGGTTTGTTTTTTGTACAATCTCGACAAAAAAGAAAGGATGAGAATTCGGCCTAAAAACACTCTATCGCTGTTTTTAGACCTTCGATTCGTAAGTACTTTGTTTTATCTTGAAATGAAAGGATCGTTTCTCAAAGAGCCACTCAAAGCGGAAACAGATGTAATGTAAATAACATCAATTGGATACATTTGTGAAAACATTCAGAATCCTCCACAAAATAAATGTTTAGGGTGATATAGGATGGATCAATACAACATATTACTATAATAAAACGGTAAAATTTACGAGTCAGAATTGAAGGATAAATGATATAATAACATTTTTGGAATTTCTGGCGGTTTGTTATTTCGTTTGTGTACTTATCACAAAACTTCTGGACACAAATCACTTCTGGGGCCTATTTCATAAAGGTGTTAATTGTAATTTATATGACAATTTGAGATAAGTTACTGAGAATGTTAGGACACGCCATAAGTAACCAACAATCACGGACCTAAAAACAAGACGGACGTAATGTCACATTAAAAAGAGGTGAAGCAGCAAGGTGCTACAAATTTCGTTTGTTCTACAAAGCACCTACACTCACACAGACGCACCAGTTGTAGGCGCAGGTGCGACAACCCGCCGCCATTTTGTCCCGCGCAACAGGGCGACAGCACGCACACTCATATAAATGGGTGCTTCACTTTTGATTAGACGAGATTCCGTCCGTCTTTTTTTCAGGTCCGTGCCAACAATGTAGTCTTTTCTCTTTCGTCAACATGTTACCTGACTTCAATATTTTGTATTATTTTTATTTAGTTCTGGAAAGACAGGGTTCGGTGAGCCATATTACTGCATATTGCAATTTGAACAGCATAATGTACCTGAATACCATACACAATAAATGATTTTGATTTGATTTGATAATAAGTGTCTAGAAAATAATATAACGATTCGTTATGAACAAATACATAGTTTTTACATGCTCCACAGAGCTTTTACTATCCCAATAGTAAGAGTTCTTATTGCCTATTACAAAAACGTGTTAATATTATTGAACGCAATAACTTGGGATTGTCCAGAAGTTTATTATCAATTCTAAGAATTCGAAGGAAGGCCGTTGAGGGATGTTATTAAGATTGTTGAAATACAATCAACTTGAAATTCGAAATTCTCCTATTAACAGGATGATAAATAATTATATTTAATTCCATAAAAATACAAAGTGCGCTGCGTATCTACAACTGGCTTCGCTAAAGAAAATGAAACCACTTAGATCCACAACTCGCTACGTCAATTTATAGGTACATCACGTATAAAAAAATATCTTAGAGTGTGTTTCAGACTATCAAACTGGACAACTTTCACTCTGAAACCAACTTCGAAATAGCAGATTTTTTTTTTATTCCATACAAAAAGTACTCTTCGGCTACTTTACCCAAATATGTAGAACAGTCGATTTTATTTTCGCGAATTTGACGTTCTCTGCTTGATGAAAGTTGTTCAGTTTGATGAAGCACTGTAAGGAATTTAATTTTATACCCTGTAAAGACACAAATAATAAATAAACCTCGCTGTATCAACAACATTATTCGTTCAGTCAAATATAATTATAACATCTTGTCTGCTTGTAGACAACATTTTCTCGCACAAAACGTTTTTTAGTTTTAATTAAATCTAAAAATAAGTATCTAAATAAGTTCTTGAATCAACGTAAATTGAATTTGTAATTCCACGTATATTTGTTAACTGCCTATAACAGACGTCTCAATTAACTTCGACGGCGTTTCAATTTTCAGCTCCACAGGCGTCGCGTCGCAACGTGGCCTCTTTCCCGTTTTATTAATAAACTGATAAACAGTCTCATTAGTTTAAGGGGTGATTATGCTCATGATACTGAACAATTTTTCCAAAGGAATGTACAGGAAATTCGTAACTTTGATGTAGAGTATGAATGAATCCATTTATAAGTTTCTTCAAAATCTCAAAAGCTAAAATCTGACAAAATACGATTACCAAAAACAGAAACAGAGTTGATCTGATTGTAATTATCTTAACTAAAATTCATTATACAGTTAACTTCGACGGGGCGTTTCAATTTTCAGCTCTACAGGCGTCGAATAATGAATTTTAGCTAAGATAATACAACTGTATTTTTGAAGGTCACACGTTCAAATCAGCACTAGAAAATGACAAAATTACTATGGAGATTATGCATCCATTCTCTTAGCTTTCAATTCACGAGTTTTAAACGATCTTTACTAGGAGTCGTGAATATGGCATTTGAAATTTCCATCTTGTATAAATATAATATCAGAGATAACCAAGGAATAATGATACGTTTGTAAACAAAACACTCAAGAAAGATCTTCAATTTCCTTTGCAAAAGTCTCGCCAAGAACAATTGAACGGCATAATGCATAGGAATAAAAATACAACCATGGAAGATTTTCTCTTTTCCTCCACAATAACAAAATAATGAACAATATGTTTGAATAAAATAATGTTGTTACAGATCGTATGCGGCATCTCGGCCATGGTGATGGGCAGTGTGGCTTTCATCGAGGAAAGGCAGAAGTTCAACATGGGGCTCGGGATACCTGCTGGAGGCATCAGCGTCTTGGCTGCGGGTGAGGATTGAAGGAAATTATTCTTTTAAGAGAAGTTTATTCCGAGAGCGCAAATGTGTACTGCATACAAAAGAAGCCTGGTGATATTTTCAATATTATGCAATTAAAGTCAATGCAATTTTTCAGAAACAATTTAGAAACGAATCTCTGAGTAAAAACGTGATTTTCGGTAAATATTAACAGGCCTCCTTTCGCTAATAAAGTTGAGAGGGAATGGTTCATACTCCACCACTCGGATCCAAAACGGATTGATTTATTGATTAACTTGATAGCTTAGTTAACCACTGTTTATTTCAGTTTTTTTTAACCTACTTGTTCTCACTGCCGGGCAAAGGTCTCCCCTAAACTCTTCCATATATCTCTATCCAATGCGATATCCCTCCATTCGTTGCAATAGGCATCAAACTCATCGCGCCACCTTTTCCGGAGTCTGCCTCGACCTCGACTACCATCGTTAGGCACCCAATGTGTGGCGATTGATGCCCACCGCTCGGTGTGCATTCGGCAAACATGCCCAGCCCAGTCCCACTTTAGTTTCGCAGATTTCTCACCTACATCAGCTATTTGAGTTTTGGAGCGCAGTGTTGTGTTCCGTTTTACTATTCTGCATAATTATTTTAGTGTATTTTATAGTTACTCGTATGTAACCAATTAATTTTTGTTTTCTTTCTTTCTTTCCATCAAAGATAGAAAAGAAAGATAGTAAGATAGTAATTTCAGGCCGCTTTAATACGCTCATTTCAGAACAATACCAAAGTATTATACCTACTCACAAATTAAATAATGTTATATTCGCACAAAGCCTCAATTTTTATCCAGAAAGACAACATTAATAACAAAAGGCAATATTTCATAACAATGAGTGCCTCCAACGTCACGTCATAACCCAATTATGTGTACCTTGTCTTGCCGGTTCAATCCACTTGTCAATGGTGCAAATATAGTAAAGAGCGGAGAGATAAGCGTGCGTGGTTGAGCTAATACACAGCTACAACTTTTTAAGTAAGCCACTAATCATGCAAGCACCAGTACGCCATATGGTGCTCATTATATCTTCGCCATCTATGAGATGGTGATGACGATTTAAAGGAAGATGTAAATTCGTCATACTATCTCAGAGGTCAATTCAGTCGTGAAAATACTCTAAGAGATCATTGAGCATTAGCATTCCCTGACAAAGATGCACTGGGTCCACGCTATAGAGTATGGTCTACTTCCTCTTGCCCTTATTTCTGATAAGAAAACTTTGCACTATAGTGGGATCATACATGCTAACAAACTTACCTAAATTAGAATTATAGCATTCCACTGCGGAGCAAAGGCATCCACTGAAAACAAAGACCAAAGATTAGTTAGTGGTATAAAAAAATAAACAACGCTCACACATATTTAAATGATTCCAAACTTAAGCTACTAGGCTTTTTATTGTGGAAACCCTACAACAATGACATAGACAAATAACATCCACGACTGAACCGAAATTCGCACCTAGGTTCCTGGTCTGGCAGTGCGGCGTGGTAACCATTACACCAACAGAGTTGTCAAAAAAGTTGTCGGTAGTTGACCGTGACTACGAAGCAAACTGAATTTTATGCCATTTACTCAATAGAAAAGAATTTCCAAAGGCACTACCTCAATGTCTGATAATATAAAGTTAAAGCTAAAATAAATACGTTCCAACTACCCAATACAAACAAACTTTCTGATAGTTAGTGTATTGTCCCCTAACTTTTGACCCTCGTCGATGAACTTTCGAACTCTGTCGGGTATAGTTACAACAAAGTGTCCAATTAATTTGAGCTCTCCTGCCTAGACTATAAGCACTCCCTATGTCTTACGAGTAACTCTACAATATCATAGTTGCACTTAATTAGTGTCTACTCCGGTCAACAATATATGTATCAGGTATGTTATCAATTAAAACTTTGTGTCAGGCGTAGCGGTATTTCTAGTATGCGATATCAGACATGCTGACACGAAAGAAGAATATACATAGAATGTAAAATATAGAGCGTCGCGTCGGTGCGCGTTTCGGAGAGTGTGGTATTTCAATCTTGAGGTCCGGGTTCGAATCCGCTTGGACGACATGTCATGTTTTTCTATCTTATGTACGTAATACAGACTGCTATCAAACGGTGAAGGAAAACATCGTGAGGAAACATGCATACGCTGAAGATGAAATTCCGACGCGTATGTGAAGTCTACCAATCCACATTGGGCACGCGTGGTTGACTATCGCCCGTACTCCCTCCCTGAAGGTAGGCTTGTTCCCTGCAGAGCGGGAAGTATATAGACGGATGATGATTTCACCAGCGACTACCCTAGCTAGCTAGTTGGCTTTATTTTATCTCTACTAACCAAATTAAATTGTACAGCGATTCTTATTTACATAAAGGAACCAGATAATCAGGAAATTGTTAAGTGTTAAGTGTATAAATGCTTGCACTAAATCCAGAATGCACTCCTTACATATCGTCCTTAGGTATATTTCTGAATATGATGGAATGGCTTAGGATCAGTGGCTTACTTCTTGTTAACCTCTTGTGTTAGTCGCATCTTTTATTTTAGTATCTACGAGCTTTTACCCGCGACTTCGTTCGCATAAATTATATACCAGATTTTAAGTCAGATGATAAGCTATCAAACAAAAAAGTTTCATCAAAATCGGTTCAGTAGTTTTTGCATGATACTCGAACAAACAAACACCCAAACAAACAAACAAACAAACAAACAAACAAACAAACAAATAAACAAACAAACAAATAGACAGACAAAAAATCCAAAAATTGGTGATTTGTAATCAGGGACAGGTAAAAACCATGTCGTAATTTTTTTTTTGTAAATATCTTCAATGTACAGACACACTTCTGTTACAGTTTTATAATAGTTTAGATATGGGGTCCTTCTTAATATGGTGACACTTTTTTAAGGGGATGATCAGACCGTCAAACTGAATAACTTTCTCCATGGCACCAACATCGAAATTGCGAAAAAAAAAATCAGTTCGTCCATACAACACTGCAAACCTAATGACCAGTTAGAACTTTTTTATGGTGTGACGAGTTGTTACCGAAATCAGCGAAATGTATGGGACAGCAGATATTTTTTTTTTCGCGATTTCCATGTTGTTCCCATAGAGAAAGTTGTTCAGTTTGATGGTCTGATCATCCCCGTAAAAAAAAAATTAGCATATTAAGAAGGACCCTGTATATTATCACAATCCTAACCCTAACAAGCAATTTCTGCACATAGCTGTATCAATCCACACATCGCGCGGCTGGGGCGCGGTGACAGGAGCTGCTATCGGCGCCGGCGCAGCCAGCGTTCTCTGGGCAGCTGCCGCCTGCCTACTGCTCGCCTTGATCGTGCAATGCTGCAGGACTATAGTGTATCCACCTGGTTTTGATCATGGGTATGTTGAGTTAGATGGGCTATGGTGTAAAAATGTTACAGATTATGTGACAAAGAGTACCTTTTTTATCAGACTTCTCTGGACAGAACACCATTACTACTGTTGTCCTGTACCAACTTAGGCTCGGCGCAAACGAGCCACCGGCCAAAACCATCAGTGACGGTCGCGATCGTCGGACATTGCTTTAGCTAGTGGCAGCTACCGGCCATATGTGTGTGGCTAGTCCCTACAAATTGTCTGATAAAGCGTGTGAACTGCTTGTCGTAGGCCACCGATGGCTGTGGCGGTGGCTCGTCAGCGCCGAGCCAAACTAACATGCTTATCTAAACACGGACAGAAAGTCAGAAACTAAAAAATTTATTCTTCCTTTCTAGCGCGATGCCAGCAGAAGAAGCCTCAAGACCATCATCACGGGATTTGCTCGTCATCGCTTGCGTTCAAATCGCGCTAGCCTCCGCTACTTTGCTAAGCGCGGCTGTCTGCGCGCGCATCGACTGCGGCAAATGACGCGAGCCTCAGCGCACGCTCACGCGCCGGAGGGTCAGCGAAGCGCCCGCTGTCGCTACCTCGTCCGCTCCCGCCAATCGCAATGTAACACCACCCAGTGACGTCACAGTTGAAAGGGAAAAAGGCGGACGCGTAGCTTGGCTAATATAAAGCGTCCTTTTGTGATTGACAGTGTATCATTGATTGGAATATTTAATTGTGAACGTACGTGAAACGGTTCGTTTGTTTGGTTATTTTGTGTAAATAGAGTTCGTACCTTTGTAAATATTTATTGTAGCGTAGTTGAGTAAATAGTACATAGTTTATTTAGGTTCAATTTGTATGTATTCCAGTTACGTAACAAACAACACTGATAAATGTTACAAGCTTTTACCCGCGACTTCGTCCGCATAAATTATAAATCAGATTTTAAGTTAGATGATAAGCTATGAAACAAAAAAAGTTTCATCAAAATCGGTTCAGTAGTTTTTGCGTGATACTCGAACAAACAAACACCCAAACAAACAAAAAAACGAACAAACAAACAGACAGACAAAAAGTCCAAAAATTTGTGATTTGGAATCAGGGAAGCCTAAAAACCATATCGTAATCTTTTTTTGTAAATATCTTCAATGTACAGACACACTTCTGTTACAGTTTTATAATAGTTTAGATATGAGATTCCAAATTGAATTATAATGATTAATTATTGTCACACTTCAGGCGAAACCACATAACCACCTTCTTATCTCGATATCAGAGTTGAAATTGAATTCGGGTGCTTCAGCCATCAAACTGAACAACTTTCACTATTGGATCAACATTAAATTCACGAAAAAAAACAGCTTTTCCATATACCTACCTAGTATTTATATCGAGTCGTTTAATAGTTGGTTTACGCCAATTTATGCAATGGAATAGCTGATTTTTTTTTCCCGATTACAATTTTGGTCCCAGAGAGTGAAAGTTGCTCAGTTCAATGGTCATCTTAAGTACCTATGTAACGCATTTATTTACTAGAAATGAGGGGTATAGTATCAAAACCCGCTATAATAACTTTGTCAAAAATTTCACAAACCATAATAAACTGTTTATTTATCATTAAAACTTAACAGGATTTTTTTACTCGAACCAATTCGTTTATGACATTGCAACACAAATTTTTGCCGGACCAACAGAAAATATAACGCTATAAAACAGTTATAAGCATTTAAAAATCCATTACCTATAGAGGAATTTGAAACTAACCTGTGTGTTACTATGGAAGTATGGCGGGTTTTGAAAATTAGCGGTCATATTTTGGCGGGTTTTACAACCAATCAATCCCAACAATAAAATGGCGAGTGTGTGGCGATGGAGGATTTTGATACGGACATCCGCTGTTATAGCGGCTTTTGACCCGAAATCTTTTTTTTAATTGCTGATTTCTCTATGTCAAAATTCAAAATTCAAAATTCAAAAATTTTTTATTCAAAATAATATCATATAGATAGCTTTTTGACGTCATTTTTTGTCTTAGTGGATTTTGCTACAAAACTAGATGATCAATTTTTAAGTACTTTCTAACGATGCTACTAACTCGAATATGGTCAGTAAGCATTATAGCGGGTTTTAATACAATACCCCTCAAATATGGTTTTAATTATTGCAGTATAGCTAGAAAGGACTATGTAATAGTTTTTTCACCAAATGTTTAAATTAATTTTTCTACAACCTATTTTCGTCTTTCTTTTGTTACTAACAGTATGAATACTATACTACATAATTTGCTATAATCTATTGTCTAAACATAACCAAATCCACACAGACACTTTACACGACATCTGCAGAAGAGCCTTCAACCTTAAAATTGTTCACAGATGTTTTTCTTGGTTTCTAGGCGCTAATTACGAAAGCATTTTGTGAAATAATGTGAAAATTGTGGTAAAGATTGCATTGAAATATTGTAGTAAAGCACGGAGAATCCTAAGGAGAATCCAATAGTTTTTGCTGGGCGCTCCATACAAACGAAGTTTGGTGATATTTTCAATAATAACCAATTAAAGTCAATGAAATTTAACAGTTACAATATAAAAACTAATCTCTATTACTTGTATGTTGTTAGATTTTCGTTTAAATATACAGTTTCAAAGCTAGGATTAGTTTAAGATATGTATCGAAATCTTTAAGGCACTGTAACTTTAAAACTATACATTTTAACGAAAATCTGACAACATACAAGCATAGAGATTGGTTTTAGAATGCGTCTGAAAAAGACAACCACCAACTCGGGCCATTTTTGTACTACCAACTTTTTCTACAGCGTTATAAAAATATGGGAATAATAGTTCGCATACTCATATTACTAAAACTAATTATTTCAACGTTATATTTTATGGTACAAACGAGATATCTTGAATTGAATTTGGATATTTTAGTTACGAAATGTGAAAAAATGGCGAAAAAAACACAGAACAAGTAGTCACAAACTTTTTGAAAAAAGAAGGCCTTGACAATAAATTGATTGACATATTTTGACATTGACCACTTGACATTGACATAATTTTTTTTTAGGTTTTATTTCTCTAATTCTCTATTGAGGCCCCTCACACAGGTGCGATTTCATCGAGCGATAATATCGCTGCGATTTTACAATTTTTATTTTCAGTACAGCATTAGCTTCTAATTTTTTTGAACACGATTGGGTTTAATAGCAAAACTAACATTTAAACCAAGATCTGGTCCTAAAGCCAGGAATGTCTCCATATGAGGGAACTCTTTCTTTTTAGGAAAGCCTTTCTAGCGACACAGTTACCAAAAGTATGTCTATCTCAGACTATACTTATTCATTCTCATTGGTGGGGCGGACGCGTGACGCTGATCGCAAAATCGCACCTGTGTGGTAGGACATGCGACGCGGTCACAAAGTCGCCGGGATATTATTGCTCGATAAAATCGTAACTGTGTGGGGGGTGGTGGGGGGCCTTTAGTATAGGTAAATGGTGAAATAAAACAGTTTTTATTAAAAAACATAATTATTATTCATTTTCCACATCTTCTTTAACAATTATTTATCATCCAGATATATGCAACAAGAGGCTCAATATTTGTCTGGTGTCGTGCCCAACCCATGTACCAGACTACCTTCAGTATGCACAACACCCCACAGTCCTTTTACCACTAACACTGCTACAATAATAACACAAATGCTATCTTCCTACGACTGTATCACACTTTCATTAATATGTAGGTATAAAGCAGAAAAACACAGAAAAACTAAAGCGCAGTCGAATCGAATGGCCATGTCAGAGCAAAATTCGGAGTGCGCTATCCATAAAGGAAGTAATGTGTAGTTTCACCTCCTTGAGGATTACCTCTTTGGTGTCGTTAATCTTGCCGTTAATGACGAACTCTGATCAGCATCTTTAAATACGTTTATTCAGGAAATACAACAATGATAAAATTATCTCTTAGGATTCGTCCGTCACAAGGAATAACAAAACAAGATCATACTTAATATGACAGAAGTAACTATAGAGCAAAACTCCAATAGACAAGACGAAGTAGGTCCTAACCGAACGCCACACCTCCTTGATGACGCTATCATTAACCAAGAAGTTTTACTACAGTAAAGATCGCTTTTTTATATTGCTAACTGCGCTATTTGTAATTACTTCGAGCTGTCATCATATTACTTTAAATATTTTGTAACACGAAACGACTTTATTTGTAGCTATTATAGCAATTGGTTTGTATTTTTATTATATTTGTCTATATTAAAATGCGTATATAAAAGCTATCACATGCATATGCATGCATATCACAAATTGGCCTGACGGCCCATACATTGATGAATGATGTCTTTTTCATTGACTTTAATTGGTTAGTGCAATAATGTAACCAAACTTCTTTCGTATGGAGAGTGACGTTATTATTACCATAGACATTATTATACTACCTACCGTAGATTATTACCAATCAGATTACCAATTTATTTACTCTATGTCTTATTACTATTTTAGCACCTTCACTCAAATTTTTATTGCTCTATCCTATACTCTCATGAGTATTTTATTAGCTCCATCCCTCTTATGACCTCTCTTGAAGGGGAATGCCTCATTCTAGTTCAGTCAACGAAGCAAAAATGAATACAGTAAATCTTGTAGTCTGGATTATTATTTTAACTGGTAGGGGTGACCCCCAGGTATAACACAAGAAAGTTAATATACCATTTTGTAGGAAATTTAATCAGCGTTATTATGTAGAATTTTTTTTTTCTAGGACGCTAGTTTTTGAGATATTAACGAAAAACCAATAAAAAATGTGAACTCTTAACCTCCCTCACTCCCGAAGCTTGCGGTCCCCGGCTGGGGACTTTTAGTATGTTATACTTTTATATCTGGGGGTCCCCTCTATCATAAAAAACAATAACCCAGACAACACGATTTTATTGTATATATTTGTCAATTTCGGAGCTTCGTTGACTGAACTAATTCATGTTGTAAATAATAATTATTTATCTAAGATTTTATATTTATAATAATATAATTGTGAATAAGAAAACAAAAACAATGCACGGATGTAGAAAACGTGACAAGTGTAATAAATACTTTGGTTAAAAATATCTCGTAAATAAGACTATGTACCTATTGTAAATATTTTTGTGTATTATAGACTTAGTGAAGATGCAACATAAATACAATTTAGATAATGAACTGTGTATTTTCAAAAGGTTATTCAAGGATGATAAATATCTAATCTATTTTCCTGTGTTATTTTCCCTGCACTTGTTTTCTTATTAAAAATGTTGACAAATAAATATAGCAGGCGCCTACCCTAGACAATGCTTTATCAGTTTATCACACTAATCACTCAAGCAGTAGCGATTCCACGCTTACAATAGTATATCCACATGAGTAAATGCCCCACAGAGATAACGCTTTAAAGTTTAAAGCGTTATCTCTGTGGGGTTAAACGATAGATACACGACTAGAAGCTGTGGCTGCGGCGGAGTGTGTGTGCTTTCACCGACAAGTTCTTTTTCTGGAAACTGGCTTAGCCAGTGGACAATCTATGGGCGAGCGCGTCACTTGATCAGCATTTTGTGCGCTCCTTATAACTTTTCCCTGTTGGATATTTATTCATGTGGTATTACTAACTGCATCAACTTGTTAGGGTTAAAATTCTCAATTAAAATTATTGGGGTTTAAATAAAGTATTTGTATTATCTTCAAGTAATGTACAGCAAATAAGATCTTAAGTACCTACACACTTAGAAAACAAATAAATGTTTTTATTTGCACAGTACATATATCTACATTATGAAAATGATTAAAATTTACACAGTTTCGTGGGGTAATATTTTGATCCAAAGCTCGTGTAGTTTTTGCGTAACTTACCTAACTTTTACGGTGAAGTAGGTCGTTAACCCAACCATTAGATATAATCATTTTACGAGAGGCGTAAGTTTGACAACTGCCTATGGTAAAATTCAAATGGCTTGTTTTTACTTGTTGTTTTTATGTTATCTAAACCTATCATAAAATAAAAAATTAGATAAGCATCTTATCTATATTCATTGCAAATTTTTTATTGTGTATCTATCTATTTTGTTAATGATCGAAGGTGGTCTATTTATTAATTTTTTTTATACATTTGTATTAAAAATACACTAACAATTACCCTAGGTATCATTTTTTTTTAATACTAAATGATTTTACTTCCCACAACTTATACTTACTTTTCTAAATAAATAAATCATGTAATAAATTGTGTTTTCGATTATACATTTGTTTTATTTATTCATTTTTTTGAAAATAAAAAACAGGGCTATACAGAGTGTTAGGGTAAACAGTTGCATTACTTTAAGGGGAGATTGTACCCATGATACTGAACAACTTTCCCTAAGAAACCTATAGGAAATTCTAAATTTTTGTTTACTTTCCATACTAAATGCAATCAGCTGATCGAACGTTTTGTATGAAAAGTCAAAATATTTTTTTGCTAAATTCTATAGGTTTTTAGGGAAAGTTCAATCAATCAAACAAACAATACAATCGGTCAAAGACTTGCTGACGAAATACTGTTAAAAACCAATGAAACGGAACTGAACCTGGCCTCTAAGATAAAAACAGCAGATGGGCCTTCACTTTCTTTCTTTTTGACTCCTACTGATGCACATGAAGTCGAGGCCCTCGTTATGAAGCTGAAGAATGATAGTGCTCCAGGTCTTGATGGTCTTAATAACGTCCTAATAAAAAATATTCTACCCCAAATTCTGGAACCTCTCACCCTTATATTTAATCTTAGCCTTAGCACTGGTTGTTTCCCTCAAGTCTGGAAAGTTGCAGCAGTGTGCCCCATTCACAAGGACGGACCCAAAGACCAACCATGTAATTATAGGCCAATTTCCCTTCTAAGCGTTTTTTCCAAACTATTGGAAAAGATAGTGAACAAGCGTCTCGTTGATTTTTTGGAGAAGCACAGTCTGTTGTCGGGCAGGCAATTCGGTTTTAGGTGCAAAAAATCTACCGAGGACGCTGTCATGTTATTGTCTGATCTAACCTCAACTTATCTAGACAATGGGCTCCGCTGCATTGGAGTGTTTCTTGATCTGGCCAAGGCGTTCGATACGGTTTCGGTTCCTATACTCTTGCGCAAGCTGGAACGGATGGGAATCCGAGGCGTCGCCCTGGATTGGTTTCAAAGCTATCTCTCCGAAAGAACGCAACTGGTCAGAATAGATTCGCTGAGGAGCCTCACAAACCCTGTAAGGTTTGGGGTCCCTCAGGGAAGCATTCTGGGCCCCACCTTGTTTATTGTCTATATGAATGATATCCACAGTATTGCGCTGCCATCGGCAGAGGTCATCTGCTATGCCGATGACACAGTAATTCTTTTCAATGGGAGGAACTGGGAAGCTACTCTCCGCGCTGCTGAGGTCGGTATGGCTGCAGTATCTAGATGGTTACAGTGTAATCTCCTAACATTAAACACGAAGAAAACAAAATATATCTGTTTCCATAAGACAGCAGCCACAAATCTTCCTGATCGGAGCGGTATTAGAGTTCATCACTGTGACACATTACACTACTCCTCTCAGGCCGTTTGTGGCTGTGATATCATTCATCGTACAGAAGAGATTAAGTACCTTGGGGTCACGCTGGATGAACGCTTGAATTTTCGCTCTCACATAGCTTGCCTCACCAATAGAACTCGCAGGATTGTAGGCTTAATGAAGAGGCTGCGTGGCTCTGCCAATCTCAGCGTACTCAAACAGGTTTACTTTGCTATCTGCCAATCAGTTCTCACTTACTGTATTGGGGTTTGGGGAAACGCAGCCAAGACCTTTATGATCGATGTAGAGAGGGCTCAACGCGCCGTGTTGAAGGTTTTGCTTAAGAAACCCTTCAGATTTCCCACAAATGATCTGTACAGAGAGGCTAAGGTACTTCGAGTTCGCCAACTGTATATTCTGAGGGCTAGCCTCAGTACGCATAACTCGGTCCTCCTCTCTGAAGAGTACAAATCTATGTTGCAAAAACGAAACTTTCGCTTGCCTGTACCTTTTACTAAATCTTGTTTCGCTAAACGGTTCGGTCGTATTGCTCACTGCTATATCTATAACAACGTAATGAAACACTGTGACATAAGACTATGCACGTCCAGAAAAGCTAAGCACATAATCTCCGAATGGTTGATGAAGCTTAATTATGAGGAAACAGAGACCATTACCGACTATCTCACTAAGGCCTGGTTTTGAGAGCTGATAATTATCATGTATCTTAGTTACCTAACTTATATCATTATTATCATTTTATAATATAACTCATATAAACATAATATATTAGTTCTATTCACATCATATACACATACTTATATACATAATTTATTAATTTTATTCTCACATACATCATACCTTTATTGAGCTCACTAGGTACTCTTCACACTTCCACATCCACACCAAATCATAATTTTACATACTAGGGTTACAATCACACACCACCTATAAACAGTAACTAACTTTAATCAACTAGAAACTGGTTTCCCTAGAAACAAGCAGGCTTTCGCTTGCCTACGATGGGAACCCCTGGTAAATGAATTCGGTATACATAAAAAATTTTTCTGCATTCACCCCAAGTGTACTTTAGTTAATATTACTTTAAGATTTTTATGCAACCATTTTTTTATACCTTTATTTAAATAAATTATTTTCATTTTTCATTTTTTCAGTTATTCAGTATTATTAGAAACTCTTTACCCTAACACCCTGTATATTTTCTCAATTTGAGCACCTTTTTTAACCGACTTCAAAAAAAGGAGTAGGTTCTCAGTTCGACCGTATATATATTTTTTTTAATGTGTGTTCGCGGATAACTTCGTCGTTTATGAACCGATTTTGATGATTCTTTTTTTGTTGGAAAGGAGATATCCCAAGGGTGGTCCCATGATAAGGAAACCAGGATCTGATGATGGATCCCAGAGAAATCGAGGAGAACCTTCGAAAATCGTAGTGCCGACACTATCGTTAAATCGAATTAATGAATTCACCACTGAAAATTGTGAAATAAACAAAATTTTAACAAAAAATTAAAACCGCCTTCAAAAAAACTAAAAAGTTAAAAAATAATATTGCAGCCGATGACTTTTTCGTATGAATCATCTATCTATCTATCTATCTATAACGTCACGCCTCTTTCCCAGTGGGGTAGGCAGAGACCAGGGCGCGCCACTTACTACGATCTTTACATACCTCTTTTGCCTCATGCACATCCATACATCTCTTCATACATGCCCGTCGGTTTCGAGTACTCCGCACCTCCCCTTTTTGTAGGACGCAACTGATTTGATCAGCATACGTCCTACGAGGGCGCCCTCTGCCGACACTTCCACTCACATTAGCAACATATATCTCTTTCGTACATCTGCTGTCACTCATCCTTTCCACATGACCAAACCAACGAAGCATACCTTTCTCTATTCTTGTCACAACATCTTCTTTCAATTTACATCGATCTCTTATTACACATATCGTATGAATCATAAGAACATTAATTTGTTTTATAGAAGTCGGTGTCAAGTCAAGCCAAGAAACTAATGCAAGCCCTGTCGCGAATCGGCTTGACAGCGACTTCGATAAAACAAATTAATGTTCTTATGATGCGAACGAAAAAGTCATCGGCTGCAATATTATTTTTTAACTTTTTAGTTTTTTTGAAGGCGGTTTTAATTTTTTGTTAAAATTTTGTTTTCTTTACCACATTTCTGTTATTGGTACCGATTCGGACTGTGTCACGACTTAACTTTAGTGCTGTCAAAGTGACGTTACACGCCCAAAATAAGATGCCATCATAATGTACGCCATCTTATTTAAAGCGTTTTTGGGCGTGTAACGTCACTTTGACAGCACTAAAGTCAGCTGTTGGTTTTCCGTCTCTTTTCTTAATCTTATTTTAGAAAGTGACAGGAATAAATTTAGTTAAGTTAAGAAGCCTCAAGCTACTAAGTACTATCTTCACGCCTTTCATTTCAATATAGGTGTAAAATGGGGGAGTAATTGAGACGAGACAGGCAGACAAAAAGCACGAAAGTATAACGAAAGTATTTAAAAAAGGGGATTGGTGAAATAGTAAAAAGTTTCTTGTTTGACTACGGAACCCTAAAAACGGGTCTATACAACACTATGTGAATCCCTTAACACCAGTTTCCTGGAGACTTAAACTACCGCTAAGGAAGTCAGTGTTAAATTTCCCACCTAAGCATACAAACATGATACTTTTATAGACCTGTCGCCTGCCGAGTTTGATTACACTTTTTGTTACCGTTTTTAATGGTGCAGTTCAAATTGCATCCATCATCAAATCAGCTAAAAAGCTTGCAAACGATCACGATTATATTATGCTCTTGGGGGTAATCTGAGGAATTCTAAATATAGCATTTTCATAACAACCACATTTCACTAGCAATACCCAATTTCGCTTAAGTGTGAAAGAGTAAAACCCATCGCCACTTTTAATTGTCTGTAGACACAAAACAAGCCATGAAGTTTCTTCACAAAATTTTCCTTTACCGATAAGCTGTTCTGATAAGCTGTGGTAAAATGTTCGGTAGTTGAACCGTACACCGATGGTATTACAAAACATAGAGTAGGTACTTAAGTTTTAAATTCATTGCTCTTACAAAAGATGGGATTGAACCACCCGCTGCCCCCTGGCGATTATATTGATATCTGGCGAAGATGAAAATGCGCCTTTTAAAAATTTACAAAAAAAATAAAAAATGCGAATGGGCGACAGGCTGGCGACAGGTCTATAAAGCTACACACATGACCCAAACACGACCCGCAAAATAAATAATAACCGATAAAACGTTATTTATAACTAACAGCAGTTAACCCGCTTATCCCAAGTGTAATGGACCGTCGGGTAACGTAACCGTTATAACGAGTAATTTTGGAGCCCCCCTTTTATCATAGTAATTAGTTCACTTCTAGTTTATTTAATTTACTTGTGTTTCAAGTTCTTTTCGGTTCGTTAATTTTGTTTGTATAAAAATGGATGCTCTTTTTTGACCCGTATTTAGTTACAGTCAGCTTTAAATATACAGGATTAGTATAATTAATTATACAGTGGTCCCAAAAAAGGTTAATTAGCATAGGTCGTTTTACTGACAAGACTGACAAGTGGGACTTCTATAGAAAATCGATCGGCTGATCCGCACTTTTTAGCACAAAATAAAATAACCAATTTTATTTCGTACTATAATTTTCTCGTTTCAAATACCTACGCACCCTCAAGAGGGCTATCGGAGTCCAGTGGCGCCCTCATCACACTAATAAAGATTTCTCAATAAAGAAAGCCTAAATTAAAAAAGTGCTCAATTGACAAATTACAAAAGCCTTCAAGCCATTATTATACAATACTTTTATAGGTTCTAATCTAAACATTCCACTTTTAGACAGTTTCGAATAAAAACAAAAGCGGCCGTTTTTTTCTTTTTTCAAAATGTGTATGTTTCGACCTTTAAAAAACCTGTAAAAGTATGAAAATAGCTTGAAGGCTTTTGTAGTTTGTCAATTGAGCACTTTTTTAATTTAGGCTTTCTTTATTGAAAAATCTTTATTAATGTGATGAGGGCGCCACTGGACTCCGATAGCCCTCTTAACAATTTTCTGGTATAAAAAAATAGTGCCGTGGTTATGTATTAAAAAAAAAACATGACAAAATATTTCTTACATTGAAATATAACAGTTTGTTGGCGGAGAGATAAAGGTTGTGCCAAATTATAAAATTCACAAATGTCACATACGTCAGTTAGTAAGAAGAGTGAAGAAATAACCCAGGGCCAGGGGGGTTAACACGTGACCTATTATCAATCTTCCAACAATAGCAAAAGGACCACGTATACAACGTGTTAATAAATTAACGCAAAACCTCATACACCCCAACTGATTTATATCAAAATAATTAGATTGAAACAATAATTTCATTATTTTTGTAGTTAAAATTTAAAGTTATTCGCATTTTAAGTTTTGAGGCAAGAATGAGTTTTTATCATTTCAGCAATGAATGAAGGCGCTAACGTACTCATGGATACATTTTAATAATCTTGTTTTGGTAGTAAGTAGGGTGGGTGTGCCCGTGGGCTGTGTTGTCATCGGGTTCAGTAAATTTAAAATTTGTCCAAAAAAAAAATTAATATTTGGAAAAAAATTACCTATGTTGAAACCATGATAATTCGATTCGACTCTCGATTCTAAACAAACTACTTTCTAGTTTTGCGTTAATTCATTAACACGTTGTATAACCCTTGACAACGGTCCTGAAAAATGTCGTACAATAAATATAAACCTGTTTCTTTTTTGCACCAAACAAAAAAAGAAAATAGAAAACATTTGTTCCAAAGGGTACGCAAATTACGGTGCCTGATACGAAATGTTGTAACACAAAAGTTGTTATTTTCTCAGTTCATTCGTTTTGCAAACATTTTAGGTATGGATATACTGTACTGACTCGCCACAATATTAAAATAGTTCTCACTCTCTCTGTCACTCTCTTTTACTCTCTTATTCGGCAATATTAACTGTGAATGCTGCTATATTGTGCAAAATGGTCATAGTTATACAGGTTGAAATTGATATCATTGGCATCCTTAAACAGTATACCCATCAAACTGAAGATCTTTGACCATGGGAGCAAACCAATCGTAGCAAAAAAATCTGCTTGTCCATACTAAACTGCAGTACCTAACTCGATTCAAATGAATTAAACAGCAGATTTTTTTTGCTACGATCGGTTTGCTCCCATAGTAAGCGTTATTCAGTTTTCTGGATAGACTAGTTTAAAAGGATGCCAATGGTATCAATTTCACGCTGTAAATATAAGTTTTAAAAGTGAATCGGCATTTTAATCTTCCTTACTCACAGGTCGATAAATCTTAGTTTTACAACGCATCTAACGTAGTGTATAATGGTTTATATATCTTCATTTAGAACGAACTAAATGTGCTGCTCCATAACTCCTAATATCGAAGAAACAATGCATTCGAAATGATAACAGAGCCAGGCCAATGCCACATCATAACGTCATAGCTGTCAAAATAACTTGTATGAGCTAAAAATAATGTATTGGTAGTAGCGTAGTACGTAATATTTCTATGGTATGAGTAGACGAAATATAATTAGATAGCTTCGATCAATATGGTTATGAGTAGGTATCTTATGTTGACAAATTGTCTATTTTTTGTATTTATAACGTTACTCCTCTTTCCTAGTGCGGTAGACAACAAATGATCGGTTGTCGTTTCATTTTAACTATTTTGGTTCAGATAAATATTTTTTGTATAGTTTCACCCTGTTCGATACTTGAAATTATATCGATCACAAGTTTCATTTCCGGATTCTGTTTTTTCACATTACGGATGTCACATAATAATTATGTTGCAGATCAAAGTTCTGTTATAGGAATATTAGCGACCTCATATTGCGCATAGACCCATTGTATAATTCAATAGCCTACAATTCTGTTTACTACTTACTATACATAGAGAACAATTTTAAATTTTTCAACTTACAACCTTTTGTCTGTAGGCCGTACCTCTAGCCTCTAGGCTAAAGCTTTGTCCTTTAGTCCATTTACGTTGTATATGACAGGTGTACCGTATAGCCAATTTCAAAGGGTAAGAAAGGAATTGCGACCTTATACGGCTAGAAACATTCTACAATATATCTAAGACAATATAACACGGCATAAGAATAACTATAGGGTCCTTCTTAATATGCTGACACTTTTTTATGGGTATGATTAGACCATCAAACTGAACAACTTTCTCTATACCACCAACATCGAAATATCGAAAAAAAAATCTGCTCTTCCACACAAAATTGCTAATCTACTCGAGCCAAATGTATGGGACGGCTGATTTTTTTTCGCGATTCTGATGTTGGTCCTATAGAGAAAGTTTTTCAGTTTAATGGTCTGATCAGCCCCTTAAAAATGTGTCAGCATATTAAGAAGGCCCCGAAGGGGGTGCGTCAGACCATCAAATTGAACAACTTTCAATATGGAGCCAAGATCGAAATCGCGAAAAAAAAATCCGCTCTTTCGTACAAAACTACATTACCGTCTCAACTCCAATGTATGGTAGGGCAGATTTTTTTTATTTTTCCTCGATGTTGGCTCCATAGTGAAAGTTGTTCAGAATGATGGTGTGAAGCACCCCCTTAAGTATTACTAGGGTGTTTTGTTACACCCTGTATAAACGAATAATAAATTCTCATCCTATGGTTATACAGGGTGAAATTGATATCATTAGCATCCTTTTAAACTAAGAGTCTACCCAGCAAACTGAACAACTTTTACTATGGGAGCCAATCAATCGGAGCAAAAAAAAAAATTCTATTCCATACTAAACTGCAACGCCTACTCGACTCAAATGTATGCAACAGGTGATTTTTTTGTGCTCCGATCTGTTTGCTCCCATAGTAAAAGTTGTTCAGTTTGATGGCGACCCGGTTGGTGTAATGGTTACCACGCCGGACTGCCAAACCAGGGTCCTGGGTTCGAATCCCGGTTCGGTCGTCATGGATGTTATGTTTGTGCCGTTGTTGTATGATTCCCATAACAAAAAGCCTGAGGCTTACTTGGGATCATTACAATGTAATTACGTGCCTGTGAGTGTTTTTTTTAATGGGTAGACTCTTAGTTTAAAACGATGCTAATGATATCTATTTCACCCTGTATACAGAGTCCTTCTTAATATGCTGACACTTTTTTAAGGGCATGATCAGACCATCAAACTGAACAACTTTCTATATGGTACCAACATCGAAATCGCGAAAAAAAAATCTGCTGCCCCATACAAAACTGCAAATCTACTTGAGCCAAATGTATGGGACAGCTGATTTTTTTTTCGCGATTTCAACGTTGGTCCCATAGAGAAAGTTGTTCAGTTTGATGGTCTGATCATCCCCTTAAAAAAGTGTCAGCATATTAAGAAAGACCCTGTATACAGTTTTACATACAGTCTATTTAATTAATTTCAAGCCATTTTCAAGGGAAGGGACTTTTTGACTTTGTATCTAATACGAGGGCGACACTGAAAGTTTCAAGAATGGACCAGTTAGTGACAATGCCAATGAAAAATTTATTTTAATTACGAATAAAAAACTCTTTATCAACCTATAGCCGAAAATTTTATTCGATTGTCATTTGTTTTAACGATTTGGCGGCAATTTGAAAAGTGCGTGTCGCGAGGCAAAACGAATTTAGTAAGGAAAAATGTTTTCTCCCCAATTTATTACGATTTTCGTCGTGTTCCTAGTCCATAACAAAGTTAATGATAAACTTCGATTGGTATTTCATGATGAAGCCCTGTCCCTTGACACTTGTTTACAACTGGTTAAATGAGTTTAGGCATGATCGGAGTAATCTCAGTGATGATCTACCTGGGAGATGTCGTTCAACGGCGACAACTGAACAAAACGCCAATGCTGTGCAGCTCATGAGAGAGGCTGATAAGAGAGTGACCTACCAGCAGATTCAGGCAAGCTTCAGCATTGATATGAGTCAAGTGCAAAAGATCCTACACGAATATTAAGGCGTAAGGAAGCTTTGTACTAGATGAATACCCCATAATTAAACCGATTTCAATAATTTCATAATAAAGCAGAGGGGGTCCACTGCTTCTCACAGAGGTTCCATTGAACGGGACGATACATAAAATGGAATGGGGGCCACTTCTAAAAATATTAAAAGTATTCCCAACCTCCTACTTCTATACACTTTTTATTGTCTTGAAACTTTCAGTGTGCCCCTCGTACCTTGTTACGGTTAAATGACATGATGACCAGCAAATATTTTTTTCATACTGCGAAAGTATCTTCATCTATTATTTATATCGTTGACTAACACCCACTGGGAATATTATAGTCGTGAGCATATGCTATAAAGTAAGAGAGACGATGTTAGTAAACCACATTTTGCAATCTTATCTCTGAGAGACTCTGGCAAACAGAGTAGAGTAACTGGCAAGCCTCAAGACAATTAAGAAAGTCAGACCTCGTCCAACCGGCAAGCGAATAACACATTGGCATAGTAACCGGAAGTTTTTATCAAAATACCCTAAAATGTCGAAATGTACCCTCTGTAACAAAGCAGTGAATAAGAGATCTCCAGGTCTTGAGTGCAATAAGTGTGGAGTGATAGTGCATGCCAAGAGTGACTGTGCAGGACTCACCACCAAACAACTCAGCGCGCTCAAAGCTGCAGAAAACCTAGAATGGACCTGCAACGACTGCGCTCGGAATACTCGAAAGAGCGTCATTCCACCAGAGGACGAAGATGAAGAAGACGAGCAAAGTGAGACGGAGAGAGTGTCAACTATAGATGGCAAAAAATTAGTTGCTCAAATTACCAAAGAAATGGACAGGATACTGAAAAAGGAACTAACTGAGGTTAACAATTCCCTCCAATTCATGAGCGATAAGGTTGATGACTGTCTGGAGGGAATTGAGATCCTTCAAGAAAAGATTAAGAAGCTGGAAAATAAAAACACTGATTTGGCCAACCAAAACAAACACATGGAAAACCGAATAAATGCGCTGGAGCAGCTTGTAAATGATACTTTACAGAGTCAACTGAGTAAGCAAATAGAAGTAGCAGGTGTACCCTATCAAGAAAAAGAGGATCTACAGGTTATCACGAAAAAGATCGCAACAAAAATTAATATGCAAGAAGAAAAGGTGAAACAGGTTAAGCGATTACCCTCCCGTGGGGGCAAAACTGGTGTAATTCAAATGGAAATGGTAGACGAAGAAGTGAAAACTCAATGGATATCGGCAGCAAGGACTAAGACCATCACAGCAGCTGAGATTGTACCTCAAACTGAAGCCAGTTCCGCCCAGAATAAAATCTACGTAAGAGAAGCCTTAACTCCCTACCACAAGACCCTACTTTGGAATACCAAACAAGAGCTAAAAGACCAATTTAAATACATCTGGTGCAAGCAAGGCAAGGTAATGCTGCGAAAAAATGATAACGATAAGGTACTAACCATAAGATCCGAGAGTGATATTGCAAAATTTAAATGTAACGCTTAATTTATTTTTGTCTATAACTGTCATAACCTGTACCTAAAGTTTTAAAATCAAAAATGCTTCCTACCACGGATAATGTTATAGAAATATACGACTGCTCTGATCTATCCTATTTTTGGAAACATATACCTAAAAGTAATCATAAACTAACCTGTCTGCATGTTAACATAAGGTCAATGATAAAAAACTTTTGTAAAATTGAGCTCCTCATAAACAGTTCGGAACAACAAATAGATGTTATTATACTAACAGAAGTAGGCATATCTGATCGCATTAGTTCATTATTCTATCTTGATGGCTACAATATGTATACAGAGTTGAGAAAAAACAAAAAAGGTGGAGGTGTAATTGTTTATACGCTCGCTAAGTACAAGTTCGAGGTGTCAAAAGCTAAAACGAACCATTTTGAATGTATTATGGGAAAACTAACAAATAAAATGAACACTCCCACTTATCTGTGTGCCATTTATAGACCGCCATCTAGCAATAAATGCTTATTTATTACTGAACTCAAAAGATTAGTTAACAAACATCCCAACTGTAACTTTCTTCTCCTGGGGGATGTAAACATTAACCTTAAATACACTGATAGCATACGTAACCGATATCTAAACATGTTATACGAGTGCGGCCTTGTGTGCGGGATCGCTGATTATACTAGAATAGAACCCAGAAAAGATAAAATAACGAAAAGTTGTATCGATCACATTTTTGTTCGATCCCGTACACAAGATGCGTACTGCGCTGCGTTGGGTACTGTAATGGCGGACCATCGTCTGACAATAGTGAGCTGTATCGGTGAAGATGTACAGGATGTTCCAAAATATTCTACACGGTATAACAACAAAATTTTAAACGAAGAGCTTAACAGTATAGCCTGGGATCCAGTCGAAGATATGTCATGCGCTAACGAAATATATGCATATATAAAAACTAAATTCAATAGTTGCTACGACAAAGCTAGATTTTGCAGTACAGACTCGAAGAGAAGGAAAGAAAAATGGGTGGATAGAAAAGTATTAGAAATATGTAGAATGAGAGACAAAAAATATATAGAATTAAAAAAAGATAGCAATAATAAAATTTTAAGGGTTGAATATAATAGACTACGTAATAAATGCAATAAAATGGTAGAAACATCGAGAAACAATTATTATAAAAAACAAATAAATGACAATAAATGTAATATGAAGAATCTGTGGCAAATTCTAAACAAAATGATTGGAAAAATCTCAACCTCATTAGATAATGTCATACTAAAGGCATTTAAAGACAATTTAATTTCAGAAAAAGACATTGCTAATAACTTCGCAAAAGGTTTCGACAAAGCTATAAAAGATGTTATCCCCAATTGTGGCCAGCCAATTTTGAATAGTACAGACTACATTAAACCATGCAATATATCTATCTATACTAAAAAAGCCTATCCAAAAGAAATTCACAAAATAATAAAAGATATTAAAATTAATAAATCAGCAGGTACAGACAATATAAGACCTCTCGACATAAAATCAATCTCTGTCAAACTAGCATACGTAATCAGCAAACTTATAAATATTAGTATAAAAACAGGAATATATCCAGCAGAATTAAAATCTGGTATAGTAAGACCAATTTTTAAAAAAGGTAATAAACAAGAGTACGGAAACTACCGACCTATTACAATATTACCAATTATAAATAAAATAGTAGAAAAATATATAAGTAACGAAATACAAACATTTTATACCAATAATCTAATATTATCCGAACAGCAGTATGGGTTCCAGAAGAAAAAAAGCACCACTCAACTTCTTTCGAAATTCACAGACTATGTCAACAGCTGCCTCGACAATAAAAAACACGTACTCATGGTTTTCATTGACTATAGCAAAGCCTTCGACACACTTCGCCATAACTCACTTATACAGAAGCTTGACAACAGTGGAGTAAGGGGACCTATGCTCCAATGGTGTAGGAGTTATCTGCATGAACGATCATATCGTGTCAAGGTGGGAACGGAGCTTAGCGATGAAACAGCTGTAACTGTGGGGACAGCACAGGGGTCCGTATTGGGACCGCTGCACTATCTGGCGTACGTGAACGACCTAAACAATATCATCAAACACTGTAAAGTTTTCCAATACGCTGATGATACATGCCTTATATCAGATGATCGTGATAGCAATCTAGCCCTAACAAAACTGCAGGAGGACTTCACGCTCATTAGTAAATGGTCTCATGATGCAGGATTAGTCCTAAATGCACAAAAGACCAAACTTATACATGTACACTCTAGCCACATAAAAGTAACACAAACAGTAAAACTGGTAGCACACGAACACAAATGTCTCCATATTGCTGCCACATGTTGTAAATGCGAGACAATAGAAGCAGTAACCCAGCACATGTACCTAGGACTGATTATCGATCACAGATTCAACTGGGGACCTCACATAAACTATGTATGCGCTAAACTGCGAGCAATTATGTCAAAATTTTATTTAATTAAATATAGAATCCCGTATAAAATAAGACTTCAAATGTATAAAGCTCTAGTTGAAAGTGTCATAGGCTATGGTCTAAGTAGTTACGGTCGCACCTTCAAAACATACACTGAACAGATCTCAAACATACAAATTCGTATTCTTAAGGCAATAGTGCCAGTCAAAGTAAGAGAAAAATATCACAATGATGATGAAGGTCTGTTCGGTTATTGCGAGGTGCTGCCGCTTCAAAAGAAAGTGGAACTTGTATTGCTGTCCGACTGTTATTTCAACTTTATTAATAACAAAATAAAACAAACAAAAACAACAAGAAAAATAATCGCCGAAACAGTATTAAGAGCAAATGCTAATAATTTTTATGGGGAACGAACAACAGATTATATAGTACCTAGACTAATTAACAATCTACCCCTAGATACTAAAAAGAAAATAACGGTTAAAAATATTAACTACATACTAAAAAACCTTGTATATAATAAGTGAAACAATTTACTCACAAAATTTACGAACACGTTTGTTTACAATATTCTTGGAGCAACCTGTAGATAAGCACCGAAGTGCTACTCCCAACCGGTTTGCAAGTCTCGCGGGCAGCCGAGCGCTCGCCCGTGCAGTACCTACCGTATCTATTACATTCCTAGTTATAGTTAGTTAACAAACTTTATTGTATTGGTAACAACTTCTAATTACCTATGTTAAGAGATTAGCAAATAAGAGGATTGTGCAACATCCACATAAATCTGTTAGGTTTAAGGATGTGAAGAAAATGTTAAAACTATTTTTATGTAATAAAGGAAAATAAAATAAAAAAAAAATAAAATAAAAAAGACGAGACATCTCATTACTCGAGAAATGCTTAGACATGTTGCAGAATGTAAACATACGTCTACATCTAGAGTAAAAAATATTAATTACAAAAAAAAACCCCCACCGCTGTCTTCTTTTTTTTTTATTTATAAATTAACTAGCGACCCGCCCCGGCTTCGCACGGGTGCAATGCTGATACTATGCATGTATTATATACATATAAACCTTCCTTTAAAATCACTCTATCTATTTAAAAAAAACCGCATCAAAATCCGTGACATAGTTTTACAGATCCAAGCATACATAGAGACAGACAGACAGCGGGAAGCGATTTGTTTTATACTATGTAGTGACGGACTCTTGCTTGTGCGTTAGCACTGCATTTCCGCCAGTGTCAAGTAGTTTATGGGAGAATCTATCCCAATCTTAGGGATTGTTTTTGATCAAGAACAAGAAGAGATTGAGGATTGCGGAGCCTCGTGGCAGGCAAAAACGCGACGCGCGAAACCACGCGAGACAAGTGCTCGGGTCAATTCCTGCAACGTGACTCCCGCTATCTTCTTATCGTGTGGGCAAGCCCTGCACTGGTAGCATGCCCACCCGTGATAGCCGTGATACGGCTTTATCACGTCTTTTATCTCGTTCGTTCGCGCGCAAAAGAACGAGATAAAAGACGTGATAAAGCCGTATCACGGCTATCGCGGGATGGCATGCTACCAGTGCTGGTGTCAGAGTTTTTTCAGACCGCCTTACCACAGCCTTACGGCCTCTGTCTGACGTAGTTTTTTATGTATCGTGTACTACTATCAGAGATAGTAGCCGGGACCAACGGCTTAACGTGCCATCCGAAGCACGAAATCATCTTTCCCACCGCTATGAAACTAGGCTAGCTTGTATTTAAAGGAAGAAAGAAGGAAGGAAGATCATTGGGACACCTTCATTGTTAGATGTTCTGCTAATCTCCTATTTTTGTATTCTAATAATAAACTTGGACATTAACAGACAATACATTATCTAGTCCCATAAAAACTCCCAAAATCTAACCCAGACTTGTCTATGATGACCAAACATAGACAACGATAGATAATAAATATATCGTTAAAAATATCCATGACTCTGGTACAAATACATATTTGCTCTTTACGGGATTTGAACCCGCGATTCTCGGATCAGCAGGTTCACTATCAACTGAACTATCAGGCTGTCTAATTCGAGCTGTTCTCTCATATACGGAAATGTCAAAATTACTTTGGAGAAAAGGCATCGTTATTGAAATGGTGTTGAAAGTGTGACATTCAAAAATAGCACTGCAGATTGTTTGTTTTACTTTCATTCTTTAGCCATCTTCGTCACAGTCATTTTAAGTATTGTTTTTCATTCGGAAGTCATCTACGGTCCCCGGTATTGTCCTATAAATTTATGTAAGTAACTTGTAGAACAATCTGTGAAGTAGGTACCAAACAATATTGTACCTTCTCATTCAAGTTCGTGCAATATTAATTAGCACCAACTTCGTAGAATTCTATAATATACCTACTGAGTACAGTATTTTAGAATGGAGTAATTATGTTTACCTTTTTTCTACTGATTTTTGAAGTCGGTTCATGCTAGTAAGGGATCAAATACGATGGACATTTTTTCGGTTGTTTCAGTGTTGAAAAGTAGTGCCTCCGAACAATACCCACGACAAAGTGTTTAAACGAGAAAAACGTCACGCGCGCTCTTTCTGGCATACGTAAAATAATAAAGAGGAGGCACATCTAGATTTTTGTCGTTTTCTCGGGGGTGGCATGCGAGGCCTACTGGTTGAAAGATTGAGATGTGATACTATAAAAAGCAAACAAACTTACTTTCATAAAATCAGTATTTCGTATCGTACCTACAAAAGACAGTAATTCATTACAGACGATATATTTTTGTCCTATTAACTTTTATCTAACGTGTTTCCTACCACGCCATCCATCCATCATACGGTGGCTTCGGATGCGTTCGGGTTCGGTATCGAATCTTCGGGAAATATACCAATATGTTTTTTTAAGAACACTTTCACACGGTGAGTTCGCAACTGAACCACATAGACATATACATAATTTATTGATAACAGGTGTTACAAGTCATACTTACAAACACTATTATTATATAGTATAACATCGTTTGCCATTGTTTTATACATCAGTTTGTATATTAAATTACAAATTTATCACATGTCATAGGTTGTTACAATATGTCGTTAAATTAAATAGGTACATTTGATTTTAATAGCATTTGATTATAATAAAGTAGCAACTGCATCGCCGCAATTTATATTTTTAAGTATAGGTGATCTGAGTACTGGTGTGACTGAGCGTTATCGCGACAATATCGCCGCAGTATCGCCATGTTATCGCCGTGATACCGCCGCGATACTTTGATCTCAGTATCTAATATCGCAGCGTCGTTCATTTCTTCATCGCTGTGAAATAGTCGAAGCTTGGCCTCTGAAAAGTATATATGAAACAAAAACATGGATTCTGATGAAGAAATAATTAATTCTATACTCTTTTTCTTCAAACTATAAAATAGTTGCGTTAAATATGGTTTAGTTTAGCCGTGTGGTGTCGCCTAAGAATAGCACCACCCCTTTTCGTGGGTGCCGTAAAGCGACTAAGGGATCTACCGGAGGATGGGCAGCAGCATCCTCTGAGTACACACATTCAATCCAACTGTGATCGCCAACCCGCCTGCCAAGCGTGGCGATTATGGCAAATCCCCCCATTTTGGGGGAGGCCTACGTCCAGTACTGGACGTCTATCGGCTGATATGATGATGATGATGATGGTTTAGTTATCGATTCTATTAGTTACTTAATAATTTTCATATTTTATTATATTATAAAGAATGTTGTCTTTTCGACCTACTCCGCAATATTACGTTTAGCTATATTCTATCCTTTGTATAACATATTGTGGTCATTCACAGCTAATGCATCTTCAAACGAGGGCTGCCGCACACAATTACTTTTTGTAAATATCTAGAGTATCCCAGTAAGACGACCCGGTTGGTGTAACGGTTACAACGCCGGACTCCCGGTTCGGTCATGAATGTTATAACAGGGTGTAACAATACACCCTAGTAATACTTAAGGGGGTGCTTCAGACCATCAAACTGAACAACTTTCACTATGGAGCCAACATCGAGAAAAAATAAAAAAAATCAGCTGTCCCATACATTTTAGTCGAGTCGGTAGTGCAGTTTTGTATGGGACAACTGTTTTTTTTTATTTTTTCTCGATGTTGGCTCCATAGTGAAAGTTGTTCAGTTTGATGGTATGAAGCACCCCCTTAAGTATTACTAGGGTGTATTGTTACACCCTGCAGAGTCCAACTTAATATGCTGATAGGAAACCGCGAAAAAAAAATCTCCTCATATAAAACTTCAAACCTATTCGAGACAAATGTATGGGACAGCTGATTTTTTTTCTCGCGATTTCGACGTTGATCCCATAGAGAAAACTGTTCAGTTTGATGGTCTGATCATCCCCTTAAAAAATTATCAGCATATTAAGAAGGACACTGTGTGTGTGTGCCATTGGTGTATGGTACCCATAGCAAAAAGCCTATATGGCTTACTTGGAATCGTTACATTGTATGTTCGTGTGAGCGTTATTTATTTATCGATATAACAGTAATTGATAAACTATTTTTAGCTCGCAAAGTAGAAGACACGTAAATTATTATTTGAATGTGTACCCATAAATTCACGTTTGTAGTCCCGTTCTGGATGAGCAGATGAGCTTCTCTGCTGTTTCAACTAATAACTAATTGGTGCAAATGTAAACAAGGCTATTTTCATTTAATAAAATCAAAAAAGCAAGGCTACAAAAATTTTTTTTTTTTATCCCTGCTTAACTTATTTAATTTTTTTTTTACAAATTTGAGCATAAGCATATGCTCACGACAATATTCTTCGAGAAGGTAGTCAGAGATTCTGAAAACATAGAACATAAAAAAAACATTTACTTACCAGAGTAATAATTTAAAAAAACACATATTTTACGTATAAACTAGAAAACCGATGCATTTATTTTTGTGGATAGTCCTTTTTCTTTGCTATAATCATTTTTTCGGACTGACACTAAAATCTACACTTTCATGTGGCAACCCTAGCAAGATTGATGAAGTACGAAAGATGTGGTTACTCGTGGCGTCTTAATTTACCAGCACTTAACTTGCTTGCTTGGTGTCTTAAGTGTCTTTCTTTGTTCTTGTCTTTTAATGTGTTAATATTATATAATAATAACACTACTTCCTTATATAACCTGCAATATAAACTTGATAATATAATAGGTCTGCACACCAAAGCCGCCGACAAGTCATCGAAAGCCTAAAGATATCAATTATATTAGACAGCATTACCTTGTTAGTTGGGTTTAGAACTAAGAACATCCCAAAAACGTATTAGGTACGTACTGGGGTGCGATTTTTGAATTTCACCGGAGAGCTTGGTTGTGGTTTTCGAATCTCATACAATAGCCATCTCATAACCATGAGTTCAATACGAGTGGGAAGGGGCACTCGTATTGAACTCATGGGTATGAGGATTTTAGTCACCGATGAGATTTAAGAATGCGAACTTTGGAAAATCGGTGAATAAGTCATCAGCCACTAACCATTATTCAGTCATCAGCCATTTTACTCAGCCGGTGACTTTCAAAAATCGCGCTCCAGGTAACATAATGTCATAAGATAATGTATTGCAACGTTGTAGCAGACAAATTAAGATTACCTATGTTAAAGTAGCGTGAGCATGATATTAACTCACACAGACAAACTGAGCAATTGGTTTTGCGGCATTCATTATTATAAGTACAGAGTACCTACTATAATTTATAAGTCTTCATTATAATCTATGTAATAAGAATACCAAAAAAATAATTATGGAATCGGCTATGTCGGTGGCTATCGCTGACATGACGAGGCGGGATCAAATTGTAGATACCCTAGCTACTAGATACCATGCTATACCATAATAATAGGACATGTTCTTTAAAAAGAATATTGATCGCATGTGCATTATTAAGAAAAGCAAAATAAAAATTTTCAAAATTTTATCAATGCAGTGTTTCACTTTTGGAATACAAAGTTTAATAAGTCATCCCCATGCCAAGCTTTCTCAGTTTAACTGTTTTAACGAGACATGGAAGTTAAACAAACTTACGAACAAACGAACAAACTAATTTAGCAATAGGAGTAAGAGTTTAAATCAATTTGAGTTTCTCTGCCCTACAGTTATACGTAGCAGCTACGAGCTACGACCACCGTAGTAATTGCTACGAGACACTTTCATAGAAATAAGGGACCATTTAAATTGAAATAGAAACATTTATTTACATTAAATTGGGTGCATGTTTGGTTGTTACAATAATCCCGATAAATAAAAATCTAAATAAATTTATATTCATTTTCATCTCAAACACAATAGTGACGAAAATTTCACAAAAAAATACAGTGAAATAAGTTACGTACGTATAATTAGGTGACCCCCGTGGGACTCAAACCCACAACCTCCGTGTCAAGAACCCAATGCTCTTAACCAGCTTCTCTGACATGACGGAGGTAGTAATGTAAGTCAAGCTCAAAAAGTGGCACCAAAAAAACTGTACCGTGTTCTCAAACTGTACCTTGCCGCCAAAACTCATACACCATGTCTTTTTCATTAGGTGCCAAAATTATGTGGATTTTGTTTAGAGTTACTCGAACATTGAATTTGTATTATAAGAAGTATCTCGAGTGTGATAGTAAGGATAGGTGTTAGGAAGATGATAATGACTATCAGTGTCTAATCTAAGCTCTGTCCATAGTGACAGGTAGTGAGCCGATCCCCAAGAAGGTACATTTTTCCTTATATTTATTTTGCTCAACAACAGAACTAACAAATGCTGCAAATCTAACGGACCGTAGTTTGTTAGCTAATCCAATAGAAATCAACTTCTTTCTGATGGACGACACGCCTCTATCCAATTACAGAGCCTCTTTGGATCTATGATAGTGTGGTTTAAGTTGATAGATTTGTGATGAAGACCAATATTTTATGTCTATGTTCGGGGTATCAATTACAAAGCTAGGTGCAATTATTTTTTGGTTGTACAACACACACACACACACCCCCGTGAACCCACACACCCCGAAACACACACACATACTCATACATAATTATTTATACAACATTTGTTATTTACACTATTTTATCTTTTGTTTCTCTATTGTTTAAAATCTTCTTCTGAGTTTCAATTACGTCTGTACTTTTTAGCACTAACACCAGTCTCCTCGTAATCATTAATCGACGCAATATATGAAACCCGTTTCTCCAGAATCGGTTATCGTATAAAATAATAATTGTGATTATGGTTGCTTATACCACATAGATACGGAATATTCCGAGAGATAAGTGTACTTTCTGCAACCATCAGCAGCATTGCTGATTCAGTGTTTATGGGGTGTAGAGCTTCTCTGTGATGGGGATGGACCAGGTCTGTCTGCATAACTCCAGTCGGTTTAGGAGTTGCTGATGATTAAACGTCTGTAAAAAATCGATAATTAGCTGCAAGGGTGATCGTGTGTTATTGTTGTAGTATGCACTGTGGCTATGTGAACAGTACAAAAACTGACATGGTTCATCAGTCGGTTTAAGAGATACAGACGTTCAAAGGTCGGAACTTTGACTGGCTGTATCTCCTAAGCCGACTGACAGAACTTGACAGCTTTTGTACTGGTTCACATAGCTACAGTGCTATGTGAACAGTACAAAAGCACAACAACACAAGCAGTACAATAACATACGATCAGCCGTGCAGCTGGTCGTTAATTTTTTACAGACCTTTAATCATCAGTAACTCCATCAGTATGATTATGCTACCTGTAATAGGGTATTGTAAATCCGCTACTGCTTATGATTTGAGCAATAAAAACAAATTATAAATGTATTTATGTATATGTACTCGGTTGCTTGCATAGATCTGCTACAGTTGCAAAGTTTTAATGAGGTGTCAGAAGTCGAAATATAATGTTTAAAGAACTGTTATTTAGGAGCATAAACGTACGTATAATTTTAATTAGGTACCTAATTAAAATTTATTCTAATTACCACACTTTTCCAAATTCATAAAGATACGTAAAAATTGTTTGATTCGCAAAGTAATTTTTAACTGAAAAAATAATTAATAACGCTGACGCTGAGCCATGATATCAAGTTTGAATTCGCGAAACAAAAAATCTGCTGTTTTATACATACATGTTTGTCAAGAAGCTATTAACGTTTTTGTATGGAATGATGATTGAAACAAGTCTTAGGTATTCAGAGCGTTTAAACCTCTAATTTAGCAAGCCGAACATTTTCATCTCTTTTTATAAGAAAAGGCATACAATTTTATAGCGTCCAGGAGCTTTAAAATTATGTAAGTATGCCTTTTCTTATAAACAAAATAAAAAAATATTCGACCAGATGAATTGGGCGTTAAAACGCTCTGAAGATAAAACTGTCTTGTATTTCAAAGAAATCTCAAGATTACGTCTTCAATGGCTAAAAGTAATAAGATAAGATAATATAAATGTTTATTTTTAACTTTTGCTTTCTAAATGTACAGTAATTGTTTTATTTGAAGACGAAAACAGGTTCGTGAAGTAAACAGGGAAACGATTTCGATTCCGAATGATGAACAAACATTACATGCTGTCCCGGAAACATCCCTATTTACTTCGTAAGATCTATTTATTAGTAAGGAAAATAGTCAGGGAAAAACTGGTGAGTAGGGACAGCGTTTTGACCCGAGTTCAGATATTGGCTATGTGCACGACACTAGCGCACACTAGCGCGGCGTACTAACAGAACTTTTTCGGACAGCCGTGAATTATTTACACTTACTATAGTACTGTAAAAGTCTGTGTTTGTTCGAGGATTCTACCAAAACTACTGGACCGATTTTTATAAAACTTTTTATATTTAAAAGCTTATTATTAGTCTTAAAAGCTAGCTAATATTTTATTCCGGTGCGATGACGGGAGCGGATGCGGACGAAGCCACGGACAAAATCTAATTTGTATCGGAATTCCCATACAAACTTTTACCTCAGTTTTAACACCTTTGGGGGGTTAAAATACGACAAGACTTTTTTAAGTGAGATGCCAATAGAAACTTCCATGCAAAATTTTTAGTTTGTAGTATTAACAGTTTTGGAGATTTCGTGTTTAGTAAGTGTGCGGATTTGCATAGATTCAAGCATATTTTCACAGCTTGTCCGGTAAAGGTACAAATTTCTGCCACCCCGGGCGCTGCGATCGTCTTGACAGTTCCCAACACCCACTTGGCACATAGCCAATACGAGTTCGGGTATTATTGCATCGATAGTATTGTGAAGAGTAATGTAATGCTATTTTATTAGGAGCTACGGCTTTTTTTGTCATTTGGGTATATTTTCTTGTATTTTGTCGTAGTTAATTATAAGATATTATTTTGGGCATTATGTGGAGTGATAATCAACTCAACAAACTTATATGTGCAGCTCAAGGCGTTTTTTTCAGCAATTAAAGGTGAAACATTCCTTTTACTATACAAGGTGTTACAAAAATACAAATAAACATTATAAGGGAGTAGTTTGGACGATCAAACTGAACAACTCTCACTATGGGACCAATATCGAAATCGCGAAAAAAAAATCTGATGTTCCATGCTAAACTACAAATCTACTCGAGCGAAATGTATGGAACAGCAGATTTTTCTTTTCGCGATTTTGATGTTGGTCCGATAGTGAAAGTTGTTCAGTTTGATGGTCAAAACAACCCCCTTAAAAATTTTCATTTTTACTTTTGTAACATCCTGTATTATATCCAAAATTCCAAAGTAATCAATGTATCTACTTGTCAGACCTACGAAAAGCTAGGTAATAATATTTATCCTAATCCAGTCTGACCATTAGCCGATTTTTATGAAGCTTTACCACCGGGTCACAGAAAAAAAGGTAAGTACAGTTAGCTTCAGAGAAACCTGACCACTCTATTAATCTTTATAAGCGATTCGATTTCTCTGATGCTGACCGTACTACTAGATATCACAAATACTAAAGATTTATAGTAAAGATCTTCCCAATCTGCCCCTAAAATCCCCCAAAGCCCTCCATTACGCACTGTCCTTTAGGACATTTACGGATTATGGGTCTCAGATAAGGACTTTGGGGCTATAAGTAATAACAAATGGGCACTTATACTATCTTCAAATTGTTTTCTAGTATGCTTGGCGCTATGTGGTTATGAACAATGTATTTATAGAGGTGTGAATGGGCCGTTTATTGTGGGTAATAGGAAGGTTTTGTCCATTATTTAGGGTTGTGGTAAATTATGTTAGTAATACAGCATTTAATATTATGTACTAACAGCGAAGACGTATCGCGTGCATAAAGAAATCATGCTAGAAAGGCTGGGGTCGGTCTTGACTGAATAAATTCGTTTTGATTTTTTTTCGTCTTAGGGCTCTTACAGACCAGCGACAGTACTCTGCGACAGCTCGCGACAGGGTCGCGCGACCGTCGCGCGACCCTCTGCGACCGTCGCGCGACTGTCGCGCGGCGCGACCGTGACGTAGGCATAGTCTGAGAGCACAAGTCTTGTTCTTGAGAGATTTCAGTTTGAAGAAAACGGAGGCTAAAAAATAATATGGTTGATATTTCTGGTAGTTTTTATAAGTTTTTCGTAGATTTTGGTTTCTTTAGATAATAGATAATCCAGAATTGATTATCTTCATCATCAAGTCTATAAAATATTACAGACTGGTGAAAATAGGGCAATTATAATATACTTACATTATATAGTTATAATAATAATACTTAACACAACACTAATTATTATAACACATAATATTATACACATAAATATTTATAAATACGTATACAGGGTGTAACAAAACACCCTAGTAATACTTAAGGGGGTGCTTCAGACCATCAAATTGAACAACTTTCACTATGGAGCCAACATCGAAATCGCGAAAAAAAATCAGCTCTTTCATACAAAACTGCAGTACCGTCTCGACTCAAATGTATGGGACGGCAGATTTTTTTTTATTTTTTCTCGACATTGGCTCCATAGTGCAAGTTGTTCAGATTGATGGTCTGAAGCACCCCCTTAAGTTTTACTAGGGTGTTTTGTTACATCCTGTATAGAGTCCTTCTTAATATGCTGACACTTTTTTAAGGGGATGATCAGACCGTCAAACTGAACAACTTCCTCTATGGGACCAACATCGAAATCGCGAAAAAAAAAATCATCACTTCCATACAAAACTGCAAACCTACTCGGAGCCAAACGTATCGGAAACTGTTATTTTTTTCGCGATTTCGATGTTGATTCCATAGAGAAAGTTGTTCAGTATCATAGTCTGGTCATCGCCTTAAAAAAGTGTCAGCATATTAAGAAGGACCCTGTAGATAGGATGTTACAAACTATTGGATATGGAGGTCTATCTCTCAGACTATACAACACTACGTCACGATCTTCAACTGTCGCGCGACCCTGTCGCGAGATGTCGCAGAGTACTGTCGCTGGTCTGTAAAAGCCCTTACCCAAACAAATTATCAGTCAACCAATTTAAGCGGCTGACTGACTGTCACACTGCTCTGTCACACCAGTGTGACGGGCAGGAATACTCTAAGACAGTAGTGCACAGGCTTATAGATCGTCTCCATACCTCTCTCTCTACCGCAAAATATAAGGCGATAATAGCGATAAGGGCAATTTACTTAGTTGACTTCCCGATACTACCTGTACCTATCTACCTAATCAAGTCCTGAATAACAAAAAATCCCGAATGGTTTTAAAACTTGATTTTTATTTACCAATGCCAAGCTATATAGCTATAGCTATATATATATGGATTATCTGATTGAAGTATGGGGTTCAGCAGCCCAAACAAATCTTGATGTGATACAAACATCGCAAAATAGGCTGATTAAAACATTATTTCACTTCGATTATCTAACACCAACAAAAAAAGTATACAAAAAAACTAAACTATTAAACATAGACCATACATACAGATATTACACGTGTATCCTTGTTCGGAAAATATTATTAAAAGAAATACATACTAACCTAACGTTCAATACAAAGAATGAATATGTACAGCTAAGAAGGTTGAGATGTTCGAACGATATTGTCTTGCGCCACCCAAGGACTAACTATGGTAAAAAGAATATCACATATGAAGGTGCATCACTGTATAACAATTTGCCAAATAATATTAAAGAAGCTTCAAATATGAAAATTTTCAAAAATTTATTAAGATGTCACTTGGCAAAAGAAAACGAAAACTAAATTTTTCATTAGGTAAAATACCTGTAAGTACCTAATTGTTTGTATCAATGTCTCTGACCACCTTGAGAGGGATGGCAGCCGTGAATTTATGATTCTTTGTTTGCACCAAATTATGTAAGCGTAATTTAGTAACTTATCAATTAATAAAATACCTATAAGTACTTGTTTGTATCAATGTTTCTGACCACCTTGAGAGGGATGGCAGTCGTGAATTTAATTTTTTGTTGTTTGAACCTATTTATAGATCTGTTGTGTATTAGAAAACAAACAAAAAATATTTCTTACCAATATTGTATTAGACATATCTAGTTGTAATCTTGTAATAGATCTGTGTTTTTGTTAACTTGATGCGTTCTCGACTACAATATTTTATCATTGTGCGATATTTTCCGAACTACCTACAGCTACACACATTTTTATGTACCTAGTATAAAAATAAGTTTTACCTGCTAAGCACGCTCGTTGCTTTGTTAATTAAGTACTTTTAAATATAGTTTATATCTATATACTTTTTCTAAGTTCTCATGTAAGTGAATTATTGTAATTCTTATGAGGATAATAAAGATTCTTAAACCCGAAGCTATTGTGTCTATAACATGGACATCGTATATTGCCTACTAGATTATATTGTATGAGCTAATTTTGAACTAGCCATTTATTTCCAAAGACTCTCTAGAAATCGTCCTTTCGGGATAATAATAACCTACTTATAACGTCTCCTAAACAATCAATTGCTATTTCCCCATTTATGTGTCAATGTTTACAGGGGTAATTTAGTTAGAACTCCCAAATATCTGAGAAGCTCTCCAATACGGATCGAGGTGCTTGGTTAGGCCCGGTCTTATTTGAGGACTGGTCAAACTTCTAGCCTTATTGCCTCGCTATTTGTAGTTTAAGGACTTGAATTTGTTTAAGTTAAAAAGATGGTTAGTAAATAGTTGAAGCAGGCTTAAATAAATAAATACAGAATATAACCCTTCTTCTGGGGCAGTTTTTAAATTATGGAAGCCATAGGTACCTATAACTTCACAAACATGTAATATTCATGACTGAACCGGAATTCGAACCCAAGACCGGCGGCGTAACCATAATATTATACTAATATAGTATAGTAACCACAGCTTCCTCACACACAGGAAATTAATTATGACAAACCTCACCTGTGAACGATTTTATACAAAGTGTACCAAAACAACCACCCTTGGTTTAGAACTTTAGACCATCAAACCGAACAACGGCAACGTTCACTATAGAGACAACACCGAAAAGAAATATAAAAAATAAGTCGTCTTATATATTTTGTCGTTGACCTACCAGCAATTCGCACGAAGAAGTTTGCTTCTTCTTTTATAATGCGCACGGCTAAGGAGTGGAATGCCCTGCCTGCGGACCTGTTCCCTGAGCAATACAACCTGGGCCTCTTCAAGGCGAGAGTGAATAGGCATCTTTCTAGGTAAGCATGCTACATCTTCGGCCTCATCATCACTCAACATCAGGTGAGATTGGGGTCAAATGCTTACCTTTCACACATAAAAAAAAAAAAAAAAAAAAAAAAAATTTGTCGAGTCGGCACCTACGACAGTTTTGTCTGAAACAGTAGTTTTTTTCGCTATTTCGGATCCAAATCAGCTCCATAGTGTAAGTTGTTCAGTTTGATCATCTAAACCACTCCTTTGAACATTACTAGGGTGTTTTGTTACACCTGTATAAAACTCCGACTCTATGATGCGCAATAACTAAAATTAAATATTGAAATAGACCGTAAGCAGTACCTATCATAAAATTCCTCAGCCTAAGAATCCAGCCCATAAGAATGCACATAAAGTTGCAAACAATACTTCGCGCTCAACATACATATTGCTTCGGAGAGGTACTTAAGAAAGTTAGAGAAGGAAGTTGGTTCCATGGAAAAACTTACGGGTTTAAAGTAGTTCTGGAAAGTCCCCGTGTGTGGCTGAGGCAGTACTTGGAAATATGGAGAGGGACAGATTGGATTGAGAGCTTGTAACTTTGATACTAATTTCAGTCGACTAGACCTTACCAAGGCTTCTAAGCTAGCATGCGCATAAATACATAAACTAAACATAATTCCCTTCGGAATAATCAGAAACTCTGCTACAACGACTCTATCAAACATATTTTTAAGTGTGCAGTTATAGCAACGCAAACCTTTAAGCACATGGAAAGCTTGGAATAACGTGTCTTGACGTTAATAAGTGATGATAATTGGCTGGCTGGATTAATGATTGGTCTTGGCGAGCGCAGCAAAATCGTTAATCTAAGTGTCTTCACCTTACACCCACAAAAACTGCACTTCTACCATCTATACCCTAAGGAATTAATGGAATGGTTCATTCTAAACCGGAACTACGCGGCGATCTAGAATCAATTTGCCTATATCTACAGGGTGTAAGTGACAGCCTAGCAAATACTGAAACGGTGAACTCAGACCATCAAACTGAACAACTTTCACTATGGAGCCTACCTCACGAAACGCGAAAAAATCTGCTGTCCCAAACTGTTTGATGGTCTGAGTTAACCGTTTCAGTATTTGCTAGGCTGTTACTTACACCCTGTATATGGTCCGAGATCCGACCGTAAAATTATGCACCTATTTCTTAGGCGAACGAAATGTGATTCTAGTGTATGCTTACACAGGGGTTAATTCAACGCCACCAAGTTGCCTAGAAAAATCTTGCCGCAAGTATCTTTTCCATTATGATTTGTGGTATAACTTTTTCCACCTATCTGCTAGGGAAGTAAATGAGGTGCCATCGGAAGGAGACTGATTTAAAGTACTGGAAAAACTTGGGTTGCCACCTCTCAATCTGCCGCAACTAGAGGGTTGCCAGGTTCAAAGAAGTCATTTTTGAACCTGGCAACCCTAGAGTTGCGGCAGACTGAGAGGTGGCAACCCTAGTTTTTCCAGTTCTTTAGACTGGTGTCCTTCCGATGGCACCTCATTTACTTCCCTAGCAGACAGGTGGAAAAAGTTATACCACAAATCATAATGGAAAAGATACTTGCGGCAAGATTTTTCTAGGCAACATGGTGGCGTTGAATTAACCTCTGTGTAAGCATAAACTAGAATCACATTTCGTTCGCCTAAGAAATAGGTGCATAATTTTACGGTCGGATCTCACACTAATATGGCATATGTCTGTGTAGATTCTGATGACTATGATTATTGACTTACAAACTAATGGACGCTCTCATACAAAATTCTCGAAAAAAGTGTCCAAGACTAACTTACGTATTGGAAAGCTCGTTTTAGTAAAATAAACAAACTAAAAACAATGAAACTGTTGAAATTATTTTTCTCATTTTGTTTGCGTAGTTTTAACAACACAGCGGCACGACTAACGAAAACCGATCAAACGAAGACTGGCGCGTATTTGTTACTCTTTATACGTTTTGTTACTCTTTTGGTTCGGACTCTTTTGAGCGCGGACCCGACGTCCAGGTAGTTGGTAAGTCAATGACTATGATAGATTCATAAGTCATAAATCCAACTTGTAGAAAATCCAATGACGGTAGGTATTGCAGTTACCTCGCGATTAGATTAAGCTACGTTTATCTCTAAAAAAACAGAATGGCAATGTTCAACTGGGATTCAACGTTATTGGATTAGCGGTGTATCGATCCAGTGCAGAACAAAAAAGCCTCACACGTTTCAACGGGTTTGTTGCTCATTGTGCTGTGTTCACATGAGATAACACAGTAATATTATTCAATATTATCAGCCATGGATCTCCCACTGTTGTGCCAAACGGATAGAAGAAAAATTTTTTGCTCACGCTAGTAGGCGTAATGTCAGTGTAACCGCATATGAGATAGCGATAGTCATAAAAGGCCGGCTGTATACAATTTATATGAAATGACTCCGGAGTCAGACAGCCGTCAAAAAAGTGGTTACGTCGATAAGGACAGCAATAAGTTAGCGATCTCCTTTTTTAACTAGAGCGAATTTACTATGTGCATCTCTAATTGAGTGAATATGACAAGACACGGGCTTCCTTCTATTACCTTCTCTTTCTACGGCAAAAGGCGTCCCTTCATTCTCTCTAATTGCCTGTCCATGTTTTACATATGTGTGAGACAGGCAATTAGAACCGTAATCTGCACAGTCGTATTTTCAACTTGTCACCGATTGTTCGACCAGATCTTTAAGGCTTGCACGAACTACCGTTTTGCCGTATTTTCACGCCGTTAGGTGTAAAATATTTTTGTGAACATTTGTACCATATTCCAGAAAATAAACTATTATCTATTATCTATTATTACCTATAATAAAATCGTAAACGCAAAAAAGTCTGTACATATATTTGGAAAAAAACAACCAGCAACAAAAACCTCTGATACAGTATTGGGTACAGTGCAAAGTCAGTATGCCTCAGAGATCCACTATAACCAGCAATGCTGATCTTTGTCGCTTTATATTTTTAAAAGCTGATAGAGCTCAACATATTTTTGACAATTTGGGCTTTCATCATTTGTGTTGAAAATAGGTCGAAACCTTAGATTAAAACCTTTACGCTTCCTATGTCTATGGTCGAAACCTTAGAATAATGGCTGGTTTACACCGTGTAAGCTAGCGTACGAGTCAGCCTTTACTGCAGTAACTCGCACTGTTGGACTGGACGTAACTTACGAGCATAGATATAGTAACTAGATGTAACATAACGTGGCCGCACATGAAACAACAATAGCGTGACTTTTGCATTCTAAAAGACGATTTGTTTGGCAAGATGTCATCAAAATTCCATAGGTTTGACAGTGGTTTGACATCTTGCCAAACAAAAATATTCTATAATATTGTATTCCGTCTATACGCGTGCGCTTGCTTACTGCGTTGTGCAAAAAAGTTTGCGCAAGTAACTGTGCGCGCATGATGGAGCATGTAGACGAGCCATTAAAATCTGTATTATGATCATCATTCTCTTGCCCATTTCCCATTATTTGGGGTCGGCGCAATATGTCATCCTCTTCCATTCATCTCTCTTAGCCGTCGTCTCAACACTCACCCCCTTTTTACACATATCATTCTTCACACAATCCATCCATCTTTTCTTCGGCCTGCCTCTCCTACCACTGCCATCCACATTCATACTTAACACTCGTCTCGTAACATGACACTCACCCCTCCGCATTACATGCCCATACCACGATAATCTATTACCCTGCAATTTTTCCGTCATAGGTGCTACTTTCAAACTTCCTCTAATATACTCATTCCTAATCTTGTCCATTCTAGTTACACCACACATCCATCTCAACATTCGCATCTCAGCTGCATGCAGTCGTTTCTCATCCGTCCCTTTTGTGGCCCAACATTCTGATCCATACATAACGACAGGTCTTATTATACTCTTATATATTTTTCCCTTCAATTTGAGGGGGATTCGGGAGTCGCAAATTGTTCCCGTAACCAGCCGCCACTTCATCCACCCTGAGTTGATTCGGTGCTTCACGTCGCGATCTATCTCTCCATCGTTTTGTATTAGTGAACCGAGGTACCGGAAGTCGGAGCAGACTGGCAAAGGCACGCCATCAAGGGCAATAGGCATGCAACTGGAGAGACCGCCGAAATCGCAGAACAAATGTTCCGTTTTAGTTCTGCTAATTTTCAAGCCAACACTCTCCAGTTTTTGCTGCCATTTTGCCAATCTGCTCTGGACCTCGAGTCCATCTTCACCGACAAGAACAATGTCGTCGGCAAACAGCATGCACCAGGGTGCCTCTTCCTGTATGTCCGATGTCAAAGCATCCATAATCAACAAGAAGAGGTAAGGACTTAAAGCCGACCCTTGGTGCAAACCTACAGCCACATTGAACTTATCGGTGGTACCAGCGGATGATCGGACGCATGTACTGGATCGGCTGTACATTGCACGAATCAACTCAAGGTATTTTCCAGGCACATCTTTCTTTTTAAGAGCCCACCACAAGACCTCCCGGGGTACACGATCGTATGCCTTCTCGAGGTCAACGAACACCATATGCAAGTTCTTTTGAGCACGCCTGTATGTTTCGCAAAGTTGGCGTAGCGAAAAAATAGCGTCCGTTGTTCCCCGACCAGGCATAAAACCGAACTGGTTTTGCGTTATCTCACTCTCTTCTCGCAGTCGTTTCTCTACCACCTTCTCCCATACTTTCATACTATGTGATATTAGCTTTATTCCCCTATAATTGTTGCAGTTCTGGACGTCACCCTTATTTTTATAGATGGGAACCAGTAAACTGTTGCACCATTCGTCGGGGATTACTTCTTTATGCAACAACTTATTGAAAAATAAAGCTAACCACTTATATCCATCCACATTCAATACCTTCCAAACCTCAACTGGTATTCCATCTGGTCCCACGGCCTTCCCATTTTTCATACTTCGTACAGCCGTTTTTACCTCTTCCATACTAATTTCTCTTACCAATCCCACGTTCACTGGTAAATACTCTAACTCACCACTCCAAGCATTCTCCTCGTTCATTAACTTTTCAAAATATCCTTTCCAACGTACTTTTATGTCATCATCATTTGTCATCACCTTTCCTGCATCATCTTTAATACACTTTATGTGGGACACGTCTCTTGCACTCTTCTCTCTAGCTTTAGCCATCCTATAGAGCTTCTTTTGCCACTGAGGACTATCCAGAGACTCATATAACTTGTCCTGGGCTTCAGCTCGAGCAATGGCTACTGCTTTTTTTGCTTTCTTCTTACATTCATTATATATTGTTTTCCTCGACTCTTTCACACTAGTATCACTGTCAGATGTATTTTGCCATTCTTTAAACGCAACCTTCTTCTCTTTCAGTATATTCTGTACTTCTGCATTCCACCACCAAGTATCCTTATCTATCATACCTTTGCCTTTCGTTTCTCCTAAAACATCCTTCCCTACCATTCTAATACAACATGCCATCTCACTCCAACAGTCATTAACAGATGATTCATCCATATTCATTTCTATCATTCTATCTATCACTCTTTCCCTGAATTTACTAGCATACTCATTCTTATCTAACATGTGCCATTTTATTTTGGGTGGGGGCCGTTCTCTGTTTTTCTTATGCTGTACAGTAATTTTGACTTCCATGATTAGCAGTCTATGCTGTGAGACTAGGTCCTCCCCTGGTAGCACTTTACAGTCTTTGACGCAATTAATTTTGTTCCTCTTTACGAGGAAATAATCAATCTGCGTCGTGTGGTGGCCACTTTTGTAGGTAATTAAGTGTTCATTCCTCTTTTCAAACCACGTATTTATTATAGCCAGGTCAAAGGCAGAAGCTGCTTGCAACAATGTCTCGCCATCGTCGTTACGAGTCCCGAACCCCCAACCCCCATGCACTTTTTCATAACCATCATTCTTCCTTCCTACGTGACCGTTAAAGTCTCCACCTACGTAAACCTCCTCATTATCCGCTATCCCCATCATCACATCATCAAATTCTTCCCAAAATTTATCTTTTATGCAATCTTTACTGTTACTCTGAGGTGCATATGCGCAAACTACATTCAGAACCACATTCTCTAACATCACTTTTAGGGCTATCAATCTGTCGCTTACTCTTCTACACTTACATCCGTCACGCACTCTTTTAACTTATTATCTAGCACAATTCCCACACCATTCCTCTTACCATCACTCCCACAATAGTAAAATTTACACCCTTCACCAATCTCTCTGGCTTTTGACCCCTTCCATTTCGTTTCTTGCAAACACGCCACATTTATCCGTCGTTTTTTCAGTACTTCCGCTAACTCTCTTCCTCTTCCAGTCATCGTACCTATGTTCCAACTTGCACACCTTAATCTTACTTCCCTCACAGTCCGGGCTCGCTTCTTACGTCGCACCCGCCCGGTTTGATGCGACAACCCTGGTCCATTTCCCACAGGAGCCGGGTGCTGCCCCTGCGCGTCGCCTCGGGGGTACGCCCTAACCCTATCGCTATTTCCTATCATACTGTGATTCATACTGCTACAGGTTTTGGCTTAAGTTTTACGGCCGGCCGCCTGCCTGACGCCAACCCTCTTTGGGAATGCTGTTGTAGTGGTTTTCCCGCCACGATTCGGGTGACCAAGGACACAGGATGGTGTGTGTCCAGGTCAAAAGAGGGATCTTGCCCCTCCCTTAGTCGCCTCTTACGACACCCATGGGTGGAGATGGGGTAGTCCTATTCTTTTCCGGGAACTACACGGAGACTACTATCTGTATTATGATATGAGATAAAAATTAAAATCTTCCCAGTAACATAATCGTCAGGAGTCAATTGACAATAATCCTGCTAAGCTCAAAACAATGATACTCGCGCAGTGCTAACACTGTGGAATGCTATAAAATTCTGACTCAACGTTTGAGTCGTGCGCACTGCGGCCCATTTGTCGCTGACCTACCATGTAGGTCGTAAGCAGTTAAAGTGTTAATAATGTTACGGCTTTAAGATTATTCTTGCGACACCTATCGCCAAAAGACCCTTCTATTTACCAGGATGTTCCATGGATTTTCATTTTCGTTTTATTTAATTCGGATTTTCGGATTCATTTACGATTTTTATCAGGTAACGTGAAGCAAATAAAAGTGCCTAACTAATTTTGAAAAAAAGTCTTTAATTTACACAATCAAAGATCGAAATAATCCAAAGATCATCCCTGAGCAAAGCCTCGAATGAAACCAACCAAATCCCACTTAATCTATACTAGTAATTCTAGATGCCACAGATTTAGTGGAAATAGATGACGAAGACTGTCTTTTGTAGGGCTTGCCCCTAGTAGGAGCCAAAGCTCCAACTTATCCTGCTGTAAGTCGATTATGTCTTATAAATTTTCGTTAATCGACTCTATTTTCTTTTTCCACATTTCTTAATATCAACTGTACAAATTACTCTTAACCTAAAGAAAAAACAAAAGAGAAACAATAAATTACTTATTAATGTTGGAATTTTTTTGTGTGACATTTATGCAGTCATTTTTAGAACATAACATACGGCGTGTTAAGTTTCATACATTTTTACCTATTTCTATTCCATTATGTGTGACCGAGCAAGGCATTAGCTCTACGTTCAATTCCCCTAAGCTTCCATTAGCAAACGAATTGTTTAAAAGGATCAGAGTTCCTTTTTCCATTCACACCTTTTCCGAGAAGTCTCGTGGTTCTTTTACTTTTCGTATGAGTACTAAGGGAATTCTTGAAAAGAAAATAAACAGGCTCCAAAAGGATTCGGGGACTTATTTCCTTGCTTAGTTAAAATCTTTGTTTGTAAGGTTTTAGGGATACAAGATTCCGCACCTTGTACTACGATGCTTTAATATTTATAAGCTTTACAGTCTACGGATTTAATAAAAATCTGTGTTGGGAAGAAAACACTCAGAATACGGGATATAAACACCGTTCTCAAGCTTCTTAAAATCAAGGTGCTTTATAATTTAAATGCATAAACGTTGAGGTAAACATCTTTTATTTTGAAGTAACATCCCATTGTCAGAAAAGAAAACAACTTTCGATTTGTTATATTAACACAGCACAGAATTTTAATTATGTACCTAGTGGTAAGCCGATGGATTTAAATTACCTAAATCGATCGTTGTTTATTTGGGGAGGCCCTTTATTTGATAGTGAAAGCATTTGAAACTGATATAATTTGAATTCATTGATGCAACTCTGAAGCTGACAAGTTTTTTTCTAAAACAATATTCCCAAAAAATTTGCATGATGGCTTGGTTTCGCCAGCAGCTACTATTTTTTAACCAACTTGTACGCTCCATGAGAAGAAATGAGTTGATCTGTTCTAAGACGGTATTGTCTAATATTGAAATGAAAATGACATAATGAAGGAAGTAATGTACTTTAACCACATACACACATATTATGCACATGCAAACCAATGTGTGAACTTTACTGCCATTCAAATTAACCCAGGCCATTGAAAGTTTTAGAATCCACAATAAATGCAGTTTGCGTTTAGTTCTTGAGCAAATGTCAGTTCGCATGAGCCAGGATTAAAGGTTTTAGCGGCAGACTGTCATGGCATGGCCCTGCCTCAGAGGGGCTTAGTGGCTTAATGGGAATATTTGTGTGGTACATTTTAAAGGATATACTAACCGATTTTATCGAGGATGAAATTATAAGAGGAGAGGGCAGGACAAAACTGTCGTCTCTTGTGTCACTAAGAATAGACCACTTGCACGTACTATGTGTTTGGTCTACGCTCCTTAAAGATGAATTATTAGTTCCTATTATTCGCTTACTATTATTAAAGATACAAGCTGCTATTTCCATTTTCACAACTCTAGATGTGGAATTTTGAAAAAGCCTTCGAAAACTTAGCATATTTGTGCGCAATCTCAGACTACAAGCGATAGGCTTTGTAGATTTTGTGATGAGTCATGACTGACTCAGCTGACGCTAAGGAATTCTTCGATACATCCGCTTCAGTTTATAACACGAACTTGTATAGTAGGTTAGGTACTGTTCAATTCTACTTTAATTGAGAATCACATAAGTTTATTAAGGTGTGAATGTGAAGAGGATTTTTTAAGTAGTTAATTTGCACCTTTCTGTCTACAACCTGGTTAGTTTAGCATAGTATACAGGGTGTAGGGACAGCCCTCTACAAACTGAAACGGTGAGCTCAAACCATCAAACTTTCACTATGGAGCCTACCTTAGGAAACGCGAAAAAAAAATCAGCCTTCTCATACATTTGAGTGGGGTAGGTATAGCAGTTTTGTATGGGACAGCTGCATTTTTATCGCGTTTCCTGAGGTAGTTTTAGTCTGCGGAGGGCTGTCCCTTACACCCTGTATTGTATAATATGGTAACGATACGGACGGGTCTAACCTCAGATGTGTGTGTATTGTAGTACGTTGGTTGGCAAGTAGGTAGGTACACACGGCGACAGGTCAGGTTACCCTGTTTGGACTTTGAACTATTAGAAGTTGAACGCTGCGAAACGTGCGAGAGGGTGCGGTATGTTGTTGTTGTTTCGTCTCACAGCACGCTGAGCCCGCGCCGGCAGCCGCGTATCTATGCAGGCTCTCTACCGCACTATTTTGTGTTTTGTACGTAGTGTAGTTATGGGTATATAGGGTGCGTAACCTGATGTGTCGCCGTGTGTACGTCAGTGTGTAGTATTGCTTCTCAGACTATGACCCATCTTATATGCTGCCCTTCCTTTTCTTGGAGCTTAAGGATGGTCCAGATATTGCAATCCGTGTGGCAAAATACTGGGCTGGACAAAAGAATGACATTCCTTCGACTCGATGAAGAAGTGAAGATGGGGATGATTACATATAGCCAATCAGCTTCAGTGACTGTTTGATGACAAAACAGTTTCAACCACAAGATATTTCGAAATGACTTGGTGTGCGCAATAAACACAGATGCAATAATCTCGTCTTCCACTTCCTGAAAATGATGAAACGGCTACGATCAGAGCAGGGTCGTATGCAGGGACTCTAACCAATAACCGCCCGGTTGGGGCACTATAGAATGTTGACAAAACAACTTCAGGTTTTCTGAGCCGGTCTCCACACGGCCAAACTTAGTGAACACGTTGGCGGTCAACTCGCTATCAGAAAATTTTCAAGCCGCTGACCAGGCTTAAGAACTAAGGGATACGTCATCTAACGAATCTAATCCGGGACCAACATGTGGCTTCTAGCACGAATGCGCTAAATATGAAGTACCACTAAAAACGGTCATCCATACCTACAAATACTGAACGGACACGTTGCTTCGGTGATTGTTTTCAATACTGAAGCCTCACCACACCAACGAGTGCCTCAATGTAGCTTTTACAATAATAATTGTTCCGTTGTTTACTATGTCCAATGTAATCTATTAAATAATACATTGAAATCATTTTTAGAATTTTTATCTGTTTGTTTTTGCACGCATCACTTAAAGCACTATGGATGGATGAAGTTTCCACAAAAGCATAGGGTTTAGTTTGGACTAATATATAGGATTCATTTCATCACAATCGGTTGATTCAATCAAAAGTTATGAGAGTTTAAAGTCTGTGGTCTGCGCGTACGATGTTGGTGACGCCGCGCCGCTAGTTTCAACATAAAACCTCGACGTATTCGAACCAACTTAAATTCCCTATCTATATTTTCCTTATTACAGTGGATACAGGAAAATGCGACAAACAAGTTCTACAAACTAATTTCCGTTGTACACAATCGTGATCACGAGCTTTACTGCCTGGCTTCTGAAAAAAAATCTCATTTTCTTTTTTCATTTTGGTTGTTTGTATAGATATACGCTTCGGAGGTTTTCCCTGACGTTATCTTTGTAATATGGTCTAAGGTATGTAAGTAAATATAATATGCTCGTGGTTATAGGCGGTATTCATAATATCCATATTTTAAACACTGAAAATGTTATTTGGATCAAAAATAAATCATTATTATTTTACTACCAGTGTTAACATTGTCCAGAGTCAAATTGTGTCTTTGCGTATTTTTTTCCGTTATTTCAACGTTGGTTCTATGGTAAAAGTTGTTCAGTTTGATGGTTTGAAGCACCGTCAAAAGTATGCATTTAAGTTTATACCCTGTATATTAAGAAGACCTCAGACTCCTCCTCTCGAGGAGTATAGTTCAAACTTACATTGTAAGCGGTACCCTGATTCTGTGTTTCGTTTGTTAACACGTTGTATAATGCACCCGGTAAATCAAGTTTCAGTAAATTGCCTGGAAAAGTTGTGGCCAATAAAGTAAATTAATGGGGTCAAACGGTCCGCCTTTGTTAGTTGAAGACAAATGCTATGTCCAAAACAAAAACAAATCTTTTTTTCCTGCACGGAGTAAAAAATCTAATCGTTTCTACCTATAACTTTGTAGAGTAGGTATATTAGACAACTACTTATTTTGGTTGACCGTGCTAGAAAATTTCAAAGAAAAATTACACTCTGATCTACAACTCGTTTCGTCGTCCTAAAACATATTAATTCCATTGTAAGATAACGCAGGTAACGCCTGTGGTAACGCATAACTCATGAAACGGCCTATTTAAAAAATCCATAACTTAACTGCCAGGTTCAAAGAAGTCATTTTTTAACCTGGCAACCCTATAGTTGCGGTAGATTGAGAGGTGGCAACCCTAGTTTTTCCAGTACTTAAGATCAGTCTCCTTCCTATGGCACCTCATTTACTTCCCTAACATACAGGTGGAAAAAGTTATACCAAAAATTATACCTACTGGAAAAGGTACTTGCGGCAAGATTTTTCTAGGCGGCGGCGGCTTTTTTTTTTTTGTCGGCGTTCAATTAACCCCTGTGTAAACATACACTAGAATTACATTTCATTCGCCGCATAATTTTACGGTCGGATCTCGGACTACTAGGGCACTTGGTCTGTCAATCTGTCATCTCGGTACATATTCGAAGTAAAACTATCAATTGTTTTGCCTCATTTTTCTGGTTTGAAATGTTCGCGTAATTTTTTATATAAGCCCTCGACAATACGCGTCTTTTACACCTCAATAATATTCATCTAGCTCGAAAACTCAAGATTCCAAGGCGAATTCGCACTTTCACTGAAAACTGAAGTGATCGAAAAAACATTTTCAATGTTCTTGCCTATATCGCCGCCTTATCCCAAAAAAGTTGATTACACCACGTCTTTATAAAGAAGCCTACTAAATATAAACGAGATGAGACGACGGCTTTCTGAAGTTTAATGTTAATTCGTAATGTAAGACTTCAATTTAATTCTAAGTAAGTGGATAAGGATCCAAATTAATATTCGAATAATACAAAATTAAGTTACTGTTAGTTATTGGAAGGAAAAGTTAATTACGCTAAATACACAGAGAGTACGTAATAATCTAGTCGCTTTTACCCTTTGTGATATATTCGTATGTGACTAGTAATGCATACGATGCGAATCCTAAAAGAAATTTGATTTGAGACAAAAACATTTTACAGTCCTTGAGCACTTAGAATAGGATTCAGCTGTCAGGTAAAATCGGGTATATTATTCGTATAAATACAAATAACAATACACTGAAAAAAATGCGAGCCAACTAAGAAGTATAATTTCTCTTAATTAGCACCAAAATAATTGAAATGACGTTATTATTGTTTACTAAAACAAAAAATGGTTAGTTGTAACAACAAGCCGAATTCGTTTAACAATTAAAGTTCTCTTAGTCGGATAAGTCATAATGTTGACAGACTCATATGGATTCATGATGTTGGTTGAAATAAACATTTTTTTTTCAGGTTGTAACAGTTGTAATAGTTTCACAATATGTAGTTTTAAAAAGTTTATGCAGAGCAGTTGAGTTATTTATATTATGTTCGCGTGTCTCCGACATTAACCCAAGGCGTAAATGATCCTCTAAATGTTCACGTAGGTACTGTAATTTGGTTTATATTCTTCAACAATCTTAAACAATCGATGAAACAAAATAATACGCACACAGACATTACCTATTGAAGCTGTTTGGCCACAGAATAAATAATAGGCTTTGCGTATAACTGCTTTAATAATAAATTAGGTCGCGTAGATATCAACCGCAGATTTTATTTTCACGAATTATATAATACTAGCTGTTGCCCGCGTCTCCGTCTGCGGGTATCCTATGTTAATCCAGAACATATTCTATCTGCGTGCCAAATTTCATCCAAATCCGTTCAGCCGATTCTGCGTGAATGCACCACAAACATACAAACTTATAAACATCGTCTCGAAACTTTCACATTTATAACATTAGTGAGATGAGATTTCTTCCATAATAAAAGTTGTTTAGTTAATCACATGAAATGAAATTGAAATGAAATGATTTTTTTTAATAGGAAATGAAAAACAACCTGTACTCATCACATTTCTAACCAAAGGCTTGTTTCCATATTTCTTTTTCCTATCTATTTCGTTCCTTTCTCGTCTTTACCAATGTAAAGACCAAGTAAAGACAAAGTAGTTTATTTAGTCAGTCTCAAGCATGCTGAAGCCATCAAAATATGAAAATACATTTCAATGACTTTTTTTTTAAATCCGCAAAATCAAATCGAACCAATGCGCGATGTGAGTAAGTGTATCAACTTTTTAAATCCTTATTTATTATAATATACAGGGTCCTCCTTATTATGCTAACAGTTTTTTAAGGGGATGACTTTCCCATTCATTTGGCTCGAGTAGGTTTGCAGTTTTGTATGGAACAGCAGGTTTTTTTCGCGATTTCTATGTTGGTGCCATATAGTTGTTCAGTTTGACGGTGCGATCATCACCTTACAAAAGTGTCAGCATATTACCCTATATTGTGCTGAACTATGGACTTCTGATTCCAGTTTCAAATTTCGGGGGGATTTACCTACGAAGTACGAAACACTAAAAATGTACCAGGAGAAAAAGAATTCAAGAAGGTACAATTAAGTTCAAGTATTTATGCGGTATAAATACTTAAAAGGACGACAAGAATTTCCAGGTCTTGAAAAATAGAGTTATTATGTTCAAAATCAAAAGAACTTCCTTACTATGCTTAATACTGTATATCAGAGCTCACGATAAATTGGTTATCAGAACCAGTTTAGAAGGAAATGAGTCTGTTTAGATTTTAGTAGTTAAAGGGGGTCTTGGCAAAATGGTTGAATAACAAATGAGATTTTCTTCTCATAATGTATGAAATGGTAAACCTTACGCTGTTTTCTTGCCATGCATTTATTCATGCTCTCTTTAGCGCGTTATTTGAAAATTTCTGCTTACAATTCAAACATGGCAATGAGAATTAAGCTAACAAAAGTGTTTTGCATATAACATTTTTATTCCCGTTAATTCATGATTAGGTAATACCGTACTATTCTACAGACAAGGGATTTGGTAGTTAGATACGTGCTTTTTATTAAGGAAATAATCAGACGATCAAACAGAAAAACTTTCTCTGTGGGACTAAAATCGAAATCGCAAAAAAATATCCGCTGTTTCATGCATTTGAGTCGAGTAGGTAGTAGGTAGGTACTGTAGTTTTGTATGGAAAAGTCGTTTTTACGCGATTTCCAGTTTAGGCCCATAATGAAATTGTTCAGTTTGTTGGTCTGATCATCCTCTTAAAAGGAACGCATCTAACTACCAAACACCCTTCCTAACTAAAACCACAGTATGAGACAGTAATCTATCTTCATAGGTACCAAACGTGGCTTGTATGTGTGCTCGCCAGTACGTACGCCTCGTAGCACGCACACACTGAAAATATGTCAGACTGATAAGAATGCGCCAGACGGGGCTATACGCAGAGATATTGTCAGTGTGTGCGTGCTACGGCGTGTGAATTCTCTATGGTGCTACGAGGCTTACGCCGCGTTTGTACCAAGAAACCAACCAACCAACCACCAACCAATGTATGAAGAAAGATTACTGTCTTATACTGTGAAAGAATAGATTTCTAGCTATACTAACAACTAACTAACTAACCTAACTACTAACAACTACACTACTACTACCCACTTGATAACTATACTATCTTTATCAGAGAAAACAACATATTAAAAGTGTTTAGAGTTTAAATTGTTTGCTAGGTTCTGGCCCGACTTTCTATTAACACCAGCCACCTTACGTAGATGTCGTTCATGAAAAGAAGATTTACTTCAAAATAATTATTCTTTACTTCAATAAAATCTCGATTCATAAAGGGTGGCCAGAAGAAAGAAATAAGAAAGAAATAAGAAATAATATTTATTGTGCATAAGTTAGGTTAGTAATTGTAGCCGGTCTTACTGCTAATTTTATTAGTTCACTAAACTTTACTTTTTCAAAGTGTATACACAAATTTAAATAAATTGAATACAATCAGAGTTCAAGCTAATATTAAATGTCAAGGCCATTATTTATGCACCATGAAATATCCTACAGTATTATTGTATAATTAAAACAGAAGCTTTATTATAATAATAATTTAATATAAAATTGCAAGGGCGTTAGCACACCAATGAAAACCATGATCCTAATCTAATAATAGAATACTATGTTTGAACTCTAGGAGCTCTCATCATCATCAGGAGCTAAAAAATCATATCACATAATAGGTATGTACAATATTATTCGCGATTTGATGAAAAAATAGATCTATTCAGAGAACTATTTCTTTTTCAAAACACTATCTCTGTTAGTAGGAACGTCATCCATCCATCGCACGCTAGTTAAAAGTTATATTTGGCAAATCTCCTGTCTGAAACTTTACCCATTCATTCTAAATTGAACATTTTCAGGCAAAGTTTGAACATGGTTTGAACAAGTCCATGAAAGATGCGATATCAAAATCGGAAGATCTGTCAAAAGCTGAAACTCGCATGTTTCGAGGCAAATACATCCATTCTTTCTAGATTTCCTCAGAGCATGTAACTAAAGCTTTATTTTTTTGTTTGAGTCTATTTCCTTTACCTACTTAAAAACTCAACTCTATTATTTCTCGTCTCAAAAAAATTATAGATTCAAGCCCGATATAAATTCCCTAGACTTGTGTCTACAAATATTATATACTACTTATGTAATATATTGAACTCATTTCACAAATAGACCCAATAATGACTCAATTCGGCTCGTAAATTGGGACCACAAAAGGCGCGACTATCGGACCGAAATCAATATTAAATGTGGCAGAGACAAAATACCGTGTAGCCCCCGTGTGGTTATCGTGGTTGACAGAACCCACGCCACCCCACGCCCCAGGTGGGGTCATTGGGTTAATTTATTTATACTTTTTTTGTGCAATAAGCAACCCTTAAATAACGACAGGCTTTAAAACAAAGTTGGTAGTTGAGTCAATGCTCAAGAATCATCTACACTTTGTCACAGAATAAGCAAGAGTATCTAGTACAGTAGTACCAGGTTTATAAGTCTCCCCGATGTGTCGTAAACGAAGATTGACGAGCGGAATTCTTTTCCTGGTCGTACTGTACTACATATAGTACGGATACTCCCTGCCCCCACTAATTTTAACCTCACCGTCTCTGGTAGGGAGTGTGGGGTAATGTAGGCAATGGCATATTCATATTCAACAATCCGTGAGTTCGTAAATCTGCGGGTCCAGACACCCCAGACAATACTACGAATAGACAGGTTGTTCAGAAACTATGGCCAAGTATAAGAACTCCAAATTCGTTATGTTATTCGTTCGTTCTTCGTTATGAATAGACAATAATAGTACCCTATATATAGAAACGAAACTCCCGCGTTAAATTTGCCTACAAAATGTCAAGATAAGGCGATAAATGTGAAATTTGAAGAACTATCCAGATAATGATTTTTGCTCGTCGCGGTGAACTCAGTAGTATCGCTAATCTACGGTTATAGAAAAGTAGTAATAGTTTCGCTTATATAACGTACTATTTATTATTATCTATTCATATTTTTCAGTTCATAGTAGGGAGTAATATTAAAGTTTATGGTGCATTGGATTGTTGACATAACATTTTTATTAAAAATATATTGTTATGTGATTTAAAAAAACGTCGATCCATAGATTGTATAAAAGTTAGTGATACTTTTCCTTACATCCTGTACCTGTACAACATATAGTAAACATAATAAATACGAGAACGATAAACTTTAAAACTCATTCTTAGACTAAAATAGTTCCAACTGCATCCCAAGTTCCCAACAACACTTGCAAGACTATTAAGACTTTAACACGAAGTAACTAAAGTAGAAATTCAAACAGTACTTAAATAATTATTCAACTTGCAACCGAAGTTGGACAATTACGGTTTCCAGTTCAGAATTCGGAAGATCCTTTTTCGTAACCATTAAGTCTCTGATTTGGACTTTAGTAAAAGTTCGTTTGACTTTGAATGTATTGGAATAATTTGAGTCTAAAGTTAAATGTTAGGGAGAGATGAGAGTCCGTCTCGCCACTTTTAATAGGCATTGGTCACAAAGCATACTTACCTCGAAATTAAAGCATTTTGGTTTCCTCTCGATGTTTCCTTCACCACTGACTGAACTAGTGATTGCAATATACGACCTCTCAATCGAGATCACCACCTATTCATTATCATCATCAGCCTATATAAGGTGTTACAAAAATAAAAATAAACATTTAAGGGGGTTGTTGAGACCTTGAGACCATCAAACATCAAACTTTCACTATGACCAATATGGAAATAGCGAAAAAAAATAAAATAAAATAAAAATAAAAATGTACTTTATTGCCACACAAAAATACAGAATAGGACACAAAACAATAAATAGATTCATCAAACAGAAAAGTTCAAATAACAACAGATTTATGACATGGCTGTACCGTACAATTTTTCTTTCCGTGCAGCTAAACATTTATTAGGCACCCATCCATATCATTATACATATAATATAAAACCAAATAATAAAACAAACATTGAACATAAGTAGGTAGTAAATAAAACAATTTAAACATTTCATGGTAAAAAAAATAATAAAATAAAAAACACATTGTGGCAATAGGTTAGGACTCAGTGTCCGCTGGCAGGACCTAATAAGATCTGCTGCTCAGCACTGATTTGCAGTCCCAACCTGCTCTTATATCAGCATACATACATCGAGGGTACAGGGTAAGTAGGCACTACACAATTTTGACTTAAGTTATACTACATAATATATTACATTACATATCTTCATTACGGTATTTAGGATATTATTATATCATCTTAAAGTGAAGCTAGGATGAAAATAGAAAATCGAATGTTCCATTAAACTACAAATCTACTCGAGCTGGGGTATGGCTGAATTTTTTTCCCGGATTTCGATGATGGTCCCACAGTGAAAGTTGTTCAGTTTAATGGTCTAAACAACCCCCTTAAAAGTTTTAAATGTTTATTTTTACTTTTGTAACACCTCGTATACGTCGGCAGGGCATAGGCCAACTTCGAAAAGGGTGTATGGGCATTAGTCCACCACGCGTACCCAATGCGGATTGGTAGACTTCACCATACACATCTGAATTTCTGCTTCAGCCAATGCATGTTTCCTCACTATGCTTTCCTTTGAGAGCAGTCGGTATTACGTACATAATTTAGGAAAACTCATTGGTAAATAACATGTCGTCCGTGCGGACTCGAACCCAGACCTCGAGATTGAGTTTCCATTCCTCTCCGCGCAACGCCCCACCGCTCCACAGTTAGAGCACCAACATGCTTGCTTGTTTACTTGTATGTATGTTGGAGGGTGCAGGGGGACTGCGCCCCTCATACAAGCAAACAAGTAAGCAAGCAAGCATGCAGCAAGCAAACAATCATGCAGCACGCTAGCAAGCATGTTGGTGCGTCACTAATAAACTTTTAAATATCCTAACAATATTTGCTACATAAAATAACATTTGATACCTACTAAAAATGCATGTTTGAAACAGAATTAGCCCAATTTGATTAGATACGTGTTAGACAAATTACCAACAAAGCAGAGGCGAGCGGCGGCGTCGTGTGACAAAAGCCAAGCCTTTAACTAGGGTTGCCGATAACTCTAGACGAAATATTTTCTTCGTAAAAAAATACTCGTCCATCTCTCAATTTTTCAAATAAATAAGGGTAAAGCTGTGATTATGGGCTTGTTTCGTTTTACGCTAAGTAAATTCTTTTGACGAAAAAATCTTGCTTATGTTTTTTGTTGGACCGTTAATTAAAATAAAATATTTATCATGACAGTAATAAGTATAGTTCTCTCAAAATTAGTGCTGCAATCAAATCAAAGATATTAAAGCTGTACCTAAAGGGATAACACTCAGTTGCAGAATCTCTTATCGGGGTTAATCCTCCATTAAATCTCTTGCTAGCTTTAACTACGTTAACGAGACAAAAAGTGACAGCAAGATTTGATGGAGTATTAACTTTAATGAGCGTTTCTGCAACTGAGTGTTAGTCTCTTTTTACGACACTCTTATTATTGTTATTCTAAATAATGTGTGGTGTTGTGGCATCTGACCACACTGTATATTGTCATTTGGTAGGGTTGGCAGCCCTGCCCTCAACGTCCAGTTTAATTTGAATTAAATCCTGCGCTACGCCACGGCACCGGCACCATACTAACATAATAAAAGCGAAACGTTGTCTGTTTCTATGTACCTACTGTGATTATATTAGAGGAAGCAAGAGATTATAATCGTATCTAATGTAGGTAGTACGCAACTGAAACCTCTTTTGTGTGCAATTGGATCTAACGAGTAGGTACATATAAAATAATTCTTTTTATATCTAGGTGTTCCTGACGGAGGCTTCTTAAAGCGCACGTCCAGTAGGTGTAATCCGACTGGCAACGAATTTCTATTGCTGTATTGCTCTATCCACCTACTTCTTTCTATGTTCTATGATAATTATAATTACTATAAAATCCAAACAGTTCCGAAGCTTGGTCTTAAATCAATAGAAACCGAAACATTTCGTTGTTTACGTCTAGCAAGTTTCAGTATAATTTTTGAATATAACTACCATTTTATGAATAAACCTTGATTGATTAAAATTTGTTATCCCTTCCAATGAGTATCAAAATAAAAGGTTTTTATAAACATACGCAATTTCAAATATTCCCTGTAGAACACCAATGCTCTCGTGAAATAACTGAGGTGGTATTCGTGAAATAATTGGTGCTCTAATTTAGGTGCTCGCAAGCAATATTTCAGGAATATTTCCATCGAACGCGGTGGACTGTGAAACTCATCGGTTTAGTGCGCTCATCTTTTTGCATTATTTCAAATTCAAGATACACTTTAGTATTTGACGGACTATATTTTTTGGTAGTTAGGTAGGTCGAATATAATAAATGAAGTCAAAAAGCTTAAATAATGTTCCTATTGGGGGGCAATTTCGGGGAGTAGAAAGAGTAAATAAAAAAATGTTTTCTCTATCGATCAAACAATTTAAAGCCTATGAAAAAACGTGTCTAAAATATATTTTTTAAAGTTTTTAATTTATTTAAGTGGGAAACGCAAGCCACCTGTTTCTATATGATACGTCGTTCCCCTTTGAAATCTCCAACATGATGACACCTCGTTCATAAATATGAGCCTCGCTTCAACTGCAGCCATAGTATGATGCGCGCGATAAGGCTATATCACGTCCTTTATATGGTTCGTTTGCGCGCAAATAGAAATAGAGCCTTAGCCCTACGACGTACTACGGCCGCTGGACGCTTATTAAACACACTTAGTACTTAGGTGAGTAACTGACATAGCCCAAAGAATTGCTAAACTTAAGTGGCAGTGGGCGGGGCACATTGCTCGCAGAACCGATGGCCGGTGGGGCCGAAAAGTTCTCGAGGCGCGACCGCGTACCAGAAAGCGCAGCGTGGGTAGGCCCCTCACACGGTGGACCGACGACCTGGTGAAGGCGGCGGGAAAACGTTGGATGAGGGCGGAGTGGGACCGGTCGTTATGGCGATCCTTGGGGGAGGCCTATGTCCAGCAGTGGACGTCCATCGGCTGAGATAATGATGACTTAGGTACTTAGCTACCTTGCTACAACTATTAAAGAACTAACCTTTTAAGCGTTTGTTCATTTATAATTAAAATTTTATCATTCTAACGCTGCTGCCGCTGCGCTGCATTTAGCCGTTTGCTTTTATTAATTTAACGGAAAACCTAGCCTAGTTAATTTGAAATTAAAACCGCAAATAGTGGAAAACCGCTTTTAATTAGCATGCACCGAATGAAAGTTAGCTGTGCTAAATATTACGTCGCATTTCGTAGTTTGACTATACATAGGCAAAAATATCATAATATACCTACCTACGAACATAAAGTCATGGCCGTTTTCCTTTCGGTATGTTCTGAAACTTTGTTACATCTTCAATTTACCTAATTAAGGATGGGAAGAAGAGACAAATTAATGGTGATGGGTTGGCTTAGTCTACAATTAAACATAGTTAACACACCGCTCGCTGCGAGAGTGTACAAATACATCAACAATTCAACACACAAATCTTTATTTGTGTTGTTCGCCTCAAGTCCTCGCTGCGTTAACTATAACGAATGTGTTAGAGAAACCATGTAAGGTGAGGTCAGGTAGGTAACTGCAACTATAACACTTATATAAGAATCACGATTCAGATCTTCTCTTTATACTAACACCTGCCTTCAAGATGACTAGACATGTGTCTATTGAGACACAATATGTCTAGTCATCTAGAAGGCAGGTGTTAGATTAAATAGAAGAACTGAATCGTGAGTATTATAAGTGCAATTGCTCCATAATTGTAATCCCCAACCTTACCCTCACCTTGCATAAGATTTTATAACTTTATCCCAGAAAGGAGAGTAACCCTCAAATGCCATGCCTCAAATATCTATTGAGACACATGTCTAGTCATCTAGAAGGCAAGTGTTAGTATAAAGAGAAGAACTGAATCGTGAGTCTTATAAGTGCAATTGCTCCATAGTTGCAATCCCCAACCTTACCTCACCTTGCATAAGATTTTATAACTTTTTCCCAGAAAGGAGAGTAACCCTCAAATGCTATTTTACGTTCACACTCTGTATAGCAATACAAAACAAAGGCAATTTCCATGGTATGGCACCGCGAACTAATTGGATCCGTTCGACCATATTATCAGATGCGTTTCACTTTTGTTATAGAGCTCACTATCGATCGGCATGAGTCTAGGCCACAGATCACAAAAACTAAACAGATATGTGAAAAGGGGGCGGGGCCAGTGTCGCAGCAATATGCGCAAAAACGGTTCATATACTCATGACAGTAATGATTCAATATATTATGAGGCTGAAAGCCAGTCGAGATATTATGTGTAAATAGTTTACAATGCTTGCGAAGTACTAAAGATTATTCGAACGTTGAGTTCTGATACCGCAATGGATAATGATCACATTCAAGCTAACAAAATACTATCTATCGCGTGGTGGTAATGCGACACTAGGTTTCTTACTCAGCGCGTTGGTTGGCATTTCTAGATCTCTATGCCTCTATGGTCTAGGCAGAGTAGGATAAACAAAATGATTCTGTTTTTGGCCTAATTAGCGTTATTCACTCAAAACATTTCGTCGACATTCTGTAGCATACACCAGAAAAACTAAATTAACTATTAAGCAAAACAAAGAACCTAATTGCGTAAAAAAAAATTTGACTGAAAAGAGGAAAACAAGATTTATATTTTACTTATAAGTAGAATTTTGTTTGGGCAAATATAATTTGAATCTTATAACGTTATAAGATATCGCTGGACGAACATTGCACTCTATCTGCGACGTAGTTGGGTAAAAACACATCTCTTGTCGCCTTAAGAAAATGTGGCGGTTCATTCTAAGCCTGGAATCACGCGATAGAATCTAGATCCTTTTTAGGGTTCCGTACCCAAAGGGTGAAAACGGGACCCTATTACTAAGCCTACGTTGTCCGTCCGTCCGTCCGTCTATCCTACCTATTTAGAGCTGTAACTTTTGAACCGTAATATTCCGTTAAAGTTTTCTCACGGATTTGTTAACAAATAATAAAAATGTCAAAAAGTAAAAAATTAAGGGGGGTTCTCAACAAGAAACTAGTTTTTATCAACGTTTTTTCTTCACGCTCTATCGTAAAAACGAAACGGTAATACCAACATAAAAGCGTCAAACTTTGTGTGATTATAGAGCAAACTCTATAGAATAACAACAAATACTAAAAACCGGCCAATTGTGAGTCGGTCTCGCGCTAAAGGTCCCGGAGAAAAAAAGTTTTTTTTTCTTAATTAATAATGTTGTGCTCTGTGGTGGTGTGATACGGAACCCTCGGTGCGCGTGTAGCCCGACTCTCACTTGACCGGTTTTCTTTCTTGTCTTGTCTCTAAATATAGTATAAAACAAAAACTCTATAACTATCTATCTGTCTGTCTACAATTAGTAGTATCTATATTTTGATGCGGTTTTTGCCGTCGTTTATGTAATTTCATCCGGAAGGTTTATGTGTATAATCCATTTATATGACACTAGTTGTTGATGATGATGCTGGTGATTAAGATCTAGCATGAGACCCCCGAAAAAATGAGAAAAATGAAGATATGCCTCTGTCTTTGATAGTTGACGCATGCCTGTGTGCATACCTAATGTGCGCAGTGCGCGCATTACGGTTTTCTCGTTTTATCGCTTTCTCGTGCATGGCATGCTAACCCTACTAGGCGAAGCTGGTGCTGGTATTTAAAAATTTATAAACCAGTGCTTGTGTTTCTCAATTTCGAATTTCAAACAAAGGTCTTCTTAGATCGTTAATTGCACAAAGAAGATCCAATTATGTATATTTTCCCTCATGAATATTTCAAAAACTCAAGGAATAATCAAGGACCTCCGTCATAAAATGTCTCCTGCCATATTTATATTTCTTTCTTTAGACGGAAAGGTAAAATATATCTTGACGATTTTTCAAGAGGTAATTTGAAATGAGTTTTTCTAACTTATGTAGTTACGTATTATGCTGACAGCTCTAAAACGGTTCTAACTTATTGTATATTAACACCAGGAAGCTGGAAATAGGTATTGTCTATAGGTGTCACAGCCGTGGTGGTCCAGTGGCGAGTAACCTTGCCTGCCGTGCAGGAGGCGATGGTTCGATCTAGTCCTAGTCGTTATGGAGATATTTTAAGGAAAAGCTGCACTTTTAGATGGAAGCAAGCCGCTTTGCACAGTGATAGTAAGGACCAAAATAAGCGATTTGACCCGCAGCAGCGCAACTTTCATCCCTTAGGATAATAGATGGCGCCACTTCATTAAAAAAAACTTTAAAAAATTCTACAAGCCGAACGGCTTCACCGATTTCTATTATTAATATGTCAATCGAAAAAATTTTTATTAATTTAAGATAAAAAAAATAAAAAATAAATATATCTGTAATGGCTGCAAAGAGCCACGCATTTTTGTAAAAATTTTTATGTTATTTTTCAGTTTTTTTCTGAATAACATTAAAAAAATGTATGAATTGGGTATATTTTTAATTATTCAAATTGTTAATAAATCAATAACAAGTTTAATAAAAAAACTACATGTCAATATCTTTAATAGTTAGGAAAATATTTAAGATTACATAAGCAGGTAAGGCCCGCCCCAGTCTTAGTAATTATGCAAAAATTACTCAATTTGGTGATGGAAGCAAGCCGCTTTGCACAGTGATAGAGGGAACTAAAATAAGCAATTTTACCTACAGCAGCGAAACATATATCGTTTAGGATAACAGATGGCGCCACATATTTTAACAAACTTCGAAAAATTATAGAAACTAAACGGCTACACCGATTTTAATTATTTAGGTGTCAAACGGTTTGACTTTTTATGTTTCAACTTTAAAAAAATTAAATAATCAATTATTTGTAGAAATCGAAAGTGCAAAAAAAATTAAATATATAAAAAAAATAAAAAAATATCATGTTTTCACTAAACTACGTTGAACAATGTATGAAGTGTGTAATTTTTATTTTAGACAGATCTATTTCGAATCTAAAAGTGAAAACTGCATCGAAATCGGTTTAGTAGTTATGTAGATATTTCTAATTTCTGCCGATAAACGTCCACTGCTAGACGTAGGCCCCCTCAAGGATCGCCAAAACAACCGGTTCTGCACTACTCTCAACCAAAAGGTACCCACTATCATCACCGGATCGTCGGTTCACCTAGTGGAGGCCTACCCACGGTACGTTTTCCGGTACGCGACCTCGCGGTCGCCGGTCGACAACTTTTCTGCCCCATCAGCATCTGCCAGCTGTTCTGCGAGCAATATGCCCAGCCCATTGCCACTTTAGTTAGCAATTCTTCGGGTTGTGTCGACTTCATTTCTGATTTGATTTCGGAGGGAAACTCCGAGCTTAGCCCTCTAGCCCATTGCACTTTGGTTGACTTGCAGCCTTCAAACTATGCCTTCATTTAGTATTATTATAATAATATTAGTATAGCCAAGTATTGTAGTTGGTGATTGGTATTGTAGTTGTGGTGTATGAGTTTAGATTCCGGTACTTTAAATGTGACTAGATAATTTGTGTGACAATGTCCAAGATATTTATTTATAGCATTTCATACTTTACTTACGTTTGATTCCCACAGACGCTTTTGCAGAATATTTTACACTGCAGGGTGCAAGGTTGGTCGACGTGTCGACAACTACAGCGTATTGTGTCCGTCGCAGCCTCATTTATAAGTACATTGGTCGGAGAATGTTTTCAATTTAATAGTTCCCATCCCATGCTTATCTTTTTATGATGATGTAACAAGACCTCCTAAGGTAAGATGAACTCCACAATGGTCAAAAGTTGCAATTTGTCAGAATTATCCCTCTTCGACTAATACGCTTGTAAATCAGGCTGCGCACAATGCACTGACCATTGTATATTTTAACTACTGTGAAGTCCATTCACCTTAGGAGCTCTTGTTACATCCCTAAAAAGATGGACATGGGATGGGAACTATTAAACAGAAAATATTCTTCAACTAATTCGCTTATAAATCAGGCTGGGACGGACGCAATGCGCTGTGGTTGCCGACGCGTCGACCTAGCTTACACCTCGTCCTCTGTAGTGTAATAAAAATTCTGCAAGGGCGGCTGTGGAAATCATACGTAAGTAAATAGATATGATTTGAAATGATATACAAATATAATATAATAAATTATGCTATTACATGGTCGCTCACTAAATTAAAGCCAAGTAAAAATGTTGTAAGTCACCCAAAGGCAATGGAGATGGCTATATAGATTGTCCCTGCGAGATCGATTAAGAAATGAAGAGGTCCGTTCGCAAGAGAACCAGGGTAGCCGACAGCCCGACACAATCCGGAGAATTTCTAACTAAAGTAGGAATGCGCTTAGCACATTGCTCGACGTACGGATGGGCGATGGGGCTGAAGAGTTCTCGAGTGGCGACCGCGCAGTCCCGTACCGGAAAGCGTATCGTGGGTAGTCCAAAAGGTGGACCAACGATCCGGTGAAGGTAGCGGGCACTCGTTGGATGAAGATAGTACAGGGCCGGTCCTGTTGTGGCGATCCTTGATTTGTAGACTTTTATCGGCAGAAATTAGAAATATTTACAAAACTACTAAACCGATTTCGATGCAGTTTTCATCTTTAGATTCGAAATAGATCTATCTAAAATAAAAATACACACTTCATACATTGTTCAACGTAGTTTAGTGAAAACATGTCATTTTTTATTTTTTGTATATATTTTATTATTTTTGCACTTTCAATTTCTACAAATAATTGACTATTTTTTTTTTTAAATTGAAACATAAAAAGACGAACCGTTTGACACCTAAATAATTAAAATCGGTGTAGCCGTTTAGTTTCAAAATTTTTTTTAAGTTTGTTAAAATATGTGGCGCCATCTGTGATCCTAAACGATTAATGTTTCTGTTAAAATTGCTTATTTTAGTCCCTTCTATCACTGTGCAAAGCGGCTTGCTTCCAGTACCAAATTGAGTAATTTTTGCATAATTACTAAGACTGGGGCGCCCTTTACCAGCTTATGTAATCTTAAATATTTTCCAAACTATTAAAGATATTGACATGCAGTTTTTTTTATTAAACTTGTTATTGATTTATTAACAATGTGAATAATTAAAAATATACCTAATTGATACATTTTTTTAATGTTATTAAGAAAAAACGGAAAAATAACTTTAAAAAATTTACAAAAATGCATGGCTTTTGGCAGCCATTATAGATATTTTTATTTTTTATTTTTTTTATCATAAACTAATAAATATTCTTTCGATTGACACATTAATAATAGAAATCGGTGAAGCCGTTCGGCTTGTAGAATTTTTTAAAGTTTTTTTTAATGAAGTGGCGCCATCTTTTATCCTAAGGGATGAAAGTTGCGCTGCTGCGGGTCAAATCGCTTATTTTGGTCCTAGTTCAATCATCGAGGAGATTTCTTGTATGGACACCCTAACAATAAATCATCTCTTGCTGAAACTTTGCAGTGTGATAAAGTGAAGTTTAAAAATAACGGTTGACAAGTATCTAGGTTTTTTTTAAATTTGGAAGTTAGGTATTTATACCTAAACATAAAAATCACTTATAGCTCTCGGCGGAAAAAGTTTCTCTCCAAAATTCCTTTGGTATATGTTAGTATATACTAATTACCATAGAGGTGATCGGTATCTAGGAATTTATCGATTTCACGAAGGGAGAAACATAAAAATACCGTTTTTAATCCATAACTACTGCAGGAATAATAGTCTCACAATTGTTGTCTTTTTGTGTGTATTAATTTCATTACATGTATCGTCTTGCACAAGAAGCTAGAATATTTTCGTTTCAATTATAGTTTTATGATTTTTGGGCAATAAATTACTTCGGAAAAGTATTCTCTTCCTCTTTTTCCATTTACAAGTTACAATACACTTTAATACAACAGGATTACTAAGAATCTATTAAAATTTCGCCCTCATTAGTATATTAACATTTTTTCAATAATATTCTTCCCGCGCTAGGCCCCGATCTACGAGCGCGGGGTGCGGAAGGGTTGAGGGGAGTGGGTGGCGACGGGCACCGCATCATCGCACGTGCTCACTGCTCAGTGCTACCCGCGCCGCGCCGCTGATTTATAATAGTACCTACTGTAGCCCCGGGACTATTTAATTACAAAAAAGATTACCGATTGCCGTTTTGATATTGTTGTAGGGTACGAAATTACTAATATAAAAACCCTATTCCTGCGAAACTAGTAATATAAAAAAAACTTTTTGTATACTGTCATGTTCTTTGCCTTAGTTCAATACTGTAATTGTAACACTGTCTAAAGTTGTCATACAAAGCTATGGGACTAGATGAAAACGTCTATTTTGTTAGGTCTTATAGTAGTGTGAGTTCCGACCGTAAAATTATGCACCTATTTCTTAGGCGAACGAAATGTGATTCTAGTTTATGCTTACACAGAGGTTAATTCAACGCCACCAAGTTGCCTAGAAAAATCTTGCCGCAAGTATCTTTTCCATTATGATTTGTGGTATTACTTTTTCCACCTGTCTGTTAGGGAAGTAAATGAGGTGCCATCGGAAGGAGACTGATTTAAAGTACTGGAAAAACTAGGGTTGCCACCTCTCAATCTGCCGCAACTATAGGGTTGCCAGGTTCAAAGAAGTCATTTTTGAACCTGGAAACCCTAGAGTTGCGGCAGACTGAGAGGTGGCAACCCTAGTAAAAACTACTATTTGGAATCTCTAGACCCAGCGGTTTGGGCTGTGCGTTGATATGTCAGTGAGTCAGTCAGTCATTTTCTTCTTGTATATATTTAGATTAATATATATAATATTTAATCTATTTAGACAGATTTTCATGTCCACTTTGTTAAATTTCAAAATCGATGCTATTTTCGTAATTGACGTCCCAAAAAACCATAAAAACGACACCCATAATGATATTTAGACATTTCAACCCCATCGCACCCCCACAGGGGATGATGGTATTTCACGTCCGCCACGTTGGATTATAAAATCATTGTTTTTTCGTAATCACTCGATAAACCATATAAATAATAGGTTTCCAGGTTCAAAAATGACTTCTTTGAACCTGGCAACCCTATAGTTGCGGCAGATTGAGAGGTGGCAACCCTAGTTTTTCCAGTACTTTAAATCAGTCTCCTTCCGATGGCACCTCATTTACTTCCCTAACAGACAGGTGGAAAAAGTTATACCACAAATCATAATGGAAAAGATACTTGCGGCAAGATTTTTCTAGGCAACTTGGTGGCGTTGAATTAACCTCTGTGTAAACTAAACTAGAATCACATTTCGTTCGCCTAAGAAATAGGTGCATAATTTTACGGTCGGATCTCACACTATAGCTTTGTATGGCAACTTTAGACAGTCTTACTATTACGTATGGGTAGGTGTTGATATTGAACTAATAATTACTATAATTTACAGTGCATAATCACTTAATCACTGAGATAGAGACGCTTTACTAAAAAGTGCCATATTTAACCTCAAATTTTACGTAATTAATATTGAAAATCCACTTTTTTGTCTGTAAGTTCTTAACATTTTTAGCCATTCTATTCTTTAGTCACTAGTCTAAAAATAGTTTCTGCGAAAGATTTGTGTACCTGCATCTGTAGTTTAGCTTTTATTGATTATTCTCTGTTCTCCTGTTTTTGGATCATAACTTCGGACATAAGTGTAAGAAATAGCTGAAAATCAGAATTTACATGTTTCAATTTATGCTCTATTTTAAAAGACGATAAAAATTTTTGGTGTAAAAAAAACAGAATAATCGGTCAGGGTTGCCTCTTGCCTCTCATTTTATTCAAAATTATTAGATTTTTATTCTTTTTTTCAGTTTCTTTTAGTTCACTATACAATTACGTACATTCATTCAGCCTCTCGACTGAATTTATATTTTAGCTTCATTTTTACGTAAATAATTTTCGAAAACCAACTTTTTTATTTATAGTTTTTAAATTTTTCCATCAATTTTATCGTGTTGCTCGGTACACAAAAATAGGCTCAGAGTCAAAATTTCTCTCACAGACCGTCACAGTTTTGGTTCTATAAGGGTTTTTATTTTCCACTTTTCAAATTCTAATAGTTTTATTCTCGCTGTACAACTTTGTAGGTTATCTATATGACCATAGATCCTTTAAATTACAGAACGGTTGAGCATACTGAAAAAATATTCTAAATTATTCTTGTACTTTTATTCACTTTTATTATCATTTTAACGATCTTGTCTGTCTTGGCGTCAACCATAGCTTTATATCTCTTAGTTTAACAACTCACAAATTTTACTGAGCATCGAGAGTACATAAGTTTATCCTACCACTATCCATCATCTCCATTCATCATCAGATCAGCTCTTGGCCACCCTAATATTACATTGTCATTAGGTTTATCTATGTGTACCACATTGCAGTGAATTCTTATAACGGGAACTGGTTTTTAAAACACAACAAATATTATCAAAATCGGTCAAGTAGTTTTTAGGTGATGCTATAACGAAAACAGGCATTTTCACTATTTTAATTAGTATTTGTATGACTGCCACGTAAAAACTACTGAACCAATATTGATGAAATTTATTGTATCTTAAAGCATAAAATTTGACTTAAAACAAGGTATATTTCAGTATTCAGTATTCAGTATTCAGTATTCAGTATTTATTTGCAGTATCACAATATTTTTTATCTTGCTACAATAACGGGAACCGGTGCTGACGAAGTAGCAGGCAAAATCTAGTTTTCTACACTATTATAAAAACTAGATATCTGTGTTTGTTCGAGCATCGCGTAAAAACTACTATTTGGAATCTCTAGACCCAGCGGTTTGGGCTGTGCGTTGATATGTCAGTGAGTCAGTCAGTCATTTTCTTCTTGTATATATTTAGATTAATATATATAATATTTAATCTATTTAGACAGATTTTCATGTCCACTTTGTTAAATTTCAAAATCGATGCTATTTTCGTAATTGACGTCCCAAAAAACCATAAAAACGACACCCATAATGATATTTAGACATTTCAACCCCATCGCACCCCCACAGGGGATGATGGTATTTCACGTCCGCCACGTTGGATTATAAAATCATTGTTTTTTCGTAATCACTCGATAAACCATATAAACAATAGCCATCTCGATTTTCAGACTTTGTCACCCCATTTCCCCCTTTCAGTGGTAGAATTCTGAAAAAACCTGAAACACGTGTTTACTCATTTATTAATAGGAGTACTCCTGTGAAATTTCGAATTAAATAGTCTAACTAATCTTGTTTCCTCATACGAACTTTGTACCCCCGTTTCCCCCTTGGGGGATGAATTTTCAAAAATCCTTTCTTAGTGCACCCCTAGACCTCATAAGGAACCTATGTGCCAAATTTGAAATCTCTAGACCCAGCGGTTTGGGCTGTGCGTTGATATGTCAGTCAGTCAGTCATTCAGTCAGTTTCTTCTTTTATATATTTAGATATAAGTGAATTTATGGATTGCTTTCATTCTTGTAAAGACCATATATAAGTTGCTGTTATTAGTTTGCTTGATAGATATCTTATAAAATGCTTCTGTAAGTTCAAAAGCATCGTAGTGACCTTGTGCACTACTTTTAAAAGAATAATTGGTCTTATGAAAAGCCTTTATATGACATTGAATATTATACGGCTAAAAAGCAATGTAACTAGCTTCTAAAAGAAGACAAAATTTTGAACCATTATTGTAGCCATATTAATCGGATTTATTAGCGTTTAACCAGCCAAATTATAAGAATAAAGGTAATATTAGCTAAATCTTCTTATAATGTGCCTTTATAAGGTACATTGGCATAATAAATGCTCTTTTAAAACTACTAATAGAGTTTAGACCTTATAGATTCAATTTTATAAGGTTAACTTGTTAGTTGGGAAATTCCTATTATGTAAAGTATGTATTATCAATATCAATATTGTAAAATTACCACACCCAAAATGGGTAAAATTACGTTGAGACTGAATTATCAATGACATCTACCTATTGTAAACATGTATTTTATCGCAATAAATATAAATGAAATGAACTAACATAATAACATAAACTTAGGTACTAATAACTAACAAGACGTTAAATGAAAGCTTGTAAAAAAATGCACATGAACTGGAGATGGATTACGGGATATTAACGTATTTGGTGGAACTTGACTTGCTCAGTTCAACTTTGCCACAATTTCACTTGCGCCGGCGCGCCGGCCTCAGTGGTCGGCGCACCGGTGCAATAGACATCGTGGTGATGGTGGTGCGCTGGCGCGGCAAAAAAATCCTGGAAGTAGGTAAGAATCGTAGCGTGTGGCAAGTGGTAGTCTCTATCTACCCATTTTGTATGAGTTTTAGTGGCAAGGTACAGTTTTTAAAGAACAAATTTAGAACACGGTACAGTTTTTTTGGTGCTACTTTTTGAGCTTGATTTACATTTCTATACATTCTTATTCGTAGATTATTATTAGCGCTATTGCTCCAGTGCACCGACCACTGAGGCCGGCGTGCCGGCGCAAGTGAAATTGCGGCCGAATTGAACTGAGCAAGTCAAGTTACACAAGTACATAAAAATGCACATGCACACGGAATATTAACATATCCCGTAATCCATCTCCAGTTCATGTGCATTTTTTTACAAGCTTTCATTTAACGTCTTGTTAGTTATTAGTAAGTTTATATTATGTTAGTTCATTTCATTTATATTTATTGCGACAAAATAAATGTTTACAATAGGTAGATGTCAGTGATAATACAGTCTCAATGTAATTTTACCCATTTTGGGTGTGGCAATTTTACAATAGTGATATTGATAATACATACTTTACATTATAGGAATTTACCAAGTACAAAATAATTAATACAATGTCCATTGACATTTTTACATTAAAACACACGAAAAAAGAAAGAATAATAATTAAATGGATTTCATTTGGTACATTATAAAAATAGAAAAATGTCATTTTATAATATACATTGAATTTATTAGTCAAACACATTTAAGCGAGATTTGAAAACTGTCTCCTTGCAGGCCACAATTTGTTTACTCTAAAATCATCTAAATGCTCGTTTAGGTCATTAGGGAAATTTTGATACTAAAAAGGTTTTTAGGTCCTTGAGAAACTTCTCATTCGGAAGAGTCTTCATTTCGTATGGCAATTTATTATATACTTTGACCGCATTTATTTTTGTGCTTCGCTTGAAGAGTTTTGTACAAATCGTGTTCCATGTTAGCTACATGCAAGATTAAAAACCAGTTCCCGTTATCAGAATTGACTGCAATGTGGTACACAAAGATAAACCTAATGACAATGTAATATTAGGGTGGCCAAGAGCTTATCTGATGATGAATGTAGATGATGGATAGTGGTAGGATAAACTTATGCACTCTCGATGCTCAGTAAAATTTGTGAGTTGTTAAACTAAGAGATATGAAGCTATGGTTGATGCCAAGACAGACTAGATCGTTAAAATGATAATAAAAGTGAATACAATAATAATTTAGAATATTTTTTCAGTATGCTCAACCGTTCTGAAATTTAAAGGATCTATGGTCATATACACGGTGTAACAAAACACCCTAGTAATACTTAAGGGGGTGCTTCAGACCATCAAACTGAACAACTTTCACTATGGGGCCAACATCGAGAAAAAATTAAAAAATCTGCTATCCCATACATTTTAGTCGAGTCGGTACTGCAGTTTTGTATGGGACAGCAGATTTTTTAATTTTTTCTCGATGTTGGCCCCATAGTGAAAGTTGTTCAGTTTGATGGTCTGAAGCACCCCCTTAAGTATTACTAGGGTGTTTTGTCACACCCTTGACCCTGTAGATAACCTACAAAGTTGTACAGCGAGAATAAAACAATTAGAATTTGAAAAGTGGAAAATAAAAACCCTTATAGAACCAAAACTGTGACGGTCTGTGAGAGAAATTTTGACTCTGAGCCTATTTTTGTGTACCCAGCAACACGATAAAATTGATGGAAAAATTTAAAAACTATAAATAAAATAGTTGGTTTTCGAAAATTATTTACGTAAAAATGAAGCTAAAATATGAATTCGGCCGAAAGGCTGAATGAATGTACGTAATAGTATAGTGAACTAAAAGAAACTGAAAAAAAGAAAAAAATCGAGTAATTTTGAATAAAATGAGAGGCAATAGGCAACCCTGACCGATTATTCTGTTTTTTTTTCCATCAAAAATTTTAATCGTCTTATAAAATAGAGCATAAATTGAAACATGTAAATTCTGATTTTCAGCTATTTCTTACACTTATGTCCGAAGTTATGATCAAAAAACAGGAGAACAGAGAATAATCAATAAAAGCTAAACTACAGATGCAGGTACACAAATCTTTCGCAGAAACTATTTTTAGACTAGTGACTAAAGAATAGAATGGCTAAAAATGTTAAGAACTTACAGACAAAAAAGTGGATTTTCAAAAATAATTACGTAAAATTTGAGGTTAAATATGGCACTTTTTAGTAAAGAGTCTCTATCTCAGTGATTAAGTGATTATGCACTGTAAATTATAGTAATTATTAGTTCAATATCAACACCTACCCATACGTAATAGTAAGACTGTCTAAAGTTGCCATACAAAGCTATAAGACCTATCAAAATAGACGTTTTCATCTAGTCCCATAGCTTTGTATGACAACTTTAGACAGTCTTACTATTACAGTATTGAACTAAGGCAAAGAACATGACAGTATACAAAAAGTTTTTTTTATATTAGTAATTTCGCAGGAATAGGGTTTTTATATTAGTAATTTCGTACCCTACAACAATATCAAAACGGCAATCGGTAATCTTTTTTGTAATTCAATAGTCCCGGGGCTACAGTAGGTACTATTATAAATCAGCGGCGCGGCGCGGATAGCACTGAGCAGTGAGCACGTGCGATGATGCGGTGCCCGCCGCCGCCCACTCCCCTCAACCCTTCCGCACCCCGCGCTCGTAGATCGGGGCCTAGCGCGGGAAGAATATTATTGAAAAAATGTTAATATACTAATGAGGGCGAAATTTTAATAGATTTTTAGTAATCCTGTTGTATTAAAGTGTATTGTAACTTGTAAATGGATAAAGAGGAAGAGAATACTTTTCCGAAGTAAGTTATTGCCCAAAAATCATAAAACTATAATTGAAACGAAAATATTCTAGCTTCTTGTGCAAGTCGATACATGTAATGAAATTAATACACACAAAAAGACAACAATTGTGAGACTATTATTCCTGCAGTAGTTATGGATTAAAAACGGTATTTTTATGTTTCTCCCTTCGTGAAATCGATAAATTCCTAGATACCGATCACCTCTATGGTAATTAGTATATACTAACATATACCAAAGGAATTTTAGAGAGAAACTTTTTCCGCCGAGAGCTATAAGTGATTTTTATGTTTAGGTATAAATACCTAGCTTCCAAATAAAAAAAACCTAGATACTTGTCAACCGTTATCTTTATACTTCACTTTATCACACTACAAAGTTTCAGAGAGAGACGATTTACTGTTAGGGTCAAACCCCTCCGGTGATCGGACTATCCCTACTATCACTGTGCAAAGCGGCTTGCTTCCATCTAAAAGTGCAGCTTTGATTTCATAATTAGTATGACTAATCCCAGTCCAGACCGACTCGTACCAATGAGTTTTTCGGAATTTATGTACGATTTGTAACACCACTGGCTTTTTGGTGAAGGAAAACATCGTGAGGAAACCTGCATGCTTCAATTTCGAGGCGTGTATTGTACCTACTGTCCATTACAAGTGGCGACGGGCTCACCCCCCGTCACACTGGACAGAGTTTCGGTACTACTAGTGAAATGTGGATGTTCTGAGGTTTCAGAATATCTCTGACTACCCCCACGGGGAATATAGTCGCGAGCATATATAGGCAACACTGACTGCTCTCAAAATGTGAAGGAAAACATCGTAAGGAAACCTACACACGCTGAAAAATATTATTCTGATGCGTATTTGAAGTCCACATAGTCCACAAACACCATGCCGTGTAGTGGGACGCCTATTTGTAATGAAATAAATACACGCTGAATTTTTAGTGGTCTTACACCGACAGCCATATTACTCCATTAAACGTTTAATATTGATCCGCAATGTTAAATTTGTAATATGTGAACATTACTACAGTTTTTATCAAAAATAAAAAGTACAAAAAAATATTAAATCATGCTGTTAATATTGTTTACATTTTCACTAAAGAAGCCGCCTACCAATAACGCGCAGTCCACGTGGACCTCAAAGAAGCCGCCACCCAATAGTGAAATTGTAATTAGCCAATAATCGATTAGCATGCCGTTTCGGCCACGCCCCTTTCTCCACGGAATTCAGTCGGCCGCCCGGTGTTTTCGTAAACGCATCGCACGCGCACGCGCTATTAATTATTGTTATTGTGTTTTTGTTTACTTTGTGGTTTGGCTAAGTGATCGGTGCAATGAGTGATAGACATTATCAGTACTCGAATATCGAGTATTTAGAGATGGTGCGTTTGTATGCAATCAGTGGTGATAATTTACGGGAAGACGTCCCCATCGCTCACATTTCTGGCCTTTACTATCAGCACGATGGTTGTCCAGCACACTACGCGCGAGTGGTCAGAGAGTACCTCACTAGTCAGTTCGGTGATAGGTGGATCGGACGAGGTGGTCCAGTTGCCTGGCCACCTCGAAGCCCAGATTTAACACCAGTGGATTTTTATCTGTGGTCAGAGTTAAAACGTCTTGTTTACACTGAAGAAGCCCGAAGCTTAGAACAATTAAAGCAGAAGATTATTGACGCTTTTAACACCGTGAGAAGTCACAGTGACGCTTCGAAAACTAAAAGAAAACATACAAAAACGAGCTTGGTTATGCCTGGAAGTGCACGGTACGCAGTTTGAGCAGCTACTACGTTACAGATGAAGTAAGTGAGAATTTCAATTTGTAGACGTTTGTAATTTTTCTTCATATCCAAAGTCAATGGCCGAGCGGTGTCATTGTTAAGGCCCCTCCACATTCACAGCGCGAATTCACTGCGCGAATCGCTGCGCGAAATGCGGCGCGAATTGCGCGTGAACTCTTCTTGCCTCCACATTCGCAGTGTTATCACTACGCAGCTTTCGCGTGTTCGCAGGCTCTTTGACGCGGGCCAAAAACCGACAAAAAGTGCGCGAACCCGCGAAAAATATGCGAATCGGCTCCACATTCACATTTTCGCGCGTAAACTTCGCGCGCGATCGCGTGAATGTGGAGGGGCCTTTACACAGGTCGACGCCTGCCTGCCATATCATCACCCTACAGGATGTTGTCTGAGTTACCTAATAATTTAAATTTTTATTTTTATTTTAAAAAATAATCGACAATATTACAAGTTTTATTTTGCGAATGGATAATAACCATCGGTTACATTAACATGGCTTTCGATGTAAGACCACTAAAAAATCAGCGTGTATACTTTACGCCAAATATACCTACGTTAATACAGTACTTACGGAATTATGGTTACAAATTAGGCGGTCTCATCGCTAAAAAGGGATTTCTTCCAAACAACCTTGGGGTAGAGGAAATATAACTAAGAATACAGGTCGGTGCTACAAAGAAAAATTGAAAGCTGATGATGTCATTGTGTGAAGCTATATAGCAAACTGCTTGAGGATTTACATATAAGCACCAGTTTGCTACATATAGGTACACTAAAGAATAATATTCTAATAGCAGCGTAAGATTTCAATATTATGTAAAAAAAATGGGAAAACATATAGATATTTACTTAGTAAAAAAGTCACAATAAACCTAAAACATCCTAAAACTAAAATATCCTAAAACTAAAACATCCTAAAACTAAAATATCCTAAAACGTTTGAAAGAAAATTTTAATCATAAAATAAAATAAATTCTTAATTATTCTAATAACAGCGTAAAATTATTGAAAAGAAAATAATATAGAAATAAAAATAAAAATGTATAGTCAGGTAAGTTTTTTCATGCGAATCAAATCTCTATTGTTAGAATTTTCAAAATAGACACGTTAAAAAAACGCTTTTGCCGGCGGCTTCGCTACTTACTTTTCCACGTTAAACGATATACGAAACTACGTTTCACTACGAAATTCATAACAAAACTTCACTCATTTACATTTTCATAAATATTTTGCATAAAATTTTCAGTACTCACATAATTTAAAGTAGATGCAAAATTATTATAATTTCATCTCTGCGTCCAGCAAACAGAAACATTTTTATTTCTATTTGAAATCTCTTAAGAGGGCTATCACAGTCCTGTGGCGCCCTCATCACATTAAAAAAGATTTCTCAATAAAGAAAGCCTAAATTAAAAAAGTGCTCAACATCAAAACTACAAAAGCCTTCAAGCTATTTTCATAGAATACTTTTATAGGTTTTTTAAAGGTCTAACTTTTGTATGGACACACAAATTTTGAAAAAAGAAAAAAAACAGCCGCTTTTGTTTTTATTCGAAATTGTCTAAAAGTGGAATGTTTAGAACCTATAAAAGTATTCTATGAAAATAGCTTGAAGGCTTTTGTAGTTTTGATGTTGAGCACTTTTTTAATTTAGGCTTTCTTTATTGAGAAATCTTTTTTAATGTGATGAGGGCGCCACTGGACTTCACTGGTCTTAAGGGTTTTAGTTAACTCAAACACTAGTAAAAATGCAATGCATTCTCACTGGGCCCGGTGGTGTGCGGCCCACACCCTCTCACTTATTCGTGAAAGTTTTGCCCTACATTGGGGTTCAAAGGCTATTACTTTGTAGCTAACCTACGAGAGCAACAATGCCGATAGAGTCGTAAAACAACAGATTTAGGCCAGTGCATGCGACAAGGAACGAACATCGCCCGTATTGCAGCCAATCAACAGCCAATCAGAAGATGAATCTATCCAGCGCGTTAAAGCGCATCACGAAGACGACACAGCACGTTATGAATATTAAGCAATCATATGGCGATTTAAATCGTACCATCAAAGTTTGCAAGAGAACCCGTGGAAGCTCTTCACTTTTAGTCTAAAACTTTAACTGGGTAATAAAAAGCTAATATAATTAGAGCTCTGTATCTAAACTAAAGTAACGAGTAAGTATCATCATCATCATTACTTATTTATTTATTTATTATTTATCATCATCATCATCATTGAATCAAAAGCGAGTAAAGTGACTGCTTTCTCAGGACAACTAGACAGCGCCTCTCAGCAAATTCTGTAGCTCTCTATTGGAAATTTGGAAATATACCAGATTGTAATTAGCATCTCAGACATTATCATAATAATAATTTGTAAGCCGTAACGTAAGGCATGTCATGTAGGACCCAACTACAATTATTATATAACCTAACATACTTCTGTTTCATTTCTTTTTTCGCGATTTCGATTTTATAATCAGTGTGTGTGTGTGTGTTCAGTTTGATGATCTGATCATCCCCTAAACAATAAAAGCTTTAAAATTATCAACAACTTTTCTGCAAATTGATTGCGCCACGACGGGACTAATTACTATACAGGGTGTTAGCGTAAACAGTTGCATTACTTTAAGGGATGATAGAAAACACAAACCCATGATAGGTACTGAACAACTTTCCCGAAAAGTTGAATTTTAAAGTTTATTTTTATTTTTACAGGGTGGTTAGATAACATGACGTATTCTGTGCTAATTTCAAAACCTTTAACGTAATAGAGAGCGCAGTATACCCGTATTATTTGTACTAGTTTTACAAAATTATCTTTCTAAACTTTCGTTCATTACTAGAGTGTTTTGTTACACGCTGTAAACGCATTTTAACTCGTGACCTTGTAACTCAAAAGGGTCACGCATCTTGCCACAAAACTTTTAGCTCCAACTTCTTGAACACACCCGCAAAACATACACATTTACCGAAACTTTCATCTTAACTTCATATTTAGTTACAGATTTATAACTCTTTAGACTTTTCATTCTTAGATCAATGATTGGTCTTCGCTGCACAACTAGTTGCTCAGTTTTCATGATTTAATACTAATTTCTTCTCTATTTTTTGTGGATAAGCTATAAAAATTCCGCAAACATTAGCCGAAACCATAGTATAGGTACATTATTTTCAAATTGCATGCCAGTGATTTAATTTGTAAACTGTTATAGGTAATATCGGTAAGCGATGACGCGAAATGATTTATAATGACGTGACACTAATAATATATTATAAAAAAAATATAATACGTTTCAGAGATTTTTTTTAATCTAATCTTAATTAATCATAGTTTGTCCACTATAAGTAGGAACCACTTCAAACTGATTCCAGTATACATAACAGTCTGATTGATTTAGCCTACTACTGTTTTACCTCTTACACAATGTATGCTTTAGAAATAATAATTATTATCATTATTATGAAATTGTATTAGAAGTCTGTAAGTAAAAGTAGTCTGAACACCGTAACTTTAACTTCTTATTTTGGCCATGGAGTTACGTCTTTTATTGAGTTACATTATTTCTGATTGAGAAGGGTTGAACATTTGCGGAGTTTTTAGGTGAAATTAATTATCAAATTACGTAGAAAAAACAAAATCGAAAATAACAAATACCTATTAAATTACATACACACATAAACTTACGACCGTAATCCCTTTCGGGGTGGTCTGAAATATTGCTACAACTACACTGAAAAAAATGATCAACCAAACTAGTGTTAAATATAATCAAACTTTAGTGACTTCCAAACTGTTTTGTAGCATATAAACAAACTTTCGGCTATAAATAACAACACGTTTTGCTATTTATAACCAAATGTTTGATTATGTGCTACAAAACAGTTTGGAAGTTACTAAATTTTGGTTACATTTAACACTAGTTTGGTTGATAATTTTTTCAGTGTACCAACTTTCTGTATAGCAATGCAATGCAATGCTCACATTTAGCAATTTAGGTTTCAGGACGGAATGACGTGTCAAGTGGTGAGAAGTGGCTAGCTATTCGCTCGCATAGACACTGCATAAGAAACCTGTAATCCCTTAGTCGCCTCGTACGACACCCACGAGAAGAATTGATGTGGTCCATTCTAAGCCGGCATTTGAAATTAAATTAAAGATCGAAAGTTCCGCGTTGGATGGGACTTGAACCCGCTATCGCTTAACGCGTGTAGGATACATAAGCCATTGGGGGTAGGCAGAGACTACAAAGGTCCGTTACATGTTTTTCATAAGAGTAATATAAGCCTGGGATCGACAGGTTGCGGTTTCTCTTAAACTTTGTATAAGGCAACCGTGGAAGGAAATATTGGTAACGCAGCGGAATACATTCAAGCCCAGATTTGGGACTTCACTCAGAAATATGCGAAGTATAAAATTAACCGAAATCGACGAGAATATATAACAAGATCTATGAGAAGTAATAGAGGTTTGTCAGGACCGCCCAAATCGGAGATCCATGGTCTCTGCCTGTCCCCTCTTGGGAAAAGGCGTGAGTTTAGAAAAAGAAATCATCATCATCATCATATCAGCCGATAGACGTCCACTGCTGGATATAGGCCTCCTCCAAAATGAGGGGAATTGCCATAATAGCCACGCTTGGCAGGCGGGTTGGCGCTGCAGTGGGATTGAATGTGTGTACTCAGAGGATGCTGCTGCCCATCCTCTGGTAGGTTATTCGCATTTTACGACACCCACGGGAGAAAATGAGGTGGTGCTATTCTTAGCCGACACCACACGGACTACGAAATACGGTCATCATTTTATAAACTCGTGTCTAAATGTAATAAAGTTTTATGCTACTAAAAGCATCGTTCCCAAAATGCGTAAAGCTAAAACTGTCTAGTTGGGCTCTTCTCATTTACGACCATCTCCACCCCTTCCTGCGATGTAAACAAAAGCGATCGTTAAATATATAGTATAGCCGAGGCATAGACTAAGATCCCATTGCACGTTTTCTACACCCAGATGTTTAGTTTAGACAATGAATAGGTATACAGGGTGTGAGGAAAAGTATCATTAAACTTCAAACCACATATTCTACCCATCAAATTGATCAACTTTTACTATGGGAGCAAATCTATTAGAGCCAAAAAAAAATCAGCTGTTCGCAAACAGATGAGATGCTGATCGACTCTGTATGCAAAGTCGATCAGCAAATGAAATCTCACATGTATTTCTAAAAAAAAAGGTTTGCTCTACTGTTAGGGTGGACAGCTGCATTCACAAAAAAACAATTTCTACTATTCATACAAACGTTAAATCAACTTCTTCTTCTTATCGTGTGGGCAGAGCCCTGGTGTCAGAGTTTTTTCAGACCGCCTTACGGCCTCAGACGTGGTTTTTATGTAACGACTTTACCACCAGAGATAGTAGCCGGGACCAACGGCTTAACCTGCCATCCGAAGCACGGAATCATTTTTCTTTTCGGACAATCAGGTGATTCAGCCTGCAATGTCTTAACCAACTGGGGAAAAACGCACAAAGTGACATATCACTAGGTGTCCCCCGTGGGAATCGAACCCACGATCTCCGTATCGAGAAACAATATAAGAAACAGTATAAGAAAGAGTATCTATTACCCAATGCTCTTAACCACTAGACCACGGAGGCAGTTATATCAACTGATTGCATTGAGTGGAAAGTACAACATATTTTTTGCGAATTTCCCTGCCTGTAGGTTTATTAGTGAAAGTTAGTTCAGTGTCATGGGTACAATCACCCCTTAAAGTAATGCAACTGTTTAACCAAACAACCAGTTAGGAGTTAATGTGTCTGTTAATTAATTTAAGGTGCCACGTAGGCCCTACGGATTGGTGAAGGCAACTTAGCACTCAAAATTACAGTCATAGTATTACCAAACCACCCTTCATAAAGTAGTTGCGACATAGTTTCACAGCCACCCGTTTCTCAACTCACAGCAAATCCCCAATAGGATCTTAGAACCCTTTTCTGAGAACCTCTCGAAGTAAACAAGTTTGCAGTGATTCTGTAACAAATTATGCAAATAAGTCTTGGCTGTTGAAGAGGTCAGACCCTTCCCTTTGCTATTTGATATTTGAGGTTTAGTTCAGGGAGTACCTACGTACAATTCGTACCTTCGATTTTATGTTACATTTCTATACCAACGTTAACCAAAAGTGGTTTGTTGAAAATTATTACTAGTGCTTTCGTATGTTGCTAAACAGTTCGTTATTTTTCTAAGTGGGTTTTCTGACTCTATCCCAACTAAAAAAATCATCACAGTCAGTCCTGTCGTAGAATATAAGGTACTTTTTACGGTTCTGAAGTCAAATAATGAACTCTAATAGGTATTTTAATCCATTTTGTCTATCTTTCTATTGTGTCTACGCCGTCGTCCATTAGGTACCTTTTAATTAAAATACTAAATTAAATTCGAACTTTAGATATAGATTCAAATTCAAAATTCAAAAATTCAAAATAATTTTATTTCAGACAAAGTCCATAGATTGTTAGTATACATAAACTATATATACTAACTGTATATATATATATATACACACTGTATATACTGTGTATATTAGTACAGTATTATCAAATTGTAGTCCTATACCTACATAGCCTATTTTCTGATAGAGGGGGCAGCGGAGAGGTGTAGTTTCGTCCAGTGCCTCCAGAAGCGACAGTGTGGCCGGTTTGAAATGGTGTTCAGGAGACTGTTGGCGCTACTTTGGACGCGACGCATCAGGGAGGCGACTCTACTGCGTATTATGGCGTGAAAGGAAGTCACACTTGCCGCCGCGAACATCCCTGACGCGCTGCAAAACCTCGGAAACCCCATCAGCATCCTGAACCCATTATTATACTGGATACGCAGAGCATTGTAGGCTCTCTGCGTATAGCTGACCCACAGGCTGCACGTGTACATCGACTGGCAAAAAGCTATGAAAAGTGTACGCTTTACCTCCTCAGTGCATCGTGCAAACCTGCGTGCCAACATATTACAGCGCACCGTCAACGCCCTGCGCTCCCGCTCCATGTCAGAGTTGTCCTTAAGGTCATCGGTGACCCAGTGTCCCAAATACTTGAACTCGTTCACCTTTACAAGTGGCGAGCCAGCAAGAGTGATGCCAGGGATGTTATAGCATTTATTTCCTGCTTTGAAAGCAAGCAGTACACTCTTGCTTGCATTGTATTTGAGACCATGAGTCACCGCATACTCCTCACAGACCCTTAAGAGCCTACGGAGGGCATTGATTGTCGGGCTTAGCAGCACCATGTCATCGGCATAGCTCATATTGTTCATAGATGTTCCGTCAATAGAGCAGCCCACCTTGGTGCTGCTAAGCTCCACAATCAGCTTGTTCATGTACAGGTTGAAAAGACGGGGCGAGCTCAACCCAGATTCGCCATCTAGCCATACTATAGCAATCCCCAAAATCTTCTTCTTTCATGTCAGCATGATCCAGGATAATCAAGAAGATTTCTGGAAATACGCTGTTGAATCTAACACACCCATGAAATTCATATTACTTACTTTTTCTCCACAAAAGTATCATATTTATTATTAACAAGACTTACATAAAATAGAGTTATGTTTATTATAGTTGAACAGCACATGTTATGAGCACACACTTATGACTTATAATAAGTTACGGTCTCTCTTAACAAGAGTGTAAGTACATTATATTTCTTCGTGACTACGAACTAAGTAGGTCCTTAAATTCATTCATAAATATTTTTGTTTTCTTCAAACCCATACGCCACACCTACCACCACCACCGACCGCCTATTAGAAGAAGAGGTAAGCAGTGCGATATGCGAGAGAGATAGGAATACCTACGCCATTGCCTTCATTTTCTACCACGCTTCCTACCAAGTAGGGTGAGGTTAAAAGTGTGGGGGGCATGAACCAGGCATAGGTATTTTCTTTGGGGCTTTCATACCCAGCAGTGCGAAAACAGTTATCAGGGAAAGACGCGTGCTCAAAAATAATATTGTCTAAAAATATGTTTAAATAAATAAATAACCAACAGACCTTTAAAAGGTCTTTTAAGGTTTGTAATTTCTCTGCTAGTTCTCCTAGTTTCTTTAAACTTAGCTAAATATCCCCCTTTACCTTGCCCGGAACTAAAATTTCCCCTGAGTAATTGTAAAATAACCTTTTAAGTGAGAATCGATGAGTTGTTTGAGTCTTTTTACCGTTCACTGGTACAATAATTATTATCCTATCCTACTAATATTACAAACGCGAAAGTTTGTAAGTATGGATGGATGGATGGATGGATGTTTGTTCCGCTTTCACGCAAAAACTGCTGAACAGATTTTGATGAAATTTGGCATACAGATAGACCATGGCCTGGATTAACACGTAGGGTACTTCAGACGAAGTTGCGGGCAACAGCTAGTCTTACAATATTACAATATTAAAAATTTCTCAATAATGGAATCCTGAAATGAAAAAGAGTTTTTTTTTCTTTTTTAAGTATGTTTAGATTTAAACCTATAAAAAAACCTTTAAAAGTATGAAAAAAGTAAGTAAGTAGTAGTAGAGTGTAGTGTGCAGAGTGTAGTAGTGTAGTGTAGTATGTAAGTATGTAGTGTTGTATGTATGTATATTGTATGAAAATAGCTTTAAGGCTTTTGTAGTAAGTTAGAGTAGCACTTTTTTAATGTAGGTTTTCTTGATTAAGAAATGTTAAATATTGTGATGAGAGCCACTGAACGATACTTTAAAAGAATGAGTTTCTATCCATGATGGCCGGCTGTGGTTTTACAAGGCTATTTCTGGTACCAAGGCGAAAAATATGACGAAAAAAGAAGTAGGTCATGGCTTCTAAACATCATCTTAAAAAAGTTCACTTATCTATATTCTACAGGGTGAAATTCATATCATTGGCATCCTTTTAAACTAAGGGTGTACCCATCAAACTGAACAACTTTTACTACGGCAGCAAACCAATCGGAGCAAAAAAAATCAGCTGTTTTGAGTTAAGTAGGCATTGCACTTTAGTATGGCAGCCGATTTTTTAGCTGCTCCGATCGGTTTGCCCCATAAAAATTGCGAATCACCCGTCCGATTTTCTATGGGAAGTCCAACAATTTTTGTAATTTTTCGACCCATGTTCCTTAGGAAAAGTCGTTTAGTTTGTCTGAATATGTTCAGACAATGAAACTTAACGACTTTTTCAACTAAATTGATATATCAATGCACCCTTACATTTTCTTTGTAAATAAAAACTAGTAGTATATACAGGTGTTAACTTAAAGACGTTACATACTCTAGTCTAGGGGGTACTTCAGATCATCAAAATAAACAACGTTCGCTATGGGACTGGTAATGTTTGTTGACACCCTGTAAGTCTGCAATTATAGTAGGTACTCTGTGGTCTGCATATTATATAAAATTTTGATTATTAATTACACGTTTCGCTCGTTAAACCAACATTCGAGTGCTAAGTTTTTGTCTCCGTGTTGTAGTTAATTTACTTATAAATTTACTACAACACAATAACCAAAAGCATTTTTCTTATAAAATCTTGTTTAAATTATACATAACGATCCAGAAACGTAATTTGAATCCCAATCTTCCAAACCTTTCATAATCGATTGTACGCTCCCAAAATATATTACGAGAAATATTCAATCTTTTCCAATGAAAAGATTCCGTAAAGATACTCGGTCAAATTTCACGAATCCCTACCCGTGAAGCTAGAACGATTTAATCACCCACCCGTGAAGGCATTCCATCTTATACGAGAAAAGAGAAAAGCCATAAAATGAGACTCACGCAGAATGCTAAATATGCCTAAAGTAGCGCTAAGTATAATAGGATAAGTAAGATTAAAATATTTTTGCACATATTTCATTTTTAACGAAAAATATACTCAATTACAATTTTAATCATCATCATAATATACAGAGTGTAAGGAAAAGTATCATTAACCTTTAAACCACATACTCTTCCCATCAAACTGAACAACTTTAACAGTATACGTTGACAGCTACGAATAAGAAGTTGACAGTATAAAATTGTCTAACAAATGCTAAATCTGTTGTAATTGAATACATGCCGCATACATGAAAAGTTTAGTCACTCCTATTATACAACCACATCAAAGTTTAGCTTATTAATTCTAAAATTAGAATATGCAATGTTTTATAGATTTTGGCCGCAATTTCTCTGCAACGAAGACTTTCCGAAGAGGAAGTCCACAAAAAATTACTTCAGAAAGTGTTCAGAAATTATAATGATACTACTATTTTGATTTTAATTCAGAGTACGTTATATTTACAAAGTCCAAGGTACAAAGGAAATACAAATCTGTATTTTATACACAATTTTAAATGAATTCATACTCGTACATTATTGAATATAAAATATGCACAAAGTCAAGCAAAATTTTAATAAAAGATTTTATTGACTGATTGATTGAAAGTTTTAGCAATCTTCTGAACATTAAGATTATCGTACATTGTATTGTCTTTTTAATGTCATAATAATAAATGATTATCAGAGGATGTAATGTAAATAAGACCCCAGACATTATTTTCAGGAAACATGTATTATTTATAAGCCTCAAATACACGTCACAGAATTTCCATACTCATATTTACTACCTGTTGTATTTAAATTCTAGCAATATATAAATATACACTGGAAAATTACTTTATTATATTTACAAAAGATAAAATTTCTTGAAACGGAAAGTAATATGTACAAACATTTTATCGCATCTCAAATAAACATAGCCTTAAACAAATTAGCTAAGCCTATTTAGATTTACATCTTGGCGCCTTATTGAACAGCTGAAGTTATATAACGTGATACTCAATGTGTTTATAACACAGTTCATTGCACGCCATCAATAATAAAACACGTTAGGAGGAAACTTAAAGGAAAGGAAGGAAGGAAGGAAACTACAAAAATGGCAATTGAAAGGCACATCGAAGAAATAACAAACAAAAGAGATTTGGACAAAAACATCTATAAGACCGCAAACAAAAATGAAAACGTGACCAACGACGAAGTTGATTTTGATGAATTAATATCATCAGCTGGTGAATTTGGAAGATACCAAGTGTTATTATTCATCTCGACTTTCCCGTTCTACTGGTATGGTGTCTTCGCATATTTCTCACAACTGTTCCTGACTGAAGTACCACAAAACCACTGGTGCTGGATCCCAGAGCTAGAAAATTTGACTATTAATGAAAGAAGAAACCTAGCTATTCCGTTTGAAGACAATTCAAGGTTTGGTTACGCGCAATGCAAAGCTTATGTTGCCAATTGGACTGATTTGTTGTTAACCGGAGCAAAACCTGACAGTAGTTGGAATACTACTAAGTGTCAATATGGCTGGGAATTCGATAAAACAGAAATACCCTACCCTACTATATCAACTGAGATGGGTTGGGTCTGCGAAAAGAATAGCTACCAAGCTACAGCCCAAGCAATATTTTTCCTTGGTTGTATTGTCGGAGGATTCGTTATTGGATGGGTTGCTGACCGATTTGGAAGGCTTCCAGCTACAGTGATCAGTAATATGATTGGTTGTGTTGGTGGTATAATCAGTATTTTTGCCAGAAATTTCACAGAATTCGCTTTGTACAGATTCTTCATGGGAATGGCATACGACAACTGTATGATGATGATCTACCTCCTTGTTCTCGAATATGTAGCGCCTAAGTACAGAACTTTAATCTCAAATGCATCCTTTGCTCTCTTTTATTCAACGGCTGTGACGTCACTGCCATGGATAGCTCTTGCTTGTGGACATTGGAAGACAATTTCTTTAGTAACAAGTGTACCATTTGCTTTCGCAATATTGGTGCCTTTCATTATGCCAGAAAGTCCAAGATGGTTGCTTTCAAGAGGACGTATCGATGATGCAGTGAAAAAAATTATAACAATTGGACGAATTAATAAGAAAGAAGTTCCTCCTAAATTAATAGAGAAATTTAAAGCTGCTGCTGTCAAAGCGAAGAAAGAAAAAAACGGGAACATTTTAGACTTATTCAGAAGACCTTTGTTAAGGAAGATGTTCATTTTAATTTGTTTAGAATACATTTGTTGTGCTTTAGTATTCGACGCCTTAGTGAGAAGTATAGGGCAACTGGACTACGATTTCTTCTTATCGTTCTCTGTGGTATCTGCTACTGAATTCCCCTCGATGCTTCTTATAGCTTTTATCCTTGATTGGATGGGAAGACGTTGGTTGACGACTATTTCTATGACAATAAGCTGTATATTTAGCATTTTAACAGTTTTCGTTGGAGGTGGTATACCATCAGTGATATGTGCTGTAGTAGCAAGATTTACAGTGAATATGGCTTACGGTGCAGCGATGCAGTGGGCAGCGGAGATGCTGCCAGTATCAGTAAGAGGTTCAGGTGCATCTGTAGTGCACATCTGTGGTTTCGTTGGAACCATTCTATCACCCTACATAGTTTACTTGGAGAATATAATTTACTGGCTTCCTTTGGTGGTAGTGGGTGGAGTAGCTGGATTTGGCGCCGTCATCGCTTTGCAGCTGCCCGAAACAGCTAAGAAAGAAATGCCTCAGAGTTTCGATGATGCAGAAGAGTTGGTAAAGTGTCATTCTTTTTGGGATATGCCGTGTTTCTCGAAGAAAGTTAAAGATGACAGTCAGGCAGGTCAAGTGAATGACTGTTTTGAAATATAATGTGCACTCGTAAAATTATCTTACTTCACTGTAATCACGTACCTACTTACGACAGAAAGACAAGCAAGATAACGTCAATTACAAAATTGTAGTAAGGACTTTGTAATGTCTTATCCAGATGTGTAAAATTCCGTAAATAAAACTCGTGAAATAGCATGTGCCTTTATTTTTAGATCTATTATTTTTCTTGAAAAAAAACTCTATCTATCATCATCATCATCATCATCTCAGCCGATGGACGTCCACTGCTGGACATAGGCCTCCCCCAAGAATCGCCATAACGACCCGCACCCGCTGCGCAGCCCTCATCCAACGTTTTCCCGCCGCCTACCTACTCTACCTATACATTGAATAAACAAAACATCATTTTATCTCCCGTCATAATAACACTTATAATAAAGAAGATAAAACTAAAAACGATACATGTTCGTACTCGACGAACTCGTAATAATAATATTTTCATTATAAAAACAAATTGTAGGTACATAATAAATTGTTTACTCATACAGTGTAAGTACAAGAGTTGTTCAAAAACATCTTTGTTCAATATGACAAGCGTAACGTTTTTTTTAGGGTTCTGTACCTCAAAAGGAAAAACGGAACCCCTGTTATCATCACTTTGTTGTCCGTCTGTCTAGCTGTCTGTCCGTCTTTTCAGAAAATTTACTCATGAACGAGTAAAATTAATATCTTGGTGATGTAAAAAATTATTATGCCAATGCAATCAAAAGATAGGTACTGCCATTTATGTCACATACTTTGACACTTTGATTAATCTAAACACAGCACAGTAGGTATAAGAAAGAATATAATATATTACTACATACAGTATGGACAGTCCCTGCCTCCCACCAACTTTTTACTCTATTGCCCTCTGATTACCTCGGCAGTCACTCACCCAGTCTATTGCCCTGTGATTACCTCGGCAGTTACCAGTAGCATAAACTGACACCACTAAATTGACACGCTAGAATTTATTTTTTCAAAACAAAGATAATATCTTTTTGAATAGCCGTGATGTCAAAGTGTTTTATTTAAGAAAAAGTCATTGTACCGCACGCAGCTAAAGCTATTGCAGCCCTAGACTCCGTTTCGCATGTACTGACGTCATCTTGTCAATTGCTGTTTTTTTGTAAGCAGTGTCTGGAGTGTGCCTATAAAGTACCGTTGACCCCGAAACCCGGAATCCCGAATCATGACGGTCATCATCGGTTGTGAAGCCTCGCTTTAGCATGTCAAATGTGACATGCTAAAGCGAGGTTTCACAACCCGTTCAGCACAAGTTTAGTAAAGGAATAAATCCGAAAATCGTTAATTTTTTATACCTACATATCGTAATGGAAAAAATAACAAAATAATGTATCGAAAATATTTATTTCGATTACAAATAGGTATACGTTTTCAGTTGGATCATCGACCGTGATGTACACCGATACAAAGTTAAGTTTTGTCCTTCATAATGAAGTTTGTACGGAACTCTCCAAGGTGCGAGTCCGATTCTCACTTGGCGGATTTTTTTTAATCTAGCTACAGCTATGTCTTCGTGAAAAATTATATTATTACGAGCTTTTACCCGCGACTTTGTCCGCACAAATCATACACCAGATTTTAAATCAAATCATAAGCTTTCTCTTTTTTTTATATTAAGTTCGGCTGTGACAATAATAGCAGTGAGTGGTAGTTGGTCTGACCAACTACCGTATATGATGTCACAGACCATTTTATCTTGAATATTGTTTTATGTTTTTTTCATGTATTTGTATGTACTGACTGTATAAATTATATTGTTTTTGTAATGTGTTTTGTAAGACAAATAAAGAAATTCTATTCTATTCTAAGTATTCAAACAAAAATGTTTCATCAATATCGATTCAGTAATTTTTGCGTGATGATCGAACAAACGAACAGACAGACAAAAAATCCAAAAATTTGTGATTTGTTTGAAGTCAGGGACGCCTAAAAACCATGTCGTAATCTTTTTCTTCTAAATATTTTCAATGTACCTACATACCTACAGACACACTTCTTTTAGAACATAAGGAAAAGTATCATTATCCTTTCACATACCTACTATGCAGGCGGACGAAGTAGCGGGTAAAATCTCGATTATTATAAGGACCAAACAAACGTCATAGATAGTAACATAATTATAATATTGCATTGTCATAGATGGGTAAAACCGATGTATTTATATTCCAAAAATACACACTCGCTTCCGCTCTATTTATAGACTGGGAAATATAAATTTTTACAAAAGTTAACATGACGTCTTAAACGAAAAGTAAGATGTATCGCTACTCAAATAAACAAAGCAGTTAAACGAATTTGTTAAGCCTTTTCAGATTTACATCTTTGCGCCTTGAATAGAGGCTATATATACCGTGATACTAATGTCTTTGTAACACAGTTCATTACACGCCATCAGTTATAATATAAAACATGGAAAGAAGAAACATATTGAAGAAATAGCAAAAATGCCTATTGAAGAAATAACAAACAAAAGAGATTTGGACCACATTGATAAGACCGCAAACAAAAATGAAAAAGTGACCAACGACGAAGTTGATTTTGATGAATTAATATCATCAGCTGGTGAATTTGGAAGATACCAAGTGTTATTATTCATCTCGACTTTCCCGTTCTACTGGTATGGTGTCTTTGCATATTTCTCACAATTGTTCTTGACTGAAGTACCACAAAACCACTGGTGCTGGATTCCAGAGCTGGAAAATTTGACTATTGTTGAAAGAAGAAATCTAGGTATTCCTCTGGAAGACAACACAAGGTTCGGTTACGCGCAATGTAAAGCTTATAATGCCAATTGGACTGATGTTCTGTTAACTGGAGCAAAGCCTGACAGTAGTTGGAAGACTACTAATTGTCAATATGGCTGGGAATTTGATAAAACAGAAATACCCTACCCTACTATATCAACAGAGATGGGTTGGGTCTGTGAAAAGAATAGCTACCAAGCTACAGCCCAAGCAATATTTTTCCTTGGTTGCATTGTCGGAGGATTTGTTATTGGATGGGTCGCTGACAGATTTGGAAGGCTTCCAGCAACTGTGATCAGTAATATGATTGGTTGCATTGGTGGCATAATTAGTGTTTTCGCCAGAAATTTTACAGAATTCGCTTTGTACAGATTCTTCATGGGAATGGCGTACGACAACTGCATGATGATGATCTATCTCCTTGTTCTCGAATACACAGCACCTAAGTACAGAACTTTAATCTCAAACGCATCCTTTGCTCTCTTTTACTCAACGGCCGTGACGTCACTGCCATGGATAGCTCTTGCTTGTGGACATTGGAAGACAATATCTTTAGCAACAAGTGTACCATTTGCCTTCGCAATATTGGTGCCTTTCATTATGCCAGAAAGTCCAAGATGGTTGCTTTCAAGAGGACGTGTCGATGATGCAGTAAAAAAAATTATAACAATTGGACGAATTAATAAGAAAGAAGTTCCTCCTAAATTAATAGAGAAATTTAAAGCTGCTGCTGCTAAAGCGAAGAAAGAAAAAAACGAGAACATTCTAGAATTATTCAGAAGACCTTTGTTAAGGAAGATGTTCATATTAATTTGTTTAGAATACATTTGTTGTGTAATAATATTCGATTCCTTAGTGAGATACTGAATTCCCCTCGATACTTCTTTTAGCTTTTATCCTTGACTGGATGGGAAGACGTTGGTTGACGACTATTTCGATGACAATAAGCTGTATATTTAGCGTTTTGACCGTGTTCGTTAGAGGCGGAATACCATCAGTAATATGCGCTGTAGTAGCAAGATTTACAGTGAATATGGCTTACAATACAGCGATGCAGTGGACAGCAGAGATGCTGCCAGTATCAGTAAGAGGTTCTGGTGCATCTGTAGTGCACATCTTTGGTTTTGTTGGAACCATTCTATCACCCTACATAGTTTACTTGGAGAATATAATTTACTGGCTTCCTATGGTGGTAGTGGGTGGAGTAGCTGGATTTGGTGCGGTCATTGCTTTGCAGCTGCCCGAAACAGCTAAGAAAGAGATGCCTCAGAGTTTCTATGATGCAGAAGAGTTGATGAAGTGTCAATCTTTTTGGGATATGCCGTGTTTCTCAAAGAAAGTTGAAGGTGACAGTAAGGCAGGTCAAGCGAATGACTGTTTTGAATTATAATGTGCTTGCTTACTTGACCATAATAACGAGGAGCATTTGCGACATAAAGTAAATAATGAAAAATAATGTCATTTTACAAAAATGTAGTAAGGATTTTGTAACGTCTTTAATACAATTATATTCCGTAAATAAACTAACACATGAAATATGGCCGCATTTACTTGCCTTCATTTTTGATCTATTATTTCACTTGAAAGGAAATCAAACCAAATACAAATACAAATATTTTTATTGTGACACACAGGTAAAGTATGATATTACTGTAGGAAAATGTATCTCTGTATCACCAAGTTTGAAACATGCATTTATGGTGTATCTTAATTTAAACTTGGTGTGATTATAGAGCATACCTGCTTTAAGAGGATAGACGGGCTGAAATGCTAATTTGGAGAATAGGTCACTTGTCCGATCCGCCCCACCCATACACCCAGCCGACTAGAGTGTGAAAGAGATAACTGCAGCTCGGACCTATTTTATATACAAAAAATCGACGAAATCAGCATTTCGTATTCGTGTGCCGTTTCCTCTTCCAAAACTAAACCAATTTTAATAATTCTTTCAAAAATAATATGAGAATGACTTTGGCTATGTCATTTTTCGTCTCTTTTTTCTTCTTCTCTCTTTTTTTAAATTACATTAATTCATCAATGAATGAACGTAATTTTTTTCTCAATTCATTGGTGGCGAGACGGTCCGCCAGAAATAAAAAGATGCCGCCCTCCATACAAAAATTACCGATAGACTTATAACAAAACATTTTTTTATTCGGTTAAAAATGTTTACTTGTGCGTCTAACAACAGAGAGAACATAATTATTATACAGGGTGTTTGGTGCATCGTTGGCCAAATTGAAATGGTGGATAGGAGGGGTCGACGGCTATCTCGCCACGTCCCCAAAAAAAATTCCCGCATCATAAATTTTTTTAGGTGATTTTTTTAGGGGTTTTCTCAAAAAAGACCGAAAGTCAGCATTTAAGCTTGAATAAAAAAAAAAGTTGTAAGTACAAACCCCAACATTTTTTTTTATTTGAGTGTCCAATGTTTTACGAATCTACTAAAATATAAATTACATGAATAGGACTACTAGTTTTTTTTTATTGACCTTAACTTTTTTTGAAAGAGGAAAAATAAAATTTTAGACTCAACTTTGAATTACAATTTAAAAAAAAACTAAAAGCGATCGAGTTCTTCAGATTTTTTAAAAACTTCTCTATTCTATCTTCTTTCTAACGATATGCCATATGCCATGAAATCCGTCCTCTAACTTAGTTTATTTAATAATTTTGCGTGTCGGGGCGCGTTTTGGCCGATATTCGATATGCAGGATAAAAACTTAAAACACACGCATAGTAGGTCGGAATTGCATCTCCCTTCTGCGCAGTGAACTCTGATTGCCATCTCTTCCTTTCATAAGGTTCTAACGGACCTAGGACTTGAAATAAAAAATAAAATCTTAATAATCACATATTTATATTATAAAAAAAAATTAAATTATTAATCTTGCATTGCTATTAGGGAGCACATTTCGAGCAAGATTTGTAATATTTTTTTTTTAAATACAAATGTGATTATTAAGATTTTATTTTTTATTTCATGTCCTAGGTCCATTAGAACCCAATGTAAGGAAGAGATGGCCATCAGAGATGACTGCGCAGAAGGAAGATGCAATTCCGACCTACTACGCGTGTGTTTTAAGTTTTTATCCTGCATATCGAATATCGGCCAAAACGCGCCCCGACACGCAAAATTATTAAATAAACTAAGTTAGAGGACGGATTTCATGGCATATGGCATATCGTTAGAAAGAAGATAGAATAGAGAAGTTTTTAAAAAATCTGAAGAACTCGATCGCTTTTAGTTTTTTTTTAAATTGTAATTCAAAGTTGAGTCTAAAATTTTATTTTTCCTCTTTCAAAAAAAGTTAAGGTCAATAAAAAAAAACTAGTAGTCCTATTCATGTAATTTATATTTTAGTAGATTCGTAAAACATTGGACACTCAAATAAAAAAAAATGTTGGGGTTTGTACTTACAACTTTTTTTTTTATTCAAGCTTAAATGCTGACTTTCGGTCTTTTTTGAGAAAACCCCTAAAAAAATCACCTAAAAAAATTTATGATGCGGGAATTTTTTTTGGGGACGTGGCGAGATAGCCGTCGACCCCTCCTATCCACCATTTCAATTTGGCCAACGATGCACCAAACACCCTGTATAACCATGTAGGTAAGGCAGGGTCAATCCTACCGCTGCTGATCTTTCTATTGATAGAGTATAATAAATAAAAATCTTCTGTTTGACCTGAACCATTATTATCGCGATAATTCGACTCGCACTTGGCAAGTTTTTGATGAGAAAATGCGAACAATATTATGAGAAGCCTCTTATATGGGGCGATTATCATAACAATGATCGTGTTATGGTTATAGAATTTTGCGTGAGAGGTCAGACGAAAATTCTATCTACTCGCATAGATATGATAATGAATCGTGTACTTTGTTGTTATTTGTTAAGGTTGAAAATTGTGCTCTCAGTTTTCTTTGTTATGAGAAGACTGGACATTTTTTTCCTTTTTTCGCTCTTTGGGAAGAATTTTCCTGTTAGTTGAAGACTGTTTTATTTTCTCGAAAGGTTTTAAGACATGATGACCAGGCCGCACGGGGGCTGCTTTATGTATTTCGTAGTTTCGTTGTTCAAATAATAATATGGTTAGATATCAAGATTTATGATAAAAGAAGTATGTCCAAATGCCATAAAATAGGAACTAATATTAAAAATAAATCTTGATTATATCTACTACTAGCGACCAATAAGAACTATAATTAAAAATAAATCTTGATTATATCTACTACTAGCGACCAATAAGAACTATAATTAAAAATAAATCTTGATTATATCTACTACTAGCGACCAAAAGGAACTATAATTAAAAATAAATCTTGATTATATCTACCACGGGTGCAATGCTGATATTATAATGCATCTAGATAGAGTGATTCAACCTTCCTATTGAATCACTCTATCTATTAAAAAAATCCGCATCAAAATCCGTTGCGTAGTTTTAAAGATCTAAGCATATATAGGGACAGACAGACAGCGGGAAGCGACTTTGTTTTATACTATGTATATGTACTGACATAGGGTTATTTTAAATTAGCTGGCGAAAAACCTTATACTATAGGGTCCTTCTTAAATTATGTTGACACTTTGTTAAGGGGCTATGTAAAAAAAATAGGATTCTTCAAAGCTCCATATATCATGAAGTACTAACAGTAGGAGTATGATTTGCGGATATGTGTAAATTGAACATATAATTGAAGTTTTGATTAGAGCCAAAACACGATTAAGACAAATTTTCTCGATAGAAAAACAAGCCAAAGTAGCCTCCGTTTTTGTCTATAAACGCTTGTAACTGCTAAACGGTGAATAATAGAAACATCAGACTTGATTTAAAAAAAAGAGATTGCTATTATCTAAGTTTTGATTAGAGCAGAATTGAACTAACATAAATAATACAATCACAATTAAATAAAGTTTGTTTTTTCGCTTGATTCGTTCCAGGCGCGCGCGCCGCCCCATCTCTTTCTCTCGCATCTGGCAGTAATATAAGCTATCACACGTCCGTTTCGCTAAAATTATTTTTCGACATAGGGTCTTAAGGGGATGATCAGATCGTCAAACTGAACAACTTTCTCTATGGCACCAACATCGAAATCGCGAAAAATAAATCAGCTGTTCCATACTAAACTGCAAAAATGCTCGAGCCAAATGTATGGGACAGCCGACTATTTGAAACAATTTAAATGCAGAGATGAAAATGTTATCATGTTATGTTGTAAATCGTGAGGAAACCTGAATGCTTCAATTTCGAGGCATATATTGTATCTACTGTCCATTACAAGTGGCGACGGGCTCACTCCCCGTCACACTGGACAGTGTTCTGGTACTACTACTGAAAAGTGGATATTCGGAGGTTTCAGAATATCTCTGACTACCCCCTCGGGGAATATAGTCGTGAGCATATGCTATGCTATGCTGAAAATGTTATGGAAAAAGTGGATTGGTAGGTAGTTGACAATTGAACCACAATTTTTATGAATGGACCTGTCAAACTGCCACACTGAAAACGATGGCATTCAACGTAAATACGAGGGTTGACATGGGGTAAACGGAAATAATATAAACTTGGTAAGGTAGGTGGTAGGTGTGTGTATCGATCTCTGCTATTGATAAGTCAGTCATATGTTATGTTGCCCTTTCTGTTCGTTTCATATTGTTTTTTTTTTTAAATTGGTGTGCATAATAATGAATACCTATCTATTGTATTAAGTATTGTGTTGTAATTTGTAACATGATTTCAAAACCTGAAAATCTTTTTCCTCCTTAATGTTCTTTTCCTTATTTTGTTGGCAAGAAAACTTCAGTTATTTATACATTTGAGTAAAGTAGAGGTAGTCAAAATAAAGGAAAAAGTCTGATAGTTATAGTACATTACTGCAGCGGCCAGCAACAGAGGCATTGATGGACGAACGTGTAAATGTGGGCCGAGGCAAAGCCGAGGCACACATACGTAAGTCCACCAATGCCTAGTTGTGGCCAAGGCTTGTATAGTACTTTTCTCAAATAATGCGCGGAAATTAAAACAGTAAATTTTCTCAAATAATTCGCGGTAATTAAAACTCTTTTCAAAATCAATGACGAACAACGAACAACAATTTGTTTTTTTTTCAATAAACAGCTTTCAAAAATAAAAAACATTCAAAATTTTGCAATCCAGTTCGAAATTTTAATAAAACCTTTGATGAGTTACCTCCTTGCTTGGTCGCCATGTTTCGGAATAAAAGATCGTTCCATTTTTAAATTACACGACAGATATGAGTTTACTATGTAATTTATTTGGCCGCTAAACACGACAGATATGGATTTTCATACAAACATTGCCGGCCGCTGCGCGCATGTATTTGGCCAGTACAGCAATTTCGATTTATCTCGAAGAAGGTTGTCAAAATAATGCTCACATTTCCAAGCATGTTTGAGAAAAATATTCTACACTATCAAAGAACCGAGATAATCATAATAATAATCAATCCCAGACTTTGTACCCCTTGTTTGTAGGTACCATTAATATCACGGATTGGAGACTTTATAAAAGATTTTATCAAAGGATATCAATTTAGGTTTGTTAATAGGCAAATTATTATATAGACTATATGCATATAGATTTTTGCGTATTTTGGACGGTGACCGCAAAATCAAGAAATAACAAAAAAATGTACCTACTATGCCAGGCTCCATACCAAAATGCCGGATGGCCTTTTTTGTAACTGTAACACTTTGTGATCTGTGAACACCATCCATCCGTGTCACTGAACTTTTTTTTATAGATGCTTTAATACTATTTTTTTTTTAGTTTTATTGCAGATGGGTTTGCTCTTGACCTCAATCCAGTCCTCAGGATAAAGATGGGGTCAAAGATGTAGCGAGCTTACCCCTGGAGAAGTCTATTCACTTGTACTTTAAAGGAATTCGGGTTATAAGCGTTCGGAAATACGGACGCAGCAGGGCATTCCACTCCTTGGCTGTGCGCATTATAAAAGATGCTGAAAGGCGCTTAGTGCGAATATGTGGGATGCGATTATGACTTTTTTTTAAAACTAGATTCGAAACAATTTCTTAAAAATGAATCTCTAGACTCCAGAGATTCATGATTTAAAACAATGATCCAAATATTCTCAACTATCAAAAACTCATAACCCAGTTAGAACTTTTAGAACATTTCCTATTCGAATACCAAACTATCATAAAAAAACCCTACTTTTATACTGACACTTAACAACCTAATAAAATAAAACTCTGCCTAGCTAATAAAAGAAGAATAAAAGCTAAAAATTGCTATCATAAAGGTAGACTGGGTTGTCAAACATAAAAAGGATTCGGCAATTTCGTCATGGATTGGAGAAGTAACGTTCTGAAAGAATTATAGAGCTTTTTATTGGGTTGTACTGTATGTTCTATATTAATATTACCTACAGCTTCACGGAGTTCTAACCTTGTATTATAGCAAAGTTTTATACATATACATACCTACATTCGGGGTGATCACCGTGCATTTGTAGGCGTGTTGACCTTGCGAGCTAAAACCAACCAAGAAAATCGGGGATGGTTCAACCACTGGTGTAATAGAAATCGCTTATAGTTATAAGGCCGCTGATTTCTGTTGTAAATTGCATTTGCCTGTTTTTGGTGTTCAAACTGAAAGATCGTAAGGAGGCTTTTGTCCAACAGTGGGATAGCAACGGCTGATATTATTATGTGTTCCATAGCAATGTCGTATAGCAAAATTGGCAAAACGGAACACTTATGGAATCAGCTCGGTGTCTGTCCGTCCGTCCGTCCGTCCGTCTGTCATAGTCATTTTTCTAAGGCGCTGTCCTATTGCCATCGCTCGCGCGATCATGCGTTCGTCCGACGAAAATCATTGTGCCACTGTGCGTTTGAACATACTTATATCTGAATAAAAATAAACAATTCGATCGCATCTCATCATAGCACGACCTTCTATAGGATATTCCGCAGATGTAGTATGTTTAAACGCACAGTGGCACAATGATTTTCGTCGGACGAACGCATGATCGCGCGAGCGATGGCAATAGGACAGCGCCTCAGAGACCGTAAGACATAGGAAGTTGAAACTCGGTACAGATATTCCAATACCATAAATGAAATTAAAAAAGCTTAATTTTTATATTGGGGGGCAATGCATAAAGGTAGAAAGAGTAATTGAAAAAAAAATGTTTTCTACCCTAGGGTGTGGGGAATCAATTGAAAGCTTATGAAAATACAAGTCTAAAATATATTTTTCAAAGTTATTAAATTTTTGTTTACCAAAATTTTCAATTAAATCCGAGAAATGGCTGATCCCAACTCTGCCTCTGTTTAAAAAAATATATCCATAATAAGATCTGAAAAAAATCAATAACATCAGAAATAACGTGTAGATGGTGGGAAAATTATCAGGGTGGCACTAACTTGGATAGTTTTTTTTTCTATACCTAAAAAACTTATTTGTAGCAAGGCCTATAAAGAATTTATTTCAAGATTGAAAGACGTGTTAAGTGGCGATTAGAACCATCTTATGTTCTACAGTTAATGATTCTGAATAAAGTACTTACCTATAATTTCTTCTTTCTGGTTAATTCTATTATATGTAGGTATAAGTAAATTATTAAAACCAGTGGTTACGGTGGCGACTGGCGAGTAACATTGCCAGCCGTGCTGGAGGCGATGGTTCAATTCAATCCATCCAGGCTGACTCGAACCAATGCGTTTTTCGGAATTTATGTACGATTTGTAACACCACTGACTTTTCGGTGAAGGAAAACAACGTGAGGAAACCTGCATGTTTCAATTTTTAGGTATGTATTGTACCCATGTCCATTATAAGCAGCGACGGGCTCACTCCCCGTCACACTAGACAGAGTTTCGGTACTACAAGTGAAACGTGAATGTTCTGAGTTTTTACAATATCTCTGTCTACCCCCTCCTTTAATATAGTCGTGAGCATATAATATGCGTAATTATTGAAGTTAACATTCAATATAATGAAAGAAAGAATTTAATTTATAGATTAATTTAATAGCAATAAGCTAGGAGCATAAATTGCAAAGTCCTCTGTGGAAGACGACAAAGGTATTATTGCAATAATTCCAATAACAGAGATCCAATTTTCCATGCCACTGCCGAGATCACTACATCGTTGGATAGGTACTAAGTAATATAAGACAGTTCGGGCTACATTGTTGTTATGTGGGATCCTGAACTAGTTTTTATGAGACCATAAAAACGAACAATATTTAGGCTCGTCGACAAATTAGTTTTTTTGGGAAAATTCTTCGCACACAAAATAAATCGACTGGTCAATACAAAATATCTGAAACTATCGCTTGTATGGTAGTTGATAGCTTAGCGGACCGCACACATACATAAAATCACGACCTTTTAGCCATTTGAGTTGATCAGAAACTTTATTATAACGTTTGTAGATACTCTACGATAACTTCGCATTTTCCTTTGAATATTTTCATCCACCAATTTATTCATGATACGATCGTTGCTCCGATATCGATATAAAATGCAAACCAATCACATGTTTCCAGTAAAGGTTAATTATATTTTGATAAAATCTGTAACATGATTACGTTACATCGAAAATAACTTGCACTGGGAAATAGCATACTGAAAATTTTTTGATGTGATAGGGATAGCTGCACCCTGTCCCCCGCCCAGAGATTTAATTACTAATATTACATAGATACATACATAAACTCACGACCGTAATCCCTTACGGGGTGGTCACTAACATAGCTAAAACTACCAACTGCTAATTACTATTAAACCTTTGTGGGGACTTGCTACAGATGTCAGCACCCACAAGTTATAGCAAAGATGCCAACAGATGGCGATACCGTCGCTCTCGGAAATATGCTCCATACAAAGACAAAATTCATCGTAAATACGTAACTCGTAACCTACTTACACATAAGGTTCACAATCGAATGCGAGACATAAATCGCGCAAGAGAAATAATCACAGAGATTCGATATACTAAGAACTATCGGACCACGGCCCGTCCCCAGGCTTCACACATAGCCTGGTGGAAGATCTTCCCTTTTCAATGGAGGAACATTCCCAAGTAGCACCTCCATACTCCATACCTTTAAAAATTGTTTTTATTGTACCTACTTAGAATTCTTATTGCACCCATATCTGTAAGGGACATCCCTCCGCAAACTGAAACGGGTCAAACTGAACAACTTTCACTATGGCGAGCCTACGTCAGGAAACGCGAAAAAAATCTGCTATTTCATACAAAGCTGTATCTACCGGACTCAAATGTATGGGACAGCAGATTTTTTTACGCTATTCCTGAGGTAGACTCCAGGTGAAAGTTATTCAGTTTGATGGCCTGTGTTCACCGTTTCAGTTTGCGGAGGACTGTCATGTCCCTTACATTCCCTCCTGTATTTCATTCGGCTTGCCTAATGCGATTCTAAACGATAGAATACGAATATCTAAGCAGTTATAAAGGGTCCCCTTTAACACCCTTTTTTCTTTAGGGGTATTTTTGTACCACCCTGTAGATACAAACATCAATGACTCGGGTAGAAATATTCGTTATTCATAATACAAATATTTAGTGGGATTCGAACCTGCCAACGTAGATAGCCACTGACGATTTCTTTAGAACAATAAAAAAATTCATGACTTTAATATTGGTCCCGTAATAAAATATTGTTCAGTTTGATGGTCTGAAGCACCTCCTAGTTCTATGTAACGCATTTACCTATATTTAAACCCTGTACATACGGCGACACATCAAGCTACGCCAAACAATCATAAGCTGGCCGCGCGACGTCATACATTACTCTACCTACACGCGACCAGCTTATTTTGGTTTTTCGTAGCTTGATATATCGCCGTGTGCGTACCTCCTGACTTATCTTATTATTAACTAAATCAGTAATTTTAGTCGGTATTGGCTAAGTTAGTATTATGCTAAGATAGAGAACTCGAAGGTCCTTTAAGTTCCCAACATTTAAGGGGTGGGTCTAATTCCAAATGTTGAATATTGAAAGTTTGTTGAGTACGCTCCAAAGATGTTTGAGGTTTACAAGAGCACTCGAAGCCAATCAAATTCTGCCTAGAAGGAGCAGAAAGTCCTCAAATATTAAATATCCAACTCAAATAGATAAACATGAAAACAAAATTAGAATTGAAATAGTTTTGTAAAATGATAAACATTATACCAAGATGTTAAATTAATTGCACTACATACCTATACATATTAAACACTACTGAAGGGGATGCTGAACAACTTTCATTCTGGGACTAACATTGATATCGCGAAAAAATAAAATCTGCTGTCCCATACATTTGGGTTGAGCAGCGATTGACGTTTTCTATGGGACAGCAGACTTTTCCTTCGCGATTTTAATGTTGGTCCCATAAATTTGTTCAGTTTGATGGTGTGAAGCATCTTTAAATTTACACCCCGTACATTAATAAATAAATTACCGCAAAAAAAAACATTAAAGTACAAAAAGACTAAAACCGCTCACGACCGTATTCCCATATTTCCCATTAGGACTAATCAGATCAATAAATTAATATATTCGATACCAGCACAGTGTCCCACTGAAAACCGCAGAAGAAAAGACCGCGCGAGACCGAAATTTGTGAAAGTTCTGTGGACAATGGGCAACTTTACCATCGGGAGAAGGAAAGCCAGGGATCGTGACAGATGGAATTCAACTATAGAGGAGGCCAGGAGGCCTCGAATTCGCATGCCACCCACGAGAAATCGATAAAAATCGAGATGTGCCTCCATCTTTATTATTTTACGTACCTATGCCAAAAAAGAGCGCGCATGACGTTTTTCTCGTTTTGTCGCTTTGTCGAGGTTGGCATGACGGCAGACAAAGGTTGTATCGCCCCGCAGAAAGTAATTAAGTACTTTTAAGCATGAAGTGGTTATAAAGTAAACCTTAAAGAGTTTCAGACTGAAATGTCGTGTCGTGACTACTCAAAATATTTTTTCTAGTCACCATTACGCGAAGCGGCCGAAGCACTAATGAGGTGACCTTCTCAAAAGTTTCTGCATAGTAGGGATTAGGCTCTACGTGCCTCGGTCATTACTCACACACTCACAGGTAGGGTTGTCGCTCAAAACCGTCCGGGTTTCCGGGTCGAGATTAAATTTCATCCGGGTCGCTGCGCCGATCGTGCCGTTTATGAAAACATATTTAAATGTTTACACAGTTTTTAAAAGGCTTATTTTTATTTCGATATTTACCTCTATAGTTTCAAAAGGTGTAAACGCAATTTTTTCGAAAATAAGATTTGATTGCTATCTAGAGCCCCCAGTCCAGCATTTAAATCTCGTTTTCGCCAAAATGTCGTTTACGCCCTTCAAGGTTATAATTATGTATCGATTTGGACCAGAAAATGTTGACTTCAATGTCTACGTCTGACAATTCTATGCTCAAACTAAATTAATAAGATACCTACACACATTATTATGTCGTTTATTAGCACAGAAAGGTTTTAAAGTACTTTTTTTTTCTAATTTAGGTATCTATTTGACGACGTACCACCGAATTGAATTCGCCTTTTGATAGACATTATTTATCAAAGATAGAATCTTATATTAGATAGAGTCTCAGATTGTTTGCCTAAAGTTTAGACAAACAATCTGAGACAGTAATAAAGTAATTAGTTTAACTTAAACTAATTGCAATTATAATTGTATTATTGAATGCTAGTATTATTGAAATCTCATTGCTTATCTCGATCATAATGCTAATGACCAGGACTCACCAAGATTAATAACAGTAGTTAGTTAGTCAGTAAGTTGACGAACTCAACTTACTTGCATACCGCCATTTACATAGCAATATAATATGTCTTGCGTTATGTATATTTTCTCTTTTTTTTTTAATTTAATTTATTTGACTTTAATAATATAAAGAGTGCAATTCAAAATATGCGCTACTGACCTCTGCAAAAGTTTCTCATCAAAATCTGGATTAGACTCTACGTTCCGCGGTCATTTCATTAGTCGCGCAATGATTCCGTCCGGTTTTCCGGATTTATCGGGTGATCTACAGGGTGTAACAAAACACCCTAGTAATACTTAAGGGGGTGATTCAGACCACCAAACTGAACAACTTTCACTATGGGGCCAACACAGAGAAAAAATAAAAAAAATCTGCTGTCCCATACAAAACTGCAGTACCGACTCGACTAAAATGTATGGAACAGCAGATTTTTTAATTTTTTTTCGACGTTGGTCCCATAGTGAAAGTTGTTCAGTTTGGTGATCTGAAGCACCCCCTTAAATATTACTAAGTAGGGTGTTTTGTTACACCCTGTATACAGGGTGAAATTGATATCATTAGCATCCTTTTAAACTAAGAGTCTACCCATCAAACTGAACAACTTTTACTATGGGAGCAAACCAATCGGATCAAAAAAAATCTGCTGTTCCGTACTAAACTGCAATGCCTACTCGGCTCAAATGTATGCAACAGCTTTTTTTTTTTTGCTCCAATCTAGACTCTTAGTTTAAAAGGATGCCAATGATATCAATTTCACCCTGTATAAGGGCCACCGGTCTCTTGATTGATTGATCAAAGAATCGATTTGTTTCAATCAATCAATGGGACAACCCGGATTTACATCTTGGCGTTTTGCCATTAATATGGCTAGTGTAGGCAGGCCTGTCTCACTCCACAGCTCAGGTACCTACGCTTGACAGCCAGACCCCACCGTGGGGTCAATGGTCGCTCATTGATATAAGGCTCATTAACCGACTTCAAAAAAAGGAGGAGGTTTCTCAATTCGACCGTATATATATTTTTTTTTTTTTTATGTGTGTTCGCGGATAACTTCGTCGTTTATGAACCGATTTTGATGATTCTTTTTTTGTTGGAAAGGAGACATCCCAAGTGAGGTCCCATGATAAGGAAACCAGGATCTGATGATGGATCCCAGAGATATCGAGGGGAACCTTCGAAAATCGTAGTGCCGACTAGTGCGTTTGTTAATTTAAAGCACTACTATTAAATCGAACTAATTAATTTACCACTGAAAATTGTGAAATAAACAAAATTTTAACAAAAAAATTAAAACCGCCTTCAAAAAACTAAAAAGTTAAAAAATAATATTGCAGCCGATGACTTTCCCGTTCGCATCATAATATTACGAGAGATAAGTGTACTTTTTGCAACCATAAGCAGCAAGGCTGATTCAGTGTCTACAGGGTGTAGAGCATCTCTGTGATGGGGTTGACATCGGTCTGCCTGCATATCGTCAGTCGGTTTAGGAGATACAGCCGTTCAAAGGCGAGTTATGGGTGCAAAAAACGGCCGATCAGCAGCAAGGCTGATCGTATGATACTATTGTAATATGCACTGAGGCAATGTGAACAGTACAAAAACTGACGTGGTTCATCAGTCGGTTTAGGAGATATAGCCGTTCAAAGGTCAGTTATGTGTGCAAAAAACGGCCGATCAGCAGCAAGGCTGATCATAGGATACTATTGTAATATGCACTATAGCTAAGTGAACAGTATAAAAACTGACATGATCCGTCAGTCGGTTTAGTAGGTACAGCCGTTCAAAGTTTCAAAAATTAATGGTAATAAAAAAAATAATGATCTCCCGAAAGGATGATCATGGGATATTATTGTAATATCCACTGCAGTTATGTGAACAGTAAAAAAACTGTCATGATCCGTCACTCGGTTTAGTAGGTACAGCCGTTCAAAGTTGCAAAAATTAATGGTTAATAAAATAATAATGCTCTCCCAAAAGGATGATTATAGGATATTATTGTAATATACACTGTAGTTATGTGAACAGTACAAAAACTGACATGATCCGTCAGTCGGTTTAGTAGGTACAGCCGTTTAAAGTTGCAAAAATTAATTTTTACAATAACAAATAATTTTCTCCCGAAAGGATGATCATAGGATATTATTGTAATATGCACTGTAGTTACTATACACAGAAGCTATGTTAACACTATTTAAACTGACATGATAATGTCGGTCAGTTTAATAGTTATTACCGCTAGTTAAAAAGAAACTTGCTGTGCTAAAAATTATTAGAAATAGTTTAGTGGTTATGAGTTTCGTTAGGTACTAGTATTGAAAAGTGAATGTTCGGAGTTTTATCTCTTTGATATCTTCCTGATTTGTATCTCTGACTATCACCTCGGGGAATATTGTTAAAAGCACTATGCTATGTTGTGCTTGTAATGAACATGATTCGTCAATCAGATTACATACAGTCGTTCAAAGCTCATGGTTGCAAAAGAATAACGATCTCCAATAAAAGGCTGATTATGCGATGTAGCTATGTAAGTACTGTTAAACTCACATGCTAATTATGTCAGTCCGTCAGTAGTTATCAAGGAACATACTACTCGTAGTCAAAGAATAATTATAAACATATACTAACGTAAACCGTAGTCTTAATCACTGCTAGCAGAGAGAGGTGAGTTACGATAACGTTCAAAAAATCAAGGGGCACAACACAACCGAGGACTGTGCCGAAGGAAATTTTGGAGTGAAAACTTAGTCTATCCTTTTTGGTTGTTAGATATGATCCGAGCATACCTCGTAGGTAGTCAACAGTAGGTTTAATAACTTGGACAACATGAACAACTCGGTTGACTTGGACAACTCGGACAACTTGGTCACATGATTTGGCTTGTTCAAGTTGTTCATGTTGTCCAATTAAGTCCTTTCGACAACAAAACATCTCGGACAACATGAACAACTCGGTCAACTTGGACAGCTCTGACAACATTGTATAAGTTGACCAAATCGTCAAAGCTGTTTATGTTGCCCGAGTTTTTCATGTGGTTCGAGTTGTTAATGTTGTTCGAGTTGTTCATTTGAACACCACGACCACGATCAAGTTCCAATAGCCAAATATTTTAGCCATCCCGGGTCTTCAAAACGATCCTGGGATTGTTTCATACAATAAATAAATTAAGACTTGTACACAAATTAATCTTGTGAAAAGTGAAAAATTAAGTTAGGTATTTACCTAAACCGGAGATCGGATATTCGGATGCATCCGAATATCCGCTCTACATGATCATACATGGTGATTTAAGGTTCCTTTACTTTTAATTTTTCTGTGTTATGGATGAATCTGTTAATTTTGTTGGTACCTATTTTTTATTTTTGTGTGGCAATAATATGCGTTTTATTTATTTATTTTTGTTTTAAAGGAGTGAAATAAAGCTAAACAGTGTAAATTTTACCATCTTTAATGTTTTACACAGAATTTCCTCTCCATATTCAGGGTGTAACCAAACACCCTACTAATATTTTTAAAGGGGTGGTTGAGACCATCAAACTGAACAACCTTCAGTATGGAGATAACGTCAACAGAGAGAAACAGCTGATTTTCATTCTCAATGTTGGCTTTTTAGATTAAATACTTACTCTGAAGTGTTCGGATTTCTTAAAAAAATTTGCCGGTTTTTTTACTGGTTATAAACGAACGTTGTTACTGAACGAACTGACGTTTCATGTCAGATTTAATATTATTTACATATCTACAGCGCATATAACAATACCGTCTTATAACCAGCCTTAATGGCGGTAATTTTTTTTTTCATGTCTGTTTTATATTATTTATATAGCTAGAGTGCATACTACAATAATATAAATTATGATCAGCCTTGCTACTGATCGTCCTTTTTTGCAACCATAACTGACATTTGAACGGCTATACCCACTAAACCGACTGACGAATCACGTCAGTTTTTTTACTGTTCACATAGCTACCCTATGAATACTGAATCAGCCTTGCTGGCGATGGTTGCTAAAAGTACACTTATCTCTCGGAATATCCATACACCACCCCCCACCCACCCACACACATTCATGAACGCACATGTCTGAATCACGTGGTTGCTTTCTTGAACTTTTTTGTTTCTCGACTGATTGCTTCTGGCGGCAACTTTTCTCAAATCCGACATCAGATTCGTGTTTGGAGTCCACGCGGACCCTCAGATATTGATTTTGGAAGCAAGCGTTTGAGAAAAAATAAATTCAAGATGGCGGCCACTTTTCTCAAATCTGACGTCAGATTCGTGTTAAAAGATCACAAAAACCCCCAGACATCGATTTTGGAAGCACTCGGTCGAGAAACAAAAAGTTCAAGATGGCGGCCACTTTTCTCAAATCTGACATTGGATTCATGTTCGGGGTCCACGCCACGCGGACCCTCAGATTTTGGAAGCAATCGGTTGATTGAGAAACAAAAAAGTTCAAGATGCATTAGATATCATTGATTGGGATGTTCGGAGTCCACGCGTACCTTCATTATATCGAATTTAGGAGCAAACGATTTAGTAACTAAAAAGTTAAAGAAAGCAACCACGTGATTCAGACATGTGCGTTCGTTCATGAGTGTATGCGGGAGGGGGGTGTATGTGGAGGTGTGTTTCCTGTCCACCCAGCCCAGGTTTTCGGTGGATTCTTGGATTAATTTAGAATGGCATGGTAAACTTTTTAATCGTTACTTAAATTAACGATTGCACACACCCACACTGCTACCTACATACATACCTACCTACATTATATACCTACATACCTACCTACATATCTTCCTGCATACATACCTACATACCTACCTACATAACATACATACTTACAAACCTAGCTACCTGCATACATGCCTACAAACCTACCTACCCCTCCCCCATCATAATTTGCCCTTTTCACAAATCCGGGCGGTCTACCTTTTTTCTGAACGCCCAACTCGCCCTGTGTGGAAGGCGACATGTCCCCTTCCTATTTCTAAAGAGTGGCAACTCGCCGCAAGGCGAGATTTTTTACTGGCGAGTTGTCACCTAACCCGAAAATGTATACCTGTTCCTGCTGTTTCGTTTAAGCGGCATAAATTGTCATGTTTGTGTACGGTAGCGAAAATAAAAGAATATTGTATTTTACCTCATAAATACTTTCATACTGATAATTAAAGCAATTTGCGCGAAATTATTCCCTAACCTTTGCAAAATATCAAAAATGAACAACGTTAGTGTTCAATTTTTCACTTCTACCGGCACTCCCGGCGTGCAACCCGTTGTTTTTTTTTTCATTTTAGCGTTTATAACCGGTGAATTGTTAGACAATGATGTCAGTTTTAACAGTGTCTACATATCTAATGCGTATATGACAATACTTTCATATAATCAGGCTTTCCGGTAGTCATAACATCTTTATAAACATTAATTTGTTCAACTTTGAACGGCTGTACAGTCAGCAGCAATAAGTTACTACACTTTAGTACTACGGCGTAGAACAAAAGTGTATGCAACTTATTGCTGCTGACTGTACCTACTAAACCAAGTGACGGATTATCTCAGTTTTTATCGTGTTCACATAACTACAGTGCGTATTACAATAATATCCTATAATCATCCTTTCGGGAGATCATTATTTTTTTGTAACTATAAATTTTTGCAACTTTGAACGGCTGTACCTACTAAATCGAGTGACGGATCATGTCAGTTTTTTTACTGTTCATATTACAATGCATATTACAATAATATCCTACAATCATCCTTTCGGGAGATCATTATTTTTTGTAACCATTAATTTGTGCAACTTTGAACGGCTGTACCTACTAAACCGAGTGACGGATCATGACAGTTTTTTTACTGTTCACATAACTACAGTGCATATTAAAATAATATCCCATGATCATCCTTTCGGGAGATCATAATTTTTTTTATTACCATTAATTTTTGAAACTTTGAACGGCTGTACCTACTAAACCGACTGACGGATCATGTCAGTTTTTGTACTGTTCACTTAGCTACAGTGCATATTACAATAATATCCTACAATCATCCTTTCGGGAGATCATTATTTTTTTGTAACCATTAATTTGTGCAACTTTGAACGGCTGTACCTACTAAACCGAGTGACGGATCATGACAGTTTTTTTACTGTTCACATAACTACAGTGCATATTAAAATAATATCCCATGATCATCCTTTCGGGAGATCATAATTTTTTTTATTACCATTAATTTTTGAAACTTTGAACGGCTGTACCTACTAAACCGACTGACGGATCATGTCAGTTTTTGTACTGTTCACTTAGCTACAGTGCATATTACAATAGTATCCTATGATCAGCCTTGCTGCTGATCGGCCGTTTTTTGCACACATAACTGACCTTTGAACGGCTGTATCTCCTAAACCGACTGATGAACGACGTCAGTTTTTGTACTGTTCACATAGCCTCAGTGCATATTACAATAGTATCATACGATCAGCCTTGCTGCTGATCGGCCGTTTTTTGCACCCATAACTCGCCTTTGAACGGCTGTATCTCCTAAACCGACTGACGATATGCAGGCAGACCGACGTCAACCCCATCACAGAGATGCTCTACACCCCATAAACACTGAATCAGCCTTGCTGCTTATGGTTGCAAATAGTACACTTATCTCTTATACTATAACTAGAACACTACTACTTAGAACAACTTTGTTTTATAGAAGTCGGTGTCAAGCCAAGCCAAAAAATGCAAGCCCTGTCGCGAATCGTACCGGCTTGACAGCGACTTCAATAAAACAAATTAATGTTCTTATGATGCGAACGGGAAAGTCATCGGCTGCAATATTATTTTTTAACTTTTTAGTTTTTTGAAGGCGGTTTTAATTTTTTTTAAGTTTTCGTTCCTGAAGCGCAACGTTCGAAATTCGAAACATCGCGTTGAGTAGACTATCTGTTACGGTAGTAATTATTAAGTAATCTGTGGTGTAGGTGTTTTATTACATATAGGTTTTCATACGTTATTATGATAGTATCGGCCTCCCGTTCCATCAGACATAGGAAAGTCAAGTATAAGAGAATGCATCAGTGTTTGACGCGTGTGTGCCACCTATGCAGTTCAAAATATTCTGTTAACCTGACCGATTGCTTCTCTATAAAGATTGACACGCCCGATATCGATAGTTTAGTCGGTATAAACCTGCCTGTGCTGACGGTTCGAATCCCATGGGATAAATATTTGTATGATGAATATCAATATTTGTACCTACCCGAGTCTTAGATACTGGATTAAACAATCTGAAACTATTTGAAAATGTCGCTCCCCGTAAGTACTTTCTGTGTGGATGAATAAAGTTCTTTTTATATTTATTTATTTTTATTATTTCAATGAAAATTATAACGAACGCTAAATCAGTGTCGTAAATGAAATCACACTATCGTCTGCTCTTATCTATCTAAGCTATATCAGAATAAGCTTTTCGTGTAATGAATACGGAACACTATCTTGGGCGAGTCCGACACGCTCTTGGCCGGTTTTTTATCTAAAAGTTAAGAGCCATAAACGTTGAGCAAACAGAATTTTTTATCATAAGGGTAGACACAAAGTTCTCTTGAAAGCCCGTGGGAGGAAATTATTATGTCTTACTTTTGATGACAACGGTTGATAAAAACGTGAATACTAAACTCGAAAGCATCTCTCTAAAGGCATTTAATTTTGTCAAACGGATAGCCATTAGTCACATAGCTTCGATCAGTCGTAAATCTACGATGCTCCGATGAAATGGTAATGGTCTTTGAGTGTGGACGGGTTGTGGAATCATACGGGTTTCGTATTGCGTTTATAAACGTCGCGGTCCTGCTGAGATATTTTCTGGTTTCTTATTATACGCTTCTTATGTTGTGTTTTCGCGAACGAAATGCTAGCCACCTCTATTTGACACATCATTGCATTCTCAAACCTATAACATGATAAACGAGAGCCTGGGTACAACTGCACTATCCTCCATTTCGTCTTGTCCTGTACGTCCTCGATCGATATCGACTTTCTAAGTTTTCACCATCTTTCGCCATGTTAACTAGAGCTATCAAATAAAAATCTTAAATAACTAAGAAGTTGAACCGGAGTAAAGTGAACCAGTTTAAATTTGGTTTTATTGACGGATCAGACCTCAATTGCAAATGTGGTATTGCTTCACAGACTATAATAGATGACCTATCTCATATCCTGCCCTTCCTGCCCGGACATTTTGCACTCGACGCCTAGACGCAGCCGATAAGTATAATATCCTTGTGGCTGGAAAAATATAAAATGACATGGCATAGACTCGATAGAAGAAATAGACAATTTAGGACGATTGCATAAATTACTTGTTAAAATAATAGGATTTTTCTTGTGTATGATTTCCAATCAAATCCACGCGCTGGTTACGCACGCAAAATCATACCGTGCATTTTCGAACCGTAGTGCATTCAATCAGACTACGTTATGGTTTATACAGGGTGTCCCAGAAATGGTGAATCAAACTGCTATGGGAGGCAGCTTGACTAATGTCCTATCCATAAAAAATATTAAAAAAAATAAAACGCACATGACCATAAAAAAAAAAGAATATCCAAAAAAACGGGAAAATCATCAAATTTTTCTAAGTTTCCAGCTCTAATTATCGCGTTTTGGGATAATTTGTAATTTTTTTCTGCCAATATTAATTGTTAGAGGTTGCTTCGACTGATTGTTAACATTTTACAAAAAAAAATGTCTGCACTTCGAGCACAGACCACTTAGTTTAATAGTTTTTTCTGAACCGAAAAATTTTCTTGCTATTTTAACCAGCTGTAGTATAAAAAAAAAGTATGGGACTTGTGCGGCAAACTACTTCAAAAAGTTGCCTATTTAATGACGATTTTAAAATGATACGAATCACTGAATTTACTTTACAAAATTGGGAGATATTAATTTTCTTGTGTGCTAGGGTGAAATTTGTGCAATTTATTCTTTACTTTTTAATTCATTTTCCACTTCTAATCCGTTGCTTCTAAGGTTAGAATTGGCTAAAAAAGTTGTTTCAATACCCGGTAGTAATGGCACGGTTTTTTAGAATCCCGGTTTTTCAAAATCCCGGTGTTTTAAAATCCCGGTTGTTTAAAATCCCGGTTTTTTTAGGAATCCCGGTTTTTTTTAAATTCCCGGTTTTTTGGGAATCCCGGTGTTTTAAAATCCCGGTTTTTTGGGAATCCCGGTTTTTTGGGAATCCTGGTGTTTTAAAATCCCGGTTTTTTAAATTCCCAGTTTTTTGGGAATCCCGGGAATTTAAAAAACCGGGATTCTTAAAAAAACGGGATTTTAAACAAACGGGATTTAAAAAAAATCGGGTTTTTAAAACGCCGGGATTTTGAAAAACCGGGATTCTAAAAAACCGTGCCATTACTACCGGGTATTGAAACAACTTTTTTAGCCAATTCTAACCTTAGAAGCAACGGATTAGAAGTGGAAAATGAATTAAAAAGTAAAGAATAAATTGCACAAATTTCACCCTAGCACACAAGAAAATTAATATCTCCCAATTTTGTAAAGTAAATTCAGTGATTCGTATCATTTTAAAATCGTCATTAAATAGGCAACTTTTTGAAGTAGTTTGCCGCACAAGTCCCATACATTTTTTTTATACTACAGCTGGTTAAAATAGCAAGAAAATTTTTCGGTTCAGAAAAAACAATTAAACTAAGTGGTCTGTGCTCTAAGTGCAGACATTTTTTTTTGTAAAATGTTAACAATCAGTCGAAGCAACCTCTAACAATTAATATTGGCAGAAAAAAATTACAAATTATCCCAAAACGCGATAATTAGAGCTGGAAACTTAGAAAAATTTGATGATTTTCCCGTTTTTTTGGATATTCTTTTTTTTTTATGGTCATGTGCGTTTTATTTTTTTTAATATTTTTTATGGATAGGACATTAGTCAAGCTGCCTCCCATAGCATTTTGATTCACCATTTCTGGGACACCCTGTATATGGGTATGTTTATACGAAAATACTTCCTATTGCTTTGTGGTAAAGGGTTGGTTGGTTAGATTTTATTGCAGGCTTTAGCTCGTAGCAAATCTAACGAGCGAAATGTGAAACGGTACGGTTTTATCTCGTTTTACAGAGGACAGCCATGTGAATTCATTTTAATTTGAAATAAGCAGTCATTTCAGTCAGGTATGGTAGTCTTCAGTACCTAATGTCACAAGTTAAGGATAATCTAGTAAAACCAAGCGTAGGTTAACCAAGCAACTTTGGAGAAGCATTTTTCTTTCATTAATATTTTGAGTGGTAGGGTAGGTTTATAGATTTAGTTTTAATTGGATACCAGCAAATGGTGCTCGATGTCCAGGTCGTCCTAGGAAGAGGTGGCGGGATAGCCTGGATGCTTTTGATGACAAGTGGCCAGAGCTTGCCCAGAATAGCGATGGTTGGAGGATTAAAGTGGAGGCCTTTGCCCAGCAGTGGGACGACATAGGCAAATAAAAAATAATTTAAGGTTGCTGTTAGTTGCCGATGTGTCTTTATTTGGTATTCACAATAAATATCAAAATTCAAAACTTTATTAGATTAGTTTTAATACCTAGCAAGAAATTCAAAATTCTAAATTTTTTATTCAAAATAATATCATATACTTAGATAGCTTTTTGACGTCATTTTTTGACTCTACCACCGCGTCGGAAGGTGTTCCGTTGAGAGAAGATGCGGCCAGAAACTCTACAACACACATCTTTTAAACAAAACAAAATGTACAAAGTACAATTAAAATACAATATTGCATTACATAGTGTAAAATTGTCAAGACCAGACATTTTGGTCATTCAAATAATCATCGAGTTTATAGTAACATGGGACTTAAAATTTTTGTCTGGTCAGTTTAGAATATCCTCTGGTATCTTATTATAAAAGCGTATACAGTGCCCCACGAAAGATGTGTTGACTTTACTGAGTCGAAAATGTGGGAATACTAATTTATTTTTATTTCTTGTATTATAATAAATTATGAACGTCACTGTTTTTGGGAAAGAGAGACAAATTTTTCCGAACATATAAAATATTTTCGTAAATATATTGACTGTAGAAAGTCAAAATACTGATATCTTTAAAAAGATCTCCGACAACGCAGATTATAAATGGCTCCAATTGCCCGCTTTTGAAGGATAAAGATAACCTCAAAAATAGAACTACCTACATTTACTTTAAGACTAAGTATAATTATTTACCCGTATGTTCGACTTAATAATTACACATTTTCCAGACGCGTAGGTATTCTACGGTTTCCACTAGGTACCTGAAACATGAAGAATAAGTTGTTTTTGTTTACCAAAACATGCTCATATTAGTTTCTTGTACCTAGGTACTGGAATACTAATAAGTGTGCGTATGTAGAGCTTAATTAATTGACGGCTTAGTATATAAGGGAAACAATAGAAGTTACACGCTAGCACATCAGGCCCGCTTCTCTGAATATTAATTTAGGTACTCGTTGATTAATGGGTTTCATTTGTTTTATCCTTAACCTTTTCATCGCTACGTCATACACAAAAGCTTTCACTCACACGCCAAGCCCTTTTTTTAGGTAATTCGAAAAGATTATTGCTGAGGAACATCAAATACTTACCTACAATTATTATTAATAGGTAGGTACTACGTTATTTCAGACATAAGGATAATCAAAGCCGAAACAACACGGAATTACTTTTAACTTGTTTAAATACCGCGAAACACTCATCGGGAAAAAAGGAAGCATAAAATCAATCATTTCCGAGTCATCTTTTTTCGTTCCGTAGGTTCGGTCCATTATTCAAATTAACCAATTTACGAACTCTAACAAAAACCAGTCTCAAAGACTTTTTTGGTACCTAAGGTAAGATGGGAAGGCGGCCGGTGGACCGAGGCTATATCGAAATGATGGCCAAGAAGGACGTCAGTGGACAGACCACCTACGCGTTGGTCAGACGACATTGTCAGGGTTGCGGGTCAGAGATGGAACAGATTGGCACAGGACCGTGAGGAGTGGTGCAATAAAAAGGCCTATGCCCAGCTGTGGGTTGATGTGGGCTGATTTTATTGATTTGATTGAAGGTGATATTTACTTTTAGAGTTAGGTGGTGGTGGGTGGTACCTGTGATGGTAGGTGATTGCGGTTTAATCTACAAAGTACCTAGGCAAACGAGCTTCATCCTGTCACCTCCTCCGATATCTAATATCTATTTGTGAAAAACAAATACCCTTTTCGAACTACGAACTGTTTGCCAAAATACCCTTCATCTACATAGCATGTTTGCCGATAGCACGGTTCGCTTTCATCGTTTTCAATTCCAATACTTACCTTACTGTAATGTAATCCATTCAGTATAATGAATAAATATATTACCTACAAAGCACAAAATATTTTATTTGATGTTTTCTGTTCTATACAAGATTTGTCAATTCAATACCTTATACTCGACTCTATAAATACAGCCATATATAAACTCGCGACCGTAATCCCTTGCCCCAGGGTGGTCAGAATCCAGAAACTCACTTCTAAATACCTACAGTCAAAAATCCGCAATTTATTTCGGGAAAACGATAAAAGTACCTATTCGTAGTTATTTTAAAAATTATTTCCTGAAACCGCGATTACCATGCCATTGGAGTTTTAAAAACGTTTGTACGGAACACTAAAAATCTCTCGCTCCTGAACTTAAGTGTCTGCCGTGATTTGCACATTTTACCCCTCGGCCCTGTGATCGATAGCCCAAGAGCTGACGACAGAAAAGTGCTTTAACTACCGCCCGTATAGTCTAGTTTACACAGGGCATAACGCTCTTGGGCTATCGATCACACGACTTTTGAGTTTCGAGACGATCCTAATATTATAGATACCTAATATTGTTATGTTACGAATAGTTAGTACGACCGGGATAAAATACCTATGCCAGCTTCTAGACGGAGATTCGACCGTAAAATTATGCACCTATTCCTTAGGCGAACGAAATGTAATTCTAGTGTATGTTTATACACGGGTTAATTCAACGCCGCCAAGTTGCCTAAAAAAATCTTGCCGCAAGTGCCTTTTCCATTATAATTTTTGGTATAACTTTTTCCACGTGTTTGTTAGGGAAGTGAATGAGGTGCCATCAGAAAGAGACTGGTCTAAAGTACTTCAAAAACTAGGGTTGCCACCTCTCAATCTGCCGCAAGACTAGGGTTGCCAGATTCAAAAATGACATATTTGGACCTGGCAACCCTATAGTTGCGGCAGATTGAGAGGTGGCAACCCTAGTTTTTAAAGTACTTTAGACCAGTCTCTGTCTGATGGCACCTCATTCACTTCCCTAACAAACACGTGGAAAAAGTTATACCAAAAATTATAATGGAAAAGGCACTTGCGGCAAGATTTTTTTAGGCAACTTGGCGGCGTTGAATTAATCCCTGTATAAACATACACTAGAATTACATTTCGTTCGCCTAAGGAATAGGTGCATAATTTTACGGTCGGATCTCGGACTATTCCTGATCAAGGAATATAAAACTCCCTAGGCGTTCCTGATAGGGATTGATAGATCAAGAGAAGTTAAAAATTCATTTTGGGAATCCAAATAGTTTTTATTTCCATACATAATTTTCATAGAACCAAAGAGTTCTCATTAGGTCATCTAAGAAATTCAGAACTGGCAGCTATCTGTCAGAAAAAAATTACGGCCAATAGCTTTAATTAAAAAGAAAAAAGATTTCTTCCTTTTTGTTTTTATGGCTTTTGATATTATATTTCTAAGACATCTTGCCAGTTCACATAAAAAAATTAAGTAATATCAATAAAAAGTTTTTAATCTGAAATCCCATATAATCCTAAATGTTTCTTTGGTGCCTGTTTTCCAAGTTTTTTCAGAATTGTTTTCTGGATCGCTGTTGTATTTTATGATATTCAAAGGAATTATCTAACAATTGAAAAATCGGTGTTCTTTAAATTGATTTCTCGAGTTGTTGAGATATTTTTTCGTTAAGGCCAGATTTCTAGAGAATTCCGGCTTCGAGAAATCTCGAGAAGAAATCCGACTAGGGTTTGCACTGCACTGCCGGGCACAGGCCGACCCTCAAGCAGGGTAAATGGCGTTAGTCCACCACTACGCGTGCTCAATACAGATTAGTAGGTACCTAGATGGAATAGGTGGGAATTTCTTCTTCAGAGTACATAATGCGTGTTTTCTAACGATGTTTATTGGTACCTATTACAGTAGGTTAGGTATATACTTAGGTACCTACACCAATTCACAAAACAATTTTTTCATCATCACTAAATTAATAATAAAAATAGTGTTTAAAGTTTTTTATTACAGACATATTTCATAAAAATTCAGCTATCAACCCGATCAACTTTTTAAAATGGTAAGAGTGACTCTGTGCGCCTTAGACCAAATAAAATATTTATAGCGACTTTAAAATCTTTACGTACCGTATTAAAATCAGCAAACAACATTTTCTCAGCTCCTAGTCTACTAAAGCAAGATAAATTGACAGGAAATTGCTGTGCCTGCATGCATTCAACAACTCTGCCTTCAAATTTGCGTTATGGACGATTCACAAGAGAAAAAGTAAAGTTACTGGAATTGGCGAAGGATGAGGTTTTTTGCAGTATTTTCGCAGGCAACTTAAATACCGTAAAGGAGTTCATCTTCCTACAGTTAGATGTTGAGGTAGTTGAATCTAAGTACCTAGCTTTGTTTCAGTAGGTAGGTACCTATGTGTGATGATGATGATGGTATGTAAGATAGCTATTATGCAAATCGGAAGATATTATGCATTTTATTTTCATTCAGCGCGTTATGTCTAATTTCTAACCACCCGAAAAAGGATTACGGTCATAAGTTTTTTTATGTAAGTACTTAGATTATGTTTCAAATGAAGGTATGTATTGTATGTAATATCTACTTAATATACAAGTCTTGCAACGTCACCCCCATAAAAGCTGGTCAGTTATGTAGCAGATTAACTAGAAGTTACTGGTTATAGTTATAGTCAATGACGACGTTTTTTCTATAGGTACCTACCTACCCAGTTATTTGCAAATTTTAGTAGTGTCAACGGTGTCAACCTTAGACTAATTATATCGGGACGCGTAACCACGTGTCATTCTACTAACAAACTTTCTGCCACTTTTTGCGGGGGGCGAGGTAACATGTTAGGGTCAGCGCACACCCAGCGTAGAACTGCTCGCGCATGCTCGAGCATGTTCTTTGCAGTCGCGCACACCTAGCGGAAAAATCCGCCGGCGGCAGCGGCGGAGCATGCTCGCGCGTGTTCGAACAGTCTCGCGGATGCTCCTGTGTTGCTACAGTTGACGTAGAGAATTTTGCGTTGTGTTTACAATATTTTATAGTAAAGACGTGCGATAACAACAATTTTAAAGTATGGTAGACTGGGATTTGATAATTATTGGGTTACTAGCAAAGGAAGAGGAGCAAGAAGAGCACATCAATAAGATGAAAAGAGGCAAGAAAGATGTACTTATATTTGGGAAATACTACGCCCTGTGCTGTGTTACAGTTTAAAGTTCTAGGGACAGTTATTTTATGGCTAGGAACTATAAAATAGAATATGAACAATTTGAAAACCTACTAAATCTGCTTCGACCTTTCAGATTTTCTTTGTATTTTCAAAAAGAGTTCGATTATTATATAATATTATCTGTAGTAAATTGCCCTTTTCGGGCTAAAGTAGTTAAAAATTATGCTAGATTTAGTCCGAAACCGGCCGAGGCGGCAACACTTACGACGGATCGCAAGCATCGACACGGGCGTATGCTCGAACATGCTCGAGCATGCGCGAGCATCCGTGCGCATGCTCGCGACTGCTCCCGTCGCCGCGAGGAGCATACGCGAGCATACTCGAACAGACGCTGAAGGGATTTAATCACTTGCAAGCTATTTTCAACTTTATTTCAATGGAAATAGAGTTCATTATCAATTGAATCAATGAAACCTGCTCGCGCATGCTCGAACTGTTTTACGCTGGGTGTGCGCTGACCCTTATCCGCAACTTTGGATTTTATTCCCTATGACTTTAGATTCTAATTTTGAATGTTCAAAATCATGAAAAGTAGTCTCGTGTAAACCCCAAACGTTCTAAGTTCATAATTATTGTTTCGCTATTATAGGCTGTCTCGTTTAGTGATAAGGTATAAAATTGGGTGTAAATGCGCAATGATTAATTGATCTAATACCGTGGCAGAGGGGAAATGCTACCGCAAGGCCGGTCCGGATATAATTAGTCTAAGGTGTCAACCCAAGGTAGTGTATATTTTCTTTGACCCAAGGGAATACAGACACAGATTATTTAGGAAAAATTGTCAGTGCTGCCATCTATCTACTTAGTAGTAACTTATTTGTTTATGGCATATTCGTGCTTATTTTAGCTGTCTCACTCGCACCGCACTTTCAGTTCAAAAATGTAGGTACAGTCAGTCGCCATCAGATATATCGTAGTCGTACATACAAGGTGTCCAAATATTTCTGAGCAGTGCAAATTTTCATTAAATTATTTACAGTAAATGTTACCAATTATATCTAAACGTGTATTTTGTCTATATAGGGTCCTTCTTAATATGCTGACACTTTTTTAGGTGATGATCAGACCGTCAAACTGAACAACTTCCTCTATGGGACCAACATCGAAATTGAGAAAAAAAAATCATCACTTCCATACAAAACTGCAAACCTACTCGGAGCCAAACGTATGGGACAACTGTTATTTTTTTCGCGATTTCGATGTTGATTCCATAGAGAAAGTTGTTCAGTTTCATAGTCTGGTCATCGCCTTAAAAAAGTGTCAGCATATTAAGAAGGACCCTGTATAAATATGTGAACAGCGAATTTTCAATAATTTATTTACAATGCTATTTAAAATTAACATGTAAAACAACGGAGTAAGGTTTTTTATCCGAAACTGTTCAGATGTTTATGGCCACCATGACTGCGTCGATATATTTGATGTTCTCGGCGTTCCTATATTTTTTATTGACTATGAGTAAAGAAATTATTGAAAATTAGAACTGCTTAGAAATATTTGACCACCTTGCATTGTTTGCTACGATATACGCTGGTGACTGTACATACGGCCACGATCGCCGACACATCAAGCTATACAAAACAAAAATAAGCTGGCCGCGCGTAGGTCGCGTAACGTATAGCGTCGCGCGGCCAGCTTATGTTGGTTTTGTATAGCTTGATGTGTCGCGGTGTGTACGCATACCAATACCATAGGTCCTATGGTTCCTATGACATAGGATATACTAGATTTACTGTCTTTCTGTTTAGGGTCAGCGCACACCCAGCGTAAAACTGTTCGAGCATGCGCGAGCAGGTTTCATTGATTCAATTGATAATGAACTCTATTTCCATTGAAATAAAGTTGAAAATAGCTTGCAAGTGATTAAATCCCTTCAGCGTCTGTTCGAGTATGCTCGCGTATGCTCCTCGCGGCGACGGGAGCAGTCGCGAGCATGCGCGCGGATGCTCGCGCATGCTCGAGCATGTTCGAGCATACGCCCGTGTCGATGCTTGCGATCCGTCGTAAGTGTTGCCGCCTCGGCCGGTTTCGGACTAAATCTAGCATATTTTTTAACTACTTTAGCCCGAAAAGGGCAATTTACTACAGATAATATTATATAATAATCGAACTCTTTTTGAAAATACAAAGAAAATCTGAAAGGTCGAAGCAGATTTAGTAGGTTTTCAAATTGTTCATATTCCATTTTATAGTTCCTAGCCATAAAATAACTGTCCCTAGAACTTTAAACCGTAACACAGCACAGGGCGTAGTATTTCCCAAATACAAGTACATCTTTCTTGCCTCTTTTCATCTTATTGATGTGATCTTCTTGCTCCTCTTCCTTTGCTAGTAACCCAATAATTACCAAATCCCAGTCTACCATACTTTAAAATTGTTGTTATCGCACGTCTTTGCTATAAAATATTGTAAACACAACGCAAAATTCACTACGTCAACTGTAGCAACACGGGAGCATCCGCGAGACTGTTCGAACACGCGCGAGCATGCTCCGCCGCTGCCGCCGGCGGATTTTGCCGCTAGGTGTGCGCGACTGCAAAGAAAATGCTCGAGCATGCGCGAGCAGTTCTACGCTGGGTGTGCGCTGACCCTTAGGCACGAAGCAAAATGAGCATTCTCTTGTCGCCTTTAGATTCAATATCGCTCTTTTAAGGTAAAACTCAAACCCAAACGTGATTGTCAAGTCTTCTGTAGGCAGCTAAAGGATAACAATGTAATGAAACAAGTGACATCGAGTTCATATTTATTTTCACAAGATCAAGAACATCAACAAATCTCTTAAAAATTACAATAACGAAAGACTAATTAATAGCTCAGCTAAAACCTATAGCTGCATTATCATAATATTTACAATGTTAAGCTCTTTGGCCTGTACAAATAAAAAAATATACACAAAAAAATATTTCTAAAAAATCTTAATAAAACGAACCAAAGTCAAGGTAACGAATTTAAAATTATCAATAAAATTTCAACAGCAAACTATTTAAAATAAATAGTTTCAAAATTGTACAGAAAACGTGCGATACAAGTAAGTATAATAATTAAGTGTGCTTTTTTTACATATTTTTTTAAATACTGAAGTCGGTAAACGATTTATTGCTAAAATTTACAATAAAACTTATTTTTTCTGCTTTAATACAAATTAAGAAATACAAAAGAAAAGTTGATAATCTACTTCAACTGTTTTACAAAATGTAAGTAACAACAAATATTTAGGTACAATAAATTATTAAAAACAGATTTAAGACAAAGTAATAGACAAAAAGCTAACCCGTTACATAAAAACTATTATTGAACTTTTAAGTTTGCTTAACTACTAAAAACATTCAGAATTTAGCGCAAAATTGTGTTCAATTTCTAAAAAAGAGATTTCAAGGGATGCACTATGAAACAATGTACGAAAGAAAAACTAAATGCACAAATTACGTGGTATTTTAAACTTTAATACTACTGTGATTTACTCTAATAGATGCATACGAAGTACCATTTTACATTGAAAAAACCAAACAATAGACCAAGAGTCGACACAGAAAATAACTTAAATTTTTATTAGATTACTTCCAACTCCTAGTCTATAATTTAGTAGAAGCGTTAAACTACCTAAAGTAGGCACAGAAGGGTTCAGTACATTTGGCTTAATACGGGAAAACCTTAGGAATATCACATCAACTATTTTAACCCTTGGGTTTGTGAAAAAATGGAATGTTAATACCAAGATTCGATGATGAAATTTGCAAAAAATTTAGAATCAAGGAATTTTTTTATTACCCAAGGGCCTAAGGGTAAAGCGACAATATTAACCTCTAAAATTACCCTAATTTACCCTACAAATAGCATTGAGCTGAGATCTCGCACCTAATCGAATAATTTATGTATACCTACTTGATTATCGTCTAATCTATTCTAAAATGTGATAGGGATTTTTAATTTTCAAACTAACTTTTTGTCTATTCTTGATATTTAAAAGATAATAAATTAATAATTATACAGTATACGCGAGTGAAAATCTCAATATGACACTCTCAATTCGTTTGCAATGCGCCCGGCATTATATGGACGCATCTATGCAGTTTGCGTAACGTTGGTGTAAAGTCCGCAAAATGCGCATATTATGCGCAGAGGCCACTAATTTTTTAAAGAAACTAAAATTTATAATTAGCCCCAACGAGATAGTCTCGGGTAACCTGAATAGTATGGATGTTTCAGTATCACGCATACGTTTTTAATAATTTTTAAGCAAAAAGTCAGTTTGAAACATATAATTTATGTTCAAAAGAATTGGCCTAAAATGTAATTCTCTGTTTAGCTACCTTTAGTAAATAAACAACAAAATATTTGACTTAAAATGGTTCTATTTAGGGATATGTCTAAATCAGGACACTATGCAATATTTGTTTCTACTTATAATTTCCTAAAAATTTTAATTAACTTTAAATTGACATACACAAAATCACTAAGAACTTTCATGTTTTTTTTTTTACATTGGAAATTACATTTTAGGATTTTTAAATAGTTTTTAGCACTGGATAGATCTTTAGATATTCGCTTTTTTATTTTAAAAGATTTTATCAAATCTTGAGTTTCAGAAAACCAAAATTCTCAATATATTTTTGTCTACAACATTTCCATCTGGTAACTACAACAGTTTCACTTTTCAGTCGCATTTCATAAACAAAGGAAATACATATTTATATTAAATACATGAACATTCCAATTACAAACATTTACGTATGTAGTTACAATATCTTTATAACTTTTCCAAGTTAAATTTCAATACGAAAAAAATCACAAAGATTTCATAATTATTAAAAATTCGCCCACCGATCCACGAAATTCGACAACAAAATACGAGAGAATAAAAATGAGAAAATTTATACAATACTACCACATTTTCCGTTAGTCAAGGATAAATTAGGTCCCATAGAAGGCCTGCCTAAGGTTCCATGACTAAAAGAGTTAATCCCATTAGCGTCTAATCCATTATTCATGTATTGATTATTCTGTAGCCCAATTAGCAATTCAACCAACGCATTCGCAGCGCTTTGAGCGCTTAGGAGCTCAAAAATGATGCAATTGCATTCCGGTTCTGGATTTTTGATGGAGCTTTTGGTGCTAGATGTAGAGCTAGTGGAGTTAGTACCTGACCCGTTGTTCGACGGTGGGTTGGGGTGTAAAGGGCAGGTGAGTTGGAGGTTCTTGGGGTATTGTATGGGGATCCCAGAGAGGTGGTTGGCTGCTGCTCGCGCGTAGAAAACGCAGGTATGGCCGTCCGCGTCTGGGTAGTTTGGGTTGCCGTTGTGCTGTGGAAGAAAGGTTCAAGTTAGTCAAAGTTATTGTAGTTTGGCGGCGAGGAGGTGAGAAACGACGGTGCCAATATACAGGCAGAGTGAAACCGACATAATAACTGATACCGTTACCGATATACTGTAGGTGTAGGCTTGGTGTAGGTAGATTATAACCTGAGTGACAATACCTCTAATTCTAATACATACAACTGGTGGTTAGACGTTACACAAAAATCACAAGTGGCAACCGCGTACCGGAAAGAGCAGCTTGGGAAGGTAGACAAGGTGGACCGACGACTTGGTGAAGGCGGCAAGAACATGTTGGATGAGGGCAGCGCAGGACCGCTACTAGCTACGGTGATCCTTAGGGAGGCCTATGTCCAGCAGTGGACGTCCATCAGCTGAGATGATGACTTGGTGAACTAACCCATATGAGTAACTGTGCGGCGGCGAGATGTCCGGCGGCCGCGGCGGCTCTCAGAGCGAGCGCGCGGTCTGTGGGCGCGGGCGCGCGCGGCGGCGGCGCGGCCAGCATGCGCGCGAGCGAGCCCACCGCGCCGCGCGTGCTCGCCGCGCGCAGCGCCTCCATGCCCGTCGACACCTCGCTCGACGGCAGGAACGCACGGCGCTCGTACTTTAGACGGATCCATCTGGAATGGGAAGGAAGTAATTAAATGTTCACTGTTTTTATTAAGCTCCGTATAAGAGCCGGCAAGCCTGGAGGAGCTGGGATGGCAGGAGTAGTCATTCCCACCCAACGCAAAATAGGCGCCTAAGTCGTCGAGTTGCGGAAAATGAGCCCGCTCAACCAATACCAATAAGAGCCGGCAAGCTTCTTGAACAAGACCTTAACTGCGCAGAAACAAGATTTGTAGGTGAAAGCGCCACTGCGCAGGCTCTCTCACCCCCCGCATTTTTCAAGTTGTTTGCCAGGTACTGTACCAAAAGGGCGCAAACGGGACCCTATTACGAAGTCTGCTTAATGCGTCCATCCGTCCCTACACTAAAAAGTTATATCTTTTGAACCAAATATTCGGACCATAAAAGGAAGTGAGTTGAAATGTTCACTGAATGTATACTATTTAGGATTTGATAACAAATAATAAAAATATAAAAACAAAGGAAAGTACCCATACAAGAAACTAGTATTTTCAACAATTTTTGTTTTTGCTTTAATCGTAAAAACGGTAATAATCACAAATGTCAAACTTGGGAGTGATTATAGTGCAAACTCCACAGTAAAACAAATAAAGAAAGTTATATTGATGCCTTTAAGTACACGTCTTATTCGCTCACAGACCACCACCGGGACGTGCGGACGAGCGTGCAACTTAATTCGCTACTAAAGTATCATTGTGTGTATTATTTGTAATTACACATATCACACCCTGACCTAATCTTATCAAGCATTAGCACACTAACCACTACGCATAAAAACCTCGTAGCTACTAAAATAAAATGATTGTTTACCGTTCCTTCTCCTCCCTGGTACTGGTGGCGATAGGTTTGATGTGCCCGCGTAGATCAGCTTCCCATATCGAGTTGGCGAGTCCGTTGCCCATCGATACCATCACGCTGACATGACCTAATCTGGAATGACAACAAAAAATATGTTTAATATTACTGCCACCGAACACACTTCATTTAATTAAAATCTAGGAAGCGTATGGTCAAATAGGCAATGCTAAAATGATGAGTGCTCTGGCGACTATTTAATATGTTTTTAATTTAGAAAATGCGTAATAATCTTCTTTTCCAGAGAACGTAAATTAAATCATGGTATGTTCTCCTCCGTAGCCCTTTCCTAACCCATCCATCCATATCTAAACCATTATAAGTACATTGAAGATATTTACAAAAAAAAATTACTGCATGGTTTTTACCTGTTCCTGATTCCAAATCACAAATTTTTGGATTTTTTGTCTGTCTGTTAGTTTGTTTGTTTGTTTGGGTGTTTGTTTGTTCGAGTATCACGCAAAAACTACTGAACCGATTTTGATGAAACTTTTTTTTGTTTGATAGCTATGATCTGACTTAAAATCTGGTATATAATTTGTGCGGACGAAGTCGCGGGTTAACGTTAGTTTATCATAAATATATAACTTACGGCCACTCATCTAAATCCAGCGACCGCACCCTGGATATATGTGAGCCGAGATTCCTGTGCACTCCCGAACACTCTATGCATATCAACACGCCCAGGTTCAAGCTAGCCCAGTCGGGATCTGAAATAAACACACAAACATTATTCATTTATCACGCCAAAGCCCAGTTGATAATACACACTACACTATTATAGAACTGTAAAAGACTTGTGTCTGTGCATTGAAGATTACTATTAATTTCCGACCCCACATATGGGGGTTGACATAATTGCATTTAGGCTAAAGGAATACGTCGAATTACAAATAACCCTGTATTTAAAAACAAAAGATAAATCGAATAGGGTCAATACTTTTGCGCCATTTCCTGCATTCGATTTTTACTGTATTTCTTTAGGAATCATAATAATTCTTATCGTGTTTCATAAACAAACTCTTCTAGAATTATGGACTCTAAGGGCCTCATCTGGCCGAAAGGAATTGCATTTTTTCACGCTCCATCCTTTTCTGTCACTCATGAACGGCATTGACTAGAGCGAAAAAGTCGGAGCACTGCCGGCGCTGCCGCGTGCGATCGCATTCCCTATATTATTATTATTTGTGGTTGGGCTATTGCAAGCAAGGGTCGTTGTAACGGAAACCAGCGCTGGTCCTTTTGTGTTCGCCCCAAGCTCACCCATATTTGACGCATACCTCCGAACACCCATATTTAACGGTATTTTCTTTTCATTCTCGGGAATACAGGTTTCCTCACGATGTTTTCCTTAACCGCCGAGCTAGTAAATGACAAATACAACCGTACATAAATTCCGAAGAACTTAGTGGTACAGGCCATGAGTCGAACCGCAGCCTCAGAATTGAGGCGCTAGCTCTCTTCCGTATCATCGCTCTTAAACCGCTAGCTTTCTCGCTCTAGTAAATGACGTTCCTGAGTGACAGAAAAGGATGGAGCGTGAACAAATGCGATTCCGTGCAGCCAGATGGAGCTCAACCAATGACAAAAGTATGAAACTGCTAGTTAATAAAATAGGATCAAACCTTGAGCTCCGCAATCACAGCACTTGTCGTTCCCTTTGACCCGCCTAATGTAGTAAGTAGCTCTGACGTCACCAGTTGAATTAGCACCAGTCGGCGCCGGCTGCCGAGACGTCTGTGAAACAAAATGTAGATAATATTGTTAGTTTTAGTATAGCCCAGTCATTTTACGGTTTGAGCCGGGACTAATTACTAATTGCATTTTTTTTTTCGCTATAATATTGAAGAGCCAATTTGAGTTTAGTGCTACGGTTCAAATTATGCCAATAGTGCAAACGCTATGCACACGCTTTACCGGTCGGTCCAAATTAGTAAGTACGAATACACTGCTAAACAATTTGAACAATTTGAACCAGCTGTCAATTTGACATGCATATGCTGCACTACCTATTTTTCGTGTGCGGCGTAAGCGCGAGTTAATGATGTCACTGATGACCTCAGATAGCAAACGTATCCGCACATTCGCGCATTATGAACCGATTGTGTGCGTGCTATCTCTACCGATAGCGCATATTTGCGCATTTTGGACCGTAGCATTAGAATGTATCAAAATTAAAAAAAAATTACGTCAGCAACAGTTCCAATTTTAAAATATAGATATTATCTCGTTCTAAAAAACCTGATGATGAATTGTTTTTGCACATATTTAAGGCTTTACCGTCATACATACTTCAAACGCGGTGTAATTGGTGCGTGGTGTATTTTTGCCTACTTAGAAGGTTTTGAAAAATACATTCGTATTTTCTAATACCTCATTTTTTAAATTTTAATGCCTATTTTATTGATCAAAAATAATGTATATTGTTAAATCTAATTCAAATGAGTGCATGGGTATTAACATTATTAATTTAAAAGCCTTCTGGGACACACAATTTCGATTTATATGTTGCGTAGCAATTTTTTAAATATGGTTTAGGATAGTATTTTTGTCACTAAATGGTGCCAGTTACGGTTTAAAATTCCAATTAATAATTACTCCCTACCCCGCCTAACAAAACTCCGGAAAATGACTGGCCTATAAGTACTTAGGAAGGTCGCCCGTAGACAAATGGCTTGGCCAGTGGACAATCTATGGGCGAGCGCTTCACGATGCTGACACAGAGTGTAAACATAAATGAGTTTTGTTAACGCTATCCCCGTAGTAGTAGGTCTGCCAAAATGAGGCCGGCGTGCTCAAGAACCGGCCTTGTGGGACGGTTTATATCGCATTCGGGCGCGACCGTATGCTCAGCGGTGTTAGTACTCCGTCGGTTACGATTATTCCAATTTGAGACGAGTAGGGAATGGTATGTGGAATTATGTCACGCATTCAAGTTTGCTCTGTCTTTAAAAGGTATTGGAGGGCTTGATAATGATTAATTATACTCACTCGTCCCTGTGAGGAGGCCAGTATCTGCGCCTCTACGGCGGCCACCCACGCGTCGCGCTCCGCCGCGGCCGCACAACCCGTCGCGCCGACCGCCCAGCGCCAACACTTACCCTCCAGTATCACTATGATGAGAGGATGCTAACGGATACAACACTCACTCGTCCCTGCAAGGAGGCCAGTATCTGCGCCTCTACTGCTGCCACCCACGCGTCGCGCTCCGCCGCGGCCGCACAGCCAGTCGCGCCGACCTCCCAGCGCCATCGCTTACCGTCGAGGCTCACGATCGTGAACTCGCACGAGGTCGCGCTTTCACCGTCTGAGGAAGGTATAGATTACGATTAAAGTGAAGACTAGTAGGTACATAAAGCGATATGAATCTTTGTCTTCTGCAGGTTTAGAGCCCGTATTAAGCTTTGGTCTGTTGAAACGCAGATCTGGTATAACAGACGAACGGTTCGACCAAACTCAAGGGTCTGCGCGTTCTAAAGCTACGTATAACGCATAATAAAATGCGAGCTAAAGACCCCGAGAGAGTTTGGTATTAATTTATTAGAAATTGATATGGAATAGAGAGCCGAGCAAGAAGCACATACAACAGGAAAACGCGAGCGAGCGGGACGGCACATGTGCCGACGCCACCTTGTTTATGTCGCAGTACTATTCAAGCTTCGTGCGTTCGTTGTTTGGATTGCCAGGGGCGTGACTAAAGACTATAAACATCAACTATTGAAACATATCAAAAAAATCTGAAATAAGTTAATCGCCAAGGCAGCGAAGTGACTTTCATGCTATGAAGAGTTTTCAGCGATGTTTTCATTTTTGCGTCCATGCAAAATACTTACAGCTCAATACCATAACATAAACACTTCAAGCTTAACTAAAATTACACTCCAGCTATTTATTTCTACTAACCATCTTCTCCATCCTTCTTAACCCCGCTGCTCTTCATCCTCCGATGCCTCTTCTTGACATGCGGAGTATCCTTGTCAGCTCCGTTAGTAGACCCGACTTCTACTTCAGACGCTAGCGACTGTCTACTCGACGCTGGTTCCTTCATGGTCTCGAAGGCTGACATGAGCGCCTTGTCTGTCACCCGGGATGGTTTGTCTTTATTGTAGCCTGGAAAGATTGAAGTTGAGTTTAGATTAGTGTTATTAAAATTCCGGAAGGCTCATCGTGTGTAGCCCCTCACCCCTCACAAGGTGGACCGACGGCATGTTAAGCGATGAGAACCCGTTGGATAAGGGCAGCGCAGGACCGGTCCTTCAGGGAGGCGGAGGCCTATGTCCAGCAGAGTTCTTACATCGACTGAGATGATATAATGAATTAAAATATAATTACTGTAATGTAAATATAGTTACGACCACGCCATTTTCGGGAGTGTTGTAGAAGGCGACTAAAGATTCTTTACAAGCGTTTTTTCAAGATTAGCCATATTCATCTATCACTACATCTATAATAATGTTACGGCCGCTGTCAAACGTCAAACATAAAGAAGGCATTCGAAAATTCGGTCGGCTCATTAACAAGGAACATATGTACTCTCATTAACAATCGCCGTGGTCCTACGGTCTAAGGTTCCGCCTCCCATGCTGGGGGGTTCGAATCCGATCCGCGCCAAAATATTTCTAGATTTTAGTGTTTTTAGAAATGTTCTAGAAGGAAGAGAGAGAAGGAATATTTAAAAAGGGACAAAAAGGTGAACGTGTCTAGGAACTTCGAGAAAGGAGGCGAAATTACGAATATTTGAAAAGAACCAGAAAAGTGGGCGTGTCTTCGATCGGTTTCGAAAAAGGAACGCGGGGTTAGAACTATCTGGAGGAAAACAATCGAGTAAAGAAAAGAAGATCGAAAAAAGGGTATTCCGGAATGTTCTGCGGGATATAAAAAGGCGGCGAATTTCGACTGGCGGCAGTCCTTGGTTAAACAGTGAACAGTGCGAAACAAAAGGAAGAAAAGTAAAAGTGGAAAAGTACTAGTGAAGAGAAAAGTGCTAAGAGTGGAACAGTGAGTAGACTAGTGTCAGTGTAGTGCGTGACGTCATAGTGTCGGTGTAGTACGTGACGTCATAGTGTCAGTGTAGTGTGTGACGTCATAGTGTCGTACGTCTTGACGTCATAGTGTCGTACGTCGTGACGTCATAGCCGTGACGCGTGTCGTGTCGTCACAGTAGTGACGTAGTGGACTGTGAACAGTGACAGTAAGTGGTGCACGGAAAATCCCTGCGAGGAGGACCCGGTGAAGTGAACGAGGTGGACCGTTTGTAAGTGTATCCCAAATAAACTCTGTAAAATTGGACTTAGCGTTTCACTCCAATCCCGGAACCCGTAGCTCGTAACAATAATTATAGCCTTATTCTTGGAATACGACTTTGCTACATAGAATGTGTATGATAATTTATGATATTATGATAATTTTTAATTTATGATAATTTGTACTAAAATCTAATAAATAATAAATAAATAAATATCTTGGACAATGTCACACAAATCATCTAGTCACATTTAAAGTACCAGAATCTAGCCTGGACTTGTATTATGATGACTAGACAACGATATAGAATACATATATAAATACAAACATCCATGACTCGGGTACAAATATTCATATTCATCATACAAATATTTGTCCCTTACGGGATTCGAACCCGCGACCCTCGGCACAGCAGGCAGGTTCACTACCGACTGTGCTACCGGGCCGTCATATATGTAAATAAGACATGTAAATTTGACACTTCAATTCGTTAGCGAAAGATAATGCCCTCTTGCTAAAAATCACACTTGGACAACGTGGGATGAGAAATGACGTGGTCTCACAGACCCACCAATCCTCGTAGCTTCACTAGTATGAAGTGAACACAGAGTACTATCTATAATTACTACTATAACTTGTGTTGCTTTTAAATTTATTAAAAACGAGATTTACCCGCGACTTCGTCCGCATAAATTATATACCAGATTTTAAGTCAGATGATAAGCTATCAAACAAAAAAGTTTCATCAAAATCGGTTCAGTAGTTTTTGCGTGATACTCGAACAAACAAACACCCAAACAAACAAACAAACAAACAAACAAACGAACAAACAAACAAACAAACAAACAAACAAACAAACAGACAGACAAAAAGTCCAAAAATTTGTGATTTTGAATCAGGGAAGCCTAAAAACCATATCGTAATTTTTTTTTGTAAATATCTTCAATGTACAGACACACTTCTGTTACAGTTTTATAATAGTTTAGATATAGGTACATACTTATTTATAAAAAACCTTAAAAGAAATAGCAAAACAAGTATAAGGTCCGCCAAATATATATTTTTTTTTTTATTCAGGATGGGTTTACTCTTGACATCAATCCAGTCCTCCGGACGAAGATGGGGTCGAAGATGTAGCGAGCTTACCCAGAAGAAGCCTATTCACTCGTACTTTATATATTCCGGAATTCCGAATAAGGATTACGATTTCGTATGGATTTTCCCCCTCCACAATTTCGTTCAGTATCAAATCCTATACAAAAACTCCAATCGAATCTTGATTCGGAATTCCGGATCGGAATTCAGTATGTTTGTGACAAGTCTAAAAGTTAAATATTGTCAGAAAAAGACACAACCAACAGAATTTTCTTTACATTTGAATTCTTATTTTTAAATTAGCAATTGTAATACGAGTTCATGAGCCCCGTGACAAATCTGTTATTTACAAAAGAAGAGAGGCTAGAATATTTCATAAAAAAATTCACTCTACCTATCTTATATTTTTTCAACTGCGTTATTTTCTTACATTTAAATATCAATAGTTACTATTGATATTTAAATTTTCACGAAAATATTGTCATGTTTTCCTAACCAAACCGATGAAAAATATGTTTTATCAGGTGCTAAACGTAGAAACATCCAAGTTTAACCTTATGGTTTATCCAATAAAATATAAAAGTTTTTAACTGTCAAAGCCTGTCTTGGTTTAAGAATAGGAATGTTATTGTTGTACTTGGCCTCTTGTCGAAAGCAACGCGCGACACGTTCACGATTCATGGCCGTAGCGTGCGCGTTGCGTGTGCGATACGTGCGCAGAGCGAGTACTACGCTACGCTTGCGCGGTTGCTTTCGATCGATATAATATGTACTTTATTTAACAGTACTTACATTTCAAATTGCATTATGCTCCTGAAAAGAGTTCCGCTCTAAACGACCCGCCCTCGTGCGAAAAATATCGTGTCATGGGAGAGTTCGAAAATAGGCCAAGCAAATCATGCTTATAACAAAACTTACCAAGTGAAAGTCCACCGATGCTATCATGTATATCCAGGCTGTTATACCCGTTGTACCCCGGAACAGTCGTGATGATGGACTTGGACCCTCGAGGCTTCTGCCCTGGCACCTTCACTGTCACGTATTGAAGCGAGATCTCTTTACCGTTCACGTCTTCCATGTAATCCTGGAAACAAATATTGTGTGATTATCATTTCAGTAGTAACATGTGGTGACCAACTTCGAAAAGCAGCAACCAAAAGGGTTTCGGAGGAGGCGACTTATTCCTCCAAGCATTATCATGTCTTGGCGACTAAACGAATGTGGCTTCTCGGAGATGGATATCCAAAACCGGGAGATTACAGGTTTCTTCCCCTGAATGATATATACCTACCATGTTTCTGAAGGGTGAAGAAAATAATGTTACGGCCGCTGTCAAACGTCAAACGTAAAGAAGGCATTCGAAAATTCGGCCGGCTCATTAACAACCGCCGTGGTCTTACGGTCTAAGGTTCCGCCTCCCATGCTAGGGGGTGACGGTTCGAAACCGATCCGCGCCAAAAATATTTCTAGATTTTTGTGTTTTTAGAAATGTTCTAGAAGGTAGAGAGAGAAGGAATATTTAAAAAGGGACCAAAAGGTCTAGGGGTGTCTAGGAACTTCGAGAAAGGAGGCGAAATTACGAATATTTGAAAAGAACCAGAAAAGTGGGCGTGTCTTCGATCGGTTTCGAAAAAGGAACGCGGGGTTAGAACTATCTGGAGGAAAACAATCGAGTAAAGAAAAGAAGATCGAAAAAAGGGTATTCCGGAATGTTCTGCGGGATATAAAAAGGCGGCGAATTTCGACTGGCGGCAGTCCTTGGTTAAACAGTGAACAGTGCGAAACAAAAGGAAGAAAAGTAAAAGTGGAAAAGTACTAGTGAAGAGAAAAGTGCTAAGAGTGGAACAGTGAGTAGACTAGTGTCAGTGTAGTGCGTGACGTCATAGTGTCGGTGTAGTACGTGACGTCATAGTGTCAGTGTAGTGTGTGACGTCATAGTGTCGTACGTCTTGACGTCATAGTGTCGTACGTCGTGACGTCATAGCCGTGACGCGTGTCGTGTCGTCACAGTAGTGACGTAGTGGACTGTGAACAGTGACAGTAAGTGGTGCACGGGGAATCCCTGCGAGGAGGACCCGGTGAAGTGAACCGTTTAGGGGAACCTCTGCGAGGTGGACCGTTTGTAAGTTTAACCCAAATAAACTCTGTAAAATTGGACTTAGCGTTTCACTCCAATCCCGGAACCCGTAGCTCGTAACATTTGGTGTCAGAAGTGGGATTGGAGGAAGATGCCGCTGGTGCCAAAGGAGTTAAAGGGAGTCACCACCCGGGCCATGTCGGAAGCGCGGCACGACGGTGCGGCCCCTGTAACTGAGGTGCAGCGAACCCCGGAGAGAAGACCTGAGGGGGGTGAAGTACAGCGCACTCCAGAGCGGAACCCGGGAAATTTCCTCTATCAAATCCAATGCATGATGGAAGAACAAGGTCGCCGTCAGGAGGAGCAGGCAGCTCGCCGCCAGGAGGAACAGGCTCGCCGGCAGGAGGAGCAGGCTCGCCGGCAGGAGGAGCAGGCTCGCCGGCAGGAGGAACAGCTGCGCGCACTGAAAGAGGAACAGGTTCACGAACTGCGCGCAATAAAGGAAGAGCAGGCTCGCCGTCAGGAGAAGCAGGCACACATGATGGAAGAACAAATGCGCACGATGCAGGAGGCGCTTCATAAAGATATTACGAAGGGCTTGCAGGAGGCAGTGGAAAGAGTCGAAGCCGTAGAAGGGAGGTTGGATCGTGTGAAGGGCGAGTTCGAAGGGAGATTTGATCGCGTGGAGGGTGAGTTCGCCAAGATCCGGCGAGAGGTTGAGCAGAGCAGATCTCATAGTCGTGTCGCTGCTGTTTTTGACTCACCCATTCAACCGAAAGGTGTCAAGACTCCGGTTTACGATGGACTGACGTCATGGCCCGCCTTTAAGCTACAATTTGAGACGGCGATGAAAGTTAATGGCTGGGGCAAGGAGGAGGCGGAGCCTGCGTTGATATTAGCACTCCAGGGACAGGCTCTCGCAGTACTAGAAGCCGTGGGTGCTGGAGGAAACCTGTCGTTCGACAATCTTTTTGGAGCTCTGGAGGCTAGATTCGGCGATGGACATATGGAACACGTGTATCGGGCGCGGTTGAAGGAACGTAACCAACATGCTAACGAGAGTCTGCAACAGTGGTCCGTGGAAGTGGAGAAGCTCGTGCGGAAGGCTTTTCAGTCGTCACCGGCAGTCATCGATGACATGCTCCTGCAGACCTTTACGGATGGGATACGGGACCCGGAGGTGCGAGCTGCAGTGCGACTTGGGCACCATGTTACACTCAGGGATGCTGTTGCTCATGCATTGGAAGTGGAAGCTGTACGTCAGGATCCTCGTTCCGGTCGTCTCAGGGAAATTGTGGTGACTGGAGCGTCAGCGCCGAGAAATCGGAGTGACAATTATTTATGCTACAAGTGTGGTGAACAAGGGCATATTCGTAGCTCCTGTCCGAACCGATCAGGCCGCCGTTATGTGTGCTACAAGTGTGGTGAACGAGGGCATATTCGCAGCTCCTGCCCGGGGCGCACAGGCCGTCGTTATGTGTGCTACGAGTGTGGTGAACGGGGGCATATTCGCAGTTCCTGCCCGAAGCGTACAGGTCGTCGGGACATAGGGGTCTCGACTGATGAGCAGCAGGAGAACTGGAGGACGTTGGCCGGCTATGTTGCAAACCCAATCATTAGGGTCAGGCAAATATCGGACGGAGATAGTCTGCTAGTTGAAGGAGAGGTCAATGGTAGAATCTGTCAACTAGCTGTGGATACCGGAGCTTCGAGGACGGTGGTCAATGCTCGACTGATAAGCGAAATGGAAAGTTATCAGGAGAAACGACTTCTGCAGCGAACCAAACTACAGTTAACGACTGCGACCGGCCAGCGCATACCAGTTAAGGGGGAGTTGGGAGTTTCGATTACGATCGGTGAGACTCTTTTCAAACATGAGGTAATTGTAGCTGAGATAGTGGACGATTGCATCATTGGCTTGGATTTCTTACAAAATCACCAGTGCGACATAGACATGAAGAACAGAGTGCTACGATGTAATACAGAGGAGGTTCCGATGAAAGGTGGATCATCGGAAAAGGTCTACCATGTGAGAAGAATGGTTCTCGAGCCTGGATCACAGAACTTGGTACCTGTTGTTTTGCCCAAGAGTAACGATGGGAGCTGTGCTGTGATGGAAAAGGTTGAAGCTGGGACTTGTTGGATTCCGGTGAGGAAAGTTGTTGGACCAGTTTCTTCTGCTCCGATCCTGATACCTAACGTTGGAGATATGGACCTGACGATTGGGAAGAGGGAGGTTGTTGATCACTGTGGAGATAATCCTCCTAGGAAGCAGAAGGCTGAGGGGGATGTCGTATCGAAAGTTGTGGAAGGTTCCAGCAAGGACCTGGCAAAGCCACAGGCTGTGATAGCGAAGAACTCGCTCTCCAAGAACGGCGCACATATTGGTAAAATAGACCTGGTGAAGCATGCGAACAATACAGGAGACGTAGCGCCAGTCAATCAGCAGCTTAGGCGCATTCCGTTTGCTCGTAAGAAGGAGAGGCGTCCGAAGTTACAATCAAGTTGGAAAAGGCCATATGAGGTAGTGACCAGGATGAACGTCGGCCAACACCGATTCCGGCGTCCGCCAGGGAGCCCGTTGAAGTTAGTGCACGTGGACCGGTTGGCTCGATTTCGGCAGTAACGATGCTCGGGACGAGCAGAACTAAGGGAGGGGCAGTGTTACGGCCGCTGTCAAACGTCAAACGTAAAGAAGGCATTCGAAAATTCGGCCGGCTCATTAACAACCGCCGTGGTCTTACGGTCTAAGGTTCCGCCTCCCATGCTAGGGGGTGACGGTTCGAAACCGATCCGCGCCAAAAATATTTCTAGATTTTTGTGTTTTTAGAAATGTTCTAGAAGGTAGAGAGAGAAGGAATATTTAAAAAGGGACCAAAAGGTCTAGGGGTGTCTAGGAACTTCGAGAAAGGAGGCGAAATTACGAATATTTGAAAAGAACCAGAAAAGTGGGCGTGTCTTCGATCGGTTTCGAAAAAGGAACGCGGGGTTAGAACTATCTGGAGGAAAACAATCGAGTAAAGAAAAGAAGATCGAAAAAAGGGTATTCCGGAATGTTCTGCGGGATATAAAAAGGCGGCGAATTTCGACTGGCGGCAGTCCTTGGTTAAACAGTGAACAGTGCGAAACAAAAGGAAGAAAAGTAAAAGTGGAAAAGTACTAGTGAAGAGAAAAGTGCTAAGAGTGGAACAGTGAGTAGACTAGTGTCAGTGTAGTGCGTGACGTCATAGTGTCGGTGTAGTACGTGACGTCATAGTGTCAGTGTAGTGTGTGACGTCATAGTGTCGTACGTCTTGACGTCATAGTGTCGTACGTCGTGACGTCATAGCCGTGACGCGTGTCGTGTCGTCACAGTAGTGACGTAGTGGACTGTGAACAGTGACAGTAAGTGGTGCACGGGGAATCCCTGCGAGGAGGACCCGGTGAAGTGAACCGTTTAGGGGAACCTCTGCGAGGTGGACCGTTTGTAAGTTTAACCCAAATAAACTCTGTAAAATTGGACTTAGCGTTTCACTCCAATCCCGGAACCCGTAGCTCGTAACAATAATATATCTAGGGGTCAACACAAAAGATCCCTTTGGTTCGAAGCGTTGCTGGCTTGCCCGCCCCCATGATAAGATAACATAGGAGATAAAGTATTGTCAACATCGCTGATGCCCTCACCATGTGTCTAGGAGTTATAGACACTGCATCTGACCCCACCTCTGATCTTATCTATTACCCATTAGATAGAGAAGGGTAAGGACTAGAAGGTGCACATGAGTTTAGCGCAAACACTTTGTGCAGTTAAAAATAATTATCCTGCGTGCCTGACTGCTTTCTGCTATGAGAATTAATTCATTAGTTTCGTTACATATTTATATTCTTGTGCAGAATGGTATGGCAATGTAGACTACATTTCTCTATCTATCCAGGAAACCGTGGTCCAATTTATGTAGTACTGACTGATACATAATTGGTGGGATGAAAGAAAATTGCATTTATTTAAAAATATGTTTGTTTTTTTTTTGTAATTGTGAATTAAAATAATTATATTATCTAGGGACGAACAACGTTCGTTATCTATTTTCTTTTAGCAAAGAAGTAGACAGTAAAAGTTATAAATAATCTTACAAATACATCCCATGTTTCACGCTATTTTAGATGCTTTGTTTTAGGTACAAACGCATTAAAGTTATATGACAGTGCCACTACTGCTTAAAGCTCTGTAATTGCAATGCTTAAACACATATGAAGGCACCCTAAAGTTAATACCATATTTTAGTGCCATACGTCATAAATTAAAGCAAGTACCAATAAAATCTGGTGCCATTTAAAATAGTATGCCAATCGTAACTACCTCGCAACTGTGCTTAATTTAGGGCAGTGCATCAATCAGTTACGACCAAAGTCAATGGCCGCAGCACGCATAAATGTTATGCTATAATATTGCGTCCTAGTACGCAATAAAACTCATATTTCCGTGTCTGATGCAGTCATTGACCATGATCATGGCCATATAGAATCATGCTATTTACCCAATGCATCCTTAGGCTGCGATTCTATTATACGCGGCACGCTCTGGTCTTTAATTCATTTATCTGCACCGCCATTGCATAGCAGACGTACTAATTGTTAATTTCCATAAAACAAATATCAAAAGCATCTTAATTTAATTAGCATAATTGCAGATAATAACAGTGTATTCCAATAGTGGTGATGATATGTTCTAATTGATATATCAGCAGATTATTCAATATAAACAAGGGTTATATGTTACAGTGACTGTCTGTCTAACTGTCTGTCTCGAGGATACGCTAATTAATGCTAGGAAACATTAAATAATATCATGCTTCATAAGGTGTTCCTTGGCAATGCCCAATGGCACATTTTTCCCAGTTCACCTCTCCGCTTCTTCGCTCAAAGCAGCCTGCGTAACATGACAGAGGTGAGAGCGACACAGGTCACTTCTAAACGCCAAATTTGAGTGAGATACTATGAAGATAACCGCCAATATGACGTTTAGAAGTGACCTGTGTCGCTCTCACCTTTTGTCATGTTACGCAGGCTGGGGGACATAAATTTTACTTATACGCGCAATTGAAATGTGTGATAGCCAATGGGCATGGCCCTCTAATGGTTGTTGAAACTTACATGTAAACTCGGATGATACGTCAGCCTGCCATCATCGCACAACGTCACATATTTCTTCTTCCACTCCTTATTCAATGCCTTGCTACTCTTCTTGTACAAGTACCCCTGCTTCAAAGGTATCGCCCTTCCAGAACCCAACTCCCCATTCTTTAACCTATCATCTCCTTTCTTCGACGGCGTAAAAAGATTCGATCTTCTTCTCGACTTTCTAGAAGTTGTAGGCGTTGATGAAGGGGTGGGTAAGTCTTTAGAATCCTTCGCCAGATTGTCGAGGCAGTGTGGAGCGGTGAATTTGACGTTGTTATTCTCCGTTGCTATGGAAACCAGGCCTGATGAAGATCCGTGGCTGCCGAGAGAGTTGCCCCATCGTGAGGAGGTGTCGGAGCCGTTTGCGCTGTGTATTTCGACGACGTGCGTTGATGAAATTCCACTGCTGTTTGATGAGGCATCGAAGGATGAGGCTCCTCGGTGGAGGTGGTGGGATGATGCTGAGAGGGTGTGGTGACCGCGGGGGAGGGAATCCTGGAAAATAAGAACATACATGTATGTTTTTAAAAACTACCTAGTTTTAGTGCTGCTAGTGAGGGATGTTGAAAATCACGAATGCCATATCTGGATTAGTCTATTAAATAGAGGTGGGGACAGCAGTTTTTCTGAATTGATTGAAAAAAAAAGTTTTAGTAGGTACACAATGTGAATAATATATTTTTAGACTTGAATTTTCATAAGCTTTTAATTGATAACCCACACGATATTGTAGAAATATATATATTTTTTTTGATTACCGTTTCTACCTCCCAAAATTGCCCCCCAATATAAAAATTAAGCTTTTTTGACTTCATTTATGATATTGGACCATTAATTGCTATATATGCTTCTATTTCTTACGGTCTCTGAGAAAAATGCCTGTGACAGACGGACGGACATTGACCAAGCTGATTTAATAAGTATTCCGTTTTGCCAATTTTCGTATGGAACACTAAAAAAATATACTTTCGAAATGTTACCTTTACCTGCATAGATAGCTAAATTAACAAATTATAAATTGTCCATAACGAAGCAATAAAGTGATGAGTAACCCCTTTGCAGGTAAAAACATCGAAACATCAATATTTTCATTATCATTGGAGTTACCTATTTGTGTTACACAATGAAAGATAAACAAAATCCATGATAAGATAAAGTATATAATATTTTGTCATTGCGCATTTTATGACTATCTAATTCAATATATAATTATGAGTATGTATGTAGTTAATTTCACCCTTTCACATTTTGGACCAAAATGGATGTTTTTTACGAGAATTGCTATCAGAATGAAGATACTAATTTTTGATTTTATTAGAATCAAAATTGTAATTTTTTAACGCTGTAAGCACAGCCCGGACCCTGCATACAAAAGTTTGAAATTGACAAGATGACGTCACCACATGTGAAACCAAAGAAATTGAATCTTAAGTCTTCTTCGTAGAACCAGAGCGCGGTAACCAGAGGGTGATAGAGGGGGTGAGGTAAAAAGTTGGTGCGAGGAAGGGAGTATTCGTACTGTATCTAGTAATAGATACTCTTTCTTATACTGTGCTGTAAGGCAAGGCACGAAGAAATTATTTTAAACCTACTGACATCTGCTTATATTGTACTTAATACTCATGCAATGTTCTACAAACTATCTTTATTTAAAATCAAATTAAAGATTGAAAAATTAAGTCTCGGGCGGGACTTGAACCCGCACCTTTCCCAAACCGGGGAAGTGCGTTATCCAATTTCGCTACCGAGTCCACTAGCCAGAGAACGAAATTTTCAATCTGTTGCGTCTTGAGGGGACGTATCTTTATTTATCTTTAAAACATAAATATTATTCTTTTTTTTTTCAGTATAGGTGAGGTGTAAAGTGTTATCTTAATTATTGTTATAGGTATAAGCCTGCTACATCAAAATCCCGATAAAGGTAATATAGGCCTGTTTATTCTCACGCCTTTTACAAGTCTTATATTATACGACTAGCGGCCCGTCCCGGCTTCGCACGGGTGGACGTCTAATCTTTTCTAGCAATAAATATAGCCTATGTTACTCAGGGTGAATGCAGCTTTCTAATGGTGAAAGAATTTTTTAAATCGGCCCAGTACTTTTTGAGCCTATTCATTACAAACATACAAACATACAAAAATAGGTACAAATCTTTCCTCTTTATAATATTAGTGTAGATAAAAACATACAGACAACCTCCTCCTTTTTTGAAGTCAGGTAAAAGATCATGCCCAAAATTATATGAAGCTTAGGCTAAACTTGCGGCTGGCCAAACTGTTACCTAGAGATAGGAAATGTACTAAGTATTATCATAACAAGAAAATCATTAAATATTTGATGGGAAATATTTAAAAATCCTTATTTAAAAAATAGATAGGGATATAAAAACAAAAGCAATAGGGCTAAAAATACATATGAAAGGATTCATAACTCAGACCATGTTAAATTAATGATGATGACGCATCTTTAGCCTGGTTTTGGGCATTGTCTTTTCCTACATATTTATAGTCGCAAAAATTAATCAGTCTGCCAAGAAAAGCATCTCTGATGTCCATATAATGATAACAATGGTGTGGGTGTCGGTAGTGGAAAAGACAACAGAATTTTAACTATTTAATGTTTTCAGAGAAATCGCAAACTTGTAGGAAAAATCGCATTGGCAGAACAACAAACAAAAGCCAAGCTCAATCATAGGTTTTTCACACTCGTTCCCAACGAGAACGAAAAGGTGGTTTCATCACTAACAAATGGGATAATTATTGATATCATATTTGACTATTCCAAAAATGTATGAAACGGTTGACTCTTCTTCTATGCGATTTCAAAGTTTGTCCCATAGTAAAAGTTGTTCAATTTGATGGCTTGAAGCAAGCACCCTGTTCTGGCTTCAAAACCACCCCGACTCCACTGTGTATAAAAAAAAACTGGTGTCCTATTTTATTTTCTCTGCTACCCTAAGGTTTTCTAGAAAAAAACACTTTTTAGGTACAAGACCCCCTCCTTCTACTTTCTGTTTTCTGCATTTTGTGTGATATATAATGTGTTGGTGAGCAATAAAGTAATGACTGATAGATTGTGTTGTGCCTATTCTGCGTATTTATTTGTTGTAATCGCAAGTTAAAGTAATAATTTAACCTTGCGGTTATCAAGTAGATTGATTTTACGGCATAAATTGAAATTTATTGACCGTGGTTTACTGACTTTACTTATCGTAGTTTATGTGCAATAGGAATCCAATGTAAAACCATTTATTGGTTTGACATTTATTAAACTGCAATGCTAAACTATGAAACAAAAATTGTGGAACAGTTATATTTTTTGTGGTGTTCTTAACAATGGTTTCTACAACCATTGGTCTACCGAATGGCGCCACAAATGAATTCTGGAGGAGGCCTATGTCCAAGGACAACCTGACAAAAAAATAAAGTAAAATAAAGGAAATCTGGCACAAAATACCCAAAAATGTATAACCGTCCTTCTATTTTTATTATGGACTATGGAACACTAGAAACTAACTGCAGGCATTAGTTTATTTTATAATGATTTATTAGTTTTTATCATTTTTATATAAAAAAACCATAAAAAAACATTGTGCTTGCAACACCTCCTATTAAACAACATTGACAGCCATGTTGGGGTTGCTGCTTTTTTATAATTTACTAATAATAAATGATTAAATAACTCTTTGAATAAAAATAAATGATACTATCTGAGTCGTTTTTATAAAACACCATAATTTATTACACATTTGACTTCAGTCAAAACTTCTATACATTTTAAGGTATTTTTCCAAGGGAGAGCGGCAGTTGTCCTTTCTGTATTATGTTGCAAGAATTATTTACAACTAGAACAAATATTTTATTTCTTAAAAAAGACTGAAAGGACTAACTCACTCAAAAAAAGGAGCTCTGAAATAGTGATTAAAAATGAACATATTATTATGATTATTTGTGGTTGGGCTATTGCAAGCAAGGGTCGTTGTAACACGGAGACCAGCGCTGGTCCTTTTGTGTTCGCCCCAAGCTCACCCGTATTTACGCATACCTCCGAACTTATGGTATTTTCTTTTCGTTCTCGGGAATGCAGGTTTCCTCACGATGTTTTCCTTCACCGCCGAGCTAGTAAATGATAAACACAACCGTACATAAATTCCGAAGAACTTAGTGGTACAGGCCAGGAATCGAACCGCGGCCTAATATGAACATAGATTTTATTTAATTATTTTCATTCCTTATCAAAGTTATCAATCACTTATCAACATTCTCTAATTATTACATATCATTATAGCCTAAGCCCCAGCCCCAGCTAAGCCCAGATTTAAATTGTAACTTATCTACCTACCTATTTCTCTTTGATTTTAAATAGGCAAGTACTTACGTAGTACTTTATGGACATATTGTGTAATGAGCAGAGATCGGAACTACGGGTGCGATTACTATCAAAAGTATGGATATGACCAAAAATCCAAGTTCCATCCAATTGAACAAGGTGAAGCGGTACTTCACTCCTGGACAGCTCTTAGTATTGTATAAAGCTCAGGTCCGATCATGTATGGAGTACTGCTGCCACCTGTGGGATGGCTCAGCCAAGTATCAACTTGCCGCACTCGACTCGGTTGAACGCAGAGCCAGGAGGCTCATTGGCGATAGTAAGCTGGTGGAGGTCAAGCTTCATAGCCTAGCCCACCGCCGCAGAGTGGCCTGCTTGTCGGTCTTCTACAGATTGTACTTCGGTGAGTGTGCCCAAGAGCTACATGAGCTCATCCCACCTTCCCCTTTCTACTATCGGACTTCCAGACGCACCGCGGGATATCACCCCTTCTTGGTTGACATCCCACATATCCGCACCAAGCGCCTTTCTGAATCTTTTATAATGCGCACAGCCAAGGAGTGGAATGCCTTACCTGCATCAGTATTTCCGAGTACTTACAACCCGGATTCCTTTAAAGTACGAGTGAATAGGCATCTTCTGGGTAAGCTCGCTACATCTACGACCCCATCTTCGTCCTGAGGACTGGATTGAGGTCAAGAGCAAACCCATAGTTAATAAAAAAAAAAATAATAAAAAAAAAATCCCGGGATTTCCCAAGATGTCCCTGGACTCGGTACCTTAGTAACGGATGTAAATACAGTACTAGGATTCCGAATGAACATGATTCTACTGCTTGTAGTATACACAATCTGTCCCTTTAAATGAATATCATGAAATTGGTTAGTAAACTAAGTAAATAAAACAATTATATGACATTCAGGGTATATTTTTCTCGATTTAAATATGAACAACATGTAACAGCTTTTATTTAAACTCAAATTAGGTAATAAATTCCTTGACTTCCTGGAATCCCGGGATTTCCAAGTCATAACCATGTTAGTGATAACGTCTAAAATAGCACCCAGATTCCGATCTCTGGTAATGAGATAGGAACATGGCGATCCTTGGGGGAGCCCTATGTCCAGCAGTGGACGTCCATCGGCTGAGATGATAAGATAGAGGAACATTACGATAAACTTTTTTTTTATAGATTTGTATGATCAATCCTGAAACCTGGATGCATGGAGAGAATGGAGAGAGGTCTTTGCCTAAAAGTGGGACCGAAGAGAATGAAATCACTAGTGTTTTAAGAGATGGCACAGTCTTACTAGCTTCGTTATCCCAAATAGTATTCAGCTAGGGCATTATTGCTGATAATATAACAGATCCTACTAATATTATAAACGCAAAAGTTTGTAAGTATGGATATTTGTTACTCTTTCACGCTAAAATGGCTGAACTATGGTACAATAATATACTGCGCCTGGTATTCTCTTCCGATCACGTAACTGACCATGTGACTGACACAAGTCTACGTCATCATACCCTTTTACCATGTTTAGCGACCATTTTTTAGTGACGTAGGTTTGTGTCACTCTGGGAATAGAAGACCTTGCTTTTTTAGACTATGGGCTGAAGCGATTTCGATAAAACTTGGCATATAGACAGTTCTTATCCCAGAATAACACATAGGCTACATATTATATGACCACGAAGACGGAGTCGCGAGTAAAAGCTAGTTAATAATAATAATCCTGAAATATTTCTACTTGCAAAACATTCTCTTCAATGTTTATCAATTATATCAAAATATTTATACCCTTACCTTATAAAGGAATGTGGAATGATTATGACTTGGTGAATTGGCGACGGGTTGGGGAGTGACCGGCCGGGAGCCAGTCAAGCACTGGGACGAGGTGGACAGCCGCGTTCCTACGATCTTCTGGCACGCTGAAAACAACAAAAACACCGCCTATTTAACACTGCACGCACTAAAAAACTAGTATCACACGTTCCACACTAGTAATACAACAATTCAAACGCGAAAACAATAAATTCCAACGGTAAAATATTCACGCACAATCGAATTTTGTCGATTTGCGGCGGTCGCGCTCCTCCGCTCTTTGTATATTGTAACACGAACTTCTCCGCCTCAAACTAGACATTGGGGACATGTTCGATTTAAATATAAGTGTTCTATCCATGATTCCATTCAGGATTCAATTTAATTTACACGAAATAAACTAAATTCGACCGTGAATTTTTCGGCGACACAACGCGAACGTCAAACATGTAAACAATGCGCAGTGGAATGAAATTGAACGAACGAACGACCGCGCGACTGGGGGCCGGTGTTGCCACTGCCGGCAGGCGAGGCGATAAAAACTCCCCGAATCCCCCGCACGCACCGCAAAACAAGATCTACTTTTCTCATCATGCGAGAGATAATCGTAAAAAATCGATGTTATGTAATTACACACCTACAGTTTCTATCGGTAAACGATCTGAATGTAGATGCTAGATAAGATAAGTAATAAACTAATGACGTGTTTCGTATAGATTTATTAACTTGTCGTCAATTAAGTACCTACTTAATTATTTATTACTACGATGAATTCCTCCGACAAATTAACGTAAGTAGGTATGTATATGCATTTATTATCAGATTTCTCTGGTACCTACCTAATATTTCTTTCTTTACATTTCAAACGGAATCATAGCATAAGCATATACTCACGACTATATTCCCCAAGGGGGTAGTCAGAGATATTCTGAAACTTCAGAACATCCGCGTTTCACTAGTACTACCGAAACTCTGTCCAGTGTGACGGAATCAAAATCAAACAGAATCAAAACATAACAAAAGGTGTTTCCGTTTTACGATTATTTTATTAGAATTTACACACCACTAGTTTTAAATAAATAAATAACGCTCACAGGCACATACATTGTAATGATCCCAAGAAAGCACTATTTATAGGCTGTTTATTATGGAAACCATACAACAACGGCACAAACATATAAACATCCATGACCGAACCGGGATTCGAACCCAGGACCCTGGTTTGGCAGTCCGGCGTGGTAACCATTACACCAACCGGGTCGTCAAAAATAAAGTACCTACCTAGGTACTAACAAAATTTGAAACGTGTATTAAAAAAATTAAACTAAAAAACTTTCCATAAGGAACATGGGCCAAAAAACGAAAAAATGTGGACCTCCCATAGAAAATCGATCAACTGATCTGCACTTTTGTATGGGAGGTCCACAAAATTTTCTCGTTTTTCGACTCATGTTCCTCATGTTGTTTAGTTTCATTGTTTGAATACACCCTTATTATGTTAGTAACTAAAAACTAGTGGTGTAGGTAGGTAGGTAATAAACTTTTTCTAATCCAACAATACAAAGACTGTAATCATCATCCTATTCCAAATACCTACAAGGTACCTATCTACAACATAAGAAGAACCCAAACGTGAAATCGAATTTCGAATACACAGATCACGATTAGAGATAATTCGATGCCATATACGTAAATCAGAAACGGTAACAGCATTCCGAAACCATTGTTGTTATCGTCCGATCGAAAAAACGATAGACATGACATCATCTAGACATAAAATGCTACGTACGTTAATATTGTTACACTTACCATCTTGGAATACTCGTTCGACGTTCAAGCCGTACGTTGCACAAGTCTCGTAGTAAGAACATCTTCGTAGTTCGTTCGACAACTTACGAGCTCGGTTGTCGTCCACGACGCGTGGACTACTTTCACTTATGGCATCTGGAAGAGCAACCAATCATTTTAATAGGAAACAGTCTATTGGAAGCGTGTACGCAATCAAATTAATTCAACGTTATGATCAGTGATTTCAATCGAATGATAAAGAAATAGAGGTAAGGGGGAAATGGAAAAAGTTGGACGCACCTTGGGTCCCGACCAATATGATCGGAATCTCCGCGGAATTCCGATAGTGGGACATTTTATTGAAGTAGTTCGAGACGGTATTATAGCTGATCTCGTTGTCAAGGCTGAACACGAAGATTACAGCATCGACCCAGGCTGTGAACTGTAACAAAAGAAAGAAAATTTTACAAAAAAAATAAAATTTTATTAAGTTACGCATAACTATTACATTACATTTAATAATATACTTTTCTAACTCTTCAGTAATCCTGTATTACGTAAAATCCCGTTACACAAGGTAACCCTAGTATTGCGAAATTATTAATGGAAAAAAACCGCACCCTTCGTTCGCTCATTGTAATTATGTGGGGTAATTTGGTGCAGTCGTAGGGGTTTGAAACGAAAGGGTTATGCCATGTGATCGGTGCACGTATACCTGTACAAAAAATAAAATATGCATGGACGTCGCGGTTGCCAACTAGTTATAACTAGTTATTTCCTTAATAAGAATACAAAGAAAATGAAACAAGCAGTCAACAAGAAAATTATAAGGTATAATTTACAAATCGATAGTCACTTTTATGCCAAGTAACAAAGCCCTAAGGCAATTTAAGTTCATAGCCATAATGAATTATTTTGCAACCAATTACGTTAGCAGGAAAAGAAAAATCTGCGTCATAAGCAAAGAGGGTATCTAAGTTTGTATGAGTAACACAGCTTCCACTTGAATGAAGATGCGTAGGAGGGTGTCACCCCTTTCCTCTGAACAACAATTGAAGGCACGAGACGCGTCATCCAGCCGAGGAGTGCGTGACAGTAAAACAGAAAGAAAAAACCTTGGAAGCACATGTATAATGAATCCTTTGTTAAAAATTCATCAGATCAATATTTTCCAAGAAAAATAAAAAAAAACATACAGACACCAGTAGGTACAGGAACAGCTGAAAAATTATTTTTGAAAGTCATACGTTTAAATTGGCAGTAGAAAATGTCCAAATTACTATGGAGATTATGCATCATTCGATAATGATTTTGAAAGTGTGAGATTCAAAGTAAGCTTTGAAACAAACTGTTGTAACAAGAAAGTAGAATTACGGTCTAAATTACAAGTCACCGACTCGTTATTCAAACGTCTTTGAATTCCATCAAAGTCAATAGAGATAACGAAATTAGAATGAGAGACCGCATAATTCAAGGCTATAATATTGTAGATGCAAATGATTACAGAGCTTCGTTTGAATAAAAGGTTTACATATTTACGGGTGAATCGCATGTAATGAATCGTAACCGTGAAATGGACCCAAAGGTAGACCGGAACGCCTTACATGCAAAATATATTTTAAATGAAGCTTGAAATTAAATTTCATGGATGACACACCTGGCGAAGAAAAATTACATTTATGGTATGGAAAGTTTGTGAAAATTACATGAATGTTTGAGTAAAATGGGGTATTAAGTCAAAGTTGTGCAATTTCGTATTTCTTCAAGAATTGTCAGTCCAAACGCTGAGGAATAAAAACCCACTAAAGATATCAAAAATAAAATTAGAGATAACTTTAAATTTTATCAATCTGGAATAATCTATATGGGTGGAAAACAGCCTAACAACATTAAGTTTTTCAGTAAAGTAATACGAAAAATATTTTATAACAAAAAAATATTTGATTATTTCATCGATAACAATGTACAGCAATAAAAAAAATATTGATAAAAAAATCTCACCAAACCATTGCTGACTCGCAATAAAAATAGTAACCACTTATAAATTTTAACGTATTATTTCAGCGTAAGAATATAAATAACATTTAAAATCATCAAAGTACATGAAATATGTAACCCCGGTGTACTCAGGGCGGCGCACTAAAAGCGACTGGGCGGGCGGGCGGTTTCAAGCTTGGGCGGTGAAGCCTCCATCTATTTCTATTTCACTTCAACTCACGACAAACCTATTACATGAACGAGATAGAGCTACTAATGCACTCTCTACCGGTGCAAAAGTTTGCAATATAACCTTTTTGCGTACACTATCTGACTTGGCATGATATCTCTGATAACTAAATTTGAAATTGCTGCCATCGATTAACAGGGATTTCATTGTCTATCTAGTTTATTTTACTACCATTATTTGTTTCACAGAACAGAGCAAAAGAACTCTACAGCTGTATTAGCTATACTTAACTCATAATAGTATCCGCCAATGTTTAGCATAGACGTACCTAACTTAATATCAAGCCTATTAGCAATCAATAAGTATTCTAACGATACTCGTGTCGTGTAGGTTTTAATTAGACGCCTCATGTTACTATAATAGTTATATTTCTCTTTAGTTATTAATTTACCTTTGTCTAAAACATCGTCTCGCTCGCCTTCGTCCGTGTACTTTAATAGAATTATAGTACCTATCTACCTACATTCTTGAATAATTGAAATATAAGATGTCACTATTTTATGATTACACCTAATTATTTATAGGCTATTTCTACATACTTTGAATTCCATATCTTCGGACACTCCTGTGTTTTAAATATTAAAATCGTTAAGTAGGAAAATAAATACAAATCAAGTTTGTCCAGTTGATCACGATGAAACGGCAAGTGCCAATAACACTAAATATGATTTAATAATCCCTCGTAAACGAAATCTGTTGGCGAGAGATCGTGGGGTCGTAGCCGTGGGGGTAATGTTCGGCAAAGAGCGACAAACTTTCTTAAAACCTTGAGCCTACAGATGGATTACGTTTGCACTCACTAGGTTGAATACTCTCTAGGCAAGGTCGATGAAGATAAATATAAAAGATTTGAAAATCATTCGCACGCTCGTAAAAAAAAATATAACTCTAATAACATAAAGGCGCTAACCTACGTTTTACGAATACGATAATGAAAGAGAGGTAATGTGATATAGGTACCTATAAATAACATAACAGAAAATTATACTTTGGAATGTATAAAGAACGTACTTTCATCTTCGATCAACGCAGGAATGGTAAGGAAGCGAAATAACGAGGAAGTAATCGAACGTGGTTTGTTTGGCTTGTGCGTGCCGCGTCCGTCAGTGGGCGGTGCGACCAAATTATTCAATGTTACCCAAGAATGAGGGAAAAATATAAAAATTCCAAAATGGACAATAATGAACTCAATATCTTTTCTTGGAACGGAAGGAAATCATGAAATAGAATTTAGAATGATTTCGCCATTGTTTCGCTGATAAATCACATTATCTTTTGAGGGCATTGTACCAGAACCAGCTAATTGCGCGTCCTCGAACGATTTTGATAACATGTCCGGTGCGTTGCGCTGAAACTTTTTTCATAAAAATGCATAAAACAAAATGACAGAATAAAATGGGAAACAACATTTTTCTCCTAGAAAAAGATTTTGCCATAATTGTTGGCTCATAAAGTTTATGTTCTATCACGTCAGCTTATATCAGCATACACACTCAAGGCTTTTGTTGCTTTATTATACTTAAGTACCTATACTACCTACTCGGAAACAGGTTTTCGTGCCCCCACAATGCCGGGGTGCGTCTCGAACAAAACAAGTCGAGGCCTATCTACATCCGTACGTGCAGCTAGTTACTTTTTTTACGAAGCATGAATAGGAGAGAGAATAAAAGAAGGGACAGGTAACCCGATCCACAAACGTGACCCTTGCGACTCTCACCAGCTACATTGTAAATGAGACATGATACTTTCGCAGGTCTATAGGTATTATGTCTGTGGTCACGATATTTCCTTCCGTCCAACCTTATACCATTGTTCTAAAAACAAAGAATACATCCGACATGTAAATACTCGCAAATGCGATGGTTTATCGACGCGTCTGAAGATGACATTAATTACAAAAGAATAATTACAACATGATTAGCCGAGACAATAGGACCTTAGACCCTCAGATGCTGGATAGACAAGGTTACTGACTTCAATCTATTTACAATATACTAAAACAACTCAGCTTATAACTAGCGTAGGAGTGATTTTGTATTACCTAAGGAATAAGGGTCAAAATGCTGTACAGCAATTTTCTCTAAATGCATGCCTTTTGTTTGTGAAATTGTAAAGATGAGTGAGTCCAATGGACGAAAAGTCTTTGAATCTATTGAAAGGGTATTGGAGTCGTGACTGACAGATCTACTCATAAAATCGATGGTCACTTCACTTCTTAAATACTATGAGAAAATAGAACATAAACCTAAGAGATCATTAAAATAGAAGCTATAAATAGAAAGTAAAACAACACTAATGCGAGTTAAGGACATGCTTCAAATAAACTATTAAACTTCACGCTTTATTTTAAGCACGTGTCGGTAATAAAATTGAATACTAAATTAAGCTGGAATGCATGTAAATAAATCGAATAACATCCTGCTTAAACTGTAGCAAACACCACGGGGCCTATAACAAATAAAACGGACACCGAAATTATGACCTAATTAAAGAACCCCATGCTAATTAAATTGTCTCCGGCCGACTGTACCACTGCATAGAAAACAAGTTGAATTTGCAGTTTGTATTAGTTCCTTAGTACGATTTTCTACCTTAACACCATGAAAAACAGTCTATTTATTTTGTTAGAACAAGCAGCAGTAAAATTGGTTTGGTATTTTAATATTATGAGTTAATTTTCTTCAAAGCGCCCTCTGTATTCGTTTCGGGTTTTGCCCGTAGGACACGTACCTACGTTGTAACCTTTTGGCGAAAGGTATGTTTGTAATGAACTTGGATTATGTGAAAAATAAATAAGTGTACGAAATACGTGTATCTTTTGATTACAAATTCATCATACTGAAGTGTGATGGGGTGAGAGTTACCTATTTTAGCAGACATTGGCCTCGATTCGGAGTGTACCACGACTAAACTAAACTAAATGTATTCCTGTCACTTTCTAAAATAAGATTAAGAAAAGAGACAGAAAACCAACAGCTGACTTTAGTGCTGTCAAAGTGACGTTAAACGCCCAAAAACGACTTAAATAAGATGGCGTACATTATGATGGCATCTTATTTTGCGCATTTAACGTCACTTTGACAGCACTAAAGTCAGCTGTTGGTTTTCTGTCTCTTTTCTTAATCTTATTTTAGAAAGTGACAGGAATACATTTAGTTTAGTTAAGTCGTGGTACACTCCGAATCGAGGCCAATTTTAACTTATAAATTGGCAGTACTGATTTTTTCAGATCGAATTTGAAATGCTATTGAACGAATGAATGAAAACAAATCTTACTAGGGTAAACAGCCTCATAGGAGAAAATATTGCATAAAATTAAGCCTCGGTAAAATTTTTTTTGACAAAAATTTTAAGATTTTTTTTTAAAACACCAGTTACATCAATAAAACGTAGAAATAAGTTACTGCAGTAAACTTTGATTACTTTAGGTAAGTGATGCGTTACACATGAACTTATTTCTACATAAACAGAAAATCATAATAAATTTTTAATTGGTTTATCTTTAGGTACCTAGGTAGTCTAGGTGCCTACTTAAAATGCATCTTTAACACAGTTATATAATAAGTCAACAACTTTCAAAGTAATTAATTGCTTTACCAATTTAAATACGCATATTAAAAACAGAAAGTTTTGCACGTTTTTAAATGAGTTTGCAATTTAAATATTTTCTTTAAATTATTGATGTGTTCAGACGACAGACTTGTGGTCATATTTAAACTAAAACACACATTCGTTGTGTAACATCTCATCCATAAAACATAAGCCGGTCTGTAGCATTGAGGACCAACAAGCAATTCTTACAGCCATTTATATGTTAACAAGAGCCTCTAAGTTAACGCTTTTCAACTTTAAAATTCAAATGATCAAGTGCTTTACAGTATTAAAAATGTTTACATGGACAGCAGGAACCATATAAGAACCTATTCTCAACATTGTGAAAAAAGGAAAATAGTCACAAATTTTCCTTGTCCTCTGACCGTAGGTACCTCAGACTTGGAGAATTACTTGAGAAGCACGTAAAGTCAAAATTTGTTCCTGCTTGCACGCTATCATTTTCCCTGCATCAAAGTTTCACGAGACGAGAGAGCACAAACTTTCATCGAGTTAGACGAAACTTTTTAAGTAATAAACAGGACCCGTGTAGCGTAGGGGAACGAACGAATAAATTAGATAAAGCTAAATGTATCACACCCAATTTGCCATAAGCAAAAGTAATTTTACTGATAAAATTTTCAGTGGACTGTTTCGTTTCTGGGTAAAATTTTACATCCAGCACACACAACATAGATATTTTATAATTTTGAGTTATTATGATTTTCCCATCAACTATGTACCTCATTAAAATTCCGAACACGGTCAGCGCTAGACAAACTCGGATCGTTCTTTTCCATATTCTAATATTCAAACCTTCGCTGTGGCAAGTTTGAGACAGTAGAAGAGTACTAGTTGAACTTTGAGAGCAACGCACTTTCAATGTAAAATAACGGTCTATAGTTTAGAGTTCGCGAGACTATATGGACACAGAAATGTATTTTGAATCAGTAACAGACTCTTAAAGCATCATTAGCTGATCGTTTCGTAGATTGAAGATCACGACTTTGTTTTTTAAGTAACGCTAAAACGTTAAAGACGTTGATAACATTTAAAAAATATACATAATCGGACGGTGACAATCCGTGGGGCTTTAATTTGCTTTTGTCAAATAAAGCGACAGGCACTTGATTTCATTAGCTTAGCTTCCAAATTGAAAATCTCTTGTGTCTTTAAGGGACGTTGGAGAAATGTCTTTTAACCCAGGAAAACTGTTACCTATGACTTGTGAAGTAAATAATAAATGGTACATAAAACCTATTTACGATTCGCACAGGGCGCAGGGTGCTCGTAGCATCCACCTTCTGGCACGAATTTATGGATACCTTTATCGAAACGTATACATTATCAAAGGGATTCGTTATTAGAGAGCATTTGTTTATGCTTATTTACAATTAATGCCTGAGATAAAAACAAGCCTCATTAATAAGGCAAAATAATTATGTAAGGAAATTACCTTGAATTTATACCGAAGCAAAGGAAATTTCAGTTAGCGAATTAGTAATAAATTCAAAATTGTTTAAAAATATGTTTTTAAATAGAAATAAAAAGACCGTTTGTTGCTCTTCACTTCATGCAGCCGCAGAAACGGTAAAACAAGATAAGTTTAATAAAGTTAAAAAGTTCAAAGTGGTCGGAAAATTGTGCTCGGAAAACTTATCGGCGTCTATGTATTAATTTAAAGCATGTTAAATATTATATGGCTTAAGATATTTATTTCTCAAGAAGAATGAAAGATGTATTTGTTATATTGTTAGTAAAAAAAATGCAAATAAGTTTAGTAATAGATTTAATTAATATAAGTACTCGATTCAGTGAACACACCTTATAATATGTATTTTATACATCGTATTGAATTTGATTTAGCCGGAACACTTCCCGAATTGATTTTCTGGAAATTGTCACAATGTAGAAATCTGTTTAGGCTAAATAACGAACTTAATCACAAATTAAATATTTACGACCACATTTTGTAATATTTAGAATCTAACTTATCTAATTTAAACTATTATAAAACTGTAACAGAAGTGTCTGCACTGCAGATTAAAGATATTAACAAAATATTACTACGTTAATATGGTTTTTAGGTGTCACTGACGCAGAATAAACTATTTTTAATTGTTTTTGCCCGTGTGTTTGTTTGTACGAGCACCATACTTCATCGGTTTTGTAGTTTTTCTTGGTATGGTGACCATACCATGAAAAAACTACTGAACCGATGAAACGTTTTATGTTTGAAAGCTTAGGTATAGTCTGTACTCTGTAGTATATAAATTATGCGGACGAAGTCGCGGGTTAAAGATTGTTATAAAATAAAACCTACATTAAATTTTATTATTAGATAGTGAAAGACAGACTACGCGAGGTGATAAGTAAAGTAGTTTTATGGAAAATTTATAAAAGTAATATTATTTTCTAAGAGAAAACACGATGCGAAAAGAAAAATATCATTAAATAAACGCAATGTACCGACATAAAAGAATTCGTTCATGAACAAGTGGTATATTGTCAAGATTACTTGATTTATTTCGATTTCTAACATTTCATTGTTTATTTATCTACTTTTAGTATCGCGAAGAAGTATTTTTATAATCTGTCATAAGTACTTAACAAAAACAAATATCATTTACAGAAAAATACTGTTATACATTGTTATGTGCATATTGAATTTCGTAGGTATAACGAAAACCGCCTTATGACAATAATTGAATACATAGGAAGCAAATCGAAAAGTCCTTACATTTTTAATTAGCACGCTTTGTAACAAGAAACGAAGGCGCCTCGATGCGATGTCAGTTCCGCCCTTGTCGTGTCCCACAATTGGTAATTTTACCCTATCCTTGACGTCACCACCCCAAGAACGAATGAATGTCAAGATTTTCATTCGCAAGTTTCACTCACTCAATTTTTCAGCACAAAAAGAAAAATATACCCTATTCTTACTGATCTGTGATTCGATGGTATAACAGCATAGTCTAAAAAAACAAGGTCTTCTATTCCCAGAGTGACACAAGCCTACGTCTCAAAAAAATGGCCGCTAAACATGGTAAAAGGGTATGATGACGTAGGCTTGTGTCAGTCACGTGGTCAGTCACGTGGTCGGAAGAGAATACCAGGCGCAGTATATTATTGTACCATGGTATAACAGCAAGTATTGTACAGGGTGTAACAAAACCTCTAGTAATACTTAAAGGGATGCTTCAGACCATCAAACTGAACAACTTTCACTATGGAGCCAACTTCGAAATCACGAAATAAAAATCAGCTCTTTCATACAAAACTGCCATCAAAACTGCTATACCGGCTCGACTCAAATGTATGGGACAGCAGATTTTTTTATTTTTTCTCGGTGTTGGCTCCATAGTGAAAGTTGTTCAGTTTGATGGTCTGAAGCACCTCCTTAAGTATTACTAGGGTCAATACCAACCTACCATCGCAATTTTAACTACAGCAAAATAAAAGCATAGATTAATTATGTACTAACATGAATAAAAGGGAAAAGTTTATATAAATCCGTACATAATTCATTGATCCAATTTTATAAAAGTGTCTACGTTAAATTTAACGCAACGCAACTTTATCTATAGGTAATCAAATCAGTATTTATCAATCGCAGAACATTTATTAAAGTTTTTTTTAAACTATTGTTCTTTTTATTTTGGCGCCACACTGTCGGAGCTTGACCTATAGGGGAAGGGGAGGGTAAGCCAACTTAATCCAAAGCTTTAAAAAACGAAAACATCCTTAAATTCATCGGGACAACGTTTAAAATAGAATGGTTGAAAAAACATGGACATAGAGCGATATAAGTTGGTAGAGGTTTCAACTTCCAAACTAGAAAAGAAACAGACAAATTAGGTACCTACCTAGTATAAAAATTGGTAGTAAGTGACCTACTAAATAAATACATAGGTATCTTGTAAGTTGTAAGTACCTACTTAGGTACCTTACCTACCTACCTAATAATTTTTATTTACACTCCTACGGACGAAATACAATTATAAGTAGGTACAGGGTATAACAAAAACACCCTAGTAATATTGAAAGGCGTGGTTTAGATTAGACCATCAAACTGAACAACTTTCCCTCTGCTGGAGACAATGTCGAACAAAAAATCTGCTGTAGGTATCCCCAAGGTATCCCATACATTCGAGTTGAGTCGATAGCGGTACCTCAACTATCTAGGTACCTATTGCAGTTTTGTATGAAACACCTGTTTTTTATTTCGCTATTTCTGTGTTGGCGTTTTGGCTCCATAGTGAAAGTTATTCAGTATGTTGGTCCAAACCACCCCTTTTAATATTGTAAGTACCTAAGTATAGAAAAATAAAAACCGGTCAAGTGCGAGTCGGGCTACTCGCGCATCGAGGGTTCCGTACCACACCACCACAGAACACAACATTATTAACTTAGAAAAAACAACTTTTTTTGTCCGGGACCTTTAGCTCAAGACCGACTCACCCTTAGCCGGTTTTTAGTATTTGTTGTTATTCTGTAGAGTTTGCTCTATAATCACAGTAAGTTTGACGCTTGTATGTATTACCGTTTTTACGATAGAGCGTGAAGAAAAAACGTTGATAAAAACTAGTTTCTTGTTGAGAACCCGCCTTAATTTTTAACTTTTTGACATTTTTATTATTTACGCATAATCTGAGAAAATTTCAACTATCTAGCTATTACGGTTCAAAAGTTACAGCCCTAAATAGGTAGGACAGACGAACAGACGGATAGACGGACAGACGGACAGACGGACGGACGGACGGACGGACGGACGGACGGACGGACGGACGGACGGACGGACGGACGGACAGACGGACGGACGGACGGACAACGTAGGCTTAGTAATAGGGTCCCTTTTTCACTCTTTGGGTACGGAACCCTAAATAAAAGATACCTATTGGAGAAACTTCACTAGGTATATTTTCCAGTAGTCGTTTTCTTCTTTTCTACATGTTCTGCTAACTAGTTTTCTTTGCCTTGTTGATAGTATCTAGGTGTCGTTAAAATACCTTCTCCGTTTAAGTTAGAGATTCCGTTTAAACGAAGGTGAAGGGCTTAGGGGGGGGGGGGGGGGGGGGGGGGGGATAAACGCCGATAAAAGCTTTAAAAAACGAAAACATCCTTAAATTCATCGGGACAACGTTTAAAATAGAATGGTTGAAAAAACATGGACATAGAGCGATATAAGTTGGTAGAGGTTTCAACTTCCAAACTAGAAAAGAAACAGACAAATTAGGTACCTACCTAGTATAAAAATTGGTAGTAAGTGACCTACTAAATAAATACATAGGTATCTTGTAAGTTGTAAGTACCTACTTAGGTACCTTACCTACCTACCTAATAATTTTTATTTACACTCCTACGGACGAAATACAATTATAAGTAGGTACAGGGTATAACAAAAACACCCTAGTAATATTGAAAGGCGTGGTTTAGATTAGACCATCAAACTGAACAACTTTCCCTCTGCTGGAGACAATGTCGAACAAAAAATCTGCTGTAGGTATCCCCAAGGTATCCCATACATTCGAGTTGAGTCGATAGCGGTACCTCAACTATCTAGGTACCTATTGCAGTTTTGTATGAAACACCTGTTTTTTATTTCGCTATTTCTGTGTTGGCGTTTTGGCTCCATAGTGAAAGTTATTCAGTATGTTGGTCCAAACCACCCCTTTTAATATTGTAAGTACCTAAGTATAGAAAAATAAAAACCGGTCAAGTGCGAGTCGGGCTACTCGCGCATCGAGGGTTCCGTACCACACCACCACAGAACACAACATTATTAACTTAGAAAAAACAACTTTTTTTGTCCGGGACCTTTAGCTCAAGACCGACTCACCCTTAGCCGGTTTTTAGTATTTGTTGTTATTCTGTAGAGTTTGCTCTATAATCACAGTAAGTTTGACGCTTGTATGTATTACCGTTTTTACGATAGAGCGTGAAGAAAAAACGTTGATAAAAACTAGTTTCTTGTTGAGAACCCGCCTTAATTTTTAACTTTTTGACATTTTTATTATTTACGCATAATCTGAGAAAATTTCAACTATCTAGCTATTACGGTTCAAAAGTTACAGCCCTAAATAGGTAGGACAGACGAACAGACGGATAGACGGACAGACGGACAGACGGACGGACGGACGGACGGACGGACGGACGGACGGACGGACGGACAGACGGACGGACGGACGGACAACGTAGGCTTAGTAATAGGGTCCCTTTTTCACTCTTTGGGTACGGAACCCTAAATAAAAGATACCTATTGGAGAAACTTCACTAGGTATATTTTCCAGTAGTCGTTTTCTTCTTTTCTACATGTTCTGCTAACTAGTTTTCTTTGCCTTGTTGATAGTATCTAGGTGTCGTTAAAATACCTTCTCCGTTTAAGTTAGAGATTCCGTTTAAACGAAGGTGAAGGGCTTAGGGGGGGGGGGGGGGGGGGATAAACGCCGAGCCGCAGTTTTTACAAAGCCTTCCGCCAATTAGCGAAGGAATGATTTTGATTGAGAATTTCCACCGTTTTTGCTTTTTCTACATTTCCAACGTTCACTGTGTTGATTAGAAAACGATTCCAATTTCCTGTTTGCTTGTATGTATCCTTAAGATAGCATTAAAACCGGTCAAGTGCGAGTCGGGCAACGAGGGTTCTGTACACACCACCACACAAAATATTAACTTATGTACAAAAAAGTTTAGCTTTCTCCGGGACCTTTAGCGCGAGACCGACTCACGCTTGGCCGGTTTTTATTATATTTTGTTATACTGTAGAGTTTGCCCTATAATCACACCAAGTTTGACGCTTGCATGTATTTGCGTTTTTATGATAGAGCGAGAAGAAAAACGTTGATAAAAACTAGTTGAGGACCCCCAAAATTTTTAACTTTCTGACATTTTTATTATTGGTTAGCAAGTCCGCTGTAATAATGCACATTCTTTGTTTTACTGTATAGCTATTACCGTTCAAAAGTTACAGCCCTAAATAGGTAGGACAGACGGACGGACGGACAACGTAGGCTTATTGATTGGGTCCCGTTTTCACCCTTTGGGTACGGAACCCTAAAATGGTAGAAAATGATAGTTTAAAAAAGAAGTTCACCTTAATTATTACCTATCTCGTCCAGCCAGCCATGACGGAGGTGAGAGCGACACAGGTCACTTCTAAGAGATAACCGCCAATTAGAAGTTTAGAAGTGACCTGTGTCGCTCTCACCTCTGTCATGTTACGCAGGCAGGAATCGAACTCCAACCCCACAAAGGCCACACATGACTACAAATACGTATAACTTTGAAAAGACTAAAGCGACAATTAGGTGAATTATTACCTTGGGGCGTTAACCAACCCATCAAAATGATTGCTGTTCTGTTTGGTTGACAACCATCAAAGCAATAAAAGGTAGATAAAAATCACAAACATTACAGTAAATTGGACGAAAAAGCTGTTAATAATTCGTAGGTTGTCAGTCGAACCGTGTTTTTAGCTGTTAAACAATTTTTGTCTTTGGGAGTTCTATTTACGGTAGTAATTACAAACTATCATATCGATGGTCTAGAACAGGAGTTCCCAACCAGTGGGGCGCGCCCCCCTCGGGGGGCGTAATGATATCGTAGGGGGGGCACAATGCGTTTACATTTTGAAAAGAAAAATCCAGTTAACGACGTAAATTCCACTCATTAATTCATTTTATTAATTAACTCATTCATTCAGTTACTAATTCACCCATCAGTTTGTTGTTACTGACATGTTCAGTCTCAGTAGGTCTCAGATAGCTCCTTTCCAGCCGCGCTTGTCGTTTAAATTTCGATAGTGGGGGGCATGCAAATATTACTTATTATACCAGGGGAGGCGTGACGCAAAAAAGGTTAGGAAACCCTGATCCTGAGAACTTCTAGAAGACAAACATGCTAATTACAGATCTAGCAATTATTCAGGAGAGTCGTTTTTATGATTTTAAAAGTTCAATGTGCTATAACTCTAAACTGTGCTTAGGAATCGTGTAATTATACTGCCTATAGGTTGGGTATTTATCTTTATTAATTTTTACATAAACATAAAATGTAAATTTTCAAAATATACTGTAAAAATATCAAAATCATGAAAAAAACCATCACTTACTACTTTCGTATGTACACAAGCAGTGCATATTATTAGCTTTAGTATTTAACAGGAATTTACGAGAGACGGAATTACGGCATTTGGGTAAGTTTAAACCATAATGGTATTATACTTCGTAAGAGAGACGGTGACAGCTGAGAGAGCGAGATGTACCTAGCGACATGCCTGTATAATAGAAAGAGATACGTGACGCGAGGCAATAGAACCGTTTTTGGGGATTTGGAGTCCTGGTAAAAATTCGGTTTCTGTGAATAATCGTGAACCTAAAGTGAAATCGTAGATAATTTTGTGAAATATACTAACACTGTTTCATTAAATTATTCACCATTTCACGTTAGATTGAGAATTATACACAGAAATCGAATTTTTACCCTGCAAAAAACGTCCAAAAACGGTTACATTTGACAACTCACTTACTCTAACGGTAGAGCATGCTCATTTAATACATTTGACACTTAGCACGTTTTTCTTCTAGACCATCGATATGTACTACCGATACCTAGTAATCATAGTAGTCTTTATTCATGATGAGTAGGTATTCATGAGTCATACCAAAGATTATTGAATATTGTAATACCGTCACCGAAAAGAAATCCCTAACTCTAGGTACTGTGACCTAGTAGATGTTGCCTCAAATAATTAGTGGTGATTAGCTGCACACTTTTTATCACTATAAGATAAGTTAAAGTAACAACATGATTTCTGATGGAACTGTAACTAAACATTTCCTTCGATTTCACTGTTTATTTTTATTCATATTTATGATTTGATGGTAGGTAATTAGTAAAAGTTGTATATAATGGTCTGAAATAACTCTTATTTTATTACATACTAGCTTTTGCCCGCGACTTTGTCCGCGTGGAGTTTGGAAAATCAAGTATCCTATGTTACTTCTAATACCTCCAAGAATATGTGTACAAAGTTTCATGATGATCGGTTAAGTAGTTTTCGCGTGAAAGCCTAACAAAAAAACATAAAATCACATTTATAATGTTAGGGAGGGATAGGTACCCAAACATAGCTTAATTTCGACTAAAATTCAAACACATTCACTAAGCTTAATATTTTAATTTTCAAAGTTAAAACGTAGCTAAAACTTGGTTGCCTTTTTGATGTTTCTGTACGCTACAAAATTTCATTAAGCATGAATTTTGCTGCTTTAAACCTTTTAGGTACATATCCTACACCACAAGAGTCACTCAACATAATCTTTGACAAAACACTCAGTACTATAAACCACATGAATAAATACCCCTACAGAACGAAAGCTTCATACAAGCGGCCGCTGTCGATGCACTCACACATAGCGCACGTTAGAGGACCTGTGTGTGCACCTGGAGTGCAATTCACTAAGCGTCACATCGCTGTCAATAAGTTCAATAACATCGACGAGCTCACAAATGTAACATACTTCTTGCATTCCTTAGATCGTCGAAGTTTTTATATGAGTTTGACACATGACATAACTATAGTGAATAGCGAATTGTCAGCTCGCCGATGCGATGTTTCAACGACGAATTTAAGTTTGTGACGATGTTTGCGCTTAGTGAATTGCATTGCTCTTCATTCGTCCTCAAACGTGGGCTATGTGTGAGTGCACCGGCAGCGGCCGCTGCTTGTATAAAGCTTTCGTTCTGTAGGGATAATTTATTTATGTGGTGTAAACCTTTGGACATCATTTATGCATTATTTTCTTTGTAGGTAAAGCTCCCTTTTTGAGGGCGAAAGGCCTTTTCTATTTCACAGGGCTTAGTACAAATTAGCTGACATTTTTAAGGGAAAACTTTGATGTTTCCAGAAAATTATTCGTAATGATGTCATTTGAAGTAAATTTTATGGTAAGTATATTATACTAAAGACAGAACAAAACTAAGCAAAATTGACATAAAAACGTCTAAGACTAAGGGCCTGTTGCACAACTTCTGAATAAGCTATTGATAGCGTATCAGACAGATCGTTAGACATATCATTCATACGAAATATGTTAACGATCTGTCAGATAAGCTATCACGAACTTATCCAGAAGTGGTGAAACAGGCCCTTATAGTCATAGATAATGCAGGATCTCCAGGTCTTTAGTTTTTTTTACAGCAGCAGACCACTCGTCATAAACACAGTGTGCAAACGAGAGCGTGTTTTTAATTGCACATACATACGAGCGCGGAAGAGACAGCAATACACAATTTCGTTGATTACCTAGTACAATAACCAATAATTAACAGCGCTAATTAACTGACCAGAAAATTGTTTACAAATTGTTATACAAATCAAACATTTGTACTTTATTTACTCTATGTTTGTACTATAAAAATTCCTTTCTATTTATTTCCAATAAAACTCCCAACTAGGTACTAGAACAACATCCAACAGAATGGTATTTAAAAAGGCTGAAAAAAGCAATATGCAGCTCGCAGAAATGGGTCGGAGCTTCGCAATTACCGGGCGGGAATAGTACGGAGGACACTGTAGTGCTGTGTGATGCAAATTGATGTAGTAAGGGACAAAATATTGTGTGTAACGTTGGGGAATGTTGTCTTATATTTTGGGTAACGGTGGTCATGTTGTCAAATTTTTTGTGTTACGGAGAGCAATGTTGTCAAATATTTTGTGTAACGTTGGGCAATGTCGTCAATTATTTTGTGTAACGATGGTCGATGTTATCAAATATTTTGTGTAACGGTGGTTAATGTTGTCAAACTTTTTGTGTTACGAAGAGCAATGTAGTCAAATATTTTATAACGTTGGTCAATGTTGTCAATTATTTTGTGTAACGATGGTCAGTGTTGTCAAATGTTTTGTGTTACGATGGACAATGTTGTTAAATATTTTGTGTAATGATAGGCAATGTTGTCAAATATTTTTTATAACGATGGTCAATGTTGTCAAATATTGACAAATTAATTTTGAAACGTTGACTCACGACTACCGAAGGTAAGGTAGCCAGCCATAAATTATTCTAAATACTAAAAATGTATCTACCGAATTCATTTTCACATTTCACGAACAGTGCCTAAACTCTGAAACTGAAACCTTTTGATTCCGATAAAAAGAGCCAACAATTTTCTGAATCAAGGTAAAATCAACATTCATTTGTTCCTCAATTTTCCCCTATCGACTATCAAACCACGTAGGTATTCGTTGGCTCTTTGCCAAGATATTTTAACTTGGAAAATCGTCACTAATAAGAACTTCCAGCAATAGATGATCCTGAAGGTTAATTGGAATTCTGAGCATGGCAACACTCAATATATTTTGTGTTATGGTTAGGACCGAGTATTGTTATGGCCCTAGTACACGTTGAGCGCGCTACGTACCAACCGTATTGACCAACCAAGGGGCTCGTTTCGTACTGCACTGACGAGATGCAGGCCGTGTCGGTGCGCCACAGTAAGCTCGGGCAAAACGTGTACTAGGACCATAATCCATGACATAAAACAATATGCAGGGTGTAAGGAAAAGAACATAACCTTTAAACCAAATATTCCCATCAAAATGAACAACTTTTGCTATTATTGGAGCAAAAATGTCAGCGAAAAACAAAAATTTGCTGTTCCCTAGTAAACTGCAGCGCCTACTCGTACTCGACTCAAATGTATGAGACAGCTGAGACAATGTTTTTTTTTGTTCTGACAGGTTTATTCCCATAGTAAAAGTTGTTCAGTTTGATGGGCAGAGTATGTGGTTTAAAGGTTAATGATACTTTTCCTTACACCCTGTATATTGTGTTATGCTATGGATTCTGGTCCCATTGCACGTTTTGGCCAAGCGCACTGCGCACCGACACGGCTGGCATCTCGTCAGTGCAGTATACGAAATGAGTCCCTTGGTTGGTCAATACCGTCGGTACGTAGCGCGCTCGGCCAACGTGTACTATACCATAACAATAACAATACTCGGTCCTAACCATAACACAAAATATATTGAGTGTTGCCATGCTCAGAATTCCAATTAACCCTCAGGATCATCAATTGCTGGAAGTTCTTATTAGTGACGATTTCCAAGTTCCAATAACAAGGCAAAGTGTGGCAGGCTCTACCTGGTTTACCGTTTATGACTTGTAATTGGCTGGATGTTGACAGGTGATTGGTTTTACAAGTTAAGATATTAATATTACCTACATTTCCCAGGATTTTTTTTGACAGCAACACTCAAAATCCTATCACACGATACAAGCTGTTCAAATATAGGTACGTTTTCATGCGAGGTTTTTTGTTGGGTACAAATAAAATCATTTTTTATATCAGAAGCAATTAAAAATGCTGTTTTCGCACAGAAGTAGGTCGCGAGTTGAATTGCTTCTTTGTTTACGTGGGCGGATAATACGCCTTTAGAATGGCAACTTTGCGGAAAATGACGAGCTTTTATAAAGTTCGTCCTAGCCTAGAATAGAGGTGTCGCAGAAAAAATCAGACATAACGCAGAGTCTGTAAATTAACTGATCTTTACAGCTCAATTTTATGGTAAATGCTAAGTACTGTAGAGAATTTCCAAATATTATATGTTATTTTATTATACAGGTTGTAACATTAAATGCGTTATAATATCGAACAGCGTGCTTCAGACCATCAAATTGAACAACTATGACTACATACGGGACCAACTTTAAAATCGCGAAAAAAAATCGGATGTTTCATATATTTTTAAGCTATTGACATTTTCTATGGAGTAGCAGATTTTTTTTTGCGATTTCGATGTTGGCTCTATCGTACGTGATCACTGATCATGTTCTATTTAAGTGAAAGTTTTACAGCTCGATGTTCTGAACCGCCCTGGAGTGCGATTTTTGAAGCTCACAAAATGTCAAAATTACCATGGAGATATGCATCTTTCTACAGCTGATTTGAGTATCAAAAATCGCACTCCTGGAGTATGTAATTAACTATTACACCCTGTATAATGCTATAGCCCATGTTATGATGTTTTAATTCAAATATGAGCTATTTGAGTTCCAGAACCGGAGTATATAGTGGGTAACTTTAGGTATTTAGATTTTGGCTATTTCAAACAGAAAATAGGTAAGGTACCTACATCGGGACTAAACTAAGGTATTTTTTTCATGGTAAGCTTTTTCTTCTGTATTTTCTTGCTTCTCACTAATTTTCTGTGTCGCCGCTGTCAAAACAAAATAAAGTAAAAATATGAAGCTCCTTATTTCAATTCTTCAAAACAATTATCTTAAACGAGTTGGGCTCCATGAAAGAACAACACTGGTTCAATTTGTTTTGAAAAACTTCAGCGTCTTTATATTGTTAACATAATAAGTAGGATACATAATATTTGTGTAACCTTTGCCTACGTTCTTCGAATAACGTTTTACCCCAAAGTTTTCTTTTACTTTCTTAATAAAATACCTATTCACTGAGAATATACTAAAGTCGAATTGATAAACTTATTAACCACTTGCAACCCGGCTTTAAAATAACAATTGATAAAAACCTTTCAGATAAAAAAATAAGTAGGTATAGTTCAATACTATCGCGTCCGTAGGAGTTCAAGGGTTAATACTTTGACGTAATTATGAATGGAGCCAGTCATAAGTTACGTCAAAATTGGTGGATTTTTCACAAAAACAAAAAACCATTGTTTTCACATATCGTGGGCGAAAGGCTAACCACCTACTCCTAAGATTTTACACGTCAATTTCATCCTGTGACATGCCACACCCTGATAACTTCATACGAACGGGCCCGCACTGACAAGAGGAGGCCAGTATGCTGAGAGGGTAAGATTGAGAGACAAATACCCCACTGCATCTGTCGTCCACTTCGTATGCCATCGAGGAAGGGTAAGGTACGGTAAGTGTACAGTAAGTACCTAGGTACCCAGCAAACAACTTTGTTTGAAAAATGGGAGGGGATGATAAAGGATATGCGCAGTAGCGCTTTCGCATACAAATTTTATTCCGCGCAGTCAAAGTCCTGCTACTCCTGCATGTCTAGTATGATTTCTATACACGCGCGCGACGCGCCATCGCTGCATACAAAATAACCGGTGCCCGCACTTTTCGGAGAGCGAAAGCCGCGCTTGCCGCGACTTGTAGTATGGAAAAAAGCCGAGTCGCGCGCAAGTAGAGAAATCATGCTAGGGCGTCTGCTCAAGATATTTGCCGGCCATTATACCGAGATACGTACCTACTCTTTCTTATACTATGACATTGCTTACAAAAAAAGGTGATTTGTAGGTTGAAGATTGTTTCTGTCTACCGTGACAGTGAAAACAGATGTGAGTTTTGCACCTACTTTCCTTCTCATACGTAAGTATACACATCTCCAAGCGATATCCTCGGCTTCAACTTGTTTTGTAAACACAGTAATGGGATTAAACAATAATCAACACAATACAAAAATCAACGTCACAAAGAGGTATACATTTTCTATTTTTAGACCAACCCCGGCACAAACAATTCTATTTTCTGTTCGTACGTTTTCCATCAAATTGATGCGGCGTATCCGAGGCTATATGGGAATAGGATGACCATCGCTAAAGGGAAAGTTAATGGAAACGGGAATTTTCAAAAACTGTGTCTGAAATAATCGTATTGGAATGGCTGAGTGGACAGGCGATCCATTTTATGGCAGACGGTCATGGAGGTGCCGAGGTGCGATAACAACTAGGTACCTTATCGTAAAAATGTACTACACACGGACCTGAAAAAAAGACGGACGTAATGTCACATTAAAAAGAGGTGAAGCAAGCAAGGAGCTACAATTTCGTTTGTTCTACAAAGCACCTACATTCACACAGACGCACCAGTTCTAGGCGCAGGTGCGACAACCCGCCGCCATTTTGTCCCGCGCAACAGGGCGACAGCACGCACACTCATATAAATGGGTGCTTCTCTTTTGATTAGACGAGATTCCGTCCGTCTTTTTTTCATGTCCGTGGTACTACAGAGAATAACAGAGATGGAATACCTATTCTTTTTAAAAATTCATTACGCCTGCTTCAACGTGCACGTGAACGTGAACGTGGACGTGAGCACGTCCTTCTTATACCCGCTGCTTCATCCAAGTGGATTTCGGAAAACTTTCAACACCCTGTCGCACTCGCACTTTAGGGTTTGATTTTCGAAGAATCCTTTCTTGTGCAGCGTACATCTTCTGTAGAATATCTATTCCTTTCATGTTTCTACCATCAGTACTTTAATCGTTGTGCGTTGTTTTTCAGTCAGACAGTCACGTACTGTTTTATACTGTAGGATAGATAGATGGTTGTATTTTAGACCGAGATCCGATCGTAAAATTATGCACCTACTAGCTTTTGCCCGCGACTCCGTCTGCGTGGACATATAATAATATGTAGCCTATGTGTTATTCTGGGCTATGAACTATCTATATGCCAAGAAAATCGATGAAAATCGAAATCGGTCTAGCCGTTTTAGCGTGAAAGAGTAACAAACATCCATCCATCCATACAAACTTTCTCGTTTATAATATTTAATAATATAAGTAGGATTTCATAGGCGAACGAAATGTAATTCTGGTGTATGTTTACACAGGGGTTGATCGCCTATGAAATAGGTGCATTTTACGGTCGGATCTCGGACTATTGGGTTTTCGATTTATCGCGTCTGGCATCAGGGTGGTTGTGATGACACAGATGTTTTGATAATTTTTGTACGTCTTCTCAATGGATGGAATAGATTAAATGAGACTTTGGACAAGCGACGTTCCATTTGAAAAGACATGATCTTCATCCAGGCCAAGTATGAAGCATGAAGATCGATCGGGATCGAAAGTTAACTTCGTGCGTTTTCCCAAAATTTTCCGAAGCTAAGTACACCTTAGAAACCGGACGCGTCACCGGGTGACTATATTTAGAGCACTTTATATCGGGACAATCCGTGCGGGTCAGGTCGCCCTGGTGGTGACGTCATAACCTGATGACTATGGGATAACATGAAACAACCCTTTTGTGATGTTTTACTTTTTACGGTAATGTGATGGAGATTCGTTATGAGAAGGTTTCGGGGGAAGAAGATGTTATTTGTGTTCCTCTGGGGACCTATTGAGGGCTAAAAACTAGTGGTAGGTACTTCTTCTTTCGCATCGATACCGATAAGTAGGTAATGCGTTTCCATGCTATCACCGTCCGCACACATTTGGGATTCGCGTGCGTTTTTTCTTTTCATGTTTTTAAAATGTTCTTTTGTAAGTCTGCTAAAATAATTGTAGTTGTCACAATGGTACCGATTCGGACTGTGCCACGACTCAACATAACTAAATTTATTCCTGTCACTTTCTAAAATAAGATTGAGAAAAGAGACAGAAAACCAACAGCTGACTTTAGTGCTGTCAAAGTGACGTTACACGCCCAAAATAAGATTCCATCATAATGTACGCCATCTTATTTAAAGCGTTTTTGGGCGTGTAACGTCACTTTGACAGCACTAAAGTCAGCTTTTGGTTTTCTGTCTCTTTTCTTAATCTTAGTTTAGAAAGTTACAGGAATAAATTTAGTTAAGTTAAGTCGTGGCACAGTCCGAATCGAGGCTAATACCTACTTACTGCATATTTTTCTTCGTGCAAAAAGAAACAATGTCTAAGCATTCTGGTTCGACTCAAGCAAGTCATTCCACGGGCACTCGCGGCAAGCTAAGAATGATGTGAAGTTGAAGAAAATCTAATGAACTAACCTAGGATTTATCTATAAACCTTACAATACAACGGGTACTAGTTGCTATGCATTGTCTGGTAATGTCTTAAGAAGCGTTCTACGAGTAGTTTTTGGCTTTTAGTGGGATGTTGCCGTATGAATAAAGTTACCAACTTTTGATGTAGAACGTATTGCAGTATCACTGACTGTAAATACGATTTCACAATATATCAACATGTAAAACTACATTGATTAGTGTACTGTGCATTGTGGATGTCTACAACATCAGGAAGTCCCCACAATAAACCCTATATTGAAGTTTGAACAGCTCTGTTTACTATGCAAACTGTCCCGGGTTCGATTTCAGAGTTAATTAATGCATGAGTGTGGCATGAATGAAGTTTGTCGGAATGTAAGTTGTGGGTTGGTGATAGGATTCTGGTTCAAATCAAATCAAATATTGTATAGGACTGTACAGCCATGAGAAAAAGTGCTTCTCCAAAAACACTGCTTAAATCATCTGCAACAGATGTAAAGGCCTATGATGATGGTTGTTTGTTTATCGTTAGAAATGTTTTGCTTACTGCCATTATAGTAGTAAGACTTTGTTAAAATATCGTTGTATGACGGTTGTCTGCCAAAGTTTTACGTTTAAAGTTCGAACCCCGATCGATCTTTATAATCATTGTATATAGACATAACTTTTCGCTGTTACCAGTAGTGGTTACCATTCAATCAATCGATTAAATCAGCCCACATCAACCCACTGCCGGACATAGGCCTCCTATTTAGTGTTACCTTATTGTTTAACAATACGGATAAGTATAGTTAACTGCGATACACTCAAATGTTTTTATTATTAAGGGCGTGCAAACAAAAATCATTTAAGCAAAGAAAGGGTCTCTTTCTAATGCTGATGGAATAGTTATTCTAAATACTTTAGACACGATATTCAGAATAATCCAAATTTCACTTGCAGTTTCCAAACTCTATACCATATACACAGGTGAGGACTATGTCAGGAACACGGAGATACTACGACGCTGTAATGTTGGTGGTATAGAGACGTATTATGAGGCGCCAGTTAAGATGGTGAGGTTATATTCGTCGGATGCCGGAGGAAAGAATTTCCAAACGCATCTTCTACTCTGAACTCTAGTGGCAAGCGAAAACAATACGGGCAGCTTTTGCGGTTCAAAGATGTGCAGAAATGCCACATGAAACTTTGCGAGATTGATTCGAGTTGTTGGGAAGAGCTTGCTAAAGATCGACTGGGATGGCGGCACACTGTCCAGAATAAAGTGTTCGACTTTGAGGCTAAGCGTTGGCCTGGAGCTCGATGCCAAGCGCGATGAACTTAAAGCCAGACCCCATCATCCAATACAACTAACTATCTTAATGGTAAATTGACTTTGTAGCCCTCAGCCAAGCTCTCAAAATCAATAGCATTAATCAGTCGCTTTGGGCGAATACGACCATGAAGCATCATTTCACTAGCAGTTCCAAAACCTTATCCCACCTACACAGGTCAGGTAGTGAGCGTTATCACTTCCATTGCTACCAAAATATCATTATGATTATGACTGATGTAATGATTTTATATTCATAGTCATAATAAATCATAATCATAAGAAACACGACGCGACAGTCCACCTAAATGCTGACCACATTTTTTCTGTCCCTTATATCACTAGGTATATAACATAGGTACCTAGACAAAGTCATATGAAGAGAACAGGAGTACAAGATAAGCTTAAGCAAGAGTCTTAATTACCCGAGACTTTTTAAACTTAGCTTAGCATTTATCCCCGAGTTGAACATAATAATCTAAACTTTAAACTCTTTACACAAAGAACAAAGTTCCTAAGAAGAATTCTAGAAGAAAATCTCACCTTTATCTGGCACAAAGTTTAAAAGAAAACCATTTCATTTTGGCTGGACGCTTTATTTGTCTAGCTTACCCCGCAGCCGTAGCTTGAAGATACGTGAGATGCATTGTTGAATTTATGGTATCAAAGATACGCTTACGAAATCTAAAACCTAACAAAGACCGAGAAAATATTATCGCTTTCTTTGTTTAGAGAGCAACTATTGCTTGTGGGCAATTGTTAGAACATCATACTCGAACGGCAAATCTCCTGGCTAAAGTCTTGTCCATTGAAAAGCTAATAAGGAACTGGCCGACTTAACATTAGACTTACATCTTTGCCAACTTTAAAAATTTTTTAGGTCCATCCATACATACATATAAATATATTATCAAGGCCGCCGTTACATCTTTTTGGGTAGTTTCTTATTTTTTTTGGTCATGTCTAATTTCTTTGGCAACATTATAATTTATTTGGACGTGTTTCTTAGTTCATGTGTTCCATAGTTTCTTTGGTTCATGTCAAATAGATTAAGAGGGGACCGTTGGCAACCCTACCTCATCGAGTAACAAGATACGACCTACCTAGGGTGTAGCACATGAGAAAGGTACGTCTTAAAGTACAGGGTTGCCTGGGCGTAACCTGGAGCGTTTTGTACAGTGAGCAAAAAAGTGGGTATTTTTTTTGGTGTCAATTACCTCATCGGGTAACAAGTTGGTATATAGTACATTCGATAGAGCTCATCAAGAAGTGCCAAAATATATAGGGTTGCCTCGCGTAGTCCTGGGACTTTCTCGAGTCGGCCTGATTTTAGAGTGGCAAAAAATTCCAAAAATTACCTCATCTAGTAACAAAATGACACTTATGCCATTTGATAGCTCTCGTCATCCTATTAATTATTAATAAAGGTTGCCGGCCCTATACCTGGAACTTTTCTTAGTCGGCCGAGTGTTATGTTCGAATGTAAATACTGATTGATGCTACAACATCGTGGAAATGAGTCCAATGGATGGTTTAGAGATTGGTGGCATATAGTGATCGATTGTAGGTATTAATTTGGAGGGACACAACCCTAAAAGGTTTGTACAGTTAGCAAAAAAAGAATTTAACTTTGCGTTTTCTGAGAGTTCTAATACCTCAACCGCAGTTGAACCCATAAAGACTTATGTTCCTTATTAGTAACAGAATCGAATGGGATGAAAAAAAAAAGTTTTGTGAAAATTTCGGTTTTTGTCGATGACTGTACATTTTTTTCAAAATCGGTGAATGTAGAAGTAAAACACTCCAAAAGTTAGGGTTAGTCTTCAAAGAACGGTTTCTTGTAGCTATAAAGCTTCTGGTAGCTGCCCTTTGTGTCACATCTTAACTTTCCACCCTGTATAAAAGTGATAATTTGGTTATCAAAAACCGGTTCGAAAACAGACAAAAAACGTTCAAAACGTTAAGAGGAAAGCTGGTCCACTAAAAATTTGAAGAATAGGTATTTAAGAGATCTATTTAATGTCGCGCTGTTCCTGAGCAACTGAGCTTCCAGTGCGAAAGTGACAACTGCTGCGCGGACCCATTTTAACTACATAAAAATGGACAAAATCACGGTTTCGTATTCCCGTTTCTTCCTCCAAAACTAAACCGATTTTAATAATTTTTTCAAAAATAATATCAGAAAGGCTTTTTCCGTTTGTTTTCCTTTTTTTATCATGTTCGTCAAAGGGGTACGAGGGTGGTGGGTAATATTGGCGTCTTTTTTTAAGCAGTCAGGTACCAAATGTTACGGGTATTTTAGGGCTAAAATCACCGTACATTATTATGTAAAATAAATAGTCCTGCGGTGTAACGTTTCGGAGATATACAGGAAGATTTTTTTTACCGTTCCGAAACTTTCAGGCGTGGTTCAGACCATCAAACTGAACAATTTTTATTATGGGACCAAACCTGAAATCGCGAAAAAAAAATCTGCTGTTCCATACTAAACTGCAATGCTTAGTAGACTTAAATGTATGAGACAGACGATTTTTAGTATTCTTGAAGTGATTTTGATATATTTCAAATTAAAATAGTTTCGTAAAATAATAATAATAATTAGACAGTAAAAGTGAAAATAAAACAGAGTGTTTCAAAGTCCACCGGTTTTTGATTTCGTGATATTCAGTTTCATGGTCTGAACCACCCCTTTAAGTTTCGGAACGGTAAAAGAAAGCAAACGGTATAATTTTAAATAAAAAATAATAATAACTTTACAAAGCCAATTAAAAGTTACTCATTTTGGTTTTTTACCACTTTATTTGTTTTTATAGTTTTGGTTTTATATTCCCAGTTGTCGCCAGTGCTGTGACAAAGCAGTGGCGATGACTGGGAATACTCGTTTGCGGCGTGTATACCCAGTTGTCGCCATGGCCTCCATCGCTGCTGGAGACAAATGGGAAAAAAATCCCAGTCATCGCCTACTTTGTAGAGTTCTTTTTTTAAAGTTAATTAAATATCTCCAAAACGTTACACGGTCGGAAATTTTTTTGCATAATAATGTAAGGTGATATTAGCCTTAAAATATCCCCAACATTTGGCACCGTTAAAACTCATATTAATTCAAACAGACGAGCGGAAACTAGCAAGGAGCCGAGGATTGCGGCGCGTTAACATGAAATATATACGTGATTATGTCACAAATAATTAAAAACTAATAATTATGGGCTATAAAAACAAATACAGTGGTAAAAAAAACAAAATGAGTAACTTGTAACGAGCTTCGTAGAGTCTTTTCTTTTAAACTTAATTAAATATCTCCTAAACGTTACACCGTAGGACAATTTTTAATGCATAATAATGTAAGGTAATATTAGCCTTAAAATACCTACTACATTTGGCACCTGGCCGTATTAGCATTTAAACTCAAATTAATTCAAACAGACTAAAATTAAAGTGGTAAAAAAACCAAAATGAGTAACTTTTAATGAGCTTCGTAGAGTAATTTTTTAAACTTTAAAATTAAATATTTCCGAAACGTTACACCACAGAACTATTTAGTTTGCATAATAATGTTTGGTGATATTAGCCCTAAAATAACCGTAACATTTGGTACCCGGCCGCTTAACCCCCTTTGATAAACATGATTAAAAAAAAAACATACAGGAGTGCTATTTTTGAATCTCATTCGCTGAGTTCAGCAGTTGAAAATGTCAAAATTACTATGGAGCTACGCATCTTTCTTCTGCTTATTTGACTTTCAAAAATCGCACTCCTGAAGTATGATTTTTGAAAGTCAAATCAGCAATAGAAAGATACATATCTCCACAGTCATTTTAAATTTTCAACTGCTGAACTCAGCGAATGAGAATCAAAAATCGCACTCCTGACATAGCAAAAGTCTTTCTTATATCGACAGTCTTCGATCAACAATATATTGTTGATCGAAGTCGACAGTGGACAAATATGTCGTAATATTTATCGTCATAATCTAAAAAGCAATGTTACTAGCCTCTTTAAGAAGACAATATTTTGAACTCTTATTATAGCCATATAAATCGGATTTATTAACGTTTACCCAACCAAATTATAAGAATAAAGGTAGGTAATATTAGCCAAATCTTCTTATAAGGTACATTGACATAATGAATGCTCTTTTAAAACAATTATAAGAACTTAGACCTTATAAAGTAAAGAAGTTTGAGACCCTGACATAGAGGTCCGTTATACATGAATGAAACTTAGTAATACGTGTAGAGTGAAACAAAACTAACAAAAATGTTAATTAGTTGTAATCTGTAGAAGTTGGGGGAAAGGTATTTCTCCTTTTGTATCAAGTGTGTGAAACTCATAATCTTTCTTATTAGATAGTCCACTCAATCTTCTACACATTCATTGTGTATATTTTAATGAAAGTTCACGATAACCGTACCATATTATGATAATGGAAGAAAACGAAATCACACACACTATCAGATCAACCAAGCCAAATATGCTATGTACACTCAATTATACGCTACGGCTTAATCTTTTGGGGTAATTCAACTAATAGCAACAATGTATGCAAAATGCAAAAGAGATGTATTAGAGCCATAACTGGAATCAAGCCGTGGGAAAGCTGTAGACCCCATTTCCTAGATTTAGGCATACTACCCATGCCCTCCCTGTACATATTGGAATGCGTTTGTTATATAAAAAAACATCACAGTAACTATACACAAAAACAAAAAGTACATGCTCGGAACTTACGTAGTAAAACTGATCTTGTAGCACCATTTCCAAAATGTACATTATTTCAAAACAGTGTTTACTACATGGCAATAAAATTGTTTAACAAAGTTCCAAAAAACACTAGGATGTTAACATATGGAGAATTGAGACATAAAATGAATAAAATGTTGAAAAGTAAATGCTATTATGATATTAAAGACTACTTGGATGACGAATCTCTATTTTAATTGTAATGTTGTAGTGTATATTTTTTGTGTAATTACTTGAATCTATGCAACTATGCTTTTCAACTGATCGTGGTCATTTAAATAATTAATTGTGGGTAGACTTGATTTATATTCTTTGATAATCTTATGACTATGAACCCTTATCAGTAGCTTTGTAATGACATTGTAAATTCTTTAAATAGCTAACTACCTTCTATTATTGTACCCTAGGATAAGAAATATTTGTATGTCATGATATTGTGACTGAAAGTGGACATACCTTATGTTAATGTTTAAGATCAATGTAATAATTACTAGACCTACTTTCGACAAATAAATGATTGATTGATTGATTGATTAGCGAACTAAAAAAAAAAAAAAAAAAGTTACCTCAGTGATAATATTAGATGAAAATAGCTGACGTGGTTGCGTTTTGCTACTGCTTTTTGGACGATTAGTCTATTTTACTAGTAAATTCTACTTTTGAATCCGGACTTCTGGAGATGTGGAAGTTTTTTTTAAAAATGCCTTAATTTTTTCTGTTTATAATAATTATGACCGCCGTCCTGGCCTGAATGGCTTTTAGTTTTCGTAAAAAATGGCTGGGTCCAAATCTGCCAATCTTCTTTTATAAGCTTAGCTTGTTTGTTTCTTGAAAGAATTATTAAACTCGGTTTAGTTGTGGAGGAGGAAACGGGAATACGAAACCGTGATTTTGTCCATTTTATATAGGTAAAATCGGTCCGCGCAGCAGTTGTCACTTTCGTACTGGTAGCTAGGTTGCTCAGAAATAGCGCGACAGTAATAGATCTCTTAAATACCTATTCTTCAAATATCTTGCGGACCACCTCTTCACCGTTTTTTGTCTGTTTTCGAACTGGTTTTTGATAACATAATTATTAAATTTAATATACAGGGTGGAAAGTTAAGATGGGACACAAAAGGCAGCTACCAGAAGCATTATAGCTACAAGAAAACGTTCTTAGGAGACTAACCCTATCTTTTGAAGAGTTTTACTTCTGCATTCACCGATTTTGAAAAAATGTACAGTCATCGACAGAAACCGCAATTTTCACAAAACTTTTTTTTTTCATCCCATACGATTCTCTTACTGATAAGGAACATAAGTCTTTATGGGTTCAACTGCGGTTGAGGTAATAGAACTCTCAGAAAACGCAAAGTTAAATTCTTTTTTTGCTAACTGTACAAAATTTTCAAGGTTGTGTCCCTCCAAATTAATACCTACAATCGATCACTACATGCCAACAATCTCTAAACCATCCATTGGACTCATTTCCACGATGTTGTAGCATCAATCAGTAACATTCGAACATAAAACTCGGCCGACTAAGAAAAGTTCCAGGTATAGGGCCGGCAACCTTTATTAATAATTAATAGGATGACGAGAGCTATCAAATGGCATAAGTGTCATTTTGTTACTAGATGAGGTAATTTTTGGAATTTTTTGCCACTCTAAAATCAGGCCGACTCGAGAAAGTCCCAGGACTACGCGAGGCAACCCTATATATTTTGGCACTTCTTGATGAGCTCTATCGAATGTACTATATACCAACTTGTTACCCGATGAGGTAATTGACACCAAAAAAAATACCCACTTTTTTGCTCACTGTACAAAACGCTCCAGGTTACGCCCAGGCAACCCTGTACTTTAAGACGTACCTTTCTCATGTGCTACACCCTAGGTAGGTCGTATCTTGTTACTCGATGAGGTAGGGTTGCCAACGGTCCCCTCTTAATCTAAAATGTCTTTGCTAACATTTCTTTGGCAAGGAATGTAGGAACATTCCTTCAACTTCGCTGTCTTAAAGGCAAGAGTGGCCAATGGGTTTTAGAATCTTATGTAATTCCGATTTGTAACTCTACTGGCTTTTTGGAGAATGAAAACATCGTGCGGAAATCTAGGTACTTATATTCTTCAATTTTGAGGAGTGTACTGTATCCAAGTACCCATTGAAAGTGATGACGGGCTCACAAAGTGTCACACTGGACAGAGTTTGGGCATTGTTAGTGAAATGTGGTTAAAGTGGTCTGATTTATTTCTACTTACACCTTAGAGATAGTCATGAGCATTTAGGCTCTAGCAAACAACTAGCCCAGAACGCCAACTCTATCCATTTTGAAACAACTTTTTGTAACTACTTTTCAACGTAAACACGAAACATCGTAAAAACGTTAAGCGCCTTGTAAATTTGAAACGACACGCTCGTAAAATGCCGCCACAGGCTTTGTGGTAGCGTAAATAACATGGTATGTCTATTAAAATGTTGGATCTCCCCCCTTTATAGCACAAATCGATAGGAGCGTCCTGGTTGTTTCCAGTGTTTGGCACGGCACGGGAAAAAGGATTTGTGCTATAAGGTTGAGTCGTCGGTATCAAATTCTGTAAAGGTTACAGGTCGTAGGTTTTAAAGGTTAAGACCTATATAATACGATACATAATTACAGAAAAGGTGGTCCTGCAGAGATGAAATGAAATGTATCTATTGTGGATCATAATGGATAAGAGATAGAAAAAGAGATGGAAAAGAGAATGGATAAGAGAGTAGAAAGAAAGCCTAAAAATAATAAAAACTAGGAAACTACCAGTACCTCGGTAACATGACGAGAAGTGAAAATTGATAAATACCAACTTCTACAGATTGTTCTGCATTCTCATTTTAGGGACACAAATTCCTGACAGAAGAAGGGTTTCCTGGCTTAAGAACCTTTGTGAATGGTTCGATATGAACACCACCTCACTGTTCAAAGCTGTAATCTCCAGGGTCCGAATAGCCCTTATCATATCCAACCTCCGATAAGAGATGGTATCTCAAGAAGCTTTTTAAACCAATAGAACATGAATAATTATACGAAATAGAGCCAGGATAATAAATTCCTACATCACTCGTGTTTAAAATTTTTCTACTAGAAGCAGACTAGAATTGATCCTTTAGAATTTACCGTTGGCGCGCTCCATACAAACGTAGTATGGTGATATTTTCAATAGTATCCAATTAAAGTCAATGAAATTTTTCAAAAACAATCTAGTAACTAATTTCTATGTCGTTATGAAGTCAGATTTTCGATAAAATTTTTAGTTTTAAAGTTACAGTGCCACAAATATTTCCATACAAATCTTAAATTAATCCTAGCATTGAAACTGTATATTTTAACGAAAATCTGACTTCATACCGACATAGAGATTAGTTAATTGATTGTTTTTGAAAAATTTCATTGACTTTAATTAGATAGTATTGAAAATATACTACGTTTGTATGGAGCGCGCCAACGGTAGAATAGCCTTAAGATTAAGACGTATCGTATGAAACAATGAAAACAAACACTGGCAGTAGGTCAGTCGTTCTATTTTAAGGCATTTAACTCCAAGTTCTCATCTATAACTATGTGTGAGATTATCGATGGATGACACCGATATAAGCACCGATATGACACATGGTTAGGTGCCATTGTTTCCTTATTTTTGTGTTCAGGTTGAGAAATGTTAACTATTAAGTATTTTCAGTAGTTTGAGTCCTAGGTACTTACTTACCACGTTGTCAACTTATTGCGGAATCATTGATCAACTTATACATAAATATACTTAGGTGTAAACTTAAATGTGTTACCTACATATTTCAGAGGGTGCTTCAGACCATCAAACTGAATAATTTTCACTATGGAGCCAAAATAGCATAAGCAAAAAATAAATTTGATCCTTTATTAGGTGAAATTGATATCATTAGCGACAAATCGGCTGTTGCATACATTTGAGTCGAGTAGGCATTGGAGTTTAGCATAGAACAGCTGTTTTTTTTTGCTCCGGTCGGTTTGCTCCCATAGTTAAAGTTTGATGGGTAGACTCTTAGTTTAAAAGGATGGTAATGAAATAATATCAATTTCACAAAGAAAACGTCAATGGGTATTCGACCCAATTGTATGAACTATGACCCTATTCATTCTAGCGATTTCAATGTTGGATCTGTAGTTAAAGTCCTGTTGTTCAATTTGATGGGCTGAAGCAACCCCTCAAGGGGTGTAAGGGGTAAACGCGGTAGACTATGGCGACAACCCAACTGCCAACTTCACCTGCTCGTGGTGCACCCTGCCGACTAACCGACGAGGCTCTGGCGACCGATTGATGGCGGTATATCCATCCAAAACAGGCTAAACAATAATTCCTCGACCGATGATGGGCAGCAGCATCACCGGTGCAAGTGGTATAGCCCTGCGATCACCAACCCGCTCTGCCAAGCGTGGTGATTATGGCATTTTTACCTCCCAAATATGGAATTTAGTCCCACATGGCCCCGGGCCGGCCCCTAGTTCCCGGCGCTACGACCTAAAAAAAGTAGCGGGGAGCGACAGGATGAGGAAGGATAGAGTTTTGTAGCACGCCTTGGGAGAGGCCTATGTTCAGCAGTGGACGATGACAGGCTGATGATGAGGATGATGAAGCAACTCCTAAAATATGTAACGTATTTAATTTTACGCCTTGTGCACTTATTTTAATATAATAAGTAGGTATGCCATACGCACTGCAGAAACGAAACAGCATCCTGAAGGCGTTATTGTATTGGGGGCGCAGTGCCCTTAGATCTCCCTGGCGATATGCAGATTAGGAGCTAGGGTTTTCAAATTTAATTTCAAGTCTACCCGGCGCTTAAATAATATACATATATATTACCGGCCTTTATATATTTATATTTCGCTATACCCTTCAGTGGATGGATGACAGATTACAGTCAATGACAATGGTAATTTTGTCTTACCTGCATCTCAGGCGAACCGCCTTCATCTCGTATAAGCAGGAGGTAGCTGTGTCCGTCGATTATAACTTCCTTCTTGAAGCGACCACCTGTGGACAGAGATTTGTTTACTTTTAACGAAGCCTAAGTAGGTAGTCTGGATGGATCAGATTAGCAAAAAACCGTGAGGATTGGCGCAATACAAAGTGCCTTGATGGAGGACTGATGAGACGACAGATTACCTACCATTGAATGCATAGGTATTAATTAATTTTTCTTATCGCAGTCCAGTGGCGCCCTCATCACATTAAAAAAGATTTCTCAATAAAGAAAGCATAAATAAAAAAACTAATTAACACGAACACTACTAAAGCCTTCAAGCCATTGTTATACAATACTTTTATAGGTTCTAAACATTCAACTTTTAGACAAAAGCAAAAGCGACCGTTTTTTTTTCATTTTTCCCAATTTGTATGTTTAAAAAACCTATAAAAGTATTATATGAAAATAGCTTGAAGGCTTTTGTAGTGTTCGTGTTAATTACTTTTTTAATTTAGGCTGTCTTTATTGAGAAATCTTTTTTAATGTGATGAGGGCGCCACTGGACTGCGATAGCCCTCTTAACCTATTTGTGACCAGATGTCCAAGATTTCTAAATAAATGATAGGTAGGTACTGTTCCATGATGGATATTGATTAAAAAAGATAAAGTAACAAGCACGTATCCAGACAACAAAATTTTTAAGATTTGATCAGACTATTAACGCCATCTATCGCGAAAACTTTGTAGTTATTTCAAGATTTGAAACTTAAAGTTTAGGTTCAGCGCCATCTATCGAGGAAATGAAGAACTACTACAACAGTTGCCATCTTACCGACCTATGTGAAACTATCGTTTACCTATTCCTCGCAAGAGGGCGCTAGTTGTTGCTATTTCCAAAATCTGTTTACTATCAGTTTAAAATAACAATGTGCATGACCTTGAAGGGCCGTTGGATTACTTCACTCGGTTGACAAAGGAATGTAGACTCTATGCAAAGGAAACAATCATTTGAATGACTCGAGTGAAGTTCGTGTGATTGCGTTACGTCACATTTGCGAGCGAGGTCATGCACATTGTTATTTTAAACTGATAGTAATAAATTTTTTGTTAAAATAAGTACTAAAAATGTTCTAAATAGGAAATAACTGTAAATATAAATTCAACATACCTTCTGGACTTTCTTCCTGCATATACGCGCCAGTTAAGTACCGATGAACTAAAGCTGATTTCCCACTGTCCGGAGAACCCAAAACCCCGACCCTTAGCTCCGTCACACCTCGTGATGCTGTCCATTCTTGACTGTTCACGAATGAATCTGTAACAAAGAAAAAAAAGCAATGTAGAATTAAAAAATGACAAAAAAAACAAACCGAGTGTACACTTAGACATTTTAAAAACGCCATTTAGTAGCGAGTAGAATCATTAAAGAGTACACCGTCTTCTAGTGGCGAATAGCAGAAACAAAAGTTTCACTTTGTTATCCATAGAGGGCGCAAGTGATGGTTTATCCACCTGAAACCTAAAGCAGGAATGCGATTTTTGAATCTCATTGAAAATGTCAAAATTACTATGGAGAAACGCATCTTTCTACTGCTGATTTGTTTTTTAAAAATCGCACTCCTGAAGTATGATGACTGTAATTTTGACATTTTCAACTGCTGAACTCAGCGAATGAAAATGTCAAAATTACTGTGGAGATATGCATCTTTCTACTGCTGATTTGACTTTCAAAAATCATACTTCAGGAGAGCGATTTTTGAAAGTTAAATCAGCAGTAGAAAGATTCATATCTCCACAGTAATTTTGACATTTTCAACTGCTGAACTCAGCGAATGAGATTCAAAAATCGCACTCCTGAATATACTAGGTGTATTAAATTTTTAAGATTTTTTTGTGTTTAGACACCGAATCGATATTCCGTGGTTTTGAGTTACATCGTACAGCATCGCTAGCATTGCCCCCTCCAACGAAACGGGAAAAATCTAGATGTGCCTCTGTCTTTGTTTTGTTAGGTCACAGATTATTTAATATAGATAGATACGCATGTCAAAATGAGCACGCATGACGGTTTTCTTGTTTTGTCGCTTTGCCGTGCGTGGCATGCCAGTACAGGAGTGTGATTTTTGATCGCACTCCTGGGTAGGAAAACCTCATATTTTCAAGACTATTTTGATATTTTAGGTTTCATTCAAGCACAAGGTGGATAGGTATGAAGTATTTTAAAAGCATTGATTTAATTTATGTTTGTCCACGCGTAGAGTCACACTTTCATGTTAGAACTAGGGTTGCCAACTTTTTTTCGACCAAATATAGTAGTTTGACCCGAGAGCCCGAAAAAATATAGTAGACCGGGGAAAAATAAGAAAATATATAGTATTTTTCGAACTTGTCAATCTAAAATTTTCAAAAAGATTTTTTTTTTGCTACTTTCTACCACTAAATGAATACCAAGTTTTTATTCTTCAATCATCACCCCATTTCATATTCGTCATAGTAAATAATGCATCCTGTAAACGCAGAAGTCGCTGGAGTCAATAGAGAAATAAGATAATTATTAAAACTTAGATATAAATCAGACTTTAGGAAAACATGGTGCCATTTTTCAGCAGTAGATTTATTAAAAAATTGTATAGGAAGTATTCTACAATTCTAAATTATTTGCCCATCAAAATATAGTAGTTTTGCCTACTATATATTTTCCTCAGAATTATAGTAGTAGGGTCCCAAATATAGTAGGATACTATATTATATAGTAGGGTTGGCAACCCTAGTTAGAACGTACTCATATTATAACTAACCCTACTTGCCTACCTACATAACTTCCACAAGTATCCTGTTACTTCCTTGTCGTTAGGTTAGATAAACTAACTGGTTTTATAGCATTATTCCAATGGGCCGTCAACGTAACTTTGTAATTTAACTTGTTTATTAATTCCTCCGTGTAGCTACACTCTTAATTAGTAGGTAATGAGTAATGACTAATTATCGATGTTCTTTTTGAAAATTAATACCTCCATAAATTCTACCCTGATTTTTTTGGGATCTGTTAAGCCGGTTACAAAAACTGGTGTCACCAGTTAGGTTGTGGTTAGGTAGGTAGGTACAAGAGTGCGATTTTTGAAACTCATTCGTTGAACTCAGCAGTTGAAAATGTCAATATTACTATGGAGATACGCATCTTTTGACTGCTGATTTGACTTTCAAAAATCGCACTACTGAAGTATGATTTTTGAAAGTAAAATCAGCAGTAGAAAGATGCATATTTCCAAAGTAATTTTGACATTTTCAACTGCTGAACTCAGCGAATGAGATTCAAAAATCGCACTCCAGTATAATATTTACTTCAAGTAGGTAAGGTACCTACCTTATGTGGTAGAAACGAGGAAATATTACAATAATTACAACATAATAGGTAGGTGTTTTTTATTAAAAGCATTTTGTGTGAAAGACTGAAATTTGTCTTAAAATGTAAATAAGTTAAGTTCTATTGTACTTTTTGAAAGCGTATTTTTTCACGTTACAACTCTTCAAGAATTTTTTACGCTTTCACTTACTTACAAAAGCTTAAAATTGTTAAATTTTAGTTACAAGCATTATGAACTAAATGTATTGTTATAGGTGCCTTTCCAGGAGTGCGATTTTTGAAACTTACACCTTGAACTCGGCAGTTAAAAATGGCTAAATTACAATGGAGATATGCATCTTTCTACTGCTGCTAATTTCTGATTAAACTAACTACAAAAAAAAATCTTAGTTAAAATTGTTTTATTTCAGAATAGAGGCCCGTCCCGGCTTCGCACGGGTGGACGTCTAATCTTTTCTAGCAATAAATATAGCCTATGTTACTCAGGGTGAATGCAGCTTTCTAATGGTGAAAGAATTTTTTAAATCGGCCCAGTACTTTTTGAGCCTATTCATTACAAACATACAAACATACAAAAATAGGTACAAATCTTTCCTCTTTATAATATTAGTGTAGATAATATCACAGCTTTGACTCTACCACCACCGCGTCTGAAGGTGTTCCGTTCTGTAGAGAAGATGCGACAGGTGCCCCGACTTATCTATCAACAATCAATTTGTCCAAAGTCGATCTTTACCTTTTGACTTGACATTCCAGACACAATAGAATTGTTATTGTCTTTACATTTACACAGATCTGTGACACAAAGGATAGGTTAAAAGACTTAACTTTGTTTGCCAGTCATTATGCGCGCAAGTTTTTTTTTACATGAAGATTCTATCAATAGGTATTTAGGTATTAGCACCATTAAAATTACATCACTAACAAATTGCAGTATATTAGTTATTCGCAAACGAAAGTGATCAACTATATCGTTACGTGATTCTACTAAAAGCTTCTACTTTAAATACAACACCTTTTTTACTGACATACCTAATAGTTTTTACAAACAGATTTATTTGCTGATTTATAATGCTAATAGTGATTTATTTAGCAAGTCACTTTCGTGAATCGTGACGGAAGTTTTTGCGTAATTTATGTGTTATTTATTTGGAAATGTTATATGTTTTTGCGGTTATATATGTTTAATTACGTAACTATACTTATGAGGTAAAATTGATACAGTAGGACGCAATATCGAATGTGTTTACCACTTAATAAAGTTTTTGTGCTACTAGTCAATTATTATTGTTTATTCTTATTTAATGTTAAGGCCACAGTATAAAGAGAGAAGAGAGAGAGTAAGAGAGAGAGTGTAAGAGTTTCTAGTACTACAGGATGAAATTGAAAGCATTGGCATCTTATTTTAAAAGGATGCCAATGATTTCAATTGCACCCAGTATACATATTATGCAGTACGGACAATTTTTTCCTCACCGCCTCTTGGCAGACGGAGGTAAACAACAGGGGCGTTAGAGTATATTTTTATATGAGTAATAGTCCTATTTCACTTAGAATTTTTTAAATCGGCCCAGTACTTTTTGAGCCTATTCATTACAAACATACAAACATACAAAAATAGGTACAAATCTTTCCTCTTTATAATATTAGTGTAGATAATATCACAGCTTTGACTCTACCACCACCGCGTCTGAAGGTGTTCCGTTCTGTAGAGAAGATGCGACAGGTGCCCCGACTTATCTATCAACAATCAATTTGTCCAAAGTCGATCTTTACCTTTTGACTTGACATTCCAGACACAATAGAATTGTTATTGTCTTTACATTTACACAGATCTGTGACACAAAGGATAGGTTAAAAGACTTAACTTTGTTTGCCAGTCATTATGCGCGCAAGTTTTTTTTTACATGAAGATTCTATCAATAGGTATTTAGGTATTAGCACCATTAAAATTACATCACTAACAAATTGCAGTATATTAGTTATTCGCAAACGAAAGTGATCAACTATATCGTTACGTGATTCTACTAAAAGCTTCTACTTTAAATACAACACCTTTTTTACTGACATACCTAATAGTTTTTACAAACAGATTTATTTGCTGATTTATAATGCTAATAGTGATTTATTTAGCAAGTCACTTTCGTGAATCGTGACGGAAGTTTTTGCGTAATTTATGTGTTATTTATTTGGAAATGTTATATGTTTTTGCGGTTATATATGTTTAATTACGTAACTATACTTATGAGGTAAAATTGATACAGTAGGACGCAATATCGAATGTGTTTACCACTTAATAAAGTTTTTGTGCTACTAGTCAATTATTATTGTTTATTCTTATTTAATGTTAAGGCCACAGTATAAAGAGAGAAGAGAGAGAGTAAGAGAGAGAGTGTAAGAGTTTCTAGTACTACAGGATGAAATTGAAAGCATTGGCATCTTATTTTAAAAGGATGCCAATGATTTCAATTGCACCCAGTATACATATTATGCAGTACGGACAATTTTTTCCTCACCGCCTCTTGGCAGACGGAGGTAAACAACAGGGGCGTTAGAGTATATTTTTATATGAGTAATAGTCCTATTTCACTTAGAATTTTTTAAATCGGCCCAGTACTTTTTGAGCCTATTCATTACAAACATACAAACATACAAAAATAGGTACAAATCTTTCCTCTTTATAATATTAGTGTAGATAATATCACAGCTTTGACTCTACCACCACCGCGTCTGAAGGTGTTCCGTTCTGTAGAGAAGATGCGACAGGTGCCCCGACTTATCTATCAACAATCAATTTGTCCAAAGTCGATCTTTACCTTTTGACTTGACATTCCAGACACAATAGAATTGTTATTGTCTTTACATTTACACAGATCTGTGACACAAAGGATAGGTTAAAAGACTTAACTTTGTTTGCCAGTCATTATGCGCGCAAGTTTTTTTTTACATGAAGATTCTATCAATAGGTATTTAGGTATTAGCACCATTAAAATTACATCACTAACAAATTGCAGTATATTAGTTATTCGCAAACGAAAGTGATCAACTATATCGTTACGTGATTCTACTAAAAGCTTCTACTTTAAATACAACACCTTTTTTACTGACATACCTAATAGTTTTTACAAACAGATTTATTTGCTGATTTATAATGCTAATAGTGATTTATTTAGCAAGTCACTTTCGTGAATCGTGACGGAAGTTTTTGCGTAATTTATGTGTTATTTATTTGGAAATGTTATATGTTTTTGCGGTTATATATGTTTAATTACGTAACTATACTTATGAGGTAAAATTGATACAGTAGGACGCAATATCGAATGTGTTTACCACTTAATAAAGTTTTTGTGCTACTAGTCAATTATTATTGTTTATTCTTATTTAATGTTAAGGCCACAGTATAAAGAGAGAAGAGAGAGAGTAAGAGAGAGAGTGTAAGAGTTTCTAGTACTACAGGATGAAATTGAAAGCATTGGCATCTTATTTTAAAAGGATGCCAATGATTTCAATTGCACCCAGTATACATATTATGCAGTACGGACAATTTTTTCCTCACCGCCTCTTGGCAGACGGAGGTAAACAACAGGGGCGTTAGAGTATATTTTTATATGAGTAATAGTCCTATTTCACTTACATTTACTCAATATTGCACATGCCTATCTCTTTCTGCCAGTTTTTTTCCCATTTGTATGAATAACAGCAAAGTGTCCAAGATGTTTTGAGGCTAAATTAGGAAAATCCTTGAAAAGCTTAAGCTTATCGATTTTTTCACACAGAAAGTAGCAAAACCTTTAAACTGTCTTTGCTAATCGATAAAAACATTTTGACATGCTGCAATATTCCTCTACAGAAAAGTTTTGGTATTTTTATTATAAATTATTTCCCCCATTCCACGACTTTACCAAGAACAAGTAAAAAAATAAGTATTAGTATAATAATACGCTTTCTATAGCAAGCTGTAATAAAAAAACGAAGGCACGTGCGCGTGCGACGCCGACGCTGGACTTTGCGTAACGAAACGATCTGCTGTCGTTTGTCACAGTCCATTGCTTGGGCCTTCAACATGGCGGAGAGCGACTTGAAGGTTTTCAGAAAAAAAACTGACTTTTAGAATTTTTTCGGAATCTATTCAGGAAAAAGACTACTTTTCAAGGGGATGATCAGAACATCAATCTGAACATCTTTCTCTATGGGAGCAACGACGAAATCGCAAAAAAATTGACTGTCCCATACATTTCAGTCGAGTAGGATTGCAGTTTCGTATGAAACAGTAGATTTTTTTATCGCGGATTCGACATTTGTACCATAAAGTTGTTCAAATTGATAGTCAGGACAATATCTCTTTTGTGAAATAATTGGTCAGATTATATTTTCATTTCGCTGTAGATTTCAGATTCTATCACAGATTTATCATCAGCTTCTGTCGTGCGAAAACTGCCAAAGAATTCTTAACTACTCACTACTCTTTACCAATAACCACGCGCGTACTTTTGTGGCGTACCTATGTTCAGCAGTGGACTATGATAGGCTTATGATGATATCCAAAAGGGCTCACCTGTTTGGCCATTCTGTAACCCCAAGCGAACCAAATTCATAAACTAAGAACACCTGCACTTATAAACGCTTATGGTTACCCCGCTTGTTTAGAAGCTGCAAACTTTTTCGTACGTGATTCTAAAATGTTGCAACTTGCAACATAGCGAGACAAATCGACAACTACAAGCAACCCGAGCAACAGTTACTTACTTCGAAAGCCATTGAACTGTAGAATTTCTGCTAATAATTCTAACTTGAAAAAATTCGAAGCATTTCTTGGAAGAAAACAAGAACGAACTGAAAATAAGTTCGAATGCCTTAATGGAAAAAAACTGCAGACAGCACTTTAATTTACTGGATTTGGGTAGAAATTCACACAATAAAATGATAATTATAAGTATGCAGTAATATTAAAAAGGTATTTTAAGTACTAAAGTACTTTACTGTTTTGTAATAAAACTTTTGATTCAATTTACTGATAACATAATCTGCTGATCATAAAAGTTTGTTGCATTCGACAAAGTTGACTTCACATTGTTAAACTCTGTGTTGTCTCATTAGATAAGAGACTAAAGATAAGCCTGGAGTTCATTTATTATCATCATATTCAACATAATTAACTTATATTCTATCCCCATTGCTTAGGACGCTGGTAGCCACAATCATCATAATTTTTTCTTCAGCGTTCCCATACAGATTTCCTCATGATGTTTTCGTTAACGTTACTGCTGTAAGTATCTGATATTTTGATTTTAAACAACATTGATCCTACAAATAGCGTTGCGGTTCTTTTCGTTCATAAAATGAAACTTATGTTTTCAAGCATGAAATTGTTTGCAGCATTCACATTTCATATAATTTGATCTTGTTCCAAGTTGTGTTGTGTGGCGTAATAAATACGTCCAAAAAAACATGTAAACCATGCAACATCATTTAACAGGATCAAAAAACACTCGAAACCCCATTCTTGGGCACAAGTACCAAAACACGATTAAATACTTATTTCACACCTTTACGACGCCATAAAAATACTACACACGTTCTTATGGGCGTTCACATTTAGTACCATGAATTCATTAAATACTTTATTCAACGTAAAATGTCACCAGAATCAATCTATTTTCGTCATTGCGACGATGCAATAAGAGCTTTGACGAGGAAATTTTTAAATGGGGAGTACTAAAAGGACCCTTTCGCGATTAGCGTTGGGTCAAAAGGACCCCAAAGTTTAAGGCCTGATTTATAGGTGTCTTGGAAGCAATAAAAGTTAATTTACTACGGGAATTGGGCCGTTAATGATTGTTGTGAATGGGTTAAGTTTGGTTAGATTTTGTATGGGGATATATTGTTGTTATTCTTCTTCGGGTTATTAACAAACATCGTAAAGATTTTCCCATATTCATAGGCTAATTTGTAAGTGGTACTGGCCTACCCAACGGCCTATGCCCAAACCGAATTCGTTTCTTTTTCACTATAAATAGTAGTGTAGTGTTATGTCTACGAATAAGAATAGTGTTATATGTCCTTTCTTACATTACATGCAATCTCTACAGAATTTTCACTGCATTTGGGATTCTAGTTTATATACGTGAAAAAGTTAATAAGAGACTGACAAACACACCTTTGATTTAATTTTATTGAATATAACTGTGGATTGCAAATTGCAAGTAATCGCAAAAGGGGTAATCTGTCCCCAATATAGGGTAAAACAACAAAATGAACATTTTTATTTACGATTCTGTTTCCTAGCACCACATTTCCGAAAACCCTCATCACCTTTTTCATTACAACCATCCTAAACCCCAAACCATTGGTGTCAGAGACGAATCTGAACCCCAATTTATCTGAGCTTAAGGTTTGACCTCACATCTCATAACCTCGGATTACGAGCGGGGGATGAAGGGGATTACACTTCTATTTCAACGAGATAGGGTTGTAATAAGGGTTAGCAAATATTTGAGGCTGAAGATGAAGTGACCGGAAAATCATTTCTGTTTAGTAGATAACATAAGGATGGCATATATATTGAACGAATTACTTTATTATCATAAATCCATAATGCTCACGACTATATTCCCCATGGCGATTGCTACAAGAAATATAATTATATCTATACAGGATCCTTTTTAATATGCTGACGGTTTTTAAAGGGATGATCAGACCATAAACTTTATAAGAAGAACATAGAAATCGTGAAAAAAGGAATCAGCTACTCGACCCAAATATGTGGGAGCCTTTTCAGGAACGACGTTCTTCCTGAAAAGTTCTTCCGGCTCGATATTTTCGAAAAACTATTTTTTTTTTAGATTGTTTGCACAGCAGTCTTTCTTACATTATTAATTGTCATTGTTGCAAGTTTCTCTTCGACTTTTCTTCATGATTTGTACCATCAATTCTGTATATTAAATAAATATTATTCGGAGAGAGCCTCGCAATAATCAAAAATCTTCACTTATACTATCAAGTACACACGAGTAACTAAGAGAAGGAAAACAATACTCAAGTAAAGTTAAACTAACAAAGACTTATCAAGACAAACAATACCGAAATCATTACTAAACTAGACTGCGAAGTATTGTGAAAGAAATCTTATACTACTCCACTAAAAGCATTTTTGGTACCCTCTTATGTTTGCCGAAATTCTATACCACTATGAGTCGCGAATGAAGTCCACAAATATATCAAGTTACAACGTCTGCTGTTTAATAAATCTACTGTTTTTAGGCTTCACTTTAAAAAGGGTCGGGAAAGGGTTGAAATCAAAATAGACTAAGCAAATAAATTATGCAATAAATCGCAATTTGAAAACGGTAAAAATAACACGTTTTTAGATTTGGGAAAGATAGAAATTCAGGTCAGTGAAGAGGTAATTTACCTCAGTTTTTTTTTTTTTTTCATTTTATTTTACAAAGAAAAAGTTACATATTTGTTTTCCTACTTAAGCTTTCCTACTGCAAACCTTACAAGGTAGTTATGAGGTAAATTGATCCAGCAAAAAAAAAGACAAAATAACAGGACATAAAATGTATTAGAAATGATTTTCGACCCTGCCTATTTAGATTTACAATCTAGACAATCCTATCTAAAAAAAAGAAAATACATCCCATAAACTCGCCGAATGAGGTAGGACGAAATCATACCAGCCAAAAAATTTACCAAATTACTAGGTTTCTTCTAAAGGGTGTGGGCTGAAAGGTGAGGGATTAAACAAACTAGAGAAATAATAAAGTTTAACCTTTAAAACTTTTGCGGATTCGAACAAAAACACGGCTATTCGTTGAATAATCCGTATTCAGAATGGATGCAAAAACTTTGCTTTCTCAAATGTCAGAGTTAGTTCGAAAACTACATTTAAGTCTCAAACTTTTGCTAAATGGAATTGCATTTTACAGTGTATACAGTATTGGATTAAGACCCGGGGCCTTTAAGCAGCGAAGTCTCTCCCTTTCTCGGTTTCTACGTTATTTTTCAGCTTTTAAACTTACATTTAATTATGTCAAAATTACAAAAACAAATAGTCCCAATTGATACACGAATCAACACAGTGCGTTCCAATGATAATCAACTAGCCTTAACACTATTTATTGGTGTTATTGATAAAGAGCGAATAATAATGGTGTTGAGAATAAAATGGTGTTGCGAATAAAATGGAGCGGGCCATGCTAGGCATAACACTTCTAGAACGTGTCACAAACGTCGAGATCCAACGTCGAACTAAGGTTCAGGACGTCGGAGATAGATTCGCGGGATTAAAATGGTGGTGGGCAGAACACGTGGCTGGAAAAACAGACGACAGGTGGAGTAAAGCCTTGACCGAGTGGTGGCCGAAATCAGGCAAGAGAGGAGTGGGTCGTGCAGCAATCAGGTGGGCTTTTGATATTGCAAAGGCAGCTGGTAACACTTGGACGAGACTGACACAGAACAGGAAAGAGTGGCATGGGATGGAGGCTTATACCCTGTAGTGGGTGGACAAAGCCTGATAATGATGATGATGATGATGTATAAAATCTCGATACCTATAATGCCTTATAGCCTATTCCAACCACTTCATCGTCTATCAGTAGCCGTGGAGTGGCCACTGCCTAATAGCCTATTTTGTACCTCTCTGGCAAAGAAAATATACCTACTCTAACGCGAATCTCTGGATAATCCGGCACTATTAATTTTTTCTCTATTCTCTTTTATATTGAAATAGATATTGCTCCAGTTCCTTCGTCGGAAAACTAATTCATTATCATGTCTTATATTATAATTATGAGGGATCATCTCTCATCAGGAGCCACATAATTTATTTCCAAGCAGAGAATAAATACCGATTTTTCATCTACATATTTCCTACATACATAAGTACATTATTTCGATAGTTACAGCGACCAAAAAGTGGGGGGGTGCCTTGCGTTGCTGTGATCAAAATACCTGGTAATCGTTACCCAAATGATTAGCAGTCAAACCCATTTAAGCTAAAATCTAGAACACATTTCCTTTACCCGGGAATAGAGCCTTGACCTATCACGCCTACCTGGAAGCACGCACGCGATCGGAAGTCACTTGCCATTGCGTTTTCAACCTTATTAACGTCTCACAGAGTTCAGATAATTGGCTGGTCAGAATTTAATATGGCTTCCTTCCGTCACTAATGCTTGGAAAGGCTTTCGTGTGACGTCATTGTGTTAGGAATAATATAGGTAACGGCATAAGAAAATCCGAAACATCTGTTACAACAGAATTGGAAAATTCTTACAGGAATGGATCAAAATTTGATACTGCTCAGTTTTTCCGATCTTACCCCTTTCTATATCGCAGTGTGGTTATAGGTTTCAATGGTTGGTGGATCAAATACGTTTATGATATAAATTTTTCAAATTTTGCGTGAGAAATTAGGTCAAGTTTTATTACAGTTTCGAGTTAATCTGGGTTTTGGGTCAGTTAATTAACTGTGCTTTATCACGCTTCAGCATTTTATTGAGGTAGGTAAAAAGAGTTAAATATTATTTTAGTCTGTGGTAAATAGTGGTTATGTTGACTTTACCTGGAAACTAAATTCATTAAAATTTTTCTATACAGTAAGTAGGGAGTCAGTTGTCTCAAGGTAGGCCAGTTGCTGTCTAGCTGGCCTAATTTGACAGAATGTGCCCTCTAGTGGGACAAAACAAGCCAAGTTAAAAAATATAATACAGTAAGTAAATAAGCCAAGTAAGCATTATTTTATTTTATATTTTATAATATTCGGGATGCTAACAGCCTCTTTTACAAAATAATGTATTCAATAACATGTCATTTGCCATTTACAAGCATCCACATATAGACTTAATTATATACTTAATATTATATACTTAATTATGTAGGTACTGCACTTTTAGAAGTCTGTCGCGTCACCTCTAAGTTTGTGTTATAGAAAAGCTCCTGATCACACGGGATACCTAATAGTCGTGACTTTATGTAAGTGTGTGCGTGATTAATTATAATCAAAACTACATCTATAATTTTATCTATAATTTTTACTCTTTGAATTCCTCCAGAAATATACTTCAAAATCCCGTCTAAATAGAATATTTCTCGAAGTACAAAATGAAGGTATTCAAATCGATGAATCGGACATTGGCCTTCTATTTGTTCAGAATAACATGAATGGAACTATACGCCATCTGCTTGTCGTTTAGAGTAGGAATTTGTTACAAAATTAAATGTACGACAAAGATATTTGTAAAGATGTAGTGGACTCACGCTGTGTTTGTGATTGCACAAGCTTACCGCCCTGGTTTCACTCACATACTGGTCAAATAGATACAATGAAAAGTTGTAACAAATTAGCTTATCAATGATTTTTTTCTTGAGAAGTACAAATTATAACTTTTGGGAGTCGTGTAGCTAGAGGATTCACGGGCAGACATGTTTCGCGCGCTGGTTAGGCGGTCTCGTGGCTCCATTTTATGACGACTATCATCGAACGTCTTGTAAATTTCTATTAGAATTCCTGCGCTATGATTCTGACAAAATGTATCTCGCTTTCTCCACATTCTTCAGTCTTTTGATTCATGCTCGTTGATTTCGGGTAATCTGACCTGATTCATTTTTTACCCTTTATAGAACTTTTTTTGGTTTTAAATTCTAACTTTTGGCATCAGAACTGTATTGATAAAATCGTCCTTATTGTCAGACCAGCTAGGTGGCTACAACCGCGGTACTTTCGGAGTTGCCCTATAAAGGGTTAAGCACAGGCGGAGGACATTTGCCTTTTGGTGGTTTTTCCGATTCAGTTTGCATAGAATGTGCTGCCATCTGTTAAATATATCTTTTACTATGAAAAAAAAAGATTATATTGTCTATGCCAATGTCAAATTGACAAATTTACAAAATGGCGACCTTCCTTGCATAATGTGCGTGTTGTTTGTAGTTTTTGTTCAATTTTGTGCCGATTTAGTGATGTTCTGGAGTTTCAGTTGTTCTCTTACCAATGTACAGATTACAGGAATAGTAAGGGTACTGGAATTTCACTCGATCGGTGCGGGATTGAACGAAAACTAGCATTCAAACAACGGTATGAGTATATAAGCATATATATAAGTAGGTATGTATAGTATAGGTAGAATTATTTTCAGAGAAACACAGATGGCGCTAGCTAGCCTTCAATTTGACATAAGGTGGATGCATAATGTTGCCACGAGTGGGTTCTCTTTTCTAATATACTTATATTACTCTTTGGTTAAGCAGTTGATGGTCTGGTCTGATCATCCCCTAAAAAATCAGTCAGCATATTGAGAAGGATCCTGTATATCCATCCATCTATTAGAAGGAAATCAATGGTAGGAAATAAGTACCTATATAAAGCTGGGTGAACAAAATTGACAGAATCAGACCACCTTTGCCAGCAGCACGTTCCAAAAAAAAGCAAAGATCCTAATCTATTCTGTACGTCCGAGGGCAAAAAATAACAATACGATGTCCGCCCACTTGAAAGGAGAACGGACATTTACAAAGGACCACGCCAAAGGTCATGCAATACAAAGAAATGGGGGATAATTCAAAGAAAATAATATAAGAATAAGTTTGTAGGAGTTTTGTGTAGATTTGTTACAGATATTATTATAAGTTGGATGGGTGACGTCTTGAATTTATTTGACAGTTATTGTTAAACCAATACCACTTCTATACGTTAGCAAATGTATCGATAAAATAGTCATATACCATAAGACCACTACAAACCAATAAGATGATTTTTTTAAAGAAAAGTCAAATTAAATCGGATAAGAAGAAAAGTCCAAGAATATTTTTCACACCTTTTGAATTTTGATTTTTGAGACAATAGTTGTAAACACAAATTTAAAACCTGAGTTTGTCGCTGTACATTTCAAATATCTTTTATCTTGTTCATGCTTTTATCATTATTCTTTTCTTCAAAGTTTATTTAATTAATAGGTATCAACACAATTTAAATTTAATCGAGTTGATCATTTTAATTAGTATGCCTGCTTACCTACTTATTGATTAAAATGACCAACAACCTTTTTTAGCATCCAATTGTAGGTAGCAAGGTTCACTTTTCTTTCTGACCATAAGCTTACAAAAAATTGTAAATATCCAAATATAGGTTAAGTCTCAAGTGGAATCCCGACAAATACTTTGAAATGGACTATATTTGGAATAAAGTTGAACCAACTAAATCTCGGTTAAATTTAAACGAATTAAGATAAAACAGGCAACACAATAATAATTTTTCAAACATGGATCTATTGCCCAATACTATTGTTAAGATTTAAACAATACTTATGCAGTATTACGAATGACAATACAGTACTAATAGTAACCTCGTAAACAGCATACAATAGACGAGGCAAGTAAAGTCGACGCCAATGTTAAATGCAAAATATGGAAATATAATGCATACAAAGCAATGTAGACCTCGTTTTCAAATGCAAATTAATTTTAAAATTGCCGTTCATTAATGTCATATTTTGATGCTTGCAACTTTCATATCAAAACCTATTAGGTATTTCCGGTTGACCTAACTAGATCATGAAATTTTGCAAGAAGCAACGACTCTCGGCAATTAAATACTAAAGGAATAAATCCTAAAATTGTTAATTTATAGTTACTTATATTTATATCACACAAAATATATATTTTTTTTCGATTACAAACTTACATTTTCAGATGCAGCATCGACGGTGATATTGGTAAACTGATGTATGTAAGAACATTTTTTTCCTCTACAAAGATAGGTTTGTCCATCATAATCAAGTTTGTACGGAACCCTGTTAGGGCGCGAGTCCGACTCACACTTTTTCTTAAAAAACTTCAAGGTGCAATGGCGAACCAAAGAACCATGAAATAATTGTGATTGTTTATCTTTTATTTGTTTAATACAGGAAACTTGACAGAGACTGATAACTTACTTGTAACATTGAATCTTGATCTAAATTATCAACAGAACGATTACACTGTCAGTAAACTTTTGTTTTGTTTTACAGGAAATACCTTCTTCTCCTATCCAGTCGATGACATATAATACAGGGTGTAACAAAACACCCTAGTAATACTTAAGGGGGTGCTTCAGACCATCAATCTGAACAACCTTCACTATACATCGAGAAAAAATAAAAAAAACATTACCGTCCCATACATTTGAGTCGAGACGGTACTGCAGTTTTGTATGAAAGAGCGGTTTTTTTTTTCGCGATTTCGTTGTTGGCTCCATAGTGAAAGTTGTTCAGTTTGATGGTCTGAACCACCCCCTTAAGTATTACTAGGGTGTTTTGTTACATCCTGTATAATTCAAAATTTCGCCAGTCCAATATATTGTTACACCGATAGCATTATCGGCAGCGTCCATAAGTTCCGTTCGCGTGCAGGTGTCCGGGCAGGAAGTGCAGGATACAAGATGGGCCATAGTCTGAGGAGAAACACCGCATTCACACCTGAGGTCCGACCCATCTATGTACAGGTTGTCTTTACTGCGACCGGCCTGAGTTCGAAGTCTATTTTAGCACCGCCAAATTGGCCTGGGCAGTTCCTATCCTGGAGGCTTTCCATATGAAAAAAAAACGACGGGTCAAGAATATCTTCTGATATGTATTATTATATCCATATAATCCATCCATATCCATCCATTTAAAATCATTTAGCCTCCTTTTAAACTAAGAGTCTACCCATCAAACTGAACAACTTTTACTATGGGAGCAAACCGATCGGAGGTAAAAAATCTGCTGTCCCATACATTTTAGTCGGGTAGGTAGGTGCAGCAGTTTTGTATGGGACAGCAGATTTTTTTTTGAGGTAGGCTCCATAGTGAAAGTTGTTCAGTTTGATGGTCTGAGTTCACCGTTTCAGTATTTACTAGGCTGTCACTTACACCCTGTATATTTAGCTGTATATGCCATGTACAATAGTACGCCATGCAGTGTTCGGCATCGAATAGCTCAGACGATAAAACCTTAGTTAATCAAGTTGACAGCATTTTCAAGCCTTAGCTTACTGACTTGACTAATACTTTAAAACTGTTGTACTGGCGCCAAGTCTAGACTTAAAATTAATACAGCTTTATCACACAAAAATCAACCTTAAAGCTTTACTTTAAGGATTAAAAAGTGCTTTAATAAAGTATCTCGGTACCAGAAAACTAAGAATGGTATTGCTTCTGGTTCAAGCAAAAGTGATCCTTATTAACCTCTCTTAGGGTGTTTTACAAGTGTATGAATATAGTTGTAAGTGGGTTAGTTTAAAAATAGCTTGCAAATGCACTAATGAGTGTAATTCTGCATTAAATGCCTCACTGCAAAGTTGTTAAGGAGTTTTCTAAAAAAGGATATGCCGTTAAGGACATTGCAGGCGGTTATGCGTGTAGTTTGTAATGTTGGGGTGGGCAGAGTGATCCGTCTAAACGACGACGTTTTGATCGTAGATGTCATGCCATGTTACACGATTTTTTTCTTCTTAAAAGTTACTCTTGCTCAGAACTTATTTTGTTTGGAGATTAAATAATAGGTATATCCGAGTTCTAGTGTCATAGTTCATATGTATGGTTACAGTATGTACATTTTGAAGTTTACTCAAAATAAAAAAAGTCCGTCCTTTTTTCGTTGACTCTACCACCGCGTCGGAAGATATTCCGTTGTGTAGAGATGCGGCCAGAAGCTCTACAAAACACATCTTTCAAGGTTTCGAGTAGATTTAATATTTTCAAATAAATAACTACAATGCAAAATCCTCAGTTCGCAGGGACATTGAGTAATGTAATTAATTTTGAATAATGACAACGTCGAATTAAAACAGTGGCGCCACTGTTGCAGCCACTGACAGTGATGTATGGATGCGATCGCATGCGATAATGTAAACGTTTGTTCGACTTGCAATGCTAATTGAAATCGCTTGACGTTTTGACAAGGAATATCAGGAAGCATGGATAAAGTTACTGGGAAGCTAGTACCAAGATGATACCACACTATCAGTCTGTGGCCATGATAAAAATGTATTCATTAAAGAGACACATTATAATGAAATGAAGCTGTGTTACAGTTAGTATACAGGGTCCTTCTTAATATGCTGACACTTTTTAAGGAGTTGATCAGACTATCAAACTTAACAACTTTCTCTCTGGTCTGAATGACGGGAGAATGATGCGAGAATGATGGGAGAATGATGGACTGATGGAATGATGGTATATGGATGGGACCAATACCGAAATCGCGAAAAAAAATCAGCGGTTCCATACTAAATTGCAATCCTAGTTTCTACTAGACCCAAATGTATAGGACAGCTGATTTATTTTTGGTCCCATATAGAAAGTTGTTCAGTATGATGGTCTGATCATCCTCTTAAAAACTGTCAGCATATTAAGTTGGACCCTGGAGTGCAATTTTTGAATCTCATACGTTGAACTCAGCAGTTGAAAATGTATGGAGATACGCATCTTTCTACTCCTGATTTGACTTTCAAAAATCGCACTCCTGGAGAATGATTTTTTTTATATCAAATCAGCAGTAGAAAGATGCACGTCTCCATAGTAATATTGTCATTTTCAATTGCTGAGTTCAAAGAATGAGTTTCGAAAATCACACTCCTATCCTGTATAGGCATAATGTAGTTAGATAAATATTCATTCAGATCATTTCTGTCAATTCTAAAAGGCAACATAGTGCCTAAGCATAGTGATAACATAATTATCATAGCATACTAGGTATAGTGACAGGCTAACATAATTATCATAGCATACTAGGTATAGTGACAGGCTACAATGGGCTACAAGCACAGAGGCGCCAGCCAACTGACAGACAGTGATGGATAGTTGCAATCACATGCGTGCGCAGGAGCATGATAATTGAGATGCGCGTACGCAATGTTACAGGACATTAACATTCGCTGATGATCTTGTTCTTGTTGAGTTGCTATTTGATTCGAGGAAAGAAATGGGAGTAGACAAGATAGATACCTATAGTAATTATATTTATGTCAAGCAAAAAAGTATATAATCAAAGATTTTTTTGGTCTGTAAAAAAATATCTTAGTATATAATTATGTTTTTTTATTCACTACTGTCTTTTGTTTTGCTCGAAGAAAAATGTAAAAGACTCATTGCAAGAATTTTTCGAAATGAAATCCCTGAAATGAACATGGTAGATCGTACAGGAATTAAATCTGGCTAGTTATTAAAATATGTATACACACGTTGTGAATTCAAATTGCATCAATCCGAGACACCGACCAACTAAATATAAAAAGCTGACGTCAACGCCACGCCTATCTTCATAATAGTCTAACTAATATCATCACCTAGCTAGACTATAATAATAAATCCACTCAGAACACGCAAGGCTTTCCAGCATTATTATTTGTGTAATAGAACGTAGAAAAATATGATCCGTGAAAAGAATTCAAAGAAAATATATATATTATACGGCTGTTCTCGTAAAATATAATTTACATACCGATGATTGCCTAAATTGTGTGGATAGTTTTTAAAATATTTGTACCCATATTGTATACCTTCCTATAATAATAAGCCATGTCAGTAGATATATTGACATGTAGATATATTATTTTATCGATTCGAATGTTGCTCTCGTGTAAAAGTTATTTGGTTCGATCATTTAGGTAAACAACTTCTGATTTTAGTGTCTGTGATTCAATAATTACTAAGTAAAACGGATGCGCAATCTTTATACTAAAACAATAATGGGAATTTGCGTCATGTCTAGAAGGTATACCTAAAATAAGAAGAGAACTCAAATACCACGAATTTTTTTACGAAAACATAGAGTGGCAATACAAAAAGACATCGATCTGGCAAAAAGAAAATATAATTAACTTAACAAGGATTCAGGTAAACAAAAATCTACAACAAAAACGTGCATAATATATCCAAATCTAATTTTACCTTCGCGCGCGTCAAAACAGAAAACGCTTATAAATCACTAAACAAAAAAGGGTTAGACAAAAAACAATATCATCGGTCCATAAAACGCTACGAAGCATGAAATGAGAATGCCAGAACTGTCGCACGGGAGAAAGTAGGGCCAAGACAGGGTTGAATCAAGGGAGGTAAAAATGCCCGGACTAGTTCAAGTCCGGAGGGAAAATGACCCATACATAGGTACAACATAAGTTAGACTTAAGTCATTGAAAATATCATAGTGAAACCGATATGTATAATTTTATTCAGGCCATTGATTATTAAAAGTGGCAACACGAACTCACTACATTGAAAAGTAGATTTTGTGAATCTTCTACGCATGCTTTCAACTGGTGCACCCTGGGATGTCAGCTTCGAGACGACCATTGCTGACTGACTAATCGTTCCATTACAGCATCAGTAATTCTCATGTGATTTTGCTCATGCTGAATATTTATAATATGTCTGGAACAGTCTTCATCAAGAGCATCGGTGTTTCCCAATGCTCTTATAGTAAGCGTTTTTTTGGTTTCAAGGTTTGGTGGCAAGGCTGATTCAGTGTTCGTACGGTTTAGAGTATCTCTGTGATGGGGTTGACGTAAGTCTGCCGGCATAACTCCAGTCCGTTAAGTAGGTACAGTCATTCAAAGGTCGGTCATGGTTACAAAAAATAAACGATCAGGAGTGCGATTTTTGAATATAATATAATAGTAATTTTGACATTTTCAGCTGCTGAACTCAGCGAATGAGATTCAAAAATCGCACTCCTGCTGCAAGTAGTAAGAGCACGAGGAGGTTCTATACTCCGTGCAGAAGGAGCACAAGGAAATCTCATTTTGCATTATGCTTACGCTTACGTAGATTTTACTACGCAGAGATGAGACAATGAAAAACCTTGACGATTTATTTTAGGCATTTTAGATTCTCTTGCCCGTCTGAAAAAGATTTGTCTGATTCCGTACCTGTGTCTAGATTGTAGTCTGATCTAAGTATAAAGGAACAAAAACAAGATAATTAGGTATTCTGATGTCAACTGAAAACCGCAGAGAATAATTATTATGCCAACTACAGACTGAGATAGAAAATGTTTTTTTATTTTTTCTTCTTTAGGTCTATTTTCTAATAACAATGCGGTCGTAGTTCAGATAATTCTTATCTTTAAAATGTAGGAGTGAAGTTTTACTTTTGAATGTCACACGTCCTAATTCATAATCCAAAGTGACATAAACAATATGTAAGCAGTATATACTGCTTACATATTGTTTATGTCACATTATTCGATCAAGATTTTGAACGTGTGATATTGAAAACTAACACTTTCTATGTGAACTTCTAAGTATTTTATGTGGGCAGAAATTCCTATGTGTAAAGCAGAACACAAAATTTGATTAGGTTAATTTTTTTTATATAGGGTGAAATTGATATCATTAGCATCCTTTTTTGATTTGAAAAAAAATCTGCTGTTGCATGCATTTGACTCCAGTAGGCATTGCAGTTTAGTATGGAGCAGCTCTTAGTTTAAAAGGCAGCTGGAAAAAAATATTTCCAATTGGAGCAAAATATTGACAGATTATTATGAAATACTCATTCTCTATACCCACATCTCTAAAAACACAAAGATACACTTTGACAATCTAACGTAACGTTACTCTACTTACAGCATAGAAGTTGGTTATCAAAGTTGCGCATTATTATCAGACTATATGCAAATTAAAACCGCTATCATGCAAATCGAGTCGTTCTTAACTATATGTATGCGAATTGTTTTAGCACACATCCTTGAAATTTAATCGCAGTCTGTACAAGATACTAAAGATAAAGTTACGTTAATAGTTTAAAATTTTTACTCTAAACTAAATCATGTGTGAGTAAAATACAAGAAACACCAATTTAGATGTTTATTTCATTACAGCCACAAAAGCCACAATTTACATCTTGGAAATTAAATTGTAAACCGATGGTACAATATTAGATGAGTATCACAGAATACAGCAATTTTTATTTACAACAAATTATAAATTGAAATTGTCTTTAGCATTTTGAAATTTAATTGTAGTAAATTTCCTTTTAGTTGCAGAAATGATGGAATGAAGTGTACAAAGTTTCTAGCCTTTAGGCCACAAAAACATTGCAAATGGAACCTGAAGTAAATAAACATAATAACTTGTAGCATATTGCTGTATTATAGATTTTTTCTTTTTTGTTCGTATGTTTGGTTCTGGATGTTTGGTCTTTTAAAAATTATAATTGTAATCTTAAGCATGTCTCACTTTTTTTATAATCATGTTGTGTACTCATTTAATTGAGTCACAGTCTAGACTTAAAATATTTCATTAATGTTACTATAAGTTATAAAATTGATTGTGACTTGTTTGAGTATCTAATAAATAAAAAATAAAATAAAACAAAAAGTTAAAATTTTCTCCAATACCAAACTGAAAATGTCACTCCTACAACCGTTAAAATTCTCATACAAATTTAATTAAAACTAACAAAAGACGAAGTCAGTTTTACTGATACATTGTTCTTGATGCATCTGCTTCGACAGTCAACCTCACAAGTCTACCACCATTTTATACTTCTTCAAAACACTCTAGGAGACAATCTTCGCGGAAGACTGTAAGTGCTCCGATTTACCTGCAAAACATCTGCCATTTCTTAACAGAGCGCCTTTTGTGGGACCCTTTGCGAATAGATTACGGATTGTATGGTCTGGTAGTTGATGTAAAGAAACCCTAATTTTGATTAGAGAGGACGTAATTTCGTTTATCGATAACGATAATTTAAAATCACTTGTAAATGTAAACACTGAATGTGGAGAGACAGGAAATACTTTATGCGTTTTGGTGAAAGTAACTTAACTAAAAAACAAAAATTTCTTAGGTATGTATTGATATTGATAGTCAAAATACATAAGCGCTGCATACTTTTCAACTTTGTCAAAGTGTACAAGTAAGTAACAAAGACGTGTGAAAAATACATTTTGTTTGAAAAAGAACACCTAAAATAAAGCTCACTTCATTTGAATTCATGATACATGCGATGAATAATGCAAAACTGTATTTTTCGATAAAAATGGATAAGCGAACGATCGACCCGATTTTAGAACAGTGAGATCATCGATAATTTTACGAATTTAGATCATCTGAAACGATCATCAATCTCCAAATACAAAATATCCTACGTTGTTGTTTTAAAGAAGGATGTCCACTTTTTACCTGTCAAATAATTTAACTACTATTACGTGTATAACTTTTATTCCTCATTATCAAATTAAAATAAATTATTACCGATGTAAATGGAATCAACCTATAGTTTTCCCATATCAATATTAACTGTATACTTCAACCTTTGAGTATTATACAACTTAAACTAAATAAAAAATAGTTTGACAGGTAAACAAATGTATGGGAAGTGGTCGTTCTTCTTTATGTTTGGGGACAATAACCTGACTTAATCTTAAACTGTTATCTATTGATAAAACAATCAGCAATTTTTTAGTGGAGTACTATGTAGTACTAAATCTTCAATGATAAGATTATGCTAATAATATTCATTATTCGCCAAAATAATTGATTCATTATAAATGACCGAAAATTCCGGTACGAGTTCAGAATTCCGCTTCTTGCAATGCAACATGTTAATCAAGATTTTTATCGACAAATTTCCGGGAATCGCGTGTCGCATCCCTACAAGATTCCCTTCCTTCTCGAGCATGTTTTAATTTTAATTACATGTTTTCCGATACGAGAATTTTTCGGTTTGACGGATCATTATTAAGTCATTTATCGTCGGTTACCATGGCGACGCCCACTATTTTTTTTCTTTCATTTTTAAACAGCAGGGTGCATTTCGCACGCTCTAATGATATGTTTTGATGTTTTATTTATTTCGCTGTTTTATTGGTTGTGAAAATAATTTGCTTTTGAATTTGTTTGCTTGTGTTATGATGCTAATTTGTGTTGGTTTCGTTTGTATTGATTTTAAATTATGACAGTTAACGGTACAATGCGCCCTGTTATTTCTTGCAATTTCTTTTAAGGGGCTTAAGAATGAATCAATGCAAGAAACTAACTCAGCTTAGCTCGGTAAGTACAAGAAATTGTACTAGTGACTTCAATGGTTTTACTTTGAACAGTTAAATGAGAATTATTGATTATCAGAATCGAACTAAATGATTCTGATCAATTTACATAATTTTTTTTTCTTTGCTGAGTCTGGGAGTTAAACCCATCCTTGCTAACCATTGTCATCATGGCTAACAACGTCATCTCTAAAACCGCCTAATACTTGCCCAGGTCACTGGGAAACTAACACTCACACTCTCACTCTCACTCACTCTCACTGTCAAGTCAGATGACCATTATTCTAGCTTTTTAGCCATTCCCCCCTTTAAGCTTCTTTTAAATTTTATTCGTTTATTTATCTAGAGAATCTTGACATTATATTGTTAAACAGCACACATGAAATATAGGTAGGTAATTGCAAATAGGACAGCTTGTAGTCTAAGAGCCATCTGCGAAAACCATTAACCTGTCAGTTAACGACAACTTGTTCCTGCCAGGATGTCGACATGTTCTTATGGCGTTTAATGGAATAGTTAAGAATTTTCTCTGCGGTTACAATCTATAAACTGATAATTCTAAAGCTCTTGCAAAAATTACTTTGTTAAGTATGTCTTAAATAAAAATCTTGTTATGTTTGTGACTTGTTGGTTACCAAAATTAACAGGTCGTGAACCAATGAACACAGAACTAGATTTCTTGAAATCAAAATAGATTGTCTTCTTCTTATATGAAATTATGAATTCTAAAATCGCCGAGGTCATAGCGCACAGACTGAGGATCTATAAAAAAAAAACGATTTTGGCATTTTTCGTTTTCGATGCAATGTCAACTCAATTTCAATGAAGTTCGGACAGAAACGGTCATGACATGATACATCGAAAATTGGAAGTACGAGTATAGGGTCAGATTAAACTAGACTAACTAAACCGAACATTATCAAAAGTATAGTAGATAAGAGAGAAAGAGAATAAATAATTATCAAATCAGTGTACAAAAAAAATTTACCTTCAGTATAAAATACTCAAGAATAGCCTAGAAAAACAATTTAAGTTAACTCTTCAAATCCAATCAGAAATACATAAAGTTTACATTTCTCGTCGCGGTGCGGTGCGCGCGCGCACGTGGCCTCGCAGGAAACGGAAGCCATTGTTTGGTCGCGGACTGAATCGTAAAATCGCACGATCCCATCTCACGCGTGCTCTCGATATCGATACCTAGTTTTTGCATCACTATTAGTATCACTACTTATACCGGAATCTGGGATGTTATTAATACGGACTGTAAAATAAGATTTTTGAACACGTATAGAAATAAACTCATAATTTCTATTAATATTACTGTAGTTAAGTTAGGTACGTTCCCGTTCCCTTACGTTCTTTTTTATTCTGTTTTTCTCGCTATATATTTTTGTGTGCAAATAAAGAATATTTATGTTATGTAAGTAATTATAGCCAGAGACTGGATTGATGAATATTTCAGTGACAAGAGCGTAGGTACCTTTTAAATATGATGATGATGACATAATTTCTTAGTGTTTCTTTTATTAAAGAGATTAAAGATTTTGAGACCTATATTCGGTAAAATAGAAGTGGACGAAACCACTGAGCCGTATTGGCAGGTTGCGGGTTCGAATCCCGTCCAAAACTGAAATTTTCAATCTTTAATTTGTGTTTAACGTTTTAACGATTCTAATAATTGTATCTATTCATCTACATCTAGAAGAACGTCGACTTAATTCATAGAATGTCTTTGCATTGATAGTATAATGTCTCTACAAAAAACAAGTACAATAGTCAACACATGCAACAGCCAGTAATCAGCAACATGCTTCGTCAAAACCTTAAATAAATCTTACCTTAACTTATAGAATCTCATCATCTCAAGATGCAGTTCCATTACATAATTATGTTATGTTAAACATTACGTGACCATTACACATAATATTAATTTACGTTAGTATAATTATGCAATCGAATATTAATTTATATATTAACAGCTAGTTTTATCACAGCAAGCAGGTTACTGCTACGCGCTTTTTTTGCAAACTTCCTGCTTTTACTTTATAGGTATTATACCTAATATCAGTGGTTTTGTTATGTCAGTATTCGTAGGTATGGAAAAATATTGCGAATTGCTTGATTCATTATTGCAACGTTTCCGTTCAAGATGATTGACGTATGCACATACACACACATAAATATCCTAATCTTTCTGGAATATCAATTAAAAAGCTTTTGACCCGCGACTTCGCCCGCGTGGATTAAACCTTTAGGGGTCGATTTTCGAAAATCCTTTCTTAGCGCACAGTTCCTCTGTAGAATATACAGGGTAGTGTAAGGAAAAGTATCGTTAACCTTAAAACCATATACTTTACCTATCAAACCGAACAACTTTTATTATGGGAGTAAATCTGTCAGAACAAAAAAAATCTGCTGTCTCATACATTTGGGTCGAGTAGGCGCTGCAGTTAGTGCAGTTTAGTATGGAACAGCAGTTTTTTAGCGCTGACAGGTTTGCACCCACCATTGTAAAAGTTGTTCAGTTTGATGGGTTAGAGTATGTGGTTTAAAGTTTAAAGGTTAATGATACTTTTCCTTACAACCTGTATATTGTATACTTATTTATTTATAATATCACTGACTACCTCCTCAATTAAAATATCTAAGTATTCTCTTTTTTTTTTACAAAAACATCTAAGAAGCTGTTATAAAAGGAGTGTAGAAAACGTTTCACAATTTTCACACGACATAACAGGTAGGAATGAGAATCACTGCATTCACTGCTGGATCAATTGGAGCAAGTTATTACTAGTAATGTGCTAAGAAACATCGATATTTATCGATAAGAACTATTTTCGATCCCTATCAGTTCGTCCGTTATTTTGACGATAAATTAGTAAATTCACCGTAATTTCTTTTGGGTGTTAAGAAACTTTGCTAAAATTATCAATAATCTGTCTGTATAAGCTCGCAGTTGTTGCATGATTCATATTTAGAATATTTAGAGTTTCGAGATGGAATAATGTTTTTTTATTTATGGCCTTTGTTATTGTGTCAAGGCACAATAATTCCGCCAATGTCAGTGTATTGGAAAAGACAAGAAATTATCGAGTCGTGGTCATTTTTTTGGAGTTGGAGACTCCGTTCTACTTATAGTGGAGATTATCCGTTCGCCATCTAAAACATGGAATAACGTTATAAACAGCACTTCATCGTCTTTTCGTTACTAATGACAGTGTCAAAAATTGAATAAAATATTTTAAATTTTAATAAAAGATTGAACATACCTAAGTAGCGAATAAACTACTTCTCACAACCGTTTCATACTACACTTACGGAAAGAAAGGGTGTGTTTTAGACCGGGCAATAAAATAACGTATCGATACTATCGATAAACCGATAAATTTCACATCACTAATATTATTGCAATCTTGCCCACGTATGATGTGTCTATGTCTAGTTGTTTAGGTCGACATCTCGCTTGATTTGTTGACCTGCCTATTGAGCTAAGGTTACCACTTCCCATAAATATAGAAAAAAAAACTCAATTTTACATATTAATATAAGCCAAGTGAACAAGTAACTGAACCGTTCATAAAATGCAGTTACTGAATCCGAGGTCAATAAAATTGCAACCTTCTGCATCATTTAATATCAATTATCAATTTATCAGTTTCTGTTTTTGGCGTCACGATGCTCAGTAGTCTAACCTACTCAAGTCACAAAATATTTTTAGATTGAGTAGTCAAGTTTATCGGAAAATTGTAAAACTAAATAGATGGGAGCAGCTGTTCCAAAGTCAAATTGTGGGCTGTTGCAAAAAATATATATTTTTCTAATAAAAAACAGTAGGTAAGTATAGTAATCCAATAGGAAGAATAATAAAAATTCTAGAATATCATTCTTATAGCTTTTTCGTAGGTACCTAGTAAGTATATCTACTTACCTACTTACTAGTAGTATACTTACTTACTTTCTATAGCAATCAGCGTTCTAAAATGCTTTCGAGATTCTTTAATAATTATGTAGCTACGGTTGGTAGTTGGCAGCCCTGACTTCCGTTTTAGCATTTGCATCCGCTGTACGTTTTATTTGTTTTTAAACTGTCGAACGCTTTTATGTTTCGCAACATATTTTTATTTTATTTAAAAAGTAAAATGTTTTCGTAACATTATGTATTAACGCTACTAGACAATTCATTTATTTTTAACCCGTAATTTTATTTGTTGACTGACATACTAAAAAAACTAACAACCTATTTCTTTTGGGGTGATGATGATGAGTTTACAACAGCCTAGCCTTGCAGTTGTAGTTGTAGCAATGTTTGGTTTCAGGAAGAAACGACGTTTTTATTCTTACAGACGAAATATTTAGGAAACTGGAAAAAAATGTACCTATCCTCAAAGAACAAATATTTAGAAAAAAAATATGGCACCGTTTAAAACAGAAAAAAAAAATTGTTCCTCAGTGGGACACTAAACATAAACAGCACAGCTAGCATGCCACCCACGAAAAAGCGTTTAAACGAGAAAAATGTCATGCGCGCTCTTTCTAGCATACGTAAAATAATAAAGATGGAGGCACAGATTTTTGTCGTTTTCTCGGGGGTGGCATGCGAGGCCACATAAAAAGCATGCTGTACAAAATTATGAACATTATTTTTGTTCAAAAAAGTTATCAAATTCGCTCCTAAATCCAGCACAAAAATTTTACACTTATAACAAAACACGATTATTCCGTAAATCACAAAACTATCAAAATAACACTTCGTAAAACGCGTTGCATATAAAAAGACGCTTAGCACGCAATAAATTTCTTGAGACAACCTCACGATTCGTAGTTCACCAACTCTACAAGATTGCATGGAAGCTGAAAAAAAAGCTCGAAGTAGGTCAACCACGTCACATGCAACCTTACTCTGTGCTCAGAGCAAATGGCTTTTCCTATTGCTCCTAGCTGTTCCATTTTCAAAGCTTTAAGTTTTTAAAATTGAAACTGGCTGCTTGGTTTATTGTTTTTTTGTGTTTACGGTGCAGAATGAGGTTTATAGCAAAGAGATTGGTTGCGAGATTGAAAATCGATTTGGAATTTTACTTTTCTATTACTGTTTTTAAAGTGTAGAAACTACATTATTCTTCGTTGCTGTCCAGTTTTCCGCTTACACAATACAGATTCCTTATTTTCTTCCAAGGGTATCGTATGAGGCAACTACGAGATATTTATACGGGGTGTAAACTTAAATGCGTTACATCTCAATGCATTTAAGGATGTGCTTCAGACTATCAAACTGAACAACTCTCAGTTTGCAGACAACATCGAAATTGCGAAAGAAAAAACCAGCTCAGCTGATCATTTGCGTCGATTAACCAGCCATTTATGTTTTCTATGAAAAAACAAAAAATATTTAAATTCAATGGTAACTCCATACGTAAGTTCTTCAGTTGGATACGCAATAGTCTAAACTCTAAAGCACCCCTTAACTAAAGTATTATAACATTTATAACGCATTAAAGTCAACACCCTGTATATGATGGTTAGCAAGTCTAGCAACCCCTAATCATGTGACACGTAATTCTATCAATTTGTATCATTAAACCTGTTTACTCAAAAATAAAAAAAGAGCACTTAACCTCTCCGATGGTACTTGTAGTGATGCTGAGCACCCCAAAATGGAAACATGGTCGTGAATGTAAGCTGTATACTCAATTAAGGACGCATGTATTGTACAGCCGTATACGGTGATTGTACATGTGATTACCATTTAAAAGCGATGTCAATGTCATGATCATGAGTCACTCGTGTCTGATCAATGATGACGACAAATAAAGAACGTCTGGCTTTTGGATGACGGATATTTTGTACAATAAGTAGCGCTAGTCTATTCAATGCAATGTTTATTTTGAAACAGCACAGAAGGTGCTCGTTGGTGTAGTGGAGCTTTGGTATTGGAAACGATCACAGAAGTTAAGCAACGTCACGTCCGGTCAGTCTTTGGATGGGTGACCGTTGGTTGACACGCTTCAATGCGTAGTCAGCTTATCACTTTGACTACTTATTATAAGGACTGGCCTTGCCTTACCCTGTATAAGTTGGAAAAACTCATGACGTCCATGATGGATTCGAACCTGGTCCCTCATGATTGAGTGTCTATCTAAGAGCAAGGATCTCCTTTATTCTAAAGCATAGAGACCGCATCAATTTACTATTTGACCCGGTTGGTGTGATGGTTGTCTCGCCGGACTGCCAAACCAGGGTCCTGGGTTCGAATCCCGGTTCGGTCATGATTGTTATATGTTTGTGCCGTTGTTGTATGATTCCCATAACAAAAAGCCTAACCTTACCTTGGGATCATTACAATGTATGTGCCTGTGAGCGTTATTTATTTATTTATTTATTTACTATTATAGTTAGTCTCTTTTAGAAGGAGACGGAACTATAGATCTTTATTTATGCGGCTGTCCACTTTTCGTTTGTCACTTTTGTGCTAGCGTGTGTGAAAAGTGACCGTTAGGGCACTTGTCACTTTGGTCTTATTGGTCTCTTTTGTCCATACTACTTGACACCACACACTCAAACACAAACGTCAAAAAAAAGTGGACATTCTTGCAATGGTATGGCTCCCTCTATGCCTTTAGAACTTTAGAATAAAGGAGATCCGTGCTCTACCTCTCCGTACATCCACAGAAAACTTTATCCCTTGGTATCTAACCTTAACCAAGAGAAGAAATGGAGTGGTTCGTTCTAAGCCACGGCAATGTTGATGATTAACATTGCTGACTGTACATGCATACAATGATCCAATGACTAAATCGGTAGATTACATCAGTTCTAAATTGCAAATGATACCTACCTAGGTGCGCCTGAGTCGATTGAGCGTATCTACGTATTAAGCAATTATTAACTGTTTGTTATTGTTATTCTTTTAGATGGAAAATAAGATAAAAATGTATTCGTTTATGTTGTCCCACAGCTGGGCAAAGTATATTTTTCTTTGTTTCTCGCTGTGCCTGTATCCATACTAATCTTCTTTGTAAGAATCCAACGATGTAGGTATGCGACATATGGAGGTGCTACTGGGAATGTTCCTCCATTGAAAAGGGAAGATCTTCCACCAGGCTATGTGTGTAGCCTGGGGACCGGCCGTGGTCCAACAGTTCTTAGTTGGACCTTGTATATGTATCGAATCTCTGTGATTATTTCTATTGCGCGATTCATGTCTGGCATTCGATTTGGAACCTTATGTGTAGTAGGTTACGAGTTACGTATTTACGATGAACGTTGTCTTTGTATGGAGCATATTTCCGGGAGCGACAGTATCGCCATCTGTTGGCATTCTTGCTATAACTTGTGGGTGTTGACATCTGTAGCAAGTCCCTACACCACATTTTATTAGGTTTGCCAAGATTCCGACCCTCATTTATTCAAAACTTTATTGTATACCTACCTAATAATAATACCCTTGTTTTAAATTTAACAATGCCATAAATAATAGTATGTACATGAACAATGAATAAAAATACTTATAAGAACTTTAAATACAAATTCAGTTGCGGTAATATCGACATTCATCTCATCCTAGCAAAAATTTATTCCTACTTAAAACAATATTAAAATAATTATTGTTTTGTCTTTTGGAACATTGAAAGTGAGAAGGTATTGTGGGAACTACTACAGATTTCCAGCACCCACAAGTTATAGCAAAGATGCCAACAGATGGCGATACCGTCGCTCACGGAAATATGCTCCATACAAAGACAACGTTCATCGTAAATACGCAACTCTTAACCTACTACACATAAGGTTCACAATCGAATGCGAGACATAAATCGCGCAAGAGAAATAATCACAGAGATTCGATATACAGGGTGTACAATAAAATGGGACAGCTACTTAAAGGGGTGCTTCAGACCATCAAACTGAACCACTTTATCCATGGGACCAATATCGAAATCGCGAAAAAAAAATCTGCTGTCCCATACGTTTCAGACGAGTTATGTTTGCAGTTTTGTATGGGAGAGCGGATTTTTTTTTCGCGATTTCGATATTGGTCCCATAGAGAAAGTTGTTCAGTTTGATGGTCTGAAGCACCCCTTTCAGTAGCTGTCCCATTTTATTGTACACCCTGTATATAGAAGGTCCAACTAAGAACTGTTGGACCACGGCCGGTCCCCAGGCATCAAACCTAGCCTGGCGGAAGTACTTTCCTTTTCAATGGAGGAACATTCCCAGTAGCACCTCCATATTGGTGACCCCGACTTGATAAATAAATAAATATATGTATAATTAAATAAATAATTATCTTGGACAATGTCACACAAAAAAATTAAAACCGCCTTCAAAAAAAAACTAAAAAGTTAAAAAATAATATTGCAGCCTATGACTTTTTCGTTCGCATCATGAGAACATTAATTTGTTTTATTGAAGTCGCTGTCAAGCCGGTACTATTCGCGACAGGGCTTGCATTTTTTGGCTTGGCTTGACACCGACTTCTATAAAACAAATTAATGTTCTTATGATGCGAACGAAAAAGTCATAGGCTGCAATATTATTTTTTAACTTTTTAGTTTTTTTTTGAAGGCGGTTTTAATTTTTTGTTAAAATTTTGTTTATTTTACAATTTTTAGTGGTGAATTGATTAGTTCGATTTAATAGGAGTGCTTTAAATTAACAATCGCACTAGTCGGCACTACAATTTTCGAAGGTTCCCCTCGATTTCTCTGGGTTTCCATCATCAGATCCTGGATTCCTTATCATGGTACCACCCTCGGAATGTCTCCTTTCCAACAAAAAAAGAATTATCAAAATCGGTTCATAAACGACGAAGTTATCCGCGAACACACATAAAAAAAAAATATATATACGGTCGAACTGAGAAACCTCCTCCTTTTTTGAAGTCGGTTAAAAATTATCTAGTCACATTTAAAGTACCAGAATCTAGCCTGGACTTGTATTATGATGACTATGCTACCGGGCCGTCATTAATTAATTAATTAAGAAACAACACATAAACAATACCTACTTGTACAAAAACAGACAAAAACAAATTAAAGATTCAAACTAAACATTCTATGTAGATTCTAGATCTAGAACATACTTGCACGTACGGAAAATGTTTTTAAATATTTATCATTGTACCAACTGAACCAACATCTTTTTAAATAACCAGACCCTTATTCCCTGGCCACGTGTCATCCTCCATTCCTATCCCTCCCGATTGATCCCGGGGGCATCATGCCGGACGCAGAAACTCGACCGCAATATATCTACGGAACCTTTTCAATAACATAAGCTTCGCGCTTGCCCCAATAAATTGTTGGAAGTTGCAACGTCTTGGATAAAATGGGCTTTGGCGTAAGAGGTAGCAGGAGCGGGTGAGAATCTGCAATATTTTATAGCAGTGTTAGTAAGTTTAGTTCTTCCTACTTTCTTACGTGTCAGCGTGTTGTTATGTATGCAAATAAACATATTTTATTTCTTTCATTTTCTTTCCTTTATGGTGACTGGAATAAATTGTTTTAGTTCTGGATTCTGGATGGATGAATAAAATGTTTGTGGTCTCTACGTTTTTGATATTGATTCAGACGGACAGACGGACGGTCGGACAGATGGACGGACGGACGGACAGACGGACGGACGGACAGACGGACAACGTAGGCTTAGTAATAGGGTCCCGTTTTCACCCTTTGGGTACGGAACCCTAAAAAGTGTCCTCGATCGAATATCTGACGAATAACTTTACATGTGAATTTGGAAAAAGTATTGGTTAGATTTTATATTTGACTGTGAATTTAATTCTTTCGTCAGGCATGTTCGCGGACGCTCATGTCGATGGGTTTCCCACCACGCTCCGCAAACGCTGTGCCGCCGCACTGCAGAGGGTTCGCGCCAGCACCAACAGCATTCTGAAGATGGTCGCCAGTAGATACGACAGTAGCTTTATTAAGCACTGGGTCGGTCTGCACTTAAGTGTTTGTACTAACATAGTTATTTAAGTGTGTTACTAACATCAATATGGATTATAATATCTGAAATAAAGAATTTTTATTTTTTTTATTTATTTAAGTTATTAATTTTATTATCGTTGAGAATATCACAATTTTTTTTAAATATCTTCATCGCTTATGATTATGACATAGGCCAAACTCCCACCTGCATATAAGCCAACATTAAATGAATTTATTATGTCCATAGAGATACGAACTTTTGCTATTCCGATAGAGTGGTTTATGTAATAGGTTTCTTGTATGTTTCTACGAAATAGCGTGATAATATGTTATGAATAGGTCTTTTTGGACTTTTATGATAGTGTCTATTTTGTAATAAAAATACTTTGTCGGAATATTTATTAAAATGCTACAGAAATTCGAGCGACAGCATTAGAGAGAGAGTCTTTTAGAGTTACGCCCGCCGTCGTACATCACGACTTATTGTTTTTTTTTTTCATAATTATGTAGTTTTTTGTATAATGGAGAATCTATGAATCAAAGTATAATCAAAAGAAAATCATTAATTTTGCAGTCAAGATAATTTATTAAATATTAGGAGCATGAAGCCCACTTATTAAACGTCAAATCTTTTTTTGAAGCTACCACCGCGTCGATCGGAACGTGTTGTCGCTGTACAGAAGATGCGGCCAGAAACTGTAGTGCACCGCCTTTCATAAATAAGGGCTAAAGATTGCGGAATACAGGGTATTAGGGTGAACAGTTGCATTACTTTAAGGGGTGATTTTATTCATGATACTGAACAATTTTCCCAAGGAAACCTATGGGAAATTCGCAAAAAAATTTGTGGACTTTCCATGCTAAATGCAATCAGCTGAGCGGACGTTTTGGTATGAAAAGTCGAATTTTTTGGCGTATTTCCTATGTGTTTCTCTGGCAAAGTTGTTCAGTATCATGGGTACAATCACCCCTTAAAGTATTGCAACTGTTTATCCTAACACCCTGTATACTCCACCACCAAGTTATTGGTAAACTAGCTTGCTGTAAGAGTGTTTTCAAGCCTCTTCCATAGATCTTGGCTTAACGAATAACGATATCTAGGGTCAACTGCTAAAGCCTTCTGAAATGCTAAAGATGAAAAACTACTAACGCGGTCACCCATCCAATGACGAGCACCGCTCAGCATTGCTTGACTTCGAAGATCGTTACCAATACCACTACAGCATGAACATTAAATAAATCATTCCTATACCACTAACTGATATGATAAACCGTTTGCTGTAAATCGATTCACAACACTACCGCTAACAATCATCTAACTACGTTCTCATAAAGTTCTAATTCGTACAATAACCTTCACTTGCTAACCTTCATAACTTCATGAAGGTTAAGGAGCGCCTGCCATATACCACGGAACATTAGCTCACCAATTGGACTGCATCCAATGGGCGAGTCGACCCGATTTTCGTAGCGAACGTAAGTGGATTATTCGTAGTTAGGAGGTATGTACGGGGGAGGTATAATGTGGTACAAACACAATCAGAATAGCCTATCCGTATTTTTTTATTGAACTTGACTGTTAATTGTAGTAATAAAACCGGCTAAGCGCAAGTCGATCTTACTCAACAGTGTTCCGTACTCAATAAACTGGTTTCTGGACCATAGTTTAAGGCTCCTTTTAGCGATCAGTGGCGCCCTGATCACAATTTTAAAGATTTCTCAATAAAGTCTAAATTAAAAAAAAAACTGCTACTCCAATCAACTTATATACAATACCTTTATCGTAATACTAATCGTAGTTTCGGAAAAAATCCTGTGACAGACAGATACTGAAGTTATTCCATAAGGGCTCCCACACATAACTGCGAATTCGCATCGCACTGCGAGCGTTACGATGAAAAATCATACATAAGTCATCGTAATAAGTCATCGAGCGCTCGCAGATATTTGCGATGCGATGCGAATTCGCAGTTATGTGTGGGAGCCCTAAGCTGTGCCCTAAGTAAGTGTAATATTCATCCGATTCTGATACGAAACAATAAAAAAACAAGTTTTAAAGGGAAAACGTTCATTAAATGTTTAATAAAAAGAGATTTGATGTGACATGTTGACAATCATAAATGTGATCACAGTCGTGAGTTTGTGTAGTGTATATTTATATACGTTTATTATTATCACAAACAATGGATTATACAAGTTTCCACAAAACCTGTCAACACCTAATAACATTCATTATCATTATCTCTAACCTTCAGAAGTACATTCAGGTAGGCCTGCCATATACGACGGAACATTTGCAGCTATTGGACTGCATCCAATGGGATAGTTGACCCGATTCCATCGATGTTATGCATGAGTAGCGAACGATATTAAACTTGTGCTTTACTGAATATTCATTGTACATGCAATAGTTTGTTGATTCGGAAAATAATACGTATAAATACATGCATGCAGACAAATAATACTGTATACAAGAAGACAGGGTCGAAATTAACCGTTTTGTAGCCATTGACTTAGAAACTAATGCACGCCCCGGGTCTCAAATTATCGAAAAAAGTGTCCCAGACTAACTTACGTAAACGTTAAAGTACTTACGTTTTAGTAATATAAACAAACCAAACATTGAAACTCTTTTTTCATGTTGCTTGTGTAGTTATGTGCCGGTCGATCAAACGAAGACAGGCGCGTAATTTGTTGCTCTTTAAACGTTTTATAACTATTTTGGTTCGAACACTTTTGAGCGCGGACCCGCACCTGACGTCCAGTAGTTGGTAAGTCAATGGTTGTAGCTAAAGTCGTGTATCATAATTTTATTGGACGATCAACAATTTTTGCCCATTTACTATAGGTTCTTTGGGCAAAATGATTCAGCATCATGAGTACAATCACCCAATAACGCAACGCAACTTTACACCTTGTATAATCGATTGAAATTAAATTAATATCGATTGACAGGCTTGCCAAAATCGGCAACCACATTAGAAAATCTGTACTATTTAGCAATTGTGGACTCTATCAATGAAAGATAAGTTCTCAGTATGGAGAGCAGCCAAGATATTTGGTTCTCAAATTAGGCGCCCAGCGAGATCAATCTTATATAGTAGTATGAATCAATCAGCAATCACATGATATTATGTAAATGTATCGATTAAACTTCTATGTCATTTATTAGGACATCAGGATTAATAGACAGTTGAAGCTCTATGAATATTCGAAAAGAGGCATGTAGAGGTGGCTTAAAAATACTTTTACACGTATTCGGATTCCGGGGGGGGGGGGGGGATAAATCCCACCCTTGGATACGTGCTTGTCTGATGATGACTGATTCACGTATTATAGACTGATGATAAGGTTGAAAATGTAATGGATAAATTGAAAAAGAGTTTTATTAGAGAACGCTGTGGTTTTGAAAGAGGATGTAGTGACAAATAGAGAAAGGTATGTTGAGATGGTTTGGTCATGTGGAAAGAATGGATGAGAGCAGATTGACGGGCAATCTATAAGGCAAGCGTAAGTGGAAATGTTGGAAGGGGACGGCCTAGACGTACATATACGGACCAAATTGGCGACGTGCTTAAAAAGGGCCAGGTCAGATCTACCCGAAACCGACGAGCATGCATGAAAGGTCTTACGAATGTGGAGGAAGCTAGAGAGGTATGTCAGGATCGTAGCAGGTGATGTTCCGTTGTCTCTGCCTACCCCAGTGGGAGACAGGCGTGAGTATATGTATATATGTATGTATGTATGATAATGTTGATTACTTAGTGCCCACTGTTATCTCCTTCAGCCTTAGACAATTTAATAGGGACGAGTTACGCATGTCATTCTACTAAGAAACATTTCTGCCACTTTTTGCGGGGTGCGAGGTAACATGAAAACCGAAACATTGGATTTTATTCCCCATAAGTTTAGATTCTAATTTTGAATGTAAAAAATCATGAAAAGTAGTCTCGTGAACCCCAAACGTTCTAAGTTCAAAATTATTGTTTCTCTATTATAGGCTGTCTCGTTTAGTGATAAGGTATAAAATTGGGTGTAAATGCGCAAGATTAATTGATCTAATACCGTGGCAGAGGGGAAATGCTACCGTCGCAAGGCGAGTCCCTATTAAATTGTCTAAGCCTTCAGCCGATAGATGTCCACTGCTGGACATAGACCCCAAGGATCGAGAATATAATTGCCTCTCTGGTTGTCTATTTAAAAAAAAGATGTTACGCTAAATTACCTAAAAAAAACAAAAAAAAACAAATAAGCAAAGGTGAATCAAATTTAAAAATAGAACGTCGCGAATTCGCGCGCATTTCTCACGAGGTTGAATTGTCGACTTCTCACGCTAACTTTTTTTTGGCCGCTTCTCCGAGTCGATGACTGAAACACGTGATGTCTTGCATTATAAACATAATTTCATGCCAGTATCAAATAAAAGCATGCAAACCTTACACTGTTTTCTAAGCGTACGAAGACTAAACCTAACTTACTAGTCACCCTGTCGCCGCACCTACAGTTTTGCAATAAATGTGTTTGAATTTGAAGATGACCAAAATACAGGGTGTTAGGGTAAACAGTTGCATTACTTTAAGGGGTGATAGGACCCAAGATACTGAACAACATTCCCTAAGAAACCTAAAGGAAACTCGCAAAAAAAAAATGGACTTTCCATACTAAATGCAATCAGCTGATCGAAAGTTTGTATGAAAAGTCGAAAAAAAAAATATTGCGACTTCCTATAGGTTTCTTTAGGAAAGTTGTTCAGTATCACGGGTACAATCACCCCTTAAAGTAATGCAATTGTTTACCCTAACACCGTGTACACCTAACTTGAATTAACCTATAAGGTATTGCAAGGCTGGGCAAACCAATAACCAATAAATAGGTAAGTAATTAGGTATATTCCGAGAGATAAGTGTACTTTTTGCAACCATCAGCAGCAAGGCTGATTCAGTGTTTATGGGGTGTAGGACTTGTAGAGCTTCTCTGTGATGGGGATGAACCAGGTCTGCCTGCATAACTCCAGTCGGTTAAGTAGTTCCTGATGATTAAAGGTCTGTAAAAAATTAATGATCAGCTGCAAGGCTGATCGTATGTTATTGTTGTAGTATGCACTGTAGCTATGTGAATAGTACAAAAACTGACATGGTTCATCAGTCGGTTTAGGAGATACAGCCGTTCAAAGGCTGGAAGGCTGGCTGGCTGGCTGTATCTCCTAAACCGACTGATAGAATTTGACAGTTTTTGTACTGTTCACATAGCTACAGTGCATACTACAACAATATCATACGATCAGCCTTGCAGCTGATCGTTAATTTTTTACTGACCTTTAAACATCAGTAACTCCTAAACCGACTGGAGATGCAGGCAGACCTGGTCCATCCCCATCACAGAGATGCTCTACACCCCATAAACACTGAATCAGCCTTGCTGCTGATGGTTGCAAAAAGTACACTTATCTCTTATACTAGTAGGTATGTTTTTATTTGCATTACCTTATAATTATAACATCCAATTCATCATCAAATAAAACTGTGTATAAGTAGTAAAATTTTATATGCTTTCTGGTTTTTTTTTTAATATTTTTTATTATTAACAGAAATGAAACACATACAATTTGACACACATTTTTATACTTACTATTTTTACAAAACTTAACGACATATTTGCAAACAACTTCAGTGGCAAACAGTAATAACAAACCAAGCTTATAAGAAACTTCACTCAAAACAAACCTACTTACTAGTGCTGAACCAAGAATAGAGAAATCAATAACCTAGTATTCCGTACAGAAAGACAAACTAACATCATTATTAGATAAGACAGAGTATTAAATATTTACAGTAATCCGGACACACTGTGTAATTGGAAACAACTTTTCCTATTAGGGTGTTTGTACACTGACTTTGCGTCACGGAAAAGTACTATCAGTTTAAAATAACAATGTGCATGACCTCGCTCGCAAATGTGACGTCACTCAATCACACGAACTTCACTCGAGTCATTCAAATGATTGTTTCCTTTACATAGAGTCTGCGTTCCTTTGTCAACCGAGTGAAGTTATCCAACGGCCCTTCAAGGTCATGCACATTGTTATTTTAAACTGATAGTAGATATCTTATCTTATGATCTTATGCGAGAAATACTCAAAGTAAATGGTCGAGACTTTTGGACATAATCGAATAATATTTTCCAAAACAATTTAAACAATCCAAGTTACCATTTTAATAAACTTTTTGAATGCTAACGCAAACAAATATTATTTGAAATTAAAAGCACATATTTTGCGAGCAAATATTTTTGTAGTACCTAGGTACCTTGAAGGTATAATGTTTATTGCGTATTAAGTGTTTTGGATTTAGGTAAATTTTTAAATAAAATATCGTGTCTATTTATAACGTGTATTAGGTATGTGTGACGACGTGCAAAATTGACCTTGAACCCGAATTTCATGCAATTGTTTTCTGTTCGGTCACCGAAGACCGACGATCTGGAACGAATGAGTGAATGAATCCATCAAACAAGCTTAATAAAATGATAGTTTTTTCATATTTTGATAAGCCATGCTAGTTTACGATGGCAGACTTAATATTGTATCATTATAATTCTAAATCAATTATTCATAATGAACATTGTTTTATCGTAGAGACGGAAAAAAATAAAATAATTGGTGTGCAAGATGAAATAATTAAATTAAAAAAGTGGTAGGTACAGTTAAATGTTTTCAAATTTAAACAAGAACAAATATTAAAAAAAAACATAGCAGCTTATTTTTCATAACTTGCACTTAAGGCTATTCTACCGTTGGCGCGCTCCATACAAACGTAGTATGGTGATATTTTCAATACTATCCAATTAAAGTCAATGAAATTTTTCAAAAACAATCTAGTAACTAATTTCTATGTCGGTATGAGTTCAGATTTTCGATAAAATTTATAGTTTTAAAGTTACAGTGCCACAAATATTTCCATACAAATCTTAAATTAATCCTAGCATTGAAACTGTATATTTTAACGAAAAATCTGACTTCATACCGACATAGAGATTAGTTACTTGATTGTTTTTGAAAAATTTCATTGACTTTAATTAGATAGTATTGAAAATATCACCATACTACGTTTGTATGGAGCGCGCCAACGGTAGAATAGCCTTAAATCTAAAGTTAAAAAAATAAAAACTAAACATCTTGTTTGAAAATCGAACACACGTCGGCCCCGCGCCATCATAATAATTAGAAAAGAATTCACGCGCATTTGAAATTAAATACAATTCCAATTAGACCTGTCCAATTTAACATGAGACATTAGTCTACTACACCTACATGCAACCATTATGCGACTAAAGGGTCAGGTTACACAGGATGTTTTATAACGTAAAGTGTGACATTTAAGTTTGGCGCGCGCCTGCCAGGTGCAATGCAGTAATTAGAATAAAAGTCGTTGTAGGCGGGAAATAAGGCAGAAAAAAACGAGGTATTTTATAGTTGGCATGTTAGAAAGAAATGAAATACGAAATTAGGTTAAATTGCAGCTGGTAAGTAATTTACTGCAAACTCTACTGAAGATAGGCAATCCGCTTGAATTCTATCGACAATGGATCTAGCATAAGATTATAATAAAATCATAAACGACTCAAGCAATCTTCATTTCTTATCGCGTCTTTGAATCTATTTTGTTGAATTTACTAAAAAAAAGAGATCATGCTCCAAATATAAGAATTTACGCTTACACATAAATAATGATGATAACTATTATGTCGTGCATGTGTCCAGCAGTGGAACGTAATATGGGCTGATGATGATGATGATGATACAAGAAAAAATGTCTTGGTAGAAATAAAATACATTTTATTTATACATATCGTTGGTAGACTGCCTCCGTGGTCTAATGGTTAAGAGCATTGGGCTCACGACACGGAGGTCGTGGGTTCGATTCCCACGGGGGACACCTAGTGATATGTCACTTTGTGCGTATTTCCCCAGTTGGTTAGGACATTGCAGGTTGATTCACCTGATTGTCTGAAAAGAAAAATGATCTCTGGTGGTAGTAGTCGTTACATAAAAACCACGTCAGAGGCCGTATGGCGGTCTAAAAAACTCTGACACCAGGGCTCTGCCCACTCGATAAGAAGAAGTTGGTATATTACTGCTTAAAACTTATTCACCAACTTTTTTGTAGTCCAATAAAGAAATTAAAAAATATTAAATAACTATCTGATCAATCAAAATAACGTACTTAATTGGCCAAATGAATCATTACCACAGTCTATTGCGCAGGGGCAGGGGTGACCGTCGGAAAGACCCCTAATTTAACCACTTTAACCTACCTTTAATTTTTATCACCTTGATCTTTGTAATCAGTTTTAATTAAATCTGACAGCACTTCATGTGCGTACAGGCGGGTTGAGTTTTGTGATAAACATTGAATGAATGAATGAAATAATAGGTACATAATGGCCTCGATTCGGAGTGTACCACGACTAAACTAAACTAAATGTATTCCTGTCACTTTCTAAAATAAGATTAAGAAAAGAGACAGAAAACCAACAGCTGACTTTAGTGCTGTCAAAGTGACGTTAAACGCAAAAAAACGACTTAAATAAGATGGCGTACATTATGATGGCATCTTATTTTGCGCATTTAACGTCACTTTGACAGCACTAAAGTCAGCTGTTGGTTTTCTGTCTCTTTTCTTAATCTTATTTTAGAAAGTGACAGGAATACATTAAGTTTAGTTTAGTCGTAGTATACTCCGAATCGAGGCCAATATACACCAAAAAAATCAACGTTATAATAAATGTATCTTTTCCGTTTAATTTTATGGGTTGTTTCTTATTATTTATGTTTATATCGGATATAAACATAAATAATAAGAAACAAAGAAATAATATATTTGTATTTTTTCTATGGGCAGAAAACTAAACTCCTATCACGACTTGACTTGACATAGCTGCATCATCGCCAATAATTGTAGTTGTAGCAAACTCTACAATTAAACAACCCAGCAAGGATACAGTAGTGAGTTAAAGGAAGTATTTTCTTTATTTGTAAGTATCCAAAAGCTTCTAGTTTATGTCTTAATAAGGCACAAATCAAGTAGTCGAGAAGTTTCGCTAAACTAGTGTAGTATATAAAAGTACATACAAATAACAGACAGTAATCAATCAGCAACATGCATCGTTAAAACTTAAATTCAGCTTAAATTACAGACAGCGATCCGCAAAATTCTTCGGCAATATCGTCAACATAGTCTACATAATTATTCTAAAATATACTTATATAAGTATGTCATAAAAAGATGTTATTTTTATTTGTTAAAAATCCGACGATTCCCTTGAGATACCTAAATGTATCAGAACAGTATTTTTGTAATGAGGAAAAAGAACTGTTATTAAAATAAGCAATAAACTTTACTAGATAGTTTCCTATGGGAACCATGTCAAGATGGCATTACATGATAATATTATAAACACTGAAATATAAACATGCGATGTAATAAACCACATGTGACCTAGAACACAAGTATTTGATGTTATTCTAGAACACGAACATTACTAACATAATAAATTATATTATACTGAAATATACACCCTTCTTCAGACTTTTTGTTTTGAATTTCTTGGTTCCAACATTTGTTATGCCTAACAAGAGACTTATGAAATGGAAAAGGAAACGATTTGAGTGACTCAGGTCTAAAATGGATAATGGCAAGGTATAAAAATTGCGAATATAAAAATTGCCATAACATAAAAATGAAAATCACAAAAAAGAAAATTGTCATGGTGCCAATAATTTTATATGTATTTTAAACTTCGTACATGGTATAAAAAAGTAAAAAATAAAAATGACTTTGAAAACAAGATGACAACATTTTTTTTTCAAAAAAAAAATTTGTATTGTTTTCGAGCACAAGACTTATATTAATACCGCTGTTTTCGAGTCAATCAATTGATATTTTTATTCATTTTTATTTTAGTTTGTACCTATAGTTTAAAAATAACTGTACCTAATCGCAAAATGCGGGCCTGCGGATACAATGGCCTCGATTCGGAGTGTACCACGACTAAACTAAACTAAATGTATTCCTGTCACTTTCTAAAATAAGATTAAGAAAAGAGACAGAAAACCAACAGCTGACTTTAGTGCTGTCAAAGTGACGTTAAATGCGCAAAATAAGATGCCATCATAATGTACGCCATCTTATTTAAGTCGTTTTTGGGCGTTTAACGTCACTTTGACAGCACTAAAGTCAGCTGTTGGTTTTCTGTCTCTTTTCTTAATCTTATTTTAGAAAGTGACAGGAATACATTTAGTTTAGTTTAGTCGTGGTACACTCCGAATCGAGGCCAATGGCCTACTAAACTCGGATGAACTTATAAGTATTTTAAGGGCAGTGAAAATTAAAATATTACTTATATCACATTTTGATCTATTATCGTTTTTTAGCCGACTTCAAAAAAGGAGGTTTTAAAATAAATGGTTTTCAGTAGTTTCAGTGGTTTTCGTATTTTATATAGTTATATACAACCTAAAATGGTACAGAAACAATAATGAACCTAATCGATCGATGTTATGTCGATTTAGCTTCATCATCATCTCAGTTGAAAGACCTCAACTGCTGGAATAAAGAGCTTAGGTAGGTACTTGCTGCGATTGAGCTTAAAGTAAGGTAACTTATGATGATCACAATCAGGTTGGCTTAGTTTCAGTACTGCTTGATTCGTACACTGAGCTTCATGTTGGTTACACTAAAATACAAAGTAACAAACAATAAGTCAAACATTAAAAAATCCATAAGTTCTCCAAAGCAATTCATACATTCCGTCATCACCATAAGTAAAGAAATAGCAAATTCCTGTTTGAAGGAAATATTAAACTACGGTGTAGAGTCATGGTTTCTTTGAAATATTTGCAACATTCCTTCGACTCCTGTTAAAATGTAGTTGAATAACGATGCGTTTGCTTACTTGAAGTTATATTATTGCCTAAAATGTTTTTCCTAATAAATTGTTTTAGCATAATAATGCTTACAGGAACAGGGCCTCTACCCGCACATTCGAACTTCGCAATGAGCGTTTTTCGTTTCTTTTTTTTTAATTTCAGTTCCTAAAAAACTCGACAGATGACATGCTTATTGTTCCCAAATTGTTCCATAGAGACGTAGGCGAGATCCTGTCTAAATCATGTCAAGACTGTGCCTGACATTTTTTTAAAGGCCAAGGGATCGAGCCCATACAAACATGTCAGACGTAAACAGTTTCATATTTTCGATTAAAATGATTCGTAAATAATGAAATATTCAATCAAAAGATGCGCATCTTTTTGATCATCTTCTACCTCTTTATTATTTTAAAGAAACACTTTTTGATATTTTGACCTTTATTCGCACAGACCGTAACGCCATCTATCGATCCACTAGAAAACCAAAAGAAAAACGCTCATTGCGTGAACGTTTTCGTTCCAATGTCAACTCTATTACAATGAATTGCGGACCGAAACAGTGGCGATATATCGAACATCGAAAGTCCGGGTACAGGGCCTGGAATAGTTATTGTCGTTGTTTTATTCCATAGAACGGTTTCCGTTCATACAATGACGTCTCCAAAAAATATAGGTACTCTGAATTTTTTCTGGAATGTCTTCAAACTTAAAAATTTTTTGCCAAATATTTTTCAGTTAGTTTGTTTGTCCAATTATAGATCTAATTTCGTCCTGCTATATTGTGTAAGTTTTCGATTACCTACATCGTTTACAAAATCGAGAAGTAACGTATTTTATGACTGTGCTAGGTAGATTTTAAGTGATATTTAGTTTCTGTCATCACATCATTCAACTAGGAATGCGAATAAGAGCATAATTTATCCCGGAATAAGGATGATGACCGATCTTGGAAATGCATATCTTGTAACGAATAAAAAAAAAGCCTAAATTCAATAACATAATGCTAAAACGAAATTACGATCAAACAGAAAACAAAAAAAGTTATAACCGATTGAAATACGTTTCTTATCGTCTTCTATCTCTTTCATGCAAAACAGATGTTTGTATGACACTTCGTTATTATTTATATTAAAATACGAGGGTATGACGTCACTCCCTTTATATCTGCCTCTCGCTCTAACGCTATATTACGGTTATTTTTGAAGATATTAAAAAATCTGTTTCACTTTAGTGTTTAAGATATCAAACAGTTTTTAAAAAAGAAATAAAATAAAAATTGTCATCGTCCCTATTACCTATATTACGACAGCGCAATGGATTCCACGCGCAGACGAAGTTACGAGCAAAACATAGTTTTTCATTAACCACGTTAAACCGGTTTGCTTCCAATTAAAATAAGTACCAACAGATTAAGCTAAATTAATTCATAAATAAACATCGTTTCAAAAATCGTTTCAAGGCCCAATTTCACGATCCATTGACTCCATTGTTCACGGAAGACTGATGTAAAAAGCTAATAGCATGTTAATGAATATTACGTTGTATTACAAAATACTGTATCATGCAATGAATAATGCAAACGTAGATAGAAATCTACTGAAACTTGAATGAAACTGATATTTGAGTTCAAGTGTTCAATAATTGTTCAAGATAATGACAAAATTCATAAAAAAATTCAGGCATTTAAGAAGTGATTAAATAAGAAAAAATTATGATTGTTTAAGAAAATGTTGACATTCTCGTGAACAATAAACTGTATACCTAGTACAAAACTGTAAAATAAATATAAATATAATATCTTGGACATTGTCACACAAATTATCTAGTCACATTTAAAGTACCAGAATCTAGCCTGGACTTGTATTATAATGACTAGACAACGATGTACAATACATATATAGATACAAACATCCATGACTTGGGTACAAATATTCATATTCTTCATACAAATATTTGTCCCTTACGGGATTCGAATCCGCGACCCTCGGCACAACAGGCAGGTTCACTACCGACTGTGCTACCGGGCCGTCGAATTATTAGGTCGAATAAAACCAAATAAAGATTTTTTTTAACATGGCAGGATCAGAAAACTCAGTGAAAAAATAAAAGATTTTATTATGTTACAGTAACCTACATAATAATATTACGATTTTTAGTATATTAGAGTTGTGCCAAATTTTTAAGAAAAATTTATTTACCTACTTATTATGTAAAAAGACAACGATAACAGAATCTAATTTTACCGCTCTACTCTAAAAATATGTATATGTAGCAATTATTGTTTAGTAGTTCATTAATATGTGTATTTATCATTATTCATTAGTACCATTGGATTAAATATAATTATAGTTTTACTGAGAATGCATTATCTTTCAAAAGGTTTAATAGCGTCATTTGAACTTAACGAAGGAATATGCAATAAATAGGTATGCTTTATTGTGTGAAACTTATCTTTGTTAATTATGTAGCTAATATAATAATAAACTAATTAAACAAGATCATCTTTTGATTCTCGGAAATGTTCTCTATTAATCTTCTTTACTCATTTGTGAAAGAGGGAAAATGTTATCTAGAAAGACTACAATAAATAAAAGCGGTCAAGTGCGAGTCGGGCTACTCGCGCACCGAGGGTTCCGTACCACACAAACACAGAACACAACATTATTAACTTAGAAAAAAAAACTTTTTTTGTCCGGGACCTTTAGCGCAAGACCGACTCGCACTTGACCGGTTTTTAGTATTTGTTGTTATTCTGTAGAGCTTGCTCTATAATCACACTAAGTTTGACGCTTGTATGTATTACCGTTTTTACGATAGAGCGTGAAGAAAAAACGTTGATAAAAACTAGTTTCTTGTTGAGAACCCCCCTTAATTTTTAACTTTTTGACATTTTTATTATTTGTTAACAAATCCGCCGTAATAAATAACGCACATTCTGTAAACATTTCAATTATCTAGCTCTTACAGTTCAAAAGTTACAGCCCTAAATGGGTCGGACAGACGGACGGACGGACGGACAGACGGACGGACGGACAGACGGACAGACGGACAGACGGACAGACGGACAGACGGACAGACGGACAGACGGACAGACGGACAGACGGACAGACGGACAGACGGACAGACGGACAGACGGACAGACGGACAGACGGACAGACGGACAGACGGACAGACGGACAGACGGACAGACGGACAGACGGACAGACGGACAGACGGACAGACGGACAGACGGACAGACGGACAGACGGACAGACGGACAGACGGACAGACGGACAGACGGACAGACGGACAGACGGACAGACGGAGAGACGGACGGACGGACGGACGGACAGACAACGTAGGCTTAGTAATAGGGTCCCGTTTTCACCCTTTGGGTAAGGAACCCTAAAAACAATATAGACTCTTCGATCAACAATATAGGTACGTAGTTACCTATTTGTGTGCTCTATCAAAATCTAACTAAATTAAACGATCACACTAATATAACCTTTATGATATTTTCGTTGTAATAAAATGAATTAGGAAAATCATTTACCTCAATCGTCCTTTATCTCATAAAAGCTTTCTATTCATTTCATAAGACATATTTTGTTGCAAAAATTCAAATGTTTAAACCCATAAGCTCAATATGTTGTACGTAATAAAATAAATAATAAGTAATATAATAACTAATAATATTACCATTTTGATTTCAAACTTTTGATATCTTCATAAAGTAAAAAGCAATAGAAACAAATTGATTCAATACGCTACCACTCACCGGATTTCCGTTTCTCATTCACCAACACCAGCGACTTCGTTCTCTTCACCCTTAGGGACCTCCTCCTTATTGACCTCATCAGAGCCTCCGGCATTCTCGAGAACCTTGGAGAGTCCACTCTCTTTTCCGGCATAAAGAAATTCTTTACCGCCAACATTATGCACTTTTCTCTTCAGTCTAATTAGAATTTCACTTTAAAATTCCATTATTGGATAATCGGTCTTTGTTTTAAATTTTCGTTATGTTTTCTAATCGTTGTGTTTAACGTTTATGACCGTTTATATTTAATCGAACATTTACAACACCTGTTAAAATAAAACTATCAACCGCCTCAAAGGCTTGATTAAATTCGTAACAATAGCAATTCACTCACTTAATCACTACTATAATTTCTAGCCTCTAACTTCCTTTAGCACTGACCGTAATTTCTGCTCTATTGTTTTTAGTATCACTCGTCATTGTTCCATCACATCACTATTCTGTTCATGTATCAATATCCCTGTATCCTTAAGTGGAATTTTGGTCCTTCGCACGGTCGTAATCGTTGGTTACTCTGCCGTACAGAGCGGCACGTCCGATCACAACGAGAGCGTGATTCTTACTGACTAGGTATGGTGAAGTGAAGGGGAGGGGAGTGCAAGCACGTTTTTTATGTTATCTCTGTTATCATTATCAGAAGTTACCTAGTCTTGATTTGGATATGCAAAAAATTTGGAGACTGAAAAAAAAACTAGTGAGTTGAGGAGAATATAATGTTGATGTCGTCTAGAGGTAGGTAGGTAACTTGTTATTAGTTATTACACACCTTAATTAATTAATAGAATATACGGAGTAATCTATTTACGTTCAAAAACAGGTTTTTGTATGTCAAAAACAAGACATTAGGTTAATTAGCATTGTAGTCAAAATCCCAATTGACGAATGGTTTGGGTAACTGCTAATTTCAAAACACTCAGAGCTTGACGATTACATACTTTTAGAAAAAAAAATTTTGTGGAAATTCTACAACGAGGCGTTTATTCAACCTTTATTCAACATACACGACATGACGATACCTTACTAGGCAGTGAGAAAATAATAAGTGTAAAATGTTTAATTACTATATTGAATAATATATTTTCTATATATGATTTTGAGTTTATCTGAAATTCATCCTATATAGGTTTTTTTTTTGGTTGCAATAACATTGAAAAGTTAAAATAAAAGTAAATTAGTAAACATTGTCGTCAAATTAATAACTCTGCTCTAAACCTTAATGATGTACACAACGCTTTTCAAATATGAAAATATGCATAGCATTTAACCGAAATGCTCTCATTCATTCTCATTGAGATTTCAAAACAAACATTCCATCCAATTAACTTTTGGACACAATGTTGACAATGAATTAATTAAAGGCTACGTTTTGTTGAACTATTTTATAAACGATCATCAGATCTACAGATGCCCTAGGTTCATATTTTCTTCATCAATTCATCATATATTTAGGAGCTCCATTTCGATTATAAATCACTATTACGATTATGTTTAAAATTACTTCGTGATTATCTTTTTTTTTACGTAGGTATGTTCTGTTTTGCTTTTGGTACTTGTAAAATTTTTTTTGTTTTTGGTAAATCCAAGTTTTTGTAATGTTTTGCAGAATTTTTGAAAACTAAAATCTGTGTGTTTCATAATAATTATAATTGTATTGTGTCTTATCCTTGTGTTTTATACTAGCTGTGGTAGCCTGTAAGTAGATGAACACAATGTTTGACTGATTGTATGTAGTCTCTTGAGTTTGTAATGTGATTCATCTGTTGGTAGCCGTCAAAAATTTATTTAAAAAAATATTTTTTCATCTCCTGAGCCTGAGATGTTCTCTCTGATTTTACATTTAGTAGAGTTTGAATAATTCTAGCATATTATTTGTATGCATTGCGGCTAATCAATAAAACCCAATCTTAGTATAATTATCTTCATTGGATAAAGACGTAAAAAAAGTTGCTGTTTGAATATTTTTTTTATCTAAATCTAAACTATTATAAAACTGTAACAGAAGTGTGTTTGAACATTGAAGATATTTACAAAAAAAAAGCTTACGATATGGTTTTTAGGTGTCGCTGATTCCAAATCACCAATTTTAGGATTTTTTGTCTGTCAGTTTGTTTGTTTGTGTGTTTGTTTGTTTGTTTGATCGAGCATCACGCAAAAACTACTGAACCGATTTAGATAAAACTTCTTTTGTTTGATAGCTTATGATCTGACTTAAAATGTGGTATATAAATTAATGCGGACGAAGTCGCGGGTAAAAGCTCGTTTTTAATAAGTATAGAACTGTTATGTTTTCATATGAAAATCTTCATATTCGATAAAGATAGTAAATAAACTAGCGCCTCGTGCTTTTCCGATACGGTTCAAATTTATTAAGCCGTAAATGCAAATTGTAACGGCTCAATTTACATTTTTGGTGCAATCTCAACGTTTACTGTTCTCGAGATAACACGGTACAGAACCTTAGCATTAACCCTGAGATCATATTCGCTGTTTCATATTCCATGCGCAGCCTTTCGGTCAGTTAAGCTGCTTTAGTGCTTCTTGCCTCATTCTTCTCCTACAGTATTTCTTCATGTCCATTATTGATTGGACGAGTATTGAATAATTCTTGTTTATAGGCTGTAAGGGATGAAGGTAGGTATTTAAGGAAAGCGCTGCAAAGTTATCATGAAAACTCATATTTTCATTTACACTTATTATACTAGATACCTGTGTAGTAAGTACCTAAACCTTTTTTACTCTGTTCATTACAGTTTAATTTGAAACAGAAATATATTTTATTCTTGTTCTTTTGCTAAACAAAGACATAGCTTTTCATTTTATAAGAATATTTACAATTCTTTCTTAAATACTTGCCTTTTAAATTCTTTTTGTACCTACAGAAAATACGCTTCAACTTAAAAGACTTCATAACTTTTTATGTAATTTTTCTGTAAATGTATAAACGCTTATTTTCTCTTATTGAGTAAATTCTAACGGTCTTTAGTTTCACAACCAAATTTTTTTAAATAGGTGTAACTAGTAAATATGTATTTTAAAAATTGTTCAGAATTTAGGTGGTAAAACTGAATAAAGTCGTGTGCATGAGGTACCCAAATGAAGCAATGAAGTCGAAAATTTATTCGATATTTACCATTAATTTATAAAATTACATAACATATCAAACATTTCGATATCGAAATGATGTTTAGCTCATATACTTATATACAAAAGTTTTCAGGTTTGCGTTTCTATATGGTCTTCATTATTCCTTAGGGCATTCAGAAAACTTGGATAGAATTTGTTGGGTAGTAGATATCTGTCAGAGCCAGAGTAAACGGATAGTAAGAAATAAAGCGCTTTAAAGCTGAATTCTACTAAAACCTCTCTAGAGTCGTGCAAATTCTTATCCATAGCATCGTAACTGCACGATGTGGTTTCCATTTTACGTCATTATCCAACATAACTAGACCTTCTATCCTACTCGGGTTCGGTCAAGATGCTTTGAAAAGGAGTAATCTAAAGCATCTGCATGGATCAAGATATATTGGATGCTGTCGGTTCAAGTATACTTCGTTTTATGTAAGTGTTGCTGGTTAGATTATTTTATGAATTAAATTTTATTTAGAGTTATGAATATTATTTTAAAACGTGAGGTTATTTTTTTCAAGAAATGTATTAGAAAAGTAGCGTAACATATTCCCGGAGTTAATAGAGTCAAACGATGTTCTAAAAGTTGGTTAGGTTAGTCAAGACAGTAAGTGGTAATTGTCAGCTGATATAATATAATTGATGCTAACACGAAAGAAGAAAATAGTGTAGTAGTGGCGACGGGCTCACTACCCATCACACTGGACAGTTTCGTTACTAGTGGAACGTGTATGTATTTTCAGAATATATCTGAATATCCTTTGGGGAATATAGTCGTGAGCATCCTATGTTTAAGCTGTCAAGACTGTAAGTTGTTATAAACATATGAGTACATACAAGCACACATACACCTACACCTGTGTCAAAACCCTCCTGGCCATAGTCGTCAAAAAAGCTATCAACTATTTTTGAAGAAAAAAAGCAGCACCGTCTTGAAGTACACAGCCTTGACGACTATTCATCAAACGAGACAAGTGCTACAACATAATTATAGCGACAATAATTAAGTCAGTTTTGAGAATGTTGCCTCCGCCCACGTCCAGAACCCGAACCGGGAATGGAACCGGTCGATATCCTCGCCTCGACAGACTTGCCACCTTGCTTCTCACACATTTGTCTACAATTTTTTAATAAGGGGAGGAGACTGATTTCAAAGTATTTAGATTCATTTCCATGACTTTTTCCTTTACTAAATAGCATAAGTATATGCTCATGACCATATTCCCCGAGGGGGTAGTCAGAGATATTCTGAAACTTCAGAACATCCACGTTCACTGAATAGCGCCAAGGTTAAATAGGTTGTTTATCTCTGGTTAGTCTATTGACTGACATTGACGATCGCTAGTGTTGCTAATGGTAGGTAAACCATTGGCAACTGATCACTACTAATAAATACGCAATAACATCGAAAATGTTAGTCTGTATGTAGTAGTGGGTACAACAAATGAAATTCGACTTTATAAAAAGTCAACTAATTCAAGTTTTCAAAACGTCTTCCACATTGTAACCATCATCGGGAAAGTCACTGAACACGATGTTTCTGACGGGTACATTTTTGGCTATCCAGTAAGTATCATTGAACTATTGTTATTTTTATGAAAACGCCTTAATAAATATTATTTTAAATTGAATATTTTATTGCCACCTCTCACTATGAGAGGAGACGTCTGCCCGTTACAAAGACTACAAGTATTTTCAAATATCATTTACCCTTCTCAGTGTTGATAAGAGTCTAAAAGCTTTTACAGCCTCTCACTTTTTTGAACTAAAGCTATTGTCCTTTACTATTAAAAGTTAAATGAAAGTCAAACGTATAACCATTATGATAAGGTCAATGTTTGAGCTTTATGGTTCATTGCCTCTTTATAGAAAATGTGAAAAAGAGAGTTAATTATAAGTATATTAAAATCTGTTTTTCACAACTGAAAAGGATGCTTATTTATGTAGAACACAATGAATTAAAGTAATTAAGAACTTATTGAAATCCTGCCAATTATCAAGTATCGATTGGCAAATGTCTGCACCAATAATGCCATCGAAACGATTGAAGAAAACAAAATTACGCGAGGAAATCTGCATAAGCTGAAGAAATTCTGATGAATATGTGAAGTCCACCAATTGAAACGGGCATGCGTAGTGGATACAATACAATCTCCATGAGAGTAGGCCTGTGCCCTGCAGTGGGAAGAGGGTGATGATGAAATTGATCAGTAACCTGGAACACCCTATCAAAGATCATTGCAATAATTACCTCCCTATTCTCACAACGCTGACGACGTTACCCCTTTTGCATATATATGCTCATTCGCCGTCTAAAGCAGCAAACGAAGTTTGTAACCACCCCTCAAGGGAAAACAGTCGTGAGCATATGTAAATTACATATCAATATCAAGAACTGCTGCTTATACAATACGTCACTGTTCAAGGTTTTCGCAAATTCAAATACGGTCATCAAAGAACAGCTTCTCCCGTCAAGCTATTTCTAGCACAAACTAGACCTACCTACGTACCTGTCCGCCTCCCACAAAAACCTTGCAGTCCCTTTCACTGAATAGGGAAGCGACAAGGACGGACAATAATAATGCCTAATTTAAACAATTTGAGACCTAGAAGTGAGCCTTGCAGTATGCTTGTGTAGGCTGTATTGATACATACACTAGTCGTCGTTCCAGGCGTCGTTTGTTTGATTTAAAGACACAAGTGGTTTGAAATGGATCGAATTGAAACAAAAGAAAGTAATAAAGGAGAAAATTAAAATGGCGGTGGGATCCAGTTGGATAAGGGCAATGCAGATCAGAGGCCTTTGTCCAACAGTGGACGTTTATATCGGCTGAGATGATGAGGATGGATAACGTATATTTTGGTTCAAAATCACAGAAAATCGACTGCTAATCCTAATCAAGTTACAATGTTCCAAAATCCTTTATATTTTAATAGTATATACACAAATACATACTCGTACATCTGCAAACAATGATTAAGCTACCTTGAGCCACGCGATATACCGAATAGTTCTTGAGCTCATTAATTACTGAATAGTTTTAAGATTAATCTGTTTTAAAGAATGTAGGCGTTTGTATTTGCCACTACTTTTTGAAATTAGGTACAGCTTACCAAAGAAGTAAAGTCCGCAGAAAAATGTATTCTCCTTCGGCTAAATTATTACCTGAAATAGACAAAAGATATAATTAACAATAATATTCTGTAAAAACTGTTCTGTGTTTTTCAGATCAGCAATCGATAGCGGCCGAATAGTTTGTTATTCACCGCTAAAAGTAGTAGTAGCCTTAGAGTTAGCTAGTCCATAAATTAATATTATCATCATGAGCTACCATACGTCCTACTACTCCGACTGCAAGGCTACTCCTTTCTTGAATAAGGCTTTGAGGCCTACTAATTTACTACGCAGGCGCAGTGCAGTTTGGTTGACGCAAGTTACTGGTTTTACCAACTATCTGAGTCTTTTCTAGCTGCTTCTACAGGCTTCACTTGGGTTAAAGAATCCCGCTTTTTAAGGCACTTGCCTCACGAAGCACGGACTAAATATATATTCTATCATAAATCTATTATCACTTAAGTTACGATCTCAAAAACCAACATCCTAAACCACTTCAACGTTTAAAATTTCATCAAACGACAATAAAATACGGTCAGACAACTTTTGACAATAGAGAGGGAGATTTTACGACTCAGAGAACAACTTTTACGACTTTTAGTTTGATGTAAGGGACAATAACAAGAATATAATTCAAAAGGACATTTGCGGTTTACTTTCAGCCAAAATTGACTTTGATAACCTTGATTATCGCATCGCAAATTTAAACCTTATTACAAAGCATAACGTTTAAGTTTCATCACCGAAAAATAAAGCAACTAATGTTGTGGTTTCAAACGTGGGAATTAGAGAAACCTTCGCTGAGAAAATGTATCAACAATATCACGATCGACCATGAAGATAGGCCCTTACTTGTCCATGTATCTGGACTTCTCAAACCATGGTTACAAGGTAAAGAAGGGGGAGTAATAGATCAAGTTATACTGGTCAATGATAATGCGTGATGACGAAGTTTCGTAACGTAAGATAGAGATGTTAAATTATGATGAACATCATGATGTGGTTTATGGCAATACTGTGGTGAATTTCGATATATGCGTACATTAACCTGATTAATAGTTTTGAAACTGTAGAATGGTTTATATAGACCTGTGAAGAGCGTGTCATCAAAAGGAAGAAATAACTAATTGGGCTCACGCATAGTACCTACATTTAAGTTTAAGTTTGACCTGTTTTGCAATATTAATTTTATTATTGCAGTAAATTTTTCACGAATGCCACCATGACCGTTGACCAATTGCGATATTTTTGTGACCATGTAAGTATTAGATTATGCTAACATGACACGTTTTTAGAAAGATTCGGGATTCGGGGACCATCATAATACCTAAACTAAAAGTGATCCTTGTTGCAATGGCAGTTTTTGTAGCAAAGTTACTGAACACCACGTAATTCAAGATTGAAACTACATTAGATACTGAGATAAAACCACATAAGTCAAGGTTAAAACTACTTTAGATACTGAGATAAAAGTATAGTAGGTAAGGTAAAATTAAAAACTGCATGCATATAATGACTCATGAAGTCATGAGTTTACTTTATGGCGCAATCATTACGAAGAAAATAAATTTATTTTTATAGTCAAGACGTGCACAGATAAAATTATTCATAAGATAATTTACTGCATATGCAATAATGTTATCTAGTAATGCTCTGTGAAAATATTTCGATTAATGGGTCAAAGTGATATAGAAATGCTTCGGAATGTTCTTTACAATAGACTGTATATTACAGATAGACCAGCATTACAGATGAATTAAGTTGTAAAAATTTTAATTCTCCTAGACTTTTGACTTAATTATTTATTTTATTAGTGAGGAATTTGCAGTAATGTTTTGGCGGTCGTGGTTTGCAGGTTAGGAGTGGTTAGGGCACAATAAATGATGCAGCCTATTCCTTGTTTAAAAGTTGCCACATAATGGTCGGCAGCAACTTTAAATGTAAAGGCATGTATGGATATCTAGTGAGAAATGTATTGAATATCTATATGTATATTGAATATCTGTATACTCAAAGCTGCTGAAGTAGTGATGAAAAAACTTTATTTTTTTTATTCAATGCAGATTACTTGTATGTAAGGTACAAAGATAGTAACAGATAGCAGCTCATATTTCATTGTATCCTCATTTCAAGTTCTGCCTAATCCAATGGAATGAAAAAAAAATCGTATCACATTTTGATAGAAAGTCGAGCACCCTGTTACGCTGAAGTCTCTAAACAGAGTTTGGGTATGATAGCTAGGATTCTAACTCCTCAGGGAATATACTCGTCAGCATCTGCAATAGAATAGCATATCATATAGTATAGCAGCTATACTATGGTATATTTAAGAATGAGATTTAAAATTCAGATTATGCACATCATTTCTGTTGGTTCATTACATAACGTTTTCAGATCGTGGCAGTCCTGGCCCTGTACCCGCACTTTCGATGTGCTACTGTTTCGGTCCGCACTTCATTGGAATAGAGTTGACATTGGAATGAAAATGTTCACGCAATTGCGAAGTTTGAATCCCGCACATTCGAACTTCGCAATTGCGTGAACATTTTCATTAGAGGCCCTATGTCATCGTACATGTAGGCATTATGTTATGAGACTTATGAGTCTAAAATGAAGGTCCATGAATTACAGCACGACATTATAAATATTAGTCAAGAACACTTGACAAGATGATGACGATCTACGGGAAAGTGAGGATCGTGACCCTTTGTGGTAAAGCAAGTGAGAGCCGTGGGAAACGTTCGCGGAAACATTCTGTTGTTTTAGAAAAATAATTATAGTAATGCGAATGAATGGCAATAATGATAAAACTAGTTCGTTCTTTGATAAATTCTTTAGCACGCTTCAATCATGGGATCATCACACGGTGTAAAAAGATAAATGCTTCTTTCGAATTACTTTGGCTCTCATCCAAGTTTGAAGAAGTTGTCAGAGTTCTCGAGTGTGGTAGTTTATTCGGAGAGCACATGGTGTTTTCGACACGATCTGGTTTTTTATAATTTAGAAATAACAACGATGTTTAACGCTCACCATACGTTAACTCAATCATAATCTTAGTTAAAAGCTTCGCTCTTATCGTTGAAGCATTCATAAATCCAGTTTCCTTTCTGCAAGTGCCTTGAATTTCTGGTAGGCTTACTGTTACTAGCCGTGTCCTCCTACTTTTTTTCTTCACCAACTTCTTTCAAATAAGATTCTCTACCTGTTTTCTCCTCTATTTTTGGGTTTTTGAACTGCATACTTTAATGGATGTTTATGACTTCACTAGTTAGTAACTTTACTTTAGCAAATTGATACCAGAGAGCCTCTAGTCAGAGGTATTTCTAATAGCCGTTGTACCGTGTAATAATATCTTAGAAGGGGTATGCCCTGCTCTTTGTACCCGACTGCGAAAGGAATTCCATGGCACAAATTAATTATTGACAACCCTTCAGAGCGCAAAGTATTATTGAGGGAAACTTCTTATTTAGGGTTACTGATTAAGGGTATTTAATTACCTACCTAAATTGTCGTCGATTCGGCAGGAGATTTCAAGCAGCAGTTTTCATTATTAATTTGTTTCAAATCAGGTCACTTCTAGGGAAAATAATTGAAATGCGAAATTATTAATTCAGTTTGAAAATGTCAGTCGGTAAGCGAGATAGGTTGACAGGGTAACACAGTTTGCTACTTAGAGAGCCACTGCTATATTTGATTTTGTTGACCTTATTCTCGGTTATAAAATATAAAGACTAGATTAGATATACTGTAAACGAAAAAAATATTAGGGTTTATGGAACACCGTATGTTAAATCTATAAAAGATGCTTAAATCATCTTTTATAGATGGAAAGGCCAATGATGATGATGATGTTAAATCTAACAACGATGGACAAGGCCATATGTTTACAATGTTCTAGTTACATTGTTGCCTTGACTTTTGAGGCTGCGACCCATTTTCACAGATTTGCGATCTTATTAATACTTTAATACGATTTATTTTTGGTTCAGAAGTGTAAATTTTTGCGCGATGATTCAAGTTTTCCTCATTTTGTTTCATTCATGTATTTGGACATACATAGTAGGTATTAACATCTGAGATGAAATGTCATTGGCACGAAAAAAAAGGATCTAAAGCGTCCAGTGTTTTTTTTAGAAAAAGTGTGAATGAAAAAAAAACGTCGTTTATCTAGCTTTATGATGAAAATGTGAATGACCAGACGATTTCAATAAAATAAATACTAAAGAAATATGTAGGCGTTTTTAGACAGGCTCGTTAATTATTTTTTATAAATTATTTTCAGGTTATTGCTACGTTTGACATCAAGAGAGTTTTGCAATATTTTATTTTTATTCATCTTGACAGTGCAATTTAGGTTAGAGTGTATTCGAAATTGATTTTATTTCTAAGTTGGAAATACAATGTATGAATTTAAATGCATTACATTTTTAGGAGGTGCTTCATACCGTCAACGTGGTTTACATGTAATTAACTTTCAATGTAGAGCCAATCGGTAAGTATTGCATAGAAAATTTCTACTCGACCCAAATGTATGAAACAGCTGTTATTTTTTGCGATTTCGATGTTGGTTCTGTAGTGAAAGTTATTCAGTTTCATGGTCTGAAGCAACTCTTGAAATATGTAACGCATTTACTTATGTTTAAAAATATTGAAAAAAAATTATGTCCTCTCATGTATAAACAAAGCTTACTTTAGTATTGGCTGCATTCAGAGTGAAAAATATTTCACCAATGCAAAAGCAGTAACATTTGTGTAACACTAGCAGTGGTTACATTTGGAGTAAACCCATTAGTCGCCACCGCCAGCAGTAAACGACCACCGAAAAATGTATACAATATACTTTTACCTTATATCGCGTTCAATGAGCCGTACTTTCTTCGACGTAATAAATTTGTACTAACAATATCACCACTACGAAGGCCCGAGTTCTTTACGATCCAAAACTATCCACAATTTACGATGAACCTCAAACTAACCTATGCAGTTACAAATTCATTCTAAAATCAACTTTATCACAATCCGATAAGGAAAAAAGAAACCCAAGTACAATAATTCCTACCCACCTTTCTTTACATCCCCATATTAGTCACGTATCGATGATTTTGACGCAATGATCTGATTATATCCGATTTATTTATTAGGGTGAATCGTTCGGGCGTAATATCGATTACGTATCGATTTGATTCGATTAATTTAGGTTATGTACGGTGTTGATTTCTCACGGGTGTCAATCTGGGTGTTAAAGAATTTGATGTAGAGTCTTTTGAACGAAAATGAACACCTTTTATCATAAAGGTAAGAGTGCTGGAGCCTAGATCCCTAACAAATTAGAGGTACTATTTTTCATTTTATGGTGGTCAGTAACATTGCTACTACCTGTAGCTAGACTATCTAGTTTTAAATACATTTTTTTGACATAAGACGAACGTAGCCACATTTTTATTGAAGTTCGCTTTAGGGTTTCATTGTTTCAGGAAGAAATTAATTATTTAACTGTCAAAATCTAATCTAGTCTAAACTATCTTAACTATTATAAAACTGTAAATTTAAAAAAAGAATTTAGTTTGTTTGTTCAAGTATCACGCAAAAACTACTGAACCGATTTTGATGAAACTTCTTTTATTTGATAGCTTATGATCTGACTGGTATACAATGTATGCGGACAAGTCGCGGGTAAACGCTAGTCTAAACTATTATAAAACTGTAACAGAAATTTATCTGTACATTGAAGATATTTACAAAAAAAAAATTACGATATGGTTTTTAGATGTCCCTGATTCCAAATCACCAATTTATGGATTTTTTGTCTGTCTGTTTGTTTGTTTGTTCGTTTGTTTGGGTGTTTGTTTGTTCGAGTATCACGCAAAAACGACTGAACCGATTTTGATGAAACTTTTTTTATTTGATAGCTTATTATCTGACTTAAAATCTGGTATATAATTTATGCGGACGAAGTCGCGGGTAAAAGCTCGTCTAAACTATTATAAAACTGTAACAGAAGTGTGTCTGTACATTGAAGATATTTACAAAAAAAAGATTACGATATGGTTTTTAGGCTTCCCTGATTCCAAATCACAAATTTTTGGACTGTTTGTTTGTTTGTTTGTTTGTTTGTTTGTTTGTTTGTTTGGGTGTTTGTTTGTTCGAGTATCACGCAAAAAATACTGAACCGATTTTGATAAATTTTTTTTTGTTTGATAGCTTATCATCTGACTTAAAATCTGGTATATAATTTATGCGGACGAAGTCGCGGGTAAAAGCTCGTTATTTATAAAACTCTAAGAGGAGTATGTCTGTACATTTTAGATATTTCCAAAAAAAAGATTACGATATGGTTTTTAGGTGTCTCTGACCCCAAATCAACCTTTTTTAGAATTTTTGTCTGTCTGTTTGTGTGTTTGTTTGTTTGATCGAGCATCACGCAAAAACTACTGAACCGATTTTGATGAAACTTTTTTTGTTTGATAGCTTATAATCTGACTTAAATCTGGTACATAATTTGTGCGGACGAAGTCGCGGGTTAACACTAGTAAAAATAATAAAAGTATTCAAAGACGTGTCCTAACAATAGTAATTATGTTTATGAATTTTTTTGATGACCAAATGTTTTGTATTATCTCTCCTATTTATCACTGAAAAGATGCTGTGACCAAAAATTATACAACATCATCTAACTAAACAAAAAACAAAAAAAGTTTTTTTACAAAGTGGTGAATATTTGTCAAAAATGGCAAAGGCAATGCACAAGTTTAAAGAATACTACACTGAAAAAAATGCGAGCCTACTAAGACTCTTAATTAGCACCAAAATAATTGAAATGACGTTATGATTGTTTACTAGAAACAAAAGATGGTTAGTTGTAACAACAAGCCGAATTCGTTTAACAAAGTTCTCTTAGTCGGAGAAGTCATGATGTTGACAGGCTCACATGGAGTCATGATGTTGGTTGAAGTAAACAATTTTTTTTTTCATTGTACAAATTAGTAGGTAATTACTTAATACTCTATGTAACACAGTTAATTATATTTGATGCACTGTGGTTGTAATTTGTATCCAACAATATTCGAAAAACAAAAGAATAACCCTATGCCATTAACATCTTCACGGCACAAAATCAAATAAAACAATTGCATCTATCATCCACCATAACAACCGATGTTGCAGTGAAACTCGCAATAATTGCACACACAGGGAAACTTTCGTTTTCCTAGCAAATGAAATGGCAATTACGGAAGCGAAGATTTATACTTTCCCTTCTTTGATATGATAGAGTACTGAATTCAAAAGTAACCTGTTATTTTGTTACCATTAAGTTGTGGCTTATTCTCTATTTATGTTGTTGACTTTACGGTTGCTGGCATGACATTACTAGCATATTGGACGCAAAAAAAAATCGAGAGGAGTCGATTGGCAAATATAGGCTTGCGGTATAGTCATCGTGCGTATTCGGTCTTGGCCATTTCGGAATAGCTTAAAATATGTTAGTTACGAAAGTTCCAAACTTGCTCGGCATTTTGGCAGAAATGAAGTACAGACAAGCAAAACGAGGAAACAGGAAGTTAAAAGTCAATTCTTGTCTTATAATTTTAAGTAAATATATTTCAAGAACATTAAAGTGTGAGCAATGACCGTAACAAAGTCAAGATATTAAGACAGTATCATAAATAAAACATAATATCGATCCACTTACAACAATTTAAAACGATATTAAAATCAATTAAAAACTAATTTAGGGTTCCAGAGGAAGGGTGAATTAGTTAAAACAAAATCGTTTTATAACATCTGGTGACTGATTGTGGTCTAAACTAGAAGACTTTGCGTTTAGTTTATGGCCACGAACGACACAAGAACAGCACTTCTGGTAGAAAGAAAGCATTTGCTCTAATCACTACACTAGCCATTATAATAGAGGGATCGGATTATAATAGAGGTGGTAAAGCAATAAAAAATGCTGCTCCTTTTTCCTTCGTAGGCTCTCAGTCTCTTATTCTTTAGTCATGCCCAAATAATTTATTCGCAGCAACACTTATAGGTACTGCGAAAAGCAAATATCAAAATTGCAAAAAAAAACATCACTGAACATGATCAGACAGACATCGCAGACAGAATAAAAAAAAAAAAAAAAAAAAAAATGAAAAATGTATATTTCTTAAACTTTGTTACATAAACTTTTTAGTGATTGGGTTCTTCTGGTAAGTATCCGAAAAAAATACCTGTGCCAGAAGGATCCGCTCTTCCATATCTATTGAAGAGTAGAAGAATAAGAATCACCAACTATGGCTATTAGCATTACTGATTTGCCAATCTAAGATGGCAATTCAAAATTTCAAACTCAATGACATGCAATTGACTCTACAGAATTTGTATAATTATTTGAATTTATCGATTCTACCCAAAGTCGCGCCTCGGTAATTAAATCGCTTTCCTCTCAAGACTCAAGCCACCAATTAATAATTCTTGTATAATATTCCGTGGTTCCTCAAGCACTGGAGCGACAAAACTGTCACGGTTGTGTGGTGACTGTCGGTGACCGACCACCAACAGTGCCATGTTGTGACGTCACGTGTCAGTGGTCTGGGCTGTTTTACAGTTTTATTACGCTATAAACTAAAACAGTACAAAAAAAAAAAAAACACTCCGGGAGTGCCGGCAGAAGTGAAAACTTAAGAGATCTTACGTCTTACGAATGTCACGTGATCGTACGTCATCGTCTTACCAATTTTGTCTTACGAATTTTCGATCAGCCATTTTCCATCAGGGTGACGTCACGGTCCTGACGCGAGTTTAAAATTTTTTACACATACCTAAAATTGCACAACGCCGCTCAAGAAGTTTTCACTTCTAAAATCTAAGATAATGTAAACTCTTGGAAAAGATCGGTGGACAGGTGTTGCAAGCAGTTGTTGCAATGTTTCTGAACACTCTGGGCTGGGCATGGTCGTGAGTTTATACTTATATGTAGTATACGGTGTAAGGGACAGCCTCCCGCAAACTGAAACGGTGAACTCAGACCAGAGTGAACAACTTTCACTATGGAGCCTACTTCAAGAAAGGCAAAAAAATCTGCTGTTTCATACAAAACTGCTGTACCTACCAGACTCAAATGTGATGATTTTTTTCGGGTCTGAGTTCACCGTTTCAGTCTGCGGAGGGCTGTCCCTTACACCATGTATTATGCGCTTATTTTTTGAAAGATTTACTTCCTTTTCAAAGAAAGTCGACGATATAACGACCGATTTTTAACCTCCGCCTTGCTTTAACACACCGTCGACTCCGTTTTGCCGTCACACTGGACGGAGTTTCGGTATTACTAGTGAAACGTGGATGTTCTGAAGTTTCAGAATATCTCTGACTACCCCCTCGGGGAATATAATCGTGAGCATATGCTTATGCTATGCTTATGCCTTGCTTTAATTTAAGAATAGGAATTTTTTTTAAGCTTGATTTGATGCAATTCTCATCCTTGGCATATTGAAGGTTACGAGATGGAATGTCCTGTCTGGCCTTTCGCTCATAGAAACATTGCATAAGAAACATCCCATAGTCACCTCATACAGCATCAACATTTTTACACCCTTTTATGCCGGAACATGCCGGAACCACACGACAATACTTACGAATACGTACCTAATCAATAAAATCCAAACTTGAATTTCAAAACTTCCAAGTAACGAGGTAGACTGCAACTAAGTTGTAAGTTACAACTTTAGAGCTCATGTTCAAGTCGTTATAGTTGTAAAACTTGAGTTAACTCCGAAACGGTCGGAACTTCGCTAACTGTAATTACCGTACGAAATATTTAAGTTACCTACTAATTACGCTTAAGTAACTTAAGTTACTCGTAATAGACGTGTATTAGGTTACTTTGACAGAGATAATTATGATTTCAGAGTCAAAAGTTTTCTGTTAGGTACGACGACCGACAGAAGGTTCTCATTGAAAGAAAAGCAGTTTTTAATTCTTCTAAATTTTTTAATTAGGTATAGTTGCTGCTATTTATTAGGATAAATTGAAATATTTCCGAATATTAATTACTAGTGTATTACTAGGGTAATACACTAGTAATTAATATTCGGAAATATTTCTCACCGTTCTAACTCCTGAATAACCGGGATTAACAGCGATAATTCTTCTTCTTATCGTGTTGGTAGCAAGCCATGGGGTCAGAGTTTTTAAACCGCCTTACGGCCTCTGATGTGGTTTTTATGTAACGACTACTACCACCAGAGATAGTAGCCGGGACCAACGGTTTAATGTGCCATCCCAAGCACATCTCTTTTTCAGACAATCAGGTGATTCAGCCTGCAATGTCCTAACCAACTGGGGAAAAACGCACAAAGTGGCATGTCACTAGGTGTCCCCCGTGGGAATCGAACCCACGACCTCTGTATCAAGAGCCCAATGCCAAACCATTAGACCACGGAGGTAGACCAAGTGTAACAAATTGATAAATATAATAAAAGTAATATTTGAAATGATATTGACATGTCATCGTATAAACTAAAACGGATCTCTTCAGAAGCTTCGTTCCTTTCCTACTGTTCCAGATTACTCAAACCCTCGTGAAATAGAATCAATACAAACGTACTCGTATGAGTAACAAGAGCTACCCATTACGTCTGCAAACACTCACTCTAATCTGCCAAATCAATATTAGAACACGATTCCATTTTAATGGCATCATTACCTTACCCTCACTTATTCGAGAGGGAATTATTCTCCTGTGATAAACAAAGTCTCTTGTGTACTGAAATATAAATGTTTATAATTATTCCGTTTGAAGGAGACTGACAGTTTAAAATTAATTAAATATAATAATTATAGAGAATAAGAAGTTTAAATAAGTAGAAGTAATGTCTTGTCAGGATAACTATAACTATTCGAAGGATATTCGTTGCGAAAACAATTATATTGACTTAAATTATATGTCAGTATAATTGAGGATCGGATCGTTTAAAGAAACGAAAGGAATTGTGGTCGTAAGATTACACAGACAGATACAGAAACGATTATTGAAAATTAGAATGGTCGAAAAAGCAAAATGTCTAAAATTATGAAACACTAGCGGCCCGTCCCGGCTTCGCACGGGTGGACGTCTAATCTTTTCTAGCAATAAATATAGCCTATGTTACTCAGGGTGAATGCAGCTTTTTAATGGTGAAAGAATTTTTTAAATCGGCCCAGTACTTTTTGAGCCTATTCATTACAAACATACAAACATACAAAAATAGGTACAAATCTTTCCTCTTTATAATATTAGTGTAGATATAGATATGCAGGCTGTTAGGGTAAACCGTCCCATTACTTTAAGGGGTGATTGTACCCATGATACTGAACAACTTTCCCTAAGAAACCTATAAAAAATTTAAAAAAGAATTTCGACTTTTCATACAAACGTTCTATCAGCTGATTGCATTTAGTATGAAAAGTCGAAAATTTCTTTTGCGAATTTCCTATAGGTTTCTTTGGGAAAGTTTTTCAGTATGATGGGTACAATCTGTTTACCCTAACACCCTGACGAAGTGCTTAGCATGAAAGTGGATGGCTGTGTGGTAGAAGAGGAAGGTCGGAGAAAAGATGGATGGATTGTATGAAGCATGATTATGTGTAAGAAAGGAGTGTTCAAATGACGGCCAAGAGAGATGAATGAAAGAAGATGACATATTGCGCCGAACCCAAATAATGCTAAAAAGCCAAATAAGAGAATTATGATGATGTACTGGAATACGATACAGTATTTTCTTTTTTGAGTCTCTTTTGCTGCTGCACAAAGGTCTTTTTACTCTCTCAATCATCTCTATTCGTGAAAAGTATCTAATTAATCTCATTATGTTTATATTCATCACACAAAATATTTACCTTATGCGGGATTTGAAGCCACGACTTTGGCTTTGCAGGTAAGTTTCTACGAACTAAGCTATCGGGTTTAAAAAATAATCGGTCTCATCAATACTAGAACATGACTCCACTATAATGCAGTCATTTCCTCCCCTCACCGAGGGAATGACCCTCTTTCTATTCTTTCATGGTTTCTATAGAGAAACTAGATTGCTTGCCATCCCTCCATACTTAACTACGCACGTGCTGGCATGGCACCCTTAAAATTGTTCTTGTAATTGCAGAAAGAAAATTGTGATAAAATTGGATCGTGATTTTGTAGTTACATATTATATTTATATTTTTTGTATTTTTTTAGTGCTCGATATGTGAGTAGAGTTTTCTAAAAGGAAGTAAGACTTTAAATTAGATACCTGCATGAGAGGTATGTTACTCACACTGATTTCAAGTTTTAGTGTTGTAGTGAAATGATGCGGCAGTTGAAGCAAGGCTCACTAGTAAATACAAGTTTTAAAATTATTAATGATACGGCAACTTCTGAAATCTCGCATGCTTCTGTAAGCATGTTGTCATATAAAACAGTCTAGCCTACTTGCGACCGACAGTGGGGACAGAATGCGTAAAAATCAATACTCAGTAATGAGTAAGTAATGCAATTCTCGCTTCAGCGACTGCATCCCTCGAAGCGATGCATGGTGCATGCGTAGATATGCAACGACATTATTTACGACTGAGTTAATCTGCGGAGGAGAGAGATTAAACCTTATCTACATTTATAGATAGAAAGCAAAGAAATCGGCAAATTGTCTATCTCATTTTGGTGAGGTATACCTGTAATTTTCACTCTTATCTTGCAGTTGATTGTCATCAGAATTTTAGAACTTTTAGCTTGCAATTTGTGTGCTAATAGCATTTTCCTCTGTACTACCTGTGGCAGAAGATTTCTATGGTTTTGTACACACAAAATGTAGGTACTTAACTACTAAAATATTTTTATAATGGAAAAATGAAATCGCTAAACTCTTGAATTTCGCAACTTTTACACATGACTGACAAAATAAGACACTATTACCGTAATGTTGTTAAAAAATCACATTTATTCGAAAAATTCTAAGGGAGTACCCGTACACAATTGATGACTCAACACAAAATATCATTACAATATGGATCACGTATCATCAAACATTTTTGCTCCATTTACGTCACTTTATGCTAGATGAGTTGCGGAATTTAGATTAATGATGGACAGACATACAAAATGGCAAATGAATGTTACAAAGTTAATACAAGCTTGTTTTGTATAGACATATTGTATGGTTTCGACGCAGAATTATAACAATAAAAAAAAAAAAAAGGAATACTTAAGTAAAATGATACACAGAATTCTGACGAAAAGGTAAACAAAAGTATAGTAAAGAATAACTGAGAAATAAAACTGTGGTAGGAACGGATCTAGAGGACGAATTTATAAGGGTTACATTTTTGGTCATTTGGTTACGGAACCTTTTAATACCGATTAACTCAATCTCAAGAAAAAGGAAGATAACCAAATCGATCAATCTAAATTCTTCAAATGGGCAATGAAGGACACAGTGCACAAAATTGCTGAGACAACATCTCAAACCTAAAACTGACATCATCAGTCAAAATGATGAATCAAGTTGACATCTGCCTTGACTTGACACTTACAAAAACTGAAGCGGAACTAACTCTAGGGGACCAATTAAAATGTATTTAAAAACTAATCCTTGTACACTTCTTACAGCTTAACAAAACACTGTTCTAAATAGGGGAAGAAGAAAAAGAAAAGCATAAATTGATACATATTCCTTTGCATTAAAGACAAGGTCGATAGTAATTTAAAAATTCACTTCATAACTTAACTAATTGAGTTGGACAATTTTCTTTGTTATTCAACACTTGAGGAGCAAAAAGGATAGGATTACGTGGTTGTTACTCGTGTGAATGATGCAAAAAACTTGTATAGGAACTTATTGTTTATGTAACTTAGTAGACGGTTAGTTGAAAAAATAATGTACTTACATTGTTATTTGTTGAATACGAGTACAATGGCGAAGAAACACACGCTTTGAACAAGTTTTAGCCATTTAGGTATCGTTAACAGATTCCTCGCTGATAGGCGAGAGGTAGTATAACAACATAATGCTAACGGCTATAATTACCTCCTGAGAGAGAATTAATAGCACACCTTGGACAGTTGGCTGTAATTTCATACAAATGGGAAAAATTTACAAGAAGAGGTAAGAATGTGCGATACTGAGTGTGAGCAAGACAGGAATACGCCATTGCCTAAATTTTCCGACATTTTACCAAGCGGGGGTGAGGTTAAAATTGTTCGCACTTTATGTAATAATAGATACTCTTTCTTTTACTGTTGCTATAGTTATTCTAAATAATAAACCACATTCAAAGTGGTTTTGAGAGGTCCTTCACAAAAATGGTTATTTTAATGTATTATTAACAATATTTGCAAAAATTCTTTTTAATAAGAGCAGCATTATCTAGAGAAATCATTGGGACAGAATAATGTAAAAAATCGGATTAGATTAAGATACCAGAACTATCCATGAATAAAACTCGAAAAAACGCAAAGATTTCTCCCTAACCTGACCACAAACAAAGAACAAAAATTACAAAATCCCACAATTTCTCCCCAAAAACCTAACCTAAATAAAGAAACAGGGTAATGTTTGGGAACTCTATTAGATATTCTGCAAGGTTGGGGACCCTCAAATAAATTCAATTTTTTATGTAACTGAACTACAAAGGCGAAGGGGCAAAAGATAAAGATGCAATTTTAAGACGTTGCCATTGGACGAAATTCGCAAAGGGTGGGTTCTGAATATGAAGGGCGTATCATAACGTGACCAGAAATTATTACAAGTTAAGCAAATGTATTTATACTACAGATATTGATATTAACTTGAATATTATTCCATCCTGAAATCCTAAATATGTATGTAGTAAATATTGCTAAAACCGCACGTTTAATGAGATCATTGATACTTGGATTTATAAGGGATTATTATTTATAACGAGCAAAAGCTGGTAAAAACCCGCGACTTCGTCCGCATAAATTGTATACCAGATTTTAAGTCAGATGATAAGCTATCAAACAAAAAAGTTTCATCAAAATCGGTTCAGTAGTTTTTGCGTGATACTCGAACAAACAAACATCCAAACAAACAAACAAACAAACAAACATCCAAACAAACAAACAAACAAACAGACAGACAAAAAATCCAAAAATTGGTGATTTGGATTCAGGGACATCTAAAAACCATATTGTAATCTTTTTTTTGTAAATATCTTCAATGTACAGACACACTACTGTTACAGTTTTATAATAGTTTAGATATAATCATTATAATATGAATACAGTATAGTAGACAAGTACCTACCCAGTAAGTACAAAGATAGAGACGACCGAGGTCTTTGCTCTGCAGTGGGATCCAGTCCTCGATTATACCTTACTAATAAATAATGCTAATAATATTAAAAACAACGATGTTCATAAATTTATAATGAACTATAAAAGATTTTTCGAATCAACCCAAAGAAACCAGGAAACTTTCGCTAAAAGAAACAAAAGGTCATAAATCAAAATCCAAAATAAGGCACAATAGTTCACAACATGCGCACACGCACATTTACAATAGAAACATAGTTCAGCTACTTCGGCATCCATGACTGCGTTATCAAAGGCGTTAAACAAATTTATGACCCGTAACGCCACATTTGAATTATTTGTACTTTATAAATCATACAAAACTTATGGTTAACTATGGCAACAGTATAATTTTTCGCTTCTAAGATACGGTTACGGATCGTTTAACTAATTGACGACTTTCGATATTGGGAGCAAAGAATTTTGCGGTGAAAGTAAGCGCGAAACGAAAGCTGGAACGAAAAACTATTAAAAAAAAAGTATAAGAAGCTTAAATCTTTCATTGTAGTGCTGTAGGTATAGACTATAAAATCAGCTGCATTGTAAAGTTACTGTACCTAAATAATCATAATAAATCTGTTAGGTGCATGGTAGTTCTATGACACCCACTGTTTTGTTATATTAATGGCTAAGAACAAAAACCTATCAACGATTTAATGCTTTTAGTGTTAATGTTGCGGATCTGCTGAAAAAAATCGTTTCAGATATAGATAAGATGGCCCTTTGTACAAGACTATTATATATTTAAATTTTCTGAAATTAAACAGTCAAAGGAAACTTAAAATTAAAACAGCGATAAACTTCAAAACCAAATGAATATGAACGCAAAAAATCTTTCCAAACGGACAAATATAACCATAATCCCACTCGAAGTGGACATTTTGACTGACATTAACAATGAAGTCTGACATCAAATGCAACTAAATAAAGATGCAACAGACGGACAGACTAACAAAGGACGTCAAATAAATAAGACTGGGCAGATGGTACTAGCCAAAAGAAGATATTTTATAAGAAAACTGGAATATACCTATACGTGGACGTGGGATTAGCTTCCGGGTTGCAAAACCGGTTTTGGATTTAGTTTTATGCTCCAAGATCATGGGAAAGAAGATCAAGGTGATACAAGGAAACTAGTTTTTGAAAAACAGCAAGATTGCTAAAAATAAACGAACGAAAATAGTCCGTATTTCATATGAACAACTTTATTTGAACAGTAGGTATTGTGCCAGTTTTGAGTTTTTACTTACAGGCATCTGAAAAGGAAGCGTATAGTCCTGTATTATCTTTATCACAATTCCTACCTTTCTCAACAAAAAACGGCGAATCTGCAAAAAGGGCTAAAATCTAAAACATTACATATTAGGGTAGGTAGTACTCGCTGTTAAAATTTTGCTTGTAACTTTATAACAGGTCAAAATCAACTCCGACAATTTTAGGTGTAGGTAATCAAAATCATAAAACTGACTTGATTTGTTGGAAAAAAATCATCGATTATCTATCGATATGATTTTCTGCAGCTTCTCTATCATTCAATGCGGTAGGTAAAATACATATTAGTGTAGTTTGTGATTTTATCGTTCTTGTAGAAATCAAAATGTTGAAACAGAGCATAGCTACTGGAATATAATGTCACATTGCAAATCAAACACAATCAATTCACCGTAGATACTCCTTCTAATAAATTATATACAAACTGCTAATAAAAAATGATGACTTGAGTGTCAACCTCTTGAAGACTAGTTCAATAAACAGCTTTTTTACTTATTCAATATTATTGCATTGCTATCTAATCTTTTAATAACATCACATAATCTAAAGCTAATATTAATATAATAATCGATAATGCTACTCAAAGCCCGACCAATTTTGTTATCAAAGATAAAACTAACAATGGAGAACTAAACTAAGCAAAACGTTTGAACCTTTGATGTTATTAAAACTATTGTTTGGGACAACCCTTTGGAGAATGTCAAGGCCTGTCAAGGAGTAACAATATGTCAGAATTTTGCAGTGCATGATGTGCAGTCTTGGCATGTCACTCAAAACATTGTAAGCAATGATATTTTAATGAGGGACGTGGCGGTGAATGCAGGCGAGAGAGAATGCATTAGTTTTTCACACGGATAATATGGATTGGGCAAATCTTGTCTTGGCTGTACTTACTTGGATATTAGGAAATACATGCATGCATGCATATGTAGGAGGTAGTCAGAGATATTCTGAAACTTTGAACACCCACGTCTCACAAGCAGTAGGTACCGAAAGTCCGAAACTCTATCCATTATGAAACGTTTATCAGTAAAATTAGGTGGTTATGTGGAGGGCATTATTGATAAGTTACATAACTACAATAATAACATGTACGAGTTTAACGATATAATTGTGTAGGTACTTCAAGCACGTTTGGTATATAACTATTATACTAAATATGTTTGAGTAACTGAATCCATGAAATAAATATTTAGATTTACAAATAAACTATTTTTCAAGCAAACCTTTTCGTGATAGTGATCATGCAAATAACACGTTTACTTTGCCGTTTTTTTTGTCTATCTTTTAACACTAGTTATTACGGTCGAATTACGGTCGAATTAAGAAATCTCCTTTTTTGAAGTCGGTTAAAAAGACTCATGTTTTTATCGTAGTTGTTCATGATTTTTTTTCTTATTTCTATGACGAATATTTTGCATCACCAAAAAAAATCTCAAGGTTCCTGATCATCCTAGTTTATAACTCGAAAACAATTTATTCACATTGTCATCTTCATATATCAAAACAAAAATACTTATTTAAAGACTCATGTTTCCAAAACCGTAAGCTATTTTTCACAAACGCCCTTCATTTTATTTACAATTTATAGTCTCTCACTAGTCTCTTATTTCCTTTTACTTAAAGTGCAAAATGCAACAATAATATTATAATGTTGATTCGTATTTCGTATGCTCCAGTAAATCACAAAAGTAAACTAGGGGTTGCATTGTCTATTGACTTGAAGAAAAATTGTAACGAATACCATGTCAATATTTTACGAAATATTTTGATTTTGTACGTTTCCCTAGATCCGTGGGAAATATAAATTTTGCAAGCTCTTGAAGTTCAAAATAATGGTAAAGCCACTATACAATAGCCTTGTTTTTGGCACATAATAGACAAATTCAACAAATTCAACTCGAATTTCAACTCGTGGGTGTCGAAAGATGACTAAAGGAAAGGGTTTCTGCGGGCGAAAGTGGTGAAAGGCTCTACCACCACTTGATCATTATGTCATTCCATCCTGAGTCCCCATTTTGTCCCGTGGGTGTCGTAAAAGGCGACTAAGGGATCTATCGGAGGATGGGCAGCAGCATCCTCTGAGTATACACATTCAATCCAACTGCGATCGCCAACTCGCCTGCCAAGCGTGGCAATTATGGCAAATCCCCCCACTTTGGGGGAGGCCTATGTCCAGCAGTGGACGTCTATCGGCTGATATGATGATGGTGATGATCCTGAGTCGGAGGGTCTGGGTTCAAATCAGCACGGACGACACGTCGTGTAAGTACCAATGAGTTTTTCTAACTCATGTAAGTACGTAATACCGAATGCTCTCAAACGGTGAAGGAAATCATCGTGAGGAAAACTACATTCGCTGAAGAAGAAATTCCGATGCGTATGTGAAGTCTACGAATCCGCATTGGGCACACATGGTGGACTAACGCCCATACACCCTCCCTCGGGGTAGGCCTGTGCCCTGTAGTGGGTGGGACGCATATAGGCTGTGATGAAGACAACAAAGTTCAATTAAAACAATGTCAAGGAATAATTAAAAACCGATCTATCAGTATTCCTAAACACGAAAATTTATTAACAAAAACTTGTTCAAACAAACATTTGCAAACAAATAAATCAATAGATAATCCATTAAAACATCGATTACAATGGATCCAAAGTAAATATTGGTTTAAAATAAAGTAAACATGATCCAAGTAAGTATACAATGGGTTTGCTAGAATAAATAGTTAGGTGTATGGAATGAAGAGCATAAAAATAATTTTTTAACGAGTTTGTAGGAATTTTTTTTGAAGTCGCCCAATTGAAATAATTGCTATTTCTATAGGTATTTAAGTGGTCAATGGTGGTATCACAGTGTCAAATTTTTTTTAATGACATGCCATCGACTCTATAGAAGAAATTGTGTTTAATTTGATTATAGGATTTTAGGATTTCATTATTAAGTACCTACTAAAAACTTTGGTTTAAATGCACGTTTTTAAAATTCTGTGAATAAAATAAAAACGTTTTTGACTAAGCTAATTACGAGTACGTTCTTGTTTTGTAGTCAAAAACATGATTAATTATTATTTCTAATTAGTGTGTTTAGTTTGATCGTTTTTGTATTATTTTTGTCGAATAAAATGTTTTGGAAAATTTTAATTAAGGGTTTTAAACTCGCCAATCACTTTACCTTGATTCAACATTAAAAATTTTTTTTTTCGAAATCTAACCAAATAAAAATAATGTTCAAAGATGTGAAAATAAAAAGCACTGTCAGATTAAAAACTGCGACCCTACATAAAGTAGACGTACAAAATGCAGACTGATTTAAAAAAACGTTTTAATTGACAGCTAAATAGTTACAAGAAGGATTAAACAAAAAAAAGCTAATACCAATTTTGACTATTACAATTACAATATATCGCTTTGGGCAAAGTAAAAATGTGTTCTGTGACTCAGAAAGGATTTTCACGCGGTATCCTTTTCTATTGTCAAAGTCCCGTTAAAAAAACGGGATTCCGATAACAATAGACCATGGTCAGGGGCTTCCGTTTGTGACTCTATCAAGGTTAGACGTCGGTGACGTCGGTATAGTTACCAATTTTGGTTAGGTAACATGTTATTACTCCTTGGAATGGGTATCTTACGTTTTTGTTGTGAGGATCATTGTAAAGAAATAAAAATAGAAATCTGCTTCGTCAGCTGGATCAAATCGAAAATTTTTACCGGAGGTGGCTAACTTTTCTTAACCCGAAAGAAAAAACATTTCCTATGTATTTATGTGGGTACCTATATTTAGCAGGTGCGTATTTAATTTTGTTATTCTTAAATATAATTTATTGTTATTTTGTTAATACATATTCCGTGCTTCGGATGGCACGTTAAGCCGTTGGTCCCGGCTACTATCTCTGGTGGTAGTAGTCGTTACATAAAAACCACGTCAGAGGCCGTAAGGCTGTCTGAAAAAACTCTGACACCAGGGCTTGCCCACACGATAAGAAGAAGAATACATATTGATATAAAATGTATCCGAATATTAGACAAAATAGTTCAAACGATTAATATTGAAAATAGGACGAAACTTCGTTTGTATACTGCGCGCTCGGGCGCTTTCGGAGTTATAATATTATCTTAAAGTTGGTATTGCAGCAAGGTCCGAATTAGAGATAAATTACATGCCTGTGTGCCTAGCCTTTCACCCTCAAAAACACTGCAAATTGACACTACACCCCCGCAATTAACTGGCCCAAGATGATCTACCTAAAAGAAAAAGACTAGGCAAAACGAAGAAATTCTCATTAAAATTTGCATCAAACAATAGTCCAAATCAGCCATACACAAAAACGTCCAGACGCGGACACTTCGCAATGATAAATCTTTGGTTAACAACCACTAGTGAATACTTTTTGTAACATATTGTAAGAGAACTTAACAAGCAGTTAAACAGGTCTCCTCACGATAATGATGCCGCATTTAGAATGAGAGATTGGATTAGAGCATGAAATAAACAAGATGTGAATGGATCCTTGAAATTTGTTGTCAAGTGAGTCGGGAATTGGTAGCTGACATTTTTAATTTACATACGAATTACGAATATCAGTGCCAAAATATGTCTACGTAAAATTTTATGAAATGCGAACAAAGGTTTGGTAACATTTTGAAAAAATTTTAACTAACGTAGAGTATTATTTTAAGATAAGATAAGATAAATATTCTTTATTTGTACACCAAGGGTAGACAAATACAATTTATAACAAGAATGAGGAGGATACAAAGGGCGGTTTTAACACTAAAAGATATTTCTTCCAGACAACCATTGTATGGGAGAACTAGTTACAGAGAGAAATTAAGACTTAGTTTCTTCTATGTATTTAGATAAATTTTAAAGCAGGCAAATATTGATTTGATTCATATTTACTCTTAACATTTATCTCCAAATGTGATTGACCTGTTTCGTAAGACACCTTTTCGGTGGCGTGATACCTCTGCTGGTGTGCCGCAGAGTGGTGTGTTATATCCCCTTTTATCCGCTATCTTCATCAATTCTATTACCTCTCATCTTACTTCCTTCTACCACTTGTATACAGACGACCTTTGACATATCTCAAATCATTAAAAAACAAGGCCTATGCCGCATTTGTGACTGGAGCTTATATTTTTTTATTTTCTTTGGAAGACCAACAGCTATTGACACGATAGAAAGGATAGCTAACAGAAAGCCAATTTTAGGTCTCCTTATGGCCTTAAGGTAAATCCTATGACCTACGACCATGACCAAGGCTCCCGGTTCCGCGTCATTGGGAAGCTCACATCCTTTCCTTTCTCTATTCCATCCTCTTCTATCCTTTGTCTCCTCAATACTTCAAGGAACACCGGACTTTCTGTCGGAAAACCTTTCCCTCCTTATGCCCACCCACTACACTTACCACTTCTACACCCATTCCTTCTCCGTTTATAAATAAATAGAGTATGGGAAAATAAAATCAAACTGACCAAAACCGATACCCATTTTTGCACATCAACAGCAAAACCAGTTGTGAAATAAGCCAGCTAGTTTGCGACAAACACAATTTGCATCGAAGGGTCGGTCAGAATTATGAATGTGGATATGTTGTACATTGTCCGCTTTTATTCATTGCCCGTAACATAAAGGAAAGTTGAAAAAAATATGTAAGCTTATTTGATTGCCTCTCTGGTTTTACAAGAGGCTAGGTTTGTGATTTATTATATCGTTAAATTATTTGGCATTTTAAACTTTATTGCAATGTAAATAAGGGTCGTTCGTCAGTTTGTTTTTATAGTGGCCTTGTTAGTGTTAATTTATTAAATTCTTAGGGCTTGAGATTTCTGAAACGTCTCAATATTAGTCTTGTGGACATTTGACAGTCAATCATAAATTATCATTAGGTAAGTAGGTACCTTGCCTACTTAATGTTATTTTCTTCCGCGATCAGGTAGAAAATTACAAAACAAAAGCAAAACAACATATCGTTGTTTTGTTATAATATTATAACAAAACAACGATAAACAAACTATAGAAATAAAAATAAATACTATTAATATTTGCCTAAAAAAATGACTCAGCTCTAAGCTAGGGGATCGAATATTTCACCGACTTTCTCATCGCTCCGATAGCCGTGATCGTCTAGTGGTTAGGACCCTACGTTGTGGCCGTAGTAACCCAGGTTCGAATCCTGGTCACGGCAGTGTGCAACACTGTCATGGTGGAGTTTCGTTTTTGTTTTTTTTGTTTATTTTATTGTTGTTACTGAAATTTTATTTTGGTGGTGTTCTTGTCTTCGTAAATAATAAATTAAGTTAGCTTCATCTAGAGTTATTTTACTATTCTTTTAGTTAAGTACCGGTACGTATACTTTGTACTTGTTTCAAAATGTGATGTTGCTTTCAAAAAATAGAAAAATTAAATTTCTCTTTTTTAAATGGACTAAAAGAATTTTAAAAAAGCTACCCGCCATCTAGTGTACTCTCATCGAACTATCAGAACTACAGCGTCAGGACAGTCATGTTTTCTAATAACATACTCAAAATTTTTCATAGATGGCGCTGTACTATTTCGTGCTGCTACTGCATAACAGATGGCGCTGTACATTTTCATGCTGGTACTGCATAACAGATGGCGCTGTACCATTTCGTGCTGCTACTGCATAACAGATGGCGCTGTGCCATTTCGTGCTGCTACTGCATAGTAGATGGCGCTGTACCATTTGGTGCTGCTACTGCATAACAGATGGCGCTGTATGTTGTTCTATGTTGTTCATTGGTATTACGACTAATTATACTTCAAATCAAATCAAATCATTTATTTCAGAACATAAATTCCATAGCAATGTCACAAATTAAATTTCGTTGTTAGTATTGCTTACTTACTAGGTTAGTATATCAGGAGTGCGATTTGTGAAACTCATTCGGTGAGTTCAGCCCTTGTAAATGTCAAAATAACTACGGAGATACGCATCTTTCTATTTCTGACTTGACTTTCAAAAATCGCACTCCTGAAGTATGATTTTTGAAAGTCAAATCAGCAGTAGAAAGATGAGCATCTCCATAGTAATTTTAACATTTTCAACTGCTAAACTCACCGAATGAGATTCAAAAATCGCACTCCTTCTACTGCTGATTTGACTTTCAACAATCGCACTCCTGTAGTATGATTTTCGGAAGTTAAATCAGCGGTAGAAAGATGCATATCTCCACAGTAATTTGACATTTTCAACTGCTGAGTTCAGCGAATGAGTTTCAAAAATCGCACTCCAGCTCTTTAAAATGAGAATAATAATATATTTCAAAAGGACCCAATAGGTTACATACACCACTAGTTTTTAATTACTGACAACATTTTAAGGGTGTATTCAGTTATCAATTGTTTATCGTAGACTTTTAGTCTGAGTTTTTAGTGGAGTATAATATTTTATGGTTCACTATAATATTATAATATTTACTATTATAATAATTAGATAAATTTTTCTCCTTATACCTACCTACCTCTAAAAGTAGCTTTCTCCACTTCACAGTATTCCCATAAATGATGCATAAAGGCAAATCGTGTAATCTTCTACCCCCATGCATAGTTAATGTAAAGAGGAAACTAATTTCCTCGTTTGTGCCTCGCCTAAGCGAGGCACAAACGAAAAACAAACGTGATGTGGGCCGTGTATAAACAGTCTAATTAACAATTGAAACCTACTTTATCTTAGAAAGGTTAATGAGAATTACATAGTAGTGTTTTGTTTCATTCAGTCACATGAGTAAATAAGCCACAGAAAGCTTTGATCCAATCGCGCTGGTGGACAATTTATGGGAGACGTTGGGCGAGCGCATTACGTCATCATTTTGTGCGCTCCTGGGCTCACAGAAAGACAAAACCGTTGACCAAGAGAGCGATTTTTGAAAGAACTCAGCAGTTGAAAATATCGAAGAAGGATCTTCACTTTTTACCTGTCAAATAATTTAACAACTATTAACGTGTATAACTTTTATTCCTCATTATCAAATTAAAATTAATTATTACCTATGTAAATGGAATCAACCTATAGTTTTCCTATATCAATATTGTATACTTCAGCTTTTGAGTACTTCACCTAAATAAAAAAAAGTTTGACAGGTAAACAAAAAGTAATTTTGACATTTACAACTGCTGAGTTCAACGAATGACTTTCAAAAATCGCACTCCAAGAAGGTTAGCTTACGCTAATTTAGACAACGTCAGATGAGATACCCAGAGAACCCAGTATGAGATAGCGATATGGAGTTAGATGGTTTCGAAAAACCATCCGAAATGTATATAATTTGGGCTTCTTTGATGGGCACCTGTGCCCAGTCATAGTATACAAATATTACGTCGATAGGGACAGCAATAAAGTACCTAACGATCTCCTTTTTTAGCTAGTAAATTTGCTCTATGCAACTCTTTTTGAGTGAAAAGAACAAAACACGTAAGTGTACGGACGTCTCCCTTTACGTATAAAGTGATCACAAAATGATCACGTGATGCGCTTGCCCAAAATGGCTCCCATGGATTGTCCACTAGCGCCATTGTGTTGTAATCGTAATGTATTGAAGCTTTCTCTCTTTGGGGTATTTACTCATGTGGTCACAGTATGAGAAAAGGTACGTACCTATCTATCAACATAAAGTACAGACCTCCCATAGTTATTTTACCGATTACATTGTCTTGCCCATACAAGTAGTTAGTAGTCAGTACTATTTTAGTAGACTTTACTAGTTGTAGATTTTAATTAAAAGACTATGCCCACGTGACAAGATACGAGGAATATCGTGCTTCCCAATGAAATGGAAATTATCCTTTTCTGCAGTGGGATTTCTTATAAAATTCAAATTCAAATTTACCAGTTTTGTACGGGAAACGGGATTGGGCAATGTCCTTTAACTTTGATTTACTTATAACTACTTTTCTAGTAAAATGTACTAAAATAAATAATTGTGACATTATACTTACTTACTACTAGACATTTTTCTCCGTATAATATATGGTTGCCTATGTTTCTTAATAATAAGTCAAAAAACTACCTCATAATTCTTACCAAGGCTTCCGCTTAGTTGACGGCTACATTTATTTATTGCTGTATATAGTTTACCTGAAACAAGGCAAATTAAATTAATAATCTCGCTACTAAGTAATAAAATATTACCAACAAAAATATTTCACGAAATTAATTATGTTATTAAAATAATTAGGTAGGCTGACAAGACAAGCAAGACCTATAAAGATTACAAAAACAATTTGCAAAATAGATACACTAGCGTTTACCTGCGACTTCGTCCGCAAAAATTATATACCAGATTTTAAGTCAGATATCAATCAAAAAAAATTTCATCAAAATCGGTTCAGTTGTTTTTGCGTGATGCTCGAACAAACAAACACACAAACAAACAAACAGACAGACAAAAAATAAAAAAAATGGCGATTTGGAATCAGGGACATCTAAAAACCATATCGTAATCCTTTTTTTGTAAATATCTTCAATGTACAGACACACTTCTGTTACAGTTTTATAATAGTTTAGATAGATAGTAGATTCTATTTTGACGTTCATAGAAGTATTAAAAATCAACAAATTAAGATTTGCTAAAAGTGAAACTTGCACCTTTTTGCACGAGCTGAAAAAAAACCCGTGCTGGTTACCAGAATTCTGTTATCACTACAATATGTGTTTTGTAGGCAGTCTATGTTACGACAAAACATTAATCAAACTTTCATAAGTTAAATTATAAAATAGCATAATTATTGCTTTGGGCATATTGTATTGATAGCAATAATAATTTTGTCCACATTAAAATTTGGATAATTATAAGTGAATTTTTAAATTGATAAAAACCCGAGTCATTTTAATCCCTAGCAAATCCATACTCAGCCCAAATTAGTTTATCCTAAACAAAATACTATAAGGACGTAAACGCCAACCTTTACGCCAAAACAAAACAATTCAATTTTAAACAAAATAACGTTATTTTACATCCCAATATAACGATTTTAATTAACCACAACAACCCAAACTCCATAACCGAGTAATTAAACGCTGAAAAAGGTAATACTGCGTTAAAACGGCCACGGTCGGATTTCATAAAATCCGGGGTGTAAGTGATTTTATTAAACATAGAGGGTTCTGCACTTACTACAATTTAAAGATTTCAAAGTTCCATTATTTCAGTTGAGTAGGTTAGGTAGGTACAGTCGGCCGCAATAAGTTGTATACACTTTTGTTCTACGTCGTAGGTGTATATTATTACTGCGGCCAACTGTACTGTAGGTACTACGGCTGTAGCATAGCAGCGTAATAAAGCGCTATCGCGCCGCGCTGTAACTCTCTTCCTATTTGCGCGCAAACGAAAGAGATAAAAGGCCGTGATGTAGCCTTTATCGCGCATCATGCTGCGGCCGCTGAATCAGTAGGGCTATTGTGTAAGTTTATATATTTTACAAGATCGGTACCTAACGTTATTATGATTGTACAATCAAGAGCACATCAAGCTTTACACTCGCAGTTCGATTGTAACGCTTATGGCGCACTAAATAAGAACGGTACAAAGTCCAAAGCGTCAAGCTTGACGTGCTCTTGACTGTACTAGGCAATTTTTAAGTAATAATTTGTTTCTGTGATCACCTTAGCCAATAAAAAAAAATATTAGGAGGCAGAATAGCTAAGAACTGCCATAAAAAAACCATGTCAATTTGATACCGATTGAATCGGGTAGTAACACAATAAGATCCTTGGACGGGTTATACGTTATACCAAGAGCCCATTTCAATATTGGTCCCTTATTGAGAGTTGTTTGGTTTGATAGCCTGTAACACTTACCTTACAGTATGTAATTGCACAGAACGATAATAAAACCGTATACCTTTACTAATCTTGTCCTTTAATTACTTTGTATATTTAAACAATTTAAATTAAATTCGCCAAAGCGAAAGCTTCGAACTCGGGTCAGTTAAACAAAAGATTTCAAAGAAAAATAAGCATTTTGCTTGCGGATCCCTTAAAATGTTAACAGAAAAGATTAAATTTTACTGTTTAGCAAGATAACCATGCAACCCTACCACCGAAACGTTGTAACTACCAAATATTTCAATTATGCAAAACTAATGAAGCACTGAGGAATATTAAACTCTATAATGCAGACGGTAAACGTTGTTTTCAGGTACTAAAAAATAAGTTTATGGAACTATTTTAAAACACTTTTCTTTTTTACTTCATTCTTACAACTGCTATTAAAAATAAGTATTCACCAAACTGCAGAACAGTTTTTTGGCGATACGCTCTTAGAATTACACTTCTAAACAGTTTTTGCATACGAGCGTGATAGTTTTTTGTTTGGTATGTTTTACATTTAAGGATAAAAAAATATTTGTTACTGACCACAAATTATCTCACTCTTAGCCGAACAATGATGCACTGTTGTATTTTGTATTTGTGATTATCACTAGCCTGGTGGTGAAGGAAAACATCGTGAGGAAACCTGCATACCCGAGAATGAAAAGAAAAATACCTACCATAAGTTCGGAGGTATATAAATATGGGCGAGCATGGGGCGAACACAATAAAACAAAAACTTTCCTTGCAATGCAATATCCCACTCAATAATAATAAATAAATAAATAATAAATAAATAACGCTCACAGGCACATACATTGTAATGATCCCAAGAAAGCACTATTGATAGGCTGTTTATTATGGAAACCATACAACAACGGCACAAACATATAAACATCCATGACCGAACCGGGATTCGAACCCAGGACCCTGGTTTGGCAGTCCGGCGTGGTAACCATTACACCAACCGGGTCGTCTAAATAATAAAGTATTAAGACTAAATAGAGTGATGAATTTGATCCCTACGTACATGTCTTAATTTTGAGGCATGTATTGTGCCACTATCCATTAAATGTGGCAACGGGCTCACTACACGTCACACTGCATAAAGTTAGGGCACTGCTGGTGATGTGGATAAATTCTGAACATAGTTTATTTGTAATATGCGCGCACGCGTTAATATCGTTGGATATTGCAATTAACATTAAATTTTGTGAGATTGATAGACATTCGACAGATTATTAAATACTTCGTCAAACATTGCGCGAGGTATTTCCAATTTTGGTTATTAATTATTTTGCAATTAGGATATGTCACATGATTTCTGATGCTAATGTTATCGATCGATTGGCAAAATAAAATTGAATCATATAGCCTAGCTTCATTTAGTCATCATTAGACATGGAAAACCTTTTAGTGCATGTCGTAGCAGCAATGTTCATTTATTATTGCATAACAGGATTGTCGATGGAACCGAAGAGTTCTCGAGTGGCGACCTTGTACCGGAAGGAGCAGCGAGGGTAGGCCCCCACAAGAAGAACCAACGCCCTGGTGAAGGGAACTCATTATATGAGGACAGGGAAGGCTCAAGGAACACGCAAGCTATATAGCAGCAGCACGGTAGCTGCATATAGGATATTTCCTTTATGCGGCTACCGTACAGCTGCTATATAGCTTACGCGTTCCTTAGGGGTACGGTCGTTGTGGCGGCGATCCTTGGGGAAGGCCTACGATCAGCAAAGGATGTCTATCAGCTGAGATGATCATGACGTTTAGTTCCTACTAATATGAGTCAGCACAGTCAGTCTCTCCAATGAGAGACTGACTATCATATAGACAGACTATAGATGTATTGAAATACATGTGCGAGGGTAGGGGTAGGTCATGCACAAGACCGTACCACGTTGTCGACTGTACGTGCTTGAGCTTGACACAATACTCCCCTCTGATAGAATATTGAGGTAAGATATGACAACAAGGATAACAGAAATCGTAACAGAAGAATATTACTGTCACATAATATGGCAATGTTTTACTGCTTTTTACATATTATTTTCGCTGGAAAAAACTGGTCATGTTATCTTGCAAATATTTCTCGCGTTTTTCTTTTGTAACATCACTTCTTCTTCACTTCTTCGTAAGTTATCTTGTTTTATTAGATAACCGAAGAAACAATCATAATTAATATGTACTGTATTTATCTTTAACATCACGCCTTTTTCCCTATATAGTCCAAGACGCGCGAGTGCCACTGACAAAACTTGCACTACTTCACATTATTCACATACATACCTAATACATATCTCTAGGACGTAACTGATTTGTAGAAGTACACCACAGTTACACCCTTTGAGGGTGCCCTCGACTCACACTGCCATTCAGATCAGCTCAAAAGATCTCTAAACAAAACAAAGAAATAATAGAATATCAGAAAAGCAACATTTCAATCTTGTAGTTGGTACACCTGCCACCTATTCTGCCCCGCAATTTATAAACGCAGTGGGTGCATTTTTTTCAAAATTGAGTTTATTACATATTTGGCATCCTCGCGATGAGATCTTTCGGAAAAAAAGACCCGTTTTTCGGTAAGTACCTCAGAAGGAGGTAAATCAAAAACCATAAATGCAGTAAAGGCACCCTCGACATTGCGAACCCTATAAATGTGTGCAGTAAGTGATCTTACTGCTTATAAATAATGACAAATAATATTTTTTTCCAAACATACCATAGCATAAATGCAGTAGTTACGCTAAGGATTCTTCATACGTAACTATATTCATAAATGACTAGAGCACATCCTTAGTATAAATGCAGTGCGAACTCTTGCCGCGTTTATTTTTTATATGTTTTATACAGGGTTATTTGTAATTCGACGTATTGCTTTCAGGATGTTAAAGGGCAGCCGAAATGCAATTATGTGAACCCCCATATGTGGGGTCGGAAATTAATAGTTTTCGAGATATTTGGAATTTAAGGTTTTTTACCAAAACCCAATTTTTGCACACTTTTTCTTAAATAAAAAAAAATGCTTTTTCTATGGCGTCGATTTGAATTTTAATTCATAGCTAACACTTTTTCCGAGATTTTTTCATAAATAAATGTCTGATCATACTAAGCAATTCAAAATAAATCGATAACAATGACGGTTAATTTTTGAAAAAAAAATACAAAATCTTGAAATCATGCGGTTTTTCTTTTGTATGAAAAGAAGTGTGCGTTTTACTGAAATAACTTCTTCGTTTTGTTACCGTTCTAAAAAGGTATATTGTTTTAGAAAAAAATGGATTTACTAAGTCAAAAAAGGTTTTTTACTTAGTACGTGATACTTAGAGGCAACATTCTCTTGGAGCAAATTTTACGATTTATTTTTAGATAACATTATTTATTAATTTAAGTCTACACATCTTACTCAGAGTGAGCCCTTCGGTTCCTTGAATCATGTCAATCGTCGAAATCTTGAAATCATGCGTTTTTCTCAAAAAATTGTATGAATAAAAGTGTGCGTTTTACTGAAATAACTTCTTCGTTTAGTTAGCTTTCTAAAAAGGTATAAAATGTTTTAGAAAATGTCAATAAGTTTTTTTACTTAGTACGTGATACGTAGAGGCAACATTCTCCTGGAGAAATTTTTTTTTTTTTTTTAGATAACATAATTTATTAATTTAAATCTACACATCTTACTCAGAGTGAGCCCCTCTGTTCCGAACACATACACGCAAGCACTTTCTTAGTTCATTTTTAGTTACTCTTGAAGTAAAAGTAAAATCTCATTACCTCCGCTGCATTTATTATGCGCTGCCTTAAGTCTTCTACGTCGTTTACTGAGGTTTGATAAACAAGGTCTTTCATGTTACCCCAGAGACGAAAATTATATGGAGTCAAGTCGGGGCTTCTTGCAGACCATGAATTGGCCGACCTCTACCAATCCATCTATTCCAATAAGTTGCAAGTCGGGCCAGCAACGTACCATAACCTTTTAGGGATTGGTAGAGGAAGGCCACTCCTTGGCTTGCAAGAAGCCCCGACTTGATCTCATGTAATTTTTATGTCTGGGGACACAATAAAAGACCTTGTTTATCAAACCCCAGTAAGCGACGTAGAAGACTTAAGGCAGCGCATAATAAACGCAGCGGAGGTAATGAGATTTTACCTTTACTTCAAGAGTAACTAAAAATGAACTAAGAAAGTACTTGCGTGTATGTGTTTGGAACCGAGGGGCTCACTCTGAGTAAGATGTGTAGACTTAAATTAATAAATAATGTTATCTAAAAATAAATCGTAAAATTTGCTCCAAGAGAATGTTGCCTCTAAGTATCACGTACTAAGTAAAAAACCGTTTTTGACATAGTAATTCCATTTTTTTCTAAAACAATATACCTTTTTAAAGCGCTTACAAAACGAAGAAGTTATTTCAGTAAAACGCACGTACACTTCTTTTCATACAAAAGAAAAACCGCATGATTTCAAAACTATGTAATTTTTTTTTCAAAAATTAACCGTCATTGTTATCGATTTATTTTAAATTGCTCAGTTTGATCAGACATTGATTTATGAAAAAATCTCGGAAAAGTGTTAGCTATGAATTAAAATTCAAATCGACGCCATAGAATAAGCATATTTTTTTTTTATTTAATAAAAATAGTGGTCCAGAATTTTATTAATTCGACACCAATTTCACTTTAAAAAAATTATACTATCGACTTGCTTGATATAGTTTTGACACTTCCTTCTTATGAACGCAGTACAATACTTTACTGCATAGCTCAAATGCATTTTATGTGAAATTGCTACGCATAAGCGCAGTAAGCAACAAATTCACTGCATTCATGCGTTGTTTTATCCTGCTTTTAAACTAATGTGATTCTAGGTATAAAGTAATTTTGGATTACTTTAATGCTTAATTACTACAATTAAGTACATTTAATGCAAAATTTAAAATCTACACTGTTTTTTCTATATAAAAAGTGACTTCAAATAGACTAAAGGTTACTGTAGAATTCGTGGCACCACAAAACACGGTCGAATTTTTGAGCGCGTTTTACTCGAAACTATCAAACTGTTGGTTACTGCGTTTATAAATTGCACGGCAGTATTCCAGTCAATATCACCGAGATAAAATTATTCCATATCCCAATCCTTACCTTATGGGGTTTTGATGATTCAATATAAAATATTCTGGGGTAACCCTATTCTATTTGCTATATTAGGGTTTCATCGTAGTGCAAACGGGATATTTATGTTTTAATATACGAAAAATATTGAGGGAAAACGGCGTAATCTAATGAGGATAGCCATTAGTGAACGGTTTTTGGGAAATGTTTAGAAAAAGTACAGATTTAGGTTTTCAGAGAAACAAAAATAAGAATCAAAAGGTTACCTACATCTATTTTTATAAAATAATTGGCAGGTTTCCAATTTTGTATGGAAACGAAGATTTTTTTCCTCGATTCAGATGTTAGTCCATTAGAAAAAGCTGTTTAGTTTGATGGTTTGATCACTCCCTTAAAAAACCGTTACCATATTAAGAAAGACCCTAGAGTTACTATCTCGAAATTGAGGTTTTGTATGTAGGTATCTTATCAATTTCTGCGTCAATATTTTTAAAGAGTAGTAAATGTTTAGTACACAGATAAACAATAAACATCGCTTCACATACGCTGTCCCATTTATAAGCCGGAAGGGCGTAAAGGTAAGCGTTTTTGTGGCGTAAGCGACGCGGGACTTTATCGCTTTTATGACGTCCTGCGAAAGGGTGAAGCGTAAAAGGGCCAAGGTAACAGAGGATTTGATAGTAAAGTGATTTTTTATTCTTATGGGTAGTCATATTTATTCAATTGTAGATACACTGTTAATTTATAACAATATTATAAACAATATTCAATAGTTTTTGAAAGAAGTTAAGTCAAATATACTTTTTCACATCAATCTCAAAAATACAGTAAATACTGCATACTTACAACCATAATCTACCTATCGGAGTGCACAACCACTTACCAACTATCTTCTAAATCTAAAGTATACAATTTTAGTATATTGAAGGTTTAGAAAGTTTACGCGTCCTTTCTACTTTTGCTAAAAGTATTCTATCCATGAATCATTGATTGGTTATTTTTTCAAAACCGATATCGATTAACAGCGATTGCTTTAGGAAATACGAAAGATATTCTTAAGTCCACTCAACACTATTTAACCTCCTGAATCTGTACCTCCGAATCTTTGAATATATCTCTAACTAGCAGATCAATTGCCTTTTACTGACGAGCTCAAATAGACGAAGATTCCCAACGGGAATCAAACCAAGGCTTCATTTCTTTATTCTCTCCTCGTATTCAGCAATTATACCACCCTTTCACCTTTCATGCAAATTGTATGATGCACTTAACTGGTTCACTTATTTCCCATGGGATATCATCGTTCCTGCTTTGTTTAAAGGGGATTGGTATTCTATTCAGAATGCCCATTTAAGAGATCGCGTTTTTAATAATAAAAGGTGTGAAGATTTTGAGTTTACATTGAAAATTTTGAGTTTCTCGTCTTATTATACATTACTGATTAACAAACGAAAACTCCTTGATTCTAGTCTTGTCTGGTTACAATAAATAATTATTACAGAAATTTCAAACTACCTTTTAAGCTTTAAACATAGCTAGGTACAAATACCAATTGAACAACATGTCTAATGGCGATTGTAGTGTACAGCAATAAAGAGTAGTTAATGCGGAAAGCGCCGGTAACGCCATCTATCGGCTGGTGCGGTCTGTGGTCAATATCTATCGTTCATTCGCTCGGTATTCGTGCACCGACCGCCGTGCTGTGCGGACGTGCGCTAGTCACATTACTAGTGAAGACTATATCTGTGTTTCATTATATACATCAACCTCAACCAACCCTTAGTAGAAATGTGTATTCTACATTGGCGACGAGGATGGGATTCGAAATTCACGTGAGTAAAGTGTTTATCAGTTTGTTGAGGGTTGAAAATTAAAAAATACAAACGGTGCCAACGAAATAAAATCCACCAGTTAAGGACACCCAGTTAAGGAAGCTAAGCGAGTTATTTAAACACAATCGAAGACGGTTTCTACTGGCGTTGCTTTGTTTGTTGCCTAAAAAGTTACACAGTGTTAAAATATATTTCAAAAGAAAAGTAAAAATAGTTTTGTCCCGATTTTAAATCGTTTATTTGGAATTAACTTAATTATCTGGTTTCTGCTAGCATTGCTTTGTTTTTGCCTTTGCCTAGTGATAAAAATATATTTCAAAAGAAAAGAAAAAATAGTTTTTTGTCCCGATTTTAAATCGTTTATTTGGAATTATCTACATACTGTATTTCTTTTCCCACATGTCGACCATCGAATGCTGGAGGAAAGAGGAGAGACCAGACAGGAGGAAGGTGTGGGACAACACGGGACGGCGCGGCGCCTAGGATGAACAAATGTACGCCAGCGCCAGCTGTGGACATCAATCTTTAAGGTCACGTAATCATTCCTTATTACTTTAAACGATTGAAAGAATTTATTCAAGTCCGTAGCTCCAGGCTCACTGCCCGTCACACGTGACTGGACGGAGTTCCGGTGCTGGTGGGGCAAGGGTGTTCTGGGGTTTCTGAGTCTCTGACTGCTCCTCGGGGAGTGTACTCGTGAGCATATACTAATGCATGCTTGTAGTCCGTCATTATGCCCTAATGGGTATCCAAAATACGCGCATTAACCTCTCGTATGCCGGAAAAGCCAGACACAATAGAAATAAATGGTTTTCATCATGCTGATGCGCGTTCCTGCATACCAAAGGTTAAGAATAGTGTCTTGATTCGAGACAAACAGGATTAGGTAACCAAGATATGCCAAGTGAGTTTATTCCAATAGTTTTTTATACTTATATTGACACATTGTCATTTTTAAGTAATTGTCTTACTTCGTAGTTGTGATGGTCTCTAATAAAAGTTACTTATTACCATTATGCGTACCGAACATTCTACGTATAGAACATTCGGCGTAACCGATGTTCGGCGTAACGAACATTCGACGCCACGAACTTTCGGCGTAACGAACATTCGGTGTAACGAACATTCGGCGTAACGAACATTCGGCGTCACGAACATTTGACGTAACGAACGTTCTGAGTAACGTACATTCGACTTAACGAACATTCGGCGTAACGAACATTTGGCGTAACGAACATTCTGATGTCACAAAAATTTAAGTTGTAATCCAAAGTTTTACGTTTTGAACGTTTTACTTATTGGACATTCTCAGTGTAGGTATGCGAGAACAATAATAATATACAACACTTTCGGAGCTTATTTGGTGGTACTAGTTCATGAAAATATTTCAATTCAAACATCAATAGTACCAACATAATTTCCGATCATCATCATCATCATCCGATTTGTTACCGGAACTTGTTTGACGTATTCTATACTTTATAGAACTTCAATTCAGTAACCTTACGTTGATCTTATCTTTGCAACATTGTTGTTAATGGCATAATTATGGATATAATTACTCCAGGTGAAACTAATTAGTTTCTTTGGCTATTTGAGCAAGGAATTTTATATTTTAAGGATCAATGTAAATTCAGACAATTATTTACAAAAAGTATTAGAAAATGATTAGGTGATTTCTTATTAAATTTAGTATTTCTGGAAATACCTACTCACATTTTAACAAGAAACACTTCATCTCAGTTGAGAGAAGATTAATAACTATATCATATTCAAGCATCATAACATTCATGACCAAACCGATAATACTGGTTAACAATTTTGTTCGCAGATTGTATGTTCCTAGATGTCACAGAAAAACCAGCCTTCAACAGGACGACTGCTAAGGCGCCGATTGAACCATACCTCCTTGCTTTAGTGCTTAATAAAGAGAAAATGTCTCCAATTAATAGCTAAGAGGTTTGAAATGGTCAGGGTGATTACTCTCATATTGTCAGCTTGTAGCTGGTTAATGGTTAGTGCTTTACCATGTACAACAAACAGTTACAAACAGTACAGTTGGTCATTCAATTGACATTGGCAGCTTTTAGCTGGTCATTCAATTAACATTAGAAACTTGTAGCAGGTCATTCAATTGACATTAGCATCTTTCAGCTGGTCATTCAATTGACATAGGCAGCTTTTAGCTGATCATTCAACTGACATTAGAAACTTTTAGCTGGTAATTCAATTGACATTAGCATCTTTCAGCTGGTCATTTAATTGACATTAGCAACTTGTAGCTGGTTATTCAGTCATTCAATTGACATAGGCCGCTTTTAGCTGGTTATTCAATTGACATTAGAAACTTGTAGCTGGTCATTCAATTGACATTAGCATCTTTCAGCTGGTCATTTAATTGACATTAGCATCTTTCAGCTGGTCATTTAATTGACATTAGCAACTTGTAGCTGGTCATTCAATTGACATTAGCAACTTTCAGCTGTTCATTTAATTGAAATTAGCAAATTGTAGCTGGTCATTCAATTGACATTTGCAACTTTTAGCTGGGCATCAAATGCTATCAAATTTACTATCAGCAGCTTGTAGTTGGTCATTCAGATGACAAGTCAAATAAATAAAATAATTATTAGCAACTTGCAGCTGGTCATTCAATTGAAAAAAAACTGTTATTTCATTATCAGCACCTTGTAGTTGGTCATTCAAATGACAAGTCAAATAAATTATTATAAGCAGCTCGTAGTTGGTCATTCAGATGACAAGTCAAATAAATTATTATAAGCAGCTTGTAGTTGGTCATTCCATTGACATTAATATAAGGAATTAATGACTTATTGCTCTTTCTTCTTTGCATAGATAAAATCTGTATCTTACCTAATCACTGCAGGCACTGCACTGTTAATTTATTCATTTGTATGTGTTAAAGTATACTACACTGTACTTGAACCAAATCGGTTAGTTATAAATTCATAATATTTTAAATAAAGAATATAATTTCAGTGCAAGCAAGTCAAAAATCAAAATGATTTGCAGTTCTGTAATAATATTACGCCACGCAATTAAGTTGAAACAACAGGCACTTAATTCATGTACATTGTAATTAAAAATAGCATTATTTTTTTAAATCCTACCAAATGATATAACTGTATGTTTCGTAAAAGGAAAACATTATTAGTGTTTAAATAATAAGTAAGTAACTGATGTTTCAGATACATACCTAAGTATACCTTACATTAGACAATATTTTCATGAGTTTCATGACGTTACATGTAACTAACAACTAATTGCTAAATTGGTTATAGTTTATTTTATTGTTATTGTTATATAAATGTATGTATGTATAAGGGAAATTAATTATAATAACTTATTCACTGTTGAAAGGCAGGAAATATTATGCCAATTTATAAAATTTATTTGGAATACTGCTTTAGTGACTGAATACTTATGTATAGCAGACAAAATAACTCATAGGGTAGACCACCATCAGACCCTTTGCTAAAACAATATTCATGAGTACCAAGATAGCGGAATCAAATCTCAAGTTTCTAGTCTAGCATACTGTTGTAGTAGGCTAGACTTCTTTTTATTTTTGGTTTATGGACGGAATGACTTACCAAATGGTGAGAGAATGACAAGCTTTTCAACCACAAAAATTTATTCCAATATTAGGAACAATCGAAGCATACCTAATGGGGTAGAACTTTTTACAGACAAAAGGGGAAATAGATGAATAAGACAGGGCGTTGGCTGAAATTGTGCTCGTGACATAGAGCCCTAAATGAGAGCGACAGTAATGTGTGGACTCTGATTTTTTACTTGCCCGTAACATTAAATTGTGACTGCGTATTAAATTGCGAATCTTTTGAGTAATTGCAACACCGTCAAAGATCAGCATTAAAGTGGGTCAAAGAACATTTAATTAAATTATTACGATTATTATTTTATTTACGTATCAGCATTTTATCTGTATAGGTTGAGTAAAATAGTATCTATTTATTAAACGGGTCCATTAAATTGAAACTGCTGATTTCTCGAAACTAGTCTAGTCGACTAACTAAAGGTAACTACTGTACATAGCTGGTAACGAAAGCGACCTAGTGTACCTTACTTAATATTGTTGTCAGTCAGCGTTATATCAGCATTCATGAAACTGTAAAATTATATGGGTTATAGGACATGCAACTATGAAGTTGTTAGCGAAAGCTAAAATATCATGCAACAATAAAATGATATGGGTTACAGAGCCATGCAACTATCAACTTGTTAGCAAAAGCTAAAGGGTCATGCAAATAAAATAGCTGTGAGTGCTTAATTGCAATGGCTGGCACCCGCCAGAATATTTTGAGTGCATAAGTGTATGTGCTTATCACAGATTCACTCTTTAGTCCTTACCTCCTTAATTTGATAAAACGGAAATGGATACGATCTTGAAGCAGTGACTTTGACTAGTAGTTAGCCAAAATAAATAAATAAGAGATAATAAAGATCTATGGAACGTTATTTTTGTAGGTTTACTTACACCTATCAATAGAAAAATATTTTTACAGGGAAGGGATAGTATAGAACAGAAGTAACAATAACTGAAATGTGTTAATATAATGAGATTGTAATTTCCATAAACATTGTTTATCGTTGAATTTGGTGTTTGACAATTTCAGATCAATATTTGATAAATATCTATTTTCTGTAAACAAATTAGTCTCAATAACTTATTCGTAATTTGTTTAATGTAATAGCATTGATAACAGTCAACACTGTATTGTAAATAAGATTTAAGAGATTAGCTAAACTGTGGAGTTTCTTGCGCCGCTTCTTCTCCACGGGCTATACCTTCCGAAGCGGTGGTAGATTCGAGTAAACGTAAAAAATAAATTAAAACAAGAAAGGGATGTAGTGTACAGCAATAAAGAGTAGTTAATGCGGAAAGCGCCGGTAACGCCATCTATCGGCTGGTGCGGTCTGTGGTCAATATCTATCGTTCATTCGCTCGGTATTCGTGCACCGACCGCCGTGCTGTGCGGACGTGCGCTAGTCACATTACTAGTGAAGACTATATCTGTGTTTCATTATATACATCAACCTCAACCAACCCTTAGTAGAAATGTGTATTCTACAGCGATAAACGGATTTTTTTCGCCTCAAAAGAAACCTTATTCCCTAATTGTCTTATTACAGCCATATACGTAGTTCATACCCGACCACATAAAACAGAGCTTAAGTTTTTATTTACCTTGCAAAGGGTCTACTTACAAAATAAAACCTAACGTGCGTAATTTAAAATTGTATCGCCAATGTTGTCCCTTACGTTGTTTTTTAGTCTCTTTGTAAAGTTAGTCACGAACTCTTATTAACCACAACAGCCTTCACGGAACGTTGGTTTTTATGGTAATAGACTATTTGTGGTTATTTTTACAGTAATCACTGTTGTTCAGCTCTGGGGTGTCATGTGATTTGATGATAGCCCAGGGGGTTATGGTCTGCTAGTTTGTTTATTATGTTGTTGATTTTGATGTTGTTGTATCGATTTCTGGATTAATCCACACTAAGATTATAAATGTGAAAGTGTTTATGTTACGTTTTTATGGTTAAACGTGGGTTCAACATCTGAACTGATTTTGACGAAATTTTACAGGTAGCTGTGACGTATTGACAATAAATAAACGATAGTGATCTGACCACGCACGGATGTAAAGTGGGGTGTGTCAGTCGAACGGAGCGGAAGAACACGACTGTCACTTGAACTAAATCTGTTTTGTTTTTAATAACGTTACTATTGCACATACGTGACGAATTAACGACGATGCGATATCACAGTACTATAACACCACTAGTTTTTAATAATTAAAAAATGTTAAGCGTGTATTAAGACAATGAAAATAAACAACTTTCTATGACCAGCAAAAAGGAGACTGGAAAAATAAAACTAACAACCAAAATAAAACGTCATTCAAAGTAGAAATAATTTGAAATCAAAACAAATAACTAGCCTAGCGCGTGTCGTGCCACGCGCAGGGTAGGGTTCCGTAGTTGCCCGTCACAATATACGGATTTAGAAGGGGGCTTTTTGTTTTACACTACGGTTTAACGGCAAATAGTAATAGTAAAAAGAAAGTAAAAAAGTAGTATCTAAAAAGTATATTTTTTAAGTTGGTCGACTAAAACTCTTTAACTTGTAAAGCCTACTTAGCTGTGATAGTTTTCCTTTTAATTTCGTTATGTATACTAATGCCGTGAATTTTCTCACATATCCAACTTAACCGTTTAGCCGGGAGAGGAGGGGAGGGGGGGGGGGGCGACACTTGACTCTAACAAAAATTTTCACTTTAAAGCATATTATTTCGCGAACGGATCCCTTAATCGAAAAATGGTTTTCACAAACCCACAATATTTTTAAAAGACCTATCTAACGACACCCCACAACATGGGATGGACGAGGAAAAAAAATGTCATCCCCACTTCACGTGTACCATAAAAAATAATGCTTTTCATGATTTCATTCTACCACTTTCTCGTCGTGATTAATATGTATACCAATGCCAAATTACAGCTTTCTAGTACTAAGTTTCGCTGAGCTAAGCCGCGGACAGACGGACGGACAGACGGACGGGCGGACGGACGGATAGACGGACGGACATGGCGAAACTATAAAATAAAATAAATAAATAAATAACGCTCACAGGCACATACATTGTAATGATCCCAAGAAAGCACTATTTATAGGCTGTTTATTATGGAAACCATACAACAACGGCACAAACATATAAACATCCATGACCGAACCGGGATCCTAAGGGTAAGGGTATAAGGGTTGCTTATTGACTTCGGAACCCTAAAAATTGCCATAATTAAAGAAAACTTATTCAAAAATGTTCAAAGCGATATGCCGTTACTTTTATCTTTGTTTTTATCAACCGAGTCCCTTACGCCCTCATTCGCTAATTACACACATATGACGTGTCGCTTACGTCAAAGGCTGTCGTGTGAAGAGGCCTTAACGTGTTTGAGTATCACTGCATGGATTTTTAAAAGGTTTTCAGGTACAGATGCAAGAGTTTACTATCGTATCGTTGAAGTACTGAACGCGAAAGTTTTTAATTAATTATTGAAAACTAGCTGTGATCGTGATTTCGTAACGATGCATTATTTTTGAAAACATTAAATCTATATTACGTTCTAATTGAGTGAACCGATATCAATAAAATAAAAAATCTATATTACTCCAAGTTAAGCCCGATGTCTTTCGAAAATTGCATCTGAATCGGTTCAGTAGTTTTTACGTTATCTGTGTACAAAAAATACAGTAAATTCCGAAACTGATCTTCATTATTGATGCATTCTATTCTATGACCTTGTCCTTCCTTCTTCAATAATTTTTTTTTTGCGAATATAAAGGTTGTACACAGCCGACACTGCCGGGCAAATAAGAAGATTTTGTAGGTTTTGAACCATTAGTGAAAGTTGTTCAGCTTGATGATCTGAATTGACCGTTTAAAAGACAATGCGTTTGTTGACATGTTGTTTTCATGTATATTTCCGTGTGTACAATAAAGCGTTAAAATAAATAAATAAATGCGGGTTTTGTATGTAAGGTTGGTGCCTTATTTTTCGTCGTTGTTTTTGGCTCGGCCAGCAACCAAACTTGAATATTTTAGTTCAGAATAAAGTAATAAACAAAACTTATTAACATGTATATCTCTAAACTCAGTCCGGACGGAGATATAAAGGCTTGAAGTTGAAAATATTACCATTGCGTGCACTTCAAGCCTTTTTATCTCGGTATGGACTGAGTTCCGAGATATTTGTAATAACAAGTGTTGTTTTTAACTTTATTCTGAACTATAATATAATACTATAATATTCAAGTTTGATTGATGGCCGCGCTAAAAAAATAAAAAGGCGTCAGTTTTAGGCATAGGCTTTTCTGCCCGACTGGCCCGTCCACCCCGAATATTAATTGTAAAGAAACGCAAAAAGACATTGCCCATGTGACGAAGTGTATTCGTTTCCGTCGTTTCGCAGCTGGCGAATGTGCATGATCAAAGAATACATACAAATCTTTGATAGCTAAAGTTATACACAGGATAGGAGCAATATCGTGCTTTCCAAGGAAATGGAAATTATCCTTTTCTATAGTGGCGTTTCTTATAAAATTCAAATTGAAATTTACCAGTTTTGAGGCGAAACGGGATTGGGCGTTTTCCTTTACAATTTTATTTTTCATAATATTATATTTATTATATTATCTAGATTTGACTACTTAAATGTGACTAAATACTTTTGAGCCATATTACAGTTTCACGAACCTTATTTGAAAAGCCTTCCTGAAACTTTTCTCTGACAAATGTCTTTCTTTTCCTGCTACCTTTCCCTGTTTTCCCCGTGTTTAACATTCAAGGCTCGCTATCACCTATAAGGGCGTGACGTCATACACCCGAACAAATAAAGTGTAGTTACGCCCTTTCTCTGCATGATTGATGTTATCGCTCCAAGACTAGCTGAGTTACATGATTTGCTTAGCTATTCGGTTTTGATGTGCTTGGAAATGTACAGAGCTGTTTGACGTCTTTTTTAGATATTTTCTGATGTGTTATATTCTGGAGACAAAAATAAGAAAAAAAAAACTGGAAAAAGTGTCATTCTTTCCCATAAAACAAAACAGATTATTAGAATAAATCTAATGACATAAATTAAAGTCCCAAAATTCAAAACGCAAAAACTACTGAACTGATTTTCATGAAACTTTTTTTATTTGATATCACAGGTATACCTCTGTATTACCTGTGATATACAAATAAATAATTTTGATTGATTGATTGATTGAAGTATCCCCAGTTTTTCCCAATTTTGTTAGAAGGTACGGCTACTCTAAAAATAACCGTATAAAACAGAACGAGGGTGTAAACTCAACTCCATACAAACATCTATGAATCATCCCAACAGATAGAGCCTTCTAAAGGGTTCCTGCTCGGGCCCCATTTGTTTTATTCACCATATGATAGTTCCCCTTGTATAGTCAACCGAAAAATTTGGTTAGCATTACTGAAGGTACGTTCATGTACTACGTAAGACTTTTTGTCACTCTAAGTGACTGTGATAGACTTAGTGACTGTTCAAGAAGTAAAATGTCAGAAGAAAAAAAATATTTTGACATTTGAATTTTTCCTTCATTCGTACAATGCCTGGCGTAATAAATGAATATCCCTTCTGCAAGCACTTTGTCAGCAGTTTTTTGTTTGGGGAGGGAATCGAAATGAGTTAAATAAAACATGCATTTTATGAGTGTCAGGGACATTTTTGGATATGTTATTATATAATCTTACGAGGGATCACGATCTCTTTGTTAAATGGTCAGAAACGTTGCTTTCAACCTTGAACAGTAGCACTAAGATTTAATAACAAATGAACTAATAAAATAATCAGAAAGTTATATTATTATATCTTGGATTACTGAAGCCGCGTTCTATGAAGAGATGAGATTAGAAGTTTCAAATCTCTTTCAAAATACCAATAAAATTATATTGGAATCTGGACACAATGAAAGTACCTCTAAAATGAAATATTAAACGATGTATGCGACTGTACATGACACATTTGAATGAAATATTGTCACCGATACAGAATTCAATTTGAAATTGTTGGAACATAATAATTTTATTTATGTGTTGCATAGGTAATAATGTGTCTAACTAAAAATTTATGATTGACTTTGAATTCACCATACTGAAAAAAATCTATTATAGGTATTTTATTCCATACCAGATGGCGATTTTAGATAGGAGGAATTTTATTCATAAAAGCATTTAGATTAATCACAAAAATAAAGCGGTCAGCACACGGTTAGATAATCTGTGTTAGGTGTTGTTTAAAATACCGCATTTAATTGTAGGTACACCGAGTGCTTGGTGAAAAATGAACAAATTAAACATGGTTCTTTAGTTAGACCACTCAACACAACCATACAAGTTCAGGCTAGATTCTGGTACTTTAAATGTCACTAGATAATTTGTGTGACATTGTCCAAGATATTTATATTTATTAATTTATTTATTTTATTTACCATCAAACTGAACCATCTTCAGAAAAGAAAATCTTCTGTTCCAGGAGAATCTGTCTTTGGTTTGAGAAGTCATTGATGTTTTTTTTGGAACGGCTCATTTTTTTTTGACACGAACTGTGTCCTAACTGTCCGTAGTTTCTTATACTGTGCTGTCACGCTTTTGGGGTCTGCTAGTTCTTTTTAGGGCTTCCTACCCAAAGGGTGCCAACGGGACCCTATTCATAACGCTACGCCTGCTGTCCGTCCGTCCGTACGTCCTATAATAGCTTTATAGGGAAAAAATCTATTGAACCGTAATAGGTAGTGAGTTGACATTCTTACAGAATATTTTGTGTTATTAGGTACATAATTTGGATTTGCTAAGAAATAATAAAAATAAAAAATCTAAACGCCATACAAGACACGTGTGTTATATAAGGTTTTTTTTTTTGTTTTTGCGGGATCATTAAAAGCGTGAAAATTGAATAGAATAGAATAGAATTGGTGTGATTATAGTGTATACTCTAAGGTAAAATAACAAATAATAAAAACTGGCCATGTGTGTTTGTCGGGATCGCGCTAAGGGCTCTTACAGACGAGCGACACTTTGCTGTCGCGGTGGGTCGCAGAGCGTCGCGCTCATACATTTTACGGTCGCGCGACGGTCGCGCGACCCTCCACGACACCCGGCGACCGCAAAGTGTCGCTCGTCTGTGAGAGCGCTAAGGGTCCCGGAGAAAACATTTTTTTTAAATATTGTATGGTGGTATGAAGCCCTTGGCCGGTTTTTGTACATTTGATTTTCTAGTGAAATTATGGAGTCTACATAAATGCTGATTAATTGGAAATATCTATGACTCTGGTAGTAGGTAACGTAGTCGTCGATCTTGTATTCATACGTACAAAATAATATTTCTTGCTATAACAAGCGAAAACTGAAATAAAATTCAAAGTCGACTCTACCGTGAAAAGGGAAGAATCACAAAAGCCATTTACCTTGTATTCTGTTACAAATAACAATCACTCATAGTACATCAGCTTGCATCCATTTATTTTACATGTTGTATGTAACGGAAGTTTACGTTACAAAATAAATAACCATACATTTATTCATCAGAAAACAAACATATTATAAAGAATTACATTATAGGAAATAGAGCAATTATTTGCAATAATAGAGATCAGTATAGGTACAGCACAGGAATAATGTCATAACATTTTATGAAAACCCAAATCACGACATTTCATAGATTTTCACGTTCCTTCATTCCTATAAGATTCCTATAAGAATAGTCAGAGTTTACAATAACAAACAATAATTTTTTAAGCGTTCAGTTAAAGCAAGACTCTCTTATTAATTGGTTGAGATTTAATGATGTGCCAAGTGGTGATAGATGGGCTAGTCATTCGCTCACGAAACATTGCATAAGAATTATTTAGTTATCCCATAGCCACCTTAAGAACCCAACGAGGAGGAATGGGGTCTCAATTCATCATCGAATTCTTCTTCTTTCGTATCAGCGTGAGCGTAATCGCATGACAATCAATTTGTAAAATATGTGGACATGGGCTGGTGTACTATTATTTAAGTTCAAAAAGAAGGAAAATAGGGGAAAACAGAAAAGTGGAAATAGGGGAATAAATAAAAGAAGGGTCCCGTGTCAATGTCAAAGTTTAAAATTTGGGGTGACGTAACGTGACGTAAGGAATTCTGAAGTGCAGTTGACATTTAATTTTTTAATATTAATGATTGTATCTTTAAATACAGTCTCGTAGCGAGTGGATATGCAAACGGTCTCATAGGTCGTGTGTACATCTCTATGGTCGTGTGCTTTCTGACCGGCCACGAGTCTGCCATTAGAATTATTCTGATAAAACAGCTCTGCTGCATTCCACGAAAGCTAAATCCGAAGCATCTGAAAAATAAATTGTAGTTTCGTATAGCTTATTACAATTTGTTATTTAAATAATTCTACAAGAATTCGATTTTTTAACAACAAACTTTCTAGTAAAGTCTACTAAAATAAATGGTTGTCACTCATAATACTACTACTAGACATGTTTCTCTGTGTACTAGGCAATTTTTAAGTAATATTTTGTTTCAATGATCCATATTGTACTATGTATTAGACTTATATGAGTTATGTTATGATATGACAGATTACAGTGACATTAAACAATGCATTTAATGTACAGTCAGCAGCAATAAGTTATATACACTTTAGCGCTACGAGTAAAACGCTCTATAGCTGCTGACTGTATCATCAGATAATTTAATCCTGTGTATCCCAAGTAATTTAATTTTGTTCAGTTTGTATGGTTTTGTCAAAATTAATAAATATCAAGAAGTAGAATTGCTAAGGACTTCCAAAGAACACCAGATCGATTTGATACCGATTGAATCGGGTAGTTACATGATAACACCAGAACGGTTAAACTCATAGTTATATCAATGGTTGAACTTCAATGAACAGTACTAACAAATCGAAAATAAAATCCATTTAATTTGTCTGAAAAACTTGAAAGTTGAAGACGATACGGATCTAACCATCTGTCCCTAAACCGAGGCCGAGGGCCCGAAATTAAATGTAAATATCTTGAAAAATCGAGTTACCTCCCAAAAGGACAATTTATTTACCCAAAAGATATTAGAAATAATATCATTTTGGGTGTTTCCTTTTCACTTTGTTACTAAGTTTTTATTCTTTTAAGGTAGGCTTTTTTGGGGCCGTCGTTTGGAAAATTATTTTGTGTTATTTTCAGAATTAAATTCAGTTTAAAATATACAGGGTGTAACAACACACCCTAATAATATTTAAAGGGGTGGTTTATACCAACAGACTGAACAACTTTCACTATGGCGACATGGATGAAAAAAAAATAAAAAAATCTGCAGTTTTGTATGAAACAGCTAAGTTTTTTTTTGCCATTTTGAATATGGCTCCATAGGCATAGTGAAAGTTGTTCAGTTTGATTGTCCGAACCACCCTTTCAAATATTACTAGGATGTTTTGCTACACCCTGTAAACTTAAATGCATTATGTTCTACTTAAAAGGGAAAAAAATTCAGACCATGAAACTAAACAACTTACCTTTATTAAAATCGCGAAACCAAATTCGCATTCGATGGATTACGACCACGTGTGTTTAATATGCCCTAACACTACCTTGTAATGTAAATACATAATACCATATTCCAAGCCTCAATAATTCCTAACACCTATCACTTGATTAGCTATCCAATCAAGCATCTAGTCGAAGCCGTTGGGAGCAAACCAATCTACCTGCCTAGGCTGACTGAATATAGCTACCATGGGTATGGATTAAGTATAGGTTAATAGATACTGTATTATAGTTTAATTTAAACGAGGTGTAAGTATAGATATCTTCTTAACTACATATTATAAAACTGAAACAGAAGTGTGACGGAATCATTAACAAAAAAAACTCTTTTGTGTTAATGTCCCTGATTCCAAATCACCAATTTTTGGATTTTTTGTCTGTCTGTTTGTTTGTTTGTTCGAGCATCATTCAAAAACTACTGCATGGATTTTGAAAAAAAAAATTGTTAGATAGCTTATAATCTGACAATAAATCTGGTATAAAACGGCCGAAGGGATATAATTTGTGCGGACGAAGTCGCGGGTAAACTTTAGTTATTAATAATAAATAAATAATTTAAAAAAAATGTTTTATTTCAGACTAAAAATTGCCCATATTTTGTTAGTAGCACAAGCTTACATCTAATATTAGTATAATCACATAAAACAAAGAATTATAAATTGGATCGATTCACCGATCCACACCTCTCACATGCAGATCGATGAAACGACCGAGGATAGCTGTATCCATCCGATCAGCGATCATCTTCAAGATTCTGTTCGGGCTCCCCCGTATTCTGCGTACAACAGACGCGGTCTTTTTGCGTATAATCGCATAAAAGTCATCTATATGTGCATCTGCCAACAATGGACAACATGCCATGTACCAATGAGTTTTTCTAACTTATGTACTTACGTAATACCGACTGCTCTCAAACGGTGAAGGAAAACATCGTGAGGAAATCTGCATACACTGAAGAAGAAATTCTGATGTGTATGTGAAGTCTACCAATCCGCATTGGGGACGCGTGGTGGACTAATGCCCAATACACCCTCCTTGAGGGTAGGCCTGTGCCCTGCAGTGGGACGTTTATAGGCTGATGATGATGATGTGCATCTGCAAACATGCCAGATGCACTGCAGAATCGTGGGAGCCCCAACAGGACCCTGAGGATATTATTATATTGGACTCTTAGGGCATTGTACGATTTTTGTGTGAAATTGGCCCACAGACCACACGTGTAATAACTTTGACAGTAAGCTCTAAAAAGTGTTAGTTTTACATCAACAGTACAGCGGGTGAATCTGTGTGCCAACATATTCCCTCGAACCGACAAAGCCCTACGTTCCCTCTCAATATCCAGGTCATCTTTCAAATCCTCGGTCACAATGTGGCCAAGGTACCTAAACTGTGAAACACGGTTCAAAACAACTTGATTAAGAGTAAGCGACGGTACACAGTTAGGTTGTTTGTTTTTTCCTCTGAAAATCATAAACTCACTCTTTTTCTCATTGTACCTTAATCCGTGCTCCACAGCATAGGTTTCACAAACCTTTAACACTTGCTTCAGGCCTCCCATTGATGGACTGAGCAGCACCATGTCGTCCGCATAACTTATGTTATTAACACTAATGTCATCAATATATCATAATACTATCAGCTAATCATTTAGAGGGACAATTAAATATGCCCCTCTAAAGGTCACTCTAGGGCATTATTAGCAGAGGGCACACTGGGGGAACAATTTCATACAAAAACGTTCTCGGAGTCGGCGCGCCGCCGGTGGATTGCCCCTTTAAGTTACAATTTTCGAAAAATCCTTTCTGGGTTCGCCCTTACATCCACTATAGAATATACCGGTTGATTTTTTATTAACGTTCCGGATGTTCAGACCATCAAAATGAACAACTTTTACTAAGAAACAAACGCGAATTCGTAAAAAAAAATCTGCTGTCATACATTTGAGTCGAGTTGGCATTGCAGTTAGTATGGAAAAGCTGATCTTTTCTTCGCGATTTTAGGTTTGCTCCCGTAATAAAAATTGTTCAGTTTGATGGTCTGAACCACTCCTGAAAGTTTCGGAACGGTCAAAAAAATCTTCCGGTGAATACACCTGAACCATGTGGAATACCACATGGTTCAGTGAAATGAAAACCTAATAAGAAAACGCATTATTCTATAAAATATTGTGCACATTTTTGCTAAAACCTCTCGCGTACATTAACGTGTATATTATTATATACATTCCCAGCACATACTAATTTCTATTTAGCTCTGAAATACAGTAAAATGTGCACGAACCCTATTATCTTTCAGACACATAAACAGTCATTTGCTTTGTCGCTGGAAAAATTGCAGAAATAACATTCTTGTCTCTCTCATTTTCTCTCTAATTTAACTACAACGTTGCGTCGGGCATGATAAATGTTTTTATGTTTTATTTGAGTTAAAAGACACATGAGTACAGAAAATAATATTTTTACATTATTTCTTTAGTCTGAGGCAACGTGATGGAGTATCACACACCCACACACGGTACAGGTAAATAAAATTCGAACTTCGGAATCGTTCAAGTTTAGTTATTTTTCGGCAATATCCAAAAGTAGTTGTTCGATTAGCTTCGCACATTCAGCAAATAAAAGATGTGTACACTTTCGTTCCACGTCGTAGTACTAAAGTGCAGCATCTACTACGAGTACTACGACCTTCGTTGCCGACCGTACTATTTCACAGAGATCCCCAAATTTTTATTTTTAAGAATTTTATTTTTTTATTCCGCAAGTACTGTACCTTCTTCAATGTGAGAAGGATTTTGTCCGGCAGTGAGTAGGATCAAAATCATTTTACTGTATTCAAGATGTCCCTGAAACTCAAATAAAATATAACAAACTCCTTTCATCGTCATCATTCGTATTAGTGTCTCGTATACAGGGTGTAACAAAACACCCTAGTAATATTTAAGGAGGTGCTTCAGACCATCAAACTGAACAACTTTCACTATGGAGCCAACATCGAAAAAAAATTAAAAAAATCTGCTGTCCCATACATTGGAGTCGAGCCGATATTGCAGTTTTGTATGACACAGCAGATTTTTATTTCGCGATTTCGAAGTTGGCTCCATAGTGAAAGTTGTTCTGTTTGATGGTCTGAAGCACCCCCTTAAGTATTACTTGGGTGTTTTGTAACACCCTGTAGGTATACAGGGTGAAATTGATATCATTGGCATCCTTTTAAACTAAGAGTCTATCCATCAAACTGAACAACTTTTACTATGGGCGCAAACCGATCGGAGCAACTAAAAAATCTGCTGTTGCATACATTTGAGTCGAGTAGGCATTGCAGTTTAGTATGGGACAGATGATTTTTTAGTTGCTCCGATCGGTTTGCTCCCATAGTAAAAAATTGTTCAGTTTGATGGGTAAACTCTTAGTTTAAAAGGATGCCAATTATATTAATTTCACCCTGTATATTATGCGCACGCCTATTTCCCATTTGGGTAGGCAGAGACAACAGATCGCCTACTACGATCCTGACACTCTCTTTCGTTTCTTCAACATTCATCAATCGCTTCATGAGTGCTTGTCGGTTTCGGTTTTGGATAAAATTTAGATCGACCCACTGCTGGGTACAGGTTTTTGTTGCGCCATTCCTCAGGATCCTATGCCAATCTGATCCATCTCTGACCCGCAACCCTTAGAATGTCGTCTGACCAATGCACACTCACCTTCCTTTGCCTTCCTTGCTTTAAATTATCTTACAGTATAGATACTACATCTTTAGATGACCATAAAGTTATGGATAGTTTGTCAACACTATATTTCCAAATGTTAGTAATAGTTTTTCCACTAATACGCTGGAACTCCTAAATGATGCACGAATCAAATCGTATATTCCAAAAAACACCTGGTTACGTGTCACGAAATTCCCAACAGTGGCATACATGTACAGGGTGAAAAATAAAAGTGTCTCCCACCACAGGGTGTTACACTTAAATACAATTTTACACCCTCTTCACGCTATCAAAATTCACAGCAGGTTTCCCTCATATAAAGGCTGGGCGTGTAAATACATGGGAGAGTAAACCAGGCAGTGCTGCGGTTTTATTATTATCCGGTCTGTTTCAGATAACCGCAAATAAATGTGCGTTAGTGCATCGTAATGTTGTTTCATTGATAGCAATTCGACTGTAAACCGCAGCAAATGATTAGTATAACGAACAATTTGTAAATTGATTTGTAGGTAGTTTCCGATGTGAGTTACACATCATTAATTACTCTTATAACTAATGCTAGTCGTATAAATTAACCAGATAGTTTCGATTAGCTTATTGGTTTCAAGAAGAAAATAATGTATATTTTATTTATTTAGGTTTCGATTTATGTTAATTAGTAATCATAATGTTGGGTGACCCTTTGCTGTAGGGAATACGACATGACGTGAAACGCTATCTCATTTAAAAAAATGGAGAGTATAAGCAATTGCACAGCAGTGGGAAGAGTGTGACACCTTTTTTCCCAGAGTAGGCAGTGATGAGACTATGGATATCCTGACACACGACTAACTCTATCGCTTCATCTAGCTAGATAATATCCCGTCATACAAAGTCGTCGATTTCGGCTACTTTTAAACTCATTAATATAATATATAAATTAATATGAGCATGACTTATGAATATTAATGATAATTTACATTACGACCAGGTAAGTTACTGAGCTCGTCAATCTTCGTTTACGCAGACCACACCAGAGTCAACCCCCGAAGACATTTTGTAATTAAAAACCAATCATGCGCTATCGTGTGGGTAAAGGGTGCAAAATCGGGTGCTACTAAATCTTTTTTTATCTCGCTTTTTTATGATGCTTCATCGGCAAAAGCGTCGTGTGAAAATTAATAGCAAATACAGACAAGGAATTTTAGGCACGCGAAAGTGGCATATATATCCTGAATTCTTGATTGGTCAAATATCCTTTCGCGTGTTAGTATTTGTCCACTACCGCTACTAACTACTAACCGCATCAAAATCCATTGCGTAGTTTTAAAGATCTAAGCTTGCATAGGGACAGACAGCGGGAAGCGACTTTGTTTTATACTATGTAGTGATAAACATGTTATTTCTGTAAAAGCAATTCAGCCTTAACCAAATGTCACGTCCTGTCACGCTCACGCCCGTGTCACCATCCCGTGTGTTTCCCATTTCAGTTTTACATCGCCACACAATAGGCGTTGTCCCGTCCCTATTTCTATCCCCCATTGTCCGTCAGATTCTGTCCGGGACGCCTCGTCTGGACGAAAAGCCTTGGGCTACGGTCCAAGGTAGATGATGAAGCGAGGAATGATTGATTAGGTTCTTACAAGCTTCAAGAATAGATGGTTGTAGTATTATGCACAGTATCTTTTTCACTCTAAATAAAGCAATATCAAAAGTCAGTTTGTATCATTATCGTCAGCATATCATCCCCCTAGTGTTGCCAGATGTCCCGTATTGCCCGGGACGTCCCGTATTTCAGGCATAATTTTAAACGTCCCGCCGGGACAGACTCCGTCCCGTATTTTACTCGAGACGGCTAGCTGCACTGCGCGCGCACGAGTAGAGAGCATGAGGGATAGACTGACCGAAAAAAAAAAGAGAAAACCATTATGCGGGCTCATTTTGGCATGCATAAAGTAAAGACAGGCCCATCTGGATTTTTATCGTTTTGTCGGGGGTGGCATGCCCCACTGAAGGTTTCTCTCAAAGCGCGCCACAAAACCAGCTTCAACTCTGCGTCAGCTTGCATAAAGTTGGCAAAGAACTAAACATAGCCAGCAATGACACGTTAATTTCAAATTCTCGTACCATCTTTCTCACGTGTAATTTTTCGATTTGAACTTTAGAGATCAACATTATTGTCTCTTTCAAATAGCTTTCTATGATCAAATAATCAAAGTTCAATGCATGCATTAATAACCTCAACAGTAATATCTCTTTTGAATTTTGAGGTCAGCACATTACTAATCTTAACTATCCATGTAATACCATTCTGAGGAGGTCAGCAAATCACTCCATATCTCACCTGTCCTTTCCTTGTAAGGATACAGATGTAGCAATGCATATTCGATGAAAAGACCTAGATCCGACACAAAATTCAGTCAATCTCCTATAAATTGCGGCATCCACTCAAAGATTCATCCCCCCATTCACGGTCTGGGCTTCGTTTTCGGTGACGAGATACAAGAGATAGGATATCACGATATACTATACAATACAATACATATACCTACGCTACGGAGATTGTCCCTTTATATCGGTTCAATTAACTTCTAGGGGAGGAAGAAACTTTAGTACCAGTAAACTTGAAGTAGCTTGAGGAAGGTTTTGTAGCGTATCGAATACACTTAAACATTGACTCTTTCTTTGAAAATACATACATAATTATAAGTTTTGAGGAATTTACGTACATTTTGTGATATTATACTGGCTTTTTGTTGAAGTAAAATGTCGTGCGGAGACTGTTCATAACAAAAAAAATACATAGTTATCGGCTCATTACGTATGGTATACCTATTATTTACTTTTTGACCAAAGCCAAAGCGCTGCCAAATAAACAAATATAAACAGAAAAAATCCGAGTTTGAGTTCGCTATGTCAAAATTCATATGTTTTCGACCCTATAACTCACGCACAAAAGACGTATCTGAATCTCTTCGTGAGACCACAGTGAGACTACTACGGAAAGAAATTGGATAGAATAGAATATTTTATGTTGAAAACCAAATAGAAAATCATATATCTATGGTTGCAAGAGAGAACGAACTATTATACTCTTTACTACTACACTCTATTATTATAATCTTACTTTCTAGAGTAAGATTATCAAAAACCGATGATTTGTTATTAGTAGCAAAAACGTTGGGGGTTTTAGGTTGTTCAGAGACCGCTGCATCTTCCAAACCAACAATACTTAATATTTTTTCTTTTTCTTTTCTCTTTATCTCTTATTCTTGTTTCTTCTTTAAGTCAATAAATAAAAATCGTTTGTCTTTTACATTCGTACACACGGCGACAGATCAACCTACCCATAGTTGAACTCTATGTTCATGGACATAAGGTCCAACTATGGGTAGGTTCATCTGTCGCCGTGCGTACATAAATAGACGTATAGGTGGGTACAAGACATTAAAAGTGTAAAAGTATCTCCTCGAGCTTTTTCCTCTCTTTCATTACAGACAGAATAATCTAGTAACAATCGAGAGCTCCTAGTAAGAATTCCATCACTTTATCTCTCGATTATCTCGCCAGGATTCCCTTTACGTCCTCATCAGTTGTTTTGTCATAATTAATTGTTTTGTTTACTTTCATTATGCCCATTTTCCTTGTTAAGTCATGTTTTTGGAACTGTTGTATGAGGTTAATTTGACTGGACTTACTCGTAGCTTTATTGCCTGTTAACTTTTTATACATTCGAAATTAAGCGGATTTCTAGAGTTTAACTGAACAACTTTGTCTATGGCACCAACAACGAAATCGCGAAAAAAATAAAAGGAATACGTGGTCGTTACTTACGTAATACTAACAATTGTTTAATCTGTTACGTTACGGTTACGATGATTTATAAGCTCGTGTCCAGAAGTTATCAAATAAAAATTTTAACTGTTCGGTAATTGAAATCGCAGTTTGTCGGTTGGCGCGTAAAAGCATCGTGTGAAGTGTTTCCAGCCAAATTGCGTGTCGACGCGGGTGCTAGTTTCAATGGGACTTGGCGACCTGTTTTAATTCTCCATTGGCTAATTGAATTTGAATGGTTCACTGGAAGTTATGATAGGTTATTACGATAGCAATTAAACTTTCATGGAAAGCTTTTACCGGGCTTTGTACCTAAGAGTCGTCCTTAGGTGCATCCGATCAGGGCAGAAGAAATTCCGATGCATATGTGAAGTCTACCAAGCCGCATTGGGCACGCTGGTGGACTAATGCCTATACATTCTCCCTGACAGGCATGTGCCCTGCAGTTAGTGACGTAGGTACCTAACCTATACAGGGTGTAAGTGATAGCCTAGCAAATACAGAAACGGTGAACTCAGACCATCAAACTGAACAACTTTCACTATGGAGCCTACCTCAGAAAACGCGAAAAAAATCAGCTATCCCATACATTTTAGTCATTTTCTTTTTCGTTTCCTGAGGTAGTCTCCGTAGTGAAAATTATTACGACTTACACCCTGTATAGGCTGATGATGACGATGATGGTAGGATAAAATAGGAGGTGCCACGATCACGAGCCATTTTTGTAAAAAATTTAGATCATTGTGATTGTTGTTGCCTTGCTGTTTATATTTTTATGTTTTTCAAGGTGTCGCTCAAAAAAGCTTAACGCATTCAATACTTATCAGCTGATCGTATACGTAAAACTATGCATGTCTGCGGGGTGTGTATGTTAGTTCCCTTTTGCTCAGGGTTCGGATGAATTGCGCAAGCGATATGTTTGACAGTCATAAGAAGAAAAATAATTTATCCCACCAAAACATATTAATGCAAAATGCTGCCAAGACGAGACCATAATGGCTCCCACTGTCAAAAAGTTATCAGATCTCATGTAGATTCAAGGTTCTTACTCTACACGCCCTAACTCTACAATCCTTGCTCTACTTGAGATCTGATAATTTTTTGACAGTGCGAGCCATAATGGTCTCGTCTTGGCAAAATTTTACATATAAAATGATCATAAATATTTTATTATATTTTAGAAACAATGACCTGCTCACTAACTTTATAAGCTACTAGCGTTAACCCGCGACTTCGTCCGCACAAATTATATACCAGATTTTAAGTCAGATCATAAGCTATCAAACAAAAAGTTTCATCAAAATTGGTTCAGTAGGTTTTGCGTGATGCTCGATCAAACAAACAAACAAACAAACAAACAGACAGACAAAAAATCCAAATATTTGTGATTTGGAATTAGGGACACCTAAAAACCATATCGTAATCTTTTTTTTTGTTAATATGTTCAATGTACAGACACACTTCTGTTACAGTTTTATAATAGTTTAGATGGAATCTAAAACACGGTAGATGGTTTTCAATGTGAATTTCTTTCTAGACTGCATCCATACTAGACTAAGCTTTGTGAAAGGCAAGAAAATGAGAATTCAATGAAAGTAGCTCAGGAATTCAACGTCATACATTTTCTCGTTGCCGTTTTATACTTCGGAGAAATTCTGCCCTTTGGTCCTTTGTGAAGTGAATGTAGGTATCACAGAAAATATTAAAGTCAATTGAAGCGTCATATTGTGTATTTTATATTTTTAGCTAAGTAGGTATGTGTTATTATTATGTTTACGCAAATTATGGAAAAATCTACTAAACTCATGCTCGTAATCTCTTTCGGAGTCGTTAGAACTTATGTTATTAGGACAGTACATTATCATTTGGCTCCAAATGAGACCAAAACTACAGGGTGTAACAAAACACCCTAGTAATACTTAAGAGGGTGCTTCAGACCATCAATCTGAACAACTTTCACTATGGAGCTAACGTCGAGAAAGAATAAAAAAAAATCTGCCGTCCCATACATTTGAGTGGACACGGTACTGCAGTTTTATATGAAAGAGCTGATTTTTTTTTCGCGATTTCGATGTTGTCTCCATATTGAAAGTTGTTCAGTTTGATGGTCTGAAGCACCCCCTTAAGTATTACTAGGGTGATTTGTTACACCCTGTATTATCAAGTTCATACCAAAGACAGGCAAAAAGGACTATGCCATGTCAGTGAACTTAGCAGATCATTGTCCAGCAGATCAAAAATAAATGAGAGTTCTATTCGCATGCAGCTGAGTTCTATAGTTCGTGATACTTTTCAGAAATAGTTCTAGCGGTTTTACCTAAGAAAAAGTAGGGTACAAAATGATCTGCTAACTTCCCGTAGCAGATCATTTTGCCGCAAATCAAAAATAAATGCGAGTTCTCTTAGCATGCAGCTGAGTTCTATAGTTCCTGATACTTTTTAGAAATAGTTCTAGCGTTTAAAGCTTAAAAAAATCGATTGAAAAATGATCTGCCAACTTCCCGTAGCAGATCATTTTGCAGCAAATAAAAAGAAAAGTGAAATCTTTCCACACGCACTTGAGTTCTACAGTTCCTGATACTTTTTATGAATAGTTCTGAACTCAAATTCAAGTTAGAGCATGTCGTATCAGAACATTTGAAAAATCGAAAAATATGAATTTTATAGTTTAAAATCGTACAGAAAGGCAATAAATCCTATTTTTCACCAAACCGTATCAGAACTGAAACCTAGAACTAAAATTAAGTCCAGAACTCACATTAAACAGATCATAACAGAAAGTTAAAGTACCAGCAGAGCATAGCAGAAAGTTAAAAAATTTAAAAACACTATTGCATCTATTAAAATTATTTTGAAGGCTTTAACTCATAGAACTCTTTTGTTTTGAATAGACCTGCATCAGAACTGTAATTTAAAATTCAATTTGAGTCCAGAACTCACGTTAAAGTACCAGCAGAGCATAGCAGAAAGTTAAAAAAATTGAAAAACACTATTGCATCTTTTTAAATTATTTTGAAGGCTTGAACTCATAGAACTCTTTTGTATTGAACAGACCTGCATCAGAACTGTAATATAAAATTCAATTTGAGTCCAGAACTCACGTTAAAGTACCAGCAGATCATAGCAGAAAGTAAAAAAATGGAAAACACCATTGCATCGATAAAAATTATTTTGAAGACTGGAACTCACAGAACTCTTTTGTTTTGAACAGAAACACATCAGTACAGTAATTAAAAATTCAATTTGAGTCCAGAACTCACGTTAAAGTACCAGCAGAGCATAGCAGAAAGTTTAAAAAATCGAAAAATATTATTGCATCGATTCAAATTATTTTGAAGGCTAGAACTCACGAAACTCTATCGTTTTGAATAGACACACGTAAGAACTGTAATAAAGAATTCGATTTGAGTCCAGAACTCACGTTAAAGTACCAGCAGATCATAGCTGAAAGTTAGAAAAATCTAAAAACACTATTGCATTTATTAAAATTATTTTGAAGGCTTGAACTCATAGAACTCTTTCGTTTTGAACAGAACCACATCAGAACTGTTGCTTGTTGAAATTCAATTTGAGTCCAAAACTCACGTTAAAGATCCAGCAGAGCATAGCAGAAAGTTAAAAAAATCGAAAAACACTATTGCATCTTTTAAAATTATTTTGAAGGCTTGAACTCATAAATCTCTTTCGTATTGAACAGACCTACATCAAAACTGTAATTTAAAATTCAATTTGAGTCCAGAACTCACGTTAAAGTACCAGCAGAGCATAGCAGAAAGTTAAAAAAATCTAAAAACACTATTGCATTTATTAAAATTATTTTGAAGGCTTGAACTCATAGAACTCTTTCGTTTTGAACAGACCTGCATCAGAACTGTAATTTAAAATTCATTTTGAGTCCAGAACTCACGTTAAAGTACCAGCAGATCATAGCAGAAAGTTAAAAAAATCGAAAAAAACTATTGCATCTTTTAAAATTATTTTGAAGGCTAGAACTTCCGGAACTCTATCGTTTTGAATAGACTCACGTAATAACTGTAATATAGAATTTGATTTGAGTCCAGAACTCACGTTAAAGTACCAGCAGAGCATAGCAGAAAGTTAAAAAAATCTAAAAACACTATTGCATTTTTTAAAATTATTATGAAGATTTGATCTTACAGAATTCTATAGAAATGAACGGAACCACATCAGAACTTTTGCTTAGAATTCAATTTGAGTCCAGAACTCACGTTAAAGTACCAGCAGAGCATAGCAGAAATTAAAAATCTAAAACCACTATTGCATTTATTAAAATTATTTTGAAGGCTTGAACTCATAGAACTCTTTTGTTTTGAACAGAACAACATCAAAACTGTTGCTTAAAATTCAATTTGAGTCCAGAACTCACGTAAAAATTCCAGCAGAGCATAGCAGAAAGTTAAAAAAATCGAAAAACACTATTGCATCTTTTAAAATAATTTTGAAGGCTTGAACTCATAAAACTCTTTCGTATTGAACAGACCTGCATCAGAACTGTAATTTAAAATTCAATTTGGGTCCAGAACTCACGTTAAAGTACCAGCAGAGCATAGCAGAAAGTTAAAAAAATCTAAAAACACTATTGCATCTATTAAAATTATTTTGAATGCTTGAACTCATAGAACTCTTTCGTTTTGAACAGACCTGCATCAGAACTGTATTTCAAAATTCAATTTGAGTCCAGAACTCACGTTAAAGTACCAGCAGAGCATAGCAGAAAGTTAAAAAAATCTAAAAACACTATTGCCTCTTTTAAAATTATTATGAAGATTTGATCTAACAGAACTCTTTCGTATTGAACAGACGTGCATCAGAACTGTCATTTAAAATTCAATTTGAGTCCAGAACTCACGATAAAGTACCAGCAGAGCATAGCAGAAAGTTAAAAAAAATCGAAAAACACTTTTGCATCTATTATAATTATTTTGAAGACTTGATCTTACAGAACTCTTCCGTATTGAACAGACCTGCATCAGAACTGTAATTTAAAATTCAATTTGAGTCCAGAACTCACGTTAAAGTACCAGCAGAGCATAGCAGAAAGTTAAAAAAATTGAAAAACACTATTGCATCTTTTTCAATTATTTTGAAGGCTTGAACTCATAGAACTCTTTTGTATTGAACAGACCTGCATCAGAACTGTAATATAAAATTCAATTTGAGTCCAGAACTCACGTTAAAGTACCAGCAGATCATAGCAGAAAGTAAAAAAATGGAAAACACCATTGCATCGATAAAAATTATTTTGAAGACTGGAACTCACAGAACTCTTTTGTTTTGAACAGAAACACATCAGTACAGTAATTAAAAATTCAATTTGAGTCCAGAACTCACGTTAAAGTACCAGCAGAGCATAGCAAAAAGTTTAAAAAATCGAAAAACACTATTGTATCTATTAAAATTATTTTGAAAGCTTGAACTCATAAAACTCTTTCGTTTTGAACACAACTGCATCAGAACTGTACTTCAAAATTCAATTTGAGTCCAGAACTCACGTTAAAGTACCAGCAGAGCATAGCAGAAAGTTAAAAAAATTGAAAAACACTATTGTATCTATTAAAATTATTTTGAAAGCTTGAACTCATAAAACTCTTTCGTTTTGAACACAACTGCATCAGAACTGTACTTCAAAAATCAATTTGAGTCCAGAACTCACGTTAAAGTACCAGCAGAGCATAGCAGAAAGTTAAAAAAATCTAAAAACACTATTGCCTCTTTTAAAATTATTATGAAGATTTGATCTTACAGAACTCTTTCGTATTGAACAGACGTGCATCAGAACTGTCATTTAAAATTCAATTTGAGTCCAGAACTCACGTTAAAGTACCAGCAGAGCATAGCAGAAAGTTAAAAAAATTGAAAAACACTGTTGCGTCTATTAAAATTATTTTGAAGGCTTGAACTCATAGAACTCTTTCGTTTTGAACAGACCTGCATCAGAACTGTAATTTAAAATTCAATTTGAGTCCAGAACTCACGTTAAAGTACCAGCAGAGCATAGCAGAAAGTTAAAAAAATTGAAAAACACTATTGCGTCTATTAAAATTATTTTGAAGGCTTGAACTCATAGAACTCTTTCGTTATGAACAGACGTGCATCAAAACTGTAATTTAAAATTCAATTTGAGTCCAGAACTCACGTTAAAGTACCAGCAGAGCATAGCAGAAAGTTAAAAAAATTGAAAAACACTATTGCGTCTATTAACATTATTTTGAAGGCTTGAACTCATAGAACTCTTTCGTTTTGAACAGACGTGCATCAGAACTGTAATTTAAAATTCAATTTGAGTCCAGAACTCACGTAAAAGTTCCAGCAGAGCATAGCAGAAAGTTAAAAAAATCGAAAAAAACTATTGCATCTTTTAAAATTATTTTGAAGGCTTGAACTCATAGAACTCTTTCGTTTTGAACAGACCTGCATCAGAACTGTAATTTAAAATTCAATTTGAGTCCAGAACTCACGTTAAAGTACCAGCAGAGCATAGCAGAAAGTTAAAAAAATTGAAAAACACTATTGCGTCTATTAACATTATTTTGAAGGCTTGAACTCATAGAACTCTTTCGTTTTGAACAGACGTGCATCAGAACTGTAATTTAAAATTCAATTTGAGTCCAGAACTCACGTAAAGGTTCCAGCAGAGCATAGTAGAAAGTTAAAAAAATCTAAAAACACTATTGCATCTTTTAAAATTATTATGAAGATTTGATCTTACAGAACTCTATAAAAATGAACGGAACCACACCAGAACTTTTGCATAGAATTCAATTTGAGTCCAGAACTCACGTTAAAGTACCAGCAGAGCATAGCAGAAAGTTAAAAAAATCTAAAAACACTATTGCATTTATTAAAATTATTTTGAAGGCTTGAACTCATAGAACTCTTTCGTTTTGAACAGAACCACATCAGAACTGTTGCTTGTTGAAATTCAATTTGAGTCCAAACCTCACGTTAAAGATCCAGCAGAGCATAGCAGAAAGTTAAAAAAATCGAAAAACACTATTGCATCTTTTAAAATTATTTTGAAGGCTTGAACTCATAAATCTCTTTCGTATTGAACAGACCTACATCAAAACTGTAATTTAAAATTCAATTTGAGTCCAGAACTCACGTTAAAGTACCAGCAGAGCATAGTAGAAAGTTAAAAAAATCTAAAAACACTATTGCATCTTTTAAAATTATTATGAAGATTTGATCTTACAGAACTCTATAAAAATGAACGGAACCACACCAGAACTTTTGCATAGAATTCAATTTGAGTCCAGAACTCACGTTAAAGTACCAGCAGAGCATAGCAGAAAGTTAAAAAAATCTAAAAACACTATTGCATTTATTAAAATTATTTTGAAGGCTTGAACTCATAGAACTCTTTCGTTTTGAACAGACCTGCATCAGAACTGTAATTTAAAATTCATTTTGAGTCCAGAACTCACGTTAAAGTACCAGCAGATCATAGCTGAAAGTTCGAAAAATCGAAAAACATTATTGCATCGATTCAAATTATTTTGAAGGCTAGAACTTCCGGAACTCTATCGTTTTGAATAGACTCACGTAAGAACTGTAATATAGAATTTGATTTGAGTCCAGAACTCACGTTAAAGTACCAGCAGAGCATAGCAGAAAGTTAAAAAAATTGAAAAACACTATTGCGTCTATTATAATTATTTTGAAGACTTGATCTTACAGAACTCTTTCGTATTGAACAGACGTGCATCAGAACTGTAATTTAAAATTCAATTTGAGACCAGAACTCACGTTAAAGTACCAGCAGAGCATAGCAGAAATTTAAAAAAAATCTAAAAACACTATTGCATCTAATAAAATTATTTTAATGGCTTGAACTCATAGAACTCTTTTGTTTTGAACAGACCTGCATAAAAACTGTAATGTAAAATTCAATTTGAGTCCAGAACTTACTTTAAAGTACCAGCAGAGCATAGCAGAAAGTAAAAAAAATTTAAAAACACTATTGCGTCTATTAAAATTATTTTGAAGACTTGATCTTACAGAACTCTATAGTATTGAACAGACCTGCATCAGAACTGTAATTTGAAATTCAATTTGAGTCCAGAACTCTCGTTAAAGTACCAGCAGAGCATAGCAGAAAGTTAAAAAAATCGAAAAACACTATTGCGTCTATTATAATTATTTTGAAGACTTGATCTTACAGAACTCTTTCGTATTGAACAGACCTGCATCAAAACTGTAATTTAAAATTCAATTTGAGTCCAGAACTCACGTTAAAGTACCAGCAGAGCATAGCAGAAAGTTAAAAAAATTGAAAAACACTATTGCGTCTATTAAAATTATTTTGAAGGCTTGAACTCATAGAACTTTTTCGTTTTGAACAGACGTGCATCAGAACTGTAATTTAAAATTCAATTTGAGTCCAGAACTCACGTTAAAGTACCAGCAGAGCATAGCAGAAAGTAAAAAAAAAATCTAAAAACACTATTGCATCTAATAAAATTATTTTAATGGCTTGAACTCATAGAACTCTTTTGTTTTGAACAGACCTGCATAAAAACTGTAATGTAAAATTCAATTTGAGTCCAGAACTTACGTTAAAGTACCAGCAGAGCATAGCAGAAATTAAAAAAAAAATCTAAAAACACTATTGCATCTAATAAAATTATTTTAATGGCTTGAACTCATAGAACTCTTTTGTTTTGAACAGACCTGCATAAAAACTGTAATGTAAAATTCAATTTGAGTCCAGAACTTACTTTAAAGTACCAGCAGAGCATAGCAGAAAGTAAAAAAAATTTAAAAACACTATTGCGTCTATTAAAATTATTTTGAAGACTTGATCTTACAGAACTCTATAGTATTGAACAGACCTGCATCAGAACTGTAATTTGAAATTCAATTTGAGTCCAGAACTCTCGTTAAAGTACCAGCAGAGCATAGCAGAAAGTTAAAAAAATCGAAAAACACTATTGCGTCTTTTAAAATTATTTTGAAGGCTAGAACTTCCGGAACTCTATCGTTTTGAATAGACTCACGTAAGAACTGTAATATAGAATTTGATTTGAGTCCAGAACTCACGTTAAAGTACCAGCAGAGCATAGCAGAAAGTTAAAAAAATCTAAAAACACTATTGCATTTTTTAAAATTATTATGAAGATTTGATCTTACAGAATTCTATAGAAATGAACGGAACCACATCAGAACTTTTGCTTAGAATTCAATTTGAGTCCAGAACTCACGTTAAAGTACCAGCAGAGCATAGCAGAAATTAAAAATCTAAAAACACTATTGCATTTATTAAAATTATTTTGAAGGCTTGAACTCATAGAACTCTTTTGTTTTGAACAGAACAACATCAAAACTGTTGCTTAAAATTCAATTTGAGTCCAGAACTCACGTAAAAATTCCAGCAGAGCATAGCAGAAAGTTAAAAAAATCGAAAAACACTATTGCATCTTTTAAAATAATTTTGAAGGCTTGAACTCATAAAACTCTTTCGTATTGAACAGACCTGCATCAGAACTGTAATTTAAAATTCAATTTGGGTCCAGAACTCACGTTAAAGTACCAGCAGATCATAGCAGAAAGTTAAAAAAATCTAAAAACACTATTGCATCTATTAAAATTATTTTGAATGCTTGAACTCATAGAACTCTTTCGTTTTGAACAGACCTGCATCAGAACTGTAATTTAAAATTCATTTTGAGTCCAGAACTCACGTTAAAGTACCAGCAGATCATAGCAGAAAGTTAAAAAAATCGAAAAAAACTATTGCATCTTTTAAAATTATTTTGAAGGCTAGAACTTCCGGAACTCTATCGTTTTGAATAGACTCACGTAATAACTGTAATATAGAATTTGATTTGAGTCCAGAACTCACGTTAAAGTACCAGCAGAGCATAGCAGAAAGTTAAAAAAAATCGAAAAACACTTTTGCATCTATTATAATTATTTTGAAGACTTGATCTTACAGAACTCTTCCGTATTGAACAGACCTGCATCAGAACTGTAATTTAAAATTCAATTTGAGTCCAGAACTCACGTTAAAGTACCAGCAGAGCATAGCAGAAAGTTAAAAAAATTGAAAAACACTATTGCATCTTTTTCAATTATTTTGAAGGCTTGAACTCATAGAACTCTTTTGTATTGAACAGACCTGCATCAGAACTGTAATATAAAATTCAATTTGAGTCCAGAACTCACGTTAAAGTACCAGCAGATCATAGCAGAAAGTAAAAAAATGGAAAACACCATTGCATCGATAAAAATTATTTTGAAGACTGGAACTCACAGAACTCTTTTGTTTTGAACAGAAACACATCAGTACAGTAATTAAAAATTCAATTTGAGTCCAGAACTCACGTTAAAGTACCAGCAGAGCATAGCAAAAAGTTTAAAAAATCGAAAAACACTATTGTATCTATTAAAATTATTTTGAAAGCTTGAACTCATAAAACTCTTTCGTTTTGAACACAACTGCATCAGAACTGTACTTCAAAATTCAATTTGAGTCCAGAACTCACGTTAAAGTACCAGCAGAACATAGCAGAAAGTTAAAATATTGAAAAACACTATTGTATCTATTAAAATTATTTTGAAAGCTTGAACTCATAAAACTCTTTCGTTTTGAACACAACTGCATCAGAACTGTACTTCAAAAATCAATTTGAGTCCAGAACTCACGTTAAAGTACCAGCAGAGCATAGCAGAAAGTTAAAAAAATCTAAAAACACTATTGCCTCTTTTAAAATTATTATGAAGATTTGATCTTACAGAACTCTTTCGTATTGAACAGACGTGCATCAGAACTGTCATTTAAAATTCAATTTGAGTCCAGAACTCACGTTAAAGTACCAGCAGAGCATAGCAGAAAGTTAAAAAAATTGAAAAACACTGTTGCGTCTATTAAAATTATTTTGAAGGCTTGAACTCATAGAACTCTTTCGTTTTGAACAGACCTGCATCAGAACTGTAATTTAAAATTCAATTTGAGTCCAGAACTCACGTTAAAGTACCAGCAGAGCATAGCAGAAAGTTAAAAAAATTGAAAAACACTATTGCGTCTATTAAAATTATTTTGAAGGCTTGAACTCATAGAACTCTTTCGTTATGAACAGACGTGCATCAAAACTGTAATTTAAAATTCAATTTGAGTCCAGAACTCACGTTAAAGTACCAGCAGAGCATAGCAGAAAGTTAAAAAAATTGAAAAACACTATTGCGTCTATTAACATTATTTTGAAGGCTTGAACTCATAGAACTCTTTCGTTTTGAACAGACGTGCATCAGAACTGTAATTTAAAATTCAATTTGAGTCCAGAACTCACGTAAAAGTTCCAGCAGAGCATAGCAGAAAGTTAAAAAAATCGAAAAAAACTATTGCATCTTTTAAAATTATTTTGAAGGCTTGAACTCATAGAACTCTTTCGTTTTGAACAGACCTGCATCGGAACTGTAATTTAAAATTCAATTTGAGTCCAGAACTCACGTTAAAGTACCAGCAGAGCATAGCAGAAAGTAAAAAAAATCTAAAAACACTATTGCGTCTATTAAAATTATTTTGAAGGCTTGAACTCATAGAACTCTTTCGTTTTGAACAAACCTGCATCAGAACTGTAATTTAAAATTCAATTTGAGACCAGAACTCACGTTAAAGTACCAGCAGAGCATAGCAGAAAGTTAAAAAAATCGAAAAACACTATTGTATCTATTAAAATTATTTTGAAAGCTTGAACTCATAAAACTCTTTCGTTTTGAACACAACTGCATCAGAACTGTACTTCAAAATTCAATTTGAGTCCAGAACTCACGTTAAAGTACCAGCAGAACATAGCAGAAAGTTAAAATATTGAAAAACACTATTGTATCTATTAAAATTATTTTGAAAGCTTGAACTCATAAAACTCTTTCGTTTTGAACACAACTGCATCAGAACTGTACTTCAAAAATCAATTTGAGTCCAGAACTCACGTTAAAGTACCAGCAGAGCATAGCAGAAAGTTAAAAAAATCTAAAAACACTATTGCCTCTTTTAAAATTATTATGAAGATTTGATCTTACAGAACTCTTTCGTATTGAACAGACGTGCATCAGAACTGTCATTTAAAATTCAATTTGAGTCCAGAACTCACGATAAAGTACCAGCAGAGCATAGCAGAAAGTTAAAAAAAATCGAAAAACACTTTTGCATCTTTTTCAATTATTTTGAAGGCTTGAACTCATAGAACTCTTTTGAATTGAACAGACCTGCATCAGAACTGTAATATAAAATTCAATTTGAGTCCAGAACACACGTTAAAGTACCAGCAGATCATAGCAGAAAGTAAAAAAATTGAAAACACCATTGCATCGATAAAAATTATTTTGAAGACTGGAACTCACAGAACTCTTTTGTTTTGAACAGAAACACATCAGTACAGTAATTAAAAATTCAATTTGAGTCCAGAACTCACGTTAAAGTACCAGCAGAGCATAGCAAAAAGTTTAAAAAATCGAAAAACACTATTGTATCTATTAAAATTATTTTGAAAGCTTGAACTCATAAAACTCTTTCGATTTGAACACAACTGCATCAGAACTGTACTTCAAAATTCAATTTGAGTCCAGAACTCACGTTAAAGTACCAGCAGAACATAGCAGAAAGTTAAAAAAATTGAAAAACACTATTGTATCTATTAAAATTATTTTGAAAGCTTGAACTCATAAAACTCTTTCGTTTTGAACACAACTGCATCAGAACTGTACTTCAAAAATCAATTTGAGTCCAGAACTCACGTTAAAGTACCAGCAGAGCATAGCAGAAAGTTAAAAAAATCTAAAAACACTATTGCATCTTTTTCAATTATTTTGAAGGCTTGAACTCATAGAACTCTTTTGTATTGAACAGACCTGCATCAGAACTGTAATATAAAATTCAATTTGAGTCCAGAACTCACGTTAAAGTACCAGCAGATCATAGCAGAAAGTAAAAAAATGGAAAACACCATTGCATCGATAAAAATTATTTTGAAGACTGGAACTCACAGAACTCTTTTGTTTTGAACAGAAACACATCAGTACAGTAATTAAAAATTCAATTTGAGTCCAGAACTCACGTTAAAGTACCAGCAGAGCATAGCAAAAAGTTTAAAAAATCGAAAAACACTATTGTATCTATTAAAATTATTTTGAAAGCTTGAACTCATAAAACTCTTTCGTTTTGAACACAACTGCATCAGAACTGTACTTCAAAATTCAATTTGAGTCCAGAACTCACGTTAAAGTACCAGCAGAGCATAGCAGAAAGTTAAAAAAATTGAAAAACACTATTGTATCTATTAAAATTATTTTGAAAGCTTGAACTCATAAAACTCTTTCGTTTTGAACACAACTGCATCAGAACTGTACTTCAAAAATCAATTTGAGTCCAGAACTCACGTTAAAGTACCAGCAGAGCATAGCAGAAAGTTAAAAAAATCTAAAAACACTATTGCCTCTTTTAAAATTATTATGAAGATTTGATCTTACAGAACTCTTCCGTATTGAACAGACCTGCATCAGAACTGTAATTTAAAATTCAATTTGAGTCCAGAACTCACGTTAAAGTACCAGCAGAGCATAGCAGAAAGTTAAAAAAATTGAAAAACACTATTGCATCTTTTTCAATTATTTTGAAGGCTTGAACTCATAGAACTCTTTTGTATTGAACAGACCTGCATCAGAACTGTAATATAAAATTCAATTTGAGTCCAGAACTCACGTTAAAGTACCAGCAGATCATAGCAGAAAGTAAAAAAATGGAAAACACCATTGCATCGATAAAAATTATTTTGAAGACTGGAACTCACAGAACTCTTTTGTTTTGAACAGAAACACATCAGTACAGTAATTAAAAATTCAATTTGAGTCCAGAACTCACGTTAAAGTACCAGCAGAGCATAGCAAAAAGTTTAAAAAATCGAAAAACACTATTGTATCTATTAAAATTATTTTGAAAGCTTGAACTCATAAAACTCTTTCGTTTTGAACACAACTGCATCAGAACTGTACTTCAAAATTCAATTTGAGTCCAGAACTCACGTTAAAGTACCAGCAGAGCATAGCAGAAAGTTAAAAAAATTGAAAAACACTATTGTATCTATTAAAATTATTTTGAAAGCTTGAACTCATAAAACTCTTTCGTTTTGAACACAACTGCATCAGAACTGTACTTCAAAAATCAATTTGAGTCCAGAACTCACGTTAAAGTACCAGCAGAGCATAGCAGAAAGTTAAAAAAATCTAAAAACACTATTGCCTCTTTTAAAATTATTATGAAGATTTGATCTTACAGAACTCTTTCGTATTGAACAGACGTGCATCAGAACTGTCATTTAAAATTCAATTTGAGTCCAGAACTCACGTTAAAGTACCAGCAGAGCATAGCAGAAAGTTAAAAAAATTGAAAAACACTGTTGCGTCTATTAAAATTATTTTGAAGGCTTGAACTCATAGAACTCTTTCGTTTTGAACAGACCTGCATCAGAACTGTAATTTAAAATTCAATTTGAGTCCAGAACTCACGTTAAAGTACCAGCAGAGCATAGCAGAAAGTTAAAAAAATTGAAAAACACTATTGCGTCTATTAAAATTATTTTGAAGGCTTGAACTCATAGAACTCTTTCGTTATGAACAGACGTGCATCAAAACTGTAATTTAAAATTCAATTTGAGTCCAGAACTCACGTTAAAGTACCAGCAGAGCATAGCAGAAAGTTAAAAAAATTGAAAAACACTATTGCGTCTATTAACATTATTTTGAAGGCTTGAACTCATAGAACTCTTTCGTTTTGAACAGACGTGCATCAGAACTGTAATTTAAAATTCAATTTGAGTCCAGAACTCACGTAAAAGTTCCAGCAGAGCATAGCAGAAAGTTAAAAAAATCGAAAAAAACTATTGCATCTTTTAAAATTATTTTGAAGGCTTGAACTCATAGAACTCTTTCGTTTTGAACAGACCTGCATCAGAACTGTAATTTAAAATTCAATTTGAGTCCAGAACTCACGTTAAAGTACCAGCAGAGCATAGCAGAAAGTTAAAAAAATTGAAAAACACTATTGCGTCTATTAACATTATTTTGAAGGCTTGAACTCATAGAACTCTTTCGTTTTGAACAGACGTGCATCAGAACTGTAATTTAAAATTCAATTTGAGTCCAGAACTCACGTAAAGGTTCCAGCAGAGCATAGTAGAAAGTTAAAAAAATCTAAAAACACTATTGCATCTTTTAAAATTATTATGAAGATTTGATCTTACAGAACTCTATAAAAATGAACGGAACCACACCAGAACTTTTGCATAGAATTCAATTTGAGTCCAGAACTCACGTTAAAGTACCAGCAGAGCATAGCAGAAAGTTAAAAAAATCTAAAAACACTATTGCATTTATTAAAATTATTTTGAAGGCTTGAACTCATAGAACTCTTTCGTTTTGAACAGAACCACATCAGAACTGTTGCTTGTTGAAATTCAATTTGAGTCCAAACCTCACGTTAAAGATCCAGCAGAGCATAGCAGAAAGTTAAAAAAATCGAAAAACACTATTGCATCTTTTAAAATTATTTTGAAGGCTTGAACTCATAAATCTCTTTCGTATTGAACAGACCTACATCAAAACTGTAATTTAAAATTCAATTTGAGTCCAGAACTCACGTTAAAGTACCAGCAGAGCATAGTAGAAAGTTAAAAAAATCTAAAAACACTATTGCATCTTTTAAAATTATTATGAAGATTTGATCTTACAGAACTCTATAAAAATGAACGGAACCACACCAGAACTTTTGCATAGAATTCAATTTGAGTCCAGAACTCACGTTAAAGTACCAGCAGAGCATAGCAGAAAGTTAAAAAAATCTAAAAACACTATTGCATTTATTAAAATTATTTTGAAGGCTTGAACTCATAGAACTCTTTCGTTTTGAACAGACCTGCATCAGAACTGTAATTTAAAATTCATTTTGAGTCCAGAACTCACGTTAAAGTACCAGCAGATCATAGCTGAAAGTTCGAAAAATCGAAAAACATTATTGCATCGATTCAAATTATTTTGATGGCTAGAACTTCCGGAACTCTATCGTTTTGAATAGACTCACGTAAGAACTGTAATATAGAATTTGATTTGAGTCCAGAACTCACGTTAAAGTACCAGCAGAGCATAGCAGAAAGTTAAAAAAATTGAAAAACACTATTGCGTCTATTATAATTATTTTGAAGACTTGATCTTACAGAACTCTTTCGTATTGAACAGACGTGCATCAGAACTGTAATTTAAAATTCAATTTGAGACCAGAACTCACGTTAAAGTACCAGCAGAGCATAGCAGAAATTAAAAAAAAATCTAAAAACACTATTGCATCTAATAAAATTATTTTAATGGCTTGAACTCATAGAACTCTTTTGTTTTGAACAGACCTGCATAAAAACTGTAATGTAAAATTCAATTTGAGTCCAGAACTTACTTTAAAGTACCAGCAGAGCATAGCAGAAAGTAAAAAAAATTTAAAAACACTATTGCGTCTATTAAAATTATTTTGAAGACTTGATCTTACAGAACTCTATAGTATTGAACAGACCTGCATCAGAACTGTAATTTGAAATTCAATTTGAGTCCAGAACTCTCGTTAAAGTACCAGCAGAGCATAGCAGAAAGTTAAAAAAATCGAAAAACACTATTGCGTCTATTATAATTATTTTGAAGACTTGATCTTACAGAACTCTTTCGTATTGAACAGACCTGCATCAAAACTGTAATTTAAAATTCAATTTGAGTCCAGAACTCACGTTAAAGTACCAGCAGAGCATAGCAGAAAGTTAAAAAAATTGAAAAACACTATTGCGTCTATTAAAATTATTTTGAAGGCTTGAACTCATAGAACTTTTTCGTTTTGAACAGACGTGCATCAGAACTGTAATTTAAAATTCAATTTGAGTCCAGAACTCACGTTAAAGTACCAGCAGAGCATAGCAGAAAGTAAAAAAAAAATCTAAAAACACTATTGCATCTAATAAAATTATTTTAATGGCTTGAACTCATAGAACTCTTTTGTTTTGAACAGACCTGCATAAAAACTGTAATGTAAAATTCAATTTGAGTCCAGAACTTACGTTAAAGTACCAGCAGAGCATAGCAGAAATTAAAAAAAAAATCTAAAAACACTATTGCATCTAATAAAATTATTTTAATGGCTTGAACTCATAGAACTCTTTTGTTTTGAACAGACCTGCATAAAAACTGTAATGTAAAATTCAATTTGAGTCCAGAACTTACTTTAAAGTACCAGCAGAGCATAGCAGAAAGTAAAAAAAATTTAAAAACACTATTGCGTCTATTAAAATTATTTTGAAGACTTGATCTTACAGAACTCTATAGTATTGAACAGACCTGCATCAGAACTGTAATTTGAAATTCAATTTGAGTCCAGAACTCTCGTTAAAGTACCAGCAGAGCATAGCAGAAAGTTAAAAAAATCGAAAAACACTATTGCATTTATTAAAATTATTTTGAAGGCTAGAACTTCCGGAACTCTATCGTTTTGAATAGACTCACGTAAGAACTGTAATATAGAATTTGATTTGAGTCCAGAACTCACGTTAAAGTACCAGCAGAGCATAGCAGAAAGTTAAAAAAATCTAAAAACACTATTGCATTTTTTAAAATTATTATGAAGATTTGATCTTACAGAATTCTATAGAAATGAACGGAACCACATCAGAACTTTTGCTTAGAATTCAATTTGAGTCCAGAACTCACGTTAAAGTACCAGCAGAGCATAGCAGAAATTAAAAATCTAAAAACACTATTGCATTTATTAAAATTATTTTGAAGGCTTGAACTCATAGAACTCTTTTGTTTTGAACAGAACAACATCAAAACTGTTGCTTAAAATTCAATTTGAGTCCAGAACTCACGTAAAAATTCCAGCAGAGCATAGCAGAAAGTTAAAAAAATCGAAAAACACTATTGCATCTTTTAAAATAATTTTGAAGGCTTGAACTCATAAAACTCTTTCGTATTGAACAGACCTGCATCAGAACTGTAATTTAAAATTCAATTTGGGTCCAGAACTCACGTTAAAGTACCAGCAGAGCATAGCAGAAAGTTAAAAAAATCTAAAAACACTATTGCATCTATTAAAATTATTTTGAATGCTTGAACTCATAGAACTCTTTCGTTTTGAACAGACCTGCATCAGAACTGTAATTTAAAATTCATTTTGAGTCCAGAACTCACGTTAAAGTACCAGCAGATCATAGCAGAAAGTTAAAAAAATCGAAAAAAACTATTGCATCTTTTAAAATTATTTTGAAGGCTAGAACTTCCGGAACTCTATCGTTTTGAATAGACTCACGTAATAACTGTAATATAGAATTTGATTTGAGTCCAGAACTCACGTTAAAGTACCAGCAGAGCATAGCAGAAAGTTAAAAAAAATCGAAAAACACTTTTGCATCTATTATAATTATTTTGAAGACTTGATCTTACAGAACTCTTCCGTATTGAACAGACCTGCATCAGAACTGTAATTTAAAATTCAATTTGAGTCCAGAACTCACGTTAAAGTACCAGCAGAGCATAGCAGAAAGTTAAAAAAATTGAAAAACACTATTGCATCTTTTTCAATTATTTTGAAGGCTTGAACTCATAGAACTCTTTTGTATTGAACAGACCTGCATCAGAACTGTAATATAAAATTCAATTTGAGTCCAGAACTCACGTTAAAGTACCAGCAGATCATAGCAGAAAGTAAAAAAATGGAAAACACCATTGCATCGATAAAAATTATTTTGAAGACTGGAACTCACAGAACTCTTTTGTTTTGAACAGAAACACATCAGTACAGTAATTAAAAATTCAATTTGAGTCCAGAACTCACGTTAAAGTACCAGCAGAGCATAGCAAAAAGTTTAAAAAATCGAAAAACACTATTGTATCTATTAAAATTATTTTGAAAGCTTGAACTCATAAAACTCTTTCGTTTTGAACACAACTGCATCAGAACTGTACTTCAAAATTCAATTTGAGTCCAGAACTCACGTTAAAGTACCAGCAGAACATAGCAGAAAGTTAAAATATTGAAAAACACTATTGTATCTATTAAAATTATTTTGAAAGCTTGAACTCATAAAACTCTTTCGTTTTGAACACAACTGCATCAGAACTGTACTTCAAAAATCAATTTGAGTCCAGAACTCACGTTAAAGTACCAGCAGAGCATAGCAGAAAGTTAAAAAAATCTAAAAACACTATTGCCTCTTTTAAAATTATTATGAAGATTTGATCTTACAGAACTCTTTCGTATTGAACAGACGTGCATCAGAACTGTCATTTAAAATTCAATTTGAGTCCAGAACTCACGTTAAAGTACCAGCAGAGCATAGCAGAAAGTTAAAAAAATTGAAAAACACTGTTGCGTCTATTAAAATTATTTTGAAGGCTTGAACTCATAGAACTCTTTCGTTTTGAACAGACCTGCATCAGAACTGTAATTTAAAATTCAATTTGAGTCCAGAACTCACGTTAAAGTACCAGCAGAGCATAGCAGAAAGTTAAAAAAATTGAAAAACACTATTGCGTCTATTAAAATTATTTTGAAGGCTTGAACTCATAGAACTCTTTCGTTATGAACAGACGTGCATCAAAACTGTAATTTAAAATTCAATTTGAGTCCAGAACTCACGTTAAAGTACCAGCAGAGCATAGCAGAAAGTTAAAAAAATTGAAAAACACTATTGCGTCTATTAAAATTATTTTGAAGGCTTGAACTCATAGAACTCTTTCGTTTTGAACAGACGTGCATCAGAACTGTAATTTAAAATTCAATTTGAGTCCAGAACTCACGTAAAAGTTCCAGCAGAGCATAGCAGAAAGTTAAAAAAATCGAAAAAAACTATTGCATCTTTTAAAATTATTTTGAAGGCTTGAACTCATAGAACTCTTTCGTTTTGAACAGACCTGCATCGGAACTGTAATTTAAAATTCAATTTGAGTCCAGAACTCACGTTAAAGTACCAGCAGAGCATAGCAGAAAGTAAAAAAAATCGAAAAACACTATTGCGTCTATTAAAATTATTTTGAAGGCTTGAACTCATAGAACTCTTTCGTTTTGAACAAACCTGCATCAGAACTGTAATTTAAAATTCAATTTGAGACCAGAACTCACGTTAAAGTACCAGCAGAGCATAGCAGAAAGTTAAAAAAATCGAAAAACACTATTGTATCTATTAAAATTATTTTGAAAGCTTGAACTCATAAAACTCTTTCGTTTTGAACACAACTGCATCAGAACTGTACTTCAAAATTCAATTTGAGTCCAGAACTCACGTTAAAGTACCAGCAGAACATAGCAGAAAGTTAAAATATTGAAAAACACTATTGTATCTATTAAAATTATTTTGAAAGCTTGAACTCATAAAACTCTTTCGTTTTGAACACAACTGCATCAGAACTGTACTTCAAAAATCAATTTGAGTCCAGAACTCACGTTAAAGTACCAGCAGAGCATAGCAGAAAGTTAAAAAAATCTAAAAACACTATTGCCTCTTTTAAAATTATTATGAAGATTTGATCTTACAGAACTCTTTGGTATTGAACAGACGTGCATCAGAACTGTCATTTAAAATTCAATTTGAGTCCAGAACTCACGATAAAGTACCAGCAGAGCATAGCAGAAAGTTAAAAAAAATCGAAAAACACTTTTGCATCTTTTTCAATTATTTTGAAGGCTTGAACTCATAGAACTCTTTTGTATTGAACAGACCTGCATCAGAACTGTAATATAAAATTCAATTTGAGTCCAGAACTCACGTTAAAGTACCAGCAGATCATAGCAGAAAGTAAAAAAATTGAAAACACCATTGCATCGATAAAAATTATTTTGAAGACTGGAACTCACAGAACTCTTTTGTTTTGAACAGAAACACATCAGTACAGTAATTAAAAATTCAATTTGAGTCCAGAACTCACGTTAAAGTACCAGCAGAGCATAGCAAAAAGTTTAAAAAATCGAAAAACACTATTGTATCTATTAAAATTATTTTGAAAGCTTGAACTCATAAAACTCTTTCGATTTGAACACAACTGCATCAGAACTGTACTTCAAAATTCAATTTGAGTCCAGAACTCACGTTAAAGTACCAGCAGAACATAGCAGAAAGTTAAAAAAATTGAAAAACACTATTGTATCTATTAAAATTATTTTGAAAGCTTGAACTCATAAAACTCTTTCGTTTTGAACACAACTGCATCAGAACTGTACTTCAAAAATCAATTTGAGTCCAGAACTCACGTTAAAGTACCAGCAGAGCATAGCAGAAAGTTAAAAAAATCTAAAAACACTATTGCCTCTTTTAAAATTATTATGAAGATTTGATCTTACAGAACTCTTTCGTATTGAACAGACGTGCATCAGAACTGTCATTTAAAATTCAATTTGAGTCCAGAACTCACGTTAAAGTACCAGCACAGCATAGCAGAAAGTTAAAAAAATTGAAAAACACTGTTGCGTCTATTAAAATTATTTTGAAGGCTTGAACTCATAGAACTCTTTCGTTTTGAACAGACCTGCATCAGAACTGTAATTTAAAATTCAATTTGAGTCCAGAACTCACGTTAAAGTACCAGCAGAGCATAGCAGAAAGTTAAAAAAATTGAAAAACACTATTGCGTCTATTAAAATTATTTTGAAGGCTTGAACTCATAGAACTCTTTCGTTATGAACAGACGTGCATCAAAACTGTAATTTAAAATTCAATTTGAGTCCAGAACTCACGTTAAAGTACCAGCAGAGCATAGCAGAAAGTTAAAAAAATTGAAAAACACTATTGCGTCTATTAACATTATTTTGAAGGCTTGAACTCATAGAACTCTTTCGTTTTGAACAGACGTGCATCAGAACTGTAATTTAAAATTCAATTTGAGTCCAGAACTCACGTAAAAGTTCCAGCAGAGCATAGCAGAAAGTTAAAAAAATCGAAAAAAACTATTGCATCTTTTAAAATTATTTTGAAGGCTTGAACTCATAGAACTCTTTCGTTTTGAACAGACCTGCATCGGAACTGTAATTAAAAATTCAATTTGAGTCCAGAACTCACGTTAAAGTACCAGCAGAGCATAGCAGAAAGTTAAAAAAATTGAAAAACACTATTGCGTCTATTAACATTATTTTGAAGGCTTGAACTCATAGAACTCTTTCGTTTTGAACAGACGTGCATCAGAACTGTAATTTAAAATTCAATTTGAGTCCAGAACTCACGTAAAGGTTCCAGCAGAGCATAGTAGAAAGTTAAAAAAATCTAAAAACACTATTGCATCTTTTAAAATTATTATGAAGATTTGATCTTACAGAACTCTATAAAAATGAACGGAACCACACCAGAACTTTTGCATAGAATTCAATTTGAGTCCAGAACTCACGTTAAAGTACCAGCAGAGCATAGCAGAAAGTTAAAAAAATCTAAAAACACTATTGCATTTATTAAAATTATTTTGAAGGCTTGAACTCATAGAACTCTTTCGTTTTGAACAGAACCACATCAGAACTGTTGCTTGTTGAAATTCAATTTGAGTCCAGAACTGACGTTAAAGTACCAGCAGAGCATAGCAGAAAGTTAAAAAAATTGAAAAACACTGTTGCGTCTATTAAAATTATTTTGAAGGCTTGAACTCATAGAACTCTTTCGTTTTGAACAGACCTGCATCAGAACTGTAATTTAAAATTCAATTTGAGTCCAGAACTCACGTTAAAGTACCAGCAGATCATAGCTGAAAGTTCGAAAAATCGAAAAACATTATTGCATCGATTCAAATTATTTTGAAGGTTAGAACTTCCGGAACTCTATCGTTTTGAATAGACTCACGTAAGAACTGTAATATAGAATTTGATTTGAGTCCAGAACTCACGTTAAAGTACCAGCAGAGCATAGCAGAAAGTAAAAAAAATCTAAAAACACTATTGCGTCTATTAAAATTATTTTGAAGGCTTGAACTCATAGAACTCTTTCGTTTTGAACAGACCTGCATCAGATCTGTAATTTAAAATTCAATTTGAGACCAGAACTCACGTTAAAGTACCAGCAGAGCATAGCAGAAAGTTAAAAAAATCTAAAAATACTTTTGCATCTTTTAAAATTATTATGAAGATTTGATCTTACAGAACTCTTTCGTATTGAACAGACCTGCATCAGAACTGTAATTTAAAATTCAATTTGAGTCCAGAACTCACGTTGAAGTACCAGCAGAGCATAGCAGAATGTTAAAAAAGTCTAAAAACACTATTGCATCTATAAAAATTATTTTGAATGCTTGAACTCATAGAACTCTTTCGTTTTGAACAGACCTGCATCAGAACTGTATTTCAAAATTCAATTTGAGTCCAGAACTCACGTAAAGGTTCCAGCAGAGCATAGTAGAAAGTTAAAAAAATCTTAAAACACTATTGCATCTTTTAAAATTATTATGAAGATTTGATCTTACAGAACTCTATAGAAATGAACGGAACCACATCAGAACTTTCGCTAAGATTTCAATTTGAGTCCAGAACTCACGTTAAAGTACCAGCAGAGCATAGCAGAAAGTTAAAAGAATCTAAAAACACTATTGCATTTATTAAAATTATTTTGAAGGCTTGAACTCATAGAACTCTTTCGTTTTGAACAGACGTGCATCAGAACTGTTGCTTAAAATTCAATTTGAGTCCAGAACTCACGTTAAAGTACCAGCAGAGCATAGCAGAAAGTTAAAAAATTGAAAAACACTATTGCGTCTATTAAAATTATTTTGAAGGCTTGAACTCATAGAACTCTTTCGTTTTGAACAGACGTGCATCAAAACTGTAATTTAAAATTCAATTTGAGTCCAGAACTCACGTTAAAGTACCAGCAGAGCATAGCAGAAAGTTAAAAAAATCTAAAAACACTATTGCATCTATTAAAATTATTTTGAATGCTTGAACTCATAGAACTCTTTCGTTTTGAACAGACCTGCATCAGAACTGTATTTCAAAATTCAATTTGAGTCCAGAACTCACGTTAAAGTACCAGCAGAGCATAGCAGAAAGTTAAAAAAATCTAAAAACACTATTGCCTCTTTTAAAATTATTATGAAGATTTGATCTTACAGAACTCTTTCGTATTGAACAGACGTGCATCAGAACTGTCATTTAAAATTCAATTTGAGTCCAGAACTCACGATAAAGTACCAGCAGAGCATAGCAGAAAGTTAAAAAAAATCGAAAAACACTTTTGCATCTATTATAATTATTTTGAAGACTTGATCTTACAGAACTCTTCCGTATTGAACAGACCTGCATCAAAACTGTAATTTAAAATTCAATTTGAGTCCAGAACTCACGTTAAAGTACCAGCAGAGCATAGCAGAAAGTTAAAAAAATTGAAAAACACTATTGCGTCTATTAAAATTATTTTGAAGGCTTGAACTCATAGAACTTTTTCGTTTTGAACAGACGTGCATCAGAACTGTAATTTAAAATTCAATTTGAGTCCAGAACTCACGTTAAAGTACCAGCAGAGCATAGCAGAAAGTAAAAAAAAAATCTAAAAACACTATTGCATCTAATAAAATTATTTTAATGGCTTGAACTCATAGAACTCTTTTGTTTTGAACAGACCTGCATAAAAACTGTAATGTAAAATTCAATTTGAGTCCAGAACTTACGTTAAAGTACCAGCAGAGCATAGCAGAAATTAAAAAAAAAAATCTAAAAACACTATTGCATCTAATAAAATTATTTTAATGGCTTGAACTCATAGAACTCTTTTGTTTTGAACAGACCTGCATAAAAACTGTAATGTAAAATTCAATTTGAGTCCAGAACTTACTTTAAAGTACCAGCAGAGCATAGCAGAAAGTAAAAAAAATTTAAAAACACTATTGCGTCTATTAAAATTATTTTGAAGACTTGATCTTACAGAACTCTATAGTATTGAACAGACCTGCATCAGAACTGTAATTTGAAATTCAATTTGAGTCCAGAACTCTCGTTAAAGTACCAGCAGAGCATAGCAGAAAGTTAAAAAAATCGAAAAACACTATTGCGTCTATTATAATTATTTTGAAGACTTGATCTTACAGAACTCTAAAGTATTGAACAGAACCACATCAGAACTGTTGCTTAAAATTCATTTTGAGTCCAGAACTCACGTAAAAGTTCCAGCAGAGCATAGCAGAAAGTTAAAAAAATCTAAAAACACTATTGCATTTTTTAAAATTATTATGAAGATTTGATCTTACAGAACTCTATAGAAATGAACGGAACCACATCAGAACTTTTGCTTAGAATTCAATTTGAGTCCAGAACTCACGTTAAAGTACCAGCAGAGCATAGCAGAAATTAAAAATCTAAAAACACTATTGCATTTATTAAAATTATTTTGAAGGCTTGAACTCATAGAACTCTTTTGTTTTGAACAGAACAACATCAAAACTGTTGCTTAAAATTCAATTTGAGTCCAGAACTCACGTAAAAATTCCAGCAGAGCATAGCAGAAAGTTAAAAAAATCGAAAAACACTATTGCATCTTTTAAAATAATTTTGAAGGCTTGAACTCATAGAACTCTTTCGTATTGAACAGACCTGCATCAGAACTGTAATTTAAAATTCAATTTGGGTCCAGAACTCACGTTAAAGTACCAGCAGAGCATAGCAGAAAGTTAAAAAAATCTAAAAACACTATTGCATCTATTAAAATTATTTTGAATGCTTGAACTCATAGAACTCTTTCGTTTTGAACAGACCTGCATCAGAACTGTATTTCAAAATTCAATTTGAGTCCAGAACTCACGTTAAAGTACCAGCAGAGCATAGCAGAAAGTTAAAAAAATCTAAAAACACTATTGCCTCTTTTAAAATTATTATGAAGATTTGATCTTACAGAACTCTTTCGTATTGAACAGACGTGCATCAGAACTGTCATTTAAAATTCAATTTGAGTCCAGAACTCACGATAAAGTACCAGCAGAGCATAGCAGAAAGTTAAAAAAAATCGAAAAACACTTTTGCATCTTTTTCAATTATTTTGAAGGCTTGAACTCATAGAACTCTTTTGTATTGAACAGACCTGCATCAGAACTGTAATATAAAATTCAATTTGAGTCCAGAACTCACGTTAAAGTACCAGCAGATCATAGCAGAAAGTAAAAAAATTGAAAACACCATTGCATCGATAAAAATTATTTTGAAGACTGGAACTCACAGAACTCTTTTGTTTTGAACAGAAACACATCAGTACAGTAATTAAAAATTCAATTTGAGTCCAGAACTCACGTTAAAGTACCAGCAGAGCATAGCAAAAAGTTTAAAAAATCGAAAAACACTATTGTATCTATTAAAATTATTTTGAAAGCTTGAACTCATAAAACTCTTTCGTTTTGAACACAACTGCATCAGAACTGTACTTCAAAATTCAATTTGAGTCCAGAACTCACGTTAAAGTACCAGCAGAACATAGCAGAAAGTTAAAAAAATTGAAAAACACTATTGTATCTATTAAAATTATTTTGAAAGCTTGAACTCATAAAACTCTTTCGTTTTGAACACAACTGCATCAGAACTGTACTTCAAAAATCAATTTGAGTCCAGAACTCACGTTAAAGTACCAGCAGAGCATAGCAGAAAGTTAAAAAAATCTAAAAACACTATTGCCTCTTTTAAAATTATTATGAAGATTTGATCTTACAGAACTCTTTCGTATTGAACAGACGTGCATCAGAACTGTCATTTAAAATTCAATTTGAGTCCAGAACTCACGTTAAAGTACCAGCAGAGCATAGCAGAAAGTTAAAAAAATTGAAAAACACTGTTGCGTCTATTAAAATTATTTTGAAGGCTTGAACTCATAGAACTCTTTCGTTTTGAACAGACCTGCATCAGAACTGTAATTTAAAATTCAATTTGAGTCCAGAACTCACGTTAAAGTACCAGCAGAGCATAGCAGAAAGTTAAAAAAATTGAAAAACACTATTGCGTCTATTAAAATTATTTTGAAGGCTTGAACTCATAGAACTCTTTCGTTATGAACAGACGTGCATCAAAACTGTAATTTAAAATTCAATTTGAGTCCAGAACTCACGTTAAAGTACCAGCAGAGCATAGCAGAAAGTTAAAAAAATTGAAAAACACTATTGCGTCTATTAACATTATTTTGAAGGCTTGAACTCATAGAACTCTTTCGTTTTGAACAGACGTGCATCAGAACTGTAATTTAAAATTCAATTTGAGTCCAGAACTCACGTAAAAGTTCCAGCAGAGCATAGCAGAAAGTTAAAAAAATCGAAAAAAACTATTGCATCTTTTAAAATTATTTTGAAGGCTTGAACTCATAGAACTCTTTCGTTTTGAACAGACCTGCATCGGAACTGTAATTTAAAATTCAATTTGAGTCCAGAACTCACGTTAAAGTACCAGCAGAGCATAGCAGAAAGTTAAAAAAATTGAAAAACACTATTGCGTCTATTAACATTATTTTGAAGGCTTGAACTCATAGAACTCTTTCGTTTTGAACAGACGTGCATCAGAACTGTAATTTAAAATTCAATTTGAGTCCAGAACTCACGTAAAGGTTCCAGCAGAGCATAGTAGAAAGTTAAAAAAATCTAAAAACACTATTGCATCTTTTAAAATTATTATGAAGATTTGATCTTACAGAACTCTATAAAAATGAACGGAACCACACCAGAACTTTTGCATAGAATTCAATTTGAGTCCAGAACTCACGTTAAAGTACCAGCAGAGCATAGCAGAAAGTTAAAAAAATCTAAAAACACTATTGCATTTATTAAAATTATTTTGAAGGCTTGAACTCATAGAACTCTTTCGTTTTGAACAGAACCACATCAGAACTGTTGCTTGTTGAAATTCAATTTGAGTCCAGAACTCACGTTAAAGTACCAGCAGAGCATAGCAGAAAGTTAAAAAAATTGAAAAACACTGTTGCGTCTATTAAAATTATTTTGAAGGCTTGAACTCATAGAACTCTTTCGTTTTGAACAGACCTGCATCAGAACTGTAATTTAAAATTCAATTTGAGTCCAGAACTCACGTTAAAGTACCAGCAGATCATAGCTGAAAGTTCGAAAAATCGAAAAACATTATTGCATCGATTCAAATTATTTTGAAGGTTAGAACTTCCGGAACTCTATCGTTTTGAATAGACTCACGTAAGAACTGTAATATAGAATTTGATTTGAGTCCAGAACTCACGTTAAAGTACCAGCAGAGCATAGCAGAAAGTAAAAAAAATCTAAAAACACTATTGCGTCTATTAAAATTATTTTGAAGGCTTGAACTCATAAAACTCTTTCGTTTTGAACAGACCTGCATCAGAACTGTAATTTAAAATTCAATTTGTGTCCATAACTCACGTTAAAGTACCAGCAGAGCATAGCAGAAAGTAAAAAAAATCTAAAAACACTATTGCGTCTATTAAAATTATTTTGAAGGCTTGAACTCATAGAACTCTTTCGTTTTGAACAGACCTGCATCAGATCTGTAATTTAAAATTCAATTTGAGACCAGAACTCACGTTAAAGTACCAGCAGAGCATAGCAGAAAGTTAAAAAAATCTAAAAACACTATTGCATCTTTTAAAATTATTATGAAGATTTGATCTTACAGAACTCTTTCGTATTGAACAGACCTGCATCAGAACTGTAATTTAAAATTCAATTTGAGTCCAGAACTCACGTTGAAGTACCAGCAGAGCATAGCAGAATGTTAAAAAAGTCTAAAAACACTATTGCATCTATAAAAATTATTTTGAATGCTTGAACTCATAGAACTCTTTCGTTTTGAACAGACCTGCATCAGAACTGTATTTCAAAATTCAATTTGAGTCCAGAACTCACGTAAAGGTTCCAGCAGAGCATAGTAGAAAGTTAAAAAAATCTTAAAACACTATTGCATCTTTTAAAATTATTATGAAGATTTGATCTTACAGAACTCTATAGAAATGAACGGAACCACATCAGAACTTTTGCTAAGATTTCAATTTGAGTCCAGAACTCACGTTAAAGTACCAGCAGAGCATAGCAGAAAGTTAAAAGAATCTAAAAACACTATTGCATTTATTAACATTATTTTGAAGGCTTGAACTCATAGAACTCTTTCGTTTTGAACAGACGTGCATCAGAACTGTTGCTTAAAATTCAATTTGAGTCCAGAACTCACGTAAAAGTTCCAGCAGAGCATAGCAGAAAGTTAAAAAAATCGAAAAACACTATTGCATCTTTTAAAATTATTTTGAAGGCTTGAACTCATAGAACTCTTTCGTTTTGAACAGACCTGCATCGGAACTGTAATTTAAAATTCAATTTGAGTCCAGAACTCACGTTAAAGTACCAGCAGATCATAGCAGAAAGTAAAAAAATGGAAAACACCATTGCATCGATAAAAATTATTTTGAAGACTGGAACTCACAGAACTCTTTTGTTATGAACAGAAACACATCAGTACTGTAACTTAAAATTCAATTGAGAGTCCAGAACTCACGTTAAAGTACCAGCAGAGCATAGCAGAAAGTTAAAAAAATCTAAAAACACTATTGCGTCTTTTAAAATTATTATGAAGACTTGATCTTACAGAATTCTATAGAAATGAACGGAACCACATCAGAACTTTTGCTTAGAATTCAATTTGAGTCCAGAACTCACGTCAGAGTACCAGCAAAGCATAGCAGAAAGTTTAAAAAAATCGGAAAAAAAAACAATTGCATCGATTAAAATTATTTTGAAGGCAGAAACTCACAGAACTCTATTGTTTTGAACAGATTTACATCAGACCTGTAACTTAGAATTCTATTTGAGTCCAGAACTCACGTTAAAGTACCAGCAGATCACAGCAGAAAGTTAAAAAAATCGAAAAACGCAATTGCATCGAAAAAAAATATTTTGAAGGTTTGCACTCATAGAACTCTTTCGTATTGGACCAGAGTGCAGTTGACGTTTCTCAACACAAATACCAAAACCGAATCACTATTGGATCATAAACCGCTTCTCATGGAAGTTAGGTTATATTAGGTTAGGTTGGTAAAAATGTAGATTTTTTTTCTCAAAACTGCCTTTTCAGATTTTGATGCCTTTTTGCACCAGGTTGTATTTGACATTCCCCAACGCAAACACTAAAACCGAGTCGTTATTGGATCATAAACCACTTCTCACGGAAGTTAGGTTAGGTTAGGTTTTTAAAAAAGTAGATTTTTTTCTTAAAACCGCCTAGTCAGATTTTGATGCCGCTTTTAACCTGGGTGTAGTTGACGATCCCAAACGCAAACACTCAAACCGAATCCGTATTGGATAATAAACCACTTGTCATGGAAGTTAGGTTAGGTTAGGTTAGTAAAAATGTAGATTTTTTCTCAAAACTGCCTGGTCAGATTTTGATGCCTTTTTGCACCAGGGAGTAGTTGACGTTCCCCAACGCAAACACTAAAACCGAATCGCTATTGGTTCATAAACCACTTCTCATGGAAATTAGGTTAGGTTAGGTTTTTAAAAAGTAGATTTTTTCTTAAAACCGCCTTGTCAGATTTTGATGCCGCTTTTCACCAGGGTAAAGTGGACGTTTCGCAACACGAACACCAAAGTCGAATCGTTATTGGTTCATAAACCACTTCTCATGGAAGTTAGGTTAGGTTAGGTTAGGTTTGTAAAAAAGCAGATTTTTTCTCAAAACTGCCATGTCAGATTTTGATGCCGCTTTTCACCAGGATGAAGTTGACGTTTCTCAACACGAACACCAAAGCCGAATCACTATTGGTTCATAAACCACTGCTCATGGAAGTTAGGTTTGGTTAGATTTGGTTTGTAAAAAAGTAGATTTTTTTCTCAAAACTGCCTTGTCAGATTTTGATGCCCCTTTGGAGCAGGGTTAAGTTGACGTTTTTCATAAACCACTTCTCATGGAAGTTAGGTTTGGTTAGGTTTGGTTTGGTAAAAAGTTGATTTTTTTCTCAAAACTGCCTTGTCAGATTTTGATGCCCCTTTGGACCAGGGTGTAGTTGACGTTTCTCAACACGAACACCAAAGTCGAATCGCTATTCATTCATAAACCACTTCTCATGGAAGTTAGGTTAGGTTAGGTTGGGTTAGGTTTTTTTTGTAAAAAGTAGATTTTTTCTCAAAACTGCCTTGTCAGATCTTGATGCCCCTTTGGAACAGGGTGAAGTTGAGGTTTCTTAACACGAACACCAAAGCCAAATCGCTATTGGTTCATATACCACTTCTCATGGAAGTTAGGTTTGGTTAGGTTTGGTTTGTAAAAAAGTAGATTTTTTTCTCAAAACTGCCTTGTCAGATTTTGATGCCCCTTTGGAGCAGGGTTAAGTTGACGTTTTTCATAAACCACTTCTCATGGAAGTTAGGTTTGGTTAGGTTTGGTTTGGTAAAAAGTTGATTTTTTTCTCAAAACTGCCTTGTCAGATTTTGATGCCCCTTTGGACCAGGGTGTAGTTGACGTTTCTCAACACGAACACCAAAGTCGAATCGCTATTCATTCATAAACCACTTCTCATGGAAGTTAGGTTAGGTTAGGTTGGGTTAGGTTTTTTTTGTAAAAAGTAGATTTTTTCTCAAAACTGCCTTGTCAGATCTTGATGCCCCTTTGGAACAGGGTGAAGTTGAGGTTTCTTAACACGAACACCAAAGCCAAATCGCTATTGGTTCATATACCACTTCTCATGGAAGTTAGGTTTGGTTAGGTTTGGTTTGTAAAAAAGTAGATTTTTTTCTCAAAACTGCCTTGTCAGATTTTGATGCCCCTTTGGAGCAGGGTTTAGTTGACGTTTTTCAACACGAACACCAAAGCCGAATCGCTATTGGTTCATAAACCACTTCTCAAGGAAGTTAGGTTTGGTTAGGTTTGGTTTGTAAAAAAGTAGATTTTTTTCTCAAAACTGCCTTGTCAGATTTTGATGCCCCTTTGGACCAGAGTGTAGTTGACGTTTCTCAACAGAAACACTAAAACCGAATCGCTATTGGATCATAAACAACTTCTCATGGAAGTAATAACCTAACCTAACTTCCATGAGAAGTGGTTTATTAACCAATAGCGATTCGAATTTAGTGTTCGTGTTGAGAAACGTCAACTACACCCTGTTCAAAAGGGGTATCAAGATCTGACAAGGCAGTTTTGAGAAAAAATCTATCTCGGTTTAAGTGTTTGCGTTGGGGAACGTCTACTACTTCCTGGTGCAAAAAGGCATCAAAATCTGACGAGGCGGTTTTAAGAAAAAAATCTACTTTTTTAAAAACCTAACCTAACCTAACCTAACTACCATGAGAAGTGGTTTATGGACCAATAGCGATTCGGCTTTGGTGTTCGTGTTGAGAAACGTCAACTGCACCCTAGTCCAATACGAAAGAGTTCTATGAGTTCAAACCTTCAAAATAATTTTATTAGATACAATAGTGTTTAACGATTTTTTTAACTTTCTGCTGTGATCTGCTGGTACTTTTACGTGAGTTCTGGACTCAAATTGAATTCTAAGCAAAAGTTCTGATGTGGTTCCGTTCATTTCTATGGAGTTCAGTAAGATCAAATCTTCATAATAATTTTAAAAGATGCAATAGTGTTTTTAGATTTTTTTAACTTTCTACTATGCTCTGCTGGAACTTTTACGTGAGTTCTGGACTCAAATTGAATTTTGAAATACAGTTCTGATGCAGGTCTGTTCAAAACGAAAGAGTTCTATGAGTTCAAGCATTCAAAATAATTTTAATTGATGCAATAGTGTTTTTAGACTTTTTTAACTTTCTGCTATGCTCTGCTGGAACTTTTACGTGAGTTCTGGACTCAAATTGAATTTTAAGCAACAGTTCTGATGTGGTTCTGTTCAAAACAAAAGAGTTCTATGAGTTCAAGCCTTCAAAATAATTTTAATAAATGCAATAGTGTTTTTAGATTTTTAATTTCTGCTATGCTCTGCTGGTACTTTAACGTGAGTTCTGGACTCAAATTGAAATCTTAGCAAAAGTTCTGATGTGGTTCCGTTCATTTCTATAGAGTTCTGTAAGATCAAATCTTCATAATAATTTTAAAAGATGCAATAGTGTTTTAAGATTTTTTTAACTTTCTACTATGCTCTGCTGGAACCTTTACGTGAGTTCTGGACTCAAATTGAATTTTGAAATACAGTTCTGATGCAGGTCTGTTCAAAACGAAAGAGTTCTATGAGTTCAAGCCTTCAAAATAATTTTAATAGACGCAATAGTGTTTTTAGATTTTTTTTACTTTCTGCTATGCTCTGCTGGTACTTTAACGTGAGTTCTGGACTCAAATCAAATTATTTATTACAGTTCTTACGTGAGTCTATTCAAAACGATAGAGTTCCGGAAGTTCTAGCCTTCAAAATAATTTGAATCGATGCAATAATGTTTTTCGATTTTTCAAACTTTCAGCTATGATCTGCTGGTACTTTAACGTGAGTTCTGGACTCAAAATGAATTTTAAATTACAGTTCTGATGCAGTTGTGTTCAAAACGAAAGAGTTTTATGAGTTCAAGCTTTCAAAATAATTTTAATAGATACAATAGTGTTTTTCGATTTTTTAAACTTTCTGCTATGCTCTGCTGGTACTTTAACGTGAGTTCTGGACTCAAATTGAATTTTAAATTACAGTTCCGATGCAGGTCTGTTCAAAACGAAAGAGTTCTATGAGTTCAAGCCTTCAAAATAATTTTAAAAGATGCAATAGTTTTTTTCGATTTTTTTATTTTTCTGCTATGCTCTGCTGGAACTTTTACGTGAGTTCTGGACTCAAATTGAATTTTAAATTACAGTTCTGATGCACGTCTGTTCAAAACGAAAGAGTTCTATGAGTTCAAGCCTTCAAAATAATGTTAATAGACGCAATAGTGTTTTTCAATTTTTTTAACTTTCTGCTATGCTCTGCTGGTACTTTAACGTGAGTTCTGGACTCAAATTGAATTTTAAATTACAGATTTGATGCACGTCTGTTCAAAACGAAAGAATTCTATGAGTTCAAGCCTTCAAAATAATTTTAATAGACGCAATAGTGTTTTTCAATTTTTTTAACTTTCTGCTATGCTCTGCTGGTACTTTAACGTGAGTTCTGGACTCAAATCAAATTCTATATTACAGTTCTAACGTGAGTCTATTCAAAACGATAGAGTTCCGGAAGTTCTAGCCTTCAAAATAATTTGAATCGATGCAATAATGTTTTTCGATTTTTCGAACTTTCAGCTATGATCTGCTGGTACTTTAACGTGAGTTCTGGACTCAAAATGAATTTTAAATTACAGTTCTGATGCAGGTCTGTTCAAAACGAAAGAGTTCTATGAGTTCAAGCCTTCAAAATAATTTTAATAGACGCAATAGTGTTTTTAGATTTTTTTTACTTTCTGCTATGCTCTGCTGGTACTTTAACGTGAGTTCTGGACTCAAATCAAATTCTATATTACAGTTCTTACGTGAGTCTATTCAAAACGATAGAGTTCCGGAAGTTCTAACCTTCAAAATAATTTGAATCGATGCAATAATGTTTTTCGATTTTTCGAACTTTCAGCTATGATCTGCTGGTACTTTAACGTGAGTTCTGGACTCAAATTGAATTTTAAATTACAGTTCTGATGCAGGTCTGTTCAAAACGAAAGAGTTCTATGAGTTCAAGCCTTCAAAATAATTTTAATAGACGCAACAGTGTTTTTCAATTTTTTTAACTTTCTGCTATGCTCTGCTGGTACTTTAACGTGAGTTCTGGACTCAAATTGAATTTTGAAATACAGTTCTGATGCAGTTGTGTTCAAAACGAAAGAGTTTTATGAGTTCAAGCTTTCAAAATAATTTTAATAGATACAATAGTGTTTTTCGATTTTTTAAACTTTCTGCTATGCTCTGCTGGTACTTTAACGTGAGTTCTGGACTCAAATTGAATTTTAAATTACAGTTCCGATGCAGGTCTGTTCAAAACGAAAGAGTTCTATGAGTTCAAGCCTTCAAAATAATTTTAAAAGATGCAATAGTTTTTTTCGATTTTTTTAACTTTCTGCTATGCTCTGCTGGAACTTTTACGTGAGTTCTGGACTCAAATTGAATTTTAAATTACAGTTCTGATGCACGTCTGTTCAAAACGAAAGAGTTCTATGAGTTCAAGCCTTCAAAATAATGTTAATAGACGCAATAGTGTTTTTCAATTTTTTTAACTTTCTGCTATGCTCTGCTGGTACTTTAACGTGAGTTCTGGACTCAAATTGAATTTTAAATTACAGTTTTGGTGCACGTCTGTTCAAAACGAAAGAGTTCTATGAGTTCAAGCCTTCAAAATAATTTTAATAGACGCAATAGTGTTTTTCAATTTTTTTAACTTTCTGCTATGCTCTGCTGGTACTTTAACGTGAGTTTTGGACTCAAATTGAATTTTAAATGACAGTTCTGATGCACGTCTGTTCAATACGAAAGAGTTCTGTAAGATCAAATCTTCATAATAATTTTAAAAGATGCAATAGTGTTTTTAGATTTTTTTAACTTTCTGCTATGCTCTGCTGGTACTTTAACGTGAGTTCTGGACTCAAATTGAATTTTGAAGTACAGTTCTGATGCAGTTGTGTTCAAAACGAAAGAGTTTTATGAGTTCAAGCTTTCAAAATAATTTTAATAGATACAAAAGTGTTTTTCAATTTTTTTAACTTTCTGCTATGCTCTGCTGGTACTTTAACGTGAGTTCTGGACTTAAATTGAATTTTGAAGTACAGTTCTGATGCAGTTGTGTTCAAAACGAAAGAGTTTTATGAGTTCAAGCTTTCAAAATAATTTTAATAGATACAATAGTTTTTTTCGATTTTTTAAACTTTCTGCTATGCTCTGCTGGTACTTTAACGTGAGTTCTGGACTCAAATTGAATTTTTTATTACTGTACTGATGTGTTTCTGTTCAAAACAAAAGAGTTCTGTGAGTTCCAGTCTTCAAAATAATTTTTATCGATGCAATGGTGTTTTCCATTTTTTTACTTTCTGCTATGATCTGCTGGTACTTTAACGTGAGTTCTGGACTCAAATTGAATTTTATATTACAGTTCTGATGCAGGTCTGTTCAATACAAAAGAGTTCTATGAGTTCAAGCCTTCAAAATAATTGAAAAAGATGCAATAGTGTTTTTCAATTTTTTTAACTTTCTGCTATGCTCTGCTGGTACTTTAACGTGAGTTCTGGACTCAAATTGAATTTTAAATTACAGATTTGATGCACGTCTGTTCAAAACGAAAGAATTCTATGAGTTCAAGCCTTCAAAATAATTTTAATAGACGCAATAGTGTTTTTCAATTTTTTTAACTTTCTGCTATGCTCTGCTGGTACTTTAACGTGAGTTCTGGACTCAAATCAAATTCTATATTACAGTTCTAACGTGAGTCTATTCAAAACGATAGAGTTCCGGAAGTTCTAGCCTTCAAAATAATTTGAATCGATGCAATAATGTTTTTCGATTTTTCGAACTTTCAGCTATGATCTGCTGGTACTTTAACGTGAGTTCTGGACTCAAAATGAATTTTAAATTACAGTTCTGATGCAGGTCTGTTCAAAACGAAAGAGTTCTATGAGTTCAAGCCTTCAAAATAATTTTAATAGACGCAATAGTGTTTTTAGATTTTTTTTACTTTCTGCTATGCTCTGCTGGTACTTTAACGTGAGTTCTGGACTCAAATCAAATTCTATATTACAGTTCTTACGTGAGTCTATTCAAAACGATAGAGTTCCGGAAGTTCTAACCTTCAAAATAATTTGAATCGATGCAATAATGTTTTTCGATTTTTCGAACTTTCAGCTATGATCTGCTGGTACTTTAACGTGAGTTCTGGACTCAAATTGAATTTTAAATTACAGTTCTGATGCAGGTCTGTTCAAAACGAAAGAGTTCTATGAGTTCAAGCCTTCAAAATAATTTTAATAGACGCAACAGTGTTTTTCAATTTTTTTAACTTTCTGCTATGCTCTGCTGGTACTTTAACGTGAGTTCTGGACTCAAATTGAATTTTGAAATACAGTTCTGATGCAGTTGTGTTCAAAACGAAAGAGTTTTATGAGTTCAAGCTTTCAAAATAATTTTAATAGATACAATAGTGTTTTTCGATTTTTTAAACTTTCTGCTATGCTCTGCTGGTACTTTAACGTGAGTTCTGGACTCAAATTGAATTTTAAATTACAGTTCCGATGCAGGTCTGTTCAAAACGAAAGAGTTCTATGAGTTCAAGCCTTCAAAATAATTTTAAAAGATGCAATAGTTTTTTTCGATTTTTTTAACTTTCTGCTATGCTCTGCTGGAACTTTTACGTGAGTTCTGGACTCAAATTGAATTTTAAATTACAGTTCTGATGCACGTCTGTTCAAAACGAAAGAGTTCTATGAGTTCAAGCCTTCAAAATAATGTTAATAGACGCAATAGTGTTTTTCAATTTTTTTAACTTTCTGCTATGCTCTGCTGGTACTTTAACGTGAGTTCTGGACTCAAATTGAATTTTAAATTACAGTTTTGGTGCACGTCTGTTCAAAACGAAAGAGTTCTATGAGTTCAAGCCTTCAAAATAATTTTAATAGACGCAATAGTGTTTTTCAATTTTTTTAACTTTCTGCTATGCTCTGCTGGTACTTTAACGTGAGTTTTGGACTCAAATTGAATTTTAAATGACAGTTCTGATGCACGTCTGTTCAATACGAAAGAGTTCTGTAAGATCAAATCTTCATAATAATTTTAAAAGAGGCAATAGTGTTTTTAGATTTTTTTAACTTTCTGCTATGCTCTGCTGGTACTTTAACGTGAGTTCTGGACTCAAATTGAATTTTGAAGTACAGTTCTGATGCAGTTGTGTTCAAAACGAAAGAGTTTTATGAGTTCAAGCTTTCAAAATAATTTTAATAGATACAAAAGTGTTTTTCAATTTTTTTAACTTTCTGCTATGCTCTGCTGGTACTTTAACGTGAGTTCTGGACTCAAATTGAATTTTGAAGTACAGTTCTGATGCAGTTGTGTTCAAAACGAAAGAGTTTTATGAGTTCAAGCTTTCAAAATAATTTTAATAGATACAATAGTTTTTTTCGATTTTTTAAACTTTCTGCTATGCTCTGCTGGTACTTTAACGTGAGTTCTGGACTCAAATTGAATTTTTTATTACTGTACTGATGTGTTTCTGTTCAAAACAAAAGAGTTCTGTGAGTTCCAGTCTTCAAAATAATTTTTATCGATGCAATGGTGTTTTCCATTTTTTTACTTTCTGCTATGATCTGCTGGTACTTTAACGTGAGTTCTGGACTCAAATTGAATTTTATATTACAGTTCTGATGCAGGTCTGTTCAATACAAAAGAGTTCTATGAGTTCAAGCCTTCAAAATAATTGAAAAAGATGCAATAGTGTTTTTCAATTTTTTTAACTTTCTGCTATGCTCTGCTGGTACTTTAACGTGAGTTCTGGACTCAAATTGAATTTTAAATTACAGTTCTGATGCAGGTCTGTTCAATACGAAAGAGTTCTGTACGATCAAGTCTTCAAAATAATTATAATAGATGCAAAAGTGTTTTTCGATTTTTTTTAACTTTCTGCTATGCTCTGCTGGTACTTTATCGTGAGTTCTGGACTCAAATTGAATTTTAAATGACAGTTCTGATGCACGTCTGTTCAATACGAAAGAGTTCTTTAAGATCAAATCTTCTTAATAATTTTAAAAGAGGCAATAGTGTTTTTAGATTTTTTTAACTTTCTGCTATGCTCTGCTGGTACTTTAACGTGAATTCTGGACTCAAATTGAATTTTAAATTACAGTTCTGATGCACGTCTGTTCAATACGAAAGAGTTCTGTAAGATCAAAACTTCATAATAATTTTAATAGACGCAATAGTGTTTTTAAATTTTTTTAACTTTCTGCTATGCTCTGCTGGTACTTTAACGTAAGTTCTGGACTCAAATTGAATTTTACATTACAGTTTTTATGCAGGTCTGTTCAAAACAAAAGAGTTCTATGAGTTCAAGCCATTAAAATAATTTTATTAGATGCAATAGTGTTTTTAGATTTTTTTTTTACTTTCTGCTATGCTCTGCTGGTACTTTAACGTGAGTTCTGGACTCAAATTGAATTTTAAATTACAGTTCTGATGCACGTCTGTTCAAAACGAAAAAGTTCTATGAGTTCAAGCCTTCAAAATAATTTTAATAGACGCAATAGTGTTTTTCAATTTTTTTAACTTTCTGCTATGCTCTGCTGGTACTTTAACGTGAGTTCTGGACTCAAATTGAATTTTAAATTACAGTTTTGATGCAGGTCTGTTCAATACGAAAGAGTTCTGTAAGATCAAGTCTTCAAAATAATTATAATAGACGCAATAGTGTTTTTCGATTTTTTTAACTTTCTGCTATGCTCTGCTGGTACTTTAACGAGAGTTCTGGACTCAAATTGAATTTCAAATTACAGTTCTGATGCAGGTCTGTTCAATACTATAGAGTTCTGTAAGATCAAGTCTTCAAAATAATTTTAATAGACGCAATAGTGTTTTTAAATTTTTTTTACTTTCTGCTATGCTCTGCTGGTACTTTAAAGTAAGTTCTGGACTCAAATTGAATTTTAAATTACAGTTTTTATGCAGGTCTGTTCAAAACAAAAGAGTTCTATGAGTTCAAGCCATTAAAATAATTTTATTAGATGCAATAGTGTTTTTAGATTTTTTTTTAATTTCTGCTATGCTCTGCTGGTACTTTAACGTGAGTTCTGGACTCAAATTGAATTTTAAATTACAGTTCTGATGCACGTCTGTTCAAAACGAAAGAGTTCTATGAGTTCAAGCCTTCAAAATAATTTTAATAGACGCAATAGTGTTTTTCAATTTTTTTAACTTTCTGCTATGCTCTGCTGGTACTTTAACGTGAGTTCTGGACTCAAATTAAATTTTAAATTACAGTTCTGATGCAGGTCTGTTCAAAACGAAAGAGTTCTATGAGTTCAAGCCTTCAAAATAATTTTAATAGACGCAATAGTGTTTTTAGATTTTTTTTACTTTCTGCTATGCTCTGCTGGTACTTTAACGTGAGTTCTGGACTCAAATCAAATTCTATATTACAGTTCTTACGTGAGTCTATTCAAAACGATAGAGTTCCGGAAGTTCTAGCCTTCAAAATAATTTGAATCGATGCAATAATGTTTTTCGATTTTTCGAACTTTCAGCTATGATCTGCTGGTACTTTAACGTGAGTTCTGGACTCAAAATGAATTTTAAATTACAGTTCTGATGCAGGTCTGTTCAAAACGACAGAGTTCTATGAGTTCAAGCCTTCAAAATAATTTTAATAAATGCAATAGTGTTTTTAGATTTTTTTAACTTTCTGCTATGCTCTGCTGGTACTTTAACGTGAGTTCTGGACTCAAATTGAATTCTATGCAAAAGTTCTGGTGTGGTTCCGTTCATTTTTATAGAGTTCTGTAAGATCAAATCTTCATAATAATTTTAAAAGATGCAATAGTGTTTTTTGATTTTTTTAACTTTCTACTATGCTCTGCTGGTACTTTAACGTGAGTTCTGGACTCAATTTGAATTTTAAATTACAGTTTTGATGTAGGTCTGTTCAATACGAAAGAGATTTATGAGTTCAAGCCTTCAAAATAATTTTAAAAGATGCAATAGTGTTTTTCGATTTTTTTAACTTTCTGCTATGCTCTGCTGGATCTTTAACGTGAGTTTTGGACTCAAATTGAATTTCAACAAGCAACAGTTCTGATGTGGTTCTGTTCAAAACGAAAGAGTTCTATGAGTTCAAGCCTTCAAAATAATTTTAATAAATGCAATAGTGTTTTTTGATTTTTCTAACTTTCAGCTATGCTCTGCTGATACTTTAACGTGAGTTCTGGACTCAAATTGAATTTTGAAGTACAGTTCTGATGCAGTTGTGTTCAAAACGAAAGAGTTTTATGAGTTCAAGCTTTCAAAATAATTTTAATAGATACAATAGTGTTTTTCGATTTTTTAAACTTTCTGCTATGCTCTGCTGGTACTTTAACGTGAGTTCTGGACTCAAATTGAATTTTGAAGTACAGTTCTGATGCAGTTGTGTTCAAAACGAAAGAGTTTTATGAGTTCAAGCTTTCAAAATAATTTTAATAGATACAATAGTGTTTTTCGATTTTTTAAACTTTCTGCTATGCTCTGCTGGTACTTTAACATGAGTTCTGGACTCAAATTGAATTTTTAATTACTGTACTGATGTGTTTCTGTTCAAAACAAAAGAGTTCTGTGAGTTCCAGTCTTCTAAATAATTTTTATCGATGCAATGGTGTTTTCCATTTTTTTACTTTCTGCTATGATCTGCTGGTACTTTAACGTGAGTTCTGGACTCAAATTGAATTTTATATTACAGTTCTGATGCAGGTCTGTTCAATACAAAAGAGTTCTATGAGTTCAAGCCTTCAAAATAATTTAAAAAGATGCAATAGTGTTTTTCAATTTTTTTAACTTTCTGCTATGCTCTGCTGGTACTTTAACGTGAGTTCTGGACTCAAATTGAATTTTAAATTACAGTTTTTATGCAGGTCTGTTCAAAACAAAAGAGTTCTATGAGTTAAAGCCTTCAAACTAATTTTAATAGATGCAATAGTGTTTTTAAATTTTTTAACTTTCTGCTATGCTCTGCTGGTACTTTAACTTTCTGTTATGATCTGTTTAATGTGAGTTCTGGACTTAATTTTAGTTCTAGGTTTTAGTTCTGATACGGTTTGGTGAAAAAAATAGGATTTATTGCCTTTCTGTACGATTTTAAACTATAAAATTCATATTTTTCGATTTTTCAAATGTTCTGATACGATATGCTCTAACTTGAATTTGAGTTCAGAACTATTCATAAAAAGTATCAGGAACTGTAGAACTCAAGTGCGTGTGGAAAGATTTCACTTTTCTTTTTATTTGCTGCAAAATGATCTGCTACGGGAAGTTGGCAGATCATTTTTCAATCGATTTTTTAAAGCTTTAAACGCTAGAACTATTTCTAAAAAGTATCAGGAACTATAGAACTCAGCTGCATGCTAAGAGAACTCGCATTTATTTTTGATTTGCGGCAAAATGATCTGCTACGGGAAGTTAGCAGATCATTTTGTACCCTACTTTTTCTTAGGTAAAACCGCTAGAACTATTTCTGAAAAGTATCAGGAACTATAGAACTCAGCTGCATGCGAATAGAACTCTCATTTATTTTTGATCTGCTGGACAATGATCTGCTAAGTTCACTGACATGACTATGCCCAACCAAAGTCCTATAGACCTATTAGTCTCACCTCTTTCATGCTGAAAGCCATGGAAAAGGTACTAGATCTAAACATACGGGAAAGTGCTTTATTGACACACCCGTTGCATAAAGATCAGCACGCCTACCAAAAGGGCAAATCAACAGAAACCGCCTTGATAGATCTAGTCGACAAGATCGAAAAATCTATCGAGGATAGGCAAATTGCCCTTTGTGCATTCCTGGACATTGAAGGAGCGTTCGATAATACCCCGACAAGAACCATAATTAGTGGACTAACTGCCAAAGAGGTAGATCGGACCACTATAGGTTGGATAGAATCGATGCTCCGCAACAGGTCTGCAAAACTAACACTGAACGGTCACATCCATACAGTCAGAACAACTAGAGGCTGTCCACAGGGAGGAGTACTTTCCCCCCTCCTGTGGTCAGTCGCGGTTGACCAACTCTTGCATCTACTGGCCGAGGAAAGACTACCCACACAAGGGTATGCCGACGACCTTGTAGTAATCATCAGAGGGCCGTGTCTAGACACAGTGTCCTCTCTTGTGCAAAGAGCTCTTCACATCATACAAAGATGGTGTGACGAAAACAGTTTGTCTGTAAACGCAGACAAAACAGTCATAGTACCATTTACGAACAAACGGGACCTCAAAAAGTTAAAAGTTCCCCGTCTCAATGGCAAAACTATACCCTACTCCAAAACAGTTAAGTACTTAGGCGTAACTTTTGACCAACGCCTCAACTGGAACACGCATATTGAAACCGTCATTCAGAGGGCCAAGACCTCGCTCGGCATCAGCTATCGTGTGGCAGGGACTAGGTGGGGAATAACCCCTAAAATAGCCCTCTGGCTTTTTACCGCCATAGTTAGGCCAATCGTATGCTACGCTGCAGCTATCTGGTACAAAAAGACCCTCCAAAAAACCACAATAGACAAACTCAATAGCCTTCAAAGGACTGCGTGCCTAATCATAACAGGCGCTATGTCCACCAGCCCCGGGCTAGCTCTGAATGCATTACTCAACCTCCAACCGCTGCACATTTTTGCGCAAAGGGAAGCGAAGGCTTGCATACTCAGAGTTAACCCAAACAAGAACCGTAACTGGCAGTCGAGGTGTTTGATTAGCCTGCAGGAGGATGCCACGTGCCTCCCAGTGCTAAAGATGACCACAGACACCATGACGCCAGTATACAACTTCACCAAGAACTATACTGTTACATTTCCTTCGAGGGATGACTGGCTTGAGGGCCAAACATCCATCAAAGACAACTGCCTAACCTGGTTCACAGACGGATCCAAGAAAGGCAATGACGTTGGCAGCGGAATATACGGCGAAAACCCAAGACTACAACAGACCCAAAATCTTGGAAATTACGCCTCCATATTCCAGGCGGAGGTCTACGCCATCACAGCCTGCGCTGAAATTAACTTAAGCAAGCGCTACGTCAACCAATATATCACAATCAACTCTTATAGCCAAGCAGCCTTGCTAGCCATAGACTCTCCGATCATAAGGTCTAAGCTAGTACAGGACTGCGTATCACAACTGAATGCCTTAGGCAATAACAATCAACTTGTGCTACAATGGGTGCCAGGACACTCAGACATCGAAGGGAACGAGAGGGCGGACGAGTTGGCTAGAAGAGGCACTGAAAACCACTTCATAGGCCCCGAACCCTTTCTCGGAATCCCCAATAGTCTAACGCGAGATTCTTTGAATAAGGCCAGCTTTGGTGAGGCAATAAAGCTTTGGTGTAACACCCCAGGCATGGGCCACTCAAAAGCACTTATCAAAGGCTACAATCGCAAACTTGCGAACGGTCTCCTTGCCCTCAGCAAGGACCAAATTTGTACAATAGCAAGGTCACTCACAGGCCACTGCAAATTAAATAAGCACATGCACACACTGAATTTAAGTGACACGACCGGCTGCAGATTTTGCAAGGAGGAGATGGAAACTCCTCTGCACCTCCTATGTGATTGTGGTCCCCTGATGTACAAACGCAGCACTCATCTGGGTAGGCAGGTGCTGACACCAGATGAGATACAAACTATCCCGATCAAGAATCTACTGCGATTTCTGGCCGCAGTGGGGATTGGTAAGGAACTATAAAAAGGGCGATCACAAAGGACCAGCGATGGTCTACGTGGCACAGGCTTAGCAAGCCTGTCAAGGCCCAAAACCACAAATAATAATAAAATACACCCTGTATAGGTTTTAGTGGGGTTAAAAAGTTTTCGCTTTTTACACACGAACATCGGAAACTGACAGTTTTCATGAAGCTTTATTAGCATATACAGGGTGAAATTGGTATCATTGGCATCCTTTTAAACTAAGACTCTAACCATCAAACTGAACAACTTTTACTATGGGAACAAACCAATCGGAGCAACAACAAAATCTGTTCTTCCATACTTTGAGTCGAGAAGGCATTGCAGTTTAGTATGGAACAGCTGATTTTATTCTTGCTCCGATCGGTTTGATCCCATAGTAAAAGTTGTTCAGTTTGATGGGTAGACTCTTAGTTTAAAAGGATGCTAATGATATCAATTTCACCCTGTATATGTTTATTAGGCTTATTTGGTATTCAATTATCAATTCAATTATATTATAATTGCTTATCGGTTTTGAGCCCAGAGTTTTAATCTTCGACGTTATTATACTTTGTTGACAAGTATATCAAAAGCTCTTTGATGCAGGTTTCCCGATTACCACGTGGGTACATATTTATTTTTCGCTTCGAATAATGAAATATGCCTCGTTTGATAAATACAATAATATTTGATTTAATAATAGCCGGAGCGACGAGGGACCCGACAACAGTTCTGTTCCAAATACCAATGTAATTTTAAGGCTATTTTGAATCACTACAAAATATTATCATAGCTTTGGAAACCTTTTCTCATAGAACAAATTTTTTACAAACATATCCTCATGGAAAGAAAAATTGTTATTTGCATACACAACTAAACACACTAACATAATTAGGTATACAGAAAAACTACACTAAAAAATACACTAATGTAAAAATACGGGTTACGATCTAAGATGTTTTTATACAGGGTCCTTCTTAATATACTGACACTTTTTTAAGGAGATGATCAGACCATCAATCTGAACAACTTTCTCTATGGGACCAACATCGAAATAGCGAAAAAAAAATCTGCTGTCCCAAACATTTGGCTCGAGTAGGTTTTGCAGTTTTGTATGGAAGAGCAGATTTTTTTTTCGCGATGTCGATGTTGGTCCCAAATAGAAAGTTTTTTAGTTTGACGGTCTGATCATACCCTTAAAAAAGTGTCAGCATATTAAGAAAGACCCTGTATGTACCTAGATGCGTTGCCCGCGCAGTGATGTTAGCGTATGACGCGTCTATTTGTAAAACGTCATTGGTTACGATTCAGCATTCTTTTCTTCTTCAGGTATGAAATTTACAAGGCATGTGTGAGTGGAATGGTTGAAAGGGGTCGCCCTAGGCGCACGTACGCTGACCAAATCGGATGCGTACTGAAGAAGGGCCAAATAAAATGTACCCGGAACCGACGAGCTTGTATGAAGAAACTTATGGATGTTGAGGAGGCGAAAGGTGTGTGTGTGTCAGACACTTTCACTACGTTTTAAGAGTAGGCACTTTCACTAAGTGTTAAGAATATGATGAGCACTGTCTAACCAGCCTCGAAATCCAAAATATATATTGTTCCGAGTGTGTCGTCGCGGCGGCACTGGTTTAAATACCTGGGCACCTGGCTGACTGGTTCGCCGGTTTTTGTCGTGCTCGTGCTGTGAACTCGTTGCTCGAAGACCAATGTTGGGTTTATGGTGTGGACTGTAAGTAATTCTTCATAAAAACTCCGAATTGATTTTACACTTTTATTAGGACTTGTGCTCTACAAAAGGACACCATTCTGAATGTAGCCGGAAGAGGCCAACTTAACAGCTATATTCCATAGACAAATTATAATGTTGCAAACACGTAGCATGTGGCGATCTGTTGTCTCTGCCTGCGTGTAGTGGGACATAGGTGTGAGCATACGCATGTATGTATGTATGTATGTATGTATGTATTTTTCTTCACTAAATGATCAGTCACCATACCAGGGGGAGGCCTTTGCGCAGCAGTGGGATGAAATAAGACACGAAAAAAAATGGTCAGTGTAGAATACACCTTTCTACTAAGGGTTGGTTGAGGTTGATGTATATAATGAAACACAGATATAGTCTTCACTAGTAATGTGACTAGCGCACGTCCGCACAGCACGGCGGTCGGTGCACGAATACCGAGCGAATGAACGATAGATATTGACCACAGACCGCACGTGCCGATAGACGGCGCTACCGGCGCTTTCCACATTAACTACTCTTTATTGCTGTACACTACATCCCTTTCTTGTTTTAATTTATTTTTTATGTTTACTCGAATCTACCACCGCTTCGGAAGGTATAGACCGTGGAGAAGAAGCGGCGCAAGAAACTCCACAGTTTAGCTAATCTCTTAAATCTTATTTACAATACAGTGTTGACTGTTATCAATGCTATTACATTAAACAAATTACGAATAAGTTATTGAGACTAATTTGTTTACAGAAAATAGATATTTATCAAATATTGATCTGAAATTGTCAAACACCAAATTCAACGATAAACAATGTTTATGGAAATTACAATCTCATTATATTAACACATTTCAGTTATTGTTACTTCTGTTCTATACTATCCCTTCCCTGTAAAAATATTTTTCTATTGATAGGTAGGTAAGTAAACCTACAAAAATAACGTTCCATAGATCTTTATTATCTCTTATTTATTTATTTTGGCTAACTACTAGTCAAAGTCACTGCTTCAAGATCGTATCCATTTCCGTTTTATCAAATTAAGGAGGTAAGGACAAAAGAGTGAATCTGTGATAAGCACATACACTTATGCACTCAAAATATTCTGGCGGGTGCCAGCCATTGCAATTAAGCACTCACAGCTATTTTATTTGCATGACCCTTTAGCTTTTGCTAACAACTTGATAGTTGCATGGCTCTGTAACCCATATCATTTTATCTTTGCATGATATTTTAGCTTTCGCTAACAACTTCATAGTTGCATGGTCCTATAACCCATATAATTTTACAGTTTCATGAATGCTGATATAACGCTGACTGACAACAATATTAAGTAAGGTACACTAGGTCGCTTTCGTTACCAGCTATGTTCAGCAGTTACCTTTAGTTAGTCGACTAGACTAGTTTTGAGAAATCAGCAGTTTCAATTTAATGGACCCGTTTAATAAATAGATACTATTTTACTCAACCTATACAGATAAAATGCTGATACCTAAATTAAAATAATAATCGTAATAATTCAATTAAATGTTCTTTGACCCACTTTAATGCTGATCTTTGACGGTGTTGCAATTATTCAAAAGATTCGCAATTTAATACGCAGTCACAATTTAATGTTACGGGCAAGTAAAAAATCAGAGTCCACACATTACTGTCGCTCTCATTTAGGGCTCTATGCCACGAGCACAATTTCAGCCAACGCCCTGTCTTATTCATCTATTTCCCCTTTGGTCTGTAAAAAGTTCTACCCCATTAGGTATGCTATGCTTCAATTGTTCCTAATATTGGAATAAATTTTTGTGGTTGAAAAGCTTGTCATTCTCTCACCATTTGGTAAGTCATTCCGTCCATAAACCAAAAATAAAATAGAAGTCTAGCCTACTACAACAGTATGCTAGACTAGAAACTTGAGATTTGATTCCGCTATCTTGGTACTCACAAATATTGTTTTAGCAAAGGGTCTGATGGTGGTCTACCCTATGAGTTATTTTGTCTGCTATACCTAAGTATTCAGTCACTAAAGCAGTATTCCAAAATAAATTTTATAAATTGGCATAATATTTCCTGCCGTTCAACAGTGAATAAGTTATTATAATTAATTTCCCTTATACATACATACCTTTACATTTCTATAACAATAACAATAAAATAAACTATAACCAATTTAGCTATTAGTTGTTAGTTACATGTAACGTCATGAAACTCATGAAAATATTGTGTAATGTAAGGTATACTTAGGTATGTATCTGAAACATTAGTTACTTACTTATTATTTAAACACTAATAATGTTTTCCGTTTACGAATCATACAGTTGTATCATTTGGTAGGCTTTAAAAAAATAATGCTATTTTTAATTACAATGTACATGAATTAAGTGCAACTGTTGTTTCAACTTAATTGCGTGGCGTAATATTATTACAGAACTGCAAATCATTTTGTTTTTTTGACTTGCTTGCACTGAAATTATATTCTTTATTTAAAATATTATGAATTTATGACAAACCGATTTGGTTCAAGTACAGTATAGTATACTTTAACACATACAAATGAATAAATTAACAGTGCAGTGCCTGCAGTGATTAGGTAAGATACAGATTTGATCTATACATAGAAGAAAGTGCAATAAGTCATTAATTCCTTATATTAATGTCAATGGAATGACCAACTACAAGCTGCTAATAATTACTTATTTGACTTGTCATCTGAATGACCAACTACGAGCTGCTTATAATAATTTATTTGACTTGTCATTTGAATGACCAACAAGGTGCTGATAATGAAATAACAGTTTTTTTTTTCAATTGAATGACCAGCTGCAAGTTGCTAATAATTATTTTATTTATTTGACTTGTCATCTGAATGACCAACTATAAGCTGCTGATAGTAAATTTGATAGCATTTGATGCCCAGCTAAAAGTTGCAAATGTCAATTGAATGACCAGCTACAAGTTGCTAATGTCAATTAAATGACCAGCTGAAAGATGCTAATGTCAATTAAATGACCAGCTGAAACATGCTAATTTCAATTGAATGACCAGCTACAAGTTTCTAATGTCAATTGAATAACCAGCTAAAAGCGGCCTATGTCAATTGAATGACTGAATAACCAGCTACAAGTTGCTAATGTCAATTGAATTACCAGCTAAAAGTTTCTAATGTCAATTGAATGATCAGCTAAAAGCTGCCTATGTCAATTGAATGACCAGCTGAAAGATGCCAATGTCAATTGAATGACCTGCTACAAGTTTCTAATGTCAATTGAATGACCAGCTAAAAGCTGCCAATGTCAATTGAATGACCAGCTACAAGTTTCTAATGTCAATTGAATAACCAGCTAAAAGTTTCTAATGTCAATTGAATGATCAGCTAAAAGCTGCCGATGTCAATTGAATGACCAGCTGAAAGATGCTAATGTCAATTGAATGACCTGCTACAAGATTCTAATGTCAATTGAATGACCAGCTAAAAGCTGCCAATGTCATTGAATGACCAACTGTACGTTGCTAATAACTGTTTGTTGTACATGGCAAAGCACTAACCATTAACATTACAAGCTGACAATATGAGAGTAATCACCCTGACCATTTCAAACCTCTTAGCTATTAATTGGAGACATTTTCTCTTTATTAAGCACTAAAGCAAGGAGGTATGGTTCAATCGGCGCCTTAGCAGTCGTCCTGTTGAAGGCTGGTTTTTCTGTGACATCTAGGAACATACAATCTGCGAACAAAATTGTTAACCAGTATTATCGGTTTGGTCATGAATGTTATGAATGTTATGATGCTTGAATATGATATAGTTATTAATCTTCTCTCAACTGAGATGAGTGTTTCTTGTTAAAATGTGAGTAGGTATTTCCAGAAATACTGAATTTAATAAGAAATCACCTAATCATTTTCTAATACTTTTTGTAAATAATTGTCTGAATTTACATTGATCCTTAAAATATAAAATTCCTTGCTCAAATAGCCAAAGAAACTAATTAGTTTCACCTGGAGTAATTATATCCATAATTATGACATTAACAACAATGTTGCAAAGATAAGATCAACGTAAGGTTACTGAATTGAAGTTCTATAAAGTATAGAATACGTCAAACAAGTTCCGGTAACAAATCGGATGATGATGATGTTCAGCAATTATGTTGGTATTGGTACTATTGATGTTTGAATTGAAATATTTTCATGAACTAGTACCACCAAATAAGCTCCGAAAGTGTTGTATATTATTATTGTTCTCGCATACCTACACTGAGAATGTCCAATAAGTAAAACGTTCAAAACGTAAAACTTTGGATTTCCACTTAAATTTTTTTTGACATCAGAATGTTCGTTACGCCGAATGTTCGTTACGCCGAATGTTCGTTAAGTCGAATGTACGTTACTCAGAACGTTCATTACGTCAAATGTTCGTGACGCCGAATGTTCGTTACGCCGAATGTTCGTTACACCGAATGTTCGTTACGCCGAAAGTTCGTTTGCCGAATGTTCGTGGCGTCGAATGTTCGTTACGCCGAACATCCGTTACGCCGAATGTTCTATACGTAGAATGTTCGGTACGCATAATGGTAATAAGTACCTTTTATTAGAGACCATCACAACTACGAAGTAAGACAATTACATAAAAATGACAACGTGTCAATATAAGTATAAAAAACTATTGGAATAAACTCACTTGGCATATCTTGGTTACCTAATCCTGTTCGTATCGAATCAAGACACTATTCTTAACCTTTGGTATGCAGGAACGCGGATCAGCATTATGAAAACCATTTATTACTATTGTGTCTGGCTTTTCCGGCATACGAGAGGTTAATGCGCGTATTTTGGATACCTATTAGGGCATAATGACGGACTACAAGCATGCATTAGTATATGCTCACGAGTACACTCCCCGAGGAGCAGTCAGAGATTCAGAAACCCCAGGACACCCTTGCCCCACCAGCACCGGAACTCCGTCCAGTCACGTGTGACGGGCAGTGAGCCTGGAGCTACGGACTTGAATAAATTCTTTCAATCGTTTAAAGTAATAAGGAATGATTACGTGACCTTAAAGATTGATGTCCACATCTGGCGCTGGCGTACATTTGTTCATCCTAGGCGCCGCGCCGTCCCGTGTTGTCCCACACCTTCCTCCTGTCTGGTCTCCCCTCTTTCCTCCAGCATTCGATGGTCGACATGTGGGAAAAGAAATACAGTATGTAGATAATTCCGAATAAACGATTTAAAATCGGGACAAAAAACAGTTTTTTCTTTTCTTTTGAAATATATTTTTATCACTAGGCAAAGGCAAAAACAAAGCAATGCTAGCAGAAACCAGATAATTAAGATAATTCCAAATAAACGATTTAAAATCGGGACAAAACTATTTTTACTTTTCTTTTGAAATATATTTTAACACTGTGTAACTTTTTAGGCAACAATCAAAGCAACGCTAGTAGAAACCGTCTTCGATTGTGTTTAAATAACTCGCTTAGCTTCCTTAACTGGGTGTCCTTAACTGGTGGATTTTATTTCGTTGGCACCGTTTGTATTTTTTAATTTTCAACCCTCAACAAACTGATAAACACTTTACTCACGTGAATTTCGAATCCCGTCGTCGCCAATGTAGAATACACCTTTCTACTAAGGGTTGGTTGAGGTTGATGTATATAATGAAACACAGATATAGTCTTCACTAGTAATGTGACTAGCGCACGTCCGCACAGCACGGCGGTCGGTGCACGAATACCGAGCGAATGAACGATAGATATTGACCACAGACCGCACGTGCCGATAGACGGCGCTACCGGCGCTTTCCACATTAACTACTCTTTATTGCTGTACACTACAGTCAGTACTATTAAATATTTCACAGGTTCATAAAATTAAACTAATTGACTCGGTATTTGGTTTCGTGTATATTTTATTTGGACTACCTTTATGAATAAGTCAATGGCTTAAAAAAGTCATGGCTTAATTTAATTAATAAACAGTCAAAAAGGTGTGTCATATCCTCACCTATAAAGTTACTAAAAAAATCCAATACATGATACTAATGACGCATGCAAATAGAAATTGGAAGGGCGTCACAGTTGACGAGACAGGGAGTGGCCCGTTACTCACGCAGGCTACCTCCACGCGTCGTTAGGGTTGATGAGTTAGTTTTTAACCGATATCGGTGACGACTAAAGGAGGGTTATGTTTTACCAAGGGCAGTGTGCTTATAACAAGGAAAAGTAATATTCTGAAAACCATAGATAACACTGGGGAGGAAAAATGATTGGACAACACTTGATACGTATACCTGTAGAGGGTATTAGAGGCAGAGGAGCTTCAGAGGAGGCGCATGAGATTATGCGTTTTTTTGTGGGTTGAGAAATGGTAAAATAAGTTTTTTTTAACATCGAGAAAAAAAATCGACATTTAAACTACAATTTATAGAAAGTTACCTAAGTTTTCTTTGGTTTTAGTAAAAATATTAAGTTTAAAATAAATGGAATACCAGTACAAACGGATCAAAAATTCTTGTATTTTCATCATAGTACCAAAAAACCTTTGTTATCTGTAATAATAATTAAGTAAAAATACATTCAACAAACACCGTACCTATTCGTTTTCCCAAAAATTCCCTAAAGCCGTAATTCAAATTGGATCATGAGACGAAAAATTACCTTAATTTAAGGAAAATATACAATGTCGGCGAGAGTACTTTTACAAAATGGTTTCGTTGAGGGGAAATGAAGAAGAAGAAAAAAACCTATAAAGTGCATGTTGGCCCCTATTGATAGGATTCCGTAGTTTTTTTTTTGGCGACAGACACTAAAATGGCAGGGCGAAGGCGATTTGTTGAAAGAACCGATGAACAAAATGTTTGGACGTAAAGGAGTCTGCAAAGTGGATGCGACATAGGACAGGTCCATTTGTTATGTAGATTGCTTGAGAAAGGAGAGGCTATTAATAAGCGAGCTGTAGACTTCTTCTTTCGTGTCAGCTAAAGCTAAGTCTCAAGACAATCACTCATGCAGTGGAAATATCTATACCTTAACCGATAAACGTCCGCTGCTGGACATAAACATCCCCTATAAGTATTGCCATAACGACCGGTCAAGCGATAGCAAGTATTATTTGAAGCGTTTCTATATCGTATGGTTAATTAAAAAAAAAAACAGCTTTCTGTTCTTATAATAATAATTATTATTCAGAATCTATTATCTTATGCTATTTATTAGTATTTGTTTTTAGATTTTTTTTTTACGAACGATAACAGACTTATGTTATGCATTTAAAAGGGTGGTTCACGGCCGTATTTTAAGAGTACTCAGAACCTTTGCTACAATTACAAACACCATTGCTTTGACACGCTTACCAATAGCTGATAAGGCTGTCGTTTTTGCCCTCCGGCCACGGAACCCTAAAAAGATGTATGCGAAATTGGAAAACGAGGGGAGTATTATGAGGTCCGCAATTTATGGCGTCCAATTCTCGAATGGCACCTGCGACAAGCTTTAATAGAAGTTGGATTTTAAGTGATTATTACAAGTTATGGGTTTTTATAAGGACACCGATTTTCTTTAGGGGGCTAGCAGCTGAGACTTGTACTTCGACGTTTAATTAATTTCCTTATAATGTTAGCAGTCATTTATTTTTTACGGCTTCGTACCCAAAGGATGCCGACGCAAAGGGGCCCTATTCAAAAGCCTTCGCTCTCCGTCCGTCCGTCCGTCCAAGCTAGGGCTGTATCTATTGAACCGTAACATGTAGGGAGTTGAAATTTTCACAAAATATGTTTTATTATTTTGGATTTGCTAAAAATCCAAAAAAAAAATTTTTGTGATGAAACGTGATTTTTTTTTCATGGTTTACTTATCGTTTTCGCATGATCGTAAAAACGGTAATACATACAAGCATGACACTTGGTGTAATTATTGTGCATATTTATCTAAGGTAAATAAAAAAAATAAAAATGTTCGTGAAAAGTACCTTTGATCATCGTACTGAAAGGTCCGATGAGGATTTGTGGAGGAAAAAAAATAGTCTATATAGGGTCCTTCTTAATATGCTGACACTTTTTTAAGGGGATGATCAGACCATCAAACTGAACAACTTTCTCAATGGCACCAACATCGAAATCGCGAAAAAAAAATCAGCTCGTCCATACAAAACTTACCCCTGTCCTTTTACTCTTTATATTTTGGTGTAAAATAAAGTATATTTGATTTTGATTTTGATTTGAAAACTGCAAACGCACTCGAGCCAAATGTATGGGACAGCTTATTTTTTTTTCGCGATTTCGATGTTGGTCCCATGGAGAAAGTTGTTCAGTTTGATGGTCTAATCATCCCCTTAAAAAGTGTCAGCATATAAAGAAGGACCCTGTATAGGGTGTAACAAAACACCCTTGTAATATTTAAAGAGGTGGTTTAGTTAAGACCATCTAATCTAACTGAACAACTTTTAGTACAGAAAAAACTACGAAATCTCGAAAAAAAAACTTTTATACAAAACTGCAGTACTGACTCGATTCAAAATGTATATGAAGGCAAATATTTTTTGTTTTTTTTCTCGACGTTTGCTCCACAGTCACAGTTATCGAGGAGTGCGATTTTTGAAACTCATAATTTGAACTCAGCAGTTGAAAATGTCAATATTATTATGGAAACCTATCATACTCCAGGAGTGCAATTTTTGAAAGTCAAATCAGCAGTGGACAGATGCGTATCTCCATAAATTTTCAACTGCTGAGTTCAACGTATGAGATTCAAAAATCGCACTCCTGATCGATAGTCTAACTAAATCAATTTTTAACCGACTTCAAAAAAGGAGGAGGTTTCTCAGTTCGACCGTATATATTTTTTTTTTTTTTTTTTATGTGTGTTCGCGGATAACTTCGTCGTTTATGAACCGATTTTGATGATTCTTTTTTTGTTGGAAAGGAGATGTCCCGAGGGTGGTACCATGATACGGAAACCAGGATCTGATGATGGCATCCCAGAGAAATCGAGGGGAACCTTCGAAAATTGTACTGCCGACTAGTGCGTTTTTTAATTTAAAGCACTCCTATTAAATCGAACTAATGAATTCACCACTGAAAATTGTGAAATAAACAAAATTTTAACAAAAAATTAAAACCGCCTTCAAAAAAACTAAAAAGTGAAAAAATAATATTGCAGCCTATGACTTTTTCGTTCGCATCATAAGAACATTAATTAGTTTTATAGAAGTCGGTGTCAAGCCAAGCCAAAAAAATGCAAGCCATGTCGCGAATCGTACCGGCTTGACAGCGACTTCAATAAAACAAATTAATGTTCTTATGATGCGAACGAAAAAGTCATAGGCTGCAATATTATTTTTTCACTTTTTAGTTTTTTTGAAGGCGGTTTTAATTTTTTGTTAAAATTTTGTTTATTTAAATTAGTTACATTTTTTTGTTATTAATTTATACCTGATTATTATTTGTCTGATTTATAAATCTTATAATTTTTAAATATTACTAGGGTTTTTGTTAAACCCTGTATAAGCTTCTCGAAAAGGTACACTGCTATCTGACGGCAGTCGAGAAGCGACGCTATGAAACACCAATAAAACGCTTACCCATATAAAATAATAAGCTTAAAGCTTATCTGCACCTAAACTAAACCTCAAACGGCCGCAAATTTCGGGATTAATGTACTAAAGATTTACACCTGCTATTAACCATTTAGTGAAATTTGACGGATCTCCAACCTCAGTCAAATTTGAAGCTGACTCACATGTGCTGTTTTGCTCATGAGGAATGTTTCGAATAAAAGTTCGCAAAATACCTCACGAAAAAATATATCCCGTGTGTTGCTACATATCCCTTTTAATTAGCAGGGAATACCAGGAGTTCAATAAAAAGCTGACAGGGATATGTAGAGCTGAGTGCCAACCTCCAGTAATAGAGAGGAAACCGAAGAAGAAGAAGAAATAAAAAGATGACATCACTTTACGTACTTTGTTAAGTCAAGGTCCGCGGCTTAGACCGAAAATTTTAACTTTGCACTTTTATATATCGGTCAGTTTTAAAGATAGAAAAATAATAAAAATACATTTATTCTCGTAATTTTTTGTAATTTTTTTTTGGCATATTTCAAAAAATGGTTATCTTCTTCATTATCTCATTCTCCTATACAAAACAAAACTTTATGAACTTTGTTAAGCCGCGATCCTAATGCCAAACCACAAGGTCCACAGATGGACATTGATTTTAATAAAACTTATCCGGTTCTATTAAACTTCGTAGCTATCAATCGTGGAACATTTCTCCACACAACCAGCTCGTGTGAGTAGGACATGACGGAAATAATATTAGGTAACAGGCATTTAAATTTATGGGTGATTTGGGGCCCACTTCAGGTACGTGCCGATAATGGCCGCGTGGGCCCAACATTTTAATTAAAAGGGACTTTTAACTACTTCTGTGGGTAGTAATAAAGTATTTTTTACGTGTTAGGTTTATTGCCTACTAGATTTTTGGGGATTTACTACAGCTTTCTTGGTGTAATTAGAACTTTGTTTTAGGTGTTTCGGAGTACATATCTGTATCTACAGATTTTCAGCAAGGCAAGGCTCCTTTCAGACGTACAACAATCTCACTACATACAAAAAGGCCGGGCAAGAATTTGTATAAAAAAACATAATTTTATTCACACACAGGTACGCGGTACGACCGACCACATGCAGTTAGAGGTTTCTGCAATTTCGCCAACATGTTGTCGATACCGACCACATAGCGGCCACAACTCACGACACTCGTAAAGTCGTACTCCAATCTTGTATGCAAATAAATCGCAACCAGATCTCATCACAGCAATACGTATTTGTGGCCACAACCCAACTTCAAGCAGCTGCAGTGACACCATTTACATTTGTGTTTTTATGCCCCAGACCGATGCTCTGACTGCTTCAACTCTGTTGTTAGCGTTGATGAGCTCACATGTGGACATAGCCCATCTTCTTAGACAAGATTCTCGCACATAGCCGGCACGTGTGGACCTCGATCGGGTCGGGCTTTCTATTCATCATTGACACAGAAACGTAACCACTTCCCGGCGTCATTTTTGATCAGTTAATTTAGCTAGATGGACGCTAAACAAATCGAGTCACTGTTGGCAGCAACAAGGCGGCTTCTGTTGTGGTAGTCTCTGCGCTGCTGCTCTCATTTTGGTAATTGAAGCCCCAGCAAGAAGTGTTTGCAAGATATTACCTATATAAATATACCAGTATACCTACCTATATGACCTATGATGATGACAGGGGATATCCATTATCGCTGAAATTTACCTGTAAACAAAAGAAATTCAACATTATATTTGGAAACAAATGGAAAATTTGTGGATATTTTTCTCACTGACAATGACAACCTCAGTTCGCTCACCTCTGCTGAACCATACTCAGAGCAATTACCAGTTTACCGACACACTGTTATGTTGCAAGCTTATTGTTACTACGGATGCAACTCATTGTAACACGCTTAATTAACTGACGTACCTAACCTACATGACGTTGAGCGTCCGGTGAACGGAAATGGTTTAGATTACATCTCACTATTGTGATTTTGGAATGGGAAAGCTTTTTGTTAAGTGAAAACTTAACTCAAAAATCTGCAGGATTATGTATTGAAACAACATCAGTTCCTTCATTTGTAATTTTATTTATTTTAACTTATATTTATTTATTTGTTTTATTATTAAAACCTAACCGATTGTGAAAACCTGAAAACTTTATTTTGACATGGATAAATTAAAAACTATCTACAGGAAAATTTCACGGGTATTCAAAATGTATGCAGTTATAATCTTGGTATAAGAATAATTCTTTACCAAGCTTTAATAACTATTATGGTCATGTTTGAAATACTAATAAATTTTTTGTTAAAGTGCGTCTTAACTGGTAATTGAATGTAAGCACAGAAATTATTAAGTACTTACCAGGTAGCTATAGGAAGTGGCCTAGCACTAGTATATGAATTGAATTGAAATGGCAGGAATTGAATGGTACTCTCGGTTTAATTGAACCGACAAAAACAAACAGTGACAAAATTTTGTCACGTGTATTCATATAATCGCTCTCTTTAATTTCATTAGCTGAAGAAAAACTGTAAATGTCTATATTTCGCTGGTAGTCATTTCTTGAAAGGAATTCTGTGGCTTAATCAAAATCGTCGAGACATAAAATAAAGGTCTCGAAAAAAACTTGTTGTAAACACAAATATTTCAACAATAATGAAACATTTTCACAAAGGGAACGCACTGAATTATAAGTGAGTGAAAAAATATGGCCGTTCGCAAACAAAACGGCCGGTTTTCAAGAAAACAGGTTGAAAATAAATATAGAGTAAAAAGGGTTCCGTGCTTTTCAATATTTATGAACTCAACCGTCCGTGCCGATGAAATATTGTCAAGTGTGTTATGAAGATAAGTCGGAAGGGTTCGGCACAGTTTTACGGATGTTTGGTTTACCACGATCGATCAAAAGGGTTTCTGGTCATTTTTTAACCGTGCTCGATAAAGTAAAGCTCTTGACAAAATGAAATTTCTCAATAGACACTTTTGTTTGATGCCCTTTTGGCTTAGAATTACACCATGTGATGGATAATGGACATTCAATTTGATATGCCAACAGTTAATCTTATACACCTTTGAAAGGTACCTAGTAGTTAAATTAAGTTATAAAATAAAACATGACGTATGTTATAAAAGTATGTAGATATCAACACCAATCCAATGTTTCTCGGATTGTACAAGGTGTATCAAAACACCCTAGTTATAATTAAAGTTTAGAGTTTAAACCACCCTTTTAAAAATAACTAGGGTGTCTAAACTTTAGATCATCAAACTGAACAACTTTCACTATGGAGACAAAGTAAAAAAAACACATGTCAAATAAGATCATGAACTGCAGTTTTGTTTGAAACAGCATATTTTTTATATTTTTTCTCGATGTTGACCATCGAACTGAACAACTTTTACTATGAGCAAAATACTAATTGCAAAAAAAAAATTCTGTCATACATTTGAGTCGAGTAAGCATTGCAGTTTAGTGTGGTATATTGTGATTTTAAGTTTTTTCATTTCATTTCATTTATTAATTTGTGAATACAGGTTTACATTAGTAGATGGTATAACAGTGGGAGAATAAACAGTACGCTGCATAGTACATATAAGTTGTTCAGTTTGTTGGTATGAATCGCGTCTAAAAATTTGCAGACTCATTTCCATTTCATGCTACCTTGTATATTTAATTATCTTTTTTAATAATTATTCGATTTACCAATCTAGATTAATATATCTAATAAACAAACAAGAGATAAGAAGACAACTCTGTGCAAAGAGGGAATACTTTTTTTTTTAATTTAAGAAAGCAAACATAAGCTTTCATTTAATAACAAAGATAAGACATTCTTTCGCCACAAGACTGAGTAAATAGATATCTTTGCGGTTTATTATTCAAATTTTAAACGAAAAGCAAAAAAAATCTTGTTAGAAAAATTTTGTCTCTATAATAATAAGAACGTAGTTTTCTTTCCAGCTATTCTTATTTTTTCAGACTATACAAACATTTTATCTAGATAGGACAATTTCAAATATTTGTACTTCTTTAGTAGAATTAAAAATATGTTGAGAATTTTGCGAAAAGAAAAAGTTTTATTCGACGTTTAAAAGAAAGCAAATGCAAACGGGTTTCATCTAGTAGATAGATACAGAGTGTGTATGATTTAGTTACCTACATCTTACTTTTTCACGGCCGAACATAAACTTTACTTAATGTTTTACTTCTTTTTGTATATACATAGTTTATGCTTCAGACTATGAAACTTAACAAAATGTACTAAAAACAAAATTTTAACAAAAAAATTAAAACCGCCTTCAAAAAACTAAAAAGTTAAAAAATAATATTGCAGCCGATGACTTTCCCGTTCGCATCATAAGAACATTAATTTGTTTTATTGAAGTCGCTGTCAAGCCGGTACGATTCGCGACAGGGCTTGCATTTTTTGGCTTGGCTTGACACCGACTTCTATAAAACAAATTAATGTTCTTATGATGCGAACGGGAAAGTCATCGGCTGCAATATTATTTTTTAACTTTTTGAAGGCGGTTTTAATTTTTTTGTTAAAATTTTGTTTATTTCACAATTTTCAGTGACAAATTCATTAGTTCGATTTAACAGTAGTGCTTTAAATTAACAAACGCACTAGTCGGCACTACGATTTTCGAAGGTTCCCCTCGATATCTCTGGGATCCATCATCAGATCCTGGTTTCCTTATCATGGGACCTCACTTGGGATATCTCCTTTCCAACAAAAAAAGAATCATTGAAATCGGTTCATAAACGACGAAGTTATCCGCGAACACACATAAAAAAAATATATATATACGGTCGAATTGAGAAACCTCCTCCTTTTTTGAAGTCGGTTAAAAAGCCAACATTTTACTCGAGAAAAAAAGTTAAGTTCCAGAAACTTCAATTCAACCTAAATAATAAAGGAGAATATCTATTCTGTTTTTGTTCGCGTTTTCAATGTTGGCTCCAAAGTGAAAGATGTTTAGTCTGATGAAGCAACTCTTAATAATACTCTGATAGAAGATTGACCACTACCTAGCCTCCATCAACATACACTGGACTAGTGTGGTGGAGTATAGCCCACTCCTATCTTTAGTGAGAGGAGGAATTGACCCTGCAACGTGCTAGCTATAAATAAGGAAAGATGCTGCATAAAATAAGAAAGTCTCCCGAGAGACCTATCATCACTTCGTTAAAGTTGACAGTTATAGCAAAGTTTCTAATCAGCTCCAAAGGAATGTTAGTTTATACAGGGTGTTACAAAAATACAAAAAAACATTTAAGGGGGCGGTTAAGACCATCAAACTGAACAACTTTCACTATGGGACCAATAACGAAATCGCGAAAAAAAAAAACATCATCATTATACCAGCCGATAGACGTCCACTGCTGGACATTGGCCTCCCCCAAAATGAGGAGATTTGCCATAATCGCCATGATACGATGCGTTTGCGATGTTCCATACTAAGCTACAGATCTACTAGAGCTAAATGTATGGGACAAAAGTTTTTTTTTTTTGCGATTTCGATGTTGGTCCCATAGTGAAAGTTGTTTAGTTTTTAATGGTCTAAACCACCCCTTAAAAGTATTAAATTTTTATTTTTACTTCTGTAACACCATGTTTACGTACAAAATTGCAATATTATACATTTACCTTAAAACGAATCCTAAATTTCTTTTATCTCAATCATATTGTAGGTACTCTATAGAACATCCAATTCAATGTCCATTAAATATTCACAATTTTTTTGTGGAACCCTAAAAAAACAATACTCTCCTACAAATCGTCCAAACGGAATAAGTAATGAGGTTCTCTCTTTGCTATATTTTTATTTAGCACCACCAATTTAATAAGAACTTTCATTTAAAAGCTTACTCGCTGGATGAATATTTTAGTACGTGTGTCACATTATGCCGTTTGAGTGCAATTAAATGATTTCTATTTCCGGATTGCTAAATATGGACCGAGATCCGACCGTAAAATTATGCACCTATTTGTTTGGTGAACGAAATGTGATTTTCGCGAATGTTTACACAGGGGTTCATACAACGCCGCTAGGTTGCCTAGAAAAATCTTGTCGCAAGTACCTTTTCCATTATGATTTTTGGAAAACAAATTTCCACCTATCTGTTTGGGAAGTAAACGAGGTGCCATCGGAAGGAGACCTATAAAGAACTGGAGAAACTAGGGTTGCCACCTCTCAGTCTGCCGCAACTCTAGGGTTTCCAGGTTCAAAGAAGTCATTTTCGTACGAAGAGTAGTTAAGACAGGAGTGCAAAGAAAGAGCCCCTCCGAAGAGACGACACCTGAGTTCATCTGGCGCACCCATGGAACTAAGCCTTGATATTACCATTATTGCTGACTGGCTAATCTTTTATCCGTGACAGCATGAGCGATATCGCATGACAGTCACTCATAATTAAATTAGTCGAAAGATTAGCCAGTCAGCAATGGTAGGTAGTACCCGAGGCTGACTGCTCAGGGTACGCCAGATGAACTCGGGTTTCGTCAGACGGGAAGGCTCTATCTTTCTCTATCTGTCCACTCTATCTATAGTCTAATGACTTCCTCCATGGTCTAATGGTTAAGAGCATAGGGCTCTCGCACAGATTACCCCCAATAGATACCGCATAATGAACATTTTGTTCACGCCCGAAGTCACAATTTTTGGCGGTAGATGTGGGTAGCGGGGCACGAAACGACGCAACGTGATTGGCCAGTTCAAGGTCGCACTACTTGTAGCTCGCTCACTCGCGTTGCTTATATCAGTGAAAAACCATAGATGTGTGGCGAGCGTCGGCGGCCCTGTATGCGGTATCTATTGGGGGTAATCTGTGGGCTCTCGACACGGAGGTCGTGGGATAGATTCCTACCGGGGGACACCTAATAAAATGTCACTTTGTGCGATTTCCCCCAGTTGGTTAGGACATTGCAGGCTGAATCACCTGATTGTCTGAAAAGAAAGATGATTCCGTGCTTCGGATGGCACGTTCAGCCGTTGGTCCCGGCTACTATCTATGGTAGTAGTAGTCGTTACAAAAAACCACATCAGAGGCCGTAAGGCGGTATGAAAAAACTCTTGACACCAGGGGTCTGCCCACACGATAAGAAGAAGAAGAATAGTCTAATGCAAAGATCTGAGCTACAAAATATGATTGTTCTTCTCATAAAACATTCATGTATGAGAATTTATTTATTCATTTAATACATGGTATTGTTGTTTACATAGACTGTAAAGAAAATTTCTCGTGATGTAAGTATTTCTTCAATAAATTCTGTCTCCTGTTAAAAGCTCTTTGAGTATTGGACGCCGTACCTAACATTTTTCATTCCGAATCATTTGAGACCTCTAAAGAAACAACTGTTCAGTTCATTAATTTTATTTACTGAGAGAATATTTAAGCACCTAAATAAATTAAAATAAAATAACGGAATCTTATTAATTATGTTTGTTTTCTCAAACATGCTTGGAAATGTGAGCATTATTTTGACAACCTTCTTCGATAAATCGAAATTGCTGTACTGGCCAAATACATGCGCGCAGCGGCCGGCAATGTTGTATGAAAATCCATATCTGTCGTGTTTTGCGGCCGAATAAATTACATAGTAAACTCATATCTGTCGTGTAATTTAAAAATGGAACCATCTTTTTCTCCGAAACATGGCGACCAAGGAGGTAACTCATCAAAGGTTTTATTTAAATTTCGAACTGGCTTGCGAATAGAAAGCTGTTTATTGAAAAAAAAAAACAAATTGTTGTTCGTTGTTCGTAATTGATTTTGAAAAGAGTTTTAATTTCCGCGAATTATTTGAGAAAATTTACTGTTTTAATTTCCGCGCATTATTTGAGAAAAGTACTATACAAGCCTTGGCCACAACTAGGCATTGATGGACTTACGTATGTGTGCCTCGGCTTCGCCTCGGCCCACATTTACACGTTCCTCCATCAATGCCTCTGTTGCTGGCCGCTGCAGTAATGTACTATTTTTTCTTTTGAATTTTTATTCAATGTTCAGTTTTTATGCAGTCGGGTCTTTTATTTTCTTAAATTTACTTTTTTATGTGGCTATTTCGAATTATTGGGAAATATTTATTGGGAATGAGGGCCTAGTAAACTTAACTAATTATAAACACACACTTTATTAATTATAACGTAGGTAATTAGTGTTTGTGGTATTAGTAAGGTTACACCACCTGTCTGAGGAAATAAGCTAAAGAGTTGGGCTTTAGGTCGAAACGACGTATCTTCAATAAAATTTTGTAGGGATTATCTATGTTTTAACTATCTATTCCCCATTTTCAGACATTTATGTCGACAGCGGCTTAATAAATAGTCCAATAATAATAAAAACATAAAGCAGGATTAACTGAGAACAAAATTATATTTTCGCAAAAACATTTCATGTATTTCTGTAGTCCTGCCTGTGACATTGGCTTAATATCGCCTTTGAAAGAAAAAAAAAGCGTGAACTACTAACAATATAAGCCAAATCCCTAGCAAACAGGATTATTACAACAAAAGAGAGTGCTAGGCTTATAAAGCGTTGTATAATTATACTATTCCGGCGATGTACCTACATATTCTTTAGGCTATCATTTCAGCCGTCCACTGCTGGACACCGCGCTCCGTCAAGGATCGCTACAACGACTGGTTCTGCGCTGCCCTCATCCAACGAGTTCCCGCCGCTTTCACCAGGTCGTCGGTTCACCTTGCCTACGCACACTGTGCTTTCCGGTACGCGGTCGCCACTCCAGAACTTTTCAGCCCGATCGGCCATCGGTTCTGCGAGCAATGTGCCCCGCCCATTGCCACTTTAGTTTAGCAATTCTTTGAGCTATGTCAGCTGCTCTGGTTGTTCTGCGGATCTCTTCTTTTCTGATTCGATCTCGCAAGGAAACCCCGAGCTTAGCCCTCTCCATTGCCCTTCGGATGACTTTCAGCCTTTTTATGAGGCCTTGAGTGAGCGACCACGTCTCTGTTCCATTTATGTCATCACTGGCAATACACACTGGTCAATTCGTGCGCGACCGTTCCGCAAGGCACAAAAGTTGGGGGAGGCGAGGTAGCACGTCCGACTGCCAATGAGCGGCGCGCGCTTCCCTTTCCGTGTTACCCGCTCTCGGCTCTCATTTAGAGAGGACCTCGCTTCTCTCAACTTGTCTGTGCCTCGTGGGGCTATCGAGCACTAACATATCTTATGTGATAAGGCCACGCTCAAAAACGCTCTTACAGCAAGATATCACTACAGCTTGCATCCAGCAATCTGCACTAGACCCACTGGGTGGAGTACAGGCGTCGAATCCCAAGCTTATTCGTGAGAGGAAGGCTGTGCCCATCTTTATGAGCTAAGACCTGCACTAAGACTTACATAATGCTGATTATAACTACTAGGTATACTTGCTTTGAAATATAATGTTTCTATTTACAGTCCATCGACTCTATACCTATAAAAATTTCATACTGCAAATAGCTTCAAAATTAACTGAGATTCAATAAAATATTATCATTGAATAAAAAAGAAGAAAAATGTTATTGAATTTTGAATTCAAAACAATCAGGAGTAAATAAAAGAAAATATCAAATCGATCTTCAAATCATACACGATAATGGTAGGAAGATAATAATGATGTACGAAATTAAGCAAAACAAAAGTGCTACTTCTTATTGGAAAATTTTAACAATAGACTACTTAACAGATTCAAAATAAAAGCAATATCCCTAATACAATCAATCACCCTAATCAATGCAGAGTCAAGAACCATCCAAACAGCACTTTCATAACTCAAAATGGCTTTTAGAAGAGCAATTTTCGCGCCGAAAACAATTAATCAGAGTGAAGGGGGTTTGACAGATGACTAATTCGAGCCCAGATTCCAGGTCCAGGTGTGCAGAAGGGAGGCAATAAACAAACGACACGAAAGTGAAAATGTTTTAAACTTGGACGACACACTGTTGGGAAGGATGGTGAGTATAGTGGACCTTTTATCTTTCCACACTTCTTAGCCGTTCAGCTCATTAGCTGATAATTGAAGGAAAGTTAAAGCGATTTCAGACGACCCGGTTGGTGTAATGGTTACCACGCCGGACTGCCAAGCCAGGGTCCTGGGTTCGAATCCCGGTTCGGTCATGGATGTTATATGTGTGTGCTGTTGTTGTATATGGTTCCCATAACAAAAAGCCTTTAGGCTTAATTTGGGATCATTACAATGTATGTGCCTGTGAGCGTTATTTATTTGTGACGAAAAAAGAAAGAAAGAAAAATCTTTATTCTATTCACCATGAAGATGTAGATGTTGATGAACATGCTGGGATCGATGAGAGTTTAGTGAAAAGCATAAGATAAAATTCATACTTAGAGATAGGAAACAATTTCGAAAGTTGCAAAGATATAGAAAGCAGCAGGGTTTTAAGCTCGAGCTTTCCAAGATTGTGATAAGAATAGAGGCGTGATTATTTTGTGAAGATTATTTGTATTTTTGTGCTTTGCTAAAACCTTTGCTGTTAAAAATACCATCCAATCATTGGGGTGTTTCAGAAAGATATATACAGGGTGAAATTGATATCATTAGCATCCTTTTAAACTAAGAGTCTACTCATCAAACTGAACAACTTTCACTATGGGAGCAAACCGATCGGAGCAACAAAAAAATCAGCTGTTCCATACTAAACTGCAATGCCTACGCAACACAAATGTATGCAACAGCTGATATTTATTTGCTCTGATTGGTTTGCTCCCATAGTAAAAGTTGTTCAGTTTGATGGGTAGACTCTTAGTTTAAATGGATGCTAATGATATCAATTTCACCCTGTATAAGAAAGTTATAATATTGCAGTTCTTGTGTTCTTCTAATACAGATGTGATAAGTTCGACATTCTATAGTCATGTGAGTATCATTATTAAAGTCTTCGATAACTCACAGGTAATCATTCGTAAAGATCTAAAAGATCTCGATTTGTCTCGAAGAAAAGAACGTTTTTCATGTAATAGCCTTTCGAAAGGAACGCTCGGTAGACCCCTGGGCCTCTGGCTCTTTTGTTCTTTAGGCCGGATATTGCGAACTTTGTCAATGGACTTCCTAGAAATAAGCTTTTGATGTCTTGTTTCTTCATTTAGGGAAACTGTACAATTTTGTAGTTTACTCAGAATTGGGATCAAAGCAGTTTAGGCTAGGGGGTCAAAAATATTTTGGGGAGAACATTGTCATTAGTTGTACCAATTTTGAGGTGAATATCTCCCTTATATATTCTATAAATCTCAAGGGAGAAGTGTTGGAAGGAAATATTACATTGACTCTATTTGAACATGAGATCAGGTAGATAATGGCCTCGATTCGGAGTGTACCACGACTAAACTAAACTAAATGTATTCCTGTCACTTTCTAAAATAAGATTAAGAAAAGAGACAGAAAACCATCAGCTGACTTTAGTGCTGTCAAAGTGACGTTAAATGCGCAAAATAAGATGCCATCATAATGTACGCCATCTTATTTAAGTCGTTTTTGGGCGTTTAACGTCACTTTGACAGCACTAAAGTCAGCTGTTGGTTTTCTGTCTCTTTTCTTAATCTTATTTTAGAAAGTGACAGGAATACATTTAGTTTAGTTTAGTCGTGGTACACTCCGAATCGAGGCCAATAAGGCCTTTGTTTTAAAGCAGTAAAGCATAATATAGAAATTTTAAACTCGCGCTACAAATTATTTCCTTTGTAGGGATTGAATAATTTGATAGATTTTAAACGTGTTTTCAGAGTCCTACGAATGACATACTAGAACTAGGTCCACTACGCATTTAGAGAAGGATTTTAGTGTGGCATACCGAAGAGAAGCCAAAATGGCAGACAATAAGCACTAATATTATATAATAGAGAAGTTTTTGATTCCTCGATGGTTTTTTTTTTCTTAATCATTTCCATTTTTTAATTGTTGGCTATAGAATTCTCAAAGAAAGCATAATAATAAAGATGACAAAGACAAAGAAGAACGAACTCGTACAGTTTTAATTGATCGCGTAGCGACTACCTGTCTCTTTGCCATTAATTCAGTGGCACAAAACTTTTTAATAAACTAAAGTCCGTCCAACTTTCAACACTTTTCGTGCTTCAGCATTTCTTAGAAAGAATAAAAAGCGGACTTCAATTTGCTTGCATCCCATTTTACCGATTGACTCCGCTCCCTTAATAGTCGAGAAAAGAATAAAACTGCAGTAAAATAAGAATAAAAAGGGAAAGATCGCATTGTTTATTTGCATCGATAGATTCTGATGAAACTGTATTGATGAATGGTTTTATAGCCGACTCTTTTGTTGGCTGACTATTTGTTTAATGGCGTTGCAGTGGAATTTCATCATTATGTTCAAGCGCGATATTACATTTATGGTAAATACAGCGTATTTATAATGTATAAAAATCATCACCAGCATACTTCTTTCTGCACTGAACTTCTCTAACGAATAACAGGGCATTGGGAATTAGAGAAGTAAAGTTACAAGTAACCTATCAGGATATACCTATCAAGCTGCGTCAATAGGCCTCTATCATCTAGATTCTAGAGGCAATATATCTGGAAGCAGCTGTTTAGTTTACCATCCAAAGCACAGAGATTCCAGATGAAAGTATACAAAACACTAAAAAGGTCACCAATCCAAAGCCGTGTAAATGCCGGTGTTTCGCAAATTCTGAAAATATTTTGAATTCCGAAGCTCGATGATTTATAGTGACATCACAAAAGTTATCATAAGCTTAGGTATTCTGCGAGCCGAATTGATAAGGGTCTCACTCTCAGCGAGTGAAGGCGCGCCTGCGTTTTCCAAACGTACACCAAATGGCAACCTACTGAATGGGTTCTTCCATTTCCACACTACCAAGACTTGTTCCACTTCGGCTTGATGTCAATAGTCAAGGATAGACAGAGTAATGGTTAAGTTATATCTAGGAGCACGCCCGTGAAAAGTGTTTGAGTGGAGGAAAAGGAAAAATCAACCACAGACTTTTGGAATGCTCCGCCGCCGCAAAACAACGTGTAAATGTTCTGTCATTTCAAATGAATGTATATTTGGGAAGTATAGCAACATACAAGTCTCTATCATGTGAATGAGGTCCCACTTTTTGACTTCGCATATGAAAGGCCTAGCATAGATTTTTCAACTAAATACTCATCTGGCAACATTAAAACATGCTTACTTATCTAATACCTAACATTCCTTTGTCATTATCACGTATTTACCCCTTGGTTTGTGGATACTTACTGGACGCCCTCTAGGTAAACGCAACCGCTCTCGTTGGGCAAACATTGATTGATGTAACTGAAACTGTTTTCACGTGTTTTCTTTATTGACCTCGCCTATGCGCCTCCTAGATCACAATTATGTTATATTAATACCTGATAAATGTACTTATACAAAGAGAAGCCGTAATTAGTGTAAAATGGATTAAGTAAATTACTTAGCTTTACAAAGTTAGTTTATTCTGATTATTAAAACGTGTCTTCTACAAAACATGTTGGGTATTGCTACAGAAGCTTGTTTAATCCAAGTCTAACTACAGCCAGAGGCAAGATAAAGAAAATTAAAAATTTAATAAGGTCGCGGACAAAGGTTATTTGCATGAATGAAAACAACTTGTTTGCTGAGATAACACAAGGAAAGTAATACTTTATTATGAAGAAAATAACTTCGTGAGTCTAGCATACCATCAGAAAAGGACGGTGTACATATTTTCTCTTTTTGTACAGTGCAGTCACATTCCTTTTAAAGTTTTATATCTAGTCCTAGCTTTTGTAGATCATAGCTGCCTGATGCAAGTCATACTACGTGCAGATGGTTGGACCGTATGATGTTCGTAATTCAGGGAGAGACTAAAGATACTAAACTGGCAGCTGGTGATTGTGGTACTAATGTAGTAGTGGTATGAAAAAGAGTTTGGTTGTTCAACCAATCGCCATGAAAATCTACAAATGTTCCCGAAGACCTCTCGAAAGTTGAAGGATATTATGCCGCACTCAGGATAGTCGCAGCAACCCGTCAAATTGTATGAAAATAAGATCCATATTATTTAGAAATAACAAGTACCATGTGGAAGAATCCACCCTAAAACTTGTCATAAATACAAAATACATGTATACACCAAACTTCTAACTCTACAAAACGTATGACGGACAGATGTGCAAAGTTTACAACACTCGTTTACTCGGTAATGACAAAAAAGTGCGAAAATGAAAATTTGGATCGCTTCCGTATGCGTGAGCACGAAACGCCACTTAAACTCACCAACTCACACTTTTCACGCAAATGTGCGCGTTAAAGCGGATTTAAAATATATACGGGGAAAAAAGCTGGGAGCTTGTGTATGAATTGAAAGGTTTGGGCTATTGTCGTCTAAATTGAGGTTTTTAGTGATCAGATTTGCGGTTATTATGGCAAAAAGGTCGTAAGTGGGGTAGAGGGTGGGTACTGAGGGTACTAGAACTAGTTTGACTAGACGTACCAATATTTTTGAACCTATAGTTCCAGAGAATTAATGTGATGTTGTACGAGGCGACTAAAGGGGTTTATTTTGTGGCCGTAAGGTTAGTCCTATCACGACTTGACACGTTTTTTCACCAGAAACCCAAAGACAGTATAATAAAATAAAAAAATCGGTATCGGTCTCTATAACACATACTATAATTATAAACCTATATACCGTTGGCCTGGACATCAATCAAAAGCCATAGATGAGCGATGAATCGAAGTAATATAACTGATAACTGATCGATCAGCGCTATTTGAGGGTGAGAAGGGACAGGGTATCAATAAGATAAATGCGTCTAAGTCGTAGTTATAGATACGTACGTACATACCTACCTACTGAGGAAATTGACAGCCCAACAGCCTTTCTAGTAGTTAGGGAGAGTCACGTTGCAAGTTTTGCTGCGAGCGGTTATCATTCGCGTGGTGTACGCGCTGTTCGCCTTTGAGCTTGCCACGAGGCTCCACAATCTCTTATCAACTGTGTTTTTGCTCATTAATAATTCTTGAGATTGGGATAGATACTCTTATAAATATCTTGACACTGGCGCAAATGCAGTGCTAACTGCTTACGCACAAGCAAGAGTCAATTTTATTAATTTACGAGCTTTTACCTGCGACTTCGTCCGCATAAATTATATACCAGATTTTAAGTCAGATGATAAGCTATCAAACAAAAAAGTTTCATCAAAATCGGTTCAGTAGTTTTTGCGTGATACTCGAACAAACAAACAAACGAACAAACAGACAGACAAAAATCCAAAAATTGGTGATTTGGAATCAGGGACATCTAAAAACCATATCGTATTTTTTTTTTTTAAATATCTTCAATGTACAGACAAATTTCTGTTACAGTTTTATAATAGTTTAGATAAATAAAAAAGTAATTAGGGCCGAGGGTCGCGGGTTTGAGTTCAGTTATCTTATCTTATCTTATCTTGTTGTGGGGGCTGGCAAGCCAGCAACACTTCGACCCAGTGGGATCTTTTGTGTTAGCCCCAGTACTTTTTACTTTCTTCACCCTTCAAATACATGGTCAATGAAGGAGGCAATACCATTGAGGGGAAGAAGCCTAAGATCTCCCGGTTTTGGATATCCATCACCGAGGAGGCACATGCGTTTTGCCGCCAAGACATCACAGTCACAGAGAATGTGCTCCATGGTCTCCTCATCCTCTCCGCACGCTCGGCAGCTGGGATCCAGGGTGAGTTTCATCTTGTGCATCATCGTGCCTGTGGCGTAGTGCCCAGTGAGGACTCCGACGATGGCACGAGCCTTGCTCCTGCTGTTGTTCAGTATGAACTTTGAGACACGAGTTGTCGCATTGCTGATAAATTTCTTGGAGTGCTGTAGACCTGTAAGGCTAGACCACTCCAGCTTGTGTGTTTTATCAGCCCAATCCCTAATGGCCATTCTTATGTTGCATGCCGGGATTCCGACACTTGGTTCTGGGCCAACCATCTTTCGTTCTGACCCAGCCCTTGCCAGCTCGTCAGCATTCTCATTACCCCGAACACCGGTATGCCCCGGGACCCAGACTAATCTCACGGTATTGTGTAGACCAAGCTTGTTGAGGGTCTTTACTCCGTTTAGGATTAGCCTGGAGCTCACATAATAGGAGTTCAAGGCTTTGAGAGCTGCTTGGCTGTCGCTAAGAATATATATAGTCTTGTTGGTTACCTTCCTATATATATTCTCCTGCGCGCAGGCTATGATAGCGTACGTCTCAGTTTGAAAAACAGTTGCAAACTCCCCTAGACTGATACTCTCGTTGTAGTCATTGGAGTGTATGCCTGCACCCGTACCCGAATCGGTTTTTGAACCGTCAGTGTACCAAACAAGAGTGTTCGCGTCCGGGGTACGCAGTCCACGCTTCCATTCATCCCTTGAAGGGACATGTGTTTTGTAATTCCTCTTGAAGATTCGTATGCTCGGCATTGTGTCACCGATCATGTTGAACCCTCTTTCAAGCTCACTGCTCAGTTTCAGTGCAGTGTGCCTTATTTTGGGCATATCATTATGCCACGTTTCGGTCACCTTCATTCTGTAAAGAGCCTTCGCCGCTTCAGCTTGTATGAATATATGAAGCGGTTTAAGGTCCAGTATTATGTCTAGTGCCGCGGTGGGTGTCGACCTAAATGCACCAGTCATAGCCATACAGGCCATGCGTTGTAGTTTCCCAAGCTCTTTCTCACATGTTTGCATTTTGGTTCTCGTCCACCAAACTATGCTGCCGTAAGAAAGTATTGGTCTAACCATAGTTGTGTAGATCCAGTATATAACCTTGGGGTTTAGGCCCCAGGTTTTACCGTAGGCTGATCTGCACATATTGAAAGCCCTTGCGGCTTTCCTTGTAACCATTTCAGCATGTGATTTCCACGTCAGTTCTTTATCTAGGGTCATCCCCAGATATTTAACCTCTGTGGACCAGGTTAACTCCTTATTATAGAGGAATGGATTCCTAAGTCTTGTCAGGTTTCTCATCCTCGTGAACGGCACAATTGTCGTTTTCCCTGGATTTATAGACAAATGATGCTCATTACACCATTCCTCTACATCATCCAAGGCTTTCTGCAGAAATCCAGACACTGTGTCTGGAAATTTGCCATTGATTAAAATGACAATATCATCTGCATACCCCACTGTGTACAGTGACTTTTTGTTTAGCTTTTCCAGGAGCGAGTTGACCACTAGACACCAGAGTGTCGGTGATAGTACCCCTCCTTGTGGACAGCCCTTCTTTGTTGTGGCATGCACCTCGTCTCCTAGGAGAGTGGACGCTATTTTCCTGCTCTTCAGCATGCAGTCGATCCACCTGCACAGGGTTCGGTCAATGCCGTGCTCTGCCGCGGCTTTCCCAATTGACTCAAATGTAGTGCGATCGAATGCTCCCTCAATGTCTAGGAATGCACCGAATATTTCTTTATTTTCAATCGCAAACTCTGCCTTCGAGACTACGTGGTGCAGCGCTGTTTCAGTGGATTTTCCCACTTGATACGCGCATTGTAGCTTATGGAAGGGTTTCCTTTTCCTTTTCAGTTCAGTTAAAAATAATAGTAGGTAACCACTTCTGACATAAGGTACCTCAAAGTCATAACAAGGATAGTTACAAACAGTGCGTGGGTCCAAAAGTTAATATCTCTCTAGTTTTCGGTGAACCATTAATCATAAACTGACGGTGGGTAGACGATCGATATTGTATAGCTTCAAAAGGGGTTTCAATAGACATCCAAAGACCACGACGTTGTTGATTCAACCCTATTGGAATATTAAAAGTAATTTTTACATAAATTTGGCAAATGCAGGGTTTTTTAAGAGCCTATGTCGAAAAATTATTTAAGCGAAACAGGCGTAGGTTAGCTTATATTACGGCCTGATGCGAGAGAAAGAGATGGGGCGCCGCGCGCGCCTGAAGCGAATCGAGCGCCAATTCAAACTTTATTTAATTGTGATTGTACTATTTATGTTATTTCAATTCTGCTCTAATCAAAATTTAGAAAATATCAATCTCTTTTTTTTAAATCAAGTCTCGTGTTTCTATTATTCACCGTTTAGCAGTTCCAAGCGTTTATAGATAAAAACAGAGGCTACTTTGGCTTGTTTTTCTATCGAGAAAATGTGTCTTAATCGTGTTTTGGCTCTAATCAAAACTTCAATTATATGTTCAATTTACACATATCAGAAAATCATACTCCTACTGTTAGTACTTCATGATGTATGAAGCTTTGAAGAATCCTATTTTTTTCACATAGCCCCTTAATTACCTACGGTACTAGTAACAACTTACGGAAAGAACGAGAATTTTTTTGTGGAATGCCACTTATAAAAGTGCGGATTAGACGATGGTGTTTCTAAGGGAGGTGCAATTATTTTTCCTGTTTTTGACCCATGTTCCTTAGGGTACGTTTTTTAGTTTCATTATCTCAATACACCCTTAAAATTTCTTTAGTAATTAACGCATCAGCATGAATTACCGCTGAACACAGAAAGGTACGCATTCTTAGTCCTTTCCCTCTTGAATCAGATGGAACGACATACAGACATACTTACAGGCATAGATAGGGTTGTAACGTATATGCTTATGAATCATAATGCGAATATTTTCGCAGGACATATTAATGTTATGGCTAACAACAACAATTTCTTGGCATTAAATTCTGGCGGGTAGTTCAGCCTAAATATCATTTTTATTTGTTGATTAAACTTTCATTCTCTGTTATAACTTTGCTAAATCGCAAAAAAGCATTAGCATTATCAATTTGGAAACTAAAAGTAAAATGTTAAGTTGCGAATCTTCCGCACGCAACGCAACGCAACGCCATATTTGGTACAACCCTAATTATAATACGTCATAGCTCTTAAACAAAATGGCGGATTACCTAAAGCTGGCTTTAAACCCAGGTGGTAATGTTTCAAATAATTAATGTAGATGAGCTGGCAGATGAAAACGGTACTGAAATATGTGGGATGTAGAGGAATAAAGGTACAGTTTGCGTAAAGAGACGTTTTATTTTGTTTTGCAGAATAATGCTTGTTATACAATAAACCCGTATTTAAAAATCCGTTGACGGATTCTACAACGTGTTAATAAATTAGCGCAAAACCACATACACCCCAACTGATTTATAACAAAATAATTAGATTGAAACAATAATTTCATTATTTTGATAGTTACAATTTAAAGTTATTCGCATTTTAAGTTTTGACGCAAAAATGATTTGTTATCATTTCAGCAATGAATGAAAGCGCTAAAGTACTCATAGATACATTTTAATAATCTTGTTTTGGCAGTAGGTAGGGTGAGACGGCTCGTGCAGTGGGTTGACATCGTGTTGACATCGGGTTCAGTCAATTTTAAATTTTACAAAAAAATTAAGTATTTAATATTTTGAAAAAAATTACCTATGTTGAAACCATGATAATTCGATTCTGCTCTCGATTCTAAACAAACTACTTTCTAGTTTTGCGTTAATTCATTAACACGTTGTATACTGTAAATAATTTTAATATAAATGAATCCATTTCAGAGGGTGGATTCGATCAACTGAACACTTTCACTATGGGCACATACTCCACAGTTTCAATTTATAAGCTTCGAACTATTTGCGCTAGTGGCACGGAATATATAAGAATCTATGGGCAATCTACAGGAGAAAATGGCGTTATGTAGAGCCCGACCAGAAAAATAAAAAACTTGCTTTGGGGCGCGACAATCGACTATAGCCTTTAATGGCAATGTTTCAAGAACAAAAATTAGTTCCAATGATTATCTGCAACATGGCAAGGTTTTTTTATTTTTCTGGTCAGGCTCTCATTTACTCATATTATTGAAAAGAAGGAAACAACAACACCAAACTCACGGAAAAGAAATCAGCAGTTCCACATAATTTTGGTCAAGTTTAGAGGCGATGAAGTTTTCAATGGTATTCCATTGAAAACCAACCTGCCAGCCACCATCTATTGCTGGTTTTCATTTCAGCGATTTATGCTTTGGTTTTGGTAGTTCTATCTATTCTATAGTTTACTTGTATCCATATACTCACGACTTTATTCCCTGAGGGGGAAGTCAGAGATATTCTGAACACTTAGAACATCCACGTTCCCTCTACAGGTAGTTTAAATACGCCTTATTTATTACTAGATTATAGTTACTTCAATTTATATCCTAATGGTAGGCTAAATATGTTATAAAAGTTGTGCATTATATAAAATACCTACGTTACGTCTAAAGTGTCACTATTGAATGTTTGTTTGTTTATTTTGTATAGTTATTAAGAATACATTATTTATTTAGGCAGACGGCAACCCCGACTGCTAAACTGAGTCCTTAACCTTTTTGTCTCCATGATATTTTTAAAACAGTGCTATATTTATTATGTATCTGTGTATAAATAAGAGACTAATAAATACTTTTTAATTTAATTTAATTAATTAAATCAACCAAAGAAGTACAATACAATCAACCCCATAGGTCTCCACCTAAACGCTTTCTACGTAGATTGTACAATGAAGAAGCTACAAAGATTAGTATGATTGGTAGGATTAGTGCAAAGCCGTGCTTACATGAAGGTAATAAACAGTAAGTATAGTTAGTTCCGAAGACTAATCTTACTGAGGACGTTTTGCTACAAATTTTTGTCAATTAGATAGAGTAGCAAATAATAAAAAAGAAGAATGGCGAAACTGACCATTTAATAAACAAAGTAAACGAATTCCTTCATTATCTAAAAAAAACACACTCTTAAAAGTTCTGATTCAAAATCATAAACATCTAAACTATTGTAAAACTGTAACAGAAGTGTGTCTGTACATTGAAGATATTTACAAAAAAAGATTACGATATGGTTGTTAGGCTTCCCTGATTCCAAATCACAAATTTTTGGACTTTTTGTCTGTCTGTTTGTTTGTTTGTTGTTTGTGTGTTTGTTTGTTCGAGCATCACGCAAAAACTACTGAACCGATTTTGATGAAACTTTTTTGTTTGATAGCTTATGATCTAACTTAAAATCTGGTATATAATTTATGCGGACGAAGTCGCGGGTAAAAGCTCGTTACTAATAAAATTAAAATATGGACAATTACTAAAACGCAACTATGACAAAAAGTTCAATGAATATTAATACTTACCTATTTTTCTAACGTACTCGTACCTATCATCTATGGTTTTTCCTGGTATTAGTACTTCAGACTCTGTCTGCATAGATACCAGCACGCCAACCATACACCATACCTATATAAAGCTCAAAATGTCTGCCCCTATACTATATGTCTAATATTATTATGCACTTAATAAATTATTTGTATTTGTATTTTCTCAAAAGTCAGCGTCACTCTCGATACTTCACACGTTAAAATAAGGTATCCTAAGGAGAAAGTTAGTTGTTAGTTTTTTTTGACTCTTTTGCTAAGTTTCATTTAAGGCTGGGTCCGAATTAACAAGCCCTTTCACCACTCTTCTTTTGCGCAGTTAATTAATAATCCCAGAGAAACGTTCTCCGTCCATTTGTTAAACCTTGTAGTTGTATTACAATATCGTAAATGTCTGGAAACACCTTTCGTTAGGAGACATTCTGTTTAACACGGGGGACCTAAATACCGAGCTCGGAAATATCTTGTACCTGAATTCCTGAAATTTATTAACTGAACAATTTTCGTAACAAGTAACATAAAACAGAGTTTATTTAACGGTTAACCATAATGTTTCTCTTTCACAAAATCCTTTTGTAATAAAGGGATGAGAGGACCGAACAGTACTTCAGAATCATATTCATCATCATCAGCTAGGCTAATGCTATCTGATGAGTTCCTTTGAGTTAGGTGCGTGATGCGGAGGGCATCTATGGGTTTGCTCTTGACCTCAATCCAGTCCTCAGGACGAAGATGGGGTCGAACATGTAGCGAGCTTACCCAGAAGATGCCTATTCACTCGTACTTTAAAGGAATTCGGGTTGTATGTGCTCGGAAATACTGATGCAATTATTTATTATTGACGAAGCTTGTGGTGGATTTTAGTTCAGTAAGTTGATGAAGCGATACCGCAAAGTGAAACTGGCGGGCGTAGTGTGGGACGTCCTGCTGCCGGCTGGGCAGACGACCTAAAAAAAAGGTATAGCGGGGGACGACTGGATGAAGAAGGCCAAATCCGTCTGTCCTTTAAAGATAATGTAGGGACGCCGGGGCAGGAGTAACGGTGAATGATCGAGGTGCTTTTTTGTACTTCTTTATTAGGGAAAACTATAGATACATTATACAATCCAATCGCTTACGTCTCTTATCTTCTCCCGAGAAAACCCTGAACCAGCGACAAACACCCTAAGCGTTGTATTACCACAGACGAAAACTGTGGCGCGGATACTCGCCACATCTTTATAAAAGTAGGTATAATTATTATATAAAATACATATATTATTATTGTAAAAGCGTTTTCAAATAGATAACAGTTACCTGTACCATTACGTAATTGATGGCATGTGTAACGGAAAGGTTTATAATTCCCACTTCTCTGTATTTAATTAATTGTATGATAATAATATCATATTTTGTTAAATATTTTAGACGTTCGGCGTTCTTTTGTTTATTATAGATGAAAAATGTCGATATTATCAATGTGCCCACATTGATAATACCCATTCAATAAACATTCTTAGGCGCGCCTTGGGAGAGACCTATGTTATAGGCTAATGATGATTATGAAGTTGACGAAGCATATTGCAGATTATAAAAGTGTTGCTGAAAACTGGCGGTATTGTGTTATTGATTGGCGAAGTATTTGTCTTGACTGTTAGTTTTTTCGACATTACCGAATTATCTGCCAATTATGATGATGGGGTTTCGACTAGGTACGAGGAATAGTATACGTGCATAAGTATACGCGCTAACAACAGATGCACTCTCTCGTCCTTACTCTCTTTTATCTGATGGAACGAAAGACTGATACTATGTAGTACTAGATTGAGTACTAGATACTCTTTCTTATACTGTGCCGATACGATCAGAGAAGGGGTTGGATGCAGTAGCTATAATCGGCAGCCACACGGTTTGGCATAGTGTAAATAAAATAAGTTATGAAGCTCAGCGGTTGCGGTGTGTCTAAGGCCGCGCGGCGTTCTGGGTACGGCGGGGGACGGGCGTACCCTAACTCAATTCGTTGTTAGGGTACGCGCGCAGGCAGCGTGGGCTGGGACGCACTCCTCCCGGCCTCCGCACGCCCCGCACGATTGGCCTGTGGCGACCGCTTAGCTTCACCATTATTAGTTCTTTACACTATGGTTTGGGCGTCAAACATGTGCTCATACTGAAGTTTGTAGTTGGCTATAGTGAAAGTTGCTCAGTTTGATGAGTAGAGTAGAGTTATGCATTCCGCATTATTAAAGTATCCGATCTGATAAACAATTTACTCTGCATATTTAAAAATGTTGGTGTGTAGATAAAAACTAATAAAAGTTACTATGGCTCTAAAAAAATTATACAAAAAGCTACACAAGGCTTTTTCCCAAAAACTACTCAGAATATTCCACATTTTGCAGCTCAGATTATAATGAAATGCTTGCGGAGGTCATTGTGTGAACAATATTCGTACGTTGCGGACGTGACTGTACAAAATGGGCTAAAATTTCTCTACAATATTCTGAATTTTTGTGCTGACTGTTAAATGGTTATGTTAGTGCAGTATTCTGTTAATATTATAGTTTCTGTGGTGATATTGGAAACGTTTTATTTTATTTTCATTTTTACGGAAATAAAGTGTTATAGGCTTTGGTTTTAAGTAGCTTAAGATTAGAGGGAGTGATGTTAACCTATTAATATACTTACCTATAAAAATCTTGTTTGGAGTTTGGGACTCCCAAATAAATCTGCTGGACTAAATCTCGCTAACTACTTTAAACGATCACGGCTCATTTGTCAATTATGTTATTACTATCATCATCTTCATTATGATCATAATCAGCCTCTATCGTACTGACTACCTTACCTACTGCACTTCTCATAATGACCCTCATTACAGGGTAAACATAAACAGTAAGGTGATTGAGTGATTGTTCCCATGGCACTGAACAACTTTCCCTAAGAAAGCTATAGGAAATTCGTAAATAAATTGAACTTCCCATACTAAATGCAATCACCAGATCGAAATTAAAGTTGTTCAGTATCATGGGTACAATCACCCCTTAGCTTAGAGTAATGCAAATGTTTACCCCAACACCCTGCATAAGGAAAAGTGTTGGCGAATTTTTTTGTTGTGTAGTTCAATTAAAAAAAAAATAGAATCAAGGATTGAAAATAAGATTGGAGGGCTATCGAAATTTGACTGCCAAAGGGCCTCTACGTTTCTTATTATTACAACACTGCAAATTATAGACTATAATAATTTCTAAAACACCGTGTAAAACGTAGTAATTATAATTAATGTATTGCGTAGTACTGGGTCCATAACCTGAACACAGAAATTACTTAATTAAGTAAAACAAAGCTTTGCAAGGCCTTATTTAGCAAAGGGGAATGCCTCAGGCAAGTTGTATGAGTAAATTTTAGTTTAATTAAACTAGAATTATGTTTATTATAATATTATTATCTCTAACTTGGAAATTTGATCTTAACATAACGTAGTTAAGTGCTTCTACCTGTTCATTTATAAATGGATGTGAGTGATTTATTAATGAAGAAAACACCTTCACGAGAAATTGTATCTTCTCTGCAGCAATAATTATTATTATTCAATAAGCTAAAGGGTAGATTAAAAAACCCATAAAAATGTTGTCAAAAAGAAATGACATGAAATTGAAAAGAATGGTGGGTCTGTTTTGTATTGGATGAGCGATATTATGCAAGTAGAAAGATGCGAAATCAGACAAAAAATTTGCAAAAGCCATACTGTGCTATGTTTCAAGTCAAGCGAGCATTACCGAATACTTGTAGAAAACATTCTGCTGTATAAGAAGAACAGAAAATACAATTTTTAATCAACAGTCCATACGGTCCACTACAGAATACTTCTACATATGAGGGAAATACGGAATCCATTCCTTTTAACAATTTGAAGTACTAGACCCTACAAAGTCGATTAAGACTTTAAGAATTAAAACCACTACCAGAGCATTAAGCTTACATTAACGTACAACGGATAATGGACAAAGTTAACTCAGAATTACTGCAACAAAATGGAACTTAACTAACGAGGGGCCATATGGAATAGTTGGGGAGATAGTGGTACAATGATGTAGGTAGCGGAACATTGGGTGGTGACAGCTTTGCGCGTTAATTGTTGCTTATAATTTTGTTAGATTTATCTTTTAGAATGTGGATGAAATGTACTGTATGAATTTAAGACGTTAATTTGATTCGCCTCCAATTTTTCTCGTAGTTTAACCTAACAGTGGTATCGATACGGACTGTGCCACGACTTAACTAAATTTATTCCTGTCACTTTCTAAAATAAGATTAAGAAAAGAGACAGAAAACCAACAACTGACTTTAGTGCTGTCAAAGTGACGTTACACGCCTTAAATAAGATGGCGTACATTATGATGTCATCTTATTTTGGGCGTGTAACGTGTAGAAAGTGACAGGAATAAATTTCACAGTCCGAATCGGTACCAATGTGTCTGATAAGTAAGTCAGTGTTATAGTGGACCTGAGTGCGCTAACTTGGATCTGAGTGCGCTAACTTATAGTTTACTGTACTTATAGTATTAATTATTTAATTAAATAGTCTATTGTATTATACTGCATACATAACCTTAGCTTAAGAATTTATAATTGCAATAGTTATTAAGTCGTGTTATGTTGTAGAGTTTCTGGCCGCATCATCTCTACAGCTTCAACAAGTTCCGACGCGAAGTAGCTTCAAAAGGATTTGACGTTTAAAAAGTGGGCTTCAAGATTTTGAATTTTGAATTTGAGTTCGCGTTCGAAACTGAGTTACAAAAAAAAAGTAGACAATCCAACAATTCAATTCCTGAGAGTAATAAGACCCTCAATTTTGACGGCATATGAAATAACAATTTACAAAGTCAAGACTCAAACTCGAACTAAACATATTTAACTTATAATCGACTTCAAGACTGTACAAACTTTTGTACAAGCAAACTATAAATCTTTGACTCTCATTTTGTTTGCTTCAAGTCGTCAGTAAGTTTGCTGACGGTTGGATATGTTGAATCTGCTGGATGTTGTCGGAAACTTTATGTTAATGTTGTAAACTTACATTTGTATTGTGAATTTTAGTATGAAATTGAATGTGAAAGTTTTGTAGATGTGCTTTTAAGAATCTGTGCATAATTTAATGCATGTAAGACCGAAGTTGGGAGGAAAAAGCGCGAAATTGCGCGATATCCGACGACGATATCAGAAGATTTGCGTGAGCAACATGGATGCGAAATATTCAGAACAGTGGTAGATGGGTCGCTTGGCAAAGCGAGGGCTATTCCTACCCAGCACTGGGTAGATTCTGGTTGTGGATGATATGGACCTGAGAAGATTGCGACAATGAGGAACGATTGAGCACTGACAAGGCAACTAATAGAGATGAATATTGCACCAGTCTCAAATAAATGGATAAGCTTAGGTCATGTCGGCGTATAATTTATTTTTCACCTCACATGCTCGGAAAGATTCTGTTTGTCATTCAAAATCAGAGTGCAAAAGTGCATCTTATCCGCTAGCGTGGAAAGAGTTTTTAAAATTCGAATCTTTCTATTCAATAAAGAAAAACGTGAGAAAAACAGCCTAAACAAGTTTTTTTTCATGCTATTTTCATGCTAGCCAGGTGATTATTCGAAAAATGAGGTTGGCGCATTGAATTTTTCCTCGCTGTAGTGAGGTGAAAAGTTGTGTGTTTCGCTCGGCAGCAAAGTTATTCTGCGTCTCGTACCTTTGAAACCCTCGCAACGCTCAGGATTCTATATTTGAACCACTCGCTTCGCTCGTGGTTCAATCCTAGAATCCTTCGCTTGCTCAGGTTTCAATACAAGTACTCGCGCCAAAAAGCAACTTTGCAGCCTTGCATAACAAATAACTATTTTCTTCGCTGTTTAACCACATATAAGTAATGCAATTTTTTAGAGTTCCGCGGTTACTAGCCGCAACTCAAATATACCAAAAACGCAGTAAGAACCTGTTTAATTTTAGATCACATACAGATAAGCTGACAGACTTTACAGTGCACCAATTATCAATAGATATTATTAGGTAGTTCTCAATTGAAGAACCAGATCTAGTCTAGATAATATTTTAACATAAATGATTATGATGGATTTCTAGTCGTTTCGACCATGGCGACTGCTTTTTATAGAAAAGCAGTTAGGTACGCAAGATATTTTAAAGTGCATAAGACCATGCATGACTTCAGTACGAATATTCGTAACAAATATTTGTTATACGCGGGATTCGTACGCCTTTCGAATTTGCCGCAGTGCACTACCAACCAGATTTGGCCGTCCAAAAAAAAAACCAGCACAATACTAAATCTGCACACGGAAAATTGCAAAAGCATCCGCTACACGAACCAATACACTATTTATTTCTATTTACACATTGACGTATGAAAATGTAGGGAGTGAGTCCAATGGGAATATGCAATGCAGATTGCTTGCCGGCACGATCACATTTTTCAATTTGTTCCCGTACCCACCTGGTTGTAGCCTGTATTGAGGATTACGGCTGGAATAAAACGCTGACCGGTACTTTGCAGATTTAGACACAGTTTTGCATTGGATCGATCGTTTACGGAGTGTTTAGTGCCTAAACCTATTTGCGGATTTTCAACACCCGTGTAAAATAGAGGAGAAGCGAGGTAGAGGAAGACTTAGAGCTATTTTTAGCAAAGGTAATGTAAGCATTGGAGTCGTGTTGTATTAGGAAGTCAAGGCATTTGCGGAAAGGAGACAGGATAGATGAAATTCTTCACCCATGATCATTCATGATGATTTAATATCCATTGATCTAGGATTCGAAATCATAAATTTCAAAATTTACAGTGTAGGTACATTAACAATAATCTTAACAATAGCCTAGCCTAGTCAAACTGAGAAAAAACTTAAAAAAAAATAATAATTATAAAATAGAAAAAATAAGACAAAGGCAAAAGGAGCACAGGGTCCCGGGAGGGTCTTCGTCGAGCACATCTTCTACTCGGCTCATGCTAAATAGAAGATGTGCTCGAGGCTGCCGTCTTGTGGGAGTGTGCCGACGACGCTGGCAGCATTACCTCTTTGGAAAATAAAAAATTTCAAAATATTTTCAATTAACAATTTTGGTGTTTTAGGTGTTTTTACAGCAGAGAAGATGCGATTAGGAACTCGACTTTACATAGAGTAACACCAATCACACTAGTGTTGCCTGGTAGTAACCTCGGATAGTCTATCGATACTATCGTGACTTCGAAAAATTTTAAGCATAGGTATAGTGCTGTCGAAAGTGCTATCAAGAGTATCGATTGTTACTATTTTTCGAGATCAACTATCGATAGTTAGGCAAGAATAGATCAGACGTCGTGGATAATATGAAAATCTTTATCGCATTAGGTACATCAGAATACAATCTAGATTACAATGTGGTACTTCGATTGACACTATAGATCATATTCATCACTCTGTATGAATTATTTATACTTATTATACAATAAATTTATTTGATAAATTTTCCACTGCGAACACAAAAGTCTTCTGTAATTATCACCATCTCCATAACGTCCTTAATCAGAATTCATTGAATGTGCAACGAATTGATTAACTTTAATGAAACGGTTCACGTTTTAATCAACAGGCAGACTAAGAATTAATGAGACATTGTTGACAAATGGCTCGGTTCTAATGGTCCAGATGAATTGCTTGGATTCTCTTGTTTACCCGCTTATGGAAAGGAGGCATTAAGGATTTCCTTAACGTAGTTTAGCAAAAAGGTTCCATTTATTCATGTTGAAATAATGCAGTGTAAAGTAAAAAAAAAATTTATTTATGGTATACCTACATAAACGCTCTTTGATTTCTCAATATGAAGCTTGTGCCTGGGGTGCAATTTTTGAATGTCACCGGTGAGCTTGTACGGTTTTTTGATCTCATACAAAAGCCTTCTCATACCCATGACTTCAATAAGAGTGGGAAAGGGCACTCGTATTGAACTCATGGGTTGGAAATTTTAGTCACCACCGCGACCGGTGAGATTAAAAAAATGTGATCTTTGGGAAATCGGTTAATTTCGGTCATTTTACTCAGCCGATGACTTTCAAAAAAGGCAATCCAGGAGTGTGATTTTTGAAACGCATTCGGTGAGTTCAGCCGTTGTAAATGTCAAAATAACTACGGAGATACGCATCTTTCTACTACTGATTTGACTTTCAAAAATCGCACTCCTGAAGTATGATTTTTGAAAGTCAAATCAGCAGAAGAAAGATGCGTATCTCATATTCTCCATAGTAATTTTGACATTTTCAACTGCTGAACTCAGCGAATGAGATTCAAAAATCGCACTCCTGGACTGTTTTTTCTCAATGAAAATATTTATCCTTCTGATAATCGTTCTGATAGGTCCAGGTTGAGTGGTTGAAATGGTTGGGTGGAGAAATTCGCAATATGATCGAATTCTGCGATAGGTAATTTCAATACAACAAAAAAACCAAGAGCGAGCGAAGCGAGCTCGATATTTCACTGAAATATAATGAGATGACTGCAATAAGATCTAAAACCAAGAGCGAGCGAAGCGAGCTCGAGATTTCACTGCAATATAATGGGATGACTGCAATACGATCTAAAAGCAAGAGCGAGCGAAGCGAGCTCGAGATTTCACTGAAATATAATGAGACGACGGCAATACGATCTTAAACCGAGAGCGAGCGAAGCAAGCTCAAATTTCGTCACTGCAATATAATGAGATGACTGCAATGAGTTCTAAAACCAAGAGCGAGCGAAGCGAGCTCGAGATTTTACTGCAATATGATTAGGTCGAGTCAGAAATTCGCAATATGATCGAATTCTGCGATAGGTAATTTCTCCCCAACAAACAAATTGATAATCAAACATTCACATGACTATTGAATTATACAGGGTGTTAGGCGCATCGTGTGCCAAATCGAATGGGATGATTGGAGGGGTCTTTAGGTACCTCAGAAAAAAAAATAAAAAATCCTGGCCCAAAGATTTTTTTTTAACTGACTTTCAATGGTTTTGGGTGAAAATTGCCAAAAATCTACATTCAAATTTTTTTTTAAAAAAACCTGTTGGGTATAACTAACTTTTTTTGTTAAACCTTTAATCTGTGATAGTGTGCGCTTCTATCGAACCCAAAATTACTCGCCAGTGACATCTACTTTTTTTTTACAGCCCCCCAAAGTTTTTTTTTTACGTTAAAATAAATGTGATAGTCAACTTTCGATCTCAATAAAAAAAAAAACTAAAAGTGATCATGCTCTTCCAATTTTTTCAAAACATCTCTGGACTGTCCCCATTCTAATGGTATGCAATACGTTATGAAATAAAATGAGTAACATCGCAATTTTTTTTTTTTCTGTAATAAGTCGCAATTTTCTAATATTCAATAGGTGACGTAAAAACTAGTATTTCCGGTAATTACACTCACAGTCAGGTAAAAAAATTAAATTTTGAAGGGTTTACTTGAAGTAACCGCCTCCCGTTCTTTGTTTGATACAGGTAAAATTTGCTTTCTCACTCTAACGTAGTGAAATCTATCTTGTATCCCTTTCTCCCGGGGGCTGTTTTTTTTAATAGACCCAGGGGGATTTGTAATACTCATTACTCAGTCAGTATTACAAATCCCCCTGGGTCTATTCAAAAAAACAGCCCCCGGGAGAAAGGGATACAAGATAGATTTCACTACGTTAGAGTGAGAAAGCAAATTTTACCTGTATCAAACAAAGAACGGGAGGCGGTTACTTCAAGTAAACCCTTCAAAATTTAATTTTTTTACCTGACTGTGAGTGTAATTACCGGAAATACTAGTTTTTACGTCACCTATTGAATATTAGAAAATTGCGAATTATTACAGAAAAAAAAAAATTTGCGATGTTACTCATTTTATTTCATAACGTATTGCATACCATTAGAATGGGGACAGTCCAGAGATGTTTTGAAAAAATTGGAAGAGCATGATCACTTTTAGTTTTTTTTTTATTGAGATCGAAAGTTGACTATCACATTTATTTTAACGTAAAAAAAAAACTTTGGGGGGCTGTAAAAAAAAAAGTAGATGTCACTGGCGAGTAATTTTGGGTTCGATAGAAGCGCACACTATCACAGATTAAAGGTTTAACAAAAAAAGTTAGTTATACCCAACAGGTTTTTTTTAAAAAAAATTTGAATGTAGATTTTTGGCAATTTTCACCCAAAACCATTGAAAGTCAGTTAAAAAAAAATCTTTGGGCCAGGATTTTTTATTTTTTTTTCTGAGGTACCTAAAGACCCCTCCAATCATCCCATTCGATTTGGCACACGATGCGCCTAACACCCTGTATAAAAGTAAAATTATAATAATTTTTGTAACTCTACGTCGTGTACTGGTGCTATAAGCGTCTTGGTATCGCGTGGATTTCAGAAATCTTCAACACTTCGTTGCACCCTTTTAGGGGTTTATTTTCCAAAAATCATGTTTAGTGCGCCCCTAACATGCACTGTAAATTGTTTTTATCTTCAGATAATAGATGTGTATTGTCTGTCACACAGTCCGGAACTTTTAAATATGTCTAGATTGTAAGGAAAGTATACAGGCATTCAATACGATTCTCACGAGATATCCATACACGCCTGCATACTTAAAGCTACAGCCGACCGTAAATAAAAGCCTACTTATACACTCTCTGCAATCCACCCTCAATGTAGGCCTTCGTTTATTTGCAATCCATCGAACGCTGGTATTTAGGTCAGATTTGAAATAGTCCGTGAATAGCGTCCGGAGGTAACACGAAAGGGGATTTGTGATTACACATTGCAGCAATACAAAGGTACAACAGCATGAATGAAACAGTACTTAATGATCAAAGCTGTCTGATGTAGGATGACGTAGAAGAGTCAGTCGTTTGTGCATAACTTTGTTTAGAGTCGAGGTAACTTTGGAAGTTAATTAAAATGATGTGCACAAATCATGCCCACAAAATATTATGATGCTCATCTAAACTTTACAGTGTGGTAGCATATTATAGTTCAAACAAGAACATCAAATAATGCCTTTTCTAAACTTTACAGTAGGTATGGTTTCCAGCTTAGAATCTACCACCCATTTTTTTCTTGTGGGTATCGTAGGAGGCGAATAAAGGACAAGATTTCTTATGCAGTGTTTTGTCATCGAAAGGCCAGTCGCCCTTAGACAATTTAATAGGGACTCGCCTTGCGGTATTAGATCAATTAATCTTGCGCATTTACACCCAATTTTATACCTTATCACTAAACGAGACAGCCTATAATAGCGAAACAATAATTTAGAACTTAGAACGTTTGGGGTTCACACGAGACTACTTTTCATGATTTTCAACATCCAAAATTAGAATCTAAACTTATAGGGAATAAAATCCAATGTTGCGGATTTCATGTTACCTCGCCCTCCGCAAAAAGTGGCAGAAATGTTTCTTAGTAGAATGTATTAAATTGTCTAAGTCCGTATATTAAACTGTAGTCTTTGGTCTAAGTAGTCGCCTATTTATTATCACCAGCGTCGGTAGCGCATTGCGGAGAGTTATGTACACTCAATCATGAGTCGAATTCACACGAACGACATGCCATGTACCAATGAGTTTTTTTAACTTAATTTATGTACGTAATACCGACTGCTCTCAAACGGTGAAGGAAAACATTGTAAGAAAACCTGTATACGCTGAAGAAGAAATTCTGATTGTGAGTCTACCAAACCGTATTGAACACGCGTGGTGCACTTACGGCCATACATTAGTAGTATAGTAGTAGGCTTGTGTTAGAAGCGTAGAAAAGATCACTCCGAAAGGGATAATGGTCGTGAGGACATGTATATAAGTATAGACAATTATTTTCTCTAGGAGTTGAATTTAAAAATATTTTCATTCCATAACCGAACTCTATTTGAATTCAGATTCAGCACACGTAATCAGTTTTAAAAGACATCTTGATTGGGATGCGAACAATTTGTAACAAAGTGATCTTTTCAAAGGATATACCTTTACAAATTCACAAGGTGAAGGTTGACTCTTCAAGTTCATAAAATACCTTTCGAATAGTGTTGTGTAACTAAAAATAGTTTGGGATATCGAAATTTTTGTATATAGGCTCTACAACATGTTTTCTTTTCGAGGTGGTCTTTTGTCGAGTTGATGACATATTTTCATCGAGTTTGAGTTTCCATCGATCGTAGTGAAGAGACTGCGGATGGATAGAATATTTAGGTATATTTTATTTGACAAATCTATTTATGTATAAAAAATTTGAAAACGCATAAAAAGTCTTTAAGATTCCACTTAAAGAAACAGGGGTGTTCTACCGGCTAGTCCAGTGATGGTGCATAATTTTTCGAAGTTTGGATTTTCAATGCAAAGACATACTTTAAAAGAAATAGCTTTCTATCGATAAAAACATTTGGGTCTATCGACTCTTACATAACTTAGTAGTCAGGATCGTAGGAAGCTACGGATCATTGAAGACCTTTAGTTAGATAAGGGTCATTTTAACATAGAATAAATGTTACTGGCAAATTTCATTTCCAAAAAGCCTGAAGGTTAATTGTAAACTGTTGTTACTATGATCAATTGGTTTTTGACTGTTAAATGTAAATATGCAGTAAGGGCCTGGCTACATCACCGCAGTTTCATGGCGCTGCACACCGTGGAAATTCCCGGCTCGATGCCGCGCCGTAGCTACCATATGGTGCAGCGCCGGGTCACGGTATGGCGCCGTGTCATGAAAAGTTCCGGTGCGATAGCATTTTTTTTTAAATTGTTTTTTGGAGTAATTTCGTCGGTTCAACGAGGGGTAGACGTTACACGGCGACGGCGCCGCGCCGTATATACGGCACCACGCACCTTGATGATGTGGCCGAGACCTTTAGTCGTCTTAGAACAGGCAGTCTCTTTTATTTGTAAAGTTTGCCATTAGTAATATTTTGCAATAGTTTGCATATTTGTGAAAATATGCAATAGTTTGCATATTTGTGAAAATATACCCAACGAGAAAAAAAATTCTATCACGAAAAACGTCCAATACGTAAACTTACAATCATAAAGATGACATTTTAATGACGACGACAATATTTTCACGAAACTGTCACGAGTAGTGTTGTTTATAATGACGTCACTCCAGGCGCCACCATTGTCATGCATAATACATGACGTCATTAATGCTACGTGTTAATACTGGAAGTGATTGTCATCGAATACTTTGTTCTGATGTGAAACGTTGTGTGTTTTACTTTAGAACAACGATATGTTGTTCTAAAGTAAAACATTCAGCTGAAATTTTGTATATATATCAGAGGATATCTTTTTAAATTTCGTCGTTTTGTTTGGGATGATCTAACATTCAAACAAACCCACTGTCTCTTTACGTCATTAGAATGGAAAAAAAACAGCTGTTCCATACGTTCGAGTCGAGTAGGCATTGCAGTTTATAATGGAACATCCGATTTGTTTTTTGCTCTGACAGATTTGCTCCCGTAGTAAAAGATGAAGTTTGATGGGTAGAGTATGTGTTTTAAAGGTTAACAATACTTTTTCCTTACACCCTGTATACATTTGGGTCGACGACTTATGTAGAACAGACAATTTTAATATTAAAATCGATTTTATAGTCGAAAGTTGTTTAGTTTGATGGTCTGATCATCTCTTATTGTCATACAATAGACTGGTTCTTCTTCTTATCATGTGGGCAGGGCCCTGGTGTCATAGATTTTTCAGACCGCCTTACGGCCTCTGACGTGGTTTTTATGTAACGACTACTACCACCAGAGATAGTAGACGGGACCAACGGCTTAGCGTGCCATCCGAAGCACGGAATCATTTTTCTTTGCATAGACTGGTTGTCATGCAATGTATTTGTGGGCTAAAAGCTAACCGCCTAATCACCACTTCACAGGTCATCGTCATTTTATCTTGAAACCTAGTTGTCAAAATAGTGTATTTAGAATGACAATCATCGGTTCGATTCTTCAGCCTCACTGAAAGCCACCACGTATTTTAAAACGCCGAAAACATGCAATCGAGCTCCAAAAAGATTTTTTAGCAGAATCAGTGTAACTGATTGAAGCAGGAAACATTTATATTCTTTTTGTCCGTATTCCTGAAAACTTTGTTGTTCCATAAAAAAAAATTAAACAATATTTTGCGGATAGTACAAAAAATCCACATGAATACAATTGAGTCGATGGCAAAGTCATTCTGAATTTTTACAGCCTAGTATTTTGACACACGGATAGCACAGCCGGCAGCGTCCTAAGCTCTGTTCGCGTGCAGGTGTCTGGGCAGGAAGTGTAGGATACAAGATGGGCCATAGTTTGTGGAGCAACACCGCATTTGGGGGTCTGACCCTCCATGATACCCCACTTGAAAATAATCCTTGAATTTCCACCTAAAAATGCTCCTTACTAAACCTAACTCATCATCATCATCTCAGCCGATGAACGTCCACTGCTGGACATAGGCCTCCCCCAAGGATCGCCATAACAACCGGTCCTGCGCTATCCTCATCCAATGGGTTCCCGCCGCCTTCACCAGGTCGTCGGTCCATCGTGTGGGGGGCATACGCATGCTGCGCTTTCCGGTACTTTTCGGCTCCATCAGCCATCGGTTCTACGAGCCCACTGCCACTTTAGTTTAGCAATTCTTTCTTCTACACCTAACTAAAATTTCAACATTTTCTAGCATAGTATAAATCTTTGTCCCCTTTTTCCCTAACAATATTCTCAACATCCCAGTGGAATATGGTTGTTAAAAGGCGCCACTGCACGTTGGGTTTTAATGACGCGGGCGTGCGTTGTCATTTTATAACATTAATGGAAGGCGATCGATATCACTTGCTTGCCACAGCAAAAATGGGAACGGTCTAGGAATATTGCAGAGTGATGCAATTTTGAAAGCTACTTTGAATATTGATAAAGCATTTAGGTCAAAACACAATGCGGGTTTTGTATGGAAGGTTATCGCCTTATTTTTCGACGTTGTTTTTAGCGTGGCCATAGAATATTTTAGTTTAAAATAACGTAACAAACAAAATTGTTATTACATGTATTTCTTAAACTCAGTCTGTACGGAGATATAAAGGCTTAAAGTTGAAAATAAATATATTACGTTTACTTCAAGCCTTTATATCTCCGTTTGGACTGAGTTTAGAAAATTTCGAAATAGCCAAAAAAACTACTGCTCCATACAAAACTCGACCCAAAAGTCTAGAACAGCTGTTTTCTTCGCGATTTCTGTAATAGACTGTTCGCGATGTAAGTATGTTGTGACAGCCTGTAAGGGAAGTAACCAGGAAGAAACACATAATTATTAAGTTAAAATTACTGTATTCAAAATGCAATAGTGTATACTTTTGTTGGCAGTCCTTAATAAATAAAATAAAATAGAGAAACTTGTTTAGTTTGATTCACGATCGAAATCAGATAAAGGGTGGTCAGAAAAATGTTACTGCAACTCTCAGATCAACTACATTTAATCTATAAAAAACTGTAACGAGTTGACTGTTCAATCGTGATAATCTGCAAGTAGATCACCAAAGTCACAGACTTAAGTTCCTAAGTCCGTGACCAAAGCTAATAAGAACCAGAATTTTTTAAATACAGTTAGATTTTTGCAATTTCCACTTGTTTACTGTCCTGCTATTTGGGAAATATGGACAGAGAGAGCATAAAACACAGATCAAAGATACAGCCCAAATATACGAATAAAAATGAATATTCTGGCCGTATCTGCCGTTGTTTCATATTGAAATACTGTTTAATATTTGACATTTATTTTGTATCTGTTTTATTCGTTTCAACAAACAGTGTATCTGTAAAATTGTTTAATAAAAGTTTCTCTAAAAGGACTGTAACGTTTTTGATGATTATGGATTAGAAGTTTGGTCCAGATTTCAAAATATCTAGACCCAGCTTGACGGCGTTGGTAAAGCAAGAAAACCGAATGTTTTTTGACATTTTCATAATCAGACATAGAGTCTGTTCATATATCTGTTGAACTAGATCTGATTCAAATCAAACCTAAAGAATTTTCGACCTCCATTCATCTCTCTCTGAGAGGGTGTATGGGCACCATGCGTGCCTAATGCGGATTGGTAGACTTCTTTCACACACGCATCAGAATTTCTTCTTGTATGCAGGTTTCATCACGATGTTTTCTTTCACCGTTTTAGAGCGGTCGGTATTACGTACATAAGTTAGATAAACGTGTCATATTGTTCGTGGATTCGAACCCGACTCCTCATGATTGAGTGTCCATGCCTCTCCGCAACGAGCCACCAACGCGACCCCCATGGCTAGACTAAAATAAGTAAAAGTGTGTGGCTCACTTGTACAGGCAAAAACCGGTAAATTGTTAACAATTCCGTTTGTTCCGTAATTAGTAACAGTTGCTCAAACAAAAACTTTATCCTGCTCGAGCCCTAAAAACAAAGCACGAGTTAATCTCCCTTTCCAAGGGTTCCGTACTGTCAAAAGGGGTTGATAAGTTTTTGTTCTCGCACGAAGTTTTCAATCATTCCAAACCAAAGACATTCTATACAAGGAGGACTTCGCATCATAGTGCGCTGTTAACGGGACCACTAAGTTATGCCCAGTTGTTTTACATTACTGCTTTGTGACCATAATAAATACATTTGAAAGATTTGAAAGGACTCTAAGTAGGTAGGTAGTCTTTTTCTACCGTAACAATTATAATATAATTATTACTTTAAGGGCCTATGCACGGACCTGAAAAAAAGACGGACGGAATCTCGTCTAATCAAAAGTGAAGCACCCATTTATATGAGTGTGCGTGCTGTCGCCCTGTTGAGCGGGACAAAATGGCGGCGGGTTGTCGTACCTGCGACTAGAACTAGTGCGTCTGTGTGAGTTGTAGAACAAACGAAATTGTAGCACCTTGCATGCTTCACCTCTTTTTAATGTGACATTATGTCCGTCTTTTTTTCAGGTCCGTGGGCCTATGTCGAAAAATAATTTAAGCGAAACAGGCGTGGGATAGCTTATATTACGGCCTGGTGCGAGAGAAAGAGATGGGGCGCCGCGCGCGCCTGAAACGAATCGAGCGCCAAATCAAACTTTATTTAATTGTGATTGTACTATTAATGTAATTTCAATTCTGCTCTAATCAAATTTTGAAAATATCAATCTCTTTTTTTAAATCAAGTCTCGTGTTTCTATTATTCACCGTTTAGCAGTTCCACGCGTTTATAGATAAAAACGGAGGCTACTTTGGGTTGTTTTTCTATCGAGAAAATGTGTCTTAATCGTGTTTTGGCTCTAATCAAAACTTCAATTATATGTTCAATTTACACATATCCGAAAATCATACTCCTACTGTTAGTACTTCATGATATATGAAGCTTTGAAGAATCCATTTTTTTTCACATAGCCCCTTAAAATGGCTTTAGATTTTCATTACTCAGAAAACCTTCGTATGTGAGAACTTTGAGACTTTAGTTAGCAGACACCTAAAAGAATAATCGAAAAGGGTTTAGCCTATATTACCTAAAGAACCCTAAAAGCAGTTCGCTAACAAAATAAGGCGAAAAATAAACCTTTTACTCCATCACGAATGGGAATGGAATAAAAAAGAGTGAGATATTGCGAGATAAGAGTGTTTTATTGACGACGTGCTGCGAATTTTTGAAACATTCCGCTTGGCTTGTTATGGCCAGTTTAGTGGTAATGCTTGGCAAATTGAATTTGCTAATATTACGTGAGAAAATTGGCCTTTTGAAGCCAAGCAAAACTACCACCCACTTTCTGAGCGGCTATCGTACGGTGGCTACAGTTCTTTTACAGTTTTATGTGCTCACGATTATTCCCCGAGAAGAGAGTCAGAGATATTAAAATTATGCACATATCACTAGCCGTATCCCAATTATAATGGGTATTAGCTTGTAGCGAATATAATGTGATTTTGGTATGTATTTGGTTTGACGAAGCCTTTGTATTCGAATTTTTGTGATTTTACACTCAATCTCAATGTTTTTTTCTTTTCAATTAACGTAGTCCAAAAAATATTCTCGTTTTTCGACTCATGTTCCTCAGGGAAAGTTGTTTAGTTTCATTACCTGATCTGAATACACTCTTATAATTTTTATAGTTATTAAAAATAGGGGTTGGAAAAGTCGTAACAGAGTTTCTCACTACCCTGAAACGTTGTGGATTAATTTTTTTTATATAAATTGTTCCTAAAAATATGAATCCAAATATTTCAATGAAATAAATGTTTACTTATTTATTGTGTTCAACTTTAATTCAGTTTTCCATCATTCAATAAACCAGGAATTCCTCTGAGAAATTTTCACAAGACATTATTTTCTGTAACAAAAAAAAAAAAAAACATTCATTCATCCCCTTGCTTCTAATTTAATAACGTCTTTATTGAAACGGGAAACTAACCGCAAATGTCATTCTTAGCGTCATATGTTTAGAGTGGGTTTTTGGAAGCTTTGAAGTTTAAAATGAGGTAGAATTTTTTATAGCGTTTGCTGCCGCTGTCGACCACAGTTACTGTCAGGGGTAGTAAATGTATGAAATAAAGAGAAAATTTTATGCTTTGTGCTAATGAGTTTAGTGTTATTTCACTTTGATGTATTTTAAAGTAGCACTTTGTTTGATCGTTGGTTGGAATGCGATAGGGCTCTATCTTTATGACCAAGGTCTTTCTAGATTTATAGAGAAAAAATACTCGAAAAATACAAAACCTCGAGTTAAATATTTGAATCCTTTTTGAATCCACGAATTTGACTGACATTTATCAATTATGACATCAATTTGGTAAGCGTGCGTACGCCTACTGGGTCGACCCGACATCATAAATCACACATGTGCAATCTGCTGTCATTGAATCATTCCACATGACTGAACCATGATATAGTTTGATATCTCACACCATGATCTATATCACCTTGTCATCTTTCAAACCACAACATTCTCAAATAACAATTTAAACAAACATAAAATTATATAGCTCAAGGTGCTAAAGGGTTTTCAAGCTGAAGAAGGAATTCTGATGCATATGACTCACATACATGAGACTTCACACACACATCCAATCAGCATAGTGCGTGGTGGACTAACGCCCATGGATACACATCCTCCCTGAGCGTAGGCCAGTGCCTCGAAGGTAACTAAGGGACTAACGAAATTAGCTGAAACTATTTTAAAGGTATGATCAGACCTTTAAACTGAATAACTTTATTTATGGGACCAATGTCGATACCGCGAAAAAAAATCATCTGTTCCATATGATACAAAACAGCAAACCCCTTATCCCGAATGTATGGGACAGCAGCTGACATTTTTTTCGCGATACGTTATTGGTCCCAAAGAGAAAGTTGTTCAATTTTATGGTCTGGTCATCCCCTTAAAATAGTACAGGGTGTAAGGATAAGTATCATTAACCTTTAAACCACATACTCTACCCATCAAACTGAACAACTTTTACTCTGGGAGCAAACCGATCGGAGCAAAATAAAATCAGCTGTTCCATACTTTACTCCACCGAATCGAGTCAAATGTATGCAACAGCTAATTTTTTGCTCCGATCGATTTACTCCCATATTAAAAGTCGTTCTGTTTGATGGGTAGAGTATGTGGTTTAAAGGTTATTGATACTTTTCTAACACCCTGTATAGGTCGATAATGATGATTAGCTCACGACTCTAATTAAACTATATACCTAAAGACTCAAATACGTCACGGAGACATTTTATTAAACGCAACAAGAACATAAATTAAGTTTATTAAGTCGCCCCGAGTCGGGCGCCATTAAACGTCTCGTCATATTGATGGAGTTTTTGATGGCAATACATAAAATATTACTGCGCGTCTACTCTAATAAGTCTGCAGCTGATAAACAAACATAGACCCACTATCAGAATCTTGAGAATTGATGGCTGTAGTGGCTACTTCAGTTAAGAGATAGAAATCGTACAGAAAACTAAGGGACCGTAAACGTCACTATTTGATATTAATGTCAACTTGATAACTCTACCATCTACCTGTTCCGAAGAAAAAGGGTTTTGTTTGGACACACGGATAAATAGACGAATAGACAGACGGACGGATAACAAAGTGATAATTATAAGGGTTCCGTTATTTTTCCTTTTGAAGTACATAATTCTAAAAATGATTTAGAAAATAAGACTTCTGTATATTATTTCGTGCATCAGATTCAGAAGACAAGTTCAGATCAAGCAGTGAGTCTAAAATGTCACCGAAAGATGGAGTTTTGAAATCGGTTATGGCGAAAAATAGTTTGTAGGCAGTTTCACCCGTCGGTCGGCTCATAATTTAGGTGGTTCATAATATGAGTATAGCCAACATAGAAAAATTGCTTTAACGGGTGCACCCATAGTTGTTTGTTTTTTACTATCTCAGTAGAAATTGCAGAACATCACCAACAGAACAAAAGCCCCGTGAGACAGACGTATCAACAGGAGGCGAGAAACATTATCCCTTTCCTTCACAAGTCACTTGCGAAGCATCTGTCAACTTGACACCACTTAAACTTTCACCACCATACACTTTACAAACAGTACTGGTACTAAGGATACGTGATTAAGATTATTACCGCATGTGCCTCACCGCCGGCCGCTCGTAGGTGGGCCGCTCTTCAAAACCGTCTGAGGCGCATCTAGCAAGTTTGTTGGGTTCGAACCTGCGTTTTTATCCTGTTGGTTGTCGCTGTGCTTGGCTGTTGTTTGATTTCGAATCGATTACAAGAATTAATCAACATCACCTCACTGTTCAGGGCTGCAGTCTCCAGGGTCCGAACAACCCTAATGATAGCCAACCTCCAGATAGGAGATGGCACCACAAGAAGAGCAAGAATCGAATTTTCTCTTAAATCATTTCACACTTCATGAATAGAAATAGTTTTTTTTTAAGATTGCTAATCTTACATCTACACACCACGGAGGGTGAAAGAAGCATCGTTGGAAAAAGCGGGAGGTGCTGCAAATAGACCCATTAAAGTAGCCGCGTAGTACGTGATTTTGTTTACATTGATGATGAGAAAGCTAAGGGCGGACGTAACATAGTTGCACGTAATCCAATTTGAACTTTATGATGAAATACTAACTGCGATGAAAATAGAATGCATCGTGTATTGATCGGACGTCCCACATACTTTCAGTAGGAAGATGAAAGCCTTCATGGTAATATCCGCAATTTTTCATTAGCTAACGCCCACCGTTTCATTTTTCAATCTCTGGGTTTTGCATGTAAAGTATAATGATACCTACCTCAATTTCGCTTCTAATGTTATGAAACCTGAGTGTCTGACCCATTTGCAGCAAACGGTTAAAAAAGGACTGAAAGGGGTTTGTAAAATTTGTAAACCTGTGGCATAGTACCGACAGTTTTTTTTTCAAAATTGCGTTGCATAATGAAGCTTAAACGAATTAAAGATGTACAAATAATACTTAAGTGTTAGTGTCAGATGTTGTTGGAAAAAAAGATGAAAGAAAATACATATTTTCGGTATAGGTGTGAAAACATAGTTTTCTTAGAAATGAAATCTATCTAGACTAACTTGGAAGACGCCGGGCAAAGTCCGATCTGCCCAGGTCCCAGTTTGTATATAAAAAATATGTGTATGAAAACTTCCAAAGTTACCTGAAGTTTTGGAAGTTTTCCGGAATACTTTCGCAGAAGTGAAAACTTTCCTAGGAGTTTTCATCTCTATACCTACATAACCAACAGAATGACGATACGTTTACGTTTAAATAAGTGTACAACAATGATACCATTTCCATTTACCTCATGTTCCGCTGATACCAACCACCGACGCGTAATGAAAAACCTAATTAAGTGAACGTAACTCAAGATAACATCCTTAAAACAACAATTTCTCTACAACATGAAGCTCTATGACTCGCCTAAACACTGTTCCGCCAGCAAGATCCCCGGCAACAAAGCATTTTCGTCTTTACAACGTAGCAATATGTGATTTGTCTGGAGACTTTACTTAGTTAGATGAAACTTTGTACGTTAAAGTCCACCGCAGTCCTTAGAGTATTCCTTTAGAAGGCAGGTGCTCTTTAAATTAATGGACAGTACGCTAATGGACTTCAATTTTATTAATTAGCATTTTTTGTGTTCTGACTTTTGGTATTCGAATAGTACCTACCTTACTTCTTCGAATCGACGATATATTATTGAGTTAGATATGCCACTGGGCTGCGTTCACGACCTTTTTGTGCGGTTGTTTTTAACTCGCTCTATGGTAGAACGTCTTACACCGAGGCTCTGAACGGGTTTAGTGCGAAAAGTTGCGCTCGGGGTGCACTCTGGGTGCACATAGGGTGTAGATTCTGAACGCAGCCCTGTGGTAAATCGATTTGTCATTGCGTGGTAGACTGACGCCCATACACCCTCCCTGAGGCAAGGCCTGTGCCCTGCAGTGGGACGTAAATAGACTGATGATGATGATGACTAGAGGTTTAGCTAGGTCAAGGTGTAGTCACTGAGAATTGAATAAAAATTATTGGAAAACAATATTACTCAGCCGAGACGATGAATATTACTTCGCACTACATTTACTTTTTCTACTAGGTGTGTAATTAATTAAAACGTGCTATAATAAAGTTGTTGGCTAAAAGCAAGCAAAATAATAAAATGTTTTTATTTATTTTACCCAATGTCTACGTTCATTAAGTAATTTGTTGTTTTTGGAGTCTGTGTTGGAGTCAGCAAAATCCCTGCTATGAATTGGTGTATGTACCATTTATGTATTTCAAAAACTTATAAACCGTGGAATCGGGGTCGGTTTGAAGCCAGAACAAGGTCCTTCAGACTATCAAACCGAACAACTTTTACTACTGGAACAACATTAAAATCGCGAAAAATAATATAATTATGTGTCATTGTCATTTTATGTGGAACAGTAGTTTTTTTTTCGATACTGACTCCATAGTGAAAGTGGTTCAGTTTGATGTTCTGAAGCACCCCGGCTCCAAAACGACAAAATGATGTAGTTATATTACCTGTATTCTTTTTTTGCATAAGTGCTTTCTTCGTAAACAACTTTGTTGCAAAAGTGTATTTATTTCAATATGATTTCAGAGTTTTATTTTTGGTCGTATATCGAGTGGCGAACTAATGGACTGCGAGGGCTCGTCCCGAAGTAAAAGTTTGTCCAACATTTTATAAGTTGATACAGTAGTTTCGATAACTTTGAACTTCGATATATCGAAAATATTCTGTAATTGGTGCTCCCTTTTGAAAGTTATGTTATGATATCGAAGCCACTTTAGTTGAATCTAGAGCTGTACGTATTTGTTTGTCACCTAAACTACCATAAAACGAAATCTACGGTCTAGACAAACGCAGAGGTTGTCGGGAAAGCGTTTTTGAATTGTGATTTTTTTTTAATTTTCAAAATTTTCAGGGGTGTACCAATGACATTACTTTGATCTAAGGGGTGGACCATCAAACAGTAACAACTTTTATTATGGGAGCAAACATGAAATTACAAAAAAATATTCTCCTGTTTCATACTTTTGAGTAGAGGCATATTGCAGTTTAGTATCGAACATCAGGTTTTTTATGAGATTTCAAGTTTGCTCTTAAGTTGTTCAGTTCGATGGTCTGAACCACCGTTGAAAATCTAGAAAGTGTTTACATAATAACCTAGTATTTAACCTAAAGAATCCGGTGTTTATCCTACTGGAAAATGACTGAGTGAATACTACCTGATAGAAAGTATATGTACTTTTCCATTAAACAGATTAGGATTGTTGATACCCTAGAAAAACGGAGACAGGGGAGGCCTTCATCTGAAATCTCCATACCTTAGCGGTTCGCTCTCTGTGATTAGATGGAATTTTCACGGCGTTGCCCGGAGAAAGAAAGTAAAAAAAATCGTGTAATTCCTCCGCAATTCAAAACGCCGAGGATGAATACAAAAGCTCGACCATTGAATCTCAAAATTTAACGAGGTACCAAAGTAAAATTATTGAGCTGGGCGTTTGAATTTACCTTACGTTGTTTCAGTATTTAAGGACTAGGATTGTGATGACTTAATCATACCTGTAACAAAAAAGATTAAATTAATATCATTATTAAGAATACCTATAAAATATGAAAACAAGATTAGTTTGATTCGGTTTAGTCAGTTGTACAAAACACCCTAGTAATATTTAAAAGGGTTGTTTAGACAATGAAACTCAAAAACTTTTATCATGGAGCCAACAATAAATTATTCTCCATTGTACGCCAAAAATACAATGTACAGGGTCCTCCTTAATGGCTGATAGTTTTTAAGGGGTTGATCAGACGATCAAACTGAACAACTATCACTATAAAAAAAAACCTGTCCCATCCATAAATTCTGGTCGAGTCAAAGTACAAATCTGCAAACCTTTTGCAGATTTGTAAGGAACAATGTTGGTCCCATAATAGTGAAAGTTATTGTTATTGTTTCAAACCCTTAAAAATCAGTCAGCATATAAAGAAAGATTATAGGTAGGTAACATTTTTCTCATTTATTTGTGCATAGCGTAACGCAGAAATGAAAGGAAGGACGGAATTAGAAATCAATCACAGACCGCTATTGAGTGTCAATCGAATATTGAATGAAAGGAACGATCGAGGAAAAGCCTTTGAATAAAACCGTGTTAGGAGACCAACAAATTCTTGGCGAAGTACTTATTACTACGCTCAAACCAATGCGGTCTAATGTCGCGGTCAGAGCCAAGTACGGTCAACGGACGGTCACTACTCACTAAGTACGGTCGTTATAAGAATCATCATCTAACTACTGCTTTTGGATGTTACATTTGAAATTTTAGATGTGTATTTGAGGTGATGAATAAAGAATAAACTACATGATACTGAATAAAGTAATTTTTATTTTGTTGATAGAATATGTATTGCGCCCTTGATTTATCACCGAAGGATATAATTTGAAATACCTACAGTTAATTCAGAATGACCATTGTATCAAAAGCAAAGCAGTGCCAAACTTTTAAGGTAGGTATGACAGGTCCAGGTGAGCCCGTTGCCAACTTAAATAGACTTTGGTCACTATCTCGAAACACAAAGTTAGGTACTATAATTTCTACCGTAACCTCGAAATTAAATATAGGCTTCCTTAATCCTTACGATACTTGCTTTCACGGCGTGATGCTATTATCCGTTCTGACCGTATTTTTTTCCATATTTTCCATAACCGTATTTTCCTGTGACCGCATACCGCGTCAATTTGCCAGTATCTTTGACGTGACAAGAATCGGAAATGTTGAAGAAGTTCTCAAGGACTTCAACTCTCATAATTTTAGGAGCAAGTATTACAAAATTTTAATTGTTATTGTATTACATTTACTTGTAGAATTTATAGCTGATTGAGACGAAGTTAAAGGGTGAATAAAGTTAAATTACTGAAAGTCTGGGAATTACATAACCCATACTTTTGGATGGGTCCCAAGAAATTATAGATCACTGCACTGGCAAAGATCTTCAAGAATGAGTCGAGTCGTCATTGTCCTAAGCGAAATAACATTCTAATTGTATTTTTGTGCAACTTCATCATTAACAACTAACAACTTTATCATGAGCCTACCATAGAAATAGAAATAATTATATTCTTCCATGGTTGAACATATTATTCTTCTCCCAAGATACGCCACAAAACTCTGTCTTCGGCCTTTCTCGTTCAGTCACTACCCGCGTTTTTTCGCGTATTGAAAATTTACTTTCATCAATACAAAGACCAATTGCGTTAAATAAAATCAAACTTTTATCCAAAGCTGACTGACTGACATAAACACGTCTCAATCTTGCTAAGTTGCATTACTCTCCTGCGTACATTTGTACTTCTCATAGGACATGAGAAATAAAAGTCGATTGTTGGGGTTTTGGTTGGCAACTAAAACCTTATGTCATAACGTATGACAAGCAAGAAGTACAGATGTACGCAGGAGGTTAAACCCATGGCCATGGTATTGAACAACTTTCCCTAGAAATCCTATAGGAAATTAGCAAAAAAATTATTTCACTTTCCATACAAAATGTTGTACGCAATCACCTGATCGAACGTGTGTACGAAAAGTCGAAATTAGTTTTTCGAGTTTCCCTTATGTTCAAGTCGTTCAGTACCACGAGTACAATCACCCATTCAAGTAATGCAACTATCTACCCAATTTGCAAAAATAACGGACACGACCATATTGCTAAAAGCTACTTTAATATCTTTAGAAAGATCCGTATTTCATCCGCAGGTAAACGTGGACGAAGCTAGACAAAGTCTCGACCATTGTTAATTACACCCATTTGGGTGAAATGTCAGTTGAAAGTTCCAAACAGATCCAGCAACATAATGGAGCGCAAGTTTAAAATGTCCTTTCCATTTGCGGTATGTCCGCTGAGACAGATCTATTATTGTGTGGTGCAAGACAGAAGACACGGAGAAGAAAATGGCAAAGGTATAGTTTTAAAGATAGCTGAAGACATTAGCTTTTATTATACTAATGCCCTGGATTGGACAGATCTCCGTTGGCTTCATTATCCCAGAAACACATGAATTTGAGAGGCTCCAGGGAGGTCCCTACTGGACAACGCTGAAGGGAAATTGCTTTCGGAGACTGCGAGATGCTCTTAGCCTTGACATTTTTTGCGCTGTGGCATGAACATTATTATAACTACTAATTGGCATGCCAATATTTTTCAGCACTATTTTATAGGTTTGAATTTATATAAGTAAACTGATTCAAAACTATGACTACCGAGGTCTTTATAATGGGAACAAGAAATAATTATATCATAATATCTAAGAAGAAGTGAGAAGTTAATCATGATTGTGGGATTTCAATTCTATCATTATCTCAAAAAGATTCTTCTAGCGATGGACCATTTGTTCAACAGACTTGAAGTATGAAGTATTATTATTGCGAGTGGATCTATCCAGTATTGAATGAAATAATATTTGCAATATTTAAGCAATATATTATAAAAATTTAATACAAACGATTAAAGCTACGATAATTGCACGATATTTGCTCTCCGCTTTTAACCTCTCGCTTCCGATGTCGACGTCACGTTGTCAAATTTTCCCGCTACGTCCACCCCCGTGAACCAATGACGTCACAATGACCACAAGTGACCGCACGACAAATGAAATGTTTGCATTCCGCGAACGGCGCCCGTCCAGGCCAGACGTACGCCGTTGACTTTTTAATTACATTCGTAATTAAAATGCACGCCACGACTCGACGTACATTCTGTTGGGGTTAGAAAAATAGGTGTACAGAGATTTTCAAGTCTGTTTTTTTCCGTAGGCCATTGGCAGTTGCATGTTGTTGCAGAATGTGGCGAACAATATAACGTTAAATATTTTTTTTTTTTTTTCTTGTCAATCTCCAATCGTCTGGCCATTAAAATGATTCATCCTTCTGTCTATTGATTCCGTCCAAGAAATTTTTATCTTGACAATTTAACCGAAGAAGCATTCGTAGTTTTATGGGAAAATATTAAAGCTATTTTGACCATGGTCGTCACCGTCCTCCTTTATGTGTCCAACTACCTGCCATATGCCTGTTCTGTCAAGGAAAGGGCAATAATTCACACCGATGAAATTAGAATAGAAAATAACTTTGGTATATTTTAACTTATTCATTAACTATTATGGCGTTACGAACAGTCAGAACAGAAGATAAACTTAAGTCTATAAATCCTCCAAATAGCTCTGATAATTCAAAACTCGAAATTCAGCAGACCAATCCAAGGTAACAGTTACAGTTTGGGAGATGAATTTGTAACTTCGTCTAAACCGCGACAACGTGAATACTGAATTCAATTTAATGCTGACCGCAGACAGGGTTAGCTTAAAAGTTATTGAGCAAATGCAATGGAATTTGAACCTAACGATGCTATAAATACATTATTAAAAAATATACACATACAGGGTGTAACAAAACACCCTAGTAATACTAAAGGGGGTTCTTCAGAGCATGAAACTGAACAACTTACACTTTGGAGCCAACTTCGAAATCGTAAAAAAAAAAAACGGTTTTCCCATACATTTTAGTCGAGTCGGTACTGCAGTTTTGTATGGGACAGCTGATTTTTTTTCGCGATTTTGAAGTTGGCTCCGTAGTGAAAGTTGTTCAGTTTCGTGGTCCGAAGCACTCCTTTAAGTATTACTATGGTGTTTTGTTACACCCTGTATAAAGAGAGAGGAATTGAAAATGAAAAGAGGTCAAAACAGTACTGATGTCGGCTTATTACATAATATCTACGCATCCGCTCCGTAGTAGGTACTTAACTGATTTGAAACCCACAATAAATAGTGAGACATTTATCCGTAATTACGATTATTACGGACCTACAGTCAAAGTTAAGTCAAAGTAAAATATTTTTTTATTCGGAATTACAAAGTAGGTAGTCACATTAATTACAAAATAAATACAACATTTAATTACATTACAGGGTGTAACAAAACACCCTAGTAATACTTAAGGGGGTGCTTCAGACATCTGAACAACTTTCACTATGGAGCCAACGTAAAGAAAAAATAAAAAAAATCTGCCATCCCATATATTTGAGTCGAGACGGTACTGCAGTTTTGTATGAAAGAGTGGATTTTTTTTTCACGATTTCGATGTTGTCTCAATAGTGAAAGTTGTTCAGTTTGATCGTCTGAAGCACCCCCTTAAGTATTATCCTAGGGTGTTTTGTTACACCCTGTATATAGCGTAAGACCAGGAATTTCGGTCTATCATACAATCGTCATGTTTATAATACTTTTTACAGAGAATATAATCAAAAAAGACAAAAATTAATATTTGATAATAATTTTTGACGTAAGTTCACTTCTGAAGATAAGACCCTCCTCAATTTCCACAATACTAGATTTTCCCTGTGACCCTTACAAGATCGTGCGTTTTAGAGAGAGGTCGCTATTCAGGAACCTTTATTTCCCTTCATTTGTCTACCACTTCAGCTTGGAATCAGAACTAAGAATTATCATGAATACTGCTTGATGCATATTATTCATTAGTTAGAAAATGGTGAACTGTTGTCTACCACCTCCATTGAGAGTAATTCCAGTAACATGGTCATGGTATGGGAACTACAGAAATAGAATCCCTAAGGTCAATCGAGACATGAATCCCATTTACATACATGAAAACTAACTGCAGGATAACCGTTAAGCTGTCTGCCAACAGACATCAACCAGCATGCTCATAAATGGATAGACAACTGACTAAATGCTATTAACTAGAAAGGGCATGAAATACACTTCGAAAAGAATTAAAAAATACAGTTTTCAAAGAGAATTTTCAAAGGAAAAAGTAGAAAATGTCGTTTTCACAGAAAAACGTGCACGAAAGTAAATTCTCTCCATATTAGAGATCAAAAGAAATGTTGGAATAAATTGAAAATTTCTACCAAAATGGCAAAGGTGGTGTAATTAAAAAAATTAATTCTTTGATATTTTTCCGATAATCCCTTTATTGAAAGCCTTTGAGAAGATATTGGGGTTTTATAAAAGCACTCTGAATTTATTGAATGATTAATTTTAGGGTTTTTAATTAGAGGTACCAGGAATACACTTGTACTTTGTTTTATTACTTACTGCTTTTAATTACGCCCTGGCTTAAAAATTCTTTCAAGTTATAAATAATACAAAAGGAAAAGTATAAAGCTTCATTTAGCTGTTTCCTCTAAATCCTAACTTAAAAAGCTTCGGAGAAAATGGTCCGTGACAGACGGACGTAATGGATAATGTCATGGCAAGTCTGTTACTGGGTGGTTGAGTGTCGGTTGCCTGCTCTCTGGCCTACCACGAAGCTCCACTATTTTGTGGTGACTCAAGCTTGTGTTTTTGGCAAAAACAATCCTTGAGATCACCCAAATATCTTATGCATATTAAACATAACATATGCATGCATGCTTAAGGTGGACTTCCGATGCTAGCGGCCGACGCGTCTGACGCGCGCGGCTCGCGGCCGACAGCCGATGCGGCCATACTAGTTACAATGAAAACGTATGGCGCCGCTTCCGATGCCAGCGACTGACGCGCGCGGCCGATGTCTATCGCATCGGCCGCGGCCGCGCGCGGCTATGCTCTGACGTCACGTGGAACAAGAATGTTTGCCAGAAATATTACGAAGTTTTTACCGAAAATTCATATCAATCTGTCATTCAATCACATATTTTTTATTAAAATATGTAGGTATTGTTTTTTTTTTATTTGTGTTTTTATGTTTATTGTTTAAACATAAAAACATACCCTAAATTTTCGGCACGCGTCAGTCGCTGACCTCGGAAGTGATGTCTGTCGTCGACGTTAGACGCATCGGAAGTCCACCTTTATGCTCAGAACTATATATTTCCCGAGGAAGTTGTCAGAGATACTCTGAAAACTCAGAACATCTACGTTTCACTATTAGTACCGAAACTGTCCAGGCAGTGTAACGGGGAGTGAGCCCGTTGCCACTTATAATGATCAGTGGGTGGGTACAATACATAACTCGAAATTGAATCATGAAGTTCTCATGATGTTTTCCTTCACCGAAAAGCCAGTTGTATTATAAACCGTATATACAGAAACTCCGAAAAACTCATTGGTACGAGTTGGTCTGGCTGGACAGGGATCGAACCATCGCCTCCTACACGTCAGGCATAGTTATTCGCCACTGGACCACCATGGCTTTCCTAAGAAACGATCTTATAAAAATCCATCCGGTAATCGAAATGGTTGGAAAGCCAAATAGAAGTAGGTATCATTTTCTTACCATCGAATTGAAAAGTTTAAAATTGTCACTACTTAGAGCCTGGTAAAATAGATCTAAGCTCTGGACGATAAGTAATTAAGGGGCCATAGGATCAGGCGATAGCCAACCTCCGATAGGAAATTGCACTACAAGAAGAAGAAGAAGGTTCAGGCGAATATTTTCTATGAGAAAAGCGATTGCTCAGCCCTCCGAAGACTGCGTGCGTGTGCCGTATTTTCAATTAAAAACAATTAATAAACGTACTTTTTATATATATATTTTTTATGATTTGTCTAGATAACCTACCTATTGGTGAATATTTGAGTAAAACCCCAATAATTATAAACGGTTTCAAGTTATTATAGCTTGAGAAAATAATGTTAAAAATGCGTTTTTTTCGTAACTTTTCGAAAAGAAATTCTATGGAGTGAATTAATTTCAATCGTGTATTTAATTGATGATTTCACTAGATTATATAGATACACTAGATATACTATATTTCTTGCGTTTCGGAAACTTGTATAAATCTTGTAGAAAAACGAAAATAAGAGACCTCTTCCCAGGTAATTCCGGGACGTATGGCCCCTTAAAATTAAATCAGAATACGTAAAGTGGCTCATGAGATTAAACAGTAAACTGAAGTGTACGTAGATCGACAGTTCCGACCGAGCGATTGGCAGGTCGACATCATGCTACTATAAACTGTGTGATGTGATAATGCAATTTGATTTTACATAAATATGTTTTTTTTGCCGTCTTTTGAATGGACCACTCCATTTCATCCCATAGGTGACTACACTGAGAGAAAACTTCATTTGTTATTACAAAAATTCATTAATTATTAAATAAATATTTGCAGATCCCACGACAACAAAAGTTTTGTAATAAGAAGGAGTCGTTTTTAGTTATTGTATTTAGTAATTAGTGTAGTGAGCGTTTAGTAATTTTTAACGCACAATACTAATCCTCAAAACGATGACGCCATTATGACGTCACAGTTAAGACAAAGTGTTTTGTAATTTCTAAAATGAAACAGTAATCCTCCAAATTTTGATGTACAGAATATACAAACCGTTTTGTAAAAACATAGAGTCGTTCATTATCTACAAATAAAACGATAGCACTTACTAGTTGTCTTTAAACTGAATTTTAGAAACTACTTTACGATATCTACGATGTCTTACTTGATTTTACTAAACGATTATTTAAATGCAATTGAACATTTTGTAAATACTAGTTTGCATTTTATAATTACGAAATATAGTGCTTGTTCTTATTAAACAATTTAGTGTTTTTTAGAAAATGCAGTCTAATTTCTAGCTTGTACTTTTACGATTTCTAATGAGTTCCTACTTGATATTACTAAACAATGAGTAATTTTTACAAGATTGTAGCATTGTTACAACAAATCGTTATACTAGATATCACAACTTTCCCCTGTATTCTTTACAACATTATACAGGGTGTAACAAAACACCCTAGTAATACTTAAGGGGGTGCTTCAGACCATCAAAATGAACAACTTTTACTAAGGAGCCAACTTTTTTTTCGATTTCAAAGTTGGGTCCATAGTGAAAGTTGTTCAGTTTAATGGTCTAAAGCACCCCCTTAAGTATTACTAGGGTGTTTTGTTACACCTTGTACATAACATGTACATGTTTCTACAGTACTTTTTCAGTTGCTAGCAAGAACGTATCAGTATTCAGGTTATTGCGTTCTTTCCTAGCTACTGAAAAACACCTCGTATAAAAGTGTATATACATATTATTATGTATATGCTGTAAAGAAATACAGAATAAAGAATACAGGAGAAAGTTGTGATACCTAGTAAAACAATTTGTTATGACAACTCCACTAAATTATGAGGTATAGGTGATTGTGTTCAAATGAAACTTAAAATAATGGTTAATGTAGTTTATTTTCATTTCAGTTTTTACAACAGATTACTATCTAAGTACCTACATAATTTAAAAGCCACAGCGATTTCTTTTTTTCCTTTAACGGCACGCTGAAAGTCCAGTACGGTAGTTGTGGCAGACTGGTGCTATTTAAAGCATCAGGCGCCGCGGGTTCTGAAAAAATAACGATTAAATAAATACATTATATTTTAATCTAGATATTGATACTGATCATGATGTCTGGAAGTTACTAGATCAGTATAGCCAAAGATGGCATCCAACTCCAAAAAATGTAGGTATGCCAACCTACAGCTAGGTACTAAGTATTCAGAATCAATACGAACAAAGTAACGCCTAAAATTGACGCTCTTACTAGTAATCTCAGATAGATAATTAAAAACACATTGATCATAAAAATCTATTCTATTTAGGGAATATATGGGAAAGAACTCACATTTGGTGTTAAGTCCAGGGGTCTACGTTATTTAAATTGTCGATTGGTTGCTTCCAATTGGCTAGGTTAACTTTAAATCTAGCCTTGTCTCCAGGTACTGGTATAAGCTTGGATGTCTCATCATCTGATAGAAGCCTTAGTATCCCAGCATCTTCCTTGCCTTCTGCAATCATTAATAAATATGAAAGGGCGGTCAAGTGAATTTTTTAAACATTCATGTCAGGTTGAGAAGAAAATAGATATGACATGAAGGACATAGAAATATTTATATTTACTTATGCACTTTTGGCAGAAATGATATGGTTAGTAAGAGATAACATAGATCTTTTCCTTCCTTGATCTTGCCTAAAAAAGTTACATTAGTACGTACCTACCTATCACACTATAAATGAATAAATACACACACTTTACTTACCACAAAAAGCTCTGACATAAACATTTAGTCCCAAGTTTGTCAGTAAATCGCTTGTGAGCTGATCCATGTCCGTTTCCAGATTCATCTGGCTGGAAACTTTAGTTGCCATCATCTTATTATATAATTTTTTAATATTTAGTTCAAGACAGTCAACGATTCCAAATTTAGAACACTTTATTTAATAAAATTAAACACTTCACTTCACTGTTACTGTTATGATCACTTTAGAGATGATAACGATTCGTCTAATCCGGCCGGGAGGTGAAAACGAAATGAAATTAATATGGCAATTCAGAAAGTCAGCAATCACAAATAGTTTTAAATATTACCAAACTGGTATTAAATTCAAAATTAGTTTGTTTAAAATCACAAAAATGACTTATTGAAAGAAGAAAGGAGAAACTAGAAATGACAAAATTCCGTGCAGTTATTACGATGAAATGTTTGTAGTAAATATAACTAATCATAAGCTGGTTATAAAAGACAAGCGTCATAAAAAGAACTATGGGAACACTAGAAATTACAAAGGAGGTTGGTCAAAATTAATAAAAAATTGTTAATCGAAATAACAGGTAAACACTTGTTATTAAAAACGAGTGTTTTAATTAACACGACGTTATTTATAGCAAAAACAAAGCAGTTGCAGAATTAACTATGCCTTTTGTTTCTCTACTTTTATTAAAACTGTCTATTAAAAATTACAATTGTGATTACTAATCATAGCTAATATGATTTTGGAAATAACTAAAGTAAAGTGAAACTTACACTATTTATGCAAGAATTACTTTATTATGTAATATTTTACTTTACTAAAACTAGTTTGTAGGGATTACATTTTAATAATACTAAACTATTGTAAAAAACTGCTTGTGCCAGTAATGACAGCAGAACTTTAGTATTCATAACTATAAATTAGTTTTTACGCCAGTAACAAAACGGTTTTTTAATTTCTGGATAAGTTTTTCTCTCAGTGTAAGATAGACATACGTTCTTAATATGCTGATGGGTTTTTATGAGGATGATAAAAATATCTTTACTATCAAAAATTTGAAGTCAGTACACATGAGACAATGCCAGAATCTTGGGAATCCTTTACGATTAATTACATAAAAAATTGCAATTTTAGGACAGAATGAGCGAAGTTAAAATGACTATGAGAGTTAACATTATTCCAATAATGATCAGGAGTGCAAAATTGCACTCCTGATCATTATTGGAATAATGTTAACTTCTCTAAGCGCAAACATCGGTTGTAACATCGGCGAGCTGTCAATTCGGTATGCGTTGTGTCAAAAACGCGCATATCGAATTGACAGCTCGCCGTATATGCGCTTAGAGAATTGCACTCCTGATCATTAAACTGAACAACTTTTTCTACGGGTTACGGGACCAACATCTGAATCTGCTGTCCCATACAATTGGGTCGCGTAGATTTGCAATTTTGTATGGGATAGCATTTATTTTTAGGTGATTTCGATGTTGGGCCCATATAGAAAGTATTTTAGTTTTGCCTAATCATCCTCCGTCAGCCTAGTAAGAAGGATCTTATATTATGGTTTCTCAGACAGTATTTCTGTGGGTGAAAGACTCACCACTTGATACTATTCCAGTCTGAAAAATGCTTAATAAATCTGTGGTACAGTTGTACCAACGCACATGCTTCAAAATTTTTTTGGTATTTTGTAGCAAAGCCTCTGACTACCCCGATAGGGATTATCAAATCAAATCAAATAATCATTTATTTCAGACCACAGATAGATCCATAATAGCGTTAGTACCTAAGGGCTTAAAAACTATGTTAGTATTACAATAAAAACAATAAATTAAATTCATTACAATAACATTTTTTACATTCGATTTTAACAGCCCCAATAGCCAGACCCACCCAGTGTCGCTGAATAGGACAATCATAATGACCAGCTATTGTTTTCAGGATGCTGTTGTTGCTGTTCCACAGTCGATGTAAAAGAGACGCGACTTTTTTGCGTCTAATGGCATGAAAACCATCTGCTCGCGCCTCGGCAAACATGCCGGACGCGCTGCAGTATCGTGGCAACCCTAACAGCATCCTGAAAGCGTTGTTATATTGTACACGCAGGACATTGATGGCCGATTATGGTGGTAAGTTTATGTAGTATGCATTGTTAGAACAACAACCTATTAAACTAGCTGTGATAGCAAGGTGCTTTAGAATATATTTTGTTTTCTCTTTGGGATGAAATGACGTTGTACGTTTTTTTTTTCAGTGACGCGAGGTACATATACTAGCTATATGACGATAGCATAACCTATATCGCATACTAACTACTAATGATGTAGTGGAAAGATTAGCCAGTCAGCAATGAAAGTGGAGTCCAGTTGCAAGTGTTTACAGGCTACCATTTCCCTTATGAAGAAATAGTTTTCTTGTTTTTACATCAGTTGGCGCGATAGTTTTACATGGTTTTACTGACTATTGTGAATTAAAAAAGCGTAAGTAATGAAAGCCCGTAAGTATACCCAAGAGAACAGCTTCGCTTTTAACAAAAGCTCCATATAAATCATATCGGAGTAACATTGTGTAGAAAGTTTACCTCGTAAATTATGGTTTGTACTGTAGCCAGCCACTAGCCGGCTTTTAGATAAATAACTAAGCATATTCTGGTACATATATCATGGGAAATATATTTTATGCTTGTATACATTTTGTGGTCAATGGGGATTTTTCTGTTATTCAGTTAGTGGAAATAAAATAAGTAGCAAACTGTAATATAATATGGTGCCCCTCCAGTGGAATGTATAGTGCTCCTCTGCTCCTATTAGCGGAATATACGGTGCCTCCCTCCAGTCAATGATGCTCCTATCAGTGGAATGTATCATACTTCTACCAGGGGTATGTGTGGTGTCCCTCCAGCGGAATGTAAGGGAAAATCTTATCAGCCGATATGACGATCCGTTAGGTGCAAATTGCAATGTTATCTTGCCGGACTGCCAAGCCGAGGTCCTGGCACTTCTGAGGTCCTTCTGAGACCTATTTTGTGGTCCTGGGTCCGAATTCCGGTACGCTCATTGATGTTATATGTTGCCATTGTTGTATGGTTTCCATAATAAAAAGTCTAGTAGCCTATGTTTGGGATCGCTACAATGTATGAGAGTTTTTTGACTATATTAGCGAAAGCCACCTGAGAGATCACCAGCAAAGCTCTCACTATGATCAGTGCTCAGTCAGACTATCACATGTCTTGGGATAATTGTGTACTTTACAGTTCAAGGTCATGACAATTGGCTGCTAGTCAAAAACTAATATACAAATAATATTTCCTACGACTTATAAACATGCGACCAGGAGTGCGATTTTTGAACCTCATTCGCTGATTTCAGCAGTTGAAAATTTCAAAATTACTGTGGAGATATGCATCTTTCTACTGCTGATTTGGCTTTTGAAAGTCAAATCAGCAGTAGAAAGATGCGTATCTCCATAGTAATTATGACATTTTCAACTGCTGAACTCAGCGAATGAGATTCAAAAATCACACTCCTGGTCTTGAACTTAGACGACTGGTTTGCGAACAATCTTTATCAGTTTCTGCTGAAACGGGCCACTAACTAAGTATTATCATGAGACAAACTAGTAACTTAGTTACAACTTCTAAATTTCTAAGTAAAATTGTGCTTTCATGAAGTAGGGGGATTAGCTCTGACCCTCAAAGCATTGTATCTCACAAAGTTTGTATTAGTTGCAAACAGTTTTGACATAATTATGATTAATGTGAAGGAAATCCTTACTCGTTGGGATTTACTTGGCCAAATACTTTACTACTGATTAATACAATTTAGTTCCTTAGATTATGGCCAATATGTTATCACTAGTGTGAACTTATAACTATTATGGTTTTGACTCATTATTCGTTATTAACATGAAAAGGTTTTACTATTAAGGTTAAATTCAGTACTGAGATTAAAATCTTATAGCAGGCTATTAAATAATTTATGATTTCAAACACGGTTTGAATCAAACTAAAAATTGAATTTCAAAGTGAATTGAAGCTTGTGCTTATTAAATTAGCTTGTAAAATCAAGTTAGCTTTCAAATTATTCTGAGAGATGGTTGATAATTCAAGAGGTAGAATTGAAGCAGAGAATAATAAAGTTTTTAATACGATAAAGCTAAGAAAGCGTTCATAAAAATTATCCTTGGTAGTTTTTAATGTGAGCGAAAACGATCAAGATTGTTCTTTCTTGCCGATCGTTTGGTTTTTATGTTTGTAAGCGAGTAAAGCTTATGGATGTAAAGGAGACAAAAGTTTGATGGTAAGAAAATATACGTCCTAAGACTAGTCCGTCCTAATAAATGAACACAGTTTTTAGTGATATGACCGAGTTCATGTCTCCGAAGATGACGTCAGAAATAGGGCAAGGTGGAGAGAACAGACGCGGAAGGCTGACCCTACCAGGAAGAGAGAGAGAGGGTAAAAAATATACGTAAATATGCTTCTTGGTACGTTGCTGTTATTCAATTGTGATTCTTTCAGCATTCTAACAAACAAAACTTTAGTCGAACATGTGGTTTCATTTGCTGGTTTAGGCTATGGCCGTTGAACAGGCAATAGTGGTAAATAAAGATCGTAGCAGTTGAATAATTTGCCTGTGCCTATCCGAATGTTGATATTATATAGTATAGTAGATTTTGTGTATGTATCCAAGATAGTATATAGGCTGATGAAGATGATTATCTTTGTACTCAAAGACTCTAGGCTACGATCTTACAACTATACTGCCTTGTTTTAAATCTGTTCTAATATTGAATTGAACCCGTGAGAAAAATGATGGTATACGTTGTATCTTCAGAATTGAATGTCTTTTTACTTTCACCATCATCATCTCATTTTGAAAGCTCCTGCTCTTGTTAGCAGTGGATAATTCATAAATCCCGTTTCTTTTCTGCAAGTGTCTTGACATCTTTATACCTACCACACGACTCCAGTCTTTCCCGGTACTAGGTACTAGAATTTTACTTACTTACTTTGGTAACATTATTTTACCTTTGTTTTTTAAAGTAACTTAAAATAGCAAAGACACGTTCTCGTATCCTATGCAGCACCTGACTCAGCACTTGCCCGACAGGTAACTGGACATAACATCCAATTTTGTTCTCTAGTTCAATTGAAATAAAATTAACATTCACTTGGCGACCCCTGCAAGCTTGACATTTCTCGGTTTTCCTCTTTTCCGCTCACTTGCGTGGAAACAGGGAAATTGAAAACTTGGCTGAAATGTCTAATAAGGTTGTTATTCATTTGGATTATTATTTTGGAATATTGTTACGTTAGGTTAGGGACTTAGGGTAACGTTAGGTAGGATATTTATGTTTTAATGAGAGTCTCTCTTTGTTTTGAAGACTAACGCAGCCGACATGGACACGATGCAAGGCGGTTTGTTTGACTTGTTTTATTTATTTAGGAAATTAGATTATAATTATTTATTGTATATTTTATTAAGATATTATTATACCTATTATTTTAGTTAGTGGTATTACTGTTACCTATTTAGATGCAGTTTTGAGAAATGTATAGATTACTTTATGTTTTAATTTGATGGCAATGTTTTGAAGAAAGTCGAGCGACATAGTTGAATTGCGACATCGCTCTTCAGATAAAGAATAAAAGAAATATATATACTACTAGCGGCCCATCCCGGCTTCGCACGGGGACGTCTAATCTTTTCTAGCAATAAATATAGCCTATGTTACTCAGGGTGAATGCAGCTTTCTAATGGTGAAAGAATTTTTTAAATCGGCCCAGTACTTTTTGAGCCTATTCATTACAAACATACAAACATACAAAAATAGGTACAAATCTTTCCTCTTTATAATATTAGTGTAGATATTCCAGGAAGATGGTAAAGGTATTATTATATAATCTAAAGAAATTCAGCTAGCAGAAGGATTTTTTTTCGTATCTTTTTTTCTTTATTTATTTATATGGATTTTATGGGAGTTTTTAACCCTAAGGTTAATCAGTTAGATGTCCGAAAGAAAGGTGGAGCGCGGAGAATTCGAAACAGGCCATACATGACCGTATGAAAATAATGTATGGACGCGAATGAGCCGAAAGAGGAATATGCAAAGATCATACTAAATAGCGCGTAGGTATTAGTATCAGTATCTGCCTACGATGACGAATTGACGATATACGAGTACAATGAAAAAAAAATTCAGACAATACAGGGTGTAACAAAACACCCTAGTAATACTTAAGGGGGTGCTTCAGACCATCAAACTGAACAACTTTCACTATGGAGCCAACATCGAGAAAAAATTTAAAAATCTGCTGTCCTATACAAAACTGCAGCACTGACTCGACTAAAATGTATGGGGCAGCAGATTTTTTTTATTTTTTCTCGTTGTTGGCTCCATAGTGAAAGTTGTTCAGTTTGATTGTCTGAAGCACCCCCTTAAGTATTACTAGGGTGTTTTGTTACACCCTGTATAAAGAAAAAATGAAACCCTTCCAAAATGCCGAAAAATGGCGCAATCTATTAGGGTATATTCATATCGTGACGCCTACTCCCTTTCTCCAGAAAGGAGCATTGTGTTCCTTGAAGCGGGACGTATTGACTGATAATAATGATGCATTCACCGTCTTGAACTTTTTACGTTTACAATTTATTCAACACTACCTAGAAAGTCGATAAAAACGTCAAACACATAAAAAATAATATTTTGCAAAAAAATATGAGCTCAGTTACAAGACGAAGGGTCGTTTTGAGCATATTCATGTACGGTAACATATATTTATGGACAATGTACGTAAACGGTATTCATAAAATATGGATCTGACTCCTACGCAGAAAAAGGGTTAAGTTGAAGTCGGGCATCGTAACGTAAGAGTTCCGCACTAAACTATAAACAGTAGTTTATAAAAACCGTTACACGACTGAAGTATGTAGATTCCTTTATTTCATGACATGAGCCTTAAGAGGGGGTCATACCTATTTTGTCTGTTTTCGAACCGATTTTTGATAACCAAATTATTACATTTAATATGTATAGTTCACATAGCAGTGTAGATACATTCTTTCTGCAGGGCATCTAACCCTTGAAAACAAAATTCTATTAAATTTTCTTTCTATTAGATTTATAACCAGTTTTACAAGAATCACCCTACACAATTTCTTCTGAATATGCCATCATTTGAAAGGTAAATAATTATAGCAGGGCTTCTGCCCGATGGATTTTTCCAAAAACACCCAAGAGAAAAGATATTGATGAAAAATAAGTTTTTTTGCTATCTTACTTTCAATTGAAGCGGGATGGCTAATTGCAAAAGTTTGCTTGTTAGAAAGAGAGGCTTGCTCTACTAATACCTACCCAAGTAACCCGTCAAAGCAGTATATCGGCCGCCTTGCAGCATTTTTGTGTCGTTTTAGCATTTTGAGCTAGTTCTACAGTAGCATTACAACCGAATATACGGCTACTGTAATGCTTATTTGGGCACAAATTATGCGGCTTTAGATCCTAAATAGGTTCACAAATAGTTGTTTAATAGCATTACAGGCGCATTATATCAGCATTATTGTGGTCAACGAAGTTGCCAATCGCATTAAAGAAGCATTAGTACGGTCAAAGAAAGTGCCTATCGCATTACAAAAGCATTATACCAGCATTAGAATGTACCAAAAGAATGATAAGAGCTTTTTAAGTGTTCACAATTAGAACGTAAATAAACCCTACATCATTGCAAAAACATCTCTAATACCACAGTACAAATGTTATAATACAATAACGTTGTCATTTTACTACTTTGTCTCGCAATATAATATGGACGAAGACGGTCAAAACTGAGTGAGTGACACCATATTTGTTTGCATCGAAACAAAATTTATAATACTGGGTAAGTTTTTTACTTATTTGTTACTTCATATCTTCAAATATTACTGCGCAATGAAGTTTACTGTAAATGTCTATATGAGTTTCAATGAAAATTTTCACGCGCCTTCGATATTTTGTGGTTTTGACACAAAATGTTACATAAAGATATGTGTGAAATAACCAACACAATTGTGTATTCCTATTATAGAACGAATTTTGCATAATTAACATAATAGTATTGATTGGGCATTATTAAATTAAGTTATATCATTATTATATAGGTCTGGCTTTTATAAATAGGTCCGAATGATAATATTTTTTGGTTATAAAATATTTACAAAATGGTATCGGTCTATAGCAGCCCGGTGAGCCTTTAAAAAGGTTAATTAATGCCGCCAGCAGTATAAATACTCACACGTGAACAATTATTAAACCCGAGGCCAGAGAGAAGACTTTTGATGAACCACTGTAGTGCCATTGTCTATAAAGTAGTTTTATATAGGTTCACCTGTATACCAGTAGACTTGATGTAGATTGAAATAGTGCCATTGCTTCTACGCAATTTTAGGGATTCTTGAGCAAAACTATAAAACCCATTTTAGATTTTTTTTTTACAACCGAATCCGTTTGCCAGAAGATGAAGGCTTAATTAGGACGAAGGTTGCGGATCAGAATTTCAAAGCCGGTAGGGAAGAAGTTTCAGTTCAAAAAAGAAAGTATAGTTTCATGCGAGAACTTGAATAGGTATTATATCGTTTAATTAACAAGGCCATAATTATTGTGATTCTATAGATCTTATTTCAATTCCGCGGCACCTTTAGGATAGTCAAAAACTTCCTGAAATGAACTAATATCTTTTTTTAAGAGTGACACTTTTTAATAATATTCTTTTCTTATTTTCAGTATTTTTTGTACCAACCATACAATGCCGTACAAAATAGTACAGACTATAGAAAGAGGGAGAACAATAATAGTTATTGTAACTTCTTTGTGGGAGGAAAATGGTTACTGGTGGTGGCCGCCTAAAAAGACACAGTACAAAAATTTATTTAAGATGAGCAATCCAAGCCTGATAAAAAATAATGGAGATTAATGGAATGCATTTTAAAAAGATCAATATTCGAACATAACAGCTTGCCGAAGCCGAAGTATGGAAGAAAATTCAGACACAGACATTAAACACACAGGAATATATGGTTGCACCCCGGACGACCTTAGTTCAAAATCAAGAAATTAAATTTAGTTGAATATTCTCATTATTCGCAATAAAAGACTACGGAACCCTAAAAATTTATGTTTCTTAATGTGCATATGTGTTTTTCCCCAATATGGCCTACAAATGGTTTTACAAATACAGTAAAATGAATGTATATACAGCTCTACGCATTACAATAACTCACGTGTATTTGATTAAAGAGCTGTTAGCCGTACAACAGAACACAGTTGATCTTTAATAATGCAAGCATTATATTGTTTCACGTTTATGCCGTTCAGCAGCTATAGGCTTTTACTTGCCACTTAAAAGTGCTATTATACAACAAAGGGCACTAAAAACAGCTCAGAGCTGTATTACGGATTTACGTGGCATTATAATGGTTCATGTTCATGCTACTAAACAGCATTAGGCATTTATTTACTACTTACAAATGCTATTGTAGATCCAAATGCACTAAAAACAGCTGAAAGCTGTACAGCTGCGTTGTGGTTTGCTGCACTAAAACTAAAGGCTTTACAAAAGCATTTTAATATGCCATTATCGAACCGTTATACAGTGTAAGGCATCATAATGGTTTTGAAATGCCAATATAATGCGTCAAGACGCTCGGTGAACTTATATAAGAGTTTATACGAACCATAAGCTCTACACAGGTTTACTATACGTATGTTCTAATGCTTAACAGGTTACTTGGGTAGCCTTAATATAAATATAGACACTTTGAATTTTAACTATACTTGACAACAATTATGACTTAGGTCATTAAATAAATAAAATAGGCTAAACGCAGCAAAAAAAATCTATAGACATAAAATATAGGATTTAATATAAATTGGTTCTCCATCCTTGATCTACCTTTGACATTACATGGACACGTTTTAATCCCGATGTTCTTCGGCGTTTTATACATTTACAAACATAAATGAACTCACAACCATTAATCCCTTTCGAGGTAGACAGAATCTTTGTTACCACTACCAACAATTTTTATAGAGATTTGTCTCAGGAAGGCCTTTAATATTATTGAGAGTATACGCCCCACTTGTGTCAACCCAGGTTATCAATTAACTCCAGGTTAAGTTGGTTATCTATAATTTTTATTAAATAAAAAAGTTAGAGATTGCTATGTAACCCTGAGTTAATTGCTAACTCAGGTTGACGCAAGTATTGCTTAAAGTAAAAATAAGCTTTTACTCACATCTTACGCAACCCTAAAATAGAACTACTGTCGGTCAATACCCTAACTATAGGAAGGTATTCAACGAGCGCCAAAGGTACACCTAATAAGGCTTCAGAATTTCCTGCGGGAAACAATGGAGCGTTTTGCATACAGATATTAACCGTGAATTTTTAGGAACCGACGAACAAAAGTTATTGTGTTATAAAATGTTGGTGATGCATGACTTTTTTAATTATAATAATTATTAAAAATAATAAGGAAAATCCTGCTTCATTCTTTCGTAACCACAACAGTGAATGAAAGAAGGGTATTATTTGACGTTTACATTCAATTTATTGCATTAGAGCTGTTGTAAACATAACTAAAAAGTTAAATACAAATGCATTTGGGCAAGGATTTTAGAATCATAAAGGATGCCACTCTTCCTTACAAGCATGGAAACAAGAAAATTAGCCATGGCGATCGGTAATATTCTTCTTCTTATCGTGTGGGCAGAGCCCTGGTGTCAGAGTTTTTTCAGACCGCCTTTCGGCCTCTGACGTGGTTTTTATGTAACGACTACTACCACAAGAGATAGTAGCCGGGACCAACGGCTTAACGTGCCATCCGAATTACGGAATCACTTTTCTTTTCAGACAATCAGGTGATTCAGCCTGCAATGTCCTAACCAACTGGGGAAAAATGCACAAAGTGACATATCACTAGGTGTCCCCCGTGGGAATCGAACCCACGACCTCCGTATCGAGAGCCAATGCTCTTAACCATTAGACCACGGAGGCAGATCGGTAATGTTCGACCTTCTTTCATCGTCGATATTTCCAACGTTTTTGTGTCCCTTTCTATCGGAACAAAAATTAAATAAATACTTTTATTTTTAATTATTGTCGTTGGATTATAAAGGGACAAAGTAACGTCGAAAACAACAGCGGGAATTTACGAAAGAAGAACGATCATTACCGACCGCCAAGTAGTATTATCATGTTTCACCGCTTGTTAGGCAGTTTTCACCCCAGGCATGGGCCACTCAAAAGCACTTATCAAAGGCTACAATCGCAAACTTGCGAATGGTCTCCTTGCCCTCAGCAAGGACCAAATTTGTACAATAGCAAGGTCACTCACAGGCCACTGCAAATTAAATAAGCACATGCACACACTGAATTTAAGTGTCACGACCGGCTGCAGATTTTGCAAGGAGGAGATGGAAACTCCTCTGCACCTCCTATGTGATTGTGGTCCCCTGATGTACAAACGCAGCACTCATCTGGGTAGGCAGGTGCTGACACCAGATGAGATACAAACTATCCCGATCAAGAATCTACTACGATTTCTGGCCGCAGTGGGGATTGGTAAGGAACTATAAAAAGGGCGATCACAAAGGACCAGCGATGGTCTACGTGGCACAGGCTTAGCAAGCCTGTCAAGGCCCAAAACCACAGATAATAATAAATAATAGGCAGTCTGTATAGACAAATTCCTATGCCAGCCAATCTTTTGTTGTGCGGCCAGTAATGAAACTAACATAGGTTTTACAGGGCCTTTCATAATACATTAAAAAGCATCACATTAATTGCTAGGCTACGAATAAGAATGTATGGAAATGTAAATCAAGCTCAATAAGTGGCACCAAAAAAAGTACACCGTGTTCTAACTACACCTTGCCGCCAAAACTACAAAATGTCAATTTTCATTGGGTGCCAAAAATTATGTTGCTTTTGTTTAGAGTTATTCTTCTATTTGCTAGGCCGCATCGGAGCTATGCTATTAAAGTACAAATAACTTCTAAGGTTGTATAGAAGAAATCGCTTTTTAGCGCTAAAACCGCCTTGTTTTGTATCTTCTTTATTTCTTTACGGCATATTTTGATGAGTAGATAATAATATGTTTCGATTGATTGACTGAAAATGAGTTGATTCTCAAAGGTTTTGGTTACTTTTTAATGAACCTTTAGAGTCAAATATCTCAGCTCTGATGCGAGCTAGGCTCGCTAGGCTAGTGTTCATTACAAAATATGTTTTTTTTAAAGTACTATAATTATACAATAATTTAATTGGTCGCCGCGACTGTTAAAAAAATAACAATACTTTTCCTCATACCCATTTATGATGAGGCGAAAGAAGAGAGAAATGCAGAATGAATACGGCCGTGAGTATGTAAAAATGGAAAATTTTAACTTAAAACATGCAAAACACAATCTGAAATACCTATGGAAATCAATAACAGATTTTTGTGAATATTTTTAAAGTGAGGCCTGTTTATTTAGACCGTGTAGGTATTTTTTCAAAGATATAATTTATTCATCAAAACGCACTCGTAAGTATTTCCGTAAGAGACAAGAAAAACAAATGGACTAATCAAACACTTCCGAATCAACTATAAATGGTACTAACTGAAACTAAGTAGAGAATTAAAGCCAATAAGAGCACAACAAACTCTCGTACCATCCAGAGACTGTCTAAGTAGCTGAGGCCCTCTGGAAAAATAACGGTTTCTGTTTATTTCAAACAAGGGGTACCCGTGTGTTGTGACTTAGTTTAGTACGCGCAGTTCTCTAAAAACGAACCAAAGCCTTATCTTACAAACTTTTTAACTACGTAGTTAACTGTTAGTTAAGTGTAAGAAACCTGGAATGGCCAAGGAATCTCTTTAAATACAGAACAGCTATTTCAAAAGGATTTCGACGTAGCCTACTGCTGACATTAATATTATCAGTATTATCACTCGTATACAGGTACCTACTCTTATACATACTTAAGGGGGTACTTCAGACCATGAAACTGAACAACTTTTATCATGGGACCAATATTGAAAGGGCGAAAATTTGGTTGTTCAAAAGAAAATATCCAAAGCTAACTCGAGACAAATGTATGGAACAGCAGATTCCATAGTAAAAGTGCTAAGTTTGATGGTCTAAAGCACACCCTCCAGGTATTTTAATGCATTTTAGTTTAATCCCTGAATAGTTGAGGCTACAAAGAAATAACTGACGCTGCCGAATTATATTACGCGTGGTTATTGTGAATGGAGCCTAAAAAAATAGTTTGAATATAGCTCTAGCTTTATACTATTTTAGAGTGCAAATCACGTACTGCCGTTTGTGTAGTTAGGGCCACATTCTTAATTGAGGCCTCAGGACATCCATCCCAATTTACTTTCGTTTCCCCCAAATCCGACCCATGTTAAAGCACTAAAACACAAAGCAACTAAGCTGATAATAGCTGCAAGCTTAACAAGACATTGCATTAAAGATTTAAAAGAAAAGTGGATACGAAGGAAACTGAACACTTGTTATTCAATTACAGTGTCACAGCAGACAATAAACTGTTTTATAAAGTAACACTCGAGCTTTTATGTAAGTATTTTTATCATATTCTCGACTTATCTATGAAGCGTCTTTGTCAAAAAGAAGTAAAGCAGACTGGAGCATCTGGTGACTAAAATGGTTACCAAATCTTTAATATTAGTGTCACAGAATTCCCAATATGCCTATAGATAGAAAAAGAGTAAGAAAGGTTGAAGAATAATGACATTATAGTGCCACAGAATTCTCAATATACCTATAGAAAGAAAAGGAGCAAGGTGGGTTGATGAATGATGTCAATAAAGATTATATTCATTATAGTTTATAAGAAGTAGTATGACTGTTGTAGAGTTTCTGGCCGCATCTTCTCTACAGCGACAACACGTTTCGAAGTAGTGGTAGCTTCAAAAAGACTTGCCATTTAATAAGTGGGCTTCAAGTTCCTATAATTGAAAATTTGTACAGGAGTTTTAATATCTGGATTTGATTTACACATGATAGAAAGATGTTATAATGGGGAGGAAATTTTCACTCTGTATTAATAGGAGTGAGTTTTAATCTCCTAGAATGGTGAGAATTTTCATTAATGTTCTTGCTGGAAATAAATTAATTGATTGAAATTTCGCATAGTTCAGAAAACTTTAATTCGAAGATCAGATACGGATCGGATTATAAATGTGGCTAAAGAAGAATAGACTTCAAAAAGTTAAACCTGTTATAAAATTCAGGAATGTTTTAGATTCAAGAGCTACTTAACAAAGTTTTACGGTGTCGCTAAATTTGCAAGCTAGTGGACCGCGTGTAAATTAGTTTTGCATTGCTAATATGGTTGCTTCGAGTTAAATCTAGCTAAAAGGAAACAACGACAGAAATGGCTGGCTACTGAATTTGATATTGTTGCAGGAATTTTGTTTTCCAGCAAAAACACTGTAAAATATTTTTGGCTGAATTTTTTTTAGCTCCCGTTCATCACGTAGGTAGTTTAAGACCTATTCGCTACCCAAGATTTGTACTCAAAGATAATCCACGAGACAGGTTTTTTTGCATTTTTATACTATAAAGACCAGGTAAAAGTGAATATTACATTACTGTAAGTAACTACATAACTTAAATTAATATTTGCTTCAATAAAACGTTTTAAAAAGCAAGAAAGTTTTTGGAAAGCTCAACAAGATAAACATTTCATAGCATCGGTAAAACTCATACGCATACGCTAATGAAGAAATTCTGATGTCTACCAATCCGCATCGAGTATGCGGGAATGATGTTCATACTCCTTCCTTTGTCCTGCAGTAGACCGTATATAAGATGATGATGAGGATAGGTCAAGCAAAGGTCGATTGTTAACTGAGGTTGGGAACATAAAGGAATTTATTTTGTTCTTTTCGAATCGAATATGTGAAAAACATCCTTTTTCCTCATCTACTAAAAGTAAAACCACAAAAAACAGAACAAAAGAAAGAAAACTGAAAACAAACCAAATCCTCGAAACAAACTAAAACTGTTTCCAACCAATTTCTGGATGCTCCGACTGCAGTGTTTGCTTTGAACCCCATTCAAGTTGTTTAATGTGCCGTTGCTCTGGTCTTCTACCACTATTCGATTTCGATTTGTTTTCTTACTATCTGTACGTACGTATCTCGTAAATTTTTTCAGTCTTGAGTCCCACCTTTATTTAAATGACAATAAGGTTCAGAAGTGTTCATCATTTCTGATGCTGGCGTGATCAACTCTTGAGAACTGTTTTCACGATCGAATGACGTGTCAAGAGTGATCATAGGTAGCTAGCCTTTTAGCATACTTGTCGTTTGTCCACTATATCCCACACGTGCTACGTACCTGAAACAAAATGTATATTTATACTATTATGTATTGTTATACTGCTCATAGATTTTCAACCTCTTCCAAATTAAAATCTCGTCGTTTTTATTTTGGAGAGGTGATTTATCAATTATTTTCAAACCACAATAAGACATTAAGTGTTAAATTATCATTATCGTCTACTACTACACATAAGCATCTCCTAAGCTGTCCGCTGGATCGGTTATTTTTCTATTTAATAGATACTAGTATGTAGTAGGTTATACAAACAGAATGACAACTAAATATCTTTAGATATTTTACCTCACCCCGCACTTCGAGGGTAACTTTAGGGGACCCAAGCAATAAGCATCATCGTACTGAACAACATTCTCTATGGGACCAAGGTCGACAGCTGTTACATACAAAACTGCAATCCTGCGCTCCCAAAATGTATGGAACAACCGTTTTTTTTCGCAGTTTGATGTTGGTCCTGTATAGCCGGGGCGCGTGCGAGCGAGACGGCTCATGTACCGACGCCATCTTGTTTCTGTTGTAGTACTATTTTAGTTTTGTGATGGAGTGCTAGGGGTGTAGTACTGTGTCAGTTTACATTGACCAGGAATACACAAAACATGTCCGCAGTTTTTCCCATTTTCTGCACAAACAAATTCAAATTGAATTTCCTTCCAAATCCTCGACAGTAAAGAAAATTTCAAACATGAGTGGGACTAACACGTGCATAGCAACAATAAAATAATAAAGTTATGCATGCGTTCCACTCCGTTTGTACCGGAGCAACTGGGACAACAAACTTTATGTAAATACCCCATTGTAATTTTCTTAGAACACAGAGCTTTTTATTAAATGTACTTTTTGGGTCACGTTTTGGTTTGTTTGAGTTTCCCAACGAGTTTCTAAGTAATTGGTGACTTGCTGAAAGTTTTGAGTGTGTTCCTAGATGATGTTTAGAAGGAAAAAAGTTAGTTACTTATACCTTGAAGAATCGAAGTTAAATAGTAAATGTGTTTTACAGTGAAAGTGAAATTGGAAAAAAAAACACAAGCTATGTTAGATTTGCACTGCAGACTTAAAAGAGAGTGAGATTAGAGTATAATCATACATACTCCACCACGATCGCCTAATGATGATCGATTATACAATATCAGTATAATGTCGGTCTGGCTTAGAATAGAAATCATCGAATTTCTTCCCGAAAATGAGATGACATACGACGAGAGTATGGAGAAATGTTGTTTGCAAAGCATATCATATCGTCAATCCATTCAGAAACGTTCAATAGACTCTAGGTGAGCCTTGTTACAGCTCTACACTTTAAAAACAGCTGAGTCTTGTAGCAATAAACTTTAAATAACTGACCCAAAAGGGATTATGTTTGTGACTTAAATTATGTAACCCAAAAGATACTTAAAAACCATCCCAAATGTTTTAAACGATCGAAACAAAAACTTTTATCTCCCTTAGTAGAAGAGAGATTAAATATTCAAATGTGACCCTTTTGTGTCATCCAGCCCAAAGATGTCATGACATGATCCTTCGGACCCTTTTCTGCTTGCTTTGATCACTCTTTGTCTGCCATCGAGTTTGTACAATGCATGCCATTTCAAATTGATTTGTCAAAGCTATGTGTATTCGATTGGGAAGATTTTTAAGATTTTCCGCTACTTTGAGAGTTTCATTCGATTAAGAAAAAAATATTTATCAATTTATTTATCGCTTTAACTTCATGTTGATTAACAAACAAATACATTACATTCAGGGTGCCAAATTAAAAGCGTTACGCAAAAACTGTAAAAGCGTTACGTACTAAATAGGGTGCTTTAGACTATCAAACCGAACAAAATTCACTAACGGAGGAGCCAACATCGAAATAGTGTCAAAAATTATTGTTTCATAGAAAATTTTACGCATCTCGATCCAAATCTAAGAAACAGTTTTTTCGCGATTTCAATGTTGGTCTCACACTGAAAGTTGTTTAGTATGGTAGTCTGAAGCACCTCATACGATGTATGACGTTTACGCGGATTCTGTTTTGTCCTGCACTGGTAGCATGCACACCCGCGATAGCCGTGATACGGCTTTATCACGTCTTTTATCTCGTTGGTTCGCGCGCAAAAGAACGAGATAAAAGACGTGATAAAGCCGTATCACGGCTATCGCGGGTGTGAATGCTACCAGTGCTGGAGGATTAATTAATCTAAACTATTATAAAACTGTAACAGATGTGTGTCTGTACATTGAAGATATTTACAAAAAAAGATTACGATATGGTTTTTAGATGTCTCTGATTCCAAATCACAAATTATTGGATTTTTTGTCTGTCTGTTTGTTTGTGTGTTTGTTTGTTCGAGCATCACGCAAAAACTACTGATAGCTTATGATGTGACTTAAAATCTGGTATATAATTTATACGGACTAAGTCGCGGATAAATGCTCGTAAATAAATAAAGTGACGCATAAAGTTTTACACCCTGTATAATTACAAGCCAGAGGCCCGAGGTAAGGACCGATACAAATGTTGAACAGCATAACTATTAACTATCATCCAAATACAAATAACATTCGGTAACTGAAAAATGCTAAAAGTGACAACTTTAAAAATTCCTTGGTATGGTAGTCGTGGCAAAGTTTCTAGCCAACCTAAAAGGATATACGGCTATGAGTTTACGTAGGACGTAACTATCAATAACGAATATAGGTACCCGATATTCAGTCACGTAGCAGGACGTAATGGAAATTACTTTAGTTTGTGTTCAAAGTTTGCAAGTTGCAGCACCTGTAGCCAGGAGTCACAGAGGTAAGGTAGCCGATCAATAATGACATTTGAGTCACAACAAAGTTGACAATGATATTAATCTCTGATTCTCTGGAGTCGCGCTGCAAGTCGCATGTCGGTTGCTCCCCGGCTTGGAATGAAGTTCCACTATTTTATGGCTTCAGTATCTAGTTTGTGCATAGAACAATTATTGAAGTCACCAAATATGTTATTTCCGTACAACGTGACACATCACTACGTGTTCGAACCTGACTGACGTCACTCGTTCGGCGCAGTGCTCTTCGCCTTGCATCGCCGTGAGACAGGAGCCCTGCGCCGGGATTGTGCCGGCGCGGGAGGGTACCTCGATATTGCATCGCTTACTTACCTACATTGCACCGTGTACATTTTGTACTTGTATTGAGCCAATTCTTGAATCGAATTATGTTCTACCTACTTGATATTTTGTTAGTTACGTATTGTAATAACAAATAATTTGTATTGTACAGTTAGTTATAGTTAGTTTTAAGTCTAAATGCCATAAATGTAAGCTCATCAAAGCGAGCATAATACTTTAGTTTACTACTTATGTTTGCAGCATTTATTAACCTGTAATGTTTTGTTAATATTTACTAAAATAATCTTCATAAGAACCATTGCACAAAAGTTTTAAATAGGCTAGAGAGCCTGCTAAACTGTCACTGTAATTTATGATACTTATACCTAGGCTCTAATGTACACTAGACTATAAGTATATTTTTATTGACAATAAAGATATTTTACAAACAAACAAAACCGTACAACGTCAAGCACATTATTATGATATTTAATCTAGATATTAGCATAACAATCAATACTGAGATGGAGCTAAAATTTAAAAATTAGATTAGATAGAATAGAGGAAAGGGGAGTAATACCATAAAGTTGTGGACAAGTGCAAAATAATAATAGGGATAAATAAGCATGAATTAAACAGTCGTTAAACGCTTAAAAATATGGTTATTAGATGCAGAAGAAAAGCTCTAACCATTCTAAAATGTATTATGTTACACTGAAAAAAAAATTGTTTACTTCAACCAACATCATGAATCCATATGAGCCTGTCAACATCATGACTTCTACGAATAAGAGAACTTTGTTAAACGAATTCGGTTTGTTGTTACAACTAACCATCTTTTGTTTTTAGTAAACAATAATAACGTCATTTCAATTATTTTGGTGCTAATTAAGAGTCTTAGAAGGCTCGCATTTTTTTCAGTGTATGATTAGAGTTTATAAATGGTGTTAAAGGTGCAACAAAACACACCCTAGTAATATTGAAACTGGTTTCTTATACCATCAAATTGAACTCTTGAACTATGGACACAAAGACAAAAAAACTCTGCTGTCCTATACATTTGAGTTGAGTCGGTATAATACTACAGTTTTGTATGAAACTATTTTTGGATTTATTTTTTCGATTTTGGCTCCATACCTAGTGAAAATGATAGTCTAATCGAAACTAAACCAAACCTATAAATATTACAAGGGTGGTTTGGTTTGTTACAATCTGTAAGTATGCATTTTAAACAAATTGTCTGTTGCAACTTTACATTGCAAGGTTTTTCAGTTTTTCAAAAGGAGTTCTATTGTTCTTCTATTGATTTTTATTGTTTTTTTACAGTGAAAGATTAGAAAAAACACTGCTATAATGGTGTCATTCTACTCTCATCTCGATTGAAGTTATTAGCCATATAATTATAATACTCTCAGCAAAACATGTATACTGTAAAAGGTACCCCAACGGGCACAAAATTGCTGCATACAGGCTTTAGAGCCAATGCAATTATTCCTTTAAGCTGCTAGGCGTAAGCTATAGAGCGTGCTCAGCAGGCCTTATGCAGCAGCACTATAGCCAAATAGGCACAATTTTATGCGGCCTTAAGCTTCAGAAGAGCTATAATAGTAGCTGCTTAAGAGCGCCATAGTCGCTGCAATGGAAGATTAAGTAATAAGATTCACTCATATAGCACTACATTCGTGAACGAATGACCGATTGAAATGAATGAATCTTGTTTTGACAGCACACCGTTCAGTTCAGTTGTTCCTATATTTGTGTAGGCGAACCATCAAAATATCGAAATCTTTTTATTAAAATGTGAAATTGAAGTGCGGTGGCGGCCATCATCAAATTAAATAAGTAAGTAATTAATTCATGGTTTCTTGTTATTCAGTACAGTACATGCAATTAAAAACGCATATTAGTTTACTGATAATGTAAATATCACTTATTGGTGTAATTTTGATGCGCTCTTGATATAATCCAAATAAGCAATTAATTATGTGTATTAGAATACAGTCTTTTCAACTTTTTATGTAATAAAATCATTTGAGGTCGATTTAATGATACACTGGTTTGGAGACAACGTCCCAATCCTTAAAAATTAAGTTCTGTTTACGTTATTTGTTGACAAATATTTGCTTGGATAACCTAAAAAGATCATAAACATGGCGCATGCTCGTGGGCAGCCTATAGAAGTACTATCTTCCTCAATGCTTCCCTTAAGCGGCTTTAGGCGCTTATTTTAACTTTTGTAGACCTCAGAGTGATTTTTATTACTGTAATTGCAGTTCATAACTGCTAATAGGCTCCAATTTCATTCTTTATGCAGGCATAAGTTCAAGGTTACAATATGTCGAATTGTTTGGATTTCATAGGGATTTCATAGTGCAGATTAATCTGATCTGATCCCGATCCTCGGGATATGCCCAGGCTATGCCCAGCAGTGGACGTCCATCGGCTGAGATGATGATGATGATGATGATGTTTTCTCTAGTTAAAATTTTTACTCTTTGAATATTTTTTTTTAGATATTCATATGTAACCAGTGATCGGAACGATGGGATTGTTAGAGTTGTTAAAACCACAAAATTTATTGTTTTATTTAATTTGAATCCCGTGATCACGGGAACTGTCGTATTAGTCAGCAGTACATTGGATCGAATTAGTTATATCAATTTTAATGATCTGAAACAAAATTACAGTAATATATTTTTTTTCCGAATCCCGGGATTTCTTTTTCATCCCAAATTTTCATTGGTGGTTCAGACCATCAAATTGGACAACTTATGAAACTTATGAAAATTTGGCACCGTCCAGTTCAGTTTCCGGGAATCCCGGGATTCGGAAAAAAATTATACTACCGTAATTTTGTTTAAGATCATTTCAATTGATAATAACTACTTCGATCCAATGTACTGCTGACTAATACGACAGTTCCGGGGATCACGGGATTCAAATAAAATAAAACACCAAATTTTGTGGTTTTAACAACCCTAACAATCCCATCGTTCCGATCACTGGTTACATATGAATATCTAAAAAAAATTATTCAAAGAGTAAAATTATAACTAGAGAAAACATCATCATCATCATCATCATCTCAGCCAATGGACGTCCACTGCTGGACATAGGCCTCCCCCGAGGATCGCCATAACGACCGTTCCTGCGCCGCCCTCATCCAACGTTTTTCCGCCGCCTTCACCAGGACATCGGTCCACCGTGTGAGGGGCCTACCCCCAGAGAGAGATCAAATATCGTTTATGTAAAATCAATAACAATGATTTTGACGCACAATAAAATAGAATAGGATAAGATTATGTAGTAACACAATCTTTGTGAATATGAATAAATAATTAAATTAAACTTTTATCGATGGATTATCAATGATTCAAGTCTTTGCTGTATTTATACGTGTTAATGAATTAACGCAAAACCTCATACACCCCAACTGATTTATAACAAAATAATTAGATTGCAACAATAATTTAATTATTTTGATAGTGAAAATTTAAAGTTATTCGCATTTTAAGTTTTGAGGCAAAAATGATTTGTTATCATTTCAGCACTGAAAGAAAGCGCTAACGTACTCGTGGATACATTTTTATAATCTTGTTTTGGTAGTAAGTATGCCCGTGCGGTGGGTTGTCATCGGGTTCAGTAAATTATAAATTTTGCAAAAAAATTATTTAATATTTTGAAAAAAATTATCTTTGTTGAAACCATGATAATTCGATTCTGCTCTCGATTCTAAACAAACTACTTTCTAGTTTTGCGTTAATTCATTAACACGTTGTAGAAATTCTTTTCCACGCCCTGTCCTATATCTATGACTACCCCCTCGGGACTATAGTCGTGAGCATATGCTATGTATTTCCACGCCGTTTATTTTTTTCATGTACTGTACTGAATAACAAGAAACCATGAATTAATTACTTACTTATTTAATTTGATGATGTCCGTCTGCGCATTTCACATTTTAAAAAGATTTCGATGGTTCGCCTACACAAATATAGTAACAACTGAACTGAACGGTGCCAAATTTTCATAAGTTGTCCAATTTGATGGTCTGAACCACCTATGAAAATTTGGATAGAAAAAATCCCGGGATTCGAAAAAAAAATTATATTACCGTAATTTTGTTTCAGATCATTAAAATTGATATAACTATTTCGATCCAATGTACATACAGCGACACATCAAGCTATACAAAACCAACATAAGCTGGCCTCGCGTAGGTGCGACCAGCAGCGCACCCGCCTCCCGCGACCATCTGTATCGCGCCCACACACCGCTTCGGAGCCCGCCCACGTCCTCGACTCCTCAGCGAGTCGTCAGGACCGTGGGCCCCTCCTCAAGCACCCCGGATAACCACACTGCCGGCGTGTAGGTCGCTCACCGGGCCTCCCCCAACAGGGTCCCACTCGGTGAGCTTGACCTCACCGGCAGCACCACAAGAAATACCACCGCATTGGAGCCTGCACACACCCTGGCATGCCGCCAGGTTCGTGTGCTCTCCGCAGCACCCCCCGGACTGACGTCACTGCCGAACTGACCTCGGCAGCTGCACCCTCGCTATGGAGCTCTCCACAGACGATCCCCTCCCGGAAATTGACCCCCTGATGCCTGAGCCCTTTTAAGGACTCACCCCGCTGCGGGAACTGCTAACGGCTGTAGATCCCCTTGGACCGTGGGGCGGACCGAGGGTGAACCGCCGGACTGTAGGCTACTCCGCAGCACAAAACCCCCCTGATTGGCCACACTGCCGACCGCAGTTCGCTCACCGGGCCTCCCCCAACGGGGTCCCACTCGGTGGGCTAGACCGCGCCGGCAGACACCTGGACAACTACGAGGCACCACCAGGTGCCAACCCCGATGACCCGGCTGCTTCAGCAGCTGGCGCTAGAAACCATAGTAAAGAGGCCGTTGCCGCGAGACTGATTGATTGATTAGGCCGGGACTCGATAGTTGGCGTCCGAGAGTGGAAGCACGGTGGCTTGAGGTATTAGGCGACTGGGCAGAAGCTCAACCACAGAGGTCTACTATCGGGTGTCCCTCCCCTCCTCCTCTCCCCAACCTCCCCTCATTTTTGAACACCTCGACCTGAGGGGTCGTGGACGCAGCTGTGTTCTAGATCAACCAGGACGCAGGTAGCTCCTGAAGATCTGACCAGGCGTGGCTCGAGGTTCCTCGGGTAGTGTTTGTCAGGTCTTACAGTTTGAGCCAATTCTCCTGAAGGAAATAACCCTTCACGATACGTCCCCCCTCGTGCCGGGTCCTTATTCCCTCTTTTCAGCTCGGCTTGGGTTGTAAGTAAAAAGTGGTAGTGAATAGGAATTAAGATAGCTAGGGAAACAACCTGTAAACGAGATTAGGTTATTCAGTAATAAAACTTGTATGTTTGTTTATAATTCTATCTTTTTATTAGCAACCTCAGAACTACAGACATCCTACCTAAAGATAGGTCAACCCTTCTAAAGGGATTTATATATTTTTACAACGAGGCCCTCTGGCCATCCCGCCACAGGGGCACTTCGTTACACAATACATTTTGTGGTTTTAACAACTCTATGTTATACCCACATGGCAAGTTTAGGTATTTACAATCCCATCGTTCCGATCACTGGTTATGAATATCTAAAAAAATTATTCAAAGAGAAAAATTATAACTAGATCAAACATCGTTTATGTAAAATCAATAACAATTGTTTTGATGCACAGTAAAATAGAATAGGATAAGATTTTGTAGTAACACAATCATTGAAAATATCAATAATAATTAAATTAAACTTTTATCGATGGATTATCAATGATTCAAGTCTTTGCTGTATTTATAGAAATTCTTTTCCACGCCCTGTCCTATACCTCTGACTACCCCCTCGGGGACTATAGTCGTGAGCATATGCTATGTATTTCCACGCCGATTATTTTTTTCAATATTTATATTTATATTGAAATAAATCCAATATAAATATTGAAAAAATCCAATATAAATATTGAAAAAATAATCGGCGTGGAAATACAGTATAGTATATGCTCACAACTATAGTCCCCGAGGTGGTAGTCAGAGATATAGGACAGGGCGAGGAAAAGAATTTCTATAAATACAGCAAAGACTTGAATAATTGATAATCATCGATTAAAGTTTAATTTAATTATTATTCATATTTTCATAGATTGTGTTACTTTACAGGGTGTAACATAAAATGGGACAGTTACTTAAAGGGGTGCTTCAGACCATCAAACTGAACAACTTTCGCTATGGCACCAATATTGAAATCGCGAAAAAAAAATCGGCTATCCCATACAAAACTGCAAACTTAACTCGACTGAAATGTATGTTACAGCCGATTTTTTTTCGCGATTTCAATATTGGTCCCATAGAAAAAGTTGTTCAGTTTGATGGTCTGAAGCACCCCTTTAAGTGACTGTCCTATTTTATATTACACCCTGTATAATCTTATCCTATTATATTTTACTGTGCGTTAAAATCATTGTTATTGATTTAACATAAACGATGTTTGATCTAGTTATAATTTTACTTTTTGAATTATTTTTTTTAGATATTCATATCTTATAACCAGTGATCGGAACAACGGGATTGCAAATACCTAAACTTGCCGTGGGTATAACATTTGAATCCCGTGATCCCGGGAACTGTCGTATTAGTCAGCAGTATATTGGATCGAAGAAGCTATTTATATTTATATCAATTTTAATGATCTCAAAAAAATTATGGTAAAATAATTTTTTTCCGAATCCCGGGATTTCTTTATCTTGAACCCTTATAGCGTTGCTATGCAACTTAAAGTTGCAAGACAGGCTGCAATTTTCACTCTGGTGCTCGTTGGGAAATCCATCGATAAAAGTTTAATTTAATTATTATTCATATTACGGTAATATAATTTTTTTCCGAATCCCGGGATTTTTTTTCTTTCCAAATTTCCATAGTTGGTTCAGACCATCAAACTAGACAACTTATGAAAATTTGGAAAGAAAAAAAAAATCCCGGGATTCGGAAAAAAAATTATATTACCTTAATTTTGATTTAGATCATTAAAATTGATATAACTACTTTGATACAATGTACTGCTGACTAATGCGACAGTTCCCGGTATCACGGGATTCAAATTTTGTGGTTTTAACAACTCCATGATAAACCCCCACACGACAAGTTTAAATCCCATCGTTCCGATCACTCATAAGGAACTAAGGCTGCACTGATTATTTTATTTTCTCTTTAATGCAACTGCTAGTAACAAAGAAGTGCCTATTTGAACTCTTAAGCAACTGCTTTAAATAGTCTAAAAATATATCCTCTTTACAGGTATAAGGCGCTTTAGAGTTCCAAGTATATACCATACACAGCTATTAGTGTCAAAATGCACTTTCTGGTTCTCACTATAGGCTTAAGTGGTAAATAGGTTCAAGAATGAACTTATATGTAGGCATAAGCTGTATTGTATTTCCTTACTGCAACTATAAGCTCCCCGTGCAGCTATAGGAGTTTGCGGAAGATGTTATAGCTCTTAAAACTTTATCTTGAACCCTTATGGCGTTGCTATGCATCTTGAAGTTGCAATGACAGGCTGCAATTTCCACTCTGGTGTTCGTTGGGACGCTATGCCTAGTAATTAAGGTTAAATATAAAAATCCTATAGCAAATACTAAATACGATGCGATCGTAAAATGTCATTACAAGTTGATAGCTAGTAATCGATTTAATAGCCTTTCATAAAGCTAATGGCCAATAATGGTAACAACGATATCCATTCACGCACCGATTGGAAATGATTATGGTGCGATTAGTTTGATAGGTACGACTAGAGTTGGTCGCGTGAGAAATTGAGAGTCATGGTAGCAATTGCACGAAGTGATAGTATGAATCATAATTAACCTGCCAATGCTCAAACATTTTTTTTTAAATTATGTATAGGTCCTTTCTTTTAAATTTTTTTTTAAATTATGTCTGTCTGTCTGTCTGTCAGTATGTCTGTCTGTGGCATCGTAGCATACAAACGGCTGGACCGATTTAGATGCGGTTTTTTTTTTAAAGAGAAAGCTAATTTTTGCGGGAGTGTTCTTAGCTTTGTTTAATGAAAATCGGTTTTTAGCAGTTTTCTAGTAACTTTAAAAATTAAGAAATAAAATAAAATTACAAATTTACAAAACCCCTTACGCTAAAAACAAACATTTAAAAAGTTTAAAGTAATAATTCGGTCACCTATAATTTTTTATGTATGTTTTACTTCTTACCTCTTTTTAAGATATTTTAGGTCAATTAATGTGTCGGGAGTCGGGGACCACAAGTAATCGTAAAAAAATCAATGGTCATTTCATAGCGGTCCCCTACGCATTAATGGACGTAAAAGATTATGAAGAAAGAAGACAAACCGATCAGAAGTAAAACATACCTTACCTCAAAAATTATAGGTGACCGAATTATTTTCACTTTGTAAATGTTTGTTTTTAGCGTAGAGGGTTTCTTAAATTTATTATTTCAAACTACCAATTCGCATTCTTAATTTTGTGAAGCTAAATATTTCATAATTTTAGTAGACGTAGACCACGGACAATACCTACGCACACATGACCACAGAAAAAATTGTCTATCGTCTGCTCAGGTCTTTAATGTTTCAATATTCCATGCCAAGAAAACCCAGACAAACAAGCTTAATGTTAAATCTGGCATGCCTTAAGTTTACCCACGATGCAGATAGCAGGTTACAAAGACACGTGCGACTCGCACAAACGGTCGGTACGTGAGTGGGACGCTTTAAGGCATTACAGACCGTTTCAAAATTGAAGTCTCCTTACTTAACTCTTAAACCAGGGTCCTAAGGATGGAAATAAAGGAACTGTAGTGACTTCGTATTGTGGAGTACTGCGTTGCAGATAGCATTTGCTGGCTTTATTTATTTTTAAGTGCACCCTTCCTATACGAATTAATACCACTAATGGTGATGATTTATGTTGTGTATTTGTATGGTGATTTAGTGGAATGAAAGTACCTTTCGTAATTAGTAATAGTTTTGTAGTAATGAGCTTTTGAAATATCATTCTATCATTCGTACGATCTAAATGAGTGCAGTGCTTTTCTGGAAGAGTGATCGCTTGAGAGGTTTTGGTTCTCTAGAGCATGAAGGTATGCTTACAACTACCTACTTACACCGAGAACGTCAGTAGTGGCACGTTGTGGAGACCTATGGAAACCAATGAGTTTTTCTAACTAATATACGTAATACTGCTCTCAAACGGTGAAGGAAAACACCCAAGGACTAATATAATAATGCCCAAACACCCTCCTTGAGGGTAGGCCTATGCCACAGTATAAGAAAGAGTATCTATTAATAAACACAGTACGGACACTCCCTTCCTCCCACCATCTTTTTACCTCACCCCTCTATCGCCCTCTGGTTACCTCGCACTGGTTACTCGTTACCTACGAAGAAGATTTAAGGTTCAATTTCTTTGGTTTCGCATGTGCTGACGTCATCTTGTCAATTTCAAATTTTTGTATGCAGTGTCCCGGCTGTGCCTATGCCCTGCAGTGGGACGTATACCTATAGATATAGACTGATGTTATAATCGCTTGAGAGGTTTTGGATTTCCAGTACAAGGCATGCTTACCAGTTATTATGGGATGTCGTCGCTAGATAGAGTTGTTGGTTATGCCAAATCGTAGGTTTATTCGAGCAGCTGCAGCATATTCTGACAGCTAATTCTTCACTGACTTGCCTCCACTGATATTCAGTGGGCGAGCGTGTGTAGATTATGGCTTGTCGGAAGGAGTCTAAGGAAGGAGTATGCGATAATATTTCACCCGTTCTATATCCAATATTCATCTTATACCCTTCACTACTTGTATTAGATTTATAATGTTAGAGGTTTCTAGTACATTTTTGATCTTATTCTGGGCCTGTTTGAAAAATTGAATCGCAAACAGGCCCAGAATAAGATCAAAAATGTAATCGCATAACTATATTTTATTCATATCGCAGGAACGGTCGTTGTGGTGATCCTTGGGGAAGGCTTATGTCCAGCAAAGGACGTATAATTATCGGCCGTGATTTTAATAGGTAATCTATTACTAATTTCCTGACAGTTAAGCTGGAAAGTTATCGAATATATAACAAGTATAAGGTAGCTGTGAAAACGATAAAAATTCTTCATATAAGTATACCTAACTCACTTTCCTCGTTCAAGAGTAAAAAGAATAGCTGAATGATTAATGATTTCGCAAAGTTACCTTTTCCTCCACTTCAGGACCAGCTGTCATATAGAAAATGTTTCAAAATATTTTCTTTTCGACCTGCAAATATTTTTTCTATAAATAAGTATTGGGATATCTCGACCCACATTAAAATGACTCATGAAATATTGAAGAAAGCAACGCTCTCCGATAAAAGGGATTTTGCGCGGATTTAGGATCAACAAGCGGTTCGAAAACCTCGATTTTTATTTATGTGCCTTCTTCTGTGATTATGAGTTTATGATTTAGAAAGAGCTTATGATCACTTTGGCTCCTTGAGTTTCTCTTTTTTAACCTACCTAAAGAAGGATTTTAAATTGTACGTAAGACGAACTTTATTCTGATGAAGATTATTAATGATTTTTATTATTATTATTATCAGCCTATCATCGCCTACTAGTGGATGTAAAATATACCTTTCCCGTTTGTAGTAGTAATGCCATGGTTATTTTTACATTTAGATCTCTCAGAACATGTTGGACAGTAAGCCTGCACCAACACCAATTTACTAATTCTGTCACTAATGTAATGACAGTGACAGCATCATTATTTAATTTTTGGTGCAAGCCACCCTTAATGTAAGAGTACATCTTAACACACCAAGAAGCTTTTGATGAACAGCCTACATTATCATCAGCATACGTTTTTATGAATTATGAGCACACTGCGGTTTTTCGAGTTCTCTGTGGTTTCGTTATCTAGAAAATATGCACATTTGAGTGGAAGAGCCACTGAGTGTTTAATATAAAGAATAGAAACTTCTCTTTGCCGACAACAATAGCTCGACGTCTGATAAAATGAAAATGAATGAAATGAAATATACTTTTATTTACACCAAATACAAATTACATTATAGGAAATAAAACTTATTCTGGTACAAATTAGGCGGTCTTATCGCTAAAAAGCGATTTCTTCCAGACAACCTTAGGGTAGAGGAAATATAACAAAGAACGGGTTGGTGTTAGAAAAAATTGATAAATTTAAAGAAGTTAATACAACAGAATACAAATATACATACATACCTATTATACATATATTTAGGGGTTCATAGATAAATAATAAATAAATATATATATATATATATATAATCATACTATAATACATATCATACATGCTGCAATAAGACATAAACATGCCTACACACGTACCGGATTGATTTAGATAGAACAACAAAGGGGGAAAGGAAACTAAAAAACAGGGTCAGAGGTCCAGAAAAAAAGCTTTGACTTTCGATTTAAAAACATCCACGGAAGGAGCGTGTCTGATCGACTCTGGCAACGAGTTCCAAAGTCGAGCAGCTTGGACTGTGAAGGAATGGGTGTAGAAGTCGGAAGAGTGGGATGGGATATTGAGAGAGAGATTGTTGGAGGAACGTAAGGGACGGCCAGTAGTAAGGGAGCTAAAGATGAAGCGTTCTTTGAGGTAGGGGGGAGTCAACGGATTAAATAGGATAGAATAGAGGAGGGACAGGACATGAGCGTCTCTTCGACGGCGGATTGGGAGCCACTTTAGTTTAGCGCGGAATTCCGACACATGGTCGTATTTCCGTAACCCAAAGATAAACCTGATAGCAACATTTTGAAGGCGTTCAAGTTTGTTAAGAAGCTCCACTGTGAGGTCGAGGTAACAAGAATCAGCATAATCGAGGATGGGTAACAGGAGGGACTGTGCGAGCGCAATTTTGGTACTTGTGGGAAGGAAATTCCGTAGTCGTTTCAGAGAACTATATGCGGCGAACATCTTCCTACTTACCTCAGAGACCTGCCGCACCCAAGACATCGTTTTATCGAAATATATACCCAGATTTTTAACAGTCTCGCTGTAGGGTATGCAGACACCGTCGAAAATGACAGAAGGCAAATTTTCAAAGCTGATTCCAGAGACGAGCCGTGGACTACCTATGATGATGACTTGAGTTTTAGAGGGATTTACCCTGAGGCCAAAAGATTTGCTCCACTCAAGGATACGAGCCAAGTCATCGTTTGTTGTTTGGACTGCCTGTGATATATTATCCAAGCTTGATTTAGAATAAATTTGAAGATCGTCTGCATATAGATGATAAGAGGAAGATAGTTTATGAGTGATCGAGTTAATAAACAGAGAAAAAAGAAGAGGAGACAACACACCACCCTGCGGCACACCAGCATGAGTATCACACCACGAGGAAAAGGTGTCTTCAACCCGTATACGCTGCCGGCGCCCGTACAGGTAACTTTGAAACCAGTCAACTGCTGTTGGAGATACATTAAGAGAACGAAGTAGCCCCAGTAAAATGTCAAAGTCAACTGTATTGAACGCATTGCTAAAATCAAGCAATGTTAGGACTGTAAGCTCTCTATTATCCATGCCTAGTCTAATGTCGTCGGAGATCTTGACAAGAGCCGTTACCGTGCTATGACCAGGACGGAAACCAGATTGCGAAGGATTAAGGAGGTTATTAGTGGATAGGAATTGGCTCAGCTGCCGATGCACAAGGCGCTCTAAAACTTTGGACAGGAAAGGGAGAATAGATATGGGACGGAAATCAGAGAATACGGTAGGATTAGTTTTCTTAAGCAATGGAATGATTTGTGCATCTTTCCAGACTGAAGGAAAGGTACACGAGGAGACGGATTTATTGAGGATCTTGGTAATGATTGGAGTAAGGATATCGATGAGAGGGATGATCATGTTACGGCTAATGTTGTCATCCCCGACGGCATTAGAAGCAATGGTGATGATGTTTCTCTTAACGTCACAATCAGCAAATTGACTAAAGAAAAAGGGAGGGAAGTTAGGTGTTGGAGCAGAAGAGAGAGTATTTAAAGTATTAGTCTTGGTAGAAGTGTCCAGAACTGAAGCAGCAGAAAAATGTTTATTTAAAGAATCAAAATCGATATCTTTAGGGATAGAGTTATTACGGGATTTACCAACACCTAACGTTTTAAGAAATTTCCAGGTTTTAGCTGGATCTCCATTTTCGATAGATTTGTGAATATGGCGTCGTTGTGCGTCCCTACACATTCTATTGCAGCGATTTCGTATGAGATGGTATTTCTCACGGTTCACCTCAGTAGAATCAGTCTTGAATTTTGCTTTTGCACGATTTTTCTGAGTAATTACAGCTTTGATGTCGTCAGTCAACCAGGGAGCAGGAAGATGTTTCACTCTCACTGGACGGATGGGAGCATGAATGTCATACAAATTTATGATAATTGAGTTGAACAGTGTTATCTTCTCATCAACTGTACCAGCATCATCAATCATCGACCAGTCGACCTTCAGTGCATCTTCATGAAGGCTCTTCACATCCATGTTCTTAAAATTGCGCTGCAGTAGGATTTTGGCTTTGGCTTTGGGGGGACGAATTTTATAGGAAAGGTAGACGAGATCGTGATATGAAAAGGCGTCAGCACTATACTGACCATGTTTAGCAACGTGAGAAAGGGAATTTACCATTATAAGGTCGAGAAGAGAGGGTGTGCAATTTGGGAAATAGTGGGTTGGTCCGAGAGGAAGTAGGTTCAGGTTGCTGGAATTTACAAGATTTGTAAGGCGACGTGTTCGAGCGTCCTTTTTAAGAAGGCATGTATTGAAATCACCCATTATGATCACATGTTTACAAGAAGGCGTGAAGTCTTCAAGGAGTTTTTCCAGGGAGGGGAAGTAATCAATGGTCCGATTAGGACTGTAGTAAACTCCGAGAAGCGTTTTGGTATGGGATAGGGTGATTTCAATGAAAAGATGCTCTGCAGTGTCAGGAGGCGGAGGTTGTGGGGACTTGCTAACAATGGAATAAGGAATGTAACTGCGGAGGTAGATGGCAACTCCACCGTGCGAAGTATTTGTGCGATCGTTACGGATGAGGATAAAACCAGGTAGGGAATAGGAAGTAGAGGGTAGACAAGGATGTAGAAAGGATTCAGAGACAAGGACTGCATGGATGTTTTTATTATCGAAGGTCATAAGCAAATCAGGATAATGTGCACTGATGCTCTGAGCGTTTATGTGGACCACATTAAAGTTTTTCGTTACATCCTCAAACTGAGTAATTAGAAAGTCGCCAAGAGAAAGCGTAGGAGAAGTACTGTGAAAACTATCGTCATCACTCAGCTCATTCGAAGTGGAGAACGACAAAAAGTGTTCGCTATGTTCACTGTTATTGTGCATGCATGTAAATAATAATAAATACTAATAATAAATTAAATACTTAAGTATAAATTCAAGTAAAATAATATATAAAGGTTCTCTGTTGCTGGGTTGCTGACTCTACCCGCCAGCAGACTTGGAGGAAACAGCATAAAAAATAAAAATAGGAGACTAAGAATAGACTAGAGAAAACAATAACAAACAAGAAGAAACAACGCAATGTAAAAAAAAAAAAAAAAAAAAAGTAATAATAAAGACCGATACAAGACAAGTTTACAGTTTAAGAATTGTGCGTGAAACGAAACGTACTTCTGTATTGCAGTATCAAGAAAGTTGTAAGGTACTGTCTAAACAATCGTTAAGATACACGAAAGAGATAGAAGATACAAAACATAAAAGACATGATGAACACAATCAATCGATTTCAAAAGTCACTAGTGGAAATAGCGTGCCACAAAAACATTTATCAGTGACACTGTCATCTGTCAACTTGTCTTTGTCAAAACAAAATAACCTAAAGCAAACAAAGGTATTGTAAAAAACGAGAAAAATTGTGCGGTAGTGAATTGTTTTGATCAAATTAGATGTGTGATCGGTGGGTACAACGACAGCGAGAGAAATTGATAATTTGAGACTATGTATACCACCCTTATACCACCACAACAACCAAAATAACTACTACCTATTTCTTGAGTGGAATCCGCTTTCGCCTATTGCGGTCGTTCGAAGTTCCGGCTACCGGCACGTCTTCATGAGCAGAGTCGGGACTGGGGATCTTTTCCAGTTCGTCCAGGGACAGCACTCGGTGACGTGCGCCATCGGGTCCAACCACAAAGATGGTCCCGTCTCGCGTCCAGCATCTTGTGACGCCATGGCGCTGCCTCGCCGTCATGAAAAGCCTGTGCCGTACTACGGTCAGGAACTCGGACATGGTCACTCCGGTGCCCTTGAGTCCTGTCTTGGCCGACCACACATGATCCCTGACCGAGAGCTCCCTGAACCTCACGAGCAACGGCCTGGGTCTGTCCGTGCTTACCCGGCCCAACCGATGACAACGGCTAATTGCACTTTCCGAAACATCGGACTGCTTCAGCTTCTCCGAGATAATCTTAGCGGCACTCACAGCACACACCTCATCCTTGGCCTCCGGGACGCCATGTAGAAGGATGATTTTCCTGCGGCTACGCATCTCCTGCCGGTCAACCTCCTGTGCGAGCAGCTCCACTTGCGCCTGCAGATTCTTCAAGGCCACCATGATGAAGGACTTGAAGGCCACAAAGTCCGCAGCAAGAGCCGATGGTGTTAACTGCACCTTGGGAGAAGCCTTGGAACTCAGCTCATCCTGGAACTGCGCCATTCTTGTGTGGAAGAGAGTTGACATTTCATGTATACTCTGCTTTAGGCCCTCCATTTAGAGTGAGTGTGAAATAGTGGTCTTTTCTTGATGGGAACTGTGTGAAAACAACTGCTGGCAGGTATTGTACTTTAAACTATTAAACCATGAGAATAGTTTTTAATTTGTACTCGTTTTATCTATTAATTTAATTAAAATACTTTTAACCAAAAATTTTAAGCTGTTTAACTTTTAAGCACCTACCCGCGAAAACTGCAAGTGAAAGGGAAAAGTCTTTTCAAGTTGAGTCTTTTCAGGCAAAAGCTAAAAGAATTAAATGAGAATTTTTGCCATCGTCCAATATTTTTGAAAGATTCTACATGGTCTATTATAAAGAAAAATAATCACAAAGCTTATACCAATAATGTTAAGATAATATGATAAAGATGTAATGAACTCGCGGCTCGCGGCTCTCTCGCTCTGAGGCTCGCGGTTCCAGTATTTTGAAATACTGGCTCCTTAGTTAATGTGAAGAAGTTCTGGGTTATAGATCCCACTAAGTCAAGCAATTCTTTTTCTTTTATTTGTGGTACCATCTCCTACAGGAGGTTGGCTATCATTAGGGCTATTTGGACCCTGGAGACTACAGCCCTGAATATAGTCAGGTTGGTGTTCATATCGAACCATTCACACAGATTCTTAAGCCAAGGAAGTCCTTCTTCTACCTATATTCGTCTCCTTAAAATTTTTCCCCGCTGAATAATCTGGAGATGTTTTTTTTTTTCAGAAACATTATATTATTTTGAGATGAGGTCTGTTTGAGTGTTGCCAACTCACATCCATTTTGCAATTTACAACACACAACTATTCTCTCACCTAAGCAAGAATTAAAAAGGTCTACGAATCCCATAATTACGAATGGTAACATACATATAGGTCATTAAATCATGGTAAGCCGATAGATCTATAATAGGATACATCAGAAATGAACCGATGCGTGAGAATGCGATCATAAGGTTGAATGACGCCGCGTCAGGTTACTGAGGTTACGCGGTCAGTTACTCGATTATAACATCGATTCCTGGACGTAGGTAACAGATTCGTTCTGTTCTATAGGATGTATGTATGGCTCCTGACAGATTTCGTTCACGGCGACTGCTTTAACTCTTTCACGGACACTGACCGGCTATAGCAGTGATAACAATAAAAGTTCTATTGTGTCTCGTTCAGTGTCCGCGAATGTGTTAACTCCGTAGTTGGCGCTGATGAGCTCTCAACCAATCTTCTTAGAGAAGATCCTCGATTCTACAGACTATAACTTACATAACTAAACATACATAGATTTACAACATTTTGAAATTTACTATAATTTCAGACCGCCCCAATAGGCGGCCGGCCGCTGGTGTGGCTTATCAGATATGCATACCGCATAATTTGTATCAATACTAGCCCTGTTTCGTTATTTGCTTTGCTATAGTATTGTTGTTTGTGGTGTAAAAAGTATATATTCCATTCATTCATACCACCATCTATCTTATCTACACGAGACGAGCTCACGCCGGTTACCAATGAGGATCGCCGTCGATGGCTACATCGTCAACAGCTCATCTAAACTGCACTATTCGGGATTAACTACTTACTAAATATATGTAACTACTTACTAAATATGTGTATTTAGTAAGTAGTTGATCCTTTCGAATCATGGAAGTGCTGACTCTACCAGATTCAAGCGTTTCAACACTCTCTTCAAGAAAACTGTATGGTCGTAGGTCCACCACGCGTGGCCAATGCGGATCGGTTTATAACTTTGATGATGATGCTTCATGGCCGTGTTCGACCACAGCAACTGATTATGGCTGTTGACTTTCAGAGCTTCGTTGATGTCGCCTTAGATGATTGTTGAAGCATATATCTTGGCTTTAAAAGTGCTTCCGCACTGGCTGCATAATAAGTTCTTTAAAACAAATTGCTGTAATCATTAAACATGACTTAAAACACACAGCCATTTCAATAAAGATAACAACGTATCTCAAAACATCCACAAAGTCGACTTATGAAAACAAAAGCTACTCGTACCAACCCCAAGCATAATTTAAATAGCAAGTAATTACTTTCCACAACAACGCTCTTGCATACTCATTGCGAAGTTACACCCCATACGTTTTCCTCCGAAGTAATAAATAACTTGGCAAAGATAACGAGGCTGCAACTTGGAAGATATTAGGTGCAACAACTTATATTGCGGAGAGTTACGCCTGAGATGCAATACCGAAATGGAGATTGATTATGTATTGTAATAAATGAACGTGCATTGTTAAAGGACGTTTATTTTTGATCCAGTGAACATGCACCCCTTTCATCTCAACGTTATCGGCCAGGTTCTGGGCAATAGTATTGCCCGCTCGGCCTTGCCATAACTAACCATTACGTTTTGCTAAGACCCAAGTCTTTTATAAAAATAAAACCGATCCAACAACTAAGTCTTTCTCTTTCATGGAAAACCATTTGATATCAAAACATTCGATTGAGCGTACCATCGATGAACCGTGTTCGATGAAGAGACAATCTAAGTGTTGACTTTAGAGGTCCCATACCGACTTGAACCAATTGATTCACAATTTTAGACACTATAGAAAATCAATTGTTTTGTTGCGTAGAGCTATAAGAGCGTCGCAGAAATTTCAAGGTTAATTAAACCCCTACTTAACAAGTTACCTAGCTGATAACCAGTTTGACACCGCTATTTTTAATTGTCCTTTGAAATAAAGAAACAATTTAATCAATAAATAGCAAGGCATCCTGTCAATGGAAGTTGCAAATACATCTGTACGTTGGTAAACATGTGCCATACCAAAGATGGTTACTTCAAGGTGTTCTACATATTTAAAGCTGACATATCAACTCCAATTATACAGTTTACTTAGCGATGGTATGAGTTGTGAAAGATTGCGTAGAACTGGCGTAGAACATTGAGTTATTCTAGTACGGTATTTACTATTGAAATGAAACGTCACCGAAAATTTTGAAGTGTTTCGTACCAAAATTTTATTGGAACTGTATAGGTACTTTTTTCGATGAAATGCATTTCGTTTTTCGATTAACATTGTTATCGAAATTCTAATCGATTTACGAACTAAAACAAACTCTGATTTATGATTCCGTATCTTTAAACGCCAAAATTTTCCTAGCGCGCTCATAAGAGCATAAATGGCTAAAAACATAATGGCTTACTTACCCGAGAATGGAAAAAAATATAGTTCGAAAGTATGTGTAAAAGAGTGAGCTGTGTTACATAACAATCCTTGCTTGCAATAGCCTAGCCAACAATAATAAATAATAGTCAGGACATTAAAAAACTCCGTAACTTTGTTCTTCTAGTCTGTATCAATTCGCTTTCGCCTGAATCTTGCAGCGAGCTTAGCGTTCAATTAGCACATTTGACGCCGAGCCCTCCAATTAGTGCAGTTCGTGTCGGGTGCAAGCGCTAAGTGTTTTAAAGGCTTGCACACACATTACAAACTGATTACTCAGTTTCAAACACTTCCCACACTTGTGTGCTGTCCAGTTATCTCTTCGAATGCGAGCTTTGACTTTGTAAGCTGGGGATTATACGGGATTCACATATCTAAATGCATACTTTTCTCAGTCCAAAAAACCGTGAAGGTCTAGTTGTATAGAAACATTGCAAGTGGCGAATTTATTTAATAAGTTTTAATTTTTTTTAAGTTTACCAAGGACGATAACGATGACGTCGGACCGAAAAACGACGATATTTTATTAAAAATATCTGTAATCCTTTCATTTTAAAATCTCAGACATAGAAAATATTGTTATTGAGACAATTATCTCGAAATGGTTTTCGACACACCGAATTGGGTGAACGTTTTTGATTCAATGTTATCTCTATTACAATGAACGTTACGTTATATCGAAAGCCTATCGTAGCGACTAGCATGCAAAATAGTGGTATCCAAGCTGGGCCAGCGGCCGTAGCATGATGCGCGTGATACGGCTGTATCACGCTTTTTATCTCGTTCTTTCGCGCAAGTAGAAAGAGAGCGAAGGCGTGATAGCGCTATATCACGCTGCCATACTACGGCCACTGGATGTCTTTCCAGTTATTTTGTCTGTGCGCTAGTTAGTATAGGTGAACGCCAGGCACGTATTCTTGCCCTGCGGAATGCTTATTCTATTGCTTGCACACTCTCGTGCCACAGCTCTCGTGCTCTCTTTACTGAAGTCTCCTTACAGGTACTGTAGCTAGATATATAGCTTCTTATAGGTATATAAGAAACGTCCATTCGATCGGTAACACGGTCCGCGCATTAGGGCTTCGAATTCCTTTGAATAGTTCGCATCCTGTATACAGGTTGAGATGTTTGTTAGATTTTATTGATCGCCTTATTTATGTTCCACCTAAAATCAGAGTTGCTAGTTGGTATTTTACACTGGAATTTCCACCCTAATGCAATGCATCTTTTGTATAGTGGACAGTTATGTAAGTTGGATACCTACAGGTTTCAATTTCCAACAAACTCGAAAGCTCTGTCCAAACTTTATGTTTCCAACGCTAACTAGGTAGACGGTCAGCAAGTAGCCTGACTTGAAGGCTTAGAATAGAGTTGATTAATTAGCATTCAGGCATTTTAGCACATACTGCAGTTAGGTTAGACCTAAGATGTTTTTATACGTAGATGCGTTGTCCGCGCTTCAAAATGGCAACAAAAAAGTAAGGTAACTGCCCGGCTTTCTCATAGTCACGCGCCGTCTAGTGTACGGGCTACACGTCACTATGTCGCACCATTTTAAAGTGCAGTGATGTTAGCGTATGACGCGTCTATTTGTAAAATGTCATTGGGTTAGACCATCAAGTTTAACGTTAATGTTTTTAGCATACAGAGAACAACTTATTAGATTGTATTTACCGACATAATTTTAAATAAATCTTTTGAATATTTACCCGCGTCGGAACGGAGAAGTATGCGTTTAGGGTAAGAGGTTATTTTGTTTGTGTGTGCAAACGAATGTTTCCATTTATCTCCAAAACGGCTAGACCGATTTAGATACGATTCCTGTAAACGTTGTGTGATTATGGGGATAGTTCTTGGACAGGTTTTAGGGTGTTAACTCACCAGGGGGCGCTGCATAACCTATGTCAAAATTAATTTAAGCCAATTTAAGCGCAATTTTATTCATTTTCTCCGAGACGGCTTGACCGATTTATGTAAGATATCAAAAATACAGAAAGGACAAACAAATAAAAGAGCAGAAAGAAGATGGAAGATGGTTAAGATGGTAATGTAGGTAATTCTCAAATAAGTTTTAATTAAAGAGTTTGAAAAACCCACGACGGATGTAAACGTTGCTTGTAATAAATAAAAACCGGTCAAGTGCGAGTCGGGCTACTCGCGCACCGAGGGTTCCGTACCACACCACCACAGCACACAACATTATTAACTTAGGAAAAAATCTTTTTTTGTCCGGTACCTTTACCGAAAAACCGACTCACACTTGGCCAGTTTTTAGTATTTGTTGTTATTTTGTAGAGTTTGTTCTATAATCACACTAAGTTTGACGCTTGTATGTATTACCGTTTTTACGATAGAGCGTGAACAAAAAACGTTGATAAAAACTAGTTTCTTGTTGAGAACCCCCCTTAATTTTTAACTTATTTAAATTTTTATTATTTGTCAACAAATCCGCCGTCACAACGCATAATCTGAGAAAATTTCAACTATCTAGCTATTATGGTTCAAAAGCTACAGCCCTAAATAGGTAGGACAGACGGACGGACGGACGGAGGACGGACAACGTAGGCTTAGTAATAGGGTCCCGTTTTCACCGTTTGGGTAAGGAACCCTAAAAAAGGACAATATTTTTTTGTTAAAAACCCCCGCCTAACAGAAAGTAGGTTGGTAGGATCAAAATGCTTGGATCTGAGTGTCACTACTCACTAGCTCATAGTTTACTGTATAGTATCAATTAATTTATTAAATAGACGAGGTAATATTGTAAACAGATTGTAAACATAACATTAGCTTAAGAATGTATGCTTAAATGTAAGCTTAGTGTAATAGTTATTAAGTCGTGTTACGATGTAGAGTTTCTGGCCGCATCTTCTCTACAGCGACAACAGGGCCTCAATCACCCTAAGTTTGAACGATACTACCAAAACAAAACCACAACCAAAAACGTTACGTTATGCACAATTCGTATCGCGCAAATTATATTTACGGTAACGATTTAGCTTTATCTCGGAAGATACGTTGGCGTAACGTTTGATGTCCGTTCGATCGAATTTTCTGTATTGTGCGATTTAACCGTTCAGAAAAAAATATCGCGATAGCATTTTTACTTCAGCTAAACCAAATCTAAACCAAAACTAAACCAGAACCAAAAACGTTCCGTCCGAACGGTAAAACCGTATAAAATAGCGCAATTGAGGCCCAGGTTCCGTTCCGCTAGCTTCAAAAAAAAGATTTGACGTTTAATAAGTCTACTCGGTACTCTTTCTAATACTGTGCCACAGAGTAACTATTTATATTTATACTATAAACGACCCCCTGCTTTCACTTGGGACCCATAAATGCAATCTATAATATCAAATAATGTACAGTCCCGTAACTAGCGGCTACTAACACTTTGGGAACTTGGGATATTAGTTATGGTTTACTGTTAAGGCACTACAAGCAGCGAATTTAAGATTTAAGATTTTTTTCGAGTTAAAGCATAGTCGAGTTAAAAGTGCAATCTCATATTGATCGATGATCGATAAGTAACATAATATGACGATGGCATACTAAAGATTGTATACGTATACTCAAAAAACTTTAACCCATTCTTCCGGGGCAGTCGGGTTAAAACACTCGATCATCATCAGAAATTTACGCAATTAGTAATTACCCATTGTTGTAGGTCATAAATAGGTACACCTTTTCTTATTCCATCTATTAAAAGGATTTTTTTCCCGAAGTAGTTCGGGCCCGAATTGTTACCGAACTTTTGATTATTTGGCTCAGTAAGTTCGATAAGTAGGTACCTACCTACCGAACTTTCAAGATTTTTATGTCCTAATGATGATAACTTACTGCAATCGCTAGCTGTTCTGTTGTGTTATAAAAGCATCGAAGTCAATCTGGCTGAATAATCTATGCAACCATTCAATGAAAGTCTCTTTTTTTTTTTTTTTTTTTTTTTTTTATTAACTATGGGTTTGCTCTTGACCTCAATCCAGTCCTCAGGACGAAGATGGGGTCGTAGATGTAGCGAGCTTACCCAGAAGATGCCTATTCACTCGTACTTTAAAGGAATTCGGGTTGTAAGTACTCGGAAATACTGACGCAGGTAAGGCATTCCACTCCTTGGCTGTGCGCATTATAAAAGATTCAGAAAGGCGCTTGGTGCGGATATGTGGGATGTCAACCAAGAAGGGGTGATATCCCGCGGTGCGTCTGGAAGTCCGATAGTAGAAAGGGGAAGGTGGGATGAGCTCATGCAGCTCTAGGGCACACTCACCGAAGTACAATCTGTAGAAGACCGACAAGCAGGCCACTCTGCGGCGGTGGGCTAGGCTATGAAGCTTGGCCTCCACCAGCTTACTATCGCCAATGAGCCTCCTGGCTCTGCGTTCAACCGAGTCGAGTGCGGCAAGTTGATACTTGGCTGAGCCATCCCACAGGTGGCAGCAGTACTCCATACATGATCGGACCTGAGCTTTATACAATACTAAGAGCTGTCCAGGAGTGAAGTACCGCTTCACCTTGTTTAAGATGCCCAGCTTTTTGGCCGCAGTTTGAGCCTTAGACTCGATGTCAGCGCCGAAGTTGAGTTTTGTGGTCAAGCTTATACCCAGAAGCCCAAGACTGTCGGAAACAGGGACAGATGTACCCCGGAAAGTAGGAGTCAGATTAAACGGACTCCTTTTTGCGGTGAACAGACAAGCCTGTGTTTTGGTGGCGTTGAAGTTGACTAAATTATTGTCACCCCACTGGGAGACAACACTTAAAGTCAAGTTTGTCCGCTCAACCATGGCCTCCCTCTGCGAGCGTATTTTATCCCCGCTGGCCCCTGCGCCAGATACATATCTCTCCATGACAGTACTGTCATCTGCATACCCAACAATACCTGACACAAGGAGGTCATTGATGTGCAGCAGGAAAAGTGTCGCGGAGAGAACAGACCCTTGAGGAACTCCAGCATCAATTGCCATAAGGTCAGAAGAGCAGCTGTCAATGACAACTCTAATCGACCGTTCTCTCAAGAAATCAGATATCCAGCTGCAAAGATCAGCGGGGATGCCATAAGCGGGAAGCTTGCTCAGCAAACTAGCGTGCCATACCCTGTCAAAGGCCTTCGAGATGTCAAGTGATACAGCCAGTGCTTCACCGTGCTTCTCGATGGCCTCGCCCCAGCAGTGCGTCACATACACAAGAAGATCCCCAGTCGATCGCCCCCGGCGGAAGCCATATTGGCGATCACTGAGTAGATCATTGTCTTCTAGGTATGACAGCAACTTACTGTTAAGTACTCTTTCCATGACTTTACAGAGAATGGAAGTAATGGCGATAGGGCGGTAGTTGCAGGGGTCGGCACGACTGCCCTTCTTGGGTACCGGTTGCACATTCGCAAGCCTCCAGGATTTAGGCACCGTTCTTGTTCTGAGAGAGAGGCGATACAGGCGTGTTAGAACAGGAGACAACTCAGGCGCACAATATCTCAACACTCTTGCAGGTATACCATCAGGACCACTGGCCTTATTCACATCCAGACTACGCAATGCTCTGCGGACCTCTTTTGTATGTATTGTGACCTCCGGCATCGAAGAATCACAACGAGGGATGGTTGGCGGCTGTTTGGCACCAGCGTCCAGACGTGAATTGCTCGCAAACAGAGAAGCAAATAAATTAGCTTTCTCAGTTGCGGAGTGAGCCAGCGACCCATCAGGCTTCTGCATGGGAGGCAAAGTGGGACGGCAGAAGTTGGATTCGACCGATTTTGAAAGGGACCAGAACTGTTTACTACCAGAAGGGTAGGATGCCAGTTTGGCTCCAATGCGGCTGACATGGTCGAATCGAGCCCTCCGGATCACCCGTTTGCAGGACTTGGCGGCAGAATTAAAGGCCCTCCTCTTCGCGCGAACCCTACGAGCTCTAACTTTGCGGTCGCGAGCCTGGACCCATGCTTGGTAGGCGGCTTCTTTTTTAGCCTCAGCGCGAGCACAATCCGCATTGTACCAAGGTTGGGCTTTGTGACCGAGTGAGATGTCGGAGAAAGGAATATAATATTCCATTCCCTGTCGTATCACGTCCGCAACCGCATCAGCCGAACTAGCAGGGTCACTCGAAGAAAAACACACTTGCCGCCACGGGTAAGACGCAAAGAAATGCCGCATCTCATCCCAATCTGCCGACCCGTATCGCCAGACTCGCCTCGTGCCCTTAGGGCTGTCATCGGGAGGAGAGCAGATCGACACGGATTTCACCAGACAGTGATCGGACGTTCCCAGCGGGGCAGAGACCGATACTGAGTGCCTGTCTGGATCTGAAGTCAGCAGAAGGTCCAAACAATTGGGCGTATGACCATCAACATCCGGTACCCGCGTTGCTTGATTCACCAGCTGGGTGAGATCTAGCGATAATGCAAACTTGCGCGCCTCTCTCCCAGCATGGTCAGTTAACTGGAACGGGAACAGCCACTCGCTATGGTGGGCATTGAAGTCCCCCAGAAAAACAAGCTCCGCCGTTGGATACCTTCGTTGGGCTGTCTCTGCCGTCTCAGTGAGATACTCCATGAGCCTGGTTGTCTCCTGGTCACCGTCGTGCGATCGATAGACACCGACGTAGAGAGATTTCTCCATTCCGGTGTCCACAAAAAGCCATAATACGGAGAACCCGGAAACCTCAAAGCAACGGAGACGCCGACAGCAAATGTCGTCGCGAACATACACACAGACCCCAGCTCGCCTCTTGAACTTATGTTCCAACGAGTATCCTGGGTAGTTGAGGTACGCCGTATCAGACGGGGTTGCTATCTGCGTCTCCGTTAAAAAGAATAGGTGTGGCTTCTCGGTCTCGAGGTGGTGGTGGACCGGATCGAGATTTGAGTGCAGACCTCGTATGTTACTGAGGTGCACTTTGAGTGGGAGGAAGTGCAGCCGTTGTCTAACCATTTTCTTTTTTGTGACTTTGTTTTTCATAGTTTGTCGAGTGGTGGAGAGGTGGAAAAAAAGTCGAGATGCCACTCAGGTACCCTAGAAGACCTCATGAGCTCGACTGACTGGTGGGAAACTCATTTGGAGACTGCGGGGACGCCCGAACCCCCCCGCAATGGCCACCGGGTCCTCCCTTCCAGTCGCCAACTGGCACGGTGGAGCATTGCGGGATTTTTCGCAAGTTGTGTGGGGCAGCCTTTCACACGTGGCTAGCGCACTACTTGGGCCCCCTACTAACTGCGGTCGGCCAACGACTGTCACCGTGCTTCGGATCCCGCTACCCTCCAAAATGAGTTTCCCGGTACAGTGTTGCTCAGAGGTCAAGACCGGTTCCGAGTAGCGCAACTGACTTTTTCCCATTCCCCAATGGCGCTGGGACTCCTGCACACCGACGGAACGCAGCAAGCTGCTTGGCGCCGGACTCCGGCAGGAGGGTGGTCGCGAGCCAGGCGTCTCCTTGCGGAGCCTACCACCGCTGTGGGGGATCGTTCAGCCGACACCACGAACTTGTTGTAGTCTGTGGCGGCGTTGCCCAGGGTGGACCACTAGGAGGTAGATCCCCAACCACCCCCACCCCACCCCGGTCTCTGCGTACCTTTGCTTCTTTTAACCATTTGACAACCCTACCTTAACTTTTAAACCAGCAATTCGATCTCCGATGTTGGTCTAGAAATATACAACAAACTTATCATAGCATACAGCCTAGCATTAGTACACTGTGATCGTCAAATATCCTAAAAATAATGGATAAAACCCTTCAGGTATCAAAATAGTCCTAACTATACCTATCCCTCGATCTGCGAACTAAATGTTATTGTACGATAGAATATCCCCCTCTCGTTTGCAATTTCCGGTTCCAGCGAACTTCCCGTTTACACCTACACATACAACGTAATTTTGGTCCTTCGAGCCGGATACAAAGATACCTGTCTTAGTTATGTTATGTGTACAATGTTGTCTAATAGTTGGGTTGGTTAAATTAACGATGGAATTTCTGAAAAGGTACACGAATAGAGAGACGGATCCGAAAAGGAGTGAGGAAAGTACTACCTATATAGAGGGATTGGACTTCTAAGAAGACAAGCTAAGGTAGCTATGTTATGTATCTACAAGAGGTTATCTTCGGTTAAATAAGATGTACTCGTAAGTAAGTACGCCATATCGTGAGGCTGTAGCATTTGATATGATGGGTACTAAACAGAAAATGTATGATTCCACTCATCGAACTTAACAGTTTTTGAGCAAGCACAAAAACCAACATAATTAAATTCTTACAAACTGACTAACTCGATCCGGCCCGAAGATTCAAAACTAGGTTATAACTAGGTTAGGCTTATACTTGTAAGTAACGTAGGGATAATATTAACTTATATACATTCGATCTGTTGATGTCATTAAATCATATCGGGCACTGTTATTAAATTGCACCTTATGACGGAAAATTGCAGGTAGATAGATTATATCGTTGTATGGGTATGCATAGTAATGCTGAGAGACAATAGTGTCATGTTACGAGACGAGTGTTTAGTATGAATGTGTATGACTGCGGTAGAAGAGGAAGGCCGACTAAAAGATGGATGGATTATGTGAAAGATGATTATGTTGTGTAAGAAAGGAGTGAGTGCTGAAATCTCGGCTAAGAGTGATGAATGGAAGAGGATGAAGTATATTGCCCCGATCCCAAACACTGGGAAATGGGCAAGAGAATGAGGATTCAACGACTTAACAAAAAGTTAATACCTATATCTTCCATCGTCATCATCTACTGCTTTCGTGTTCTGCGGGGTATCATCGGTTGACATTCCCGGTTCCCGGTGACATTAAACTGTGTCATCATTCCCCGTTTTGCGCCAATCACATCCAAATTGCAGCGTTTTGTCTTACCAACCCATTATCTAAAGGATATTGTAAGGTCCCGAAACAATCACAATGGAAATTCAACCTCAAATCCTCAACCATAAATAACGTTTTCATTCACAAAGCCATTCAAGTCATCTCGCCTCAAACGGATCAAGGCCCTTTCGGATTTACACCCTTTCCCATCAGAGCTCATATACAACTAGCCATTCCCTATAAAATCACTGAAATAACCAGCGTAACCTGACCTATACGTTAACGAATCTCAACATCATCAATAGGTCTTTTCATGTTGGTTATTCGATTCTTATAGCAGATAAGACCAGTTAATATAGAGCCCCGTTTCGTATCGACCACGTGTGAAGATACTTAATAGTAGGCTTTTGGGAAATAACTAAGGATTACGGGAACATTTCGTCCATTACCTGATTCGAACCTTTGTTTTCCTCTCAATTAACATTCTCTTTGGTTGGAATAATTAGCTGTATTTGTGCGATAAAGGCTTTTTATAAAGACAAATAGAAGAACGCTACGATAAATATAGGGAACTACCTTTTTATGAGTATGCAGCATGTAAGGAAAAGTATCGTCAACCTTTAAACACCTATCAAACGGAACAACTTTTGCTATGGGTGCAAACCAGACAGCGCAAAAAAAATCAGCTATTCCATACTAAACTGCAATGCCTACTCGACTCAAACGTATGGAGCAGCAGATTTTTTTTGTTCTGACTGGTTTGCTCCAATAGTAAAAGTTGTTCTGTTAGATAGGTGTTAAAAGGTTAATGATACTTTTCCTTACACCCTGTATAAACATACATAGTTACTAAGGGTGAGTGAAGCCTTAGAAATTAGAAAAAAAGTTAATGATATTATTCCTTTTTATATACAGACTACTGAGTATCGCAATAAAGTGCTTTGACTTTGATGATAATAATGACATTACAGGTTCTTTTCTGTAGTAGGATAAGGAAGCTGAGTAGTAATGAAATAGATTTATAGTAACAGCACAAAGAGTTTTAATTTATACTATGACAAAGGATTTGCTGGTAGTGTGATAAAACGCACTAACCAGCGCTGTTTTTCAGCGTAGCCCATTATTACCCGACTGCGCCAGAAGGAGGGTTATGTTTTTCGAGCGTATGTATGTATGTATGTATGTATGTTTGTATGTCTATTTCTTTGGCACGGCCTACAGCCTAAACGGCTTGATGGATTTTAATTTAACGTGTGAGGGGTCGTTAGATTCGTAAAAATCACGAGAGTGTCATAGGCTATATTATTTTGATAAGGGAGCTGTGAATTAAAAAAAGAGGGGAAAACAATTTTTTTTAATATAAAAATTACAATATGGGTATCAAATGAAAGCTTGTGAACAGACAATTCCAAAAATATATATTGTAGTACTTTTATGCTACCGTTTCAATACAAGACTATAAAGTAAGAAAAAACTAAATTATTAAGAAAAAAAAAAAGGTTTCATAGGTATAAATTATGTCCCTTAAAGAACCAAGGCATAACAATAACACATATAGGGTCCATACACTTTTTTAAGGGGATGATCAGACCATCAAACTGAACAACTTTCTTTATGGCACCAACGTCGAAATCGCGAAAAAAAATCAACTGCTCCATACAAAACTGTAAACGTACTCAAGCCAAATGTATGGGACAGCCGATTTTTTTTTTCGAGATTTCGATGTTGGTCCCATAGAGAAAACTGTTTAGATTCATGGTCTGCATGGTCATGGCATGTCTGGTCATGGTTAATAAAGTGTCAGCATATTAAGAAGGAGCCTGTATAAAACAATTTTGAAACAAAAACAGCTGTAATTGTGCTTACAAACTCACCAAGTTTAGATAAGCGGCTGGGTTAATATTATATTCTCTAAGGATTGTTAAGGCAACGCCACATTAGAGTCAACCGGCTGAATTTTATTTAAATATGAAGGTTTTAATTTAAATAATATAATTTATTATTCAAATATTTTATATTTTTAAAGTGGAAGAAAATGTGGGAAAAGATTAGAGCTACAAAAACATAAAAAATTATAATAAAAACAAGCAACATTTTTTTTTTTTTTTTTTTTTTATGTGTGATAGGTAAGCATTTGACCCCAATCTCACCTCTCAATTTATATATTTAAAAAATTTTGTTTTGAGTTCTTACTATTTTTTTTTAATGTACACCTACCTATAGATATATATGTTATTTTGTTATCAGCTTTTACTCAAAACAGTCCTTTTCGTAAACAATATTTTTTGTATTTGCATTTTTGTAACAAACCGAAAAACCGTTTACATAAACACCATTAAAATTTATGAACGATGTCAAGCGTAAAAACTGGTGTTTACGATATTTGCTTTAATTAAAAAAAATACACAAAATCGCAGCGTTTGTTTGTGCGATGTGCTTTCAACCGCACGTATGCGGAACTTTAATGACCAACCGTTGTTTACAGTACACCCCACATACGAATGCCCAAAAAACAAGCCCATTTTGTCTCTATTACATTCAAATTAGAGCTTCATCAGGACACTTCTAACAGAGATAAAACATGACCTTATGACAAAGGGTCGGCACGTTAAATATTTTATAATATTTGCCTAATGCTACCGGCTATTTAAGCACCCTACTTTGTATTATAATGTTCATTTAAATAATAAACTTTGTTTGATGTTCCCGGTGATTTAGTTAAGCAGCATTTATAATTCAGAGGGTATTATAGAGGTACCTACTCGTGGCATAGCCTACGTTCTTCTTCTTTCGAGTCGATGAAATATCTTAGAGAGTTTCACTTGCCGATGCCGTCGTGAATTGTGCTGGACTTATCTTTAGGGTAGGATAAATTACAGTGCTGCGATTGATTGTAGCTGAACATCTGCTTTCTATTTAAAGGTACAATTCACCTGTAACTTATGCAATAAACGATGTGATTTGATTTTGATTTGATAAGAAACATTATGAGTCCCGCGTTGGGCGCCAAATTTTTCATTATCTGACCAAAAAAGATGCACTACGCCGTAGATAGCTGTTCGGTGAGATACCGGAAGCGGAGAAGTCAGTTTTGTTCTACCATTCCATCGTAGACTTCAAAACAACTCTTTTTGGCATATACGGGTGTAAGTGACAACCTATCAAATACTGAAATGGTGATTTTTCCACAGAACTGAGAACCAGCTATAAATTGATCTTTTGCTTAACATATCTATCCCGTAGAGGTTTTGAATGGTTAGTTATATAAAAAATTAATTTTAGGCGTACCAGAGTTCACTAAAAGTGGAAAAACTTCAATTTTCAAATTCAACTGTATGACAAAAGTCACTAACTGCATATTTTGTCGAAATCAAAAAGATGGATAACTAATTATCCCTTTTCTCTATTCTTGCGTGATGATTGGACATCTACACGTTTATTCACTAAATGAGGATTGTTTAAAAGATTATTATCTGCTAACAAAAAATGTATTCCCTTTAAGTTGAATATTTTTATGACGTTTTAAACTTCAAACCTCAATATCTCAAAACTATATTTTTGTAGTTAGTGACTTTTCCCTCTCGGGACGAAATATCCAGAGCTGTGCAACGCACCTACCCGGACAAAAATTCAGCTATCCCAGTTTTCTAACCAAGGTTGAACGCATAGGTTTATCTCCGAATCTTGTTGACGTAAAAACACTTGAAGGGAAAAGTTAAATAAGTGTTGGTTTAATTACAGACGGAGCGTTCTCATGAGAGTCCATAGCATGTGTTTCATACTAGTGTTGTCACACGATAGTCGACTCGCTAGCTAGATAGTCAATCGATACTATTGCTTTTCGTCGACAAATAACTATATAGATCTTTTCTTTATTGAATCAACTATCGATAATCAAGGTTCTCAGTCCCCACACTATTCCTGGAGAGGCTCAGGACAGAAGAGGGTGAGATAAAATTAAGGCCTTTTACCAGCAGTTGGTGTATTCAAGCATCGATAACTATCGATAATTCGTCAACACTGTTTCTTACTAAACTACAGACAAGAAAAAAATCCTGAGTAATCTTCTTCTTGTAGTGTTATCTCTTATAGGAGGTTGGCTATCATAAGGGCTATTTGGATCCTGGAGACTGCAGCCCTGAACAGTTAGGTGGTGTTCATATCGAACCCGAACATCCACATAGGTTTTTAAGCCAGGACATCCTTTTTCTACCAGACATCCGTCTTCCCAAAATTTCCCCTGCAGAATAATCTAGTGAAGTTGGTATTTATCACTTCTCATATTGTGACCGAGGTACTTTAATTTCCGAGCTTTTATAGTTTTTCGGATTTCTACACATTTCAAAAGCCTCAAGTCGTTTGCACATGGTTTGAGTGAGTTTCCAGGATTCAACAACTTACAGGAGGATGGACAATATCCTTATAAATACTCCTTAAAAGACTGACAAGGGTGGAGATCTTAAGGGAGCGATTACATAGTAATTGATTCATCTTCAAAAATGTATTCCACGCCTGCTCTATGCGACTTAATCTCAACGCTGAGGTCTCCTCAGTAATGAGACATACAATTGAAGAGGTACAATACAATACACCCTTCCAACATTTTATATTTCTATGTGCAATAAAGCGTATCTGTTTTCTATTGTGCTACACTCAACAATGGTCTGCTCAATAGCATAACGTACCTATATGTCATGTTATGAATTTATCAATTTGTATGATATATAACGTATATTATAGTGTGAACAATGGAGGTTATTGTAATAATAATTGTTACACGTATGACCAGTGTAGATAATTTATAGATTAACTGGTAGTACAAATATAAGGGTCACGCCTTGGATACTTAGCTGTCATTTCATACAAATGGGAAAAAATTACAAGGAGAGGTAAGCCTGGCCCTGTACCCGGATTTTCGATTTTCGGTATGAAGTTCGAATGTCCGGGTAGAGGCCCTGTACGATACTGAGTGAGTCAGGGATACGCTGTTGCCTTCATTTTCAGCCACGCTCCCTACCAAGCGGGGGTTGAGGATAAAATTGTTAGGGGCAGGAAGTGTCCGTACTGTATGCAGTAGATACTCTTTCTTATGCTTTGGTAGGGTTCTCAACTTCTCATGAAGTAACATTTAGTTTTCATTTGATCCCAATCGGCCCACTCCATTAGAAACAAATACAATAACGGTAGGTTACGTTACGTATTTCAATAGTATGCGCGTATGTATTCTCCGTCACAATAATTATTTATTTATGGCGAATTTGGTTTGTAGGCAAGTTCATAGGTCCACATCCAGCGTCTGAACCCACAATTATAATGATGAAAATATAAAGAAATCAATAAACATTTTAGAGCTGTATTGTGAGTGTCTTAGAACCCAATTTCACAGTTCTTATCACCATAGCAATACGAACGTTTATGTGCGAAATGCAAAATAATATTTACTTGCCATTTCAATTTAACATCAAAAGCGTTCGTAAAATTATCGGCCGAACACATCGAATCAATTTTCTTTCAAGTTCTGAACGCGGAACTTTGGGAAACTTTCTTTACGACTACTGGATGTGGCATTTGGGATCCCTATTATTATGTTTACAAAATGGAAAAAAAACGGGCATGCTGGTGTGGATAACATCATTTCAATGTGACATTTTGTTAAAAAAGATACATTTTACGAATATTGCACCTTTTGAATCTATCTATCTAACTAAACTATTATAAAACTGTAACAGAAGTGTGTCTGTACATTGAAAATATTTACAAAAAAAAGTTTACGATATGGTTTTTAGATGGCCCTGATTCCAAATCACAAATTTTTGGATTTTTTCGTGTGTCTGTTTGTTTGTTTATGTTTGTTTGTTTATGTTTGTTTGTTCGAGCATCACGCAAAAACTACTGAACCTATTTTGATGAAACTTTTTTTGTTTGATAGCTTATGATCTGACTTAAAATCTGGTATATATAATTTACGCGGACAAAGTCGCGGGTAAATAAATGCTCGTACTATTATAAAACTGTAAATTTAAAAAAAGAAGTTTGATTGTTTGTGTGTTTGAACGAGCATCACACGATAACTACTGAACCGATTTTGATGAAACTTTTTTGTTTGATAGCTTATCATCTGACTTAAAATCTGGTATATAATTTGTGCGGACGAAGTCGCGGGTTAACGCTAGTTTAGTTTATAATTGCAAATAATTGTTTGAAATACGTAAACCCTTGTTGCCAAGTATTGAGATCCATTATTTCGTCGTAATCTTGAGATTAGATTTAACAAATGAAAGTAAATACTGAAAAACTATGAATTCTTCAACAATATTCTCTTTTGCATTACCTAATATAAAGCTTTTAGCTAATAATTCGGAGAATTCCGTTCAATAATGTAATGGGTGCCTAATTAAGAGCGTCGGTGGCGCGTTGCGGAGAGGTATGGACTCCCAATTATGGGGGTCCGGGTTCAAATCCGCACGGACAACATGCCATGTACCAATGAGTTTTTCTAACTTATGTACGTAAAACCGACTGCTCTCAAACGGTGAAGGAAAACATCGTGAGGAAACCTGCATACACTGACGACGAAATTTTGATGTGTATGTGAAGTCGACCAACCCGCATTGGGCACGCGTGGTGGACTAATGCCCATGCACCCTCCTTGAGGGTAGGCCTGTGCCCTGCAGTGGGACGTTTATAGTATAGGCTGATGATGATGATGATGATGTGCCTAATCAAGGTTTATTTTATGCATAACTAATATAACACAAAAAGTTTGGTAATTTATCGGTCGCGCTAATTTAAAACATCGAAGGTCAATCGTTATTCAATTTCAGTTCTAATCACATTGCAATACAGTTAAATTATTCAACTCTGCTGAATTCTGTATCGCGCTTAGCTTGACTTATTTATAGTTTGAAACGTCTGAACTATCTGTCAAACGGCTATCATGAGCTGTCAAACTGTCAATTGATTAGCGCGGAAGCGAATGTGTAAAAAGTTGTATTTCGTATGCGGTCGGAGTGCGATTTTTGAAAATCACACGTTCAAACGAGTAGTAGAAAATGTTAAAATTACTACTATGGTGATTATGCATTTTTCTACTACTCGTATGAACATGTGATGTTCAAAAATCGCACTCCAGTGTGATTTATAAAGCGCGATTGGGCCCCAGTTGCCAGCCACCAGTCGGCATTTCTGCATTAGTACTAGTTTGGTTATCTCAGCCTTCGGGAAAGCTTTGTACTACCCCTTCCAGATTTCAAAGTTCACAACATCTTCGTCTAAGATGGGATGTGATAATATTCCCCTCCTTTCAAAGGCGGTCCCATTCATGCTCAAATTCTCTTTTTACTTCAAACGTATAGGTTCTCACGAGAAATTTTATTTTCAACTAGCGTCCTTCGATTTGTTAGAGTGAATTTATCGAAAGTACCTAGATAGGTATTCCATCTCTTTTACGTGCTGTTTGCTAGAAGTTTTACTATAGAAGAATTCAATTACTGCTTCTATACGTTTTTGATGAATGTTTTGAGAATCCAATCAAAGAAAACGCAACTAGGTCAAGCACGAGCTTTCTATTATTTTAAATACGAGTGAATAGACATCTTCTGGGTAAGCTCGCTACATCTACAACCCCATCTTCGTCCTGAGGACTGGATTGAGGTCAAGAGCAAACCCATATTTAATAAAAAAAAATGATTGATAAAAAAAATGTACAGATAAATGTTGAAATAGATTCATACCAGAATTACAGAATCGCATTATGTAAAAAAAAAATTTTATCTATCATGGTCCTTTGAAAAAAAAAATAATTATATATAATATTATGTCTAACATTTTTCCTTTAGACTGCGAAAGCATGGTCAATTTGTATGCAAAATGTGTCTCACAAATTGCGAAAAGTTAAAAGTCCATACAGGGTTTAACAAAACACCTAGTTATATTTAAAGGGGGCGCTGCGCTGGTTTAGCTTAAGACCATCAAACTGAACAACTTTCAATAAGGAGCAAACTTCGAAATTGCGAAAAAAATATCTGCTATTTCATACAAACATGCCTACTCGACTCAAATGTATGAAACCTGTTTTTTTTTCGACGTTTCAATAATGAAAGTTGTTCAGTTTGATGATCTAAATTCTTAACCACCCCTTTACATATTAGCAGGGTGTTACACTCTGTATATTTATGTTCTTCAATCTTCACAGATCGTATTAGTATTTAATTTTATTTCAAAAATCATTAATCAATCAAACAATTCAAAAATCATTAATCAATCAAAGAAAAGTGACATCTATCTGGATTTATCAAATATTTACAACATAACATGATGATTTCCTAGTTTCCCTTCAACTGAACGAACTTACACCTGACATACCGTAACCAGTTTCTATAAATAAAATCAAACCATATTCTGCCTACGTGAATTTAGATACCAACCACAACCTTATATGCATTATTATAAAGTTGATATTATCTCAGCAATTTTTCTAGAAGGGTGTTCCCGGGAATCCATATTGGCATGCTTAGGGAAAACCGGGAAAAGTCTGCCGGGAAGGAAATCACGTCTCACGGATTATGTTATGGCACGGATTTATGTATTTTTTCGAAATTTGTAATGGATGTACCTTTTTGAGCACGTAAACGCACGTAAAGGATTATCTTGGTTATTTAGGTCTACGATGAAAAATTAACATCACAACCTACGATTATAAATATTTAAGATCGATGATCAAAATAAACATTTCTTTAGGTTATTGCTAGTGATTTTCAATGTTTTTAAATAATATTCATCCAACTATTATAATAATTTCTGTTATAATTTTAACTGTGAACGTTTGTGACGATGTTTAGATGGACTCAACAATAATTATTTCAAACACGCATGAACGGCTGAACTGATTTGGATGTTTGGCGCACATAGATAGATAGAATAATGTTATTGGACACTGAAGTCGTGAAAAACTGCTAGTAAATATGTAATTGATATTAATCATAATCATAATGCCTCCGTGGTCTAATGGTTAAGAGCATTGGCTCTCGACACGAAGGTCGTGGGTTTGATTCCCACCTGGACACCTAGTGATATGTCACTTTGTGCGTTTTTCCAAAGTTGGTTAGGACATTGCAGGCTGAATCAACTGATTGTCTGAAAAGAAAAATGATTCCATGCTTTGGATGGCACGTTAAGCCGTTGGTCCCGGCTACTATCTCTGGTGGTAGTAGTCGTTACATAAAAACCACGTCAGAGGCCGTAAGGCGGTCTGAAAAAACTCTGACACCAGGGCTCTGCCCACACGATAAGAAGATAATCAAAATATTTGATTTATCTTTGAGGTAAAATTACAGATAATATACAGGATGTTAGGGTAAACAGTTGCATTACTTTAAGAGGTGATTGTACCCATAATACTGAACAACTTTCCCTAAACCTATAGGAAATTCGTTAAGAAATTTTTGGGCTATCCCATACTAAATGCAATCAGCTGATCGAAATTTTGTATGAAAAGACGAAATATTTTTTTGCGGATTTCCTATAGATTTCTTAGGGAAAGTTGTTCAGTATCACGGGTACAATCACCCCTTAAAGTAATGCAACTGTTTAACCTAACACCCTGTATGTATTTAAAAAAATATAGAATTGTCGTATTAAAAGTGTTTATACGGTGCTTTTTTTCAAGCGCCGCAGAATTGGCGTCGCGAAATTGTCATCGTCTTAACCTACCATTATAGACGCTGTTTCGACTCTTAAGTTTTCTAGTTTATTATCGAACTAGATTCGAGAGGGGAAGAAAGGCAGAGAAAGACCTAGACAGAGTTATCTAGCACAAGTGAATCCCGGTTAATGTCGTCATATCAAGAACTCAAGACATTGGCGGAAAAGATATAAGATTGGTAAATACTCTACCGATAGGAACGTAGCTCTTAAATAAGATGTTGAGATCCAAGAAGTGTAACAAATACCGTTACCGTTATTTGTTACACTTCTTGGATCTCAACCATAGTCTAAAAAAACAAGGTCTTCTATTCCCAGAGTGACACAAGCCTACGTCACAAAAAAATGGCCGCTGAACATGGTAAAAGGGGTATGATGACGTAGGCTTGTGTCAGTCACGTGGTCAGTCACGTGATCGGAAGAGAATACCAGGCGCAGTATATTATTGTACCATGGATCTCAACAACGTAACAGGTCATTATAAAAGTATGAAAATAAAATATTCGAAGCGAATCCTTTTAACATTTTAAAACAGAGATTCTATTTAAAAAGTAAAATCATTAGCGAAGCATTCTGAATGGACAGACCGAGAACCGCTCTTGAGTTTTTCAAAACAATTTAAATTCATCTTCAGCTTGCTTGTTTTCAGATGAAACTTTTCGAGTTTTCGTTTCGAGGATAAGCAACTTCGGCAAATTAATTTTTTACCCAACTAGCGGGAAAGTCAAAGGTTACTTTAATCGATACATAAAATTAAACTGTATAATATAATAATTGTATTACTTACGCACTAATGTATAACGTCGCGATTATGTTTGTTTTGCTTGATAAGTCGCCGTGTGTACCTACATACGACGTTTTCATCATCATCAGCCAATTACAGGGTTGTCAGATTATCAAACTGAACAAATTTTTTGGGACCAACACCGAAATCGCGAAATAAATTCAGTTGTTTCATTTGTGACAGTGACATTTTCTAAGAAACAACAGCTTATGTTTACAGGCTTGTGCCTCCTGCAGGGCTGCAGGAGAATTTTCATCGTAATTATTATGGGGTTCTTTTTTATGCTGACGGTTTTTAAGAAGATGATCAGACTATCAAACTGAACCGAACTCTACATGGGTCCAACGTGGAATTCTGAAAAAAAAAAAACCTGCTGTTCCACACAAAACTATTACCCAACCCAAATCCAAACTGTCCTACTCGATCCAAATGACATGTATGGGAACGCCAATTTTTTGTCGCGATTTCGATATTGGTCCGTCAAAGAAAGTTGAACAGTTTGATGATCTGATCATCTTCTTAAAAACCTTCAGCATATTAAGTTGGATTCTGTATAATATATTTGAAATGTTTCTTTTTTTGTACGCGTATCACGTAAATTACTGATCCTTACAAACAAACGTGCTCCCGCCTAAATCTCCTTCATCACCTTAATACTAACTAGAATTTTTAAAATCTCTCTTACAGCCAAAAAAAGCCTCCATAACATCCAACCTAAAAACGTAACCGCAGCTTACAGTACAACGTAATAAGTGCTGTTTTCAGACGAAAACATTTTTCATAATCCGGAAATGTCGGCTAAGTATGCCCGACGTTTTTGGTCACGTTACCTTGGATATGAATGGAATATTATTTTTTAAGTCCCCCTTTTACAGTGAAACGTTGAGATTTCGATGGTATCTGTCGTTTTATGGCGTTTTCAACGTTCTGTAACAGAATTGAGAAAGGGGAATTAATGGATTCAGTACGATTTCTGCATGTTTGTTACTCATTACTGGTTTTTCACCCTGTTGTTGATATTCTTTCTTCATTCCCATTTTGCCACTCAATGGAGTGTGCGATCGAAGTCATACCTTATTATATCGAATAATAAGAGTAGAACTATCAGTATACGGTAGGATACGGGTTTCAAATATTTATTTAAGTAGACTGTATGTACAAACTATGCTCGGCATCACCCTTCTTGACCACGTCACAAACGTCGAGATCGAACTTCGAACTAAGGTTCAGGACGTCGGGGACCGAATAGCTCGTTAAAGTGGTGGTGGACAGGACACGTAGCTAGGCGAAGTGATGGCAGGTGGAGCAAAGCCTTGACAGAATGGTGGCGCAGATTAGGCAAAAGAGAAGGAGGTCGTCCGGCAGCCAGGTGGGTTGATGACATCTGGAAAAGTATCGGCAAGACCTGGATGCGACTGGCACAGTACCGAGAAGGATGGCAAAATAGGGAGGAGGCTCATGCTCTGCAGTGGGTAGATACAGGCCAGAAATGATGATGATGATGTATAACTGTATACATAAACCCTAACCGAAGAATTTATATTAAAATAGTTATTAAGTCGTGTTATATTGTAGAGTATCTGGCCGCATCGTCTCTACAGTGATAAAACGTTCCGACGCAGTGGTAGCTTCAAAAAAAGATTTGACGTGTAATTAAGTGGGCTTCAACTTCCTATGTTGAATACCTATTATTTTGAGTTTGAGAAAACATTTTCACTTCGGAAAAATTCTCCTTCCTTATACTGGGCCCAATAAATCTCAGACCATTAACAAAGCAAGTCTGACATGTCTAGTTTCCCTTCACTCTTTATTCCGGTAAACATTCCAGTTTACGTTAAACTTCGCTTTGTTCATAGTCATGTCTTGTGAGCTGACAGCTTTCAGGAACCTTTATAGGAAACTGCTTGCAATATAAAAGGAATCTACATTTATCGTGTGATAGGTCTATCTAGTAGAAAATAATATTGTCGTTTTTCCGTCCACTGTGCCGCGTGTCTATATAAACTGCACGTGAGAGGATCTGCTTGACACTTAGACCATTCAAATAGGCACCTGCCTTACGTTAGCATTCCCCTCTGCTAAGTTACAAGATCAAATGATCATGTACCTACATGTGCATACAATTTTATAGCATAGCATAGCATAGCATATGCTCACGACTATATTCCCCGAGGGGGTAGTCAGAGATATTCTGAAACTTCAGAACATCCACGTACAATTTTATATCTTAGCACTAAACGAGACAGCCTATAGTTGCGGAACAACTTAGTCTTATTTGGGGTTTACACGAGACTGTTTTTCATGATTTTTCACATTCATTAGACTCTAGGTAAAGTAACGGAATAAAATCCAAAGTTGCGTATTTCATGCTACCTCGTCCCCCACAAAAAGTGACAGAAAAGTTTGTTAGTAGAATTACACGCGTAACTATATTTAAATGGTCTAAGCCCTAAGGCTTGACACCAACAAGATAGCGGTTGATGTTGCTGTTTAAAATAATAGCATATACAGGCTTCAACTTAATATGCTGACAGTTTTTTTTAAGAGAATGATCAGCAGTGATCGGTGTAGGTAGATACAAACACCCTCCAATCGTATACAAATATTAATATTCATCTCAAAAAATATTCGCGGCATTTCCCTAATTGAATCTACCTACTCCGATCACTGATGATCAGACCGTGCAACTGAACAACATTCTCTATGGGACCAACATCGAAATCGCGAAAAAAACATCACCTGTCCCATATAAACATGCACACTCCACCCAATAAAATGCATAGGACAGCTGATACTTTTTTTTAATTTCGATGTTGGTCCCATAGACAAATTTGTTCAATTTGATGGTCTGATCAACGCCTTTAAAAACTGTCATCATATAAAGAAGGACCCTATAATAAATAAATAAATAAATATCTTGGACAATGTCACACAAATTATCTAGTCACATTTAAAGTACCAGAATCTAGCCTGGACTTGTATTACGATGACTAGACAACGATATAGAATACATATATAAATACAAACATCCATGACTCGGGTACAAATATTCATATTCATCATACAAATATTTGTCCCTTACGGGATTCGAACCCGCGACCCTCGGCACAGCAGGCAGGTTCACTACTGACTGTGCTACCGGGCCGTCAATAACAGAACTTAATGGTTATACGGTCTTTCGACTAGGTTTATTTACGTAAAAATAGCTGGTACAGAAAGAAAAAGAATGTAGGTAGGTACTTTAACAAAAACGTCGAATAAAAATGTAAGGCATTTTGTTTAGCGAGGGAATGTCTGAAACAAGCGGAGTAATGAAGAAGAGGCGAGGACGCGCGATGAATTACAAATATTTTCTCTCGAAACAATGACATTTTGATTTTTGAATAAAAGTTAGACCTGACAAACGTTGGACTATTCGAGGTGGAATCTTTCGTTAGCGAAGAAAGACAGTTGCACGACTCGAACGCTGATCGATCCACTGTGGTTTCATCAACAGTTAAGAACCCTATGATTTTAACCTTAGACACAGATTATTCAGTAGTTACTACTGTAACAGATTACCGCTCTCTCCCGATTTCGCGAGCTTTTTTGAACTTCGGACATCGCGTCAGGAACGACGAACTAAAATGTGTGTCAATAATACGCCTGAATTGCGTGCGATACGCGGCGCCGCGCCGTAAGGACTTATCGCAGCTGTCAAACGTTAGTGACTGTGGTGTGGGCTGCCTTAGAACGTTTTCGGACGTTCTTTCAGCGTCCGGCGTTACTTTCATCAGGTGCCGTGAACGCGTCTGTGCGTTCATTTAGTTAGCAACATGTTCGCAATTTAAAAGTGCGGCACCTGGTGAAAGTCCAGAAAAAATGACCGGCAGTGAATAATAATAAATAATAATAAATAAATATCTTGGACAATGTCACACAAATTATCTAGTCACATTTAAAGTACCAGAATCTAGCCTGGACTTGTATTATGATCACTAGACAATGATATATAATACTTATATAGATACAAACATCCATGACTCGGATACAAATATTCATATTCATCATACAAATATTTGTCCCTTACGGGATTCGAACCCGCGACCCTCGGCACAGCAGGCAGGTTCACTACCGACTGTGCTACCGGGCTGTCAGTGAATGAATGCGTTAAAATATGACCTACGGCCTAAAACCTACGGCCACGTGTCATGACGTTTTACACGTTATGCGTAAAGCGCAACGTGGGTTTTGAGTGATTTCCTACCATTATGTATGACCGTGATGTCATCAGCGTATGGACGCCGTAATATAAGCGCATCAAAATTTACACTGAATTTTTCAGACTTCCGCAGAAGGATGCTGAATTTCAAATCCGTTAAAACGTAGCAGTCGATTCATGAAAGATCAAATTTCCTCACTCGCTTTGTCGGTTACTGTATAATGTAGCTAGAGCTGGCTTAAAAAGAATGCCTGAATACCTAGAAAGCTGCCTTAGATGAAACCAAAAGGGAGAAAATGCGAAAGGTCTATATGCGTTCACTGATGCTGAAATAGTTATGATGAGATCTAAGTTTGTGCGATCGATAGCACATCATGCTCCGGACTTTGATTTGCTACCTTATCCCGCGTGTCATAATAATTTATAGTTAATATCTTGAGAAGTTTTATTTGTAGCTTCCTCATGAACTAAATAAACAATTAAGTACAATCTTGTAAGGTAATCTGCTATAACGTTATGCTTAGACCGTAGTATGTGCCAGACACCAAAAAACCCGACTGAAACGATGGCAACAAGCGCGTCGAAATATTTATTCAAAAGGACATGTACAATGCTGCTCAGGGCGTAACTGCTTGTTACTACGGACAATTGAAAGGATGATGGGAAAATTAATCAACATGCCTGAGGGCATCAAAGGGGTGCGGTCCTCGGTTTGGGCCAGTGATATAATACCAATAAGAGATGCTGGGATAGATAATAGTCTGCTGCGTGCGCTACTGTAATGAAACTAAGAACCATTATCACAAAAACGATTTTTGAGCGTAGGCGATTTCGCGATTGTACCTAAACGATGTCGTAACTGCACTGCCGTGATATCGCAACTGAATCGCCGCAATTTTACTGATCGCCGCTATCGCGATCGTGAGGAAACCTGCATGCTTCTATTTCGAGGCATGTATTGTACTACCCACTGTCCATTAAAAGTGGCGACGGGCTCACTCTCCGTTACACTGGAACTGGATAGAGTTTCGGCACTACTGCTGAAACGTGAATGTTCTGAGGTTTCAGAATATCTCTGACTTCCCCCTCGGGGAATATAGTCGTGGGCATATTATGCTTAATATGCTTGTGCTATCGCCGCCACACTGAATTTTCACAGAAGCAAAGCGGCGATATCGCGACGATATAGTTCCGTCAACGCCTACGCTCAAAAATAGCTTGTGGTTGTGTGTATTAGCTCCTAAGAAAATCGGTTCATTGTTCGAAGAGAGAGAGATAGAGAAGAGTCGTGTGGAATGTTACGTAAAGTATCTTCCTCTATCAGTTTCATCCAAGATTTTTACTTATGAATTGTTCAAATAACTGGAACATTTTCCTTATGAAAATCTGTGCAGTTCTAAAGGGAAAAATTTGTAAAGTTATGCGACGTGTGTAATTTTATACTCTCAAGAGCGTTTTTGCTCAGCTGAAGTTGACAAAAAAATATGACGAGAATTTCAAGAGTTCGTTTGAAAGTTTTGTGGAATTACTTAAAGAGTTACAGAGTTTTTTATGAAAATGTTCAGATTTTCTAAAGGGAGGAGCTATAGCTAGCCGACTGCAAATATTTTCTTCTTCTGTCAAGTCATTGGTAGTTGAAGCAATATGTGACTACCCCTAAACAATAACCTAAGACTTTCCTATCGAAATAAAATATCAACCGGTCCATTGAAAATCTAAAATGTGATCCGTCTAGAGGAGTTTCAAGATTCAATTATGATAGTGTATTAAAAGGAAACAAAAAGTCGGTCCCGGTGGTATAAAGCCACGCTAATCCCAGATATGGATTGTGGATGAAATCAGCTCAACGGTTTATACTGTATCTTCACCAACACGTTAGAATTTTTTCTCAGCTTTTGGGATAACTTGCATTGCATGTGGCTTTGATAATAAAATAAACTGGAAAATAACCTCCTCCTCCACCACGATGTCACACATTTTTTTAAATCTAAGTATGTCTTTTCGGTGACGATGTCCCAGTGCAGATAAATAAAGCCAAAATTTATAAGAAGTGGTAGTAATGGCTAATATTCGGTCATGTTATATTTTCAAGATACCTCAAAAGTCGAGATAAGAAGAGCCAAAATGATTTCCAAAATAAAAACGGCCAAGTGTGGGTCGGAATATAAGTTACAAAAAATTCTTAGCCCTTAGCGCGAGCCCGATATTAACTTGACCGGTTTTTATTATTTATTGTTTTACCTCAGATTATGTAATATAATTACACCAAGTTTAACGCTTCGAAGTATACAGGGTGTAACAAAACACCCTAGTAATACTTAAGGGGGTGCTTCAGACCTTCAAACTGAACAACTGTCACTATGGGACCAACATCGAGAAAAAATAAAAAGAAACAGCTGTCCCATACATTTTAGTCTAGTCTGTACTGCAGTTTTGTATGGGACAGCTGTTTTTTTTCTTTTTTCTTGATGTTGGCTCCATAGTGAAAGTTGTTCAGTTTGATGGTCTGAAGCACCCCCTTAAGTATTACTAGGGTGTTTTTTTACACCCTATATAAGGATTTCCGTTTTTACGATAGAGCAAAAACAAACAAAAAAACTATTTTAATTTCTTGTGTGGAGATTTTTTACCTTTTAGTTTTTTTTTCACATTCTGTGAAAATCTCAACCGTCTAGCTATTACGGTTCAAAAGATAACCGCTCTTAATAGGTAGGTCAAACCGAAAGCCAACAGACAGACGGACGGACGGACGGACGGACAGTGTGGGCTTATAAATAGGGTCCCGTTAGCACTCTTTGGGTACGGAGCCCTAAAAATGCCAGCTGACTCTCTTTAGGAAAGTAAGGCTTAGGTATATTAAAATTGCATAAATTCCAGTATCGTTTGAACATTATAACTCTACTTTACTACCTACGAGCGTTTTGTAAGCATTGCAGTATGCAAATTGTCAAAGGCATATAATGCTATGTTATGTGTTAGTTATGGTTATTACAATTACTGCATAGCTTGCGCAAAAAGGGTTAAAGTAAAATCAAAATTTAATAAAACGTTCACGTGTTTAACTTCATTATTGAAACCAACGATGCAAATAACGTTAACTGTTTTAACCCGTTACGAAATATTGATATTGAGTAAGTTCGTTAAAAATAAACATTTTCCAATAATCCTTATCCCACTGTATTAATACCGATTTTCGGATAGCAAAAGTTGATGGGCAACTTGTTTAATTTGGGCCCGTCGTACCTTTGTGCCGGAAAATAAAATGAAAAAGTTTTTTCCGTACATTTTCATAATATCTGACGATGGGGTGATGTCAAAGAGTATTTTTGGCGGTATATTTTCGATTTATTCATTAACAAGGCTTTTTGGTGATATTTATATTAGAGTCAAACATTTCGACGTAATTGATTTGGAAAACTTATGATTACTTTTAGAACATTATAATATTTTATCCAGGTTTGTAAAAGGGCAATGAAGCGTAGCATATTCTGAAAGATACCGTGTCAGAAACATCACTCTTTGCTCCAAGATAATTATGTTCTTCGCTACTCATAGCTGATGCAGGTGGGGTGCCTGTCCATTGAAGCTGTGCGAGCTGTGTAGCTGTGTTTTTGAACCAATCAGGAGCTCGGGCGAGATCGGCCGCGCCTCGCCCGAGCTCCTGATTGGTTAAAAAAACACAGCTATGCAGCTCGCACAGCTTCAATGGACAGGCTGCCAAGTGGGTCTGGGCCGGATATATTTTTCCTATGCATAATTGCATACAGAGTGGTGGACAGCGATCGCAACCCAATGGGAACCTGACGATGGAAGCCAGGGCCGGGGCAGACCAAGAAAGAGATAGCGCGACGACCTAGAGATGCCCACGAAGCAGAATGGCAAATGATGGCATGGGATAGAGAATACACCCCATTTCATCCCCTCAAGATAAACTGAGTGAGTTGAGTTTCGAAGAAAAGATTTTCGGAGCTCAGAGCAGTTTTGAAAAATCCTTAGTATCATCCTTTGCAGAATATACATAATATATATATACATAATATATTCCAATATCACGTTTCTATCGTCTATTAGTTAGTCAACTGTTTTATATTTAAGCCATCCCATCCATCCAAGCATTTGCCCAACTTAAGATTGATTTGGGCTGATTTGAATGGTTGATCCTGATTTTTTTCCTCGCAGCTCTTTCACCGTTATGAATGTATGAGATCTCTCAAAATCTTTCCCACATAACGCTTTACGTTCGTAAACTTTATAGCTTATACGCTTTTAGCGTCACCACCGAATAGATATCCTACCAGAAAAAAACAGCCACATACAATCTCGCGGCGCGGCGTGGCTGGTACATCCATTTACGAGAATGAGTGGAAGTTGGTAGAAACATCGCTGTGCACGAACTATGCTAGAATAAAACGGCACGCTTAAAATAGTATTGGTGGTGTAGGAAAATATTGGTCCTCTCCGAATATGTTGCCAGCTATGACTTCTGAAGCTTGTACCTCATAAGATCCAAGTTCTCGTATACTCGAAAGAATTGTTTATTTCGACTAAGTTCCCCCAAATTCAACAAAAACCTACGAAGAGCATCAAATTGAAAAAATATTCTTCTAATTGTCTTGCAGAAAATCGCCTGTGACATTATGATCAGACAGACCTTTACAAGATTCCATGACAAACTTTTCCAAGTTTGGTTTCAGATCACCAAAATAGTTGTTGAATGTCGATAAGCCGATAGAACTATCACATAAATAATAATAGAACTATGTAGCAACTAGAATCTGATGAGCCCTTTGTAACGGTACAAAGTTTCGAGAATTTCCGTCTATGTAAGCCACAATGTTATTAAGTTACACACGAGATTCTATTACTATACTTGTTAGTTCCCATTGCTATTCACTCAGACGGTTAATAGCATTATTACTGAATAGCAATCAAATGGCATTCGGAATAGCTTTTAAATAATCCGCCCTCGTAGGATTGGTTGAAACGCTTTCCAATGCTAATTCAGCTTTTAGTTCCATTTGCGAATGGAAATTAGGTGCTGCGTTCAAATCCGTTGATAGTTTTCCAAGCTCTATTTTCAAAGATATTTGTAAATTGTTTTAGAATGCTGCAAGGGTTGGTTCTAGGTCCCTTATTATTGTTTGTTTATATTTGCATATATCAAAGAAAATTTGTTCAAAATTGTATAGTTAAGCTACACAAATACAACTCTAAAGACGTGATATTTATAAAACTTTTGTTATGTCTCGTTCAAAGTTTGTAAGATAATAAAGTAAAATATTTAATCACTAAACGGGCAATATTTACGGCAACGGGTAATGTGTTTTAATTAAGTTAAAACTTACGTTAGTTATGAATTTTTTAACAGATACTATTGTAAAGAATGTAACGAATTCATTTTTAAGAGCCACGCCTAAAGTATTACAAAGTGAGAACAGTAAAATCAGAGCTAAAAACAACCAAGTGACAAATACAACTTTGTAAAGTGCTCTGTAATGCCTACCACATACATACGGAATTCCGAATCAGAATAGGATTTCGTATGGATTCCGATCGGACTTTCAAATCCATACGAAATCATAATTCGCCGGCATAATTTGGCCGGAATAATTCTACAAGCATGTGGCGGGCCTTTGTAGGTATCGCACTTAGGAATAATTTGCAGAATTCGCAAGAATAAATAGCGAGAACCAAACAAATAGGTAACCATAACCATCAATGCCAGCTAACGTACAGCTTCTGAAGCTGAAACTACAAGAGAACATCCCGAGGGACCACCTCATCTCATTCGCATCTCATTGCCATCAATCGTCAAGCATGGACGCCTTTTACGAGGTCCTCTCACGTTACGCTTGCGTGACAAGTAAAAATGATCACAGGAGTTACATGCTATACGTATTTGGTTCAAAGTAGTGATGTACCGAATCTACTTCAGGTATTGGCGTCTTTCAGTTTGTATCGAATAACAGTCAATCTGAATTCGAATCCTAATCTAGTATTTCTATTGGGGGAGCGATGCATCAGGTGTATAGGTACATCGAAGCCATTTTTGACAAAATTACACGTAAAACTGGCTATTCAAAATTGTATGGGAATGGATGCGAATTAGCTAATAAATGCTTTGGATCATAACATAATTTAGCATGAAAAATCGCATACTGATCGTTTTCGAGACCAGCACTGGTAGCATGCACACCCGCGATAGCCGTGATACGGCTTTATCACGTCTTTTATCTCGTTCTTTTGTGCGCGAACGAACGAGATAAAAGACGTGATAAAGCCATATCACGGCTATCGCGGGTGTGCATGCTACCAGTGCTGATCTTATTTTCACTATGCCACTACTCTCTAGCCCTGTACGTAACATAATTTTTTTTTCTGTTATTTAAGTCAGTCTACTACTTAACTCTAGTAACGATTCGAGTCGGTTTACCTCGGCACATCACTAGTGATAAGTAAAAATGATCACATAAGGTGAAGTTACATGCTATTTGCTTCAAACTGTAGCAATAACTTTGTACAAAGACATTGTTTATTTACTGTTTCCATGCTATAGCTTTGGGAAAGAATAGGGTTTGGAAGTTGCATGAGACGAATGTTGATGGATTGTGTTGAGGCACTTTCAAGCTTTTGGCGTATTCATGCCAACTTAGTACCTAGATACAAATGGAAAACTGTAAACAAAGAATAAAACGGTATCCATGTAGTTTAAAAACAGATTATTCAGTTATTTGTAAAAAGCAGTTCCTTTCCTTTCACATTTTAAAAGCCAATTAATTAGGTATAGTACTGCAATTTAAGCAACGTTTCTGACCATAATTATTATTATTTTAGTGTACTGGATGGTGACCAAATCGATCAACATTCCCGAAAGTTTGAGATATTATGCTCCACAATAAACTTAATAAGATATAATTTTATTTCACTTCACAATATGAAAATGTAGCCTTTGGACTTTCCTCCCAAAGTACTAATGTTTGTTTTAAAAATACAGAATAAATGAATTTGTAGACGAATATTGTTATCTTTTTGAAGCCGTGGTGGTCCAGTGGCGAGAAACCTTGCCTGCTGTGCAGGAGGCGATGGTTCGATCCCCGTGCAGGCCGACTAGTACCAATGAGTTTTCGGAATTTATGTACGATTTGTAACACCACATGCTTTTCGGTGAAGGAAAACATCGTGAGGAAACCTGCATGCTTCAATTTCGAGGCATGTATTGTACCTACTGTCCATTACAAGTGGCGACGGGCTCACTCCCTGTCACACTGGACAGAGTTTCGGTACTACTAGTGAAACGTGGATGTTCTGAAGTTTCAGAATATCTCTGACTACCCCCTCGGGGAATATAGTCGTGAGCATATGCTTATGCTATGCTATTGTTATCTTTTTTTAGACATGTACTTAAATACCTATTAAAGTTTCAAATTACTTTACAAACTGCACTTAACTTTCCTATAGGTACAGTCGAAGCTCATTTAGAGTTCCAAATGGAGCAGCAATAAGTCTTCATTCCTCTCACAATTATTCCACTGCCGGCTTATGTTTCACTGTCCGTAGTGAAGTGACTAGTCAAAGTGTTAGTGTACCTACATCATTCGTTATACCGTGTTCTGTTCATAGCTCAAAGTCAGCTTTATAGGTACAACTTAGGGTTTAAATGGAATGAATAATGGTTTGCTTGTTTTGGTGGATGACAGTGATGAAATTTCTCTTAGTGAGGTAGTTATAAATTTATAAGGAACTAGTATTAACCCGCGACTTCGTCCGCACAAATTATATACCAGATTTTAAGTCAGATCAAAGCTATCAAATAAAAAAGTTTCATCAAAATCGGTTCAACAGTTTTTGCGTGATGCTCGTTCAAACAAACAAACACACAAATAAACAAACGAACAGACAGACAAAAAATCCAAAAATTGGTGATTTGGTATCAGGAACATACCACATAGTTACTTTTTTTTTTTATATCTTCAACTTTTATATCTTGACACACTTCTGTTACAGTTTTATAATAGTTTAGATTAGATTAGATGGATGGGAGTTGATATTATATAATCCCTGGAATACAGCCCGGGTATAACAAAGTATGTATATATGTGTATTTAAAAACGAAACAACGAACAATGAATAAAGTACTAACTTCTAAAAATAAGCCTTTTCAATAATAGATTCTTTCAGGATACTGTGGAAACAAAAAAGAGCTTTGATAGGCATTGGTCTCATAGATCCCCTTGGAGTAGAGCAACTAAACGTAGGGGATGAAGTGGACAGATGATTCCAAAACCTTCAGGAAAACTTACGATCTTCCGGAAGAAGGAACCGGCGGTGGCGGAAGAGGTCAACGGCCCGCGGGAACTATACAATATAGAGTTATGGGCCCAGAACTAATGTTGCAGTCCCTGGTCAGATTTTGAAAACGGTGAAAAAAAATCCAAAATGGCCGCCATAAAAATTGCAAATGCCTGTATCTTTTAAACCGTAAGAGATAGATACAGGGTGCTCGACCAAAATAATGTCATAGGGACTAGGGTGCTGCGCTATTTAAAAAATCGTTTCTTTTTTAAAAGCTTTCATGACTAGTACCTTACGTTAACGATTCACTTATCAGAGTTTATATTACAAAGCTCACGGCTATAGTATTCCCTAGTCAGGAAACTTCTGAAAAGAGTATGCTAATACAGAACATCCAGATATTTTACTAGCACTTTGTATACATAACTATAACTTACCTTTTCTGTTGAATACAAACATTTAGTATAAAATATTTCATCAAATTAATATTACTTGTATTTTCATTCTTGTACCATTTAAATTAATTGCAGCCATAAGTTACGTTACCTGAAACAAAGAAAATATAATATTTTAATATTTCGTCGTCCATTAAAGAATATTTCCCTCAGGGAAAAGAACAGACCTCGAAAAAATACAAACATTTTCATTTAGTCCCTCTTTCTCTTTGGTTATACTGTTTAGACTATTATAATTGGCAATTATATGGACATGACATCCTCGAGGAATATGCCCGAAGGTCCATAGATGCATGTTATTATTATGTTCTACGATTATACATGAAATCAAGCGTACTTGTACATATGGAGTTTGAAAATATCAGATAGATGCCTATAATTATATCAGAATAAAAACCCTACTCCTTTCATTTTTAGGGTTCCGAAGTCAACAAGGAACCCTTATAGTTTCGCCATGTCCGTCCGTCTGTCCGCGGCTTAGCTCAGAGACGCTTAGTACTAGAAAGCTGCAATTTGGCATGGGTATACCTACATATTAATTACGCCGACAAAGTGGTACACTCGAAGTGGGAATAAAATTTCTTTTCTCTTCTACCCCATGGTGTGGGGCTGTGGGGTATAGTTGGATAGGTCGTTTAAAAATATGGAAAACCATTGGGTGGTGGTGTGGGAAAACCATTTTTCGATTTAGGGATCCGTTAGCGAAATATTAAGCTATAAGTTGTGCTTTTTAGACTTTATTAGCCGTTATACCATAGTATAAAACAAAAAGCTCCCTTCTAAGTCCATATTATATTGCGACGGGCAACTACGGAACCCAACCCTGCGCGTGGCCCGACACGCACTTGGCCAATTTTGATTTATAATATTCTGAATGCTGACAGAATGCTATTTGACAAGGTTACAAAACGTAAAAATTATTAACTGAAAACCGGCCAAGTGTGAATCGTACCAAGAATGTACAGTTAATCGTACAGAAAATCGTACCACAAGCGTTGTGTGTGGGTGTTATGTAGTCCGTAGTCATATTTCGATGCCTCACAGACTTTACCCCAAAGACAACATTTTCAAGAATTTTAATCTTCCCTCCGTAACTCGAAAATGTTTGATCACAAGATACTTACATAAATTACTTACTTGAAATTGTTTTTAGAGTTCCTGTCATGGATACAAAGTTTCTAGGTCAAACAGTTTAGAAATTACCGGGGATAGATAGGCAGATATAGTTAGCGACTACTAGTTATTAGGTACCTAAACATCTATCTCGTTAGTGAATAAACTATGTACAAAAAAAGTAAATAAAAACAAAAATAGTATCAAATCTAGTTTAGTCGATCTAACCTAACAAAAAGCTGTTCTCCAAAAATATTTGCCAGCTAAAATGTACGCACACACACAGCTCGAAGAAAGGGCGAAAACAATTTTTGTACAACAAAGGATTCACTGTTATATTTTACCCGTGTGGAAAAACATACTTTACTTTCGCCACTTCCTAATTCACAGCTACAATAAAGCGACAGAGTGGCCATAAAGTTCCATGTCAGTGAAAGCCTCAGAATTATCCACGAGAGTCGTAAAAAGTGAAATTCGGTACACATGTCACCTATGTTTGTCAACTTGGTAATCTTCTTGTCTAATACTTTTATTAGCAAATCTCTTCACCACGATGCCAATTAAAAGTCAAAACATACACTTGAACTGTTCAAGTTGAACACAGACTTCTGTATCAGAAGTCTGTGCACTTGAACCAGGAAGCTGGAATAGGTTTGTCTTATCTATACCTTGGAGTAGGTACAGACCAGGTACAGACGGTACAGACTGCCTAACAAGCGATGAAACATGATAATTACTCCTTGGTGTTCGGTAATGATCGTTCTTCTTTCGTAAATTCCCGTCGTTGTTTTCTACGTTACTTTGACCCTTTTTAGGCTGCCTGTCCATAGACGCGAGCTGGCTGTGCGAGCTGTGTAGCTGTGTAAATATTAACCAATCAGAGATCCGACCGAGATCGGCCGAGCTCCTGATTGGTTAATATATACACAGCTACACAGCTCGCGTCAATGGACAGGCAGCCTTAATCCAACGACAAAAATTAAAAAAATTAAGTTTTTATTTGATTTTTGTTCTGATAGAAAGGGACACAAAAACGTTGGAAATATCGACGACGGAGACGCACGAAAGAAGGTCGAACATTACCGACCGCCAAGGCCAATTTTCTTGTTTCCATGCTTGTAAGGAGGAGTGCCATCCTTTATGATTCTAAAATACTTGACTTGAACTCATGAACAATCATCACTACTATCTTTAGATGCAGTTAAGAGACTATTTGATACTGAAGTCAAAAAGTACTGTACTCGCGTGCTAGAGTACCCAACCACTCTTTCTTACCCTTATTCATGAGAGGAGGTCATATCTTATAAAGCCTTGACGATAATGATTATAAAACAAGCTGCTGAAAACGGTGAAAGAAATTTGATGTAGTGCTGCCAAAAAAGATAAATATCATAACGAAACAAAGGAAAAAAGAGCATTCACAAAATTCATTGTAACAAATACGTTGAATGATAAGTATGGGAATATTATGGTTTGATAATCAACTAAAATTAGGGAGGATCGTAAATCATAGGAAATTCTGAAGAAGATGGTAGGATACCCTTGTCCAGCAAAATGATACAGGTAAAAAATAACTTGGCAACTGAGTAACTGGCTCAAAAAGCTACTTAAAGAACATACAATGATAGATCCCGAAATTGGGACTCCAATGCTATTAATATTAATGTCAGCAATATATTGCAAACATGACCGAACTGGGGTTCTAACTCAGGACTTAAGGTCTGCCAGTCCGACGTGAGACGTAAGGCGTGATAAGAATAAACCGGTTTATGGTCGCATACAGTAAAAGTGTTGAGAAGCATGCATAAAAATAACAGTTTTTGAAATCATTTTTGGTACTATCTTGTTTGACAGAAGGTCTCTCGAGCCAATTTGGAAAAGCTCGCTCCTTTTTCAAGACCGCTAAAATATTAATTTCTAACAAAAAACACCTCCACTTGCAAGTTGCAGAGAAAAGCTCAACAAATCTAACTAATGCAGACAAAATACCTCGAGACTATGAGAATTTCAGCAGACATTTCGCAAATGCACCCAACAAATCCTAACCTCAAAATTTTCAACAGTCACTCCGTGAATCCCGCTCGCCGTTTCCAGTTCGAACCGGTAATATCTGGCCCAATCCGCCGCAAATTGGATTGGACTGCAGAGCCACGGGCGTACAGCGGCGTCGCGACTTTTGCATCGTGCCCGACTATTTTATTCCCTCTTTCACATTTTGTGACTATACTTTCGGAATATTAGAGACTGTAAATATAAAAAGATACTACTTAGATTGTGTAACTAGGAATAGGGTTGTTATCCGAAAAGAATAAACAATAAATAAAAATAATTCTCTACCTCCAGAATCTTAGAGAATACCGGAATCCTGTAAGATAATAATTTAGAATAATGTTATATTCTTTGTATAATACCCTAGTTGCTACACAGCAAAAATGTGTACGCCTGATGATGGGCAAAATGTATCTGAACTTTTAAAATTATATCAATTGACACCAACTGTAACGCATTACATTTTGACAAATAAATGAATCTGAATCTGAATCTGAATCTACCTTCTCGAGTTGTCGCTCATCGCTTCTATAATGCCGTTTGAAATATTTATAAAGATTTGTTCATCTTCACAGTATTTCAGTTTCATCCATTTATAGTTATTTCTAGAAATCAGTAATCAGTAGCACAGCTGTTAATGTCTCTTTTTCTTGAAGTCAGATTGTCGAAGCCTACGCTACATGCTTCAAGAAGGTAACTGGGAAAAGCTGCTTGCCTTTACTACAGAGCAATATCAGTACAAATTCGATAAGCCTCTACTTGGTACATAATCTGCCTTGGAGGGTACTCGGGACTTTCGATTTTTGGAATACCGTCAACAACGTTTTCGTTCAAATGTCAACTCTATTGCAATGAAGTTCGGACAGTAACGATAGTAATAATATATATTTGGAAACTTCAACGTGATATACCTATCGCCAAAAATGCATCGTCAGTATTTGGATTTTAATGTCCCGTTCAGCCTAAAAATCATGGACAACCTGTTTCCGTAGCGCTTACTACGTTACGAAGGAATTTCTTCTATTTGTATCACGAAAATGTATTTTATTACATTTTTAAGAATTTAACTGTCACTTTGATATTCGTATTATGCTCCGTGAAATTATTGCGTTTTATCCTCCTCATAAACGTGTTTACTTTGCGTTTGAGTTTTATTAAAATGTTTTTCTGGAATATGTAACGAGTCAATCTATCATATCGTAACTACAATGCATCGTCCGATGAAGTTACGATAGATTGACATTTGTTTAGGCACACACGACCGATACAGAATGATGATGAAAATCGAAAGAAAATGGCACGTCGGCGTCGGAAGAAGCAAGAAATCATGAATTCCTGACTGAGAATATCCAGTAGACGGTAGACCTAGCACTTCCCTCCCCAACAAAACGCGCTTGACGCATTGTCGCGCGTAGCATACTACAGGTGCTACAGGAGTTGACAGGAATCGCCAGCACATGACAACATTGAAAAAAAAAATGTTTTGTTAAATACAACCAAATTTTAGTTACTACCGAACTGTTTTGTAGTACAATAATCAAACATTTGGCTATGATATGGATATGATATGTTTTGGCTATTTTTTGGCGTTTGATTATGTACTACAAAACAGTTTGGTTGTCACTAAAGTTTGGTTATATTTAACAAAACATTTCTTTCAGTGAACTAAGTAGGTATTTCAAATGGCGATAGATAGAGAATGTGTCTTGGAGGTAATGGCCAACAGCTTTATAATTTGTAGAGGGTGAAAAAAAACCCTGTTGCAGCCTTAAAGGGTTGCTTCAGACCATCAATCTGAATAACTTTCTCTATGGGACCAATATCGAAATTGTGAAAAAAAAGCTGTTGTTGTTGAGTTATGTTTGCAGTTTTGTATGGAACAGTTGACTTTCTTTTCGCGATTTCAATGTTGGCTCCATAGTGAAAGTTGTTCATTTTGATGGTCTAAAGCAATCCTTTAAGGCTCCAACAGGGTTTTTTTACACCCTGTATTCTTTAAAATAAAAGCGCTTTTCAATTTGTTTTACTGAAAAAAAAAACTGGATGCACTTACGATACAGTTACTAAACTTTTGCTTCATTCATAGAGGAAGGAAGTAATAGAGTGAACATCGCGTTTCATGACGTTGTCCCATTCAACTGCGGCGATATAGTACTCTGGCGTAGACTCTGGCATAGTCGCTCTCTCAATGCGGTCACGTGTAGCAGTTACATTGGAAAAAATTATGTGCATAAAAAATGCCGTGGTATGTACTGAGATACTGCACAAACAATTCAATAAATGTAAGCAAATGTAAAGGAATAACTTTTTATAGGTAAGCGAGATGAATAAAAGGCCGAAGGCCGGCTGCCGCACATAGCGCATGATTTTTTTTGTCGCACTATACTTCCTTCCATGATAGGCAAGATATTTTGTCAGAAGATGAGAAATTTTACACGGCAAAGAATTTTTCTTACTAGTCAGCTAAATATTAAAGTTGTCAAAAGTGCTAGTTCTTGAATTCAAAGCTGCCTTCAAAATTAAACTGCAAAGTAAACTGAAGTTTCTCCGAGGGAGGTATTAAGGCTCCAACATGCGCCAGTGACCTTGCGCGAATGGGCGGAGCTTATTCTCTCTCCCCGCACCACCCGCATCACGCTCACGATACGTAGATACACCATAGACGTGGACATGTGCCGGCACTTTAGACACGCCACGCGCCGTGGTCACAGAAAGAGTACTTATCTATTACTCCGTGGGCGTCGAGTGGCCAACATTAGCAGTGCTCGGCTAGAAATTTACCATAAACTTATATGTACGCACGGCGACACATCAAGCGCGTAGGCATAGTAATGTATAACGTCGCACAGCCAGCTTATTTTCGTTTTGGGTAGCTTGATGTGTCGCCGTGTGTACATCAATAATTATTCTTTCTGAGTTTTAAACTTGAAAGTTGTGTTTATTATTACATCCTACTTTAACACTTACCTTTAGTTTTATACCTCTGACTACTCCCTCAGGGAATATAGTCGTGAGCATATGCATGCATGCATTATACTTTAATCATTTTAAGTATTGCACCACACTAAACATTAATTTTGAAATTAACTTATTCATAAAAGCATTAAAAAACCCGGGTCACAACATTTATAGTCTAGTAAAAATACAGTTTTAAGATTGCATTAAAGACACTGTAGTCGATAATTTTATTTTATTATAGACTTTTGTCAAAATTTCGTGGTAAATAAAGGGACTCCGAGAAATACCTTTAAATTTATATAAATGTCCAAAGGACATACACATTTCTGAAAATGTTTCTTCGTGCAGACCCGAAAAGAGACCGTTAATTTAAGGAACATTTAGTTTGGGAGGTAGGGGACCATTGGGCAGTCGGGAGGTTTGGGCACCACCTCATAACTCAAGATTTATAGTCGATTTTTAATTTTGTTTTCTATGGCAATTTAGTTTAGTTAATTATTAATGGCCCCACTGCTCAACCAAATATTGTCAGTGATTTCGTTCATTTGCCAAAGTTATATGCGATTGATGGTTTTTTGAGTGCCAAATTAAGTATTTTGTCGTGATTTTGAATAAAATAGCAAAGCAATCTGCGAGAAAGTGTATGTTTCTTTGTATACGTCTGATTATATGTTTATCAAAGATTGTATTAACCAGTACCTAGAGTTTAAAAGGTGCCCAAGCCACCCGACCATTGGGAGGTATGGGCACTTTTGACAGGGTTTGGAAATTATCTTGTAACTTTGAGACTGATTACAATTGGGTAACTGTTCTTCACAATAATTTGGGCCAAATATATGTGCCATTGCCACTTAACAATAATTTCTAATCGGTAACCTTTTTGTTAAAAAGTCCCGGGGCTACAAGTACTATACGAAGTTAACTAGAACTTTTTTTTTTTTCGTTCGGTTGTGCTTGTGATTAGTAATGTCGTTCCTTACAACAATAACAAAACGGCAATCGGTATAATCTTTTGGTCCCCGGGCTACAGTAGGTACTAGTGTCAAAGAGATAGGAAGTACTACGTACTAGTATGCAAAATCTTTTTAAAAAATTGCTAAATAAATATTGATTTTATTTCACAAATTCCAAATTTTCATACCAACTAACCCAGTCCTCCTGTAGTAACGGTCAACCAGCAGGTAATTTTTGGATCAGAAAGAACTAAGAGCACCTTCAAATTTGCAGCAGAGTATCGCGGTATAATAAAAAATAAAATTACGTCGGCAACAGCGCCAAATTAGATTTTTTTGTGATCTAAAAATGCTTTTGGAAAACACTGTTTTGCAAAGTTTCATATTATTATAAGCTTCAAACAGGGAGTAAATATTTTTGACCAGTTACATCGAAAACATTGAGAAATGTAAATATTATTTTTCAACGTAAAACCCACTACGACATGTTTTTAGGGTCCTTTATTTTATGTTTGATAGGTAAACCTTTGACCCCAATCTCACCTGATGTTGAGTGATGATGAGGCCGAAGATGTAGCATGCTTACCTAGAAAGATGCCTATTCACTCTCGCCTTGAAGAGGCCCAGGTTGTATTGCTCAGGGAACAGGTCCACAGGCAGGGCATTCCACTCCTTAGCCGTGCGCATTATAAAAGAAGAAGCAAACTTCTTCGTGCGAATTGCTGGTAGGTCAACGACATAAGGGTGGAAACCCAGTCTGCGTCTCGTCCCCCGCAGATGAAAGGGAGACGGTGGTATTAGATCGTGTAAGTAAATGTATCCTATAAAAAACAGACAGACAGGCTACCTTGCGACGATGCTCAAGACTTTGTAGCTTCGCCACCGAGGTTGGATCACCTATGAGCTTCCTGGCACGCCTGTCGATTGAGTCCAGCGCGATCAGCTGGTATTGGGCAGACCCGTCCCAGAGATGGCAGCAGTACTCCATACACGATCGGACTTGTGCTTGATAAAGTTGTAGAAGCTGTCCCGGAGTAAAGTACCATCTGACCTTCGAGAGGACGCCCAGTTTTTTCGCTGCGGTTTTCGCCATGGACTCAATGTACCGTCCGAAATTCAGATCGGACGATATGTTAATGCCAAGGAGCTCCAGGTGATCAGCTATCGGTATGGACACATTTCGGAAAGTCGGAGTCAAAGCGAAGGGACTCCGTTTTGTGGAGAAAAGGCACGCCTGTGTTTTGCTTGCGTTGAAACTGACCCGATTAGTATCACCCCAGTCGGACACAGATTCAAGGGCCAAGTTTATTCGCTGCACCATGGCCTCTCGACAAGACTGAGTAACGTCCAATTTGACCCCTGCACCGGACAGATATCTGTCAGCAACAGTGCTGTCGTCTGCATACCCAAAGGTTCCGGGCACAAGCATGACGTTTATATGCAGCAGAAATAAAGTGGCTGACAGAACTGACTCCTGAGGAACACCGGCATTAATAGCCATTTGATCCGATGAGTATCCATCAATGACTACTCGAATGGATCGTTCTCTCAAGAAGTCAGCTATCCAGTTGCATAGCTCAATCGGAATTCCATATGATGGAAGCTTGCTTATAAGGCTTGCATGCCAGACCCTGTCAAAGGCTTTGGATATGTCAAGAGACACGGCAAGTGCCTCCCCGTATCTCTCGACAGCCTCGCTCCACAGATGAGTGGCATACACAAGAAGATCCCCCGTGGACCGTCCTGGGCGGAACCCATACTGACGGTCACTGAGGAGGTCGTTATGTTCCGGGTATGCCAGGAGCCGGTTGTTAAGTACACGTTCCATAGTCTTGCAGAGTATGGAAGTGACTGATAGTCATAGTCATAGTCATAGTCATTTATTTTGTAAAATAATTTACATGTCAAGTGTACTCCTTAACTGATACTGGTCTATAGTTGACAGGGTCGGCACGACTGCCTTCTTTGGGCACGGGTTACACGTTGGCAAGCTTCCATGACCTTGGGACTACCGCAGTCTTAAGTGAGAGGCGATACAGGCGTGTTAAAACAGGAGACAATTCTGGAGCACAGGTGCGTAGGACAATCGCTGGGATTCCGTCGGGTCCGCTAGCCTTGTTCACGTCTAGAGAACGCAGGATTTTAAGAACCTCTTTTTGGCGAATGTGAACTGATGCCATTGAGCATTCAGTACGAGGAATGGTAGGTGGTGTTTTATCTGAGTTCTCCAGATGCGAATTCCCGGCAAAAAGATTAGCAAATAAATTTGCTTTCTCCTCCGCCGAGTGAGCTAGCGATCCGTCAGGTTTTATTAGCGGTGGCAGGGAGGGACGGCCGAAGTTTGCTTCCACCGCTTTGGCAGCCGACCAAAACGCTTTGCTGCCAGCTGGATAGGAGGCAAGCTTGGCCCCTATACGACCTATATGGTCGAACCGGGCTTTTCGCAACACCTATTCTGAAAGTACAGGACATCCACGTTTCACTAGTAGTACCGAAACTCTGTCCAGTGTGGCGGGAAGTGAGCCCGTCGCCACTTTTAATGGACAGTAGGTACAATACATGCCTCGAAATGGAAGCATATAGGTTTCCTCACGATGGTTTCCTTCACCGAAAAGCCAGTAGTATTAGAAATCGTACATAGATTCCGAAAAACTCATTGGTACGAGTCGACCTGGACGGGGATCGAACCATCGCCTCCTGTATGGCAGGCAAGGTTACTCGCCACTGGACCAACACGGCTTCAGTTAAAATATCATGTCTCATACAAAACTATAGTACTTACTAGACTCAAATGTAAGGGACGGCAGATTTTTTTTTCTCGACGTTGGCTCCATAGTGAAAGTTGTACAGTTCGATGGTCTAAAAGCTCCTCCTTAAGTATTACTAGGGTGTTTTCTTACACCCTGTATAATCGCACAGCGAGATTTAAGTATCTTAAATTTTTTTTTCATTCATCTTGTGGTCACTAAATGGTGTCGATTACGGTTTAAAAGTCAAATCCATAATTACTTCCCACTCCTCCATACGAAATATAGTACATTGTCTGGCCTACTACCCGTATGCGGCGTACGACGCGACTTTTTTTTGTCGTGTTACTTCTAGTACGTAACGTAGTACATAATAAAATAATTCAATGTTCCCGTTGTTACGTTGAAAAATTATGTTGCTGTAAAAAAATATATAAGACCTACCTACAAATTTTATTTCATAACTTCCTATTATAATTGTCATGGCAAATGAAGCATCAATTATCACAGTCACCCTTTAGTAATTTTTGAATTAAAAAGCGGATAAATCTATGGATTGTTGATCTTTGTTGTATGGAATAGGTTGCATTCATTGCACTTTGGGTTACAATTTAGAATATTAATATAATAGAACGTGAAAAACACATATTCATAATGATTCCCAATTTATTACGTTATTTTGAGTAGATACTTAGGTATTTAATATTTTGTAAAAAAAAAATATTACCTCAAAACTAAATTATTTACTGTTTATTTGTACAAAATCTACCTTAAATTAACGGTCGTTTCGGGTCTGCAGGAAGTAACATCTTCAGAAATGTGAATGTCCTTTCGACATTTATATCAATTTTAAGGTATTTCTCAGTGTCCCTTTATTTACCACGAAATCTCGACAAAAGTCTATAATGAAATAAAAGTACCTACTACAGTGTCTTTAATGCAATCTTAAAACCGTATTTTTACTAGACTATAAATGTTGTGACCCGGATATATTATAGTACCTATACTATAGGTACTATAATATATCCGGGTATAATATATCATATCATAGGTCCTATAGATTGGTGGTCCAGTGGCGAGTAACCTTGCCTGTCATGCAGGAGGCGATGGTTCGATCCCCGTCCAGGCCAACTCGTACCAATGAGTTTTTCGGAATTTATGTACGATTTGTAACACCACTGGCTTTTCGGTGAAGGAAAACATCGTGAGGAAACCTGCATGCTTCAATTTCGAGGCATGTATCCTACTGTCCATTACAAGTGGCGACGGGCTCACTCCCCGTCACACTGGACAGAGTTTCGGTACTACTAGTGAAACGTGGATGTTCTGAAGTTTCAGAATATCTGTGACTACCCGCTCGGGGAATATAGTCGTGAGCATATGCGTATACCCACAGATTATTCTATTGTTTTTTAATAAAAAGTGTTGTAAAAAATTTGATTAAAAATGGGTACCTACAAAGATTCTTATATTTACGAAGCAAAAGATAACAGAAGTGAAACCCTCATATTTTGCAAACGAAAGTCCCTCGGACCGCTCTGTGTATTCTTTTTCTATATTTCAAACAAAATAATTAAAATTTCGAAATATAATTTTGTCTCGACGAAGTACAGGTCTGTTTAGCAAGAGGCCTCGCCCCGCTCTGACTATATGGACGAGAGCGGGGGTGCCGGTATGAATACGACAGGAATTTAGCAGTAATTTTTGAAATTTGATATAAATTTTTATCAATTTCGAAAAAGTAAGAAAACCACATCATTCTATATTGTATTTTGAAGAATATTGTAAATTTTCATTTACTTCCGATCAAAAATGTAAGAGTAAAATGGTTACAACTGGACAAAAAAGGGGTGACTTTAGATTCACTTTTCTTCGGTTTTATTCATTAAAATCGATTTCTAGAAAAACCACATCACTTCTCATATTGTCTAGACTGTTCAGTTCTTTTTTCAGCTTAAAAAGTGCCATAGTTAATGAATAAAATGGTTACAAAGTTACCCGATTTTGCCATAAAACTGGGAGTAGCCGCCTTAAAAACAGACACGTTCATGAATTCGACTTAGTTGAAAAATAAAGAACGGGTAAAGTTTGACTTGTTCATCTAGGGTTCTGTAATGTTAGTCTTAGTATTAACAGGTATTATGTAATTTCACTCCATGCTATACAGAGGAACGAGTATTATAACGAACGTTCACCAGTATGCCAGTAAGTGGCCCTTTAAAATGTATTGCTTGCATGAGCATAACATACAAAATAATGGACGCGCCGGGTCTAGTACAAAATTCTCGAAATAAAGTGTCCGAGACTAACCTACAAAAACCTAAGTATAAACCAACTAAAAATTGAAAATGCTGAAATTCTTTTTCATCCCACTTAGGTACGCGCGCGCCCGCGTGCGCCTTGTCAGCCGATCAAACGAAGACTGTCTCGTAATTGATTCTATTTATACGTTTTGGTGCTCTTTTGGTTGTCAATTGACTTACCAACTACTGTACGTAGGGTCCGCGCTTAAAAGTGTCCGAACCAAAAGAGCACCAAAACGTATAAATAGAATCAATTACGAGACAGTCTTCGCTTGATCGGCTGACAAGTAATAAATAAATAATGAATTTGTTTACCTGACTACTACAAGATTTACATGCCTCCACGGATGTCCAGCGTTACTACGCTCTCACTTTTATTTGCTAGAGGAAGTCTTTGCTTCTTCTTATCGTGTGGGCAGAGCCCAGGGTGTCAGAGTGTTTTCAGACCGCCTTACGGCCTCTGACGTAGTTTTTATATAACGACTACTACCACCAGAGATAGTAGCTGGGACCAACGGCTTAACGTGCCATCCGAAACACGGAATCACCTTTCTTTTTAGACAATAAGGTGATTCAGCCTGCAAGGTCCTAATCAACTGGGGAAAAACGCACAAATTGACATATCACTATTTATCCCCCGTGGGAATCGAACCCACGATCTCCGTGTCAAGAGCCCAATGCTCTTAAACATAAGACCACGGAGGCAGTTATGTTGCATATAATGTATATTACGAACATCAGTCTGAAATAAAACAATGGAAATTAATTAAAATCCTAATGAAATTTAAATGACAATGAAATAACTACCTTTCTTCGTTCAGCATTTCCTCTACCTTAGGGCTGTCTGGAAGAAATCGCTGCTTAGCTATAACACCGCCTTATTTTATGCCTTTTTTATTTTTTCTCTGTATTATTACTTACTGCTTATGTTTTGGTGGAAAATAAAGGATTTAGGTAATAAAATAAGTAAAATCTCACAGAAATAGCCGTGATTCTAAAACTTCAATTCAGGGAACTCTAAAAAGTGAAACCGAATGAATGCAGGTCAAAACCCATTGTCTGCTGTTTGATGGGTTTGTTCAAAAAGCTTTTGTCTCTCGACCACTGTGCGGCTTAACTAATTAATTTTGTTGTTTTCATTCAATGGAATTTTTTTAATTATCCGACGTTGTAAAGTTAAAATTATGGAATCTCATTTTTCGTTTGTACGTTTATTGTTCCAGTAAAAGTATTCGTAAAATTTCAGTTCAAACTTTGCGAATTATACAAGGTGTAAAGTTAAATGCGTTACATAATATTGAACAGGGTGCTTCAGACCATCAAACTAAACAACTTAGAAATCGCGAAATATAGTCAGCTGTTTCATACTTTTTGTTCGAGTAGGTAACTAATAGAAAATGTCAATATCTTGATGATAAAGATACCTGCATACGTACTTACCTAAAGTAGGTAAGTAATTACGCAGCCATCTTTGATTCTAATATTTGAAATTGTTTCCTAATCAGCTCATCTCAATATCTAATGATTTGTAACCATGGGAAATTTAGAATACCTCCCAATACAAGCATTTATCATCTTCGAAGGGTGGATCTCAAAATCATCATCATCATCTCAGCTGATGGACGTCGACTGCTGGACATAGGCCTCCCCCAAGGATCGCCACAACGACCGGTCCTGCGCTGCCCTCATCCAACGTTTTCCCGCCGCCTTCACCAGGTCGTCGGTCCACCGTGTGAGGGGCCTAACCACGCTGCGCTTTCCGGTACGCGGTCGCCACTCTAGAACTTTTTGGCCCCACCGGCCATCGGTTCTGCGAGCAATGTGCTTTCTAATCAATCAATACTATCGATAGTTTTAATGCTATCGATAGGCCTATCGATAGTGTGGCTGTTTCTAGATGAAAACTATCGATAGTTCGGCAACACAATCTAAGCTCCTGATTCTGCTGTCCAATGGTAACTTATCTCAAATATTATTAAAGGCGTCGCCCAGACCAATAACTACATCTCGTAAATAGACGTTATGTTTACGATATGACGTGATGCGAGTTCCTAAAACTACAGGGTGTAACAAAACACCCTAGTAATACTTAAAGGGGTGCTTCAGACCACGAAACTGAACAACTTTCACTACGGAGCCAACTTCGAAATCGCGAAAAAAAATCAGCTGTCCCATACAAAACTGCAGTACCGACTCGACTAAAATGTATGGGATAGCTGATTTTTTTTTCGCGATTTCGAAGTTGGTAAGTATAGTGTAAGTTGTTCAGTTTCATGGTCTGAAGCACCCCCTTAAGTATTACTAGGGTGTTTTGTTACACACTGTATAATATGGCTGCGTTTTTCCTTATCATACAGGATAATTGAACCAACGACTTTTCAAACAGACGCATATCGAGAATACTAGTTTTGAACCTATATCTTTGATCAGGATATTAACAAAAGAAAAACAACATTAAAAACAGAGCAGTAAGACCCGATTTTTATAAAATACCTAATCAAAGAATACGAATATTCATGTATTTCAAGATAGTCTGAAAGTAATGTTTATGTAATATAATGCAAATATCAAATATATTTTTTGAAGCACGCTTTTAGCAAGGCATTGAAGTAATGAAAATGGACTGACGCGTCCTTTAGCATTAGGATAGGTCACACATATTGCTTACCGCTATAGGTAACCAACAATTTCCCCTGAATTGTCATTGAAAAGGACAGTGGGCAGAAGTGGTCCAAGAGCCCCCCCATAAGTGGCATGCTACGTTTGAAAGGGTTATAATTTTTTTTTATATGCGGCACCAATATTTTTTGGAGAGAAAAAAAGATACAGTGTGTTTTGTTTAGCGGTTTTTCATACTAATGAATGTTAGCATTTTGCTGCTATTTACATCTGTTGCTTGAATTCCTTGTATCATGTGGAAAGTATTATTGTTTTTGAGTACCTATTGTTAATGCAAAAGAATGTTTAGCCTTCAAAACACACAACACTTAAAACGATAAAATCGTTAGGTATCTCATCTTGAAATTGCCGGTATAGTAAAGGTGAGCATTATTACTGTTGAACGCTTAATAATAACTTTTAGTAGTTTTAGCTAAGTGTCTGATCACCCCGAAAGACATTACACCTTTCGGGGCCATAATATCAAAACGACTATCCCACCCCCTAAAACGACTTCGTCAAAATAAAACATCCTGTATCTTCTTTTTCCTCAAAAATGTTTTGATGCCCCTTGGGTGCAGTGTACTTTTGGGTATCCTCTAACTATGACACAGGTAGGGAACCTGTGTCATAGCGTGGGGCTCTTGGACCAGTGGCCATACATTTTTGCCCAGTGTCCTTTCTATTGTAATGTTGCTAAAATAAGTCCCAGGATGTGTAAGTACCTGTACAGTTTTAATGTGTGTCATGTGTGGTCTTATAACAAGATACTGTTACGGAAGCCCTTATGGTGGTATAATACTAAATTAAACAAATGCGTTGATAACGGGACTACTGATAGTGTCAGGTGACTGCACCATAAATAAGAGGTTTCGAAATGCGGGCGCATACCTAACCTACCGATTGAATGCTGTAGATTTTTTTTCAAGTGATCTGTGTAATAATACTATACTGAAAAGAAATGAAAATAATAAATTGAATAGGTTTGGAAATACTGCGCTGACTTACGTATAAAAGGTAATTTTCTCCGTATTTAAAAAAAACAGGGCACGTGCGGACTAAAAAAAATCATAAAGTAACCGAATTTAACGAATTTAACCAAATGTTTTGTTAATTTGATCAATGTTTTGTTAAAACCGAACTTTTTGTTTTTAACAGAATTTTAGTCTATAGAACTAAATGTATTACTTGCATAATCATTTTGTTAAATTTAACGAAATTTCGGTTAAATTTAACAAAACATTCGGTTAAACATTTTTTCAAGGGTTCCGTAGTAATTAATCTTAACACCGCACCAGTTTTACAGAACGATAAAAACGACATCTACTTTATTTATACCAAAAAGTTCGACGTCCATGTTAATTACATCGCATATTTTAGAAAAAGCTGGTGACATTAAAAAGTAAACAAAAAAAGTTTAGCTGTCAAACTTTCAGCCCTCTCTGTTCGGGTTTAAATTTAGAACTTCGCGCTTTTGCTTCGAGCGGTCACTTACGTTAGCAACCCTATTCTGGCTGTTTACATTTTTTAATTGCGTTTAATATTTTTTCAGAGTAAACTACAGTGAATCATTTTTTAAATTCTTTTCTTTTGGTTTTCTAGTGGATCGATAGATGACGCTACGGTCTGTGCGAATAAAGGTCAAAATTTCAAAAAGGGTTTCTTTAAAATAATAAAGAGGTAAAAGATGATCTGAAAGATGCCAACGCATCTTTTGATAGAATATTTCATTATTTGCGAATCATTTTGATCGAAAATTTGAAACTGTTTACGTCTGACAAGGTTGTACTGGCTCGATCCCTTGGCCTTAAAAAAATGGCAGGCACAGTCTTGACATGATTTTGACAGGATCTCACGAACGTCTCTATGGAGTTTAGACTATGTATACTACGCTATGAAGCGATAAACATGCCATCTCTCGAGTTTTTTAGGAACAAAAATTAAAAAAGAAAAAAATAATAAAGTAGAAAAAGAAGAGAGAAGAAAAGAGAGAAAGAAGAGAAGAAAAAAAGATGAAGTAGAGAATTAATAAAGTATATTGATTGATTGATTGAAAAAAGAAAAGAAAAACGCTCATTACTCCTTACGTCTTTGGAATTAATCCTGTAATCGTTTTCCAAAAATATAAATTTTTTGCACTTATACGTTTGGGGTTGGCCCAGAGTCGGCGCAATTTTAGTATTCATAATTTCAAATATTGATAAGACCGGTGGTATCAAAAATGTGATTTAATCATCGTCAGGCGAAACCTCTATTGAGATTTAACTTGCTCAACACAAGCGTCAACTCCATTCATACGTTAACTCCCAATAGAATACGAAACCTAATTCTGCAGTAATAACCTCCCTGAATACAGCTACGAATGCATTTTTAATTTTCTCGTTATCAAGTTGCGAGCGCTCGTAATTTTAGCGATGACAGTTCATAACGTTGTCTCGAATGGCCATGTAAATTTTACAAGTCAAAAAAAGAAGTTTGTTTATGCATGGTGGTAATAAAGGTTTATTTGAGCTTCATGATGTCACCTGTATAAATATCCGTACAGAACGAAAGCTTCATACAAGAGCGGCCTGTCGATGCACACACACATACGAACAGGTGCACACACTCAGCCGAGGAATGTACGCACCTGTTCGTGTGTCATCTAACGCGCGCGTTGCGTGAGTGCATCGACAGGCCACTTGTATGATAAGCTTTCGTTCTGTAGGGATATTTCAGTTAGTCTTGATGTTTGAAATGATCTATACCGACCAATGCACCAGTGCATCCGTGACCAGCAACCAGTGAGCAATGACTAGAGCTGACTTGAAAATTTTCAAAAAAAAATATATTTTCGCCTTTTGGGTGCAGTTGTACTATAAGGATGAAAGCCTACATGAAAACCATGCACATGACATCGAACGTTACGCCAACGTATCTTCCGAAAAAAAGCTAAATAGTTCCCGTTAATATAATTAGCGCGATACGAATTGTGCATAACGTAACGTTTTTGGTTGTGGTTTTGCTTTGGTAGTATCGTTCAACATTAGCGCGATGGACCCCCAGGTGTACACACCTTAGCCAGCGTAGCCACCTGTTTGTGAGCTATGTGTGAGTGCAATGCACCGACAGCGCAGCGGCCGCTATGAAGCTTTCGTTCTGTACGAATATTTATTCAAGTGCTGAGAGTAAGCAGTGGTGTAGTGCTATCACGCTCGCACTCACTCTGGAACATCGTCATATGATAACCTCTTCTTGACAGTGCAAAGCCGTTCCTCTGAAGAGTAGATTCATCATCATCATCATCATATCAGCCGATAAACGTCCACTACTGGACATAGGCCTCCCCTAAAATGGGGGGACTTGCCATAATCGCCACGCTTGGCAGGCGGGTTGGCGATCGCAGTTGGATTGAATGTGTGTACTCAGAGGATGCTGCTGCCCATCCTCCGGTAGATCCCTTAGTCGCCTTTTACGACACCCACGGGAGGAAATGGGGTGGTGCTATTCTTAGCCGACACCACACGGACATGTGAGAAGAGTAGATTAGTATGGTATGAAGGTGTCCAGGGTGTGATATTGTCAAAATGTTCGATGTGATTTTGTTTGACAGTTTAAGTAGCGCTTCCTTTGTCCACGGAAACCTGTACCTACACCATCAGCTTACCAAAGTAAGCAAAATATTTTGTTCACTGCATAAACTAACAGTGTACTCGTATCAAAGTAAAATATTTGTATAGTAACACGATATAATGGATGGGTGTTCGGTGATCGATCGGGCGAAATATTTGTTGAGTGGCCTTTTGTAAAATTGGACTTGGGGAGAGTTTTTACTTGTTTTGGTATAATATCAATATTCGGTTAAAAAAAACTTGTACAACTCGGGTGAATTAACTTGGCACCTGGCTCGGAATAAAAAACTCTGAAAACTCGGAAAGAATAACTCTAAAATGCTAAAGTGCAGGGACACGTGCAACGGTAACTGAGATGCTATGCTACGGCCTCGCACGGCGACGGCGGGGTCTCGCGGGGGGTAGCAGGAGGGGTGTCGAATTCCGAGCCACGTGCGAACCTAGTTAATTCGCCCGGGTTGTACGTTTTAAATACATATTTGGTTAAAATAAATAAATCCACGATCGCATTCTTTTTAGGGGTCATCATTTTGCGTTAACCGCAAACGAAAAAAAAATTAAAAATTTTATAGTATCGGACAGAGACTTGAACCCGCAACCTGCAAATCGGGGGCTGTGCTTTCGTCCAATTAAGCTATTGGAACCTTTTTTAATACCGATGGGTCCCAAAATCTTCAACCTCTTGCCTCTCCGAGTGATCGCTATCAACATGAAAATTTTTAGAGATAACCCATTACATCGAATATGAACCTAATGCCCTTGACTGAGACTCCATTTCAAGGTCTTAAAAACCGCAGACATTAAATAAAATGTCGCTCGTCTGCGGCATACTGCCAGAACTCTTACATTAGTAAATATTTCAGCTGCCCTGCTGTATTACATGACTTTGTCGCATTTTCTTCTTCTTCTTATCGTGTGGGCAGAGCCCTGGTGTCAGAGTTTTTTCAGACCGCCTTACGGCCTCTGACTGCGATATCCGTGGTGTCGCATTTTAAAATCGTTTCTCCCCGAGTTGTATAAGGCGACTATGGAATCGTGTTTCTTTCTTAGCCTTTTTATGGGCTTAATATAATGTTAGGCATATGCGCTTGCGGCATTGTGCCTCCACGTTTTGTCTCGCCTGCTATCTCGTTCGTTCGCGCATAAAAAGAAAGAGTTCTATAGCGCTATATCGCGCCGTCATGCCGCGGGTGCTGAAAGCCTCTTTTATCGCCTACTGTTTTTCGTTAAGTAGATAGTCAGGGACTATTTGCCAGCGCGCTGAAAACAAACGAAGTTAGATCCTATTTTCTATACTAACAAATAAAAGTCAATGATTTTTTTTAAACGGTCTAGATACTAATCTCTGTGCCTGTCGTTTGTCAGATTTCCGTTAAAATATACGGTTTCAACGTTAGAATTTATTAAAAATGTAGAAAATTAAAATAGTAAAAAAAAAAAAAAGTTAAAAAAAGTAATAGTAGTAGAAAATAAAAAGTAGTAGTGGTAGTTAAAAATGTAATATAGAAATCTATGAGCCACTAGCTGTTACTTTGAAATCGTACTTACATTTTAATGAAAATCTGATAAACCATACGCACAGAGATTAAATTTAAGATGGTGTTTAAAATATTTCACTGTCTTTAGTTCGTTCGTTCGTAACTAAAATACCTATAATTAAACTTCGTTTCTATGGAGAGCGTCATAGAGCATTGTCTCTTAAAAATTCATTTTGCAATTGCGCAGCTCGAATGTAACTTACTCATATGGAAATTTAATAATTCTATAAAGTGCAGACAGACAAAAACCATTAACACACTAACAAATTTATAACTGCGCAACAATGAGCGTGAATTTTCATTAAATCAGAAAATTGTTTAAAGTTGAACATTATGTAAAACTAGCGCAGGACCCTTTCGTCGTTTTAACGCCCAATAAAACGTCGCGTCGCATTCCAACAATACAAATAGTCATTAAACGTACATTTAATGAACACTAAAAAGGGTAAAAAGGTCGTTTAAACGTACGGTCAGCGAAAACTGTTAACTTTGGCCTGTATAATGTTATTTGCACAGGACCTGAAAACATTACAACCTCGGTCTTCAAGGCTAGAAAAATTTTGCTAATGACTAGGGATCGAACAAAAATAGAAAACAGCCATTTTTGTATCAAACGTAGTGGTGGGTTAAATGTGTTCATTTCTTTAAACCGAATTATTAAGTGTTGTTAAAAAACTGAATGTTTTGTTAAATTTAATCAAACTTTTGTTAAATTTGACCAAATTTTGGTTGGTATAACATAAATAAATAAATAATAAATAAAATATTTATTTAATCAAGTAACCAGGACTCAAAGTTAGTATGTTCTTATTCTATGTTAGTAGGAATACATAAAAATAAATTAAATTAAATTAACGGGTACGTCAGCTGGGCATCTTCGGAATGAGTCATCGCTGCGCCATTCCATTTGAGATAGCGCAGCAATGAGTCACATACGCGCAGTCCAACCTACTTGCGATCATGGCCAGAATGCTGTTGGGGCTGGCCCGCACCCTGCGCACCAGGGACGCGCATCTCTTGCGCATTGTGGCGTAAAAGCAATTAGTTCGAGCTTCGGCGAACATCCCTGATGCGCTACAGAAACGGGGCAACCCCATCAGCACTCTGAACGCATTATTGTACTGAACACGAAGGGCGCTGTATGCCTTTTGAGTATATGCAGGCTGCACGTATAAAAAGATGTACAGTATGCTCGGAACAGTGTAATTTTAACCTTTTTTGAGCAGCGTGCAAACCTACGAGCTACCATGTTCGCTCTCACAGACAGCGCCCTCCGCTCCCTCTCGATGTCTTCATCGTCTTTGAGGCCTGGGGTCAGTATATGTCCCAGATACTTAAACCTGTGTACTCTTTGTAGTGGCACGCCATAGAGTTTTATAGGTGGTATTGTAACAGGAATTTTATTTTCAGCCCCAAAGACCATGAATTCACTCTTTTTTACATTATATAATAGTCCATGACTCGTAGCGAAGGCCTCACATGTAGCCATTAGCTTTCTTAGTCCGCAGACCGACGCACTCAGCAATGCCATATCGTCTGCGTAGCTTACGTTATTGACACAGACGCCGTCAATATGGCACCCGATTCTCATGCTGCTGAGCTCGCCGATCAGCTCGTTTACGTATAGGTTGAAGAGCGTTGGTGAGCTCAACCCTCCCTAAATAGTTCGTTAGTCAAAATTCGGTCAAATTAATAAGTTAAGTTGAAGTTGAAAGTTTGGTTAAATTAACATAAAAATATTTGCTTAAAAACAAAACATTTGGGTAAATCCGGTTAATATTTTTTTTCAGTGCACCATCATGTTTTTGCAGACTGTACATTAATTCAGGACAACAGTAAAAAAAGTTAACAGTTGTTTGTCCGGTCGATGAGGTTTTATTTGATTTTATGCATTTCGACGTTTTGAATACGTAAAACCTATTGAACAAAGCTCGAAGGCATGAGATGGCAGCTAACATAATGGGATGCTATCAAGATTGTTTTGCTGTTAATACTCTACGATAATCAACAGGGTGTTAGGCTAAACAGTTTGCATTACTTTAAGGGGTGATTTTACCCATGACAATCAGACAATCATGTGTTTGCCTTTTATGTCGTCCTAACCAACCCTCCCTAAGAAACTTACAGGAAATTCGCAAAAAAATGTGTGGATTTTCCATACTAAATTCAATCAGCCAAGTTGAATGTTATTTTGCTTTAATGGCATTTTTAAAATGAATGATTTATTAGAATGTTAATACTTAAAAAATAACTTTATAGCAGTTAACACCGCGTCTGGTGGCAATGCAGTAAGATGTAATCATAGAGCTACATCTTTTTTCGCATGTACCATTGACAAAATTATAAGGCGGGCTAGGGTCTTTAGCCTTTACCGTAAGGGCGTAAGGCCACATTACTCGTAACTGTAACGCGGCATTTGGAGGGCCTTTATCAATAAATGGTTAGGCAAAATGTCAGTTGTTCACCTTTATTTCTTGACCGATTTGAACCATCGTTCTATTTCGTTAATGTTTCCGTTATTTTTCGTTATCTAACAAGAACGTAATAGGAATGCAAAAAAATAGTTTGTGCAGTTCCGTATTAAAATATTCTATTTTAACTTTAATGGAATTAAACTAAGATATAAAAAAAGTTATTTTAAATTGTATTCAAAATATAAATGAGAATGAAGGACATAAGCCCTTTATTCAGACAATCTTACAAAAAATCTGCTGTTTTATACAAAATTGCAATCGTACTCGAACTGAAAAATAAAAATGTGGGGGATAGCATTTTTTTTTTGTACCTTTGATGTTGGTCCTATAGAGAATGTTGTTCAGTTTGATGGTCTGATCATCCTCTTAAAAGACAGTCAGCATATTCTGTCTACGAATAAATATAGGATTCTGTATACCAAAGCACTTATGAATGACATAATAGACGGCAATGTTGTCAAAAAATCAGAGGTGACACACACTCAGGAACAATAAGTCGGTGGTAATAAAAAAACCGGTCAAGTGTGACTCGGGCAAATCGCGCACCGAGGGTTCCGTACCACAAGTACCACAACACCACAGAACACGACATTATTAACTTAGAAAAAAAAACTTGTTTTGTCCGGGACGTTTAGCGCAAGACCGACTCACACTTGGCCGGGTTTTAGTATTTGTTGTTATTCTGTAGAGTTTGCTCTATAATCACACTAAGTTTGACGCTTGTATGTATTACCGTTTTTACGATAGAGCGTGAAGAAAAAACGTTGATAAAAACTAGTTTCTTGATGAAAACCCCCCTTAATTTTTAACTTTTTGACATTCAAATTATTTGTTAACAAATCCGCCGTAATAACGCATAATCTGAGAACAACTATCTAGCTATTACGGTTCAAAAGTTACAGCCCTAAATAGGTAGGACAGACGGACGGACGGGCGGACAACGTAGGCTTAGTAATAGGGTCCCGTTTTCACCCTTTGGGTACGGAACTCTAAAAAAGAGAGTTCGACAATACAGTCATAATCAAAACAATAACACTTGCATGTCATTGAACTTAAAGTTTAAAATAGATCAGAACGACACTCCCGGTCTCTTTAACAGAACAATATTGGCACGATACAGACTACTTACTTCATAGACACAGAATAATACATACATTAATCAGTGCAAAAAAACGCTTAAAAGGAAACTTGATAATTATTTTGTTTAAACTAGCGAAACCTATTATTATAATAGTTGAGGAAGTGTGAATATTATATTTCTCCTGTCTATGTATTTTGTAAAGCTGTTGGTTTTGACGATGAATTAAAAATATTGAAAATAATGAATTAATGACACAATTTATTAATATTGACAATAATGATAAAATTAATACCTTCTGAACTAATTTTATTATTATTATTTTTGCAAATTGATGCACACTTTTCTCTCTCCTTAGTTCAAATGAAGAATTTTGCGTAAAAATGGTAATATTATCTTCTTTTCGAGTCAGCATGGGTTATATCGCATGATAATCACATGTGTTATTCATCATCGTCATCTCAGACGATGGACGTCCACTGCTGGACATAGGCCTCCCCAGGATCGCCACAACCGAAGTAAAATAAGTCTTTATTAGGTAGATTTTAGTATAACTAACATACCTTACCAAGCTATACCAAGCGACTGAATTTTATTCAGAGTTGTTGACTGAAGTCAATCTTTAAACAGTTTGATTTTTAAAAATGATGTTGGCAGTTGTGGTAGTTGCATCAGTTTCTCGCCATTCCGTAAGTAAGTATTCAGATTAAGTATGTCTATAGGTTAAGTAGTCTATGGTACGAAACAATCCTACCCTGTCTGGCATTATGCCAAGTGCTATCAAGCGATGTAGCCGATTGAAATTATTCACTTGAGCAGCGGTCTGTTAGACGATAAGGCTTCATGCAGCGGGATACATTTCTATTTGGCACAGGAAAATAATATTATGACAACCGCTTACTGTCCGGTTACATAAAATACCGACGTTGTCCCCCGCGTTTCAGTTTCAGGTAAAAAATAGTACATTACTGCAGCGGCCAGCAACAAAGGCATTGATGGACGAACGTGTAAATGTGGGCCGAGGCGAAGCCGAGGCACACATACGTAAGTCCATCAATGCCTAGTTGTGGCCAAGGCTTGTATAGTACTTTTCTCAAATAATGCGCGGAAATTAAAACAATAAATTTTGTTCAAATAATGCGCGGAAATTAAAACTCTTTTCAAAATCAATGACGAAGAACAAACAACAATTTGTTTTTTTTTTCATTAAACAGCTTTCTATTTGCAGGTTTTATAGGTTGTATTTAAATTTCGAACTGACTGTTCGAAATTTAAATACAACCTCTGATAAGTTACCTCCTTGGTCGCCAATTCGCCATGTTTCGGAGAAAAAGATCGTTCCATTTTTAAATTACACGACAGATATGAGTTTAGTATGTAATTTACTTGGCCGCTAAACACTACAGATATGGATTTTCATACAACATTACCGGCCGCTGCGCGCATGTATTTGGCCAGTACAGCTTCTTCTTATCGTGTGGGCAGAGCCCTGGTGTCAGAGTTTTTTCAGACCGCCTTTCGGCCTCTGACGTGGTTTTTATGTAACGTCTACTACCACCAGAGATAGTAGCCGGGACCAACGGCTTAACGTGCCATCCGAAGCACGGAATCATTTTTCTTTTCAGACAATCAGGTGATTCAGCCTGCAATGTCCTAACCAACTGGGGAAAAACGCACAAAGTGACATATCACTAGGTGTCCCCCGTGGAAATCGAACCCACGACCTCTGTATCGAGAGCCAATGCTCTTAACCATTAGACCACGGAGGCAGCCAGCCAGCCAGTACAGCAATTTCGATTTATCTCGAAGAAGGTTGTCAAAGTAATGCTCAAATTTCCAAGCATGTTTGAGAAAAATATTTTATTTGAAATTAAAAACCATCTTGAAAACTAAAAAGTATAAGTCATCATATCAGCCGATATACATCCACTTTATTTCCAATGTTTACTGTTCAGTGAGATTTGGCGATTCTATGGTCGTACTATACTCAGAGATTAGTTTATTAGTGCACTTTTCGCTCTTCCATTTTTGGGGCATTGATAATCTAATTTTTATTAGTGGTCCAAGAACATTGTCTTTTAAATTAGTATCTACCTATAAGTAGGTACATTAATATTTTTGGAGGCCGTGTCAATCCGGCCCTCTCACGACACGGATAGGCTTGGCGTGGTACAATATTTTGGACTTGGCTTGGCACCGACTACAATGATTACCGGTACTGCTAGCTACGTTAGTGCATGTCTAATGATAGGTATTGTATCCAAAATTAAAGTTTGAAGATGAAAGTCCAATCGAATTAAATTCAAATATTGATGCAAGATGCCAAGCTGTAATGGGATTGGACAGGTGATCGCGAGACCGCGTAGAAAATCAACAAAGTCTGGTTCCAATTTCCAGAAAATCGGCTTCATTTGAGACCTAGACGGTAAGGGGGTAGACTTGATGCATTTTTAAAGAACCTGTCTGGAATTGGCTCATAATTGACGAGAGAACGGAGGGGGAGGGTGTAAAACCTTTGTTGTACATAGAGACAGGTCATTCACGTTTCGTATACTTAGGTATAGTTTGATTTGTAACCGGTGGCAAAATTATTTTAAAATATATGAGAAATATTTTTATACAGGGTGTTTGGGTAGACAGTTGAATTACTTTAATGGGTGATTTTACTCATCATCAGAATCCGGAATTTTGGTAACACTTTTAATATGTCAAAGGGATTGCAAGTTCATCGACTTCCGATTGTGTCGATAAATTAAATTAACATCACAAACAGAACAGTTTATCAAGGAATCTTCTTCTTTATAAATAAACTCTGGGTATTTTACTAACCATTTCTCTATCGTATCTTTCTTACTACGAGACATTTTCGATATTAGATACCTAATGAATTACATTTTAAGATACCAAATGATTGACATTATGTTGAAATAGATGTTTAAAACAGTAATCAAAAGGTCAATAGAATAACAGACAGTATCAATAATGATAAGGACCTAACAATCTATTTCAGATTAAATATATCGACATAATCGGAAGTCGATAAACGTGCAATCCCTTTGACATGTTAAATGAACAACTTTCCATACAAAGAAACATAAGGGAAATTCGCAAAAAAATCAATTTTGTGACGTCTTTCCGCGCTTTTTAGAGAGCCATCGCAGTATGCTTATGACCTTTTCTTGAACGAAATGTATGAACAGATATACAGGGAATTGATATCATTAGCATCCTTTTAAACTAAGAGTCTACCCATCAAACTGAACAACTTCTACTATGGGAGCAAACCGATCGGAGCAAAAAACTCAAAGACTCGAAAAAACTCGACTCAAATGTATGCAACAGCTGATTTCTTTTTTGCTCCGATTAGTTTGCTCCAATAGTAAAAGTTGTTCAGTTTGATGGGTAGACTCTTAGTTTATAAAAAGGATGCTAATGTTATCAATTTCACCCTGTATATGGTATATCGACCATATCAGTGGCACGCGGGCTGCAATCCGCGAGTTTCTAACTAGTCAAATCAGCAACTCTTTATCGCGCTTTGTATGAAAAATTGTACTAAATAATGATTAGTGACGTCATTGTTTTTCGTCTTCTTTCCGATACTTTTTAGGGCTCCGTACCCAAAGGGTGAAAACGGGACTCTATTACTAAGCCTACGTTGTCCGTCCGTCCGTCCGTCCGTCCGTCCGTCTGTCCGTCTGTCCGTCTGTCCGTCCGTCCGTCTGTCCTACCTATTTAGGGCTGTAACCTTTGAACCGTAATAGCTAGATAGTTGAAATTTTCTCAGATTATGCGTTATTACGGCGGATTTGTTAACAAATAATAAAAATGGCAGAAAGTTAAAAATTAAGGGGGGTTTTCAACAAGAAACTAGTTTTTATCAACGTTTTTTCTTCACGCTCTATCGTGAAAACGGTAATACATAAAAGCGTCAAACTTAGTGTAATTAAAGAGCTAACTCTACAGAATAACAACAAATACTAAAAACTGGCCAAGTGTGAGTCGGTCTCGCGCTAAAGGTCCCGGTAAAAAAAAAGTTTTTTTTCTAAATTATTAATGTTGTGTTCTGTGGTGGTGTGGTACGGAACCCTCGGTGCGCGAGTAGCCCGACTCGCACTTGACCGGTTTTATTATAGTCTTTCCCTTTATCAAAAATAGTGTTCAAGCTACAGAATTACAGAAAATGTAAGTTTAGCATTATTTTCAAAAGTATATTTTTACTGAGAATGAGAATATAAAACTAAAATATATTTGATGCAGTCACCTCCCCAAAGAAGGCGAGACCTGTGGGCGAGACTGACACTTAGTTGCAGAAACGCTCATTAGAGTTAATCCTTCATTAAACCTCTAGCTAGATTTTACTACGTCAACGAGACAAAAAGTGACAGCAAGAGATTTAATGAAGGATTAACTTTAATGAGCGTTTCTGCAACTGAGCGTGAGTCCTTTGATTGAAAAAAAAAAAATAAGATCGCTTCATGCTATCAGCCGTTTCACTCCACTCTCAATTGTTAAAGAAACACAATTAGGTACTTACACATCCCAAAGCTAACGAGAGTACAAAAGACAGGTTACACCCTCAAGGGGGTGAGGGGTACCATGTTAATTCTGCCCCGAATTTTAGAGGAGGCTTAATTAAATACCTTACCAAGTTCTCGCGTCTTTGTTTCAAAGTGTATTATCCTATGTGTAGGGTAACCAAGCAAGTCCTGGGTTCTTGATGTACAGGGTGAAATTTATATCATTAGCATCCTTTTAAAATAAGAGTGTACCCATGAAGAGGAACAACTTTTACTCTGGAAGCAAAACGATCGGAGCAAAAAAAATCAGCTGTTTCATACTAAACCACACTAACGTACCCTCGACTCAAATGTTTGCAACAGCAGTTTTTTTTTGCTCTCGATCGCTTTGCTCCCATAGTAAATATTGTTCAGTTTGATGGGAGACTCTTGATTTAAATTAAAAGGATGCTAATGATATCAATTTCATCCTCTAGCGGTGTTAACATGTGTTTAGGTATTGTATTTATTAGTCTAGTTGAAGAAAACAGCTACAAAAGATCTACCTTAATTATTTTAGCAACAAATAATGATTATTTTTAGCAAAGAATTTGTCGTCTCTCAAAATATACAGGTTGTACAGTAATCTTAAATGTGTTACGTACTCAAAGGGTTGCTTTGTGCCATCAAACTGAACAACTTTTAGTATGGGACCAACTGTGAAATGGCGAAAAAGGTATGTAACTCTAACAAGCTGTTTAAGCACATGTTTTCACTATAATGTGACATGTGCACCATGTTCATGTATTCCACACGAAATTACTGCACAATAAATCTATTTAATGCTTAAAGATTCTTTACAAAAAAAATCAAATCTAAAATCTCTCTTTAAATCTCTTTTTATTTATTTATTTATTTTATTTATAAATACGATCTAAAGCTCAAAGTAAATAACAATTATCCTAACAAAACTAAACATCTGGTAACCCTAACCTATACGTTTACTGTAACATGTTGTAGGGATTTAGGTGTTGGGATAACAGAGAATATTTGACTCGGGTCGGCATGCCTCAGTCACTAATAACAAAACACAACATTCCGATCATTGTTCTAACATTCTCCAGATCAATGGGCTCCAAACAGCGGCGAGTGGGCCGAAAATGATCCTTACAGACTATGAATGAGATAGGAAACTAAATAAGACAGCTTTTCGAAACTACCAATCGATTTCATGGCGTTTAATGTAGAACTGACATATCGATGAACAATTTTTGATGTTTTGATAATCTAATCTTAGCACCAAAATATATTGAACGCTCTGAAGAAATGCTCATACTGATTACAGTGAAAGTAAAAGCATAATATTTAAACATGTTTGTTTAAACCAAAACCCACCCATGTAGGGTGCTTTTTTGTGCACCACTGTTGATAGTCCGTCTGTCACTATGTATGGCACGAAATAGATAATCGTCATATACATAATATTGAAGTCTTGTGTGCAGGTCTGAGCACGGAAATACAATACCAAAAAATCGCTGGGCTAAACCAAGAAGACACAAAAATGAAGAGGTCTTCCCTACGTTCGCCCTAGTGAAGAAATATTAAAAGCGCGTTTTTTCAAAATTTTTAACCCAGCAGGTTACGTGGAATTTTTTTTCTAATATAAGCATATTTTTAGGATATCAGCTTCGCTCAGAGAAACACTGCACAAAAATCTTAATAAGGAACAACACTAAAATTCCAATGCAGAAGGGTTTAAAGATTTTTATTATATTATAATAAATGGTGAAGGTGAAATCGAAGAGAAAAGTAACGTAATGTGGTAAAACACCGAGCAACTTAACAGAGCAAGTTTCTATTGCGTCTATAAAAGTTTCTATATTTATCACGGATAAGAAAGACAGATATACTGACTTAACTCAGATATGCCCTTAACTTTGGCGCACGATCTTTTCTGATATTTATTATTTTAAACACATATCAAAGTTTTCAAGATCTTTTTCCCATATTTTAAAGGGAATGCTGAGATGGCTTGGTCGCATGGAAAGGACGACGCATAGTTAGTACAGTAGACTAAGCGTAAGCCAGCGTAAATGAAATAGTTTTAGACGAGTACGTATACAGATCGAATTAGAAGTGTAATTAAAAAGGCAAAATACAATGTCGACAGAGGGTGTTAGAGGAGAACTTACCAAGACCAAATAAATGGTTTTCTCTGAAATGGAAAAGTGCGCAGCACCCTCAACCGATGGAAGTGCACGAAGAGAATTGTATGTCAGAATCGTAGTGTGTGACAAGCCGTAGTCTCTGCCTACTCCTGCGGGATAATGACGTGAATCCTATCCTACTTATCCTATCCTACTAATATTATAAACGTGAAAGTTTGTAAGTATGGATGTTTGTTCCGCTTTCACGCAAAAACTGCTGAATGGATTTTGATGAAATTTGGCATACAGATAGACCATGGCCTGGATTAACTCATAGGGTACTATTTATCCGGGTAACGCAGACGAAGTCATGGGCAACAGCTAGTATAATATAATGTAAATACTATGTACCCGGAATCGAAGCAACGAACGGGTTATTGATGCCTACCCCAGTGGGATTAAACTTCTGACTTGCCATCACCTAGCAGAGCGGTTAATTGACACTAGCTAATAGTTAATGTGCCTTTCAAAGCACACACATGTACTCCAAACTAAATACAATGATCACTCATCCAAAGACGTAGACGAAGCCCAATTCCACGCTCTATTTAAATAACAGCCATGTTCTATTTTTCTGAAGCCTGACTAAGCGTCTAAGAATTTAGTACTATTTGACATATGAACTGCTTATCTAATTGAAGTGTCGCCAATTTAGGGTTAAACGGACGAATGTGGCAAAATGATGTCATATCTTTTAAACGGGATGCTAATACATAGAAGAATCGAGATGCTTTCTGGGAATTTTTTGACGAGCTGGTTCGTATGATGAAAGCTTACGCAGGACTACCAGATCAGGGCCCCTGGGTTCGAATACCGCTCCGGTCATTCAAGTTATATAAATTAATGAAATTATAGTGTCAGTGTTTCGTGTTTTCCATGTCTTGTAGCTTCTTCGTCTTTGGGATCTTAAAAATATAAGCTTCTGATGAGCGTTATTTACGTTATCATCATTTGACATGGGCTTTATTTAGGCCAGTGGTAAGTTTGCCAAATTATCCAATCCAAGAAACTGGACTGAAGGACAGCGCCTCTTATTTAATTTTAGAAGTAGGCACTTACTGGGGAGGAAAAAATAATGCACAGTTTATTTATACGACACTTTATAATACTTTTTTAGACTATGGCAGCAATTTACTTTGGACTTTGTGGATCACACACAATGCTTTAGGAAGGGCTTTTAAGCTTTGCTTTGATTTCATTGACTTGGAGGGAGAGATCGGAAGGGGAAGACCTGGGTAGAATTATTTAGCACAATTGAAGGAAGCAATCGATGAAGGCTCGATGACAGAATGACATAGCTAAACGTCTGGCGGACATGACAAGCAGTGATAATTGTGAGCAGAGCATCGAAGCATACAAAAGTACGGCATTATTACGAGTATTGACTATAAATAGCCTTGTGATTTCTGGCCTGAGATGTCATGCCAGGTTTACACGTGGTTGTTGTGCGGTACATCATACAGGTAAGGGATTAGAATTTTAGCAGTGTTTTTGGGAAAGAAGAATCAAGAAATAGCCATCTATGACCAGGTTATTAAACATTGCTTGCAATCTCGAATAATTTATACTAAAAGTGAAAAGGTATTTGGTAGTTGTAAGAACGTTTCTGACCGTGCCGTTCCGTGACCATTCTTCACAGACTGCCTCCTTTTAAAAAAACAGTAATAAATGTGTAAATTTGGAGTTTGCTGTACGACTAAAAATCAACTTGAAACTTCTGTGGCACCTTAGCAAGAAATAGACAGGGATGTGCAGAGCTGACTGCCAACCGTAAGGGAGAGGAACCCGAAGAAAAAACTTCTGAATAGAATTCAATTTAATTCAATTATACTTTATTGCACACCAAAACAAAGTATACATTAAAAACATAGAAATATTATAATTCAAAGAAGCGTTATTGAATTTATGGACAAGTGGAAGTTGAGCTTAGAGTTAGTATAAGTTAGTACAATATTTTTAATTTAATTTTAGTTTGTAACGAGCTTTTACCCGCGACTTCGGCCGCATAGATTATATACCAGATTTTAAGTCAGATCATAAGCTATCAAACAAAAAAGTTTCATCAAAATCGGTTCAGTAGTTTTTGCGTGATACTCGAACAAACAAACACCCAAACAAACAAACAAATAAACAAACAAACAAACAAACAAACAAACAGACAGACAAAAAATCCAAAAATTGGTGATTTGGAATCAGGGACAGGTAAAAACCATGTCGTAATTTTTTTTTGTAAATATCTTCAATGTACAGACACATTTCTGTTACAGTTTATAATAGTTTAGATTAGATATTGTTCCTAACTCGTATAGGTGGTTACTGGTCAGACATTGCCTGTTACAATAAAACTAATTGCCTTCTCGGTTTCACTAAGCGCTTGTGGTTTTACTACTAATTAACATGTTTGTCCAATAATTACCTGAGTCATGCTGTTGTCACCATACAGGATTTTTAGAGAATGACTATTAATATAACAGACTAGCTAATATAAGGAAAATCCATATAGGTACTGTGACGGATTGCGGTCACAATTTATTCCTTTTGAGTGTCTCCTTTTAATAAAGTACTTTGTAATTTTACAACTTCCTATATGGCATTGTATGTAAAACTTGCTGCAATACCTTCTTCTATAAGTATTTGGTTATCATCAATCTATCTACTTCCCGAAAATTTAAGAAAGAAAATGAGCATAATATTATGCTTACGCGCGACAGTATAGGTATTCTTGTAATCATAGATATAATAATTTTAAAGAGCATTTATTCTACATTTTATGCCCAAACTCCTTAGACAATTTATATAGGGACGAGTTACGCGTGTCATTCTACTAAGAAACATTTCTGCCACTTTTTGCGGGGGGCGAGGTAACATGAAATCCGCAACTTTGGATTTTATTCCCCATAAGTTTAGATTCTAATTTTGAATGTTAAAAATCATTAAAAGTAGTCTCGTGTGAACCCCAAACGTTTTAAGTTCAAAATTATTTTATCGTTATGTGTAATTAAGTGATAAGGTATAAAATTGGGTGTAAATGCGCAAGATCAATTGTTCTTATATCGTGGCAGAGGGGAAATGCTAAATGCGAGTCCCTATATAAATTGTCTAAGCCAAATTCTGGCCAGTGAGCGCATTGCACTCTTTTAATATACAGTTAAAACAAAACACGGCCCGAAATTGAAATATTTCAATAGTAATTTTTTATAACTAAAGATAACAATGAATCTTGTAACATTATTTTCGCATATTATCACGCATTGTTGATTGCATTCTCTGCTGCATTACTGTAGTATAATTGAACGATAAATTTCCTAAAAATATACAATGTAATAAATCAAACCATGTTATAAAATATTGTTGTTTTTGAGATAATTTGTTGGAGGTCGTTGGACCTAGATAAGAAACTGTAAATCGGTTTTATGGTTGTAAGTGTTTTACGAACCCACATACCGTACGAAAGCATTCTAAATAAGAAGCTATCGGAGCCGTGTGGTTCCAGACTTAGACCACACCATTTTTCACCGTGGCTATGAACGAGGTGACTAAGGGATATGGCTTCGTTTATAGGGCTGTCACCTATTACAAGTTTCAACGACGTATGTAATAGAATTCTTCATCGATCGTGTTAAAAAAACAGGTAGGTATATAGGCTTATCAGTTATCAGGGAGACAGCTGCAGTGAGTACGTAAAACGTCTTGTACCGAGTAATGGCTACTATTCTCTAAATAATGGTAATGCCGGTAGGTGCTATTACTTCCAAAGTAATTTAATAACCGATTTTGTCTTAAAATATTTCGTTACATTTGGTTTTTGCAAGAGACCCCCGAGTAAGCCGTGGTGGTCCAGTGGCGAGTAACCTTGCCTGCCGTGCAGGAGGCGATGGTTCGATCCCCGTCCAGGCGTTTTTCGGAATTTATGTACGATTTGTAACACCACTGGCTCTTCGGTGAAGGAAAACATCGTGAGGAAACCTGCATGCTTCAATTTCGAGGCATGTATTGTACCTACTGTCCATTACAAGTGGCGACGGGCTCACTCCCCGTCACACTGGACAGAGTTTCGGTACTACTAGTGAAACGTGGATGTTCTGAAGTTTCAGAATATCTCTGACTACCCCCTTGGGGAATATAGTCGTGAGCATATGCCCCCGAACTGACCTGATTACTGACCGAAATGAAAGACGTTTCACGACAAAATTTAAGTCATGTTGCAGTAGTGTTTTTGACAACCCTAGAAAGGAATGTGGTCATGAGTGTGCCTGCATATTATTATCAGAGTGTGTAGACTGTCTTATGCAGGACGTGTTAGTGCAACAACATTCATCAGTTCCAAATTTGAATGTCCAAGGGAATTTACATTTACATTCCTATGACCGGGTCACCTTTGACCTTAGGGTGCTTAGGGGCATATTGCAAATGCAGTGGTGCGGTACCTACGAGCATACAATCCAATCGAATGCCATAATTGTTGTTGTAGTGACAATTCAAGCGTTGAATCCTTAGATTGTGGATAAGGAAGCTAGTCCTTCGTCCGTAATTATAATTGGTCATCGTACCCAAATACCAGGCAATTTTTTTACTCATTCGTTACAATGACAATATCGCTGTTATACTGCGAAAAGCAATCAAATTAATTGAAAAATTAATCACAAAAAAATCTGATATGATTAAGTCAGGTTCTCTCTTTTGTACGCAATAAATAAGATCTGCCTCTGCCTCTGTGGTCTAGTGGTTAAGAGCATTGGCTCTCGATACGGAGGTCGTGGGTTCGATTCCCACGGGGGACACCTAGTGATATGTCACTTAGTGCGTTTTTCCCCAGTTGGTTAGGACATTGCAGGCTGAATCACCTGATTGTCCGAAAAGAAAAATGATTCCGTGCTTCGGATGGCACGTTAAGCCGTTGGTCCCGGCTACTATCTCTGGTGGTAGTAGTCGTTACATAAAAACCACGTCAGAGGCCGTAAGGCGGTCTGAAAAACTCTGACACCAGGGCTCTGCCCACACGATAAGAAACGAAAGAATAAATAAGATAGTTTTGTACTGCTATGCAGTTTTTTATTTTTTTTAAATTTAGAGATAATTGCTTTTCACAGTATAACGGTGATATTACATATGTTTTTTTTTACATAGGATCCTTTGCAAATAAGTTCATTTGCGTATAGATTTCTTTGCATATAAGTTTGTATAATATACCTAGGTTCATATTTAAAATCACAGAGTATCTACTCTACCTAAATACACAATTATGTTCTCTTATGCATAGATGTATGTTCTTTTACATATGAGTTCTTTTGCATCTAGATTCCTTTACATTATAAGTTCTTTAGCGTATAGGTTCCTTTGCATACAATTTTATTATGCATGTCGATTCTTTTTTGTATAACCTAAACCTATATAACCTAATGTACCCGTATAGATCCTTTTATACGTACAGTTATGGTTAAACCTACTGCAAATTGGGCTAAATGCCTTACTATATTTAACAAGGGTATGGAAATAAAAATTAATATATCACGTTCCTAAAAACAATACAAGTAACACGCCTAAAATAACTGGTTTCATCAATTTCACTTTTAATCCACAAAACAAAAGATAATGCTAAGCAAAAAATTAAACAATAGTAAATTCTCACATGAATCAGTGAAGACAATCGTACAAACAAGTAGAGGCTATAATATCATGTTTAAAATGCGGTCAACGGAGCGACGAAAGCTCGTGTTTTTAATTAACCGTAAAAAATTAAGAGTCTTGGGATGAGAATTTGGAATACAATAGAATCGAGAGTCGAATAGCATTCAAGTCATAATCAGGTAGAAATCGTATGACCCTGAAAGAAAGTCAAACTGGCTTAGAAGATAAAACCAGATTGGGTTTTGTTGTAAATGTTGAGAGCAGGCTGGTTCATTCGTCAGCGGCTTATGCGAATTGCTTGAAGCTAGTTAGTGGATGCAAGTTGATCATCAACTGCATGGCCTCCACCATTTTGCATTGGTCTCGCATGGTGTATAGTTCGTCCTTTTTGCCCGTTCTCAAGGAGAAGCGGTCGTTGCGCCGAAGAGGCATTACTACAAATTTCAAAGATTTCCTGGGTTATATTTTATTATACTCCTCAAGACTTTATCAAATAAGAAGATTGAAAAAGCTGTTCTTTACTACTTTTCCTTCAAAAAACGTATATTCGAAAGTAAAAGATTCTATTGTACAAAGAATTACTTCAAAGCCCTTTGAAGTATGTATTTGTTGGTTTATTTGCTAAGGTACGGGTTCTCTTTGAAACGTGAGCGTTTCCAAGACTAATTACTGAGCACCGCTGCAGTTCAGAGGAAAATGTAATAAATGTGAAGGAAAATCAAATAAAGGACTGACGTTGGAACAACAGCAGCTTTGTTGGGTAAGAAAAATATTTATTAGACATTTTATGCGTACACAAACTAATTACTGCAATCCATTGCAGGGTTGTCAGAAGTTTTGCTTTATCATTTTTAAAGTATGCGCAGTGGTGCACACCCTGGACAGTTTACACAAACGGACTCGCACCGACACAAGAAGAGACTAGCACATACATGGTGAGTGAGTGCGAGTGAGCTAGTAATACACCACTGCCTACCGTCGAAATGTATGGGGGGCAGGAAGTGTTCGCACTGTACGTAGATTAGTCTTCCTAATAATATGACACTGCAAAAGATAATGTATTTCCTTTAGACGCGCATATGACAGATATTATGGAAAAAAATGGAGCTGCAGGGAATAAACCTCCACCCCATTTTAGGACTTCTCGGTCCTGTGCTTACCTTTACTTTTACCGATACTTTTCCAGATGTCGTCAACCCACCTGGCTGCTGATCAATCTAGCTTGCAGATTTAAATTATTAGCACAGCGGCTAAACTTTAATTCATTTCAGCACATATAAAACATCTCTCAAACAGTAATAAATCCTCACAAAACAGGCGGAAGACACGGCGGCGCCTTCGTCAGCGCTCGCGCACCGCAAAGCCGGTCCAAGTGATCTACGAAGTGTGAAATCACTTGAGTACCGTTGCGCCGGAGTGCAGCTAACGGAATGGTTATAAAAGAATATAACACGCATCATCATTACGGTATTGAGAAATTGATAACGATGCTGTGCCTTTTGATTGTTTGAAGAATAGATACAAATTGTACAGATAACTGTAGATCAGCTATTGAATCCGAAAATGTGTTTGTAATAGTGTGTATGTTTCTTATAATATCTTCGTGTAATAACAGAACCGATTTCAAAGAAAGGCGTAAAGGCCGCACCCGTTTTGATACCGTATTGTGTGAGAATACTTGAACTACCTTTAGGGCCAAAGTCAAAATAAACTTCATAGACGGCTATCGATAGTGTCCCTTAGAAAACCAAGGTTAGTGTTACCACAGGACTCGAATCCTTTGTGAGGTGACCGAAATCGTGAAAGTATTATCAGATGTCCCATACATTTTACTTGAGTAGGATTGCAGTTTTTTTATGAAATCAGCTGTTTTTTCGCGATGTTGATGATTCCTGATCTTGGTCCCATAAAGAAAGTTGCTCAGTTTGATTGGTCTGATTATTTCCTTAAAAAACCGTCAGCATATTAAGAAGGATCCTATATAAAACTTTAAATGCGAATAACTTTAAATTTTAACTATAAAAATAATGAAATTATTGTTTCAATCTAATTATTTTGTTATGAATCAGTTGGGGTGTATGAGATTTTGTGCTAATTTATTAACACGTTGTATAAACTTATTGAATACGGATAAAATAATGTAAAAATCGAATCATTAAGTACGATGATAATACAAGATAATATCCTATATTTACCACCAAAAGGTTGAGATGGCAATCAACATTTTATCGAACCATAAAAAGTTTATAGTTTTAAACACATTACATTTTATGATTAATCGAATTAAGTGATGAAAGATGTAATGACCACAAAGTTTATGAAGCTAAAAAAAAAGAAATAAGGAAGCCATAATGGTAGTCATTCAAGAATATATTTCATTCAACGAAGAAGCAATTTGGTAGCAAACAATAAGTTTTAATTATTAAATCATAGCGAGGGCGAGTGACTAAAGAAATTATATAAAAAAACTTAATTTAGTTTCTTACCGCTGAAGCTCAATTTATTAAGAGAAGTCACATACATAACATAACAGAAGTCTGTTTTTAAGGTTATAATAATCATTACACTAAATAACATTTTGGTGATTTTGGGTACTTGGATCACTTACACAATGCAAACGACTAAACAACTTATGTTACTTTGTAAGACTACTATAGAGTATATGTATACCTACATAAACCTACCTATTAGTAGTTATAATTTTGTAAATTCTAATGTAATTTATGTTGTTTTTTTTGTAAAATAAAGAATCTTTATTCAGAAAGACTATGCAAATGAAAAACAAGAAACCAGAAGCTGAATAAGCAAATACAAACGTTTAATTACATACATAACCAATCAAGTGAAGCGAAGAAATATATATTTTAAATGGAGTCAAAAGACCTCAATCAAACTGCAAATTCGCAGAAGACCTTGAAAACTTTGGTGTGTGCATAAGCAAAAAATATGAAGGGCAATGTCCTCTTGTACCTTCAACATTCCCGTGTATGTTTATGATCATTTTATATAGTACGAATTTAGAGATAACAGACCCTAAAAACGTACCTCTTGAATAAAATTGACTCTTTTAAAACAGTAGAAATAGAGTTGAAAATGTAACAGAGTTTGAAAAGAGTCTGTGTCATCTGTGTGACCATGTGGACATCAATAAAATTCAATGCGAAAACACGTGGGAAGGACTGGCCTTCGCTTCCTTTAAAAGTACTGTTCCTGCTACTGCGTTTCTTTAAATAAGAGTAGCTTTTAAAACAACTGGGTAAAGGATAAAATCGAACCGAAGATTTTTGTTTAGCAGCAAATATAAGTATTTTGGATGAGTGTCCCGAACCGCCCACGTGGAGCATACGAATGAAGATTTTGGTGCTTCTATGGAATTCTTGTAGACATTGGATGATATTGGTATCAAGTTTAACGGATACCTACTGCTGTAAAGTAGCAGATTTTATGTTTAAAGTAAACTTATATTATAAGTTTGAGGTTTTTACTCCAAAATAAAAAAGGGGAGCTCTTGTTAGTTTCGTTAGTTCAAAAGATAATAATATTCTCATGGCTTGATTTTCTGAGTAGTGGTAGTTCGAAATATATTATAGTATATTGAGAATATTCTTAAGAGTATTCCACTAGCTTGAAAAGATGGAATGCGATGCCAATGCTGCTGGAATCTGGAATATTACATGTAATACTTTTACTTAATATTGGTGCCATACAACAATACATACGATGTTAGTCTCATATAGAGAAAGTTGTTCAGTTTGATGGTCCGATCGTCCTCTTGAACCCTCAGCATATTAACTTGGGCCCTGTATATAGTAGCATTCCACACGTCGTAGGTTTTATAAAGCTTCCATTTCGTGTTATTTCATAAAACATCTTGAATATTCCATAAAAATTATATCATATATTTTTTCATCGATAATCAAACCGTTATTAAATATGAACGTGTTTACGATAAACAATCTAAATATTTATGTCTTGTTTACTTACATGAAAGTTGTGATGGCCATAAATAAGGAACTTCGTGAAAGCTTCTGAATAATAATATTGTACCTGTTTCATTAAAGCAATATTATCGTATGAAATAGTAATAAATATGATAATAGTATTTCCTCTTTACTGTTCTATCTTATTCATCGTAAATAACAATATTACCGTAATGGACAAACAAAGGTCAATTTATCGTATGGCTAGAATTTATCTTCTGTTTTCGCATCATCATCAGTCTCTATAGTTCCCACTGCTGGGCCTAGCTGCTGCTCTACTTTACGAACTCTATTATTCATTTTATTTATTTATTTTATTTATTTATTTAGGCTCACGAACTCCAATTATTCTATCGCTATCAAAAATTCTTCTTCTTCTTGTGGTGCCATCTCTTATCGGAGGTTGGCTATTATTAGGGATATTCGGACCCTGGCGACTGTAGCCCTAAACAGTGAGATGGTGTTCATATTGTAATGACTTGTAATGAAAATTATCAATAAATATATATATCTATATCTATATCTATATCTATTGAACAATTCACATAGGTTTTTAAGCCAGGAAGTCCTTCTACCAGCAGGCATTCGTCTCCCCAAAAATTTCCCCTGCAGAATAATCTGGAAAAGCTAGTATTTTGTCACTTCTCATAATGTGACCAAGGTATTGTTATTTCCGAGTTTTTATAGTTTTTAGGATCTCTACTCTCTTGTTCATTTTCATCCTCGTTCTTGTTCATTCAAAACAAAAAAAAAAATATTTAGCCTGTTTTGTGTCCCACTGCTGGGCAAAGACCTCCCCTCTTCTCGTCCAACCTTCCCTCCCCAAAATATTAACCTGAAAATTTACAGTAGTTTGTACCTTATTTATCTTCAGAATAAATACGCAGGGATTAAAATTGCGTGCCTCCAACAAGTTTTAAGTATATCGCTTGTAAATTATAATTATTGGATCATGCGGGCGGAGCAAGGTAACGAGTAGTTGAATCGGATCGTTCAACACGTGTCAGATCATCTCATTATGTTGACCACAAAAAAATTAACATCTGTTCTATTTGTTGCAAAACGAATAATAAGTACGACGCAGTTTTTGCTTGGATAGGTCTTTGTTATTTTTTTGAAGAATTAGGACCTGTTTCACCAATAAGTTCTTGTTAGCTTATTTGATAGCTCATTTGACAAATTCTTCATACAAAATACGTCAAATGATCCGTCGGATAAGCTAACAAGAACTTATTCAAAAGCGGTGAAACAGGCCCTTGATCTTTCAAGTAGTAGGTACAAGTTTATATTTTTGATGGAAATAAGATCGAATATGTATTATAATTCACATCACACCCATTAATTGAAAAATAACATTATAATATTAAACCAGATGGGTGAAAATATCAAAAGAAAATTCAAGCGCTTCGTTTGAATGAAATAGTATATGTATTTTGATTTGTAATAAGCTCGTAATGTGATTTATAAATGTGTTTAAAATAAAAGTCTATTCGAAGAAAACTAATTTATGCACAATTTAATTTAATATTCGGAGAAATGATGTTAAACTCGTTTCATATTTATTTTACTAAATGAATTATGTAAATATTGGTTACCTATCGTTCTTTCGAATTAGAGGTTTCCGAATTTTAGTTCTCCGAAATCGTTACACTTTTTATTGTTTCCCTTTTTTTTTGTTTTCCCGAAATATTATTCGCCATATTTTGAAAAGCCAGATTTTTTATTGTCCTTTTTTTCATCTAACCAATGGATCAAAATTCTGTGCCACATTTATACGAAGTAATGTAAGTCAGATAATTTACTTTTTCGAATATTTGTTTTTCCGTACGGTCACTTTTCCGCAGAAATAGTGAACCTAACCTAACTCAGAATTTTCTCAGGCAGGGGCGTCCATCAACCGCGCCTCCTGCTGTGCAGCCCCCCTGCAGCCTCCAACATGCATACAAGCAAGCAAGCAAACATGCAGCAAGCAAGCAAGCATGCAGCAAGCAAGCAAGCAAGCATGCAGCAAGCATGTTGATGCTCCGCTCGCTTCGCTCGCTCCGCTAAGTGTCTTACATGTTCTAACCTAACCTAACCTACAATTTTAAGAACACCGGTTGTTTTTCTCAGGCAGGGGGCATTCGCCACCTGCACCCCCCTCGCGGGGGGCGCAGCCCCCCTGTACCGCCCAACGTGCATACAAGCAAGCAAGCAATAAGCAAGCAAGCAACAAGCAAGCAAGCTTGCTGCAAGCATGCAGCAAGCATGCAGCAAGCAAGCAAACATGCAGCAAGCAAGCAAGCAGCAAGCATGTTGATGCTCCGCTCGCTTCGCTCGCTCCGCTAAGTGTCTTACATGTTCTAACCTAACCTAACCTACAATTTTAAAAACACCAGTTTGTTTTTCTCAGGCAGGGGGCATCCGCCCCTCGCGGGGGGCGCAGCCCCCCTGCACCCCCCAACATGCATTCAAGCAAGCAAGCAACAAGCAAGCAAGCATGTAGCAAGCAAATATGCAGCAAGCATGCAGCAAGCATGCAGCAAGCAAGCAAGCATGCAGCAAGCAAGCATGCAGCAAGCAAGCAGCAAGCATGTTAATGCTCCGCTCGCTTCGCACCCTCCGTTCAAAGCAAACATGCAGCATGCTAGCAAGCATATTGGTGCTCTAATCCTGGTATCATGTTGCTTTCTACTAATTATTACAGAAAACTTTACTGTGTTGTGTTCTAGTCATAGGTACTATGGAAGAAGTTACTTCGACTTTTTAAAACTTCGAACCCAGAAGACAGTTGTCAAATGAAAAAAAAATGATTATGAAAAACTGATTTTAAATTTTCTGGAAAATGATACTTCTGTCAAGTCTTTATAAGGAGTAACAAATTTATGTGTAAGAAAATATCTGTCACTAGAAAATTCTATAAACCGTTTTCGAATAACTGAAATTCGGTCAGCAAAATTTCGAAAGTAAGATAGGTTACCGTAAATATTCATTAAAATTAAATAAGAACCGAAATATAAACACTTATTCAAATAAAGTCCAGACAGAAGACAAACATGCTGAGAGAAATAGAAACATAATTTCGCAAAAAGCATTTAATTTAAATGATAAAAACGCTTGCAATTGCTAGTTAAAATACAGGAGGCCCGATCGCGCTAATTTAAAACATCGAAGTTCAATCCTTATTCAGTTTCAGTAATTCAGTTACAGCACAGTTGGCTGACTTCCCTATCGCGCTAAACTTTACTAAACTTATTTATTTACTAATGTGATTATCAGCCTGAAACTTCTGAGCGATCTGTCAAACGGCTGTCATGAAATGTCAAATGATTAGCGCAATACCGATTGTATAAAAACTTGTAATTTGCACGCGGTCTAATGCCGTTTCAGTGGAGATTTATTTAGCCCCAGTTTGTGTTGAAAATATGTATAGCTCAGACCACATTGAATCCATAATTCACCATGAACAATCGTTACACTACTGAAAAAACTATCGATAACAGTAGGTACTACATACGTTATTTACGTTAAATTTTTCATGGTTTTTGGAGTGCACGTCAACACGGCTGTTCAAATAGGCACGGATGGGAGCTGTGTGCATTATTGGTTTACCTACGGTACGGAGTCCGTTGAAAATCAAACATTTTTCAAACTAAAATAATCAACAAAACGGAAGAGAAACGTTTTGGTTATGCGGAAGCATGGTTGTGTATTTTAGAATGGTTATTGTTGTAGATTGTACGAACCGTATATTAACAAAAAGCATTGACCTGCCGAGAAACATTCTTTCTAACATCTACCTTGGTATGGTTAATTGTTAAAAAGAACTGATCAATATGAATTAATATGACTTTGAATTGCTTCGTTGTACACCAAACGTGACATGGAGTATTCGAAAAGGGATACCTATTACTGAATATACCTTCTCTTTCTTACTCCCATTATACCGTTTTTGTCACTATTGAATATCAATTCCAAAAATAGCGCTTCTGATCCCAAATACATATTGAAATAACATGTTTTAAGTACCTAAAAGACTGTTAAATAAATAGATTCTGATTGTATATATCGTATTTGCACACTCAGAGCCTCAGAGCAGCTACTAATTAGTTGTGTTTCCGAAAGGGAAAGTAAATTCCCGTTCATGTTGATCCAAGCTCATTATCTTGGTAATTACCACGCTAATCTCTGTGTTAGTTCAGAGGTTATATTATTATGATAGCTTCAGGCAACATAATCGGTAAGTGATCTAAATTGTATGCAATCACGCAAGTAATTGTAAGAAGCCCACGTTTGATATCGGAGCGTCATCTTAACAATCAGCTTATACATACAGGGTGTAACAAAACACCCTAGTAATACTTAAGGGGGTGCTTCAGACCATTAAACTGAACAACTTTCACTATGGAGCCAACTTCAAAATCGCGAAATAAAAAAACAGCTGTTTCATACAAAACTGCAGTCTTATCTGCTCGATTCAAATGTATGGGACAGCAGATTTTTTTATTTTTTCTCGGTGTTGGCTCCATAGTGAAAGTTGTTCAGTTCGATGGTCTGAAGCACCCCCTTAAGTATTACTAGGATGTTTTGTTGCACCCTGTATACGTCCCACAACAAGGCACATACCTATCCTCTCACGCGTTTCATAATCAATGGATCAATATTATTTTGTATATTTAATTTAATTAATAATATTTTCTTATCTCAACTTTTCTCACGAATGATTGAATTCCATCTCGTATTGATTGTTGGTTGGGCTACTGCAAGCAAGGGTCGTTATGTAACACTGCGACCATCGCTGGTCTATTGTGTTCCCCACAAGCTCACCTCACCTATATTTTACGCATACCTCCGGACTTATGGTATTTTCTTTTCATTCTCGGGTCTTCAGGTTTCCTTACGATCTTTTCCTTCACCGCTGAGCTAGCGATAATGATAAATACAACCGTACATACATTCCGAAGAACTTAGTGGTACAGGCCAGGAATCGAACCGCCGCCTCTTGATTGAGTCGCTAGCTCTCTTCCGTATGGACCTCATCTCGTCTATTCCTCTCATTAATAAACGTAAGAAAATTGTAACTGTTTAATCTAAAATGTAAAAACCTGTAGTCCATACTTAGAAAAAAACACATATTTCAAACAATGGTTATATCGTTCACAAAAATCAATAGTAGATAATCCGATTTCCCGTTGAAACTCGGTTGTTTTAAGCCTACCTATTTAGCATAAAATAATCCCTCGCTTACGGAACTATTTACAGTTACGTAAAGACAGACTGTTAACAAAATTGGCCGTGGCCTTTAACCAAATTGGATCTGGTTTTGTTACATTATCGCATTTCGGTCAATATGTGGTTTTGGGACCGGTTTTGTACTTAACATGCTACTGTATATTTTTAGTGACGACATTTTAAACGTGTTTAATACTGCATCTGTGTATATAAACTTTCAATCGTTTAAGTATGAATTAAAGTTTGTTTTATGACTGTTTATAATCAAAATAAAGACTCGACCCAAGGGGACCCTGGCATTTTCCTCGCTCAACGGATCAGCATTAGCCATTCAGCGAGGAAATGCGGCCAGCGTTCTGAGTACCCTTCTGTGGTACCCTCCCACAAGGACCGAACCTGCACCACATCCTAGGTTAGTTTAGTTTTAAGTCACTTTATTTGTAATTATTGTTTTAATGTCTCTATTTTATTTATGTACGAGCATTTACCCGCGACTTCGTCCGCATAAATTATATACCAGATTTTAAGTCAGATCATAAGCTATCAACCAAAAAAAGTTTCATCAAAATCGGTTCAGTAGTTTTTGCGTGATACTCGAACAAACAAACACCAAACAAACAAATAAACAAACAAACAAACAAACAGACAGACAAAAAATCCAAAAATTTGTGATTTGGAATCAGGGACAGGTAAAAACCATATCGTAACTTTTTTTTTTGTAAATATCTTCAATGTACAGACACACTTCTGTTACAGTTTTATAATAGTTTAGATCTGTTGTAAATAAATCTTAATAACAAATAAAGATTGAAAAATTCAGTCAGACGTGAAATGAACCCGCAGTGCTAATCCTGGACTTTACTATGTCTGTTCGTTCAGCTTTTTTTAAATCTCTTTCGTTATTGGAACTTTTCAATCTTTAATTTGATCTACAACATCACGTGGATTATAACTTGTTCACCAATAATAATTGAAAAAAAATATAACTGTTCAGAATAAATAAATAATATCAAGGAAGTATTTGTGGGATCCCACTGCAGCAGCAGTTGCTGCAGCGTAAAGATATCTTCTGATAAAATAGGGGGAAATGGATGGGCCATAATAAACCCCACTTTGATAATATTAATAGTTACATTTTTATCTCACAAAAAACAAAATATAATTTTTAGACAAAGAAATATCTACGAAGCCCAAAAAATCATTGACGAAGCCAGTAATTTTGTTCAGATCAGTCAAAGAGTTCTCAGTCGATTCCAAATGAAAGTATAATTATTATTTTAAAAACTTCATCATCATCATCATCCTCACTGTCACATACAGTACAGTCCGCTGCTTGATGACGGTCTCTCCCAATAGGTGCGCCACAAACTCTATCCTCTTAAAAACGTCACTTTTGATTAATTCCATTTTCCTCACGAATTATTAAATTCCATCCGAATTGGATTCTGTGACATCTGACATTAATTAGTTATTCGTATGTCAGGAGGGGTTAAGACTTGCCGCCTTGCCAGACAAAGACAAATGATTCCACGGTATGTTTAATATTAAAGGCTGGATTTAGGGAGTGACATTTGCTATTGCAGGATTACAGGTAGCGATGAGACGATACTCATAATATTATGTTTAGTTGTTAAGGAAATTGGGGTATCAAATGACGAACTCGCTAATGTGATAAAATATTGGTATTGTAAATGTAGACATTCGTTTGCAAATCTTTAAATACTTTATACACAAACATCTCGTCACAAACTTCGCTATAACTATCTGCTAACAGCATTCTATTATATCAAATACAGAAAAGTTCACTGGTTAGTTTGTTACCCTATTTTCGGGAATCCCGATGAAACAACGCGCCAAGAGTCTGGCTTTTGTTTTGGCCCACAAAAACAGTACAAAAGCAACCTTACCCATTGTTGCCTTTTACGGAAACACCGGAAAGAAATGTGTGGTCTATAATTCTATACTATACTCAAAACAGGTAGGTACACATTTAGAAGAAGCTTAATATTACTATTAATCATATTATCATAACATATACCTAATTCAGAAAGTAAAGAAAGAAAAATCACAGGAAACATTTTCTTATACTAGAGTTATCAAATTTCAAGATAAATAAATGGTTCTAAACATGTTATTTATAACAATATTATAGTGAAAGCATATGACTTAGTTAACTTTATACTTTAGAAAACTAGTAAATCCTAAGAATAAAATAACTGACGGAAGCAATAAAGAACTGACATTCAATAACAATGGCACGAACAAAGAAGGGATTACACAATACCACGACTTGGCCAAGATATTGCCTTTTTTACAACTATCGTACGGTGGTGTACTTGCCAGTTTTTTTGCTCCAATTCCATTAAGGAAATAAGACAATGAACTCTTTGCAAGATAAATGTCAAGATCGTAAGTCAAGTCGACACTTGTGTCGTGAACTTGCTACAAACTTAAACAATTTTACATAAAGTATGAATTGGAAATGTAGACGAGTTTATGGTCGTAACTTCATCGTAGATATTGAATGCAAAAAAAAATTATTTTGAGGAGCTTTTCTTATCGATGAATGAACCGCACCTACATGCTGAGAAAATTGTTACTGCAGCTACAAATTGCCAGGCATTCGTTCTCGATCAGGCCGTATTTCTAAGCATACAGACATTGACATACTTCTATACATTTTATTACCACAACTTGTAAATAAAAAAACATTGAATAATTTTCTTACTTTTGTTTCCCGTTGAAACATTGCAATGGTTAAGCCTACCATGAGTTTTGACTGTACGTTGCGACGCCTTTTTTGTATGAACGAATTAGTTCTCAACGTAACCACTAGGAGCGCTGTACGAAATTCAATACAAAAACTGTAGCAAACAACAGTAAAACTACTGTAGTATACTACAGAGTAAACTCATGGTATGACACTTCTTCCTGTCTACCACATTCATAAGTTCATAACCCGTTTCATGCACGGCCGTCAGTTTTCCGCACATTGTCTCTTTTTTTCAGTATGTCATCGATATGGTCGGGTGTACACTATGCAGTATGCAGTTTAAAAAAAAGATCAACTGTTGTCATGAGTTTTATGTAAATTTCGCTGTTGATGTTTTGTTAGCTGCATTTTATAGTTTACTGTGATAATGATAATCATTAGCATTGTTTACATTCTGACCGCATAGATAAACAACAATAATGTAACATAACACAATTTACAATGCTAATTAAAATTCCTTTTAAAGATTACAAATTAATTAACTCGTAACGCAGATGTCGTGATTTAACGTCAATAAACTAAGCGTTTGTCATGTTCGCAGACAATTTTACTGACAATTAAGTATTTTTTATACAGAAAAAACGTATTAAGAATAGCAAAACCAATTTCTACTTTAAAAGCAGTTTTAATACAGCTGAATTTTCTAGATCCCTTGGCAGTCTGCCTGCATTCCAAAATAGCATCGTCAATATCGTTCGATCACATCGCGTCAAAAGTTAAATTAAATAAAGAAAGTAGAAGATAAATGATGTTGAACTTTGAATTTAATGGTAGTTTTAATGTACCTTAGCAAAATAAAATGAAGGATGATAAGACAGACAGTGTCGTGATGAAAGCCAGATGCAATAAACTTGTTTTAATCGAGGAAGTTTGTGTCAAAAGAGACACTTAACAGTCTGGTAATAAATCATGAAATTGTGAACCTGACGACAAAAACGACGAATCAAATAAGTATTTAGTTATGCTGCGTAAGAAAACGGACTATGTTAGCTACATGAAAGGGCATCCACGCCAATAACTGACTTGAAGTAGTTGTAGTTGAAATAATTATGTAATAATTAACATCTCAAAGGGTAGCTGTACTAAGTAACTATTTTCAAAGCATAAGCTTGATGCATGAGTTTTAAAAACTGTTACCGTTATCTTTAGTGGTTTTTCATTAGAGCTGTTGCTTCAAAAAGTGCGAGAAGCTAAACAAGGACTTGACGAATTTAGTATTTGACGAAATAAGAATTTGACGAAAGAAGAATTTAACGAATGTCGTGGTCTTGGGTAAATAATTAGCCGATTCGATACCAAATACGTTTCGGGCGTAGGTATATCTGAAAAATATTTTTGGTCTCCGTCGTTTTCCGAAGAAATATTTTTATTTGCCCTTTGAAAATTATCTGATATGAAGTTTACCACTTTGAATGCATCATCTTCAATCATCCTACACTGGACCTGGTGGACTTAAACCATTTCCTTTTATCCTTATTAGTTAGAGGAAGGTTTTGTCTTGAAATATAATCGGAATCTTATAGTCCATAATAAAATTTTTAGAAAAATTTTGTTATCTTTAGTTCGGGCACAATATTCCTGAGCCTTTCATTCATAGACGTAACAGTAATTTCCTCTTAGGGACCAGACTATTGAGTTACAGTGGCAACTAAACAAGCCTTATCTGAGGTTATATTGAATTCTCGTTAAGCTGATAAGACCCTTAATTAGCTAACTGAAGCACGTTTGTTTGGTCAATACAGGTATGTTAGTTACATAATTATGTTAGTATCTAAGTACTTATCTTAGACAGATTGTTATGTTTAGTTAATGTCAATAAAGATGGTTTGTTCTAAATTGATAGTTTGTTGTTTCTTGAATGTTCAGTCTTCCTCTGTTTTTCTTGTATCTTCTTCATAATCATAATAGTTTATTTCTTACACTGTGGTTTTACTGATCGTATATTTTTAAGAGAAATACTTTTGTGAATGGGTAGCAATAAACAGTGGTAGTACTAGTTTAAAATTTTTATTGTATATTACCGATATATTTTTGATGACAATCAAATTAAAATTACTCCGGTAAGTCAAGGTTATTTCTGGTCTTCGATGTGGCAGGTTTCTTTACAATGGTTCTCCATAAAATATCTGAGTAAAGATTCCTTATCTAGGTAGGTATGCATTTTTTGTGAAAACGACTTGATCTCTTCGTGCAGAGACGAAAACTACGAGAAATTAACAGTTTCAAATTATTAGAATTACAGATTTTAATTGAACAAAACGTCTTGAATAATGGATGACTACACTAAACTACTAAGATATACTTCAAAGCAAAAGAATATCAAAGCGCAAAATAGCAAAATCTACTCATAACAAATAATAACAAAATTCTACCTGAAGTAAGGTTATCCCAACGTGATTTATCTACTCCAGCCATAAACAACAGCGTCCGTCTCCTTAGAAACGGACGTTTGTGAATGTAAACAAAGCCAAAAGGATCATAATAAAAGGGCTTTATACAAACCTTCTATTGCCACGACGTGATCACGAATCTGTTGGGCTAGCAGCGGATCCGGCACGAGCTCCACAAGGTCATAGAGAGCGTATATCGAAGGATGCACGCTCTCAAATCGCTGTATCTCCTGTCTTATAGACAGGGATGTGTTCAGGCAAGCCTGCGTATGCTGTCTACTGCACATCGCGCCTTTAGACCCCAGCATTCAGCCAGGAAAACCCAATTAGCACACCACAACACAACACAGATGCATTCCCATTTCAACGCTGCGTGAACGATCCGCCGCTCATAGCGTTAAAAACAACTTTTTCTGTACACTTTTTTATTAAAACGCTCTTGTAAAAGTTATAGTACACAGTAAACACTTGTCACAGTGATTTTATTGGTTAGGATTGTGATGTAAATAATGTAAACAACTAATCAACGGGGACGCACTGACAGCGGCGTGAGTCAACCACCCGGGTGGCGGCCATTACCGAACTGTGGCGTTCCGTGTGCGTCCAAAAGATCTGTCAAAATTTACGCTTTTTAGCTACAGCGCCATCTAGCGGTACTTTATCGCAGCAGCAAACTGACTCGAACCACTAAAACTTTGCTTAGAATCAAATAGATGGCGTTTTTCGTTTTGATTGCTTCTTTGGTTAGCCGTTGACTGTGAGATGAGATGAATGACAATGATGAATCCACAACAATACGAGGAGCAAATCATTAATTCCTACTGTAGCTATTATTATCTCTCTGTTTATTTCACCTTGTGTACAATATATTTACATTACAGAACTGAATTATCTTCTTAATTTTATCTTTTTATAATTATCTTATTATTATATTTATTACCTATCGGTAATTGTAATTGCCTTAGTATATGTAGTATTCACGTTTGTTGATAGCTCAAAAACGTTTAAACTCTGAAGTTCCTAAACGAAAACGGTAACTGGACAAGCTCTAACATAGTACCTCAATGGCTCTGGTGGACTCTTTGCTACTTTTATTTTTAACGAGCTTTTACCCGCGACTTCGTCCGCATAAATTATATAGGTACCAGATTTTAAGTCAGATGATAAGCTATCAAACAAAAAAAGTTTCATCAAAATCGGTTCAGTAGTTTTTGCGTGATACTCGAACAAACAAACACCCAAACAAACAAACAAACAAACAAACGAACAAACAAACAAACAAACAAACAAACAAACAGACAGACAAAAAATCCAAAAATTGGTGATTTGGAATCAGGGACATCTAAAAATCATAACGTAATCTTTTTTTTGTAAATATCTTCAATGTACCTACAGACACACTTCTGTTACAGTTTTATAATAGTTTAGATGTTCTTTCCGTCTCTTGTTTGTGTGCAAATGCAAAAGACAAAAAAAATATTGTTGTTGTTGTTTTTTTTAAAACTGCAAAAACAAATAGATTACAGATATCTATCTAAACTATTATAAAACTGTAACAGAAGTGTGTCTGTACATTCAAGATATTTAAAAAAAAAGATTACGATGGTTTTAGATGTCCCTGATTCCAAATCACCAATTTTTCGATTTTTTGTCTGTCTGTCTGTTTGTTTGTTTGGTTGTTTGTTTGTTTGTTTGTTCGAGCATCACGCGAAAACTACTGAACCGATTTTGATTAAACTTTGTTTGTTTGATAGCTTATGATCTGACTTAAAATCTGGTATATAATTTGTGCGGACAAAGTCGCAAGTAAACGCTAGTTTTTAATAAAATAACGTCGTCCGACGAGTTATGTCACTCGCAGGACTTGTAAACTCCTTGGTAAACTTAAAATAACTAAACATTCAGAAAAACAATGTATTCAATATGTCAGTAGACATTTTTTTTTTAAACAATTTATCCTTTCGGAAATGCAATGGGAACTAGCCTATGGTCATAAGTTACATTTTTCTTTGTACTTAAAACTAACTTAACTAATCTTACACCTAAATCACAGCCTAAATATTGAAATGGGTGATACACACATTCCAAGTTCAAGATAAGTTTTACGCGAGGATCAATCCGAATCAAACGGGAGCGCCTTCTTTATTTCTCACTTTTACTATATTGTTCTCCATTGATGACACATTATTAAACTGGAATTAGTTAAACCATATTAACACAATAATAGCCACGAAAAACTAATCCAGAAAATTAAGAAACAAAGCCCGTCCTTATCCTCATGATTCCCGTGCAAAACCATCCTGATGACGATGAGATGATGGGATGATAGGACGACGATGAAATTGTGGATGATTTTGTAAGCTCGCGCGATGCCGCCAAAACCACCATGTACGAGTAAACTTGCACCAAAACTTTTGTTCTTTCTTCGTATGTATTTGAGATTCCTGTTATGTTGGTCGATCTACGCAACCTTTTGGTACACAATCCGCACGAAATTATGTCACAAATATCACTAAAAACCAACTTTTCACAAATATCAAATACAGCCACAAACGAACAAAATAATGGCGGCAAGCCAACCCCCTGTCAGACATTTTATGTTGCCTGGATGTTGCCATTTCTGTTTCCAGTTGAGTTAGAAAGAGAAGGCGGGTGACTTTTATTTTTTTAAATTAAGCAATAGGTTTTTCCATGGAGTTCCAATGATTTTTTCGCCACCACTGTTGCTAATTACAGTTAAAAATTAAATTTGTATTGATAAACTTGATGAATTGCAAAAAAAAAAAATTGTTTCTTAAAATGATGTCTTCTATCCGTAAAAAATATAATATAAAGACAAAAAAAAAATTACATACCGAATTGGCATGAAACTATGACGAAAGCTTTTCTTCTGATTTATTACATCCTGCACGTTGTTTATGTTTGATTATCAAACACTACTTCCACGTCTTTTTTGTTCATCTTCTTATAAATACATAATTATTACCTAGATAATTTTACCACTTCCTTACTATTTATTACTATGGAAATATGCATCTTTCTACTGCTGATTTGACTTTCAAAAATCGTACTCCTCGAGTACGATTTTTGAAAGTCAAATCAGCAGTAAAAAGATGCGTATCTCCATACATTTTCAACTGCTGAGTTCAACGTGTGAGTTTCAAAAATCGCACTCCAGATCTCTTCATGGTTCTGATTTCTGTAAGGTATCAGCACAATGCCATGCCGATCATATTTAAAGCGGTGATTGAGACCATCAAACTGAACGACTTTCAATAATATTTATGTAGAACCAACATCAAAAAAATAATTTGAACAAATCATACATTTGTGTCGATTAGATAGGTACTGTAGTTTGTATGAAATATCGGTGTCTCTGCCTACCCTTCTGGAAAAAAGGTGTGAAACTATAGCCAAGTTGAGAGCTTTATAAACACAATCACTTCATAAGTCGTTGAAATTATTACAAAACAATGTATTGTTGTAATCCTTTCCTATGGAGGGGGAATAGTTTGATTAGGGAAAAATAAATAGAAAAATCTGCAAGTGTTGCGTTTTGTTGAAGCAATGTTGACACTACACCCAGGTTTTGAAAACCCCTACCCTTTAAAGTATATACAGAGTCCTTCGATGATCTGGAGTGCGATTTTTGAATCTCATTCGCTGAGTTCAGTAGTTGTAAATGTCAAAATAACTTTGGAGATACGCATCTTTCTATTTCTGATTTGACTTTCAAAAATCGCACTCCTGAAGTATGATTTTTGAAAGTCAAATCAGAATTAGAAAGATGCATATCTCCAAAGTTATTTGGATATTTACAACGGCTGAACTCACCGAATGAGATTCAAAAATCGCACTCCAGGAGTGCGATTTTTGAAACTCATTCACTGAGCTCAGCTGTTGAAAATGTTATAATTACTACGGAGATAAGATATGCATCTTTTTACTGTTGATTTGTATTCCAAAAATCATACTTTAGGAGTGCGATTTTTGAAAGTCAAATCAGCAGTAGAAAGATGCATATCTCCATAGTAATTTTGACATTTTCAACTGCTGAGTTCAACGAATGAGTTTCAAAAATCGCACTCCAAACCGTCAAACTGAACAACTTTCTCTATACGACCAACATAACATCGAAATCGCGAAAAAAAAAATGTTCCATATAAAACTGCAAACCTACTTGAGCCAAATGTCTATGGGACGGCTGTATTTTTTTGCGATTTCGATGTTGGCACTATAAAGAAAGTTGTTTATTTTGATGGTCTGATCATCCCCTTAAAAAAGTCAGCATATTAAGAGGGCTATCGGTGTCCAGTGGCGCCTTCGTCACAATAATAAAGATTTCTAAATAAAGAAAGCCTAGGGAAAATATATTTATTGAAGAGAACGACAGTAATGGTTAATAGTAAGAAAGCTTATAAATTAAAAAAGTGCCCAACAGAAAAACTACAAAAGCCTTCAAGCCATTTTATACAATACTGTTATAGGTTCTAAACATTCCACTTTTAGATAATTTCGAATAAAAACAAAAGCGGCCGTTTTTTTTCTTTTTTCAAATTTTTTATGTATCGTCTATGAAAATACGTAGCTTGAAGGCTTTTGTAGTTTTTCTGTTGGGCACTTTTTTGATTTAGGCTTTCTTTATTGAGAAATCTTTATTATTGTGACGAGGGCGCCACTGGACTCGAATAGCCCTCTTAAGAAGGATCCTGTAGAATGTATTTGTTATCAGTATTGCTGAAAACACAAATCTAAACTTTTGTAATAAAGGAATATTGTAGTCAGTAACAGACGCTCGGCCGCGGCGTACGCTCGCCGCTCGCGTTCATCTAATTCAGTTCACTTCAGTGAATCGCGCAATTGTTGGTGAGCTGGTGACTGGTGAACGAACGGGGCAATTGGCTGTGTTTCCAATGTACTCATAATTTGCTACAAGACCATCATGTCTAAAGTCAAGGTAATTGATAGCAGTTTTGGAGTTCGTCGAGTTTTGGTATCGTATTCTTGCGTCTTACTTAACTTTCCATACTTTTAGTTATATTGTTGATTCAGTTTTACAGAATATTGTAGGATATATAATGTATATATAATATATGCAGGGTGTTAGGGTAAACAGTAGCATTACTTTTAGGATTAATTGTACCCATTATACTGAACAACTTTCCTTAAGAAACCTATAAGAAATTCGTAAAAATAAATTTGGACATCCCATACTTAATGCAATTAACTGATCGAACTTTTGTATGAAAAGTCAAAATTTTTTTTGCGCATTTCCTATAGGTTTCTTTGGGAAAGTTGTTCAGTACCATCGGTGCAATCACCCCTTAAAGTAATGGAACTGTTTACCCAAACACCCTGTATATTATCATGATAATGTATTCAATATCCTATTTGAAAGATTTCTAATCGCATCACACAAGGCAATTGAAATTGAAATAGATTCAGAAGTTTTTGATACTCCACTGTTATTTTCAAAGAAACACATGTCTTATCTGAAATTCGATAACATTAAAACTTGAACTAACAAAACTCTTTTCTGTTCACGGTTGTTACTGAATTTACTAATTAATCTTATTATTATACCATAAGCTAGGTTTCTGGTTGTTATCGTTTACTTACACCAAATTTGCTCAGGAATGAGATTTTTGAAAGTCACCGGCTGAGTAAAATGGCCGATATTCACCGGTTCATCTTGAAAGTTTGCATTGTTTAATCTTACCGGGGTGACTTAATTTCTCATACCCATGAGTTCAATACGAGTGCCCCTATCGTAATGAACGCATAGGTATGATAAGGCTTTTATATGAGATTTAAAAACCGTTCAAGCTCACTGGTGACATGGCTGTTTATCATAAAGTTTTTACTATTATCAAGAAAATAACGTTATTTAATAATATAATTAATAGAACTCTGTGGTAATATAGTTAACGTAGGGAGTAGATTATCAGTTGTAAAGGGTTAGCGTGACATTGTTAGGACCGGTATTTCTTGTTTCTAGTCAACGGTGACATTGTCTGGCCTTATCAGAACATGCGTTAATTTTCTGGTTAATGAGATTGACAGTTTGAGTTAGTTTGAATTCTTTTCTAGCGTATACATCTCGTCAAAACAATTAGTTTGAAAGTTTTTTGTGATCTTCACGGAATAAGGAGTTATTTCTCGAATTAAATACACGATAATGATAATGACTGACGTGACCCCAATCGTAAACTCGTTATTACTTTATATTAAAAATAAATTTAATAATATAAGAGTGACCGTTTTGTTAAAACAGGCAAGACAAATAAGTACCTAGTCAAAATGGAAAGTCCTATATATTTTCTCAACTAAATATATAATAAATATAATATGGCTAGGCTATTGTTAAGATTATTGTTAATGTACCTACACTGTAAATAAATAGTGAACATTGATGTATTGATAAAAAAAAAAAAAAAAAAATATAATATACCTATTATATTATTATATATTTGAAAAATAATTCTCTAAATCTTTATTGTGCAAATTATCAGAAATAACAATAAAATATAACTATATACCTAACATACAACTAACTAAATGAAGTGGAGTGCGATTTTTGAAACTCACAAGTTGAACTCAGCAGTTGAAAATGGCAAAATAACTATGGAGACATGCATCTTTCTATTGCTGATTTGACTTTCAAAAATCATACTTCAGGAGTGCGATTTTTGAAAGTCAAATCAGCAGTAGAAAGATGCGTAACTCCATAGTAATTTTGACATTTTCAACTGCTGAACTCAACGAATGAGATTCAAAAATCGCACTCCTGTTGACCCAGCATCATGGCACGTTGAACTCAGCAGTTGAAAATGTATGGAGATACGCATCTTTTTACTGCTTTTTTGACTTTCAAAAATCGCACTCCTTGAGTATGATTTTTTGATGTCAAATCAGCAGTAGAAAGATGAACTTCTCCATAGTAATATTGACATTTTCAACTGCTGAACTCAACGAATGAGATTCAAAAATCGCACTCCTGAACTTGTATTATGATCACTAGACCAATATATATATATATATAATAGTACCTACATACCTATACGCATCGATGCAATCTTCAAGATCAAGCAATGACTCAAGGACAAATATTCACATTCATCATACAAATATTAAATATTGCATCTTACGGGATTTGACGACTATCTATAGGCAGGTGCCATGGTACAATAATACAGTCTATCGCAACTGCATAGATGCGAGAAAATGTATGGGATGTGGTAGAACTTGAATGGGCGTCTATATTCGTCTCTTTTCTTGACCCTCTCTTTCATGAAATGTCACGTGACGTAATTCAGATGTTTTTCACACGTTATGAAACAGACTCTGTCTAAATTATTTAAAATGTTTTTGGGTGTTTATTATAAGTGATTCCATTCTCTTTGTTTATTATATTTAGAATTAATAAATAAACGTGAATATAAAACATAAAACACAAGTAAATTCAGTGTATTACGTGATATTGCACCATAAAAGCTTAAAATTAAGTACTAGAAATGCGAAATATGCTGTGAAAGGTCGGAAAGAAAGGATGGTAAAAAACGTAACTTCATAGCAAGATTTCCACTGGATGAAGCTCGGTAAGCATAAATTTATCCTATTTATTAGCCCAGGTTTATATTTAGGCAATCATTTTCGTAAAGAGCGGGAAGTATTTGTAAAGAAGTGAGGGATTTGGAGAAATGTCGATATCGATATAATTGTTGATACATACATGCAGACGCATACGGATACGAACGACTATGCTCCCCGAGGAGGTAGTCAGAGATATTCTGAAACATCAGAACATCCACCATACAAAAATCATCCATCATATTTTTGATGATATGATAAGATTACACTTTTGTATACATGTTTTATTTTCAGATGCAAAAAATGGGTTCAAGTTACTGGAAATGAAGATCTAGCGTACCTACATACCAATCGAAAAATGAACCAATTATTATTTGCGAGAAACATTTCCTGCCTGGAAGATTTTCATAAAAAATGACAAAATTGAAACCAACTGCCATTCCATATCCATACGGCTCACTGCATACCACTGCATACTATCCTGTAATTAGTCCGTAAGTTTTCCTAAAATGAATAAACATTTAAAAAAAAAAAACAAATGGGGTACGGCTAATATTGGCGTCTTTTTTTTAAGCGGCCAGGTACCAAATGTTGTGGGTATTTTAGGGTGAATATTACCTTACATTGTTATGCAAAAAAAAATTTCCTGCGGTGTAACGTTTCGGAGATATTTAACTTTAAAGTTTCAAAAAATTAACTGTACAAAAGTCATTAAAAGTAACTCGTTTTGGGTCTTATACCACACATTATTTATTTTACAGCCCAGAATTATTAGTTTTAATTATTTATGATATCATAACGCACATTTTGTGCAGGAACGCACCGCAATCCTCACTCGTTTGCGGTGATGGTTTGAATGTTGAAATTTTCTATATTGTAAGATATTGTATTGATTTATATATATTTGTAGATTACTTGTGTTACTGGCCAATGCTGTGTGCGCCTGTTATATGTGTGTGTATTAGAAATTGATTTTTAGCGTTCCTATGTTATTGTAAATGTTTAAATATGTATACTGTTGGTGTGCCATATTAAATAAAATAAAATATCTTAAATGTACATAGAGTCTTCTTTAAGAGTTTCATAACAGTTAGGATAGCCAATCTAACCTATTATTTCAATGTGGTATAATTTTATGTAAATTAATTATAATTATTAATACCTACGAATGTCTTTTCTTTATCTCAAGACAGTCCCAGACTTATTAGTAGGTGGCTAATTGTTTGTTTTATTCTAGTGATTGGATTAACATCAATCCATCACTAAAAAAATCTGCAATTTTTAAATATTAATATCATATGGCAATTTTTTTTTTTCTGCAACTATCGATATCGTTAAATATTCACAGCACATCACTACTTTGCACTGTCATTTTGTTTTCAATATTGGCAACATGTTGCTCTATGTTGGCTATGGAATGGTAGCTTCAAGTCATACAAGTTGACGTTTTTTACGATTATTTTGCTCCAAGGAGTCCCGTCTCTTAAAACGTAGTGATTATATTCTCTTTGCAATAATAAACTGCGCCTGGTATTCTCTTCCGATCACGTGACTGACCACGTGACTGACACAAGCCTACGTCATCATACCCTTTTACCATGTTTAGCGGCCATTTTTTTGTGACGTAGGCTTGTGTCACTCTGGGAATAGAAGACCTTGTTTTTTTAGACTATGTTTTTTTAGGCAGGTGCATAGAGAAAAACGTGTCTCCTGTCAAGGAGTACGTTTCTCTATGGGCAGGTGACGGGCCATTAAAAGTTTGATCATGACAACTTCTTGGAGTACTTACTTACTTGGGTTTGGCTACCACCTAAGCATTTTAAGCAAAAGAGCGGTGCCTTTTTCAAATATTTATGCCAGTTCTGCAAATATATAAATGTATACTGTAGAACTGGCATAAATATTTGAAAAAGGCACCGCTCTTTTGCTTAAAATGCTTAGGTGGTAATCAACACATTTAATGTGTGCCAATTTTATCACCGATCTAGTGACATCGCCCTTTAAATTATGTTAAGTTTTCAATCTATCCCAGATTACTATAATATTATGCTCGGGCGATAACATGGGCCTCTCTGTATGGATGAGAGTTAGGTATTGAGTTGTATATTTCACGAAAATGAAGAGCCTCTAAGATTGGCGATCATTTGAACTGTATGATTTTTGGACCCTTCCATTTTCTGCCGTTGGTTTCTACTACGATAATTGCTGAATTCCTTGCTATCAGAGCATAATGTTTGGTGAGTTGTATGAAAAAGTAGCTTATTTGTACTAACTCTTTATCGGGTTTTTAAACTTCTTCTAAGCTGCTAGACTAAATTGTTTTTTTCTTCCAGCAATTTAAACAATTCCAAATTTGGTTTTTAAGGACGATTCCATTTTTATTGCTTCATCGAAAGCCAAACAGATTAACTCAATCTATTTTATGTCCCAACCATTTCAGGAATTGGTCTATTTCTTTAGTTTTCATGCGGCAAAGCGATGTTAATTTGTATCATATTTCGAATGATCATTACATCATTAACTACCTTAGTCTTTATCCACCCACTGCATGGAATTATGTACGTGTTCTATATTGTCTCATCCTTCTCGGTCGTTCCACTTAAATCATTCCAGAAGTTTTCTAGATGTTGTATAAATAGTATAAACTCTATATAACATAAAGTAATTTGAAAAAAACATGTTTTTTTCCCCGTATGGAAACTTTAACCATAGGTACATTATAATTCTAACCTTGGAAGATAGGTACGAATTACTTCAGAAATTAATCATAAAAATTGAAATTAACGTTATTATACATTAAAATGCGTTTTTTGATGCACATACCTATCTAATATGACATTTAAACTTGGTCTATAATTTTGTAGGTTGATTTAAGCAAAATAAATGTTTTTATAGAATCCAAAAGGTTTATTTGTTATTCACAGATAAAACGGTGTTACAAACAATACATGTCACATCCACTGTGATCTACTAGTAGGTAAGTACACAAATATGAATAACACAAAAAGAATATAGAAACTAATTTATTCAACCAAATAACACAAACCAGAAGAAAGAGTAGAAGTTTTTGTTGAAAACAAACGAATTCATAGGATTTTTTATCTATGTCAAACGACTATGTGAGGATCATAAAATTTGTCTTGCATAATTTTCCCCATTGTAAAAGTATTTTCATTGTCCGTCGGTACTGTCGCGAAATCAAAGCTTGCAACCGTTATTTTAAAAACCGAAGTACTATTGTTTCTAACCAGGTTATTTATAACGGTTTTAATAGCCGAAACCGATTTGAGAGATAAACCTGGCCAATTCCAGGGAAATAACCAGATTAGTAATCCTTGCATGGGAACCACATGTCTTTACTCATGGGTGTCTTAAGAGACGACTCTAACTTTACCAAAGAATCATAACATAATATAATATTAACTACCATATAATGCTTACAATGAGATCTCTTAATTAATTCCAAAACATACCTCGTTATTATTTCGATATATTATATAGGATTTTGATGAAATGTGGCATACAGATAGATAGACCATTGCCTGGATTAACCCATATGGTACTTTTTATCCGGGTAACGCAGACGGAGTCGCGAGCAACAGCTAGTACATAATAAATACAAGGTATTCAAAACATTCTCGTTTTGTGTGAGAAATTGTCTGCTATTAAACCACATCTTTTCTTTACAATATCATCATCAGTTGTTCCTATGATGTCTGTCGAGTCAATGATATCCACTGTAGTAGGTATTTACTTCAATAGTTTATTCAAATTTTCTCAATTGCAACCACCCGGCGCGCGGCTTTCTTGATATCGTCGATCGCCTCCGGTACAGTACACCACCTATAACATAATTATTATTCATTGTTATTATGATCGAAGACTTGACCACCTACTCCTCTTTTACTTCACATATTTTCTTCCATGTTCAATTGAATATTTATATTATTATAGTTCCATTGTCTTGTTAATGCTATTCTTATCTTCCACAGTTTCTCTTTAAAATCTGTACTATCTTTGTTTACACTATTATTAATTACACTTCTCGTCTGAGTTACATTATTAAGATTTCGGTTATCTAATCTAAACTATTATAAAACTTTAACAGAAGTGTGTCTGTACATTGAAGATATTTACAAAAAAAAGATTACGATATGGTTTTTAGATGTCCCTGATTCCAAATCACCAATTTTTAGATTTTTTGTCTGTCTGTTTGTTTGTTTGTTTGTTCGTTTGTTTGTTTGGGTGTTTGTTTGTTCGAGTATCACGCAAAAACAACTGAACCGATTTTGATGAAACTTTTTTTGTTTGATAGCTTATTATCTGACTTAAAATCTGGTATATAATTAGTTAGTCACGGAAATTAACATAATATATAATACAAATAATAATAAAATATCAAAATAATAAATTAATATTTTTATTTATTAATCTTTATTATAAAAATTCATTGAATTAAATTCAATTCGAGACAAAAACTGGCGCGATGTTGTAAATCATTGTGGTATCGATGGATGCTACAACGCCGTATTCCATCTCATTTCTTTCCATGGGTGTAACTGTAAAACCCTATAATTATAATTACATAATGTAATAAAACCGGTCAAGTGCGAGTCGGGCTACTCGCGCACCGAGGGTTCCGTACCACACTACCACAGAACACAACATTATTAACTTAGAAAAAAAACTTTTTTTATCCGGTACCTTTAGCGCAAGACCGACTCACACTTGGCCGGTTTTTAGTATTTGTTGTTATTCTGTAGAGTTTGCTCTATAATCACACAAAGTTTGACGCTTGTATGTATTACCGTTTTTACCATAGAGCGAGAAAAAAAAACGTTGATAAAAACTAGTTTCTTGTTGAGAATCCCCCTTAATTTTTAACTTTTTGACATTTTTATTATTTGTTAGCAAATCCGCCGTAACAACGCACATTCTGTGAAAATTTCAACTATCTAGCTCTTTCGGTTCAAAAGTTACAGCCCTAAATAGGTCGGACAGACGGACGGACGGACGGACGGACGGACCGACGGACAGACGGACAGACGGACGGACAGACGGACGGACGGACGGACGGATGGACGGACGGACGGACGGACGGACGGACAACGTAGGCTTAGTCATAGGGTCCCGTTTTTACCCTTTGGGTACGGAACCCTAAGAACTAACTTTTATACAATAAATTCTAGCAAAATAGAATCTTCAACACCCCATTATTATTATCCGTTTGTCACTTCTGTAAGGGCCGCTCACCGCTCGTTAAAACAATGGTTTTCTTTATTACCTTAGTTTGCACGAAGGCTAGTATTTCGTTAAATAGATTCGTTACAGTGTACCTACAAACAATGGAGAAAAACATAATGTACAATGTACCATTGACTATACATACAGATAGCCAAGTATCTAATAGTAAAGTTTGACATTTTGACGGGTTTTACTGATTACAATCTTTCACTTCAATCACTTCTTTTTAGACCTGAAGTGCGATTTTTGAAAATCATACGAGTGACTTGGCAGTGGAAAATGTCAAAATTACTATGGAGATTATGCATCTTTCTACTGCCAATTCGCTCGTATGATTTTCAAAAATCGCACTTCATAATTAGCTCAGTCATTTTACGGAGTTATGTCTGCTGCGCTGCTTATGTCTGAATGCTGTTAACTTACTAATATTAATACCATGCACTCATTTTAATTATATTTAACAAAATACATTATTTTTGAGCCATAAAATAGGCATTGAAATTTAAATAATGAGGTGTTTTTGCCTACTTGAGGTATTTGAACTAATGAGGTATTTTTTGGTACTTTTCGAGGCCCAAATTGCCTCTTAAATACTATACCGAAAAAAGAAATCAATTATTAATTAGTCCCGGTTCAAACCGCAAAATGACTGGGCTAAATAAAATTAACCCAGTTACTTTGGGTGGACCTCCATTGCCGTCCTCCACTGAGTACAGTTTTGAGCTGTCGGTGTTGGTAGGAATTGGGATGTGTACTGCGTCATCCATCACACATGGGAAAATTTAAAAGAAGAGGTAAGCAAGCAAGTATCATATCATATGAGTGATACCCTTGCCTCCTCATTAGTGGTCAGATTGCTATCAAAGTATTTTCAAGCCGTGTCTCTGATGCACTTACAAACAATTATTATTTCTAATGTTCGTTCAGATTTCCACACGTTTGCATCTTCTATGTGGATGATTACTTTATCAATGATCACTCAAGCACGTGTTAAAATTATTTGCTGATCATTTAAGGTCGTTATACTTAACAACTAGGTATACTGATAGATAATTGATGTGCATCTTTATGCGATAGTATGACAAATAAAGGGATCTACAGGGTGAAATTGATATCATTGGCATCCTTTTAAACTAAGAGTCTACCCATCAAACTGAACAACTTTTACTATGGGAGCAAACCGATCGGAGTAACAAAAAAATCTACTGTTCCATACTAAACTGCAATGCCTACTCGACTCAAATGTATGCAAAAGCAGATATTTTTTTGCTCTGAAAAGTTGTTCAGTTTGATGGATAGACTCTTAGTTGAAAAGGATGCCAATGATATCAATTTCCCTGTATAATTTTGAAACTAATAATTTATCATCCATCGTCCTACTACAAATTTATTTGGAATCGCTAAAAAAATAAACATATAAATAAAATAATTACTGGGTGTAAAATTAAATGGGACATTTACTTCAAGGGGTGCTTCATACCATCAACCTGAACAACTTTCTCTATGGGACCAACCAATATTCAAAATGGCGGAAAAAATCGACTGTCCCCAACTGTCCCATACATTTCAGTCGAGTAATGTTTGCAGTTTTGTATGGAACAGCTGATTTTTTTTTCGCGATTTCAATGTTGGTCCCATAGTAAATGTTGTTCAGTTTGATGGTCTGCAGCACCCCCTTTAAGTAAGTGTCCCAATTATTTTGACATCCTGTCACAGAATAGGTAATAGTATATAGTTCAACATACAGAACGGCCACTCCCCGCCCCCCTCTGACTTCAGTTACCTCACCTCCCCTCACACTCTCTGTGGTAACTTGAGGGAAGCCGAGCAAGGGAATGCAGTCAGTCGCGCGCACCCGTTGAATTTGACTACATAAAATATATTTTATTTTTCTCCTTATAATAAAAATAAACGTTGGAAAATAACGCTAAATTCACATTTTCTGTGATTCTTTAGCTTAAAAACTATTTTTAATCACAGAATCAACTATAAAAAGTAAAGAAATGTATAATGTAGTTCATACAATGCGTGTTAAGTCAACCCTACACATATGTCATTCACAATTTTCGCAAAGTGCGCATGTGCGAACGTCATCATGTCAAATCTAAAATGTTCTTTGAAGTGCCGGACCTGTGATCCTGTGTAAGGGTGCTTAGAGGAAAAAAAACAGGCTTAGGAGCGCCTCAATTCAACTTTTCATACGTCGATTGCTTTGTTGCATTTTAATCTTAACCATATTTTATTATTATAAAACTATAACAGAAGTGTATCTGTTATTTAAATATAATTATGTCATAAAAAAGTGGTCATAATATGGTTTTTAAGTGTACCTGCGCCCGCGGGATGGTGCGCCGCAAAACGTTTTATCGCGCCTGCTGGCTCGTTCGTTCGCGCGCAAAAAGAAAGAGAGGTAGGGTGCGATAGATATGTATCGGCACAGTATAAGAAAGAGTATCTATTACTAGATACAGTACGGACACTCCCTTCCTCCCACCAACTTTTTACCTCACCCCCTCTATCGCCCTCTGGTTACTTTGCACTGGTTACTCGTTACCTAAGAAGAAGACATAAGGTTCAATTTCTTTGGTTTCGCATGTGCTGACGTCATCTTGTCAAATTATATTTTTTGTATGCAGTGTCCGGGCTGTGGTATCGCGCCGTCATTATTATTATTATTTGGTTGTAAGGGCTTGGTCAATGACCAATACTTGTAGCTACTGCGACCTGGATAGATCTATTGTAGCTTTCACCCTAGACCTAAAGGTCATTTCCTAGGCCCACGGACTTCATGAACCGTGTTATGCTTTTGGAGGGGAGGTCCCTAATGTCAGTAGGTGTTATTACGTATCCACCTAGATGGCGACTCCTGCTGTGAATAAGCACTTCGCATTCGCTGAGGAGGTATATGGGCGTTTCCTATGCTTCACAGCAGAATCTGCAGAATCTGCATTCTGTGTAGATGTTTATTTAACTTGCATTGTCCTTTTAAGGCTCGTACTAAGAGCCTTAAGTCGTTGCGGCTTGAATTGATGGCATCCGAGGTATGTCTGTTTGAGAAACCGGTCTCAAGATCTTTTGCATGCCTCAGTCCTGGTGTATCCGACCAGAGCTTACGGCTTTGGTTCACGGCCCATTCCTTTAGCACACGTCTCGAGGTGTTGCGAGAGATGCCGCAGCAAGGCTCGGAGCCTATAGCGTCCTCTTCCGCCCCTCTCCGTGCCAACTTGTCAGCAGCCTCAATTCCATCAATACCGCAGTGTCCAGGCACCCAGCCTAGGGTGACAGAGTTTGTCAATTCTAGCTGGTTTAGGGCTTGGTCACATTCTAATGTTAGTTTTGACTCTATTTCGTCAGATCCTAGCGCTTTCAGAGCAGTCTGGCTATCTGATAAAATAACAATATGTTTCCCCTTTGGGTATCTTTGTAGATTCTCATGTACGCAATCTATGATGGCGTAAATTTCTGTCTAGAATACTGTGGCATGCTGGCCAAGATGAATCGCCTTTTTACTCTTGGGATTGCCGCCACATACTCCAGCTCTAGCACGGTTGTCCTTCCTGGAGCCATCTGTAAACCAGACGACGTCTCCAGCGCTAAAAGATTTTGGAACCGATTCTGATAAAACTTTTTTTTTAAATCTTATGATTTGTCTTAAAATCTGGTATACAACGTGTTAATGAATTAACGCAAAACTAGAAAGTAGTTTGTTTAGAATCGAGAGCCGAATCGAATTATCATGGTTTCAACATGGGAATTTTTTTTCAAAATATTAAATAATTTTTTTGTAAAATTTTAAATTTACTGAACCCGATGTCAACCCACCCCACGGGCACACCCACCCTACTTACTACCAAAACAAGATTATTAAAATGTATCCACGAGTACGTTAGCGCTTTCATTCATTGCTGAAATGATGAAAAATCATTTTTGCCTCAAAACTTAAAATGCGAATAACTTTAAATTTTAATTACAAAAATAATTAAATTATTGTTTCAATCTAATTATTTTGGTATAAATCAGTTGGGGTGTATGAGGTTTTGCGTTAATTCATTAACACGTTGTATAATTTGTGCGGATGAAGTCGCGGGTAAAAGCTCGTTATAAATAATTGCAGTATTGTACTAAGAGAAGCACATTAAGAGGATCGTAAAAATGTAGGACAAAAAATTGTCTGCCTACGATACGTGGGGTAACCAGGCTGCATAAATGCGTAGGAACATTCTGAATTCCGGTAGACGTACCTCCTCCCACCCGATTTTTTTCGGGAATTTCTATTAAAAAATTCAACCACTATGCCCCAAAGAGTTAATACAGGGTGGAAACTTTAACGCGATACATACTTTAGGGGGTGAACAACTTTCAATGGACCAATGATGCTGAAATTGCGAAAAATTATTGGTTGCTCAAGGGTTGCTCCCATGGTTGCTCCCTATAAAATGTCAATGGCTACTCGACCCAAATGTATGGAACAGTACCTAGATTTTATTTTCGCAATTTCAATCTTGGTCTCAAAATTCTGATTATTAACCTGGAGTGCGATTTTTGAATCTCACGCGCGAAGAGAGAGATCGCGCGCTATGACTTTCAAAAATAATACTTCAGGAGTGCGATTTTTGAAAGTAAAATCAGCAGTAGAAAGATGCGTATCTCCACAGTAATTTTGACATTTTCAACTGCTGAACTCAGCGAATGAGATTCAAAAATCGCACTCCTGTTCCATAAACATAAGAATGTGTGGCGACCCTATCTCAAAAATTCTGCCATCAACTATTTCAATTGCCACAAACGTCTACAGTGTAGAGTAGACTGTACGCAATATAAATATTTGGGCAGTCTGTGCTGAACCAACACTGTTTTGTCAACATTGTAGATTTGAATGTACGTATTTTAATAAATTGTGGGAATGTACGTAATACCAGATAAAAAATAAAAAAAAAAAAAATACGCTCACAGGCATATCCATTGTAATGATCCCAAGAAAGCGCTATTTATAGGCTGTTTATTAAGGAAACCATACAACAACGGCACAAACATATAAACATCCATGATCGAACCGGGATTCGAACCCAGGACCCTGGTTTGGCAGTACGGCGTGGTAACCATCACACCAACCTACATAATAAGTACTATCCCGTAATACGAACTACTCTCCTCTCTTCTTGTATAATGAAAGAAAACAAAATTTAATCGCATATTGGGGCGGGCCTTTGGCGGGCCACATATCGGGGTGCCGAACAGAAACGACACAATCGCAAACTCACTACTCACGACAACAGCAATGCAATTCGAATCGGCACGGACAACATGCCATGTACCAATGAGCTTTTCTAACTTATGTACGTAAAACCGACTGCTCTCAAACGGTGAAGGAAAACATCGTGAGGAAACCTGCATACACTGAAGAAGAAATTCTGATGTGTATGTGAAGTCTACCAACCCGCATTGGGCATGCGTGGTGGACTAATGCCCATACACCCTCCTTGAGGGTAGGCCTGTGCCCTGCAGTGGGACGTTTATAGGCTGATGATAATGATGAATCGAAATATGCAAGATGTAAAAATAAAGCTTTACATATTTTAGGGGATGCTCCAGGAGATTCGAAGCCAGGATCTTTAGGTTTGTAGTCGATTATGATAACTATCACACCAACCGAATTGTCACCTAAATTCTTCGTCTTAATCGTAACCTCATGGCTGAGGGCCGTGATCATCCCCATATCGTGGGCCGCTTGTAATACCACAGCTCTTGGGCCCGGTGTATGCTGGCCTGTAGTATTACCTGGGAAAAATTACCTTGACGGTAAAAATAGAAATTGATTGAGAAAATTAACTGCAAAGATTATGTAATACTTAATTGGAAGTAGGTAGAGAGAAGCCCTGTTCAATAGACAAGAGTTTATAACTTAGCGTGACCTGCCTTTAAATATTCACGTCAAGTCAATTATCTCCTGGAAAATAAATTATTTTTATTTGTTCTTGTTGACAAGGTCGTGGTGATCTAGTGCTAGAAGACTCGCCTTCCGTGAAGCTGGTGGCAGTTTGATCCCAGCCTGGATAAGACTCTTAAGTCGCCAACGAAACTTGAACAACTTTCGCCACCTTTATTTCTATGAATTCGCATACCACTACCACTACCATTTCAGAAGCCAGTTCTAGCTTCAGAAGTGGTATTCAACATGGTTCAGCTAAATCCATATTAATTTGTTGAAATTAGTTTGTAATAAGTACTTAAATCTATTTTGATGCACGTATACAGGGTTACCTCGGAGACAGTGACAGGGACTTTTTTATTTACGCAAATTTTGCGTAAATAAAAAAGAACCGTATTTTTTTTATTTTACCATGTTTCTTAAAAAAGAATTCATATAAAAAGTCGAGCGTAAACAAGACGCGTGCGCACTCTGCGGAGGGGTTGCGATCAGTGATTCGATTCACCCTCGAGAGAGGCCACGGGGCACGTACGCTGGTCGCCCCCTCGCTACCCTCGCACCTACCTACCTTTTTGACTCACGAGTGTAGTCATGTAGTGTAGCAAGCAACGCTACATTAATTTACGGGTGGATAAATTGAAAAAATAGCAAACAAACAAAAAAAAATGTTTTCCCTTTAATGTGTTCTACGATACTGATTGCATGAAAGAAAAATCTGTCCGATATACCGAATGTTTTTTTTATCTGTGTTGACATTTTCAGGGGTGGTTGAGACCATCAAAATGAACAACTCTTATTATTGAAGGAAACCTGAATTCGTAGTAAAAATCAGCTGTCTCATACATTTAAGTCGAGTAGGCATTGCAGTTTAGTATGGAACAACAGATTATTTTTTTGCTTTTTCAGGTATGCTCCCATAGTACTTAAGGCTTTGACTGCCAAATGACCGACAAACAATGGAAAATCTATTGTTATTGTGACCCGCCGGCGTTCAACGTGTTAAAGGTTTTTCCGTTGGATTGTCTGAACCACCCCTGGAAAAAAATCATTCGGTATAATGTATAAAAGAGGTGACGGGCTCTCTACCTATTACACTGGACAGATTTGGGACTCTAGTCTCTACTGCTTGTGGTAATGTGGATCTGCTGAACTTGCCACATTTTGGGTATCTCCAATGGAGATTAAATTTACACCCTGTATAGTCGTGAGAATATATTTTCTGCTTTAAATATTGTTTGATATACTTTAGGATCCCACGGCAATCTTCACACACTCTCCATAATAATACACAAGTCAATATTTTCATTATATTATCCTCTGTTTGCCCGATGTAACCCTTTTCCCGCGTAAATGGAAAATAAACGACCGCCATCTTGGCTTTTCAACGTTGCACGTTGGTCTGGTCCGTTTATATTTTATTAACATAATAGCATAGCATATGCTCATGACTTTAAAATTAGCTGAGAAACCATCTTCAAAATCCAGTGTCTGCTATATGAAACTCAACAAAAATTTCCATTGTAGTGGAAATGTATTCACATCTACTATGATAATGGATTTTTTTTCATCTGACTGAAGTGTTTCTGAATACTTTATTTGCCCTTTAGCCTGTAAAACATACATACCCGGCTCTTCCTTAATAAATGTAGCACGTAGGTGGAGCCCGCATGCACCTGACACCGAATAGATGTCCAAACAGAAAAACAACTTCATACAAGCTCAAAGCGGCTAGTCCAATCCTACATGGGCCGCGTTCAGATGACCCGCACCACATCCGCCCCGCACCCGGCCCGCACCCGCTCCGCGTTCACCCCGCGTCCTAAAATGCATTGCTTGCAATTTGAGTCTTATGACACGATAATAAATCTCGTACTGTATTTTGACGACCGGTCGCGGGGCGGGCGCGGGGCGGGTGCGGGGCAGGCGTGGGGCGGGTGTGGAGCCGGTGTGGGGCGGGTGTGGGGTGGGTGCGGGTCGTCTGAACGCGGCCCATGTAGGATTGTACTAGCCGCTGCGAGCTTGTATGAAGCTGTTTTTCTGGTTCTTAACCGAATAGTGCGCAAAGATCCTAGAGCTTCATCCATAATTAAGACCAAATATTACAAAAATGGCGCTGGAAAGAAGGACAAAAAGCATGACAGTGAGAAGCTGTCAAACATTCAATTAGAGGTCACGACTTTGTCCTCTAATAAACTGAGCTAAAAGCTTCGTCAATTAGAATGAAGTGCCAAACAAACAAATCCTGGAGAACAAATACCGTGAAACAAAGGATTTCATTTGGATTGAAATCAAGAGTAAATTTACATGAAGCGTTTCTGATTGCAATGATTGTTTAGTTTCTTGGTTTTGGGCATATTTTTAAAGGAACTCGACATATAACCTCGAATCGCATTAATGTCATATTATACAGGGTGTAAGCTTAGGGCGTAAGTGACAGCCTAGCAAATACCTACTGAAACGGTGAACTCGTACCATCAAACTGAACAACTTTCACTATGGAGCCTACCTCAGAAAACTCGAAAAAAATCAGCTGTCCCATACAAAACTGCAGTTCTAAATAGTTCTGATTCTGAATCGACTTCGACTAGCTTCTTTTCGCAATTTCGAAGATAGCTCCATAGCGAAAGTTGTTCAGTTTGATCGTCTGAAGCACAACCATAAATCATTTCTAGGGTGTTTTGTTTCATTCTGTATGTTCCTATGGCGCTGTCCTATTGCCATCGCTCGCGCGATCATGCGTTCGTCCGACGAAAATCATTGTGCCACTGTGCGTTTAAACATACTTATATCTGAATAAAAATAGAACAGTTCGATCGCATCTCATGATAGCACGACCTTCTATAGGACATTCCGCAGATATAAGTATGTTTAAACGCACAGTGGCACAATGATTTTCATCGGACGAACGCATGATCGCGCGAGCGATGGCAATAGGACAGCGCCTATAGGTACACATGTGATAAAAATAAATCATACCTACACCTACACGTATTCACACAAATATCTAACAACAACAAAATTTATCGCGGCCTATCACACCAACCTTCTCTTTTTTTATAAAAGACTTACCTCTACCACAGAGTACTATAATTACTACCGTAACCTCTACCATATTATCTTACTACTACATGGGTAAATAACATATTTAAAACCTTATCAAAACTAATCATCGAAATGTTTATGTCGCCGTTTTAGCTTTCAAATTGAATCAGAACACAATTCTTCCAATCTAAAACAGTTAATATTCAATCTCCTCTGCAAATAGCTTTAACGATACTTCTTTATAAACGATTGTTCACTAAATAATGTTGATTGTATTTATGTTCCTAATAGCAATAGTGATAAAACAGTTCATTTGTTTTTTTATATTCGATAAGTTTTTACGGTATTAGGAACCGAAGGCAAATTCGCAAAAAATACACCTTTTCAGAGAAACGTTTGATCTGCTAATTGCATTCAGTACGGCAAGTCGAATTTATGTTTTGCTAATTTCCTATTGGCTTCGTGGGGAAAGTATATTCAGTATCATGAGTAGGTACAAAAACCCTGTAATTTAAAGAAATGCAACTGTCTAATCTATTCTGAAATATCTGTCTTCTCTAATATTATGTATGCGTCCATAGTCTTGAAACTACTCGTCCGGTTTCGATGCGGTTTTCACTGTTTGTACAAGGCTACAAAAGTAATCATCACAAACCGCAAAACTCCGTCTGAGCTTCAATACGATTCATCTGGCAATTGTATCATCCCATTCTATAAATAAATGCGTCTCAATACTATTGGACATGTAATGCCTCTCCAAAGGCCAGGATATAGACTATTCTACGAATGTAGCTCAGTCGTGTCCGTAGGGCCCGGGTGTCGAGGATCGAATTAGGTCCAATTAAACTAGCACGCGATCTGTGGTAATCTCTCCTGGTTGGACGATAAAATGACGCTGGGTTTTTAGGGCTCTGGGTTATGGCACTTTAAGCCATATTTTTTTAAACTTAGTTGAGCGTCGACACGTTTATCCTGCCCATCCTAACTTACAGTGATCAAACATGGTCACTTACTGAGACCCAAAAGTCTAAGCTCAATGACCACGAAGGAGGAAGGAAGGAGCGCATCGTGCCAGAAATACCACGTTGCGTTCCAAAACTCAAATAGCAGACGTCGAGAGAAAAGCGCCTATTGAAATGGGAGTGGGCCTGTGATGTCTGTCGAGTGCATCCTGAAAGATGAGCAAAACCATCATGCACTGGAATCCCAAAAACCCCGGTCCGGGTCACCGGCGTCCGGTTAGATCCAGGAAAAGATGGCGGCATGACCCGTCCGTGTATAATATGTGAAGACTAGGCTAATAGCCAGAAGTTGCTCAACGAATGGAAGAGTAAATAAAGAACTTGGTCGATATTTTTATGTAACTACCTAACTGAGAGTATTTGAGATTCACTCAGCAGACTGCACTGACTATGTTTTAGTTGCGCTGAAATCAAAGTGTTAATTCAACATCGGAAAACAAGGTAGGCCACCTTCCTTTCCGATGTTATTAAAATATTTATGTTTTTTTCAAACCTTTAGACCGTCTGCTTTTACTCATACAAGTATCTAATTAAAATACAATATTCCTTAGTTACTTATTTTGCATTCCAATACACTTTTCATCCATCTTCTCTTATAACCATCCATACTCTTGTAATATTATGAATTTATGACACTCATTACCCCTCCACGTCACACCTCAGAGTAACTATTAAATAATCTGTGCCTCAGAGGCCATAGTCGCCGTAGCTCTTCAACTCTTATAATTATATTGATGAAGCCTATTGTTTTGTGACATCAATATGGTAACGGTCATGGTCGTTACACCCACAGAATTCAATAACAATGTACTAGCATCCATTAATTAAGGAATAATTTAACATACTCTTAAGAGTGGCTTACTTCGCCAACTCAATAAAGTTGATCTTGATCTTCGAGACCATATCACGACAATTCAATCTACGGCCAATTTTTCCAGCTTATGGCAATCCTTCAGTAGGTACACTGGACTAGTCTAAGTTCCTGACGATAAACTGAAAATTGAATATCGGTGAGAGTTCTTCAGTGTAAGCAAGATTTCCTCGTGATATTTTTACCATATGAGAGCACTTCTTGTCCACGAATCGGAACATGAGCGAAAGGTTTTGGTGCATTCTATATGCTGAACATGCAGCATTTTAGCTTACCCCGACTTTACGAGCACATCGTGGGAAATAACGTGATCTCTAAACAAATCTAGTCTTGAGTGGACTCACTCTAACGACAGAAGTTCTACCCAAGCTTTTATAGGCCTAATCTAACTTAAGTCATAACGAAGTAGGACTAATCCAGTTGGTTACTTTATGACTATCACACAAAATGCAATATTCTCTGGATACTGGCTTATTGACGCTACTTTGGCCGGGTTTAACCGATCCCTACTTCTTAATCCGTCGCATAGTACCAGAAACGGCCTATACATAGGTCCGTCCCTTCTGGTGCCCTTTGCACTTAGACCTGTTGCGTCACTGGTGTGCTTAGATGGTTCGGTGGATCATTAGGGAGATTTATCGATCCAATGTGAGCGGAACAGTCGAAGCGTCCGAGGAGAACTATTATCATCATCATCATCATCTTATTTAAGAGCTACGCTCTTGTCGGTGGAGTATTCGCCAATCCTGTCTACTTTCAGCTAGTGTCTTGAGTTCCTGATACGACACGACATCAACCTTTTCCTTCACTTGGGCTAGATAACTCTGTCTGGGTCTTCCTCTGCCTCTCTTCCCCTCTATCTTCCCCTCCAGTATGGTTTTAAAGAAGTTGTCGTTTCGTATCAGGTGTCCGATCATCTTTCCCCTCCGGTTTTCTATTGTCTTCAAAATGTTTCTCCTTTCTTTAACCATTCTTAATACCTCTTCGTTTGTTATTCGTTCCGTCCAACTTATCCCCTCCATTCTCCTCCAACACCACATCTCAAAAGCTTCCAGCCTATCTCGATCTCGTTTAGTCAATGTCCACGTCTCGCTGCCGTACAGTGCAATACTCCAGATGTACACTTTAATTAGGCGTTTTCGGATTATGCTCGATATTTTTGCTTTCAAAAGGTGTTTTTTGTCGTTGAAAGCTCTTTTTGCCATAGCAATCTTTGCAACGACGTCTGGGGTGCATCTGGAGTCATTTGTAATGAGACTACCCAAATACCTAAATTTATTTACTTGTTCTATTGGAGTGTTGTTAATTTTGACGGTACTATTAACCGGTCCATTTTTTGCTGTTACCATTATTTTTGTTTTACCGATGTTTATATTCAACCCAAATTCTCTAAAGACAGTGTCCATTATTTGCAATAGATTTTCTAATTGTTCTGTGTCTTCTGCAAGAGCAGCAATGTCATCGGCAAACCTAATGAAATGTACTTTTTCCCCGTTACTTTTGATACCCCCTTTGTCTGAATCTAATATTTTTCTTATTGCTGATTCTATAAATATATTAAAAATTAATGGGGAGAGTGGACATCCCTGCCGTACACCTTGTCTTATCTTTGCCATGCCTTTTTCCTCCCCCACCTCTATTACTGTTTCCTGTTCCTTGTAAAGTTGGTAAACTATCCTTCTGTCTCTGTAGTCAAGCCCCGCTTCTTTCATAATCCTCATCATTCTTTCCCAATTCACCCTATCAAACGCCTTCTCCAGGTCTATGAATGCAATGCAATGAGAACTATTACCGTGACCAAATAAATGATCTTCTGCGAAAAGGACAAGTGCGCAGTACCCTCAACCGACGGAAGTGTATGAAGAGATGTAAGTAGATGAGACGAGAGAAGTATGTCAGAATCGTAGTGTGTGGCAAGCCGTAGTCTCTGCCTACTCCTATGGGATAATGACGTGAGTATAATGTATGTATGTAAAAACAAGTCAAATACTAAATAATATTCACTGTAAAAGTACCTTTGGTCCGTATGTCGTTAAGTATCTTCAAAGGATTTCAACCAAGGAATATAACTACTCTCTACCGATTTCAACTGAAACAATAATACCAAGGATCAAAGTAACAAACAATAAGCCTGTCACTGTCAGAGTGTCAGATTCAGTGAAATGTCAAGTGTGATTTTACAAACTCTTGGAATAAGATACAGTGGATTGTAAAGTTTGAATACCGAAGCACATTATAGGTATATAGGTAACTAGCGTTAACCCGCGACTTCGTCAGCACAAATTATATATCAGATTTTAAGTCAGATTATAAGCTATTAAACAAAAAAAGTTTCATCAAAATCGGTTCAGTAGTTTTCGCGTGATGCTCGTTCAAACACAAAAAGCAAAAAAAAAAATTTTTAATGTACAGTTTTATAATAGTAGAGAGTAGAGATTACTACCGAAGTAACAGAAGCAAAAGAAAAGTGTTACTTAATTTCTACATAAATTTGCTGAGGGAGACGGAGACGATCAAACCGTCAAACTGAACAACGTCGTCTACGGGATTAAAATCGAAATTTTGAGATAAAATGAGCTGTTCTATACAAAATTTCAAATATACTCGATCTAAAAGTATGGGACAGTATGTTCAGTTTTTTTTAGATAAATTTAATTCCTTAGACTTTTCCGACTTTCCCTTTTACCTATTTCTTTTTCTGTCGTTAGTCTTGTCTTGTTTGTTCTTTAGCTCTTGCTATTTTTGAAATATTTGTATGAGTGTCAAAGATTTAGGGTATTTTTGTGTACTGTATTAGTTCCTCTATTTCATGCCGAAGTTTATCGAAAGCAGTGCGTATATTTTGTGGCTGTTATCCACTACTGCAACTCTTATAAACCAGGGTCAAGCGCGGCAACCACTTACAAACAACGCTAGTCATAGACAATGAAGTCCAGCGAGCAAGAGGTATATGACTCTAATCTGTATTGGAAACCAAAACCAATTTATTCTAGGAGGAGTATCTTACACAAATACCAGTCTTTCCTCCATTTCAGTACGTCTATTTGTCCAATATTTCCTATTCTCTTTGAAAGTCTCTACCGTTTGTCTCTTCTTTCATATTGTGATACTTCGCCAAAAGTTTTAGTTCGCCATTGTTTCAAATGAAACGGTACAGAATAGACTGAAGAACTTTTTTGTTTAAAGCCTCAGACAGTTCTGTTGTTTTTCTTTTATTAGAAAACTGAATATTCATTTTCTTTTATCTTTTGAGAGAGGAATAAATTGACAGAGTTTCCGGGTCGGTTCATTGTTTTCTTTTCCTATATTATAAATTCATCATCATCATAAGCCAATATACGTCCCATTGCAGGGCACAGGCCTATCTTCAAGGATGGTGATGGGCGTTAGTCCACCAAGCGTGCCCGATGCGGATTGGTAGTGGTAGACTTCACATACGCATCACAATTTCTTTCTTTAGCTTCTTTTTACGTGGTCGAAAACTTATAGGTATTAAGATAATGGGAAGGCAGGTTGTACACTGCCGAAAAGCTGTACGACAGTTATAAATCTGCTTCTGCACCTACTCATTTTGTATACTTACTCGCTAAAGTGGAAGGGAAAAAACGAATAGTTTAACGGTTTTAAAAACCATAAAAAAACTATTTGCCTCACGTAGTTACTGTAATTTTGTAACTGTAGCATGTTTGCCAATGTACACTTTATTAACTTTTTTGTTTACCATGTTTATAAGGAGCTATAAAATCTCGGTGAAGTATTCTAAAATGCAATTTTATGAGAATGCATCCGACCCCGCCTCTGATCGTGGCCGTTTCCCGTACCAATATCAATAGATTCAGAAGGGTAAGGATGAGAGATTGCATCTGTAACCTACACGGTATAAGCATCAGAGATGTACCCAATGCCTGAAGGCTTCGATCCAACAATATACAACGAAGGTATAAATTGCATCTTAACCAGTCTGGTTGGGCATGTTTATGATTTTACCACTATGGGCTCTTACAGACCAGCGACAGTACTCTGCGACAGCTCGCGACAGGGTCGCGCGACGGTCGCGCGACAGTTGAAGACCGTGACGTAGTGTTGTATAGTCTGAGAGATAGACCTCCATATCCAAAACAGTTTTTTTATATTACAGTAGTTTGTAACATCCTATATCACGGTCGCGCGACCCTGTCGCGAGCTGTCGCAGAGTACTGTCGCTGGTCTGTAAGAGCCCTATTTGGGAAACAAAACATTTGCGGGGGAGTTGAGTGTCGATTCTTTACGGGGTAATAGAATAGGCAATGATGTTTTACAAATAGAGGCGTCATACGCCAACATCATTTCCTTTTCAAATGGCGCGATATAGTGATGTGGCTCGTACGACTAGACGGCGCGTGACTATGTGAAAGCCGGGTAATCACCTTGCTTTTTTATTGCCATTTTGGAGCGCCAGCAACATATTTACATATTATAAAAACATTTTAGGTAATAGGTATTAGTTAATTTTCTTTGACAAAGGTAGGTACGCATTATTCTGATAACAGCGTGTGTTAAATAAGTGGACATGAGCTGGCATATTATAATCTGTACCAGTTGCTATTTTTTTTTTATCACAATTGCACCTGCATTGAACGCTGGCCACTTAGTGAACTATTATATTATAACATAAAACGTGCCCGTTGTTGGTCACAGTCCACAATGCTATTGCCACATGAACGCAATTACTGTGGTGACACTATTTATTATAATAGCGTGATTTTGTAATTTTATATATTTTATTTCGATTTTCGAACGAGTTGTGAGATGATTGCGTTAATATTTTTAAATTAACTTTTCAGTTTCTGCAAAATTACCCTGTATTATACAGGGTGTACAATAAAATGGGACAGCTACTCAAAGGGGTGCTTCAGACCATCAAACTGAACAACTTTCTCTATGGGACCAATATCGAAATCGCGAAAAAAAAATCCGCTCTCCCATACAAAACTGCAAACATAACACGACTGAAATGTATGGGACAGCAGATTTTTTTTTCGCGATTTTGATATTGGTCCCGTAGAGAAAGTTGTTCAGTTTGATGGTCTGAAGCACCCCTTTAAGTAGCTGTCCCATTTTATTGTACACCCTGTATAGCTACGGGGTGTAAGTGACAGCCTAGCAAATACTGAAACTGTGAACTCAGACATATGCTGTCCCATACATTTTAGTCGGGTAGGCACCGCAGTTTTGTACGGGACAGCTGATTTTCTTTCGCGTGTCCTGAGGTAGGCTCCATAGTGAAAGTTGTTCAGTTTGATGGTCTGACTTCACCAATTCAGTATTTGCTAGGCTTTTCACTTAGACCCTATACAGTTGTTGTTTCTTTTTCCTATACAGTGTATTGGTTTACGTAAATAAAAGTATTTCATTCATTCACAGTTACAATGCTATGATTAATTTTATAGAAAATAGCGATCCGCCCCGGCTTCGCACGGGTGCAATGCTGGTACCTACTATGCATGTATTATAAAAAAAATCTGCTCTTGCATACATTTAAGTCGAGTAGGCACTGCAGTTTAGTATGGAACAGCAGATGTTTTTTGCTCCGATCTCTTTGCTCCCTTAGTAAAAGTTGTTCAGTTTGATGGGTAGACTCTTAGTTTAAAATGATAGTACTAATGATATCAATTTCACCCTGTATACATTATAATTATAAACCTATCATATTTTATAAAATAAAACGCATCAAAATCCAATGCGTGGTTTTAAAGATCTAAGCATGCATAGGGACAGACAGCGGGAAGCGACTTTGTTTTATACTATGTAGTGATTTTGAGCCACGATAACCTTAAAAAGCGGTCAAGTGCGATTCGGGCTACTCGCGCACCGAGGGTTCCGTGCCGGTACCGTACCGTACCGTAACCGTACAACACCACAGAACACAACATTATTAACTTTTTTTGTCCGGGACCTTTAGCGCAAGACCGACTCACACTTGGCCAGTTTTTAGTATTTGTTGTTATTCTGTAGAGTTTGTTCTATAATCATACTAAGTTTGACGCTTGTATGTATTACCGTTTTTACGATAGAGCGTGAAGAAAAAACGTTGGTAAAAACTAGTTTCTTGTTGAGAACCCCCCTTAATTTTTAACTTTTTGACATTTTTATTATTTGTTAATAAATCCGCCGTAATAACACATAATCTGAGAAAATTTCAACTATCTAGCTATTACGGTTCAAAAGTTACAGCCATAAATAGGTAGGACAGACGGACGGACAGACGGACAGACGGACAGACGGACAGACGGACAGACGGACAGACGGACAGACGGACAGACGGACAGACGGACAGACGGACAGACGGACAGACGGACAGACGGACAGACGGACAGACGGACAGACGGACAGACGGACAGACGGACAGACGGACAGACGGACAGACGGACAGACGGACAGACGGACAGACGGACAGACGGACAGACGGACAGACGGACAGACGGACAGACGGACAGACGGACAGACGGACAGACGGACAGACGGACAGACGGACAGACGGACAGACGGACAGACGGACAGACGGACAGACGGACAGACGGACAGACGGACAGACGGACAGACGGACAGACGGACAGACGGACAGACGGACAGACGGACAGACGGACAGACGGACAGACGGACAGACGGACAGACGGACAGACGGACAGACGGACAGACAGATGGACGGACGGACGGACGGACGGACAACGTAGGCTTAGTAATAGGGTCCCGTTTTCTTTCACCATTTGGGTACGGAACCCTAAAAATGATGAAAAATCTGACAAAAATGAGACACCGATAATGGTTTTGGAGACGAATGAATAAGTAAGTAGTATTCTAGTACCTAGTGGTATTATTTGACCACCTACAAAAGGGAAGCCGTGGTGGTCCAGTGGCGAGTAACCTTGCCTGCCGTGCAGGAGGCGATGGTTCGATCCCCGTCCAGGTCGACTCGTACCAATGAGTTTTTCGAAATTTATGTACGATTTGTAACACCACTGGCTTTTCGGTGAAGGAAAACATCGTGAGGAAACCTGCATGCTTCAATTTCGAGGCATGTATCGTACCTACTGTCCATTACAAGTGGCGACGGGCTCACTCCCCGTCACACTGGACGGAGTTTCGGTACTACTAGTGAAACGTGGATGTTCTGAAGTTTCAGAATATCTCTGACTATCCCCTCGGGGAATATAGTCGTGAGCATATGCTACAAAAGGGATTACGTTCGTGAGTTAGTTTTATGTACGTGTGTGTATTAAATACATCGGATACGGACCAATGTAAGTGAAATAGGTTGGTATTCACCATTGTTATGTCAGATGCAACAACACAATGGCAACATAGAATTATTTTGCACTAACCACGTTTTATAGTGCAGTCGTGCACTTATTTTATCTGCACGTAGAACGTATGTTATTAAATCGATGCGGTTTGATTATCTTATAGCAACTTTTTATTGTATTGTATCGTCTATCTAATCAATGGTATGACATTTTATATTTACCAATACCGAAAAACATAATCGTGAGGAAACCTGCATACGCTAAAGAAGAAATTCTGATGCGTATGTGAAGTCTATACCAATCCGCATTGGCCGCGCGTGGTGGACTAACGCTCATACACCCTCATTGAGGGTAGGCCTGTGCCCTGCAGTGGGACGTATACAGGCTGATGATGATGATATTGATGATATAATGATCACAGAAACATAATATTAATTTAAAGTTGCCTAGTACTACAGTTATAATACGCTACAGATCTTGCAAACATTGTAATCGGAAACTTACTCAATGCAATTTTTATTACCTACGTACGTTCCGACATTACGAGAGCCAAGGTAAATGCGTGAAATCCTGTATTTTTAGGGTTCCGTACCCAAAAGGTGAAAACAGGACCCTATTCATAAGCCTACGCTGTCCGTCCGTCCGTCCTAGCTTCCATCCATCCATCCAGCATCCTAGCTTCAGAGGGCTGTAACTGAACCGTAATAGGTATCCAGTTGAAATTTTCACAGAATATTATGTTTCATTGTATTGGATTTGATAACAAACAACAAAAATACAAAAATTAAAAATTTTTGGTTGTCATCATACAAGAAACTAGTCTTTTATCAACGTTATTTTCTTCTCGCTCTATCGTAAAAACAGTAAATACAATACATACAAGCGTCAAACTTGGTATGCTTAAATTGAAACTCTACAGTATAACAACAAGTGTAAAGACCCCGGAGGAAAATACAACTTTTTGGTAATTATTGTAAGGTGGAACGGAACTCTCCGTGCGCGAATCCAGCTCTCACATGGCCGGTTTTTTTAACATATTGTGATGAAAATTTCCACTGCCTGAAGCGGATAATATTTTAACGAATGAGCTCCATTAGGCCTAATAACAAATACATTATGTTACAATAAAAGATGTCAATTGCGAAGTTAACAGTTTCAAGTGCGTTAACCTTGGTTTTTACAGCAGCGACTATTTTGACATGTAAATTTTTGGACTTATTTCTAGACCATCAATTTGATGAAACAATAGACGTGGTTCTTTGTTCACTTTTAAGTAGTAAATGTTCAATGTTTCGGGGTATTGAAGTAAAATAACCGTAACATTAAAAAATATTTAAGTGCAAAATAACGTAACTAACATAAAAAAAATATTTCTGTAAGTAAGTGTAAAAATAACGTTACTATTTTTTTAATGTTTGGTTTAGGATAAATGAAATTAATCTAAATTATCTACAGGGTGAAATCGATATCATTAGCATAGGTTAAACTAAGAGTCTACCCATCAAACTGAACAACTTTTACTATGGGAGCAAACCAATCGGAGCAAAAAAAAATCTGCTGTTGCATACATTTGTGTCGCGTAGGCATTGCACTTTAGTATGGAATAGCAGATTTTTTTGTTGCTCCGATCGGTTTGCTTCCATCATTAAAGTTGTTCAGTTTGATAGGTAGACTCCTAGTTTAAAAGGATGCTAATGATATCAATTTCACCCTGTATAAGCATTTTTGTTATAATCTTAGGTATTTATTCACTGGTTTAAGTTACTGGTTTAAGTTAATAGTAAGAATAGCTAAAACCACAGTTATTCTTGTTTTATTAAATAATTAATATAAAAAATAAGTACTATTTACCTACCTATAAAATCCTTAAAAAGCTGGATTAAAGATATTCCAGTAAAAAATACTCCTGATACTAAACTTAAATAAAAAATACCTACTAAGGGAAATTGGGAACCCCAACCATTTCTTTTTGAAACTGTTATCCTTTTGTCTGTAGGATTGATTGAGGATTACGCAAAAGCTGCTACCCTACCGATCGGTGCAGTTTCCACTTTATGAAAGTTCAACAAACTAATCCATATTATAATGTCCATACTGGAGTGCGATTTTTGAATCTCATACGTTGAACTCAGCGCAGCAGTTGAAATTGTATGGAGCTAGCTATACGCATCTTTCTACTGCTGATTTGACTTTCAAAAATCGCACTCCTGGAGTATGATTTTTGAATGTAAAATCAGCTGTAGAAAGATGCGTATCTCCATGGTAATTTTGACATTTTGAACTACTGAACTCAGCGATTGAGATTCAAAAATAGGAACGAACGTCACGGGTCTCATTTACGCGAAGGAAGCGAAATAGATAGGCGCCATTTCCACGGTGGAATAAAAGAACCCCATAGGTTAAGAGGGCTATCACAGTCCAGTGGCGCCCCCATCACATTAAAAAAGATTTCTCAATAAAGAAAGCCTAAATTAAAAAAGTGCTCTACACGAACACTACAAAAGCCTTCAAGCCATTGTTATACAATAATTTTATAGGTTCTAAACATTCCACTTTTAGACAATTTAATAAACAAAAGCGGCCGTTTTTTTTTATTTTTTCAAAATTTCTATGTTTAGACCTTTATAAAACCTATAAAATTATTATTGTATGAAAATAGCTTGAAGGCTTTTGTAGTGTTCGTGTAGAGCACTTTTTTAATTTAGGCTTTCTTTATTGAGAAATCTTTTTTAATGTGATGAGGGCGCTACTGGACTGTGATAGCCCTTCCCGGCAGCGGAAGACTGGCTAAAACACCACACCTCGAAATTTAAACTTCCCCGGATCCAAGCAGGAAGACAAAAAACGCCGTACGATAGGTATAATATTAGGTTATTATAATCATTATAACAGATAATGATGATACCTTATACTTAATTATTAATATTAATAAAAGGTGGATTCTATAGAATTTAAATTTATAATTTAGTAGTGTCATCTAGCGACAGCGTCGAGTAGCTGCTGAAATTTTTGGTAATTAAAATGTTCACAGTTACCGTCTTCAAGTATCGTTTGCATGGAACCGAGAACTTCAGCTACTCAACGCTAGGTGGCAGTACCATACTGTACGTAACCTTTATAATAACTTTATGGTACGTAATAAAAATTATATTGCAAGGTTTGACAATTCAATTCAAAAAATTCTGTGGTTTTATTGTAATTTTTTAAATTTTTTGATTATTCGAATTTTATTCGATCAGCATCATACAGGGTGTAAGAGCGATGATAGCCCATACGGAAGAGAGCTAGCGCCTCAATCATGAGGACGCGGTTCGATTCCAGGGCCTCTACCCGCACATTCGAATTTCGCAATTGCGTGACCGTTTTCGTTCCAATGTCAACTCTATTACAATGAAGTGCGGACTGAAACAGTGGCGATATATCGAACATCGAAAGTTCGGGTACAGGGCCAGGCCCGTACCACTAAGTTCTTCGGAAATTATGTACGGTTGTATTTATCATTTACTAGCTCGGCGGTGAAGGAAAACATCGTGAGGAAACCTGCATTCCCGAGAATGAAAAGAAAATACCGTAAGTTCGGAGGTACGCGTAAAATATGGGTGAGCTTGGGGCGAACACAAAAGATCAGCGATGGTCGCAGTGTTACACAACGACCCTTGCTTGCAATAGCCCAACCACCAATAATAATAATACAGGGTGTAGGTATCAAAACACCCTCATCATCATCATCATCAACATTTCAGCCGTCGGACGTCCAATGCTAGACATAGGTCTCCCCCAAGGATCGCCATAACGACCGGTCATGCGCTGCTCTCATCCAACAGGTTCCCGCCGCCTTCACCAGCAATGTGCCAGCAATGTGCCCCGCCCACTGCCACTTTAGTTTAGCAATTCTTTGGGCTATGTCAGCTACTCTGGTTCCTCTGCGAATATCTTCATTTCTGATTCTAATATTTTAGACGCTTTCACGTGGAAAACAACTGCATATACAGAATTGGGTGAAATTGATATCAGTAGCATCCTTTTAAACTAAGAGTCTACCCATCAAACTGAACAACTTTTACTATGGGAGCAAACCGATCGGAGCAACTAAAAAATCCGCTGTCCCATACTAAACTGCAATGCCTACTCGACTCAAATGTATGCAGCAGATGATTTTTTTTTGTTTGCTCCCATATAGTAAAAGTTATTCAGTTTGATGGGTAGACCATTAGTTTAAAAGGATGCCAATGTTATCAATTTCACCCTGTAGATTGTTATTAGTCCGAGATCCGACCGTAAAATTATGCACCTATTTCTTAGGCGAACGAAATGTGATTCTAGTGTATGCTTACACAGGGGTTAATTCAACGCCACCAAGTTGCCTAGAAAAATCTTGCCGCAAGTATCTTTTCCATTATGATTTGTGGTATAACTTTTTCCACCTGTCTGTTAGGGAAGTAAACGAGGTGCCATCGGAAGGAGACTGATTTAAAGTACTGGAAAAACTAGGGTTGCCACCTCTCAGTCTGCCGCAACTCTAGGGTTGCCAGGTTCAAAAATGACTTCTTTGAACCTGGCAACCCTATAGTTGCGGCAGATTGAGAGGTGGCAACCCTAGTTTTTCCAGTTCTTTAGACTGGTGTCCTTCCGATGGCACCTCATTTACTTCCCTAGCAGACAGGTGGAAAAAGTTATACCACAAATCATAATGGAAAAGATACTTGCGGCAAGATTTTTCTAGGCAACTTGGTGGCGTTGAATTAACCTCTGTGTAAGCATAAACTAGAATCACATTTCGTTCGCCTAAGAAATAGGTGCATAATTTTACGGTCGGATCTCACACTATATCCCTAGTATTCCCTAGTCGCCTTGTAGGTCCTTCTTAATATGCTGACACTTGTTAAGGGAATGATCAGACCATCACGCTGAACAACTTTCTCTATGGCACCAACAACGAAATCGCGAAAAAAAAAAATTTGCTGTCCCAATCTTCCCATACATATTTGACTCGACTAGGTTTGCAGTTTTGTATGGAAGCGCTGATTTTTTCTCTCGACTTCTTGTTCAGTTTGTCGGTCTGATCATCCCCTTAAAAAAGTGTCAGCGAAGGACCCTATACTACACCCACGGGATGAAATGAAACGGTAAAGTACCCACATGATATGCCAACAACAACCGTATGGCTATAGTAGACAATAGGTAGGTAGGTACTGGAATCTAATGCGTTATTTGACCTCAGATCGGACAAGGACGTAGAACCGCTAACTGGTCAAGCTAATTGTTATTCTGTACTCGTTGCTGCTAGGGTTACCACCCATACATAAACTCACTACCGTAATCCTATATGTATAGAATGGTTAGAAACCTTACTGCACCTACCAGAATGTTCTTCCTTAGAATTTTTAAGGTTTCGGGATCGAATCCTACAGACGAAAGTTCTTCTGGTCGCCCAGGGTATAGTCGTATCATAGTGTAAAGAACTAATAGTGGTGAAGCTCAGCGGTCGCGGCAGGCCAATCGTGCGGGGCGTGCGGGGGCCGGGAGGAGTGCGTCCCAGCACACGCTGCCTGCGCGCGTACCGTAACATCGAATTGAGTTAGGGTACGCCTGTCCCCCGCCGTAGCCCGCACGCTACGCGGGCATAGACCCAACGCGGCCACTAAGCGCACCCACTTTAAGGTATTCACGCTATGGTCGTACTCGATACGACTATTGCAGACTGGCTAATCGTTGTCCTGCGATATAGCTAAGGCTGACACGAAAGAAGAAGACCATGCAGAATTTTATCTCATAAGCTTATGTTTTTTTACACATTCAAATACCTTGGAAAAAGGGTTTGATGGTCATCTTGTCCAAGTTAGTTTTCCTCTACCTGTGTGTTAGATTCGGATTAGTATTCTATTAATGCTATAAGCCTATAACCTCTAAGTAACTGTGTTTGGAATTATAACTCACAATTAACACCTTCTTTATATTATTGCCAACGAGTTGCATTGACGCCGTATGGCATCAGGGTTAGGGAACCTAATATAAGGTCCAAGAAAATTAGCTGAAACTATTTAAAGGGGTCATCAGATAAATCTATCATAAAAAACTGCAAATTTCACTCGACCCAAATGTATGGGCACAGTAAAGCAGATTTATTGGCGGTTTCAAAATTGGTCCTATAGAAAAAAAAAAGGTTCCAGTTTTAGAGCTTGAAAGGGCTTAAAATTGTCGTAACGCTACAAATGAACAGCGGTTTTTTATTCCTTCAAATTAATACATCATAAATTCATAATATTCGTAATACAATAGCGCGCACATTTCTGCACTAATTAATAATAATCTTGACTCGAAAAAACACCATTGTTTTTTGTAGATATACATACAATCAAAGGCCAATACTAAAATTCTTGCGCACTTTTGGCAGAATAAATAAATAAATAATAAATAAATAACGCTCACGGGCACATACATTGTAATGATCCCAAGAAAGCACTATTTATAGGCTGTTTATTATGGAAACCATACAACAACGGCACAAACATATAAACATCCATGACCGAACCGGGATTCGAACCCAGGACCCTGGTTTGGCAGTCCGGCGTGGTAACCATTACACCAACCGGGTCGTCACAAACAGAATTTTCAATCTATGTACCTGTAACTTTGTTTATTCTTTGCCAACTAAAAACTTTCGCAATATATTTGGCTTAGTAAGACAAATATTAGTTTCAAAGCCAATGCAAACCATTCGATCACCCAACTGTGATTAGCTGTAAGTACAAGGTTAAGACAAGATCAGTGACCGATGGGCAGGTCGACGAACCAGACTGTGGATACACCTTGGTACATACCTACCTATCTACATACATACATGTAAAACCTCCTCCTTAGTATAAAGAACGCAAAAAATTATGTATTGAAAAACTGTAAATTTTGATGTTAAAATCAATAATGGATCTAGCCTATAATTTTGAGCATCCTATTTCTTCTCCTAAGTGTCTTATGAGGCGACTAAAGGATAGAGTTATTTCTTTTTTAATTCTTAATTGTAAGAAGTTTTGCTTTTGTCTAGCACTGCATTTATGATTTTCTGCAAAATCCCAATCTTAAAGATTGTTTTTTGACAAAAACACATTTGAGCAAGGAGATGGTGGAGCCTCGTGGCAAGTTTAAACGCGAACCGCGTGACTGACACAACCGCCCGTGGCCTAACATGCAACGTGACTCAAGGAATAGAGTTAATGAAGTATTTTTGTGGACAACATGTTACCACTTAACGCATCATTCCGTCCTTCTTTTTTCATGTCAATGGTTCCACGATGGTGTTTAGTTCTGTACAGGTGTTTGGGTAAAAAGTTGCATTACTTTAAAGGGACCATCACCCCTTTAAAGTAATGCAACGATTAATACTGAACAACTTCTCCAAGAAACCTATAGGAAATTAGCAAGAAATATTTTGGACTTTCCGTACTAAATGCAAATAGTCAAATTTTTTTTTGCCAATTTATCTTGCTTTTGGGAAAGTTGTTCAGTAACATGAGTAAAATCACCCATTAAAGTAATGCAACTACCTAACACCCTGTACTTTGTTGGCTAGGTATTGGTAGGTACTGGGAAAGCCTGACATTCGATCCTGAAAACTTCAAATAATATGCTCAATGTAGGCCTTGGTACAACGTACACTTAAAAATATAAATGGTAGCAAAGTTTCTGATCACTTCGAATAGGATTATAGTCGTGAGTAGTTGAGTACATCTACGTAAATAAAAATGCATTTTAAAATGTTTATTCTTGAAAAGTAAGTTTTGTTTGCAACTGTGATGTCATTTCATTTATATTCCACGCACGGTCGACAAAGTGCATCTATTTTCTATGGCATAACTGGCATGACACCAATACGAACATGGAAATTGGTATTATAGAGATATTAACCAGGTATTCTATTGCGGGCAAAACCAGCTACCTATCGTTATTAGACCAATAGTAGACACTATGCTAGCGGTGATATACTGTGAGGTGTAGGTATAATAAACAGTTGCATTACTTGAAGGGGTAATTTTACCCATGATACAAATCTATAGGAAATTATGAATGTATGAATGAAATATACTTTTATTTACACCAAAACACAGATACAGCATAGGAATAAAAACGATAATGGTACAAATAAGTCTTATCGCTAAAAAGCTATTTCTTCTAGACAACCTTAAACAACAACAGGAAATGGGCAAAAACATTGTGGACTTTTTACACTAAATGCAATCAGCTATAACGTTTGTGTTAAAAGATAAAATCATTTTTTTGCGAATTTCCCTTGTAGGTTCCTTTTAGGAAAGTTGTTCAGTACCTACCCTAACCTAACACCCCTGTATACGGAAGAAAGCTTGCAATCCAATCACGAAGTAGTGATTCAATTCCTTACCAGTACCACGAAGTTCTACGCAATTTATATACGTTTGTATTTATCATTATCACTAGCTCAGCGGTGAAGGAAAACATCGCAAGAAAACCTGCACACACACAAGAGAAAGAAAAGAAAAATGTGGTCCACAATTGACGAAAATATACAGCCGAACAAAGAACCTCCTCCTTTTTTTAAAAGTCGACTCCGGTTAAGAATAGTTCGGATGTATACATGTGTAAGATATAGGTGAGCTTGGGGCGAACACAATAGACTGACGGCCCGGTAGCTCAGTCGGTAGTGAACCTGCCGCTGTGCCGAGGGTCGCGGGTTCGAATCCGGTAAGGGAAAAATATTTGTATGATGAATATGAATATTTGTACCCGAGCCCGAGTCATGGATGTATAATTTTGTATTCTGTATCGTTGTCGAGTCATCATAATACAAGTCCAGGCTAGATTCTGGTAATTTAAATGTGACTAGATAATTTTTGTGTGACAAAGTCCAAGATATAAAAGAAATAAATTAAAAAAAAAACGACCAGCAATGGTTAAGTGTTACATAACGATTATCAACGAATATTTGCTTGCAATAATAGCCCAGCAACCAACAATAATAAGTGCATGTTTATAAAATAGGTACAATAGGTACTAGGTACCTATCCAACGGCATCGGCACCAGTCGTTAAAATGCTAAAAAGGAGTCGAGATAGCCTGACGGCATAGTTGCACTCTAAGGTCATGGTGAGACTCGAGAGTTTCGTTTTCATTACTGTATCGATTATTACTTGCATGTTTTGCCCCACAAGAGGGCACATCTGACTGACTGTCAAATTAGGCCAGCTTGACAGCAACTGGTACACCTTGAGGCAACTGACTCCCGATAGTTAGGGAACAGATTTTGTATAAGTACTAAGCGATGAGAAAACTTTGATAGCGCGATGCAGGATTGCTTTGTTACTTGCACCCTATTCCGTTTGAGTAAAGTTTGCTTCTATTTGTCATTTGTCGTGACGTTAAAAGTATGCATAATTTGTACGTATGTTAAAATTTTATTTTATTTTGAAGTGAAATTTAAAGAACGCCCATTAATTACAATACAATACTATAACATTTGTGTTAGTTTTAATTTGATAAACGACTTATTAACTAGGTAGATAACAAATCAGGGATTACTAAATGAGAAAGTAGGTAGGTATCATAAGAATCTTGAGAAGATACCTATATTATATTTTAGAAATACCTATCTCTCGATCATTTTATGGGCGACAGCCTAGCCACTAATCACCACCTGTGTGACCACTTGACATATTCCCTTCAAAATGCTAAAGATAAACCTTGCAGCTTATTTTGACAAGAATAGAAAATGAACTGCTAAAAGTCTTTAGCAGTAGATACAGCCCGACCAGAAAGAGTAGAAATTAAATGAGGGCGCCACTGTCGCTTTACACGGCAACACTACACTACGACCTAAACTATTTTGATACTTGCTGTATTTACTCCGAAAGTTTATGCAAAACGTTATCTATGTTTAGCTAAATTTGGCTCTGACAGCAGCTACATTTTACACCCAATATACATTTTAAATTTCGGCAACTACATGGCTAGCATGGCAGCGTGATATAGCGCTATCACACCTTCGCTCTCTTTCTATTTGCGCGCGAACGAACGAAATAAAAGGCATGATATAGCCATATCACGTGTAACATGCTACGTACGCCTCCTGTATTCTAGTTATAATGAAAACGCATATTACTTTATATTGTACTTTCAAATTATTTGTTTTTGAATACGATGTTTACTATTTTCGTAGATCTGATATTTACATTCCTTCTATTTAAGATTTCTATTTCTAGGCATGGCAGTTTTTTTATCGATGCATTCCGGATTCCGGACAGAAAAATTTTGCGATATAAATGTTTTCCTGAAAACAAAAAAAAAAGTGGGTAATCGATAAAATATTAACTAGTCGCAGTGAAGATAAACTAAACATGTAGGAATGACATGCAAGGATCAAAATTATGCGGTCCATATTGGTGAGGTGCTTCGTTTAATAAAAATATTTTATCAACTTAAACTTTTATTTTCTTCATTTCTACATTTTACTTTCAAAACAAAACCATCTTCCATTTTAGACAATACCACCACAGCTAACAAATCATAATAAATCATAGATACAAACTTAACACTTTTTCCAGCCAGTAAGATGATACATTGGTTCTCCATCACTCTCCCTCAATGTTTCATCTTTCAATACATACCTATCCACTTAACACAGTTTAAAAACTTTATCTTAGGCAAAGGTTTTGTCAAAATATCAGCTATTTGCTCCGTTGTTGAAATATACTTTACAATAATAGATCCCTCTTCAACTTTCTGCTTTATAAAATTAAATTTTACATCAAGATGCTTTAACCGCTTTTGATCTGGATTATTAACTGTCTTAATAGTGCTAGAATTATCTTCAAAAATAACGACATTTTCAATCTTTATATTTAAGTCTGATAACATTTTCATCAACCAACAAGCTTCCATAGACGCCTCACATAGTGAAATTAATTCTGCTTCAGTTGTACTAAGAGAAACCGTTGACTGTTTTTTAGATCTCCAAATTACAGTGTTATCAAATAACTTGAATAAGTATCCAGAAGTTGACTTCCTATCTGTTTCATCTCTCGCAAAGTCAGCATCTGCATAACCCATCAAAACAAAATCTGGTTTACAATCACTTTTCTTATAAATTAAAGAATAGCTTACAGTTTGCTTAACATATCTCAAAATCCTTTTCAAAGCTTTGTATAATTTTTCGCATGGTTGAGATTGAAATCTACTGAGGTAACATACGGCAGTCGCAATATCAGGTCTTGAACCTATCATAGCATACATTAAGGATCCAATCAATGATCTACACTTGTATTCCCAATTGAAATCAATTTCACTGAGTTCAATACTCAAAACAAAATTTGGATCCATTGGTGTATCGCAACCCTTACAATCTTGCATGTTATATTTACGTAAAACGCCATTTAAATACTTAGTCTGATTTATATGAACCTCCCCTGGCATCTTGTTAATCGAAATTCCTAAATAAGTTAAATTATCACAACCTAAATCTTTCATTCTGAATTTGGTGCATAAAAATTGTTTAACCTTTTCGTTTTCCTGTAAATCTTTTCCCATAATGAGTATATCGTCGACATATAATAATAAATATAACTCTCCCTTTGTATATAGGCAGTAATCATTTTGTGATCTTTTAAAACCATATCCTGTAATTGTATCATGGAATTTTTCATACCAATACTTTGGTGATTTCTTCAATCCGTATAATGACTTGGTAAGTTTCAACACATAACCTTCTGGAATCTCTAATCCCTCTGGTGGTTGAAGATAAACATCTTCTTTAATATCTCCATATAAGAAAGCCCCTTTAACATCCATTTGGCTTATATGAAAATCCTTATGTGCAGCAACTGATAACAAGATTCTCAATGTTTGGAGTTTCAGAACTGGTGAATAAATATCTTCTAATTTATCCTTCTGCTTAAATCCACGAACTACCAACCTTGCTTTATAAATTTCTTCATTTCCTACTTCCTTTCTGGTAAATATCCATTTGCAGTCAATCAACTTTTCATTTTCTGGTTTAGGTACAATTTTCCAAGTTTTACTCTCTTCTATAACTTTTAATTCTTCTTTTACTGCTTTTTCCCACTGTTTTTTATCTTCTCTTTGTTCTATTTCTTTAAAACTGATAGGAACATTCTCATGACTTGTCATATATGCAAACAAACACTCTTCATCATCACTTAGATCTATTTCATAATCTTCAAACCTCTTTGGTAATCTTTTATGTCTCCTGCCTCTCCCTGTTTCCGTATTCTCTTCTTTATTTCCAACTTGTTTCTTTTTGGGAGTCTCTTTAATCTTTTCTTCAATTTCTTCATCTTCATGTTCTTGTGTCTTTCTTGAATTTTCTCTCGAATTATCTTCTTTTCTTGTACTTTCTCTCTCTCTTTTATTTTCACCTTCTTCACTTTCTTTGTCATTTCCCTGTTCTGGTACGTAGATTATATTCTTATCCATGTTTCTTTCATAAATCCTTGGTTATTATCTCCATATCCTCTAGATGATATCTGGTGGCCTCGACCTGAAAATCCTCCTCGAACTCCTCTTCCTGATGGTTGACGCTTACATTCAAATTGTTTATGTCCGGGTAAGTTACATTTATAACATAGAAAGGCAGCATTGTCCAGTCCGCCATAGTTCCGATTATCCTTTTGACGTTTCTCTTCTTCTCCAAGAAGTCTATCCTTTACAAAATCCAACTTCAAGTTTTCTATCATTTCTAGAGTTGTTACGACCATTTCGTACGTTTTAGGCATCGACAGCAACACATAATTGACCTTTTCTTCTTCTGTGAGTGTAGACCCAGCATCTTTAAGCTGTGAAAAAATCTCCTCCATTTCTATAAGGTGTTTCATCATGGAGGTTCGTTCATCAAATCTCATCTCACTCAAATTCCGTCTTAGATAAATTTTTCCCCTTGTGCTTTTCTTAGTAAAATTCGCTTCTAAATTTTGTATCATTCTATATGCTGTGTCTTCATTTTTAATATATTCTAAATGTGTATCTGCTATTCCACTAATTACGATATTTTTTGCTTTCACCTCCAACTTCTTGTTTTCCGGAAGGCTTGCAAACACTTTGTCTTCGATTGCCCCCAGACAATCATTTTCATTTAACCAGCTTTTAATTCGAAATAACCACGTTGAAAAATTTGTTCCGTCGAACTGTTTTATATTCGCCTTTATTATTGCTTCCGCCATCTTTCGTCTTTTTAATCCTTATTAATCTTATTTTCCCGCAGGTATAAATTTCAGTAAACCACGCTCTGCTACCACTATTGGTGAGGTGCTTCGTTTAATAAAAATATTTTATCAACTTAAACTTTTATTTTCTTCATTTCTACATTTTACTTTCAAAACAAAACCATCTTCCATTTTAGACAATACCACCACAGCTAACAAATCATAATAAATCATAGATACAAACTTAACACTTTTTCCAGCCAGTAAGATGATACATTGGTTCTCCATCAGTCCACGCATACAATAACGTCAGTTTTATCAACAAACGATCATAACCCCAAACGAACCAAACTCGAAAGAAAATGCCCTAAATGATTATTTTTCAGATGATAACTGACGATAATTGATATAATTACGCTGAAAACTATTGTTAAAAAGCAACATGAGAGTAAATAAATACCTACCATATCAGCAAATCGCTTGTAAACAACATCCAATCTATTCCAATTTTCCCCGCTTGATATACCTCCAAACATAACAGAAAATAACGTAGTAAATTACTAAACTTGCACCACTTTTTGTTACTTTATCCATTAGTAATAATAATTAGGACAAATTCAAATATTTTACGGTAAATTTTTATTTGAAATGCATAAAACTGCATTTGAAATTTTGGTGATTGACAGTTTGACGTTTTCCATAATGTTGTCATGATAATGAAAAAGTTTAGTTCCGATTTATTTAATTTCTAGACTTTACGGTCGTACTGTACCTACTTACAATATTTCATGCTAAAATAATTCTAGTAAATGTGACTAAATGAGAATTACTTATAACTTATAACCATTATGAGAAAACAAACAATACAACATGATTATGTTATATTGTAAAATCTCTGACAACTCATTCAGAGAATATACAGGTTGAAATTGATATCATTGGCATCCTTTTAAACTAAGAGTCTACCCATCAAACTGAACAACTTTCACTATGGGAGCAAACCGATCGGAGCAACAAAAACATCAGCTGTTCCGTACTAAACTGCAACTAAAAAACTAAACTTATGCACATTAAATCCCCTTACCTGAAACATCCAACGGAGAATACAATCACTTTGGTCGCTCATTCCCATACCTGTCTACACACTAAGCTCAGCAGTGATACACCGTGTAATTGTGACATCATAGAGGTAGTAAAGAAGCATGTGTACCTGGGCCTTGTAATCGATCACAAGTTTAATTGGGAGCCCCACATTGAACGGGTCTGCGACAAACTAAGAGCTCTCGTAGCAACATTTTATATCATTGGAAATCGGATTCCATACAAAATAAAACTAATGCTGTATAATTCCCTAGCAGAGTCTATAGTGACATACGGCCTCTCCAGTTATGGGCGCACGTATAATTCCTACTTGGATTCCATCCTAAAACTACAAACGAAAATCTTAAAATTAATAACCCCATTTCAAACCAAGTTGAAATACACCGAAAATGATAAACTTTTATTCAAACATTGCAATACACTACCAGTCCATACTAAAGTAAAACACAACCTACTAAAAGAACAATTTTTCAACTTCAACTTAAAAAATTTAGTAAAACACCCTATACAAACGAGACACACTGTGCAAAAAAAACTCGTCATCACCCGAGCGACCAACTGCTACGGCGAGCGGACTAGCGCGTACCTGATCCCGCGACTGATTAATTCTTTACCTACCGACGTTAGGGACGCATTATCTCAAAATAACATTAACCATAAACTAAAAACCTATTTCATATCCCAACTAAGTTAAATGGAAGGAAACTTTTACCATGTTTCTATTTATATTTATTATAACTGAGCTTTGTATCTAGTTAATGTACTGTTTATTGTTTGATTTTTAAAAACTGTGCAGAATTATTTATGTCACCTAAAAATCTCTTTTGGTTTATGTGATGTATTATTTAAGTCGTGTCAATTCATGTATCTGGTAAATAAATAAATACAAATGCCTACGCGACACAAATGTATGCAACAGCAGATTTTTTTTTTTGCTCCGATTCGTTTGCTCTTGGTTTGCTCCCATAGTGAAAGTTGTTCAGTTGGATGGGTAGACTCTTAGTTTAAAAGGATGCTAATGATATCAATTTCACCCTGTATATAGTGCATCAGGTATAATGTCTTCACATACAAGTTATCACTAGCCCATTTTAGTTCTATTTAAAAATGTTGCTAGCAGAGACAACATTATGTACTCGACTGCAATATAAAATACCGTAAAAAGAGCTTATTCATTGAAGAAAAATGCGGTCCAACTAGTCTTTTAGTTTGCTTTAGAAGGCGGTATATTTTTAGATCACTACTACTTGACGCTGCTGACTTATTTTATTTTCTTTTACTAGTAGTGACTCATTTTATGAACTTTATGACGTCGTCAGTGTTGCAAGTTGGTAAGGAAATGTTGAAATTGTTTACAATTTAGGTACAACGTACGAATATGAAAATGTCAAAGCAATTTAGCATGTCAATGTTCATGTTTAGCATGTTCTATCGGTGTGGCGCTAGTGTGGCGCATTGCGGAGAGGTATGGAAACTGAATCATAAGGTCCGGGTTCAAATCCGCACGAACGACTGGCAATGTACCAATTTCTTTTTTTTTTACTTATAAGTATACGTAATACCGGCTGCTCTCAAACGGTGAAGGAAAACATCATGAGGAAACCTGCTTTCGCTGAAGAAGAAATTCTAATGCGTATTTGAAGTCTACCAAAGTCCAGCTCATGCACCCTCCATGAGAGTAGGCCTGTTCCCTACAGTGGGACGTATACAGGGTGTAAGTGACAGCCTAGCAAATACTGAAACGGGGAACTCAGACCATCAAACTGAACAACATTCACTATGGATATTCATTCCTACCTTAGGAAACGCGAAAAAAAATCAGCTGTCCCATACGTTTTAGTCGGGTAGGTACTGCAGTATTGTTTGGGACAGCTGTTTTTTTCGCGTTTCCTAAGGTAGGCTCCATAGTGAAAGTTGTTCAGTTTGATGGTCTGAGTTCACCGGTTCAGTATTTGCTAGGCTGTCACTTACACCCTGTATAGGCTAATGATACCCTACCTACCCCACACCTACCCTACCCTACCTATACCTCCTAGCGGTCCACCCCGGGCAACGGCATCACAAGCTACCAAGTTTGTGGTGTCGGCTGAACGATCCCCTACAGCGGTGTGGTAGGCTCCGCAAGGAGCCGCCTGGCTCGCGACCACCCTCCTGCCGGAGTCTGGCGCCAAGCAGCTTGCTGCGTTCCGTCAGTGTGCAGGAGTGCCAGTGCCATTCTGTGTAAGCTTGCTACATCTTCGACTCCATCTTTGTCCTGTGGACTAGATTGAGGTCAAGAGCGAACCCATCTATAATAAAAAAAAAAAGAAAGATAAGTCCAAAAGCACCAGTTGATGGTTTAGCAAGAGTCATCATCATCATCATCATATCAGCCGATAGACGTCCACTGCTGGACATAGGCCTCCCCCAAAATGGGGGGATTTGCCATAATCGCCACGCTTGGCAGGCGGGTTGGCGATCGCAGTTGGATTGTATGTGTGTACTCAGAGGATGCTGCTGCCCATCCTCCGGTAGATCCCTTAGTCGCCTTTTACGACACCCACGGGAGGAAATGGGGTGGTGCTATAATTCTTAGCCGACACCACACGGACGCGCAAGAGTGTGTAGAAGTAATTTATAAATTTTTTGTCTTATAATTATAACTTAGTTTTCCTCGAGTTTTATTTAAAAGTATAATATCCTCATCGTATCAGTCTGTACCAGTCTATAGTCAGACGTAAAGAGGCTTGTTCCAATAATTAGAGGCATAAGTTACGGACACTTGATGATTAGGTACTCTAGAGTCTAGACAATTGATTATACTAATTTGCCTCCACCAATCATCACTGGACCCGCTTGGTGGATATCACCGATAATATCCTTAGGTATTTGTGAGCGGCCTTTGTCCTGGGATCCTACGGTGCCTTCAATATACAGGGTCCTTCTTAATATGCTGAGACTTTTTAAAGGGGATGATCAGACCAAGGGCGGATCCAGGATTTCATAGTGGGGGGGGCCCTCGGCCGACTCAGGCCACGTATTAAGATATAAAAAAATTAAGTTAGAGACACAGACCCAAAACGTCTTGTATACATACATAGAAAACTAAAACAATCAGCCCCGGATCTAAGATTTTTCCGAGGCAGGGCAAAAACAATGAGATTGAGGCGCCGGGCCCGGGCCTCCTCTACAAGAGTGTAGCAATAATTTTTTCTTAGGGAGGCCAGGTCCAGGTTGAGTGGTTGCGATTTTTTTTTTTTTTTTTTTTTTTTTTGAAATGACGTTTACAGCTCTGCTCAGGGAGCAATTACTGCTTTTTACTGCGGACTATTGGAGGGACCACGAAGGGTCTACCGAGCCAAAATGAATGAACTTAAGCAACCGACCTAGGGGCACCCGGAGGGGTACGGACCTCGGCATAGGACGTTGCTGGGGCTACGCGGCGGATTGGGTAGCGGGGATCGGTGAGATGTAGCGGGGATCGGTGAGAGTGGTTGCGATAAAACGTTTAACATAGAGCGAGCGAAGCGAGCTCGAGATTTTACTGCAATATGATTAGGTTGAGTCAGAAAATCGCAATATGATCAATATTTCACTGAAATATAATGAGATGACTGCAATAAGATCTTAAAGCAAGAGCGAGCGAAGCGAGCTCGAGATTTCACTGCAGTATAATGAGACGACTGCAATACGATCTTAAACCGAGAGCGAGCGAAGCAAGCTCAGATTTCTTCACAGCAATATAATGAGATGACTGCAATGAGATCTAAAACCAAGAGCGAGCGAAGCGAGCTCGAGATTTTACTGCAATATGATTAGGTCGAGTCAGAAATTCGCAATATGATCGAATTCTGCGATAGGTAATTTCAATACAACAAAAAAACCAAGAGCGAGCGAAGCGAGCTCGATATTTCACTGAAATATAATGAGATGACTGCAATAAGATCTAAAACCAAGAGCGAGCGAAGCGAGCTCGAGATTTCACTGCAATATAATGAGACGACTGCAATACGATCTTAAACCAAGAGCGAGCGAAACAAGCTCAGATTTCGTCACTGCAATATAATGAGATGAGATGACTGCATTAAGATCTAAAACCAAGAGCGAGCGAAGCGAGCTCGAGATTTTACTGCAATATGATTAGATCGAGTCAGAAATTCGCAATATGTTCGAATTCTGCGATAGGTGATTTCAATACAACAAAAAAACCAAGAGCGAGCGAAGCGAGCTCGATATTTCACTGAAATATAATGAGATGACTGCAATAAGATCTAAAACCAAGAGCGAGCGAAGCGAGCTCGAGATTTCACTGCAATATAATGAGACGACTGCAATACGATCTTAAACCGAGAGCGAGCGAAGCAAGCTCAGATTTCGTTACTGCAATATAATGAGATGACTGCAATGAGATCTAAAACCAAGAGCGAGCGAAGCGAGCTCGAGATTTTACTGCAATATGATTAGGTCGAGTCAGAAATTCGCAATATGATCAATATTTCACTGAAATATAATGAGATGACTGCAATAAGATCTTAAAGCAAGAGCGAGCGAAGCGAGCTCGAGATTTCACTGCAGTATAATGAGACGACTGCAATACGATCTTAAACCGAGAGCGAGCGAAGCAAGCTCAGATTTCTTCACAGCAATATAATGAGATGACTGCAATGAGATCTAAAACCAAGAGCGAGCGAAGCGAGCTCGAGATTTTACTGCAATATGATTAGGTCGAGTCAGAAATTCGCAATATGATCGAATTCTGCGATAGGTAATTTCAATACAACAAAAAAACCAAGAGCGAGCGAAGCGAGCTCGATATTTCACTGAAATATAATGAGATGACTGCAATAAGATCTAAAACCAAGAGCGAGCGAAGCGAGCTCGAGATTTCACTGCAATATAATGAGACGACTGCAATACGATCTTAAACCAAGAGCGAGCGAAACAAGCTCAGATTTCGTCACTGCAATATAATGAGATGACTGCATTAAGATCTAAAACCAAGAGCGAGCGAAGCGAGCTCGAGATTTTACTGCAATATGATTAGATCGAGTCAGAAATTCGCAATATGTTCGAATTCTGCGATAGGTGATTTCAATACAACAAAAAAACCAAGAGCGAGCGAAGCGAGCTCGATATTTCACTGAAATATAATGAGATGACTGCAATAAGATCTAAAACCAAGAGCGAGCGAAGCGAGCTCGAGATTTCACTGCAATATAATGAGACGACTGCAATACGATCTTAAACCAAGAGCGAGCGAAACAAGCTCAGATTTCGTCACTGCAATATAATGAGATGACTGCATTAAGATCTAAAACCAAGAGCGAGCGACGCGAGCTCGAGATTTTACTGCAATATGATTAGATCGAGTCAGAAATTCGCAATATGTTCGAATTCTGCGATAGGTGATTTCAATACAACAAAAAAACCAAGAGCGAGCGAAGCGAGCTCGATATTTCACTGAAATATAATGAGATGACTGCAATAAGATCTAAAACCAAGAGCGAGCGAAGCGAGCTCGAGATTTCACTGCAATATAATGAGACGACTGCAATACGATCTTAAACCGAGAGCGAGCGAAGCAAGCTCAGATTTCGTTACTGCAATATAAGGAGATGACTGCAATGAGATCTAAAACCAAGAGCGAGCGAAGCGAGCTCGAGATTTTACTGCAATATGATTAGGTCGAGTCAGAAATTCGCAATATGATCAATATTTCGCTGAAATATAATGAGATGACTGCAATAAGATCTTAAAGCAAGAGCGAGCGAAGCGAGCTCGAGATTTCACTGCAGTATAATGAGACGACTGCAATACGATCTTAAACCGAGAGCGAGCGAAGCAAGCTCAGATTTCTTCACAGCAATATAATGAGATGACTGCAATGAGATCTAAAACCAAGAGCGAGCGAAGCGAGCTCGAGATTTTACTGCAATATGATTAGGTCGAGTCAGAAATTCGCAATATGATCGAATTCTGCGATAGGTAATTTCAATACAACAAAAAAACCAAGAGCGAGCGAAGCGAGCTCGATATTTCACTGAAATATAATGAGATGACTGCAATAAGATCTAAAACCAAGAGCGAGCGAAGCGAGCTCGAGATTTCACTGCAATATAATGAGACGACTGCAATACGATCTTAAACCAAGAGCGAGCGAAACAAGCTCAGATTTCGTCACTGCAATATAATGAGATGACTGCATTAAGATCTAAAACCAAGAGCGAGCGAAGCGAGCTCGAGATTTTACTGCAATATGATTAGATCGAGTCAGAAATTCGCAATATGTTCGAATTCTGCGATAGGTGATTTCAATACAACAAAAAAACCAAGAGCGAGCGAAGCGAGCTCGATATTTCACTGAAATATAATGAGATGTCTGCAATAAGATCTAAAACCAAGAGCGAGCGAAGCGAGCTCGAGATTTCACTGCAATATAATGAGACGACTGCAATACGATCTTAAACCGAGAGCGAGCGAAGCAAGCTCAGATTTCGTTACTGCAATATAATGAGATGACTGCAATGAGATCTAAAACCAAGAGCGAGCGAAGCGAGCTCGAGATTTTACTGCAATATGATTAGGTCGAGTCAGAAATTCGCAATATGATCAATATTTCACTGAAATATAATGAGATGACTGCAATAAGATCTTAAAGCAAGAGCGAGCGAAGCGAGCTCGAGATTTCACTGCAGTATAATGAGACGACTGCAATACGATCTTAAACCGAGAGCGAGCGAAGCAAGCTCAGATTTCTTCACAGCAATATAATGAGATGACTGCAATGAGATCTAAAACCAAGAGCGAGCGAAGCGAGCTCGAGATTTTACTGCAATATGATTAGGTCCAGTCAGAAATTCGCAATATGATCGAATTCTGCGATAGGTAATTTCAATACAACAAAAAAACCAAGAGCGAGCGAAGCGAGCTCGATATTTCACTGAAATATAATGAGATGACTGCAATAAGATCTAAAACCAAGAACGAGCGAAGCGAGCTCGAGATTTCACTGCAATATAATGAGACGACTGCAATACGATCTTAAACCAAGAGCGAGCGAAACAAGCTCAGATTTCGTCACTGCAATATAATGAGATGACTGCATTAAGATCTAAAACCAAGAGCGAGCGAAGCGAGCTCGAGATTTTACTGCAATATGATTAGATCGAGTCAGAAATTCGCAATATGTTCGAATTCTGCGATAGGTCATTTCAATACAACAAAAAAACCAAGAGCGAGCGGAGCGAACTCGATATTTCACTGAAATATAATGAGATGACTGCAATAAGATCTAAAACCAAGAGCGAGCGAAGTGAGCTCGAGATTTCACTGCAATATAATGGGATGACTGCAATACGATCTTAAACCAAGAGCGAGCGAAACAAGCTCGAGATTTCGTCACTGCAATATACGAAATCAGGAGCGAGCGAAGCGAGCACGAGATTTTTTTGCAAAATTCTCAAGTCGATGCAATATTTTAAACCTGCCGCCCGGGGCCGTGTTCCCCGGTTTGCTGTTAAATCTTTAGGATTATATTATGTGTATAATCCTAAAGATTTCTGACCACAGCCTTGTTTTAATTATTGTACCTACACAGGTACAATAATTAAAACAGAAACATAGAGCGAGCGAAGCGAGCTCTTGTTTTCTCCGCTCTACGAATAGGTTATGGACAGAGCTCAATCAATCTATGCCCTAGTAAAGTGCCGTACTCAGCCTCGAAATTCAATGCAATCCGCAGAGGTTCGTGGGGGGGGCCATGGCCCCCTGGGCCCCCCCCCTGGATCCGCCCTTGGATCAGACCGTCAAACTGAACAACTTAGAAATCGAGAAGAAAAATCTGCTGTCCCATAAATTTGGCTAGTAAATTTGCGGTTTTGTATGGACGAGCAGATTTTTGATGCGACATTATTCTTTTTTGGAAATGTTGTTTATTAATAAGAAATTAAAAAATACGATTGATGGCAGCACTGGAGAGGCTCGGTGCCCCCTTAAGCGGACTATTATGTGTACATACACTTACGATCATTATTATTAAAAGAGGGAAAAGCGCCTCTGGTGCTGTTCAATAGTTCAACACCATACGTTTAAAAGTAAATAAACATAAGAACCGTCATTAGTAACGCGTGACTACTATACTTTGCTACTACATAACATAGTAATGTATGAATGAAACACACACATATAAATGTGGCCATTAAACAATTAACTACGCTCCACTCACACATTTACAATTATCACAGTAATAGTTAACACATTTAAGTTTAACGTAAATATAAATCTGGCTGGTATTAGTTAACTTCTAGTGAGACGTGGATGTTCTGGGATATCTCTGGCTTACCCCCTCAGGGAATATAGTCGTGAGCATAAGCTATACTTTGCTATATCTTTTATTATCATCATGAATTAATATGCTTTTCTTATGTAGTTATTTCACAAATAATTATAAAGGAGACTGGGCAAATGTGTATGGGAAGTGGTATATGAACCAGTAACAATACGGTTTCGGTGTTTGTGTCGGGAAACCTCATCTACACCCTTGTGCAATAGGGCATCAAAATCTGACCCGGCAGTTTCGAGAAAAATTCTAATTTTATACTAACCTAACCTTACTTAACCTCTTCCATGAATAGTGGTTTATGAACCAATAGCGATATGGTTTCGGTATTTGTGTTGGGAAACCTCATCTATACCCTTGTGCAAAAGGGTATTATAAAATCTGACTGAACTACTAATTTTACCATCAGTTATATTTTTTTAGCAAATAATAACTTTACCACTAATTACTAATCAAATAATGAATTAATACTTTTACCACAGAATAAATACTAGTACTTACTAAGTACAGAAGTTTCATTTCCATACACCAAACACGGCATACCCATCGATTACCTTCCAGACTTCCATACAATCTCTGATAAACAATTACTTAATAATACAATATCTAGCTATCGTTGAAGTATATAAAAAAATATATACGGTCGAACTGAGAAACCTCCTCCTTTTTTGAAGTCGGTTAAAAATGCAGACAAATTAAAAAAAAAGATATAACATCTGCCAGACTTATCTATACATAAATTATTATAAAACTGTAATTAGGAAATAAATTTGAACTACTTACCTACTTTAAAACATATGTTTTATGGCTGGCAACACAGATAGTAAATAAATATAAGTAGGTAGGTATGGTATGTATGTATGCTGAATATATGATTCTTAGAAATATGATGTCCGTCATATTGATTATTTGACTTAGACTACGATTTATAATTAATAGGCAGGTAGGTCCTTTTTAATTGTGGGCTATGAACTTTTATGAGTAATTCAAATAAACAATGAATATAAAACTATAGGTATTATTAAAACAAAAATTGACGTCACAAATAGAATATCTCCTCAAGAGCTCTGCAACGAGGCATAGTTCCTAATAGGCTGGTAAGAATGAATTACGAGCAGTTGGTACAGCTTCTTGGTTTCCCGCTGAATTTCCAAACTAATATTTTGGGCAAAGTTAGGCTTTCGGTCACCGATAGCAACTCGTTGGGGTGCACGTTAACATCGTCCAAAAATGATCATGATCACAATCTAAACATATTTTTTTAAGGCCACCGAGCCTATTGTTCTGCCCCCAATCGTATTTTTGTAGATCTTAACAATTAAACAATATTTAAAAAAAAAACAAGAATGTCACATATTTATTGCTGATTTTCAATTTATCGGGTCACTACGGATTTGTTTTTATAATGTTTGTAGTTATTTATCTTACCGCCAAAAGTGGCCACTTTTGGCGGTTTTAACGATAATGGCTACAAGCATACAACATAATAATCCGTAATGTTTCGATAAATTAAAAACAAGTCAGAACTACAATGTGACATTCTTGATTTTTGGAAATGTTGTTTAATCGATCCGAAATAAAAAAAAATACTATTGAGGGCAGCACAATAGGCTCGGTAAGCTCGTAATGATCTTGCTTAAGGACCCCCGGGTCCCATTGACTCTATCAAACAATAATAAATATCCCTTCCTATTTCGGACGCACAATAATTACTTTAGTATAATTTCATGTTACGACAAACATACAGTAAAACTAACAGGTCTATTCATATAGATTGCAATTAACCTCTGCAGCAGTAATGCGTGGGAATTACTTGGCATTACGACTCTAAATATCATTCGCTAAATTGATGGGGTGTATAATACCAAACAGTAATAAGACAGAGTGCTGTATTTACAGTAGTACCAGATATTACCGTATAACTTCCTGCGCGGTTGACTAGCGTGCGAAATTATAATATTGACCAACCAGGCTGGCACCTTCAATACCTTGCCGCTATTGGCTAATTGTTTACGCGCAATTTTCGCTGCTATCTGACTTTGCACCCTTTGATTACTAAACGACTTCGGGTTTTGACGGGGGACTCTGCGCAAACGAAGATTGACGAGGGTAATTATTTTCCTGATCGTACTGTACTGTACATACATTACGCACTCTACCTGCCCACCACCAATTTGACCTCACCCTCTCTCGGTACGGGAGACGGACGACAGCAAACAGTGGTGTAAGCCTCTCTCACTTGCAGTCATTCTGCATACATGTGTTATCTTCTTCTTGTCAGTGTGAGCCAATTTGTACGAAGTGTCCAAGGTGTGCTTTTAACTTTTACTTAATATTATGTAGCTATACAGGGTGTAACAAAACACCCTAGTAATACTTAAGGGGGTGCTTCAGACCATCAATCTGAACAACTTTCAGTATGGAGCCAACGTCGAGAAAAAATAAAAAAAAATTGCCGTCCCATACATTTGAGTCGAGACGGTACTGCAGTTTTGTATGAAACAGCTGATTTTTTTTTCGCGATTTCGATGTTGGCTCCATATTGAAAGTTGTTCAGTTTGATGGGTCTGAAGCACCCCCTTAAGTATTACTATGGTGTTTTGTTACACCCTGTAGATTGTATGACAAGTAAAGCTGTAATAAAATACAAGGCTGGAAAGCCTGGAAAAGTCAATCAATCAATTACCTATACTTTGAAAAAAAAACACCCTAAAAAATTTTAATGACTGCCGACTCGATCTGGATAGAAGAATCAGATTATCTGCTGAGCATAAGCCGTCTCATACGAATACTTCTAAAGACGTAAAATCGAGGTTTAGTGAGTGAAGCCAGTACCTACGGGCAGGCCTCCATTACTCAGCCGTAGGTACCGAGATAATAATATTTACCTACACGCGACCTACAGAAAACGATGCGCTTGCTTAATTTCTACCACTCGCACCGCATACGTCGCACGATATACGAAATTTTTGCGTGTACCGTCTATCTGCGCGTAAGAATTTATCGTTTTCTAAGGCAGTGATATATCTGTTACGATCCAGTAATCTATATCAAAGACTTCTATTAAAACTGATAGAAGTCTATTTGATTTATAAGCGTTATTTTTGAATGAAAGTTATCTCGTTTTGTTATCATCGTCGTAGACTAAACATCGATTTATTTAAACATTTCGGTTTTCTTACGCAATATCTGTTTACAATTAGCTCACACAATTAACGTAATTCGTAGATAATTATTTAACACATCACTTTCTTTTTAATTCAAATACGCAGTTTAGAGCACAAAAAATGTTATTGAGAATTTTCGCAACATCGTAGTTAGCATTCCGTGCCTGCTTGGCTTGAGATATTTAGTTTAGTTAGTTTGTTTGACCATGGATTCTTCTTCTTTCAATCTAAGATATATGTAACACACTGATGCCATCATAAAAAAGAGACCTACATGTAGTAGCATATGCTCATGACTATATTCCCCGAGGGGTGAGGGGGGGTAGTCAGAGGTATTCTTAAACTTCAGAATAACCACGTTTCACTAGTAGTACCTAAACTCTGTCCAGTGTGACGGGGAGTGAGCCCGTCGCCACTTGTAATGGACAGTAGGAACAATACATGCCTCGAAATTGAAGCTTGCAGGTTTCATCACGATGTTGGATGTTTCACATGTAGTAATAGGTTCGTATTCCTTGCCTACGCCATGGTTTGGGAATTTGGGATATTCAGTTTGTCAGTTTGACCCAGATATTCTTCTTCTTTCAATCTTTATCGCACTGGCTGATGTCCTCGTAACGAAGAGACCTGCATGTAGTAATAGGTAGTAGGTAGGTACTTATTCCTTGCCTACGCTCTGGCTTGGGATATTCAGTTTGTCTGTTTGACCAGTGATTCTTCTTCTTTGAATTTTGCATCAATGCTTTGACTTCAATGCTCTCATAAGGTTCCTTTTCACATTATAAATGTAATATGTAACACATACTGAAGTTCTGAATATTCTGAAGTTTCAGAATACCTCTGACTACCCCCGACTACTGGGGTATATACTCGTTAGCATATGCTACTACATGTAGGTCTCTTCTTTATGATGGCATCAGCGTGTTATTCGTGTTTTCACGATGTATGCTATTCTAAGAACACTAAAGGTAGTTTTTAATTTAATTACTAACATAAGTTCGGATCAGCTGATCAATTTTCTATGGGAGGTCCACATTTTTTTTTCGTTTTTCGACCTATGTTCCTTTCACCCAAAAACCGACCGTGTGCAAATATTTATAAGTAAAGTATGTACTTACTTATACTTTTTTCCTTTTATCTTTTAAACCTTTGTTTCTATCCAAGTAAGGTTTCACGATGAAATGACGAATGTGTAAACCAATGTTGTAAATTAAGCAAATGTTTAATGTCGTTTGTATAACTATTAAAATCTCTAGACAGTAACATCATAAATTCAAAAGCCATTCAATGAGTCAAGTGAAACAAAACAAGTCAGAAACTGGAAGTTGAATGATAGTAAAAGCTGCACTTCAACTTGTCGAATGACCTATAATCCACTTCTTAAGTTTACTGCATCAGTGTGGTTTCTTCAACCTTATACAGCTGACGTGTATTGAATAATTCGATAAACCAATCTAAAATAGATCTTAATTCGATTAGAATAACGGGTAATGTTCAGTGCTCATTAAAAACCAGTTTTAAAATTAAATTTTTTTGAGAATTTCGAGTTCTTTTTGTGAAATTTTTTGTGATTTTGTGTCCAGAAATGTGTAGCTGATACCGTAAGTTATAATAAATTATATTCTTTAGCAATCTAAAGTTAACTTTTGTTAAACTTATATTTTTTGTTATATCTATGTACACACGGCGACACATCAAGCTGTATATTACATAAAACCAATATAAGCTGGTCGCGTGACGTTATACATACTCGTCCTAAGCGCGGCCAGCTTATTTTGGTTTTGTATAAGGAACTTGATGTGTCGCCGTGTGTACACAATTACACATACTAACATAAACTCACGACTGTATTCAAGATGGTCAGAAAAGTTGCTACAACTAAATAAATAAATAACGTTCACAGACACATCATTGTAATGATCCCAAGTAATCATCAGACTTTTTGTTATGGGAATCATACAACAACGGCACAAACAATTATAACATCCATGACCCAACCGGGATTCGAACCCAGGACCCTTGTTTGGCAGTCCGGCGTGGTAACCATTACACCAACCGGGTCGTCACAACTACCAGCCACTTTTGAGTAAAACATGATTTTCTTGAAACTTCTTGGGGTTTCAGGATGGAATTACGTGTCAAGATTTATGCTTTCGTCGCCAATGTTTTGGTGTGCGAATCTATAGGAACATCACATTTATCTATTCTATATCTATACATAATTATAATGTAAAAATATTAATTGGGGGCGTTTAGTAGGTTTATGCATTGAGACCATTTTTCGAAATTATAACTGTTTTTTTTTGAGCTCGCATTACTAAAAAAATACTGAACCGATTTGAAAAAAGGGTGCCGCTTAGTTTGGAGTAACATTTATGCTTTATTTCACCGCAATCGGTCCATTGCATTCATTCAAAGAATAATTATGTAGGTGATGGCTACTATGGTCTGCGCGTATACGAAGTCGCGGGCACCGCTAGTAAATCATATTTTTAAGTAGAGTAAAGTCAGCTTCAAAAAGATGTAACGCAAAAATAGTATGAAACCAAACTGTTTTTATATTTTGTAAAAAAACTAAAAAATAAGTTTAAAATTATAATTTTTTTTTTAAATAAAAATGATAGTAAAGTTAATCGAGCGTTAAGTAAAAAAGCTTGTATAATTATCCCAATATGGTTAGGTTGGACAATTATGGATTCTTTATAAATTGTTTTGTTTTTGTTTTGCTGCCCCTTCGTTCGTACCTAGTAGAAAAAAAATTAATATAGATAAAAATGTCCATCAAAATCATTTCCAACAATAGTAGGTACAACAATACTTATATCAAAAGAGATGGCAGGCGAAACCGTGCAAATAAAAACTAATCGCACATTTGCAATTGACAACCAATCATCGAATTCAATACGGTTATCGAATGAACAGAGTAGTCGAGACTGCGCGCGCGCCGCACTCGCAAGTCATCGGCCGCCACTGGCCGTTCCAATTTCAAATTCGCCAATCATAACCGCGAACTTATTTTTCTAGTGTACAGTGGAGAATTAATTATAACTGCCAGGTATATTTTTCTTATTTTCTAAATTGGTATTGTTCTTATTTATAAATTGGTCCTCTATTTTGATGATGTTATACTTACGCAGTGTTTGCTAATTAATATTTATCAGTAACGGAGCTTTGAATGTATGCTTCGTTTGGGTTTTTTGTTCTAATTAGGCGTTACTTTGCATTCTCTTTTGGATTCTGTTTTGAGGTGGTCAGAAATGTTGCTACATGCTGCTCTCGATTATTATTAATTTAGGGGGTAGTCAAAATATTCTGAATATCCACATTTTACAAGCCCAGGAGTGCGATTTTTGAAACTCATTCTTTTGTTTGAACTTAGCAGTTGAAAATGTCAATATTACTATAAATGGAGACATTGTGGAGACGTGCATCTTTCTACTGCTGATTTGACACAAAAAAATCTAATAAACGTTACAATTGTAATTTACAATTACAATTCATGGTACATTGCTGTTCAGGGAACATGTTCATTCGGAAATAAAAATAAAAAACCAACATATCTTACCAAGACAAGATGTGCATCAACGGCGATTACGCGACACTCCGTTTAGATGAGGTATAGCTAATATTACCACTATAATCTAGAGATTATGAGAAACAAATCGACATGAGTTCCATAACTATATGCCAACTAGGTACGCTTATATTTTTGTGTAAGCCTATTTCCCATATATTAAGATCTAGGATCCTCTTTTCATTTCAGCCTGCCTATCCTGTCCAGAAGTCGGATAAAACAAGATAAAATATAAACACTTTAAATAATATTGATAACGTAGACAAAATTTTTATCTTTTGTTCAGCAAATTAAACAGTTTCTTACGATATCTTAAACCAGGCATGTCAAACTCAAAGTCATTGGTGGGCCACATTCATAATGATAGTAGAATCAGTGGGCCGCAAAGAACTTAGAGAAATTGTACTTATCAATTATAGAAAATCGTTTGTGTCGTCATAAATGTCTCTTTTGCTATAAATATGTTGTTCATTTCGGGTAGGGGGTAACACTATCTGCAGAAATCTTAAGAAATCAACTTCCAAGTCTAAGTCAGGGCTGTAGCTAGAACTTAATTTCAGGTAGAGCATGAATTTGATAAAATCTTTTTTCTACAGAAGATCTATACCACTTATTAAGTTTTCGGGACCCTTAACTGTGCCCTGCGTATCATGCAAAAAAGGTGACCGAGCGTAGCGAGCTCGAAATTTTTATCATCATGATTCAAAACAGTGGTATTACATGACATGACTGACATGACATGACTGTTAGGCTCGCCGAAAATCTGGCTACTTGAGTATTTGTAAAAATCTACACACTCTCGGGCCGCATCAGGAAGCTGTTCTTAAAATTGGGTCGAGCCGCAAGAAAGAGCAGTGCGGGCCGCAAGTTTGACATACCTGTCTTAAAGTATTTGACTACTAGACACACTATTGAATTACAAATAATTTTAAGGAATTATTTCATAGCCGCTCTTGATACATTTTTTTTATTGTAACTCTTTAATACTCCATCAGGATGTGGATCAAATACATAATCTTATTCAAGTAAACATTCTTCTTCTTATCGTGTGGGCAGAGCCCTGGTGTCAGAGTTTTTTCAGACCGCCTTTCGGCCTCTGACGTGGTTTTTATGTAACGACTACTACCACCAGAGATAGTAGCCGGGACCAACGGCTTAATGTGCCATCCGAAGCACGGAATCATTTTTCTTTTCAGACAATCAGGTGATTCAGCCTGCAATGTCCTAACCAACTGGGGAAAAACGCACAAAGTGACATATCACTAGGTGTCCCCCGTGGGAATCGAACTCACGACCTCCGTATCGAGAGCCAATGCTCTTAACCATTAGACCACGGAGGCAGTAAACATTAAAACGTGATTATAACTTTATGCATGCATATGCTCACGACTATATTCCCCGAGGGGGTAGTCAGAGATATTCTGAAACATCAGAACATCCACGTTTCACTAGTAGTACCGAAACTCTGTCCAGTGTGACGGGGAGTGAGCCCGTCGCCACTTGTAATGGACAGTAGGTACAATGCATGCCTCGAAATTGAAGCATGCAGGTTTCCTCACGATGTTTTCCTTCACCGAAAAGCCAGTGGTGTTACAAATCGTACATAAATTCCGAAAAACTCATTGGTACGAGTCGGCCTGGACGGGGATCGAACCATCGCCTCCTGCACGGCAGGCAAGGTTACTCGCCACTAGACCACCACGGCATATACAGGGTGTACAATAAAATGGGACAGCTACTCAAAGGGGTGCTTCAGACCATCAAACTGAACAACTTTTACTATGGGACCAATATCGAAATCGCGAAAAAAAAATCCGCTCTCCCATACAAAATTGCAAACATAACTCGACTGAAATGTATGGGACAGCAGATTTTTTTTTCGCGATTTCGATATTGGTCCCATAGAGAAAGTTGTTCAGTTTGACGGTCTGAAGCACTCCTTTAAGTAGCTGTCCCATTTTATTGTACACCCTGTATATAACTTTATACGTTCATAAATATATGGAATTCATTTAAATATTTCTCAATATTTATAACACGTAAACGAATACTAGATAAATATGATTATTGAAGCTAGGAATGTGAATTAGTAATGTTTTTTTTAAGTGTTTCCACGAGGTCATTTATATTCAAAAGATCTATGTACCAGTAATAATTGTATGTCTGTATCAATATACATACATATGAGAATTTAATTAAATTCTATGGTAAGAAAATTTACTTACGAGAAACTTCTGGAGTTTTCACAAAAGCATAGGGCTTAGTTTCGATTAATATACAGGCTATATTTCATCGCAATCAGTTCATTCAATCTCAAGTTATGAGTATTTTAAGTCAATGGTCTGTGCTTACGAAGTCACGGGCGCCGCAAGTAATAAAAAAAAAATGATTCCCTTCTCATATCTTCCCATTTTGCAGTGGTTTTGGATGAGAAAAACTGGCTTTCTGTCATCACACGCCTTTGCACCATAAAATCTTAATAAGGCGCTCATAAGAAGAAGTCGCAGGTTTTGTCCGCGGCACACATTATCCATGAAAACTAGGAGGTAACGGACACAGCAGACAAAAATCCATCTTAGATCCAAGGGTCCTTGTGATCTGTGCAAGCAAGTAGTCAGTTATTTAAAGAGTAAACATTAATTTTGATAGTAGTTACTCACCTAAAAATAGGTAATTAGGTTACCTAACCTAAGGTTACTACTATTATTATTATTGGTGGTTGGGCTATTGCAAGCAAGGGTCGTTATGTAACACTGCGACCATCGCTGATCTTTTGTGTTCGCCCCAAGCTCACCCATATTTTACGCATACCTCCGAACTTACGGTATTTTCTTTTCATTCTCGGGAATGCAGGTTTCCTCACGATGTTTTCCTTCACCGCCGAGCTAGTAAATGATAAATACAACCGTACATAAATTCCGAAGAACTTAGTGGTACGGGCCTGGAATCGAACCGCGTCCTCATGATTGAGGCGCTAGCTCTCTTCCGTATGGGCTATCATCGCTCCTAGGTTACTACTAAAGGTCCCGAACACCCCTAGAAGAATTGAATCGTGAGTTTTAAGTATGTAAGCTTCCTTATATGACTTTGGCATCCGCCTAGGGATTTCCCCCAAATCGGCAATCATCCGCGCATAAATTTGAAAAGAGATAAAAAGTGCAATTTGCAGTTTTTGTTTACAAATCGTCGAATACTTAAAGAAATCGTTGAATAATAATGTCAAGGTTCGATTCCCATATCAGGTCAATGTCAAGAAGGTAAACAAGTTAGTTCATTTAAAAGCTTTTTGTAATAAAATTACCTAACTGTTAAGTCCAGTTTTTTTATGTTACTAGGTTTTACCTTCACATTTTGTCTAGATTTATTTTTGTCTACGTAAAATCCATTTAATCTTATAATAGCATTGTTTCTGACATCCTAGTTCCGATATTGGTTTCCGTTATACTGATAAGCCTTTTACTGGTTTTCTTCACCCTTTCCAAAATAACGGTGTCGAAAACAGGTTTTTAAATCAACAACGTCCGTTCTTGAGCATAACTTGCTAATCGATCCCGTAAAATAGCCTTATGTATCTGACATCCTAGTTCCGATATTGGTTTCCGTTATACTGATAAGCCTTTTACTGGTTTTTTTAACCCTTTCCAAAATAACGGTGTCGAAAACAGGTTTTTAAATCAACAACGTCCGTTCTTGAGCATAACTTGCTAATCGATCCCGTAAAATAAATAACAAAATCGGCAAGTTTGATCACGGATCTAGCTATTGGTTCCGTACTAGCTAATGAATTTTACATGCGTGATGAAAAAATACAATTATTTTATCTCTGTAAAGGTTTATTCACGGGCCGTACCGGACCTTTGGACGGCTTGCGTGGGGACAATATTATTATGTTAGTCTTTTCTTTATCTCGGGACATAAGTGTCCCGGACCTTTGGGAGGCGTGCGTGTGGCCGTAGCCAACATGACGCGACGTAGAGGCACGTCAGACAATTGATCTAAAAGGTAATGTGACACCAACCGGCCAAATGTCCGGCAACTATTTCCAGTAGTATACACTAAAACACAAGTGCACAAGCAAAACAATCTCCGGCCAGTATAGGACTATTGTAAGGAGTCGAAGGAAACAAACACATAGAAGATACAATATATAAAAATAAAATATTGAAATCTACGTTCAATAAAGTTGCAAATATATAGTAGTTTCATTGGCCATCCAGATAGGCAATGCTGCTAACATTTTAAGGACTTTTGATTCAGGGTTAGGTACGCAGGGCAGGAGTGATATTTTTGAATCGTGAGATTCAAAATCATGATCGAATGATGCATAATCTCCATAGTAATTTTGACACTTTTTTACCGCTCGCTGTCTTGAACGTGTGACTTTCAAAAATCGCACTCCTGGGCATTTTGATGGAATTTTATTCAGAGGAAGGTTGCAAGCGTATTATATTTTGTGCATTGCCACCACTGATGAAGTTGTCAAACGGATTATAAAAGATATTAATATTAGGTATGTGATTCTGGTATGACAAAAAATTTCGTAAAATTTTTGTCAAAAATTTGAATAATAAAAATAATAAAAATAATAATAAAATTTATCCGCAACGTCGCGTTGCGGATAAATTTTAGTGGTATGAATTAAAAAATTGAATGAGTATTATAAATAAAACTGCGGTTACCGTACCCTTTCCCATTGTTCTCTTTTATTACCTTTCGATTGTGGAATCGTCAAAATCTAAAAGAGATACAATTAAAAGTTGTATGTAGGTACTTCCATAATACCAGTTCAACCTGTGATCTGTAGGTATCTCATAATGATTCGATTACGTGTTTTGTTGAATCCTTAGTTTTTGTTTTCTTCTTCTTGTCTCTGCTCTTGGTTTCTATTATTGTAAATGCCTATTATGTATATCTTGTAGTAAAGATTTGTATATTGTAAGTACGTAATTAAGTACATAACATATTGGTTATCCTAACTGTTAATTAAGACGTCCTAGACGAGTCGATAGTGCATAGATAAACCTAAATTGGTTTTTACTGCACTATTTTTTGTCAATTCTGTAACGTTTTCTTTCATAAATAAATATATAATATATATATATAACATACAATGGAATAATTATCACATCTACAGTAGGTACCTGTAGAAGAATAACATCCCCAAAATTAAGAAATGAATGGTATCTCTGCTTACATTTGAGGAACCCTAAAGAGCATCAGCAGGACTTTGCCCTCTGTAAGGACATCGACTCCTCTGGAGGCTTTGGCGTGGGGAATCCTTTTTTTTATTGGATGAGGTTATGTTCAGAGGTATCGGTACCATATGTATTGACTTTGCTTGGTAGTTGTGTGTACAGGGTGCTAGGAAAAGTATCATTAACTTTTAAACTAATACTCTACCCATCAAACTAAACAACTTTTACTATGGGAGCAGACCTGTCAGAAATGATATGGGTATGTGATTTAAAGGTAAATGATACTTAAGTATCCTTACACCCTGTACCCCTATAGGTAACCCGTTATGGATGAGGAATGTAATTAAATAGTTTAATTAAATAATTAACATAAATAATTCAAGTAGAAAAAAATAAAAATAAAGAGAGCAAAAGAAAAGAAGATAAAAAAGAAAGAGATCAAGAGTAAAAAGAGAATGAAAAAAAAGATAAAAATAAACTTCTAACATTGATATAAAAATCGAAACATTTTCAAAGCTTGAAATACAATTAACTACACTACTACTACAAGTAAAAAGTAGTAGTAACTTTGTAGGTACATGTTGAACCTTCGACGAGAACTAATTTTTGTCTATTTCCCCACAATGCCATAGTAATTATAAGAAAGAGTGTGGTACTAAATAAAGTTCGCACATTCCCCCCTCCTATCAATATCAACCTCACCCCCTCTTGGAAAGACCTCTCTCACTCATATTCACTTAGTACCTATTGCACGTGTATACCTCTTGTTAGAGCGAGCAAGTGACAGATAAGCGTCCGGAGTGTGAGATAACCTTATGAAAACGCAGTAAGTTAAATTCTTTAATTAAAAACAAAACATAATTAATTGTGCACCATCTATGTCAAACAAATAGGCAGTTCAATTATCCATTCATTGTTATATTTGATGAATCATTGAAAATCTTTGAACTTTTGTTTATTTTATGACTCCCTTATTATTCTTTTCATTCGTCATAATATAAATATTGATGTCAAAAGATAGCAGAAGGGGCTAAACTCATAATATCTTATAAGGAAGTTACGCTGCTGAGATCTCGGGTTTTTGCCTACCTACTTGCTGCAATGAGAAACTCGACTTCAAGATTTTGACGATTTAACGTTTGAGTTATCCAGCCCAGCGATACCTTGATTAGGACTTTTTCTTTTTATCTACACTCTTTTCTTTACGTAAAAATAGTTTTTTTGTTGTTGCAATAGGTATTAATTCTATATTTATAATTTTTTATAATCTTAACTAGTATTATAAAACTGTAACAGAAGTGTGTCTGTACATTGAAGATATTAAGTAAGTAAATCAAAAAGTTAGAATATGGTTTTTAGGTGTCGCTGATTCCAAATCACCAATTTTTGGATTTTTTGAGTGTTTGTTTGTTTGTTCGAGCATCACGCAAAAACTAATAAACCGTTTTTGATGAGAGTTTTTTGTTCGATTGTTTATGTATAATTTTTGCAGACGACGTTGCGGATAAACTCTATTAGGTAATCTATTACTTATATTTTTTTTAATTTTTCGTATTTTGTTTATTTATAACATTGTCACAAAATTAAATTATCAGCTTTATAATGGTCTTCCTAGCCTTGTAGAGCGGTACTGAGTTAAAACTGGACTCGGAAACCAGAATATTTGCTTCTTTACATGGAAAAAAATCAACAATTCAACACAGGCAAATTTATGCAAAAAAATTTACAAACTCTTTAAAAAAACTTAAATATCTCGAAAACTAGAATCTGACTACTTTTGGCTTAGACACCCCTCATATCATCCCCTCTACTGGCACAGTATAAGAATGAGTATTTATAACATACAGTAAGGGCACTCCCTGCCTCCCACCAGTTTAGACCTCCACCCTCGGTTGTCCGGGAGGTGCAATAACAGTAAACAGTGGTGTAGTTCTCTCTCACTCTGTGTCCTTTGTCAGTGAGAGCCCGTTTGTATGGCCAGGCCTATACTCATCGCGAGGTGAGGGTGTATGTATGTTAGTTCCAGTACGCGTGCCCAATGCGGCTTGGTGGACTTGACATACGTATATATCACGTGCAGGTATTTAATCAACTATAAACAGCACTATTCTGTAATCAATTTGTACTGGTTCACTCTATTCTGGACTAATCAAACACAAATAGGTGTATTTACGACTTTCTGCTAAAAGAGTAGGTATAAACTTACTTATTTAGACTACGGACCGACAGACGGACTGACTGATCAGATGAATATTTTTTTAGGGTTCCGTACCCAAAGGGTGAAAACGGGACCCTATTACTAAGCCTACGTGGTCCGTCCGTCCGTCCGTCTGCCCGTCCGTCCGTCTGTCCTACCTATTTAGGGCTGTAACTTTTGAACCGTAATAGCTTGTTGTTGAAATTTTCTCAAATTATGCGTTATTACGGCGGATTTGTTAACAGATAATAAAAATATCAAAAAGTTAAAAATTAAGGGTGAGTCTTAACAAGAAACTAGTTTTTATCAACGTTTTTTCTGACATAATTCTCTCGCCTTATCCTATCTCTTCATGCACTTCCGTCGATTGAGGATGCTACGCACTTGACCTTTTCGGAGAAAACCATTTAGTTTTTCGGTGTAAGTTCGCGCCCTCTCTCGACTGTTCCACTCACATTGGATTGATAAATCTCCCTAGTGAGTGACACTCTCATTCATCCTCTGTACGTGACCGAACCACCTAAGCATACCTCTTTCAATCCTGGTTACCACATTATCCTTCAAGTTATACCGATCCTTTATCACGCTGTTCTTGATTCGGTCGGTCACTGTTACCCCACACATACAAGTGCATTTCCACTGCATTCACTTGACTTTTATTCCTTTTGATCCACACCCAACATTCACTCCCGTACACGCCGTGGTCGTTCCATCTTAAAACTTAAATTGCTAAATCTGAGTATTCCAAACCTACATTCTCAAACAGAAAGTTGGTAGCATAGAATTATAAATTTACTTGTGTTGGTTGTTGTAGCCCAGCTCTGCAAAAAACTAGTTAGTTATTGAGGTACATACAGACGGATAAACAAAATGAATGAAAGTGCATAAGGGTTCCTTATTTGACTACGGAACCTTATGAACGTAATTAAAATCAGGCTCTATAATACAATATAGTCTTAGGTATAAGATGAAAACGTCCTTGGTGAAGTCTTGCTTCGTCGCACATCGTTGGTTTTGCATGGTACAGAATGACGGACAATATAAATGTATTAAGAGTTTGTTTAGTTATGGTGGTGGGTGACCAAATCACAGAAGTATAGTTTGGTAAAACTTCGGACAAAGTTATAATCTGTAAAGGCACTACAATCTCGCGAGAACTTCTCGGCAAGAACTTCCAGAAGAATTACTATGGCTCACAAAGTTGCGAGAACAATGAAGTGAAGGTGTCTCCACATAATTGTTATCGTGGCAGAGGCAGAGGCTTCGGTCTTCAAACGTTCTGAGCTGTTCTCGTCTGTTCTCGAGACGAGAACAGCTCAGAACGAGAGTGTGGATGCCTTTCATTCTCGCGGCGTTCGGTGTGGTTCGGTCGCATGGACAGACAATACCTATTTCCAGCTTCCTGTTTGGTTGTGAGCGGTAGTAATTTTCCTTGGCAGTTTTCGACGAGAAGTTCATGAGAAGTTCTCGCGACAACTTGCCTATAACCAGGGGGAGCGTGTAAATTCTCTATGTCTATAACCTTCTTGGTAGTACCCATAAATCATGGCATCTATGGTAGCGCACATTATACAATCTCCTTGATAATCTTGGTTGCATTCGCCAGGCATTCGCGGACTGACTGCGGACTGAAGTCAAAGAAAATATACACTCTGAAGTCATTTGCAAAAGTCGGTTTGACATTATTTTGACATGTTAGTGCAGTTTCTAAGATTTATACAAAGTGTTTTTGATTATAGTCTGTTTAAATAATAAGATTACTTTTAATATTTCGTTAGTGTTATAGTTATGAAATCCTCGTAGTTCGCTTTAAAAAAAAGGTAGGTTTGTTAAACAACTATTAGGTAATAAGCATGAGCAGTGTAGAGTGAAGAGTTATGCTAATAAGAATGCAACCAATTTTGTTATCAAAAACCTCCTCAGCCATTCCTCCCGGTGCTGTGTAATTTGAAATCATGTCCTTTTCTCGATAAGCCTCTGTCTCCTAAATTCACCACTCCTTTCTCACCAGCTCTTGAGTTACTAATCTCACAAGTTTTTGTAACACTTTGTGGGGGCACGACGTCCCATACATTCTGCGCACCCCTTCGCGCTAGGCAGCGGCGTGATGCATCGTCGGACTCCTGCGACGGTGCTCGGCTGCGCATGCGCGTCCCGAGCGCACCCCGAGTACTTCCGAACGGCAATCCGGCGCGTCTTCGTTTTTCCCTAGATACTTAGTCGAAATCGATACGCGACACCGGGAGGTCGCTTCGCTCGATACCGCCGCAACGCCCCACAACTTCGTCTTCTTTCTATCCATTCTGAACCCTATCAATTTAATTTAACCTGACTCTAAAATCCATCAATATCTTTTTCCAGACGATGCTTCAAATCGGTGGCGGTGCAGTACTGGTAGCGGCCATCGTTGCCGTGTTCGTGGTCGCCACCCAGGGCCGAGACCCTGATCTGGAGGCCCTGGAACAAGAGGGCAAGGAGTACATCTTCCAACTGGACATTGCGTCTGGTATCAGAAAGAATAGGGCCAGTCTCGCCGAATGGGCTTACACTTCGAATATTACTAAGGAGAATGAGGAGAAAAAGGTGCGTTGTTTTTTTTAAATGTTATTGTTGAAAATAGGGATTGAATTGTTCTTGATCTTTAGTAAAGCCCTAAGGCTCTTATCGTCTTCCATAAATCTGTTAATTAATACGTTTATGGTTAAATATTACGATATCTTGATCTGAAATTGAGGCTACCTTAAAACTTATAGAATTAAGTGATTGTGATTCTGATCAGTGACTGATACAGGAACCAGCGCCTTTTTGGTTAATCTAACCATTATACCTAGCTGGTCTGATGGTTTCTCTGTAAACCTCAATTACCATTATCTGCCTATATAGTAAATTTTTAAATAATCCATATTTGAATTTGAAATAATGGGAGGAAACTTTTCCATCGGCGCTTTTGTTTGTTATTTCTTCTTAAAGATCCATACATACCATAATTACCATATACACAGTTTTGAATTAAAGCCGTTCCAAGAATAAAATGGATCCTTTACATCCTATTTGTGTGGCAAGGCTGGTCATTCAGCTCACGTTTTCCTCTATTTGTCACAATACAAAACAGCTTAAAGGCATTTGCGATGATGGCCAGGGCCACGATCGATTAATATGCAATCATGGTTTGTTTCTTTTCTTTTTCCTGACTGTCTGGCTATTCATTATCATATGTTGGAACACGTATCACGATATTTCAAAAACATAATTCTTTAAATTCCAGTTACAAATTCAGCTGGAGCTCTCAAAAATTGAGAAGCAAGCATGGGAAGATACAAAGATGTATCACTGGCAGGAATTCCAGGACTTGACCCTGAGGAGGATGTTCAAGAAATACACTCAGCTTGGAGTCTCGGCCCTTCCAGATGACAAATACAAATTGCTCATGAAATCTGTATCAGATATGGAATCAAATTACGCCACTTCAAAGATCTGCTCATATAAGAATTCTACAAAATGTGATTTAGCTTTAGAACCAGGTAAGTTCAGTTTAGGTTGTTCTGGAAAGATATTTTTAATAATATTTTAATTAATCAAAAATTTTATCTAATGATTATAAAAGACGTAATGCAGAAAGAAAGATACCTACGCCTTGTTCTTTCTATGGTTCGTTAATTCTAGCAAGTCTAGAAATTTATTGTGCATGAAGAAAATTGGGGCAGAAACAGATTCAAAGTTCTGTCGTAATTTTGAACTTAAACTAACACTTCACAAATTATTATAATAATTGTGTTCAAATCAAATTATTTCAGAACATAAATTCTCTTTTTTTTTCCTTTTTTTTTTCGATTTGTTGCATACATAGTAAGTCAACCCAGAATATTCGTATTTCGGTTTCGGGTATTCATCGAATCGAAGGTACACACACACACACACCCCCACACATACACACATACACTTTGCTATAAACAACGGAAGGTTCAGTTTCATAACGGAACAACGTCTTATAGTGACCGAGATGAAATCAAAGAGTCTTTTAACGTTCCTAAACCCGTCTAAAAATGTAACAGTTATGTACACACGGCGACTCATCAAGTTACCCAAAACCAAAATAAGCTGGCCGCGCGACGTTATACATTACTATGCCGACGCGCGGCCAGCTTATATTGGTTTTGGGTAGCTTGATGTGTCGCCGTGTGTACATGAAATAATGTAGCTATAAAATTGGAAATAATCAGAAAGTATTCAATGTATTACAGAAATAACAGAGATATTTGCGAAGAGCCAAGACCCAGAAGAACTGAAGCATTATTGGGTGGAATGGCATAAAGCAGCAGGATCAAGAGCCCGTGACAATTTCACCCAGTACGTCCAACTTGACAATGAAGCAGCTAAACTCAATGGTAAGAAATGTTCATTATATCCACACTGTGATTCATAGATTAATATGTATATTGGCTATGTGATTATATCGAATTAATTATGAAAAATAGATAACTTTTTTGAAAAGCACCAACTTTGCACTGGCTTTGCTGGTCTGCTAAGGCTAGTGGGTATTGAATTGTATGTTCATCAAAATAAAAGAAACAATTTTTAATTCTCGCATGGACATCCGATAAGAAAGCCATTCGAGCTATTCTTTGCAAATAGTTCAAAATAACGAGTAGTTTGACACTTGATTTGATAATGACAATACTGTGAAATGTTTTTATTGATAACAATATTTTAGAAATAGATAAATTAACAAGCTGACTATTACGGCTGTGATGTATTCTATGTATTTGTAAAACACAAATATTCAAGAAGCCGATTATATTTTAGTCAAAACAATAAACTTGCCGTGCCTCCCCGTGACGTACCGGACCCCAGAACACTCTGGATAGTCATCACATCTCTTACGCTGATTGGTAAAGCTTCACTATGATGGGAAGTCAAGCTTAACACTTTCGCTGCTGACGACCTACGCCGTAGGTCGGCGACAAATGGGCCGCAGTGCTGAAGAACCCATGTAACGAGCCGGTTCAATTGCATTTCGCGTATGCTCATGACCTACCGCGCGAGTCAGCGAAAACCTTACGCCTGCGCGGGTGACTCACGACGCGAACCACATTTATCGTTTCAACGTTACGACTGTGCGCACGACCTACGAGGGGGATCAAGTTCTACTGCATTTCGCCTGTGCTCATGTCCTACAGCGTGAGTCACCCAAACCTTACGCCTATGCGGGGGAACCACGAGGTGAGCCGTTTTGGTCTTTTTACGTTACGACTGTGCGCACGACCCACGAGGGGCGTCACTTTTAGCACTGCGTGAGGATCATGGTTTTGAGCTTAGCAGCGAAAGTGTTTGGTAATGACTCGATAAAAGAATAAGAAAGATATAACATTATAATTGACATAATTTCTGTATCTAAATTCCAGACTTCAAAGATGTAGCAGAAATGTGGCAGGCTGATTATGAAGTCCCTGACTTCGAGGAGCAACTAGCAAAAATTTGGCAAGATGTGAAGCCACTTTATCAGCAACTTCACGCTTACGTGAGGAAACGACTGCGGGACAAATATGGAGATGAAGTGGTGTCTCCTACGGGGCCAATCCCAGCGCATTTGTTAGGTAAGAAGCATTTGGGTATCTACAAAAAGATTCATCATCAGCCTATAAACGTCCCACTGCAGGGCACAGGCCTACCCTCAAGGAGGGTGTATGGGCATTAGTCCACCACGTGTGCCCAATGCGGATTGGTAGACTTCACATACTCATCAGAAGGTTAAGAGGTTTTCCTTCACCGTTTGAGAGCAGTCGGTATTACGTACATAAGTTCGAAAAACTCATTGGTACATGGCATGTGGACCCCCATAATTGGGAGTCCATACCTCTCCGCAACGCGCCACCGACGCTCTCGACAAAAAGATTATATCTAATTAATGGTACCGCAATGGTTCTTAAATTGTTGTATTAAATAATTTGTCATTACAAAAACAAAACCCATACATAGATGTATTCACCACTGTATTGATTTTTTGGGTGGTGTAGTTCTCCAAAAAGGAAATAAATAAATAAATAAATAATAATAATAAACTTTGGTCTCAACTACGTCTTCTTATCGTGTGGGCAGAGCCCTGCTGTCAGAGTTTTTTCAGACCGCCTTACGGCCTCTGACGTGGTTTTTATGTAACGACTACTACTACCACCAGATATAGTAGCCGGGACCAACGGCTTAACGTGCCATCCGAAGCACGGAATCATTTTTCTTTTCGGACAATCAGGTGATTCAGCCTGCAATGTCCTAACCAACTAGGGAAGAACTGTCTCAACTACGTAATACAGCTATAGTAGTAGTAAGATTTGCTCTTACGTATAGCTGCTTACGTATGACACATTATAAAGTATATTTCATTTTTTTTTCATTTCATTATATTTTGTTAGACTTTCCCTTTTCTATGTTTCCAGGTAACATGTGGGCTCAAACCTGGAATAACATAGAATCATTTACACGTCCATACCCCGACAAGAAAGAGATAGATATCACACAGACGATGCAAGCACAGAATTACACACCAAAGAAAATGTTTGAGATGTCAGACGAGTTCTTCAGGTCATTGAACCTAACAGCGATGCCAGAGAAGTTCTGGAAGAATTCCATAATAGAGAAACCAACTGATAGAGATATTATATGCCACGCTTCGGCCTGGGACTTTTATGATGGAGAAGATTTTAGGTAATTACTGGCATATGCGAGTAAAATCTGCATGTCTTGGTGAATATTCGCAATATCGTAAAAACCGTCTGATAAGATTTCCAATCATTCTTAGATCGGTTACAAATAATATAAACTCTTGCATGTGAAAATTATAAGTTTTATGGATCATTAGTGATGAATGTGGTTACTTTTATCACCTACTCATTCAAATTGTATGCTATTTTATATTCCTTGGCATGCTACCTAATTGCTTTTGTGGTTTCGTTTTTGCTTTCAACCAGTTTTGACTGTCAGATTCCAATCTTTGCCTGCGGCTTTATCAGTGGTCTTTAGTTACCATGTAATCAACTGCAATTTCCACGCCCTTACTGTAGAAGAATTTTATCTGCATTTTAAAATTATAGTACGCAATAACTTTAGAATGATGATGGATGCATTTAAAATACAGCTAAACTATACTGTTAATGTTTAAAAAAAAGTTCACTGAATCAGCATTGGCAAAAAAATAATGGTTTACTGATAAATGATGATACATAACATAAAACATATATACATAAACTCACGACCGTAATCCCTTTCGGGATGGTCGGAAACACTGCTGCAACTACCAACTTATTATGACTTTCTGTTTATGAAAAATATAGTAGAATGTAGTTGTATGAATGCTAACATTTAGCATTTTAAGTTTCAGGATGGTATGATAACCTTTCGCCCACATAAACACTGCATAAGAAACCTTTAATCGCATGGTTACTTTTGATGCTTGCTTTACCTACACTGATGATGGTTAATGTAAAGTGTAAACCGAATATAATGTATTCCAAATTATTTACCTAACATTGTCTGGCTTAATTTTGAAGGATCAAACAGTGCACAACAATAGATTATGAATACTTCCAAACTACACATCATGAAATGGGCCACATACAATACTTCCTACAATACCGGCATCAGCCAATCGTGTTCCGAGATGGAGCTAATCCAGGTAAATTGATTACTATTTATTTTTTCAAAGGATCAAAATGTGTACGGTTGTGAACAAAGAACGCCTCAGGACAGTTCATCATGAAATGGGACATGTTCAATATTATTTGCAGTATCGAACTCAACCTTCTGTTTTTCGCGAAGGTGCCAATCCAGGTGACATTATTCAGAGTAATTTTAAAGAAGGGGCTAGTAAAATATTTGGGTTTTGTGTTGTATTACAGTGATAGTTATTTATAAGTTGACTTTTTATTTTATGTTTAACATTTGGGAAATCGTTTTTGCTTATATTAATCCGGCGTATTTTTGAGATCTTTGTTATAAACCTGGACGTCCAATCGTCTAACATACAAAATTGTGCTAAGCCAAGAAACAATAATAAAAATTAACACCAATAGAATGTAACATAAAAGTGTAGCATTAAATATTGTGTGTACGGCTAAACAGCAATTGGACGTTCGGACGTTTGTGGATGTTCTGAGGCTTCAGAATATCTCTGACTACCCCCTCGAGGAATATAATATGCAGCTGCTAAACAGGAATTTTATGTGCTTTGGTGGAAATGTCTAATTTGTTTAATAATATTAATCTGAAATGAGTTTTAATTATCTTAATTTGTTTAGCTCTGTGATTATTTTCGTAAATATAAATACCAAATTTCCATACATTTCAGGTTTCCATGAAGCTGTAGGTGACACCATAGCACTTTCAGTGTCTTCTCCGAAACATTTGCGCCGCGTTGGTCTGGTCACTGGGGATGCTGAGGATGAACAGACTGAAATTAATCAACTTTACAAGATGGTATGAATTGTTTCTAAAAAATATTGGTGATGGAAGAATATAAATCTTGAGATTATAATGCTAACAATTTGGAGGCGTGTTTTGTCATAATTATTGTATCCGCTTTCTTTTACAAAGTGGTATCAGGTTAACTGCCTCCGTGGTCTAATGGTTAAGAGCCTTGGCTCTCGATACGGAGGTCGTGGGTTCGATTCCCACGGGGGACACCTAGTGATATGTCACTTTGTGCGTTTTTCCCCAGTTGGTTAGGACATTGCAGGCTGAATCACCTGATTGTCTGAAAAGAAAAATGATTCCGTGCTTCGGATGGCACGTTAAGCCGTTGGTCCCGGCTACTATCTCTAGTGGTCGTAGTCGTTACATAAAAACCACGTCAGAGGCCGAAAGGCGGTCTGAAAAAACTTTGACACCAGGGCTCTGCCCACACGATAAGAAGAAGGTTCACTTCGTGTCACTCCTCCGGGCAGAGTTTAGGCGACTTAGCATAAGAATTGCCTCGATTCGGAGTGTACCACGACTAAACTAAACTAAATGTATTCCTGTCACTTTCTAAAATAAGATTAAGAAAAGAGACAGAAAACCAACAGCTGACTTTAGTGCTGTCAAAGTGACGTTAAACGCCCAAAAACGACTTAAATAAGATGGCGTACATTATGATGGCAACTTATTTTGCGCATTTAACGTCACTTTGAGAGCACTAAAGTCAGCTGTTGGTTTTCTGTCTCTTTTCTTAATCTTATTTTAGAAAGTGACAGGAATACATTTAGTTTAGTTTAGTCGTGGTACACTCCGAATCGAGGCCAATGACTACTATACAGGATGTAACAAGACACCCTAGTAATACTTAGGGTTGAACATCATCTGGCAGCACCGCATCGCCTTTTTCTGTCGCTCCATCCTTTTTTGTCAATTAGGAACGTCATTTGCTAGTGCAAATAAGGTAGACGGAACGCGACTGCACGCCGCAGTACACCGCCGCGCGCGATTGCGTTCCGTCTATCTTATTTGCTCTAGAAAATGATGTTCCTCTTATTTGCTCTAGCAAAGGGCGATGCGGTGCTGCCAGATGAGGTTCAACCCTTAAGGGGTTGCTTCAGACCATCAAACTGAACAACTTTCACTATGGGGCCAACATTGAGAAAAAATGAAAAAAAATCTGCTGTCCCATACAAAACTGCAGTTCCAACTCGACTAAAATGTATGGGACAGCAGATTATTTATATTTTTTCTCGATGTTGGCCCCATAGTGAAAGTTGTTCAGTTTGATGGTCTGAAGCACCCCCTTAAGTATTACTAGGGTGTTTTAATTGTTACACTTACACCATGTATAGGGTGGTACTCATTCTTGCCTGCCTATAATATAACTGCAAGTTGAATGTTGATATTTTCAGTATATTTAGACATCTCTTGTAATCCCTCTAGATTTATAGTCATAAACTTGTAAGCAATATTAATAACAATTAAGATGGTAAGTATACGATTTTTTTGAAAAAACCAATCAAAAGTCGTTGTTTAATTAATATTCAAGACTAGGATATACGAGTAGGTAGTTCACGGTAGTTGTACTAAATTCCACAAAACAGCACTCAATTGAGACATTGCTGATCTAATTTTTCTTCTCAAAATTCCAGGGTATCGACAAAATTGTCTTCCTACCTTTTGCTTACACCCTGGACTTATTCCGTTACGGCGTCTTCCGTGGTACTACTCCTCCAGAAGACTATAACTGCCACTATTGGAGACTGAGGGAGATGCTGCAAGGTGTTGAGCCTCCAGTGAATAGAACTGAAGAGGACTTCGATGCAGCTGCCAAGTACCACGTGTCTGCTGATGTTGAGTATGCCAGGTACAGGCTTTGAGATACATTGTTTTTATTTTATGTTGATACTCAGTCTTTAGAACACTCAGCTAATAAGTAAGAACGGTGAAAACCATAGAGAATTCACCGCTTACTCCATGGTGAAAACCTAGTGATTGATAACACTGATAAGTGATAAAGGAGATTGCCCAAAGTTCTATGAAAGTCAGGCTGATCTTGCGTCTGGTAAATTTTTCGTCAAAAGACAGGGAATTTACTAAGGATGATTGTAAAAAGAAAACTGTTTAACTATTTGATGGGAAATCTGAATAATCCTAACTTATAAAAAGATAGGCTATGAAAACAAAAGCATCCATTCCTTAATAAGAATATTTAGCTTAGTTCTATTTACACACAAATACATAAACTCAAGTCCGTAGTCCCTTTCGGGGTGGTCAAAACCATACACTACTACGTTACGTTACTTCTTGTTATGCACAAAAAAACACTAGCACTTACAACTAAGCCCATATAACAATGTAACACAATAGATTTGATAGCGATACAGTGTTCTATAGTCACTTGGGCATTCTCCTTTGTTTGAATGTTTCTCTACTCTATTAGCTGATAGCCAACACGCACCACAAACTCTTGCCAGTCTTGAACTCTAAAAGGTTATGTTAATATAGTTATTATTTTATTATAATAACGTTTTAAACGAATTTGAAATAGACCTAACAGAACGGACAGCATAATATTATCAAAGCACGTAGGTATACTTTTGATAAGTTACCTGATGCACTGGAGTAAATGTGAGAGTAATATGTCTTTCTGGGCATTGTGCTGACACTCTGTATGATATATGATACTCGGTGTATGATACTCGGTATGATTTCGAGATTTTAACGTAATATCCCACAACCAAAGAAAACTTGTTGGTGTCCAAATTCTGGTCAATTCTGGTGCAGGTGTCAAATATCATGTCAACTCACCAGTACGCAACCATAATGCCTTGGATTGCAAAAAGATTTTAATTCAAGCTACGATTATTACAGGTTTCAAAATAAGTACCTATGTATATTCTATTGTTTAGATATTTTTAATACATGGGTCTTGTTGTACTGTGCTGGAATTAAATAATAAAATAACTAAACAAATAAAATAAAAATAAAATAGTCGTACCTAAAAGGGAGTATCATATAATTATTTTTGACAAATATAGATTTTAATTCTGCTTCACTACCAGGAAGGTGGCATAGGTATTGTTTATAACTCCTATGGTCATCTATGGGCTAAGTCTATGGCCCGGCGAAGCTTGGGCGCTAAGAGGAAGGAACTAAAGCTTTGGTGAAACTAATCATGTTACGTTATTATTTTATTTTATTTTATACCCCCATTCGCACATGGCTCTAAAAACACCAAAGTGATTTAAAATTCGGACCAATATTTTTAGTTAATGAATGGTGATGAAGCATGACGCATCTTCAGCCTGGTTTTGGTCATGATCCTTTAATAAAGTTAACTGATAACTTTATTAAATATATTTCTCTATCAGAGGTTACACAGTTGTCAACCAATCATCAAAGGAATAATTACGATTTATTAAGCTTTTCATTTATGATCATCATCAGCCTTATGTACAAGCCTCCTTTCACGAACTAGGGTAAGAGGAATCTGGATATAGGGACTCACAGATTCAGCTGACTGATTCAGCCGCATGGTGCATGTAAGGAGATATCCTTACAAATGATAGTCACAAGTGCAGAATCATCAAGAATTTGACTGTTTCAGATACTACGTGTCCTTCATAATCCAGTTCCAATTCCATCGCGCTCTCTGTCAGTTGGCGGGAGAGTATATTCCAGGAGACGCCAATAAGAAACTCGTGGACTGTGATATTTATCAGAGTGTCGAAGCTGGTAACGCTCTAGGGTAAGTTGAAGCAACCATATAACAAATCAAATTAAAGATTGAATAATTCAGTCTCGGGCGGGACTTGAACCCGCACCCTTCCAAACCGGGGAAGTGCGTTATCCAATTTCGCTACCGAGCCCACTAGCCAGAGAACGAATTTTTCAATCTGTTGCGTCTTGAGGGGACGTGAGAGCGTGATTTTTCAATCTTTAATTTGATTCGAAATAGCACAACATGGCTGTAACATGTTCAAAATCAATAATATTTGAAACCATATAGCAGTGATAGGAGTAAACCATGGTAACAATGTGGATCAAGCTAGGGTAAAAATTTATAAAGCCTCCATATCTATCCGTGCTGTTCTCTCTATAAGGGAAAAGGCAAAAATGATAAATTTTGTCCTGTATTCCACAGCATGCTGTGTCCACAATGAGTATCATTATGTTGATCTACTCTGCTTTCTTATACATTTTATGTACCATATGATCGCATAAATAAATGAATTATAAGAATCTACCAATATTTTTCAATATAACCAAAGAATTTAAAAAAATCATGTCTATTTATTTATAATAATTGTCTGTGCAATTGTAAACATAAAATTACAGATAAAACAATTGAACTAGACGTGTACAAAGGGCTTAATCTCGAAAAAGATTTCTTCCAGCAGATACGCATCAGAGTTATTTGACATTAAATTTTGTGAATGAATTATGCCCAGCTTTATAATCAACACATTTTTTACAGGAACATGCTCAAAATGGGATCATCGAAGCCCTGGCCGGACGCGATGGATGCCCTCACAGGACAGCGTGAGATGAGAGCTGATGGTCTACTAGAGTACTTCAAGCCCCTGCACGAATGGCTGAAGCAGGAGAACCAGCGTACTGGAGAACACATTGGATGGGAGCCTAGTAAAATGCGTATGTATTTTGATTATTCTGCTAGAGAAAGCTGTAGTGACTTTTTTCGCTACGTTGTGATTAGATTATACCGGCGTACCGTTTAACTAAGACTGAGGTAGATGCGAGGTGCAGGAGGAGTAAGAAGTAGGCGATTTTGCTTTGCGTCACCGCATTGCTACCAGGGAACAAAAACAGACTCAGTTCTACCCTGTATTTATTACTACATAAAACATCACGTAAACAAACGTTTCAGCGTCAAAGGTACTTCTGAAATTGACGAATGTGTATGTAGCGACATCCCAGCAGGTCTACAACGAAATTTGATTTTCGCAATTGCGTGAACGTTTTCGTTTCAATTTCAATTCTATTCCAATGAAGTTCGGACAGAAACGGTGACGATATATATCGAAAATCTTTAATCCGAGTATTAGGGCCTGGTGGTTAAAGATGGAAGAGAGGTAGGTAGGTGTATCAGGTTTGAAGCAGGTGGCGATACATTTTCTCTGCCTAGCACAATATTTTATAATAGGTGTGAGTTATCGTAGCGTAGGAATCCGATCACTTTTGAAAGAATGTTAAAATTTTTACCAATCTTAAAACATTTCCTGTACAGACTCGTACTTAGTTTCGCGGAATCACTTGGCAAAACTTTCATTAGTTCAGCGATGTAACTTTCGCCACGGAACTACTGGAAATAAACGATTTAACATTGCTACTTTGGGAGAGCTGTGAGTGATAACTGGCATATTTTCCTCTTCCAGAATACTGCACGTCAGAGCAACTGGCTGCCTTGAGTGCGAAGGCGACTCCAGAAGAGCCTGCTCATACGTGACCCGAACATGTACTTACCACAGTTCATTCCATATACGAAGCCCCCAAAATGACCTCTATTTTAACGTCATAAAGCGTGAAATTAACTTGAATCGTGGGACTTTGTATTTGAAACGAACTATAATAACATAGTCTAATTTATTGTAGGCGTGCGTCAGTATTCGTAAATAAAGATTGTTTTTTAAAAGACTTGGTTATTTTCCTCTTTACGAGCTAAAAGCCCTTTCACACTAGCTCATAATCATAACATAGTATAACATAGCATAAGGGTTGAGCCTCATCTGGCAGCACGGAATCGCATTTTTTCACGCTTTATCCTTTTCTGTCGCTCGGGAACGTAATTTGCTAGAGCGAGAAAGGTCGCAGCACTGCCGGTGCTGCCGCGTGCTGTCGCATTCCCGCTATCTTTCTCGCTCTAGCAAATGACGTTCCTAAGCGACAGAAAAGGATTGACCGTCAAGAAATGCGATTCCATGCTGCCAGGTGAGGGTTTACCCTAACGCTAATAGTACCTGTGGGAGACAATTTCAAAAACTGAAGCTGCATATTATTGTCTTATGAAAAAACCGAGATTAAAAACCCAAGACCTGTGGAATGACAACCTGGCATGGTAAAATTTTAACCAATCAGGTAATATACATAATCTTGACTATTATAAAACTGTAAATTTTTGAAAAAAGAATTTAGTTTGTTCGTTTGTTTGTTTGTTTGTTTGTTTGGGTGTTTGTTTGTTCGAGTATCACGCAAAAACTACTGAACCGATTTTGATGAAACTTTTTTTGTTTGGTAGCGTAACATCTGACTTAAAATCTGGTATATAATTTATGCGGACGAAGTCGCGGGTAAAAGCTCGTACTTATATAAAACAGTTACGTGACTGAATGACTGACAGACAACACACAGCGAGAACCCCTGAAATATATTAATATTATATGGAAGATGTAGGGGTTAGACAAACGCAGGCGGACGAAGTCGCGGGTAAAAGCTAGGCAAAAGATAAACCTATTCTTTTGATTGACAGTCATTTATCTTTATCTCCAGACAAATTGAGTATCTTTGAGTATACGGTATTTTATTTAGTGATAAAGATTGGATAAAGATGATATAAACTTTATGATAAAATAGTTTCTCCTAACTCAAGTAGTGGTGAAAGGGAAGAGCAGAGGTAAGTACACATTTATTACATTTTATTTAGTTGTAATAGTACATTACTGCAGCGGCCAGCAACAGAGGCATTGATGGACGAACGTGTAAATGTGGGCCGAGGCGAAGCCGAGGCACACATACGTAAGTCCATCAATGCCTAGTTGTGGCCAAGGCTTGTATAGTACTTTTCTCAAACAATGCGCGGAAATTAAAACAGTAAATTTTCTCAAATAATTCGCGGAAATTAAAACTCTTTTCAAAATCAATGACGAACATTTGACGAACATCGAACAACAATTAGTTTTTTTTTCAATAAACAGCTTTCTATTTGCAAGCCAATTCGAAATTTAAATAAAACCTTTGATAAGTTACCTCCTTGGTCGCCATGTTTCGGAGAAAAAGATCGATATGAGTTTAGTATGTAATTTATTTGGTCGCTAAACACGACAGATATAGATTTTCATACAACATTGCCGGCCGCTGCGCGCATGTATTTGGCCAGTACCAGTACTGCAATTTCGATTTATCTCGAAGAAGGTTGTCAAAATAATGCTCACATTTCCAAGCATGTTTGAGAAAATGTAATTTACTTGACCGAGAGCCAAGAAAAATAGTGTAAATTTTATTTAGAGTAAATAGGTATCTATTCGAAAGATTTAAAGTACTATTCCGAGACATAAGTGTACTTTTTGCAACCAGCTACAGTGCATACTACAACAATATCATACGATCAGCCGTGCAGTTGATCGTGAATTTTTTACAGACTTAATCATCAGTAACTCCTAAACCGACTGGAGTTATGCAGGCAGACCTGGTCCATCCCATCACAGAGATGCTCTATACCCCATAAACACTGAATCAGCCTTGCTGCTGATGGTTGCAAAAAGTACACTTATCTCTTATACTACAGGGTGTAACAAAACACCCTAGTAATACTTAAGGGGGAGCTTCAGACCATCAAACTGAACAACTTTCACTATGAAGCCAATATCGAGAAAAAATATAAAAAAACAGCTGTCCCATACACAAGTGCAGTACCGACTCGACTAAAATGTATGGGACAGCAGATTTTTTTTTATTTTTTTTTGTTTCCCCTTTAAAACGTTGAATTTCCATCCTCATTTTGTTCGATTATTCCTCTGTGGCTATCCCTTAAAAGGGACAGCAGAATAGCTACCTATGAAACATCGATCCCAGTAGGCTGAGACAAGGAGGCACTGTTTCTTAACTTCGAAATGAAAATACAAATTTCTGTTCCACAGCGTCTTTATTTCAACAACCATGTCAATTCTCCTTTATAATTACCATATAACAGTGAACGCAAATAAGTTCACTGCCATATTATAAGAGTAAGAAACGATTTGTAAACATCACAGATTTGTCACATTTTGCCTGCGTATGTACACTGAAAAAAATGCGAGCCTATAAGACTCTTAATTATCACCAAAATAATTGAATTGACGTTATTATTGTTAACTAAAAACAAAAGATGGTTAGTTGTAACAATAAACCGAATTCGTTTAACAAAGTTCTCTTAGTCGGATAAGTCATGATGTTGACAGGCTCATATGGATTCATGATGTTGGTTGTGAAGTAAACAATTTTTTTTTCCAGTGTACTATTATACACAGTTGATTATTTATGTTAAGGACATCCGGCACATAATACCAAAAAATGTATAACCGTACTTCTATTTTTATTATGGACTATGGAACCCTAGAAACTAACTGCAGGCATTAGTTTATTTTATAATGATTTATTAGTTTTTATCATTTTTATATAAAAAAAACATTGTGCTTGCATCACCTCGTACTAAACAACATTGACAGCCATTTTGGGGTTGCTGCTATTTTATGATTTATTAATAATAAATAACTAAATAACTCGTTAAATAAAGATAAATGATACTATCTGAGTCGTTTTTATAAAACCCCATAATTTGTTATACATTGGACTTCAGTCAAAACTTCTATACATTTTAAGGTATTTTTTCAAGGGAGAGCGGCGGTTGTCCTTTTAAGAATCGAAATGTAAATAAATACCTTTGTTACAGATAATGGTAACATTAAATTCACAAAATGTTAATTGATTATTACGTTTGTCAAGATACTTAATTATGATTTTAAAATTCATAAAAAATATTTCTACCACTCTGAATTTTTATGTTGTCGTACTTTGCCCTTTTCGGTAGGTACACACGGCGACACATCAAGTTACCCAAAACCAAAATAAGCTGGCCGCGCGACGTTATACATTACTATGCTGACGCGCGGCCAGCTTATTATGGTTTTGGATAGCTTGATGTGTCGCCGTGTGTACTTATGATATTTTTCTCGATCAAATTGGCAAAACGGTATGTACACACGGCGACAGATCAACCTACCCATAGTTCGACCTTATGTCCATGAACATAGAGTTCAACTATGGGTAGGTTGATCTGTCGCCGTGTGTAACTACCTACTTCGGAACTCTTGGAAAAATCATAATAATCTTCAGCTAATATTCTAATAGTACGAGATACGAACGTAAGATCATGCACCTATCCCTTAGGCGAACGGCATGTGATTCATGTTAAAGTTTACACAGGGGTTCACACAATGCCACCGGGTTGCCTAGCAAAATCTTGCCGCAAGTACCTTTACCATGATGATTTATGGTACCATATTTACCAAAAATGCACCTATCTTTTAGGCCAGCGAATGGGGTGCCGTCGGAAGGAGACCGATCTGAAGATCTCGAAAGACTAGGGTTGCCACCTCTCAGTCTGCCGCAACTCTAGGGTTGCCAGGTTCAAAGAAGTCATTTTTTACGAGAAATGCACCTATAAAGTAGGGACTTAATTTCTACACCAAATTGAAGCTATCGTCTTCGTCGACACGGTGGACCAGGGTTGCCAGCCTAAAAGCTGCCGCAAATGAGGGTTGCCAGCACTTTTACCAACAATTACACATACCTGATAGGAACTATTTTGACAAGTAAATGGGGTGCCATCGGAAGGAGACCGACCTAAAGAACTGGAAAAACGAGGGTTTTCACCTCTCAGTCTGCCGCAACTCCAGGGTAGCCACGTTCAAAGAAGTCATTTTTAACGAGAAATGCACCTATAAAGTAGGGACTTAATTTCTACACCAAATTGAAGCTATCGTCTTCCTCGACACGGTGGAACAGGGTTGCCAGCCTAAAAGCTGCCGCAAATGAGGGTTGCCAGCACTTTTACCAACAATTACACATACCTGATAGGAACGATTTTAACAAGTAAATGGGGTGCCATCGGAAGGAGACCGATCTAAAGAACTGGAAAAACTAGGGTTTTCACCTCTCAGTCTGCCGCAACTCTAGGGCTGCTAGGTTCAAAGAAATAATTTTTCAGCGAAAAGTGCACCTGCAAAGTAAGGATTAATTTCTACACAAAATCGAAGCCATCGTCTTCTACCAGACCAGACTCTCGCCAGACCTGATCTACCATGGAAACTCTCGTTTTCTAACATGTATACATATTACATAGGGCATACACTGAAATGCGTTACATACCTTCCTACTTAAGGTTAAATTAATTCTGAAGACGGATACCTATAGGTAAAGGTAAACCGATTATTTCATTCATAGTTAAATACGTTTCATACATATTTATAAACACTCTAGTACAGCAAATAATGTTGATATTTAATAATAAAAATGGACCAAGTAAAAGGACAATGGGCAAAAATGTCTGGAGTGTGGCCCCGCCCTACTAAACCTTCAGTAAGTATGGCATGTCTGTCTAATTGTTGGTCTATTTACATGCATTCAATAACATTAACGCGCATTCCAGAAATACTTTATTATTGAAGATAATATACATGGTGTAATAAAAAACCCTATTAATAATTTTAACCTCTCGTTTAAAATCAATTGTTTTCGTCGCGCGGATCCGCGTTCCGGCATACCAAAGGTTAAAGGGCTAGTTAATACCATCAAAACGAACAACTTTCACCACGGAGACAACTTCGAAAAAATAATACAATCTGGTGTTTCAGACAAAACTGCAGTAGGTACCTTCAGCCGAATTTTTCCCCGACGTTCTCTCTGTAGGTAACGTTGTTCAGTTTGATGGTGTTAAATTAAATATTACTAGAGTGTCTTATTACACCAGTATACACTGACACCAACGAAAACTCTAGCACACAACAAATTCTTTTTAAATTTTCTGCCTAAGCTCAAATTGTTTTCTTTTTAACCGACTTAAAAAAAGGAGGTTATCAATTCGATTCGTATGTATGAATCATTCCCATCACGTCGCTTCCCATGACGCCGCTTCTGTAGATGTGCCTTGGTTCTATTCCCATCATGTCGCTCCTCCTATGTGAGTACAGGCGAATGTAATATTAAAGGAATTGCAAAATATTAGGGCTTCCAAACAAATATAAAAAATTTCATAGGTGTATGTATGTTTGTATGTATGTTTGTCCACGCATATCTCCGAAACTATTAATCGAATTGTGACCATTCTTTTTTTATTGGCTTACATTTACTCCAATTTAGGGAACAATTTAAGTTACATCAAAATCGGTTCAGTAGTTTTCAAGATAATTATGAACTAATACGTGTAAGTGTGACGGCCTGGTTTGTATGTATTTGCATGATAACTTTGGCATTTCTAAAAATTATAATTTTATTTGAAGTCATTCCGCCCCGCCACAGACCGACGCATGCTTGGACTCATAGTTACAGTGCACCAATAAATTTGACGCAGCTCAGTCGTTTGAAGTTGTATTTTTATACCATTAATGTTGTAAGATAGCTTATAAAATTCTGTATGTTTTATGTAATAGCTATAATTACAATAAAGCTACCGGTTTCCGAGAAAACTGGAGGAATGATTGCTGGTAGGTAACAAAAAATACAATAAATTTAAAATATTTCAGTAAATACACATTTTTCAATTTAGGTGTCTATGAAATGATTAAAGTAAATTTAATATGCTTTCAAATGACACCTTGCAAAACCTAATTAACCTCAGGTGCGATACAATTGAAGAAAAATTAAAAACGTCGGCAGCGCATATATGGAAACCCTTTCAGTACTCAGAGCCCCCGGTCCGGGAGGGTTCCAAGTATTATTTCAAAGAATGGTTCCAGTAAACCATTCCACTATTCAGATCTGAGCACGATGTGAGTTCGGGTATTAATTTCGGAACACTTTTAAAGAAAAATCAAATAAAAAGCTTCCACTATTCAGAATCTTACTTTATGGTACTAACGAGTTGGATCTGAGCCGCGGGAGGAATTTATGTGCGATGTTCCCGGACTTCAGATCGCCTGCCGAAACGAGTGAGCTACCTATTATCGCGTATTCGTTTCGTTTTTTTTTAATTTTCTTTTGATTTTAATTAGTTCTGTTATAATGAGTGAACAAATATACATATTTACAAGTCGGTAGGTAGGTAAGTACTGCAGTTTTGTATGAAACATCCCTAGTGAACCACCCCTTTAAATATTACTCGGGTGTCTTGTTAAGAAAAATTATCCAAATGCCCGATAATTAGTTTATGGCATTTTATAGACACTTTTATGTACCTACCAAGTTATTCACCATAATTTTGACACTACTACAAATTTTATTTTTTCATCATCATTATCATAATCATATACACCACTAGTTTTAATTAGGTACTAACATAATTGTATGAATGTTTTGTAAAATGTTGTTAGTATAATTATTAAAAATTAGCGGTTTATTTACGATATACGATATTTATTTGTTACCATAAATCCTATTGGTATACCTACCGATTTAAAAACAAAGAAAAATGTTCCTAATGCCCGTTGATTCGTTTATATTACTATGTAAGTATATACAGTACTACATACATAAAATATCATTAAGACTTCACAAAATGTCACGACTTTTATGTTTTTGTTACCTACCACAATAACTAATTATTATAATAATTACTCTAATACTCAGTTGATCTTTTATTCCTTCTAAGGTAGTCCCCGTCTCACATATTTTTATAAGGGTCCTCGGAGTCACGGTACGGATTCATATTTAAAATGCTTTTTAGTGCATTGTGCATACCCTCCCGCGGCTCAGATCTTAAATCCGGGTAGCATTTAAACATCTAAATACTGAAATTGACCATTGTAAACACTCTCGGAGGATCAGCTTTAGTATCCTGCGGCATGAATTGGGGGGGAGGGGTGGGTGGGGGGGTCTCCACATGCCCTCCCTAAAGGGGAAAAGTGAGGAAACACCCCATTTTTTATTTTTTAAATATTTGAAGTTTGAGGTTATAACTAAAAAACACACTTATTAATGCACTAAAAAGTACAAAATAATCAGATTTACTTAAAATATAATAAGTTACGATAAATATGCATCCTACCATTGTACACTTGTTAACGCAAACTTCTCACTTTTTAATGTTCAATGACCAAGTAAAAAGCGTGGGGCGCATTAGGGGAGCGTTGGTGGTAGTGGTAGGTAACGTTTCTTAGAGAAATTTATTTCGATAAAGCGCCCCACGCTTATTTACTTGTTCATTGAACATTAAAAAGTGAGAAGTTTGCGTTAACAAGTGTACAATGGTAGGATGCATAATTATCGTAACTTATTATATTTTAAGTAAATCACATTATTTTGTACTTTTTAGTGCATTAATAAGCGTGTTTTTTAGTTTTTTAAACTCGAGTGGTTTACTAGTAGCCATTGAAGAGTTCCACTATCCTCCATCTGTCTCCATCATGAGATCCACGACACAATGTATATTATATCGGACTCGACAAAACAAACCGAACGAGCTAAAACTCAAGCGATTTACTAGAAGCCGTGAAAGATTTCCACTATCCACTTTCTGGCTTCATCATGAGTCCCAAGACACCATGTATAATGTATGGTACTCGTCCAAACAATCTTAACGAGCCCAAACTCGATGGGTTTACTAGTAGCCATTAAAGAGTTCCACTATCCTCCTACTGGCTCCATCATGAGCTCCAAGATACCATGTATAATGTATGGGTCTCGTCAAAACAAACTAAAAGAGCCCAAACTCGAGTGGTTTACTAGTAGCCATTGAAGAGTTCCACTATCCTCCTACTGGCTCCATCATGAGCTCCAAGATACCATGTATAATGTATGGGACTCGTCAAAACAAACTAAAATACCCCAAACTCGAGTGGTTTACTAGTAGCCATTGAAGAGTTCCACTATCCTCCTACTGGCTCCATCATGAGCTCCAAAATACCATGTATAATGTATGGGACTCGTCAAAACAAACTAAAAGAGCCCAAATTCGAGTGGTTTACTTGTAGCTATTGAAGAGTTCCACTAATCCATCTCATGACTCCATCATCAGATCAGTTCGATTATACAAAATTATTGTATTGTCATGCGAACTACATACACCTGCAAAGTTTCAAATCTATACATTAATTAGAAGTAGGTTAAAATTAATTTCCTAGATTTTCTTACATACTTACTTAGTTAGTTACATACAGGTGAAGCTAATATAAGCGTGTTAAAAAGGGTCCCGCTGGCTGTAGGTTTTTTCAAACTGCCATTCTTCCATTTTGACGGAACAAATTATATTTCTAATTGGTTTCGATAGAACAAATTTGGAACTAAATCCCAGACATACTCGCATCGTTCTACGACACGGGGTCCCGCTGAGTGTAGCCACACTATTTTTAGTGTAATAAAAAACTTTGAAGGCTCAAACAACTTCTAAAAGTAAAATGAAAACTCTAAAACCACCTGTCAAAATCATCATACAATCTTGGACGCACTATAAATTATTTTTACATTAGTTTATAAGGAAAATAAACTGAAAATAAACAATTATCTGCTAGAATAAAACTTGAATTAGTAGTTATAGAAAGAATAAAGACAAAAATGTGTCTTGTTATTATGCTATGTCACGTCATGCTATGTTATGTTATGCTAAGCTATGTTATGTTGTGTCACGTCATGCCATGTTACGTTAAGTAAAATAAATCTCTTGTCAGCTAACGACGATGTATGTTTAATATTATTCATATAATTTTTGAGGACAAATAAATTTGTAATACTTAATTATAATCATTCATTGTTGTTGGGTTATTATACGAACGTTCGAAAATATAATTGAAATTTTTTTTTCAATAGAAGACACTCATTTGGTGAGTTGTAGAATAACATGATCATAATGTTTGCGTTTACAGGTAAGTGTAACATGATATTGAAAAGTAAGTAAAAATTATAGTATTTTTTATAAGTAGGCAACGGTTTACGAAAAAATTAAAACCGCCTTCGAAAAAACTAAAAAAAAACAAAAAATAATATCGGAGCCGATGACTTTTTCGTTTGCATCTAATAAATAAATAAATATAATAAATATCTTGGACAATGTCACACAAATTATCTAGTCACATTTAAAGTATCAGAATCTAGCCTGGACTTGTATTATGATGACTAGACAACGATATACTATATACATTCATACATATATAGACACAAACGTCCATAACTCGGGTACAAATATTCATATTCATCATACAAATATTTGTCCCTTACGGGATTCGAACCCTCGGCACAGCAGGCAGGTTCACTACCGACTGTGCTACCGGGCCGTCACTAAGAACACTACCTTGTTTTATCGAAGTCGCTGTGAAGCCGGTAAGATTCGCGACAGAGCTTGCATTCGTTTTGGCTTGACACCGATTCCAATACCAAATTAATGTTCTTATAGATGCGAACGAAAAAGCAATCGGCTGCAATATTATTTTTTACTTTTTTAGTTTTTGGAAGGCGGTTTAAATTTTTTCTTAAAATTTTGTTTAATTTTTGTAATGAAATACATTATTTTGACTCAGATATCAGTTATACATGCAAAGGGTACTCGATACAAAGCAAATGTTTCAATCGCCAATGATGTGCTGTCAACTTTTGAGTATTTCTATTGTGTAGCTCCGAATCGCGTCATCACATCTTCACAAAATTAAAATGGAAATACCTCGGGGGTACCTTCAGAACTAAAAAAGAATCACCCAAATCGGTCAAAAAATGCCGAAGTTATCACGTAAATACATACAAACCAGGCCGTCACACTTACGCGTATTAATTCATAATTATCTTGAAAACTACTGAACCGATTTTGATGTAACTTAAATTGTTCCCTAAATTGGAGTAAATGTAAGCCAATAAAAAAAGAATGGTCACAATTCGATTAATAGTTTCGGAGATATGCGTGGACAAACATACATACAAACATACATACACCTATGAAATTTTTTATATTTGTTTGGAAGCCCTAATATTTTGCAATTCCTTTAATATTACATTCGCCTGTACTCACATAGGAGGAGCGACATGATGGGAATAGAACCAAGGCACATCTACAGAAGCGGCGTCATGGGAAGCGACGTGATGGGAATGATTCATACATACGAATCGAATTGATAACCTCCTTTTTTTAAGTCGGTTAAAAAGAAAACAATTTGAGCTTAGGCAGAAAATTTAAAAAGAATTTGTTGTGTGCTAGAGTTTTCGTTGGTGTATACTGGTGTAATAAGACACTCTAGTAATATTTAATTTAACACCATCAAACTGAACAACGTTACCTACAGAGAGAACGTCGGGGAAAAATTCGGCTGAAGGTACCTACTGCAGTTTTGTCTAAAACACCAGATTGTATTATTTTTTCGAAGTTGTCTCCGTGGTGAAAGTTGTTCGTTTTGATGGTATTAACTAGCCCTTTAACCTTTGGTATGCCGGAACGCGGATCCGCGCGACGAAAACAATTGATTTTAAACGAGAGGTTAAAATTATTAATAGGGTTTTTTATTACACCATGTATATTATCTTCAATAATAAAGTATTTCTGGAATGCGCGTTAATGTTATTGAATGCATGTAAATAGACCAACAATTAGACAGACATGCCATACTTACTGAAGGTTTAGTAGGGCGGGGCCACACTCCAGACATTTTTGCCCATTGTCCTTTTACTTGGTCCATTTTTATTATTAAATATCAACATTGTTTGCTGTACTAGAGTGTTTATAAATATGTATGAAACGTATTTAACTATGAATGAAATAATCGGTTTACCTTTACCTATAGGTATCCGTCTTCAGAATTAATTTAACCTTAAGTAGGAAGGTATGTAACGCATTTCAGTGTATGCCCTATGTAATATGTATACATGTTAGAAAACGAGAGTTTCCATGGTAGATCAGGTCTGGCGAGAGTCTGGTCTGGTAGAAGACGATGGCTTCGATTTTGTGTAGAAATTAATCCTTACTTTGCAGGTGCACTTTTCGCTGAAAAATTATTTCTTTGAACCTAGCAGCCCTAGAGTTGCGGCAGACCAAAGAGTAATATAAGTATATTAGAAAAGAGAACCCACTCGTGGCAACATTATGCATCCACCTTATGTCAAATTGAAGGCTAGCTAGCGCCATCTGTGTTTCTCTGAAAATAATTCTACCTATACTATACATACCTACTTATATATATATATGCTTATATACTCATACCGTTGTTTGAATGCTAGTTTTCGTTCAATCCCGCACCGATCGAGTGAAATTCCAGTATCCTTACTATTCCTGTAATCTGTACATTGGTAAGAGAACAACTGAAACTCCAAAACATCACTAAATCGGCACAAAATTGAACAAAAACTACAAACAACACGCACATTATGCAAGGAAGGTCGCCATTTTGTAAATTTGTCAATTTGACAATGACATAGACAATATAATCTTTTTTTTCATAGTAAAAGATATATTTAACAGATGGCAGCACATTCTATGCAAACTGAATCGGAAAAACCACCAAAAGGCAAATGTCCTCCGCCTGCGGCAGACTGAGAGGTGAAAACCCTAGTTTTTCCAGTTCTTTAGATCGGTCTCCTTCCGATGGCACCCCATTTACTTGTTAAAATCGTTCCTATCAGGTATGTGTAATTGTTGGTAAAAGTGCTGGCAACCCTCATTTGCGGCAGCTTTTAGGCTGGCAACCCTGGTCCACCGTGTCGAGGAAGACGATAGCTTCAATTTGGTGTAGAAATTAAGTCCCTACTTTATAGGTGCATTTCTCGTAAAAAATGACTTCTTTGAACCTGGCAACCCTAGAGTTGCGGCAGACTGAGAGGTGGCAACCCTAGTCTTTCGAGATCTTCAGATCGGTCTCCTTCCGATGGCACCCCATTCGCTGGCCTAAAAGATAGGTGCATTTTTGGTAAATATGGTACCATAAATCATCATGGTAAAGGTACTTGCGGCAAGATTTTGCTAGGCAACCCGGTGGCATTGTGTGAACCCCTGTGTAAACTTTAACATGAATCACATGCCGTTCGCCTAAGGGATAGGTGCATGATCTTACGTTCGTATCTCGTACTATAACCCCTGGTCCTGTAAGGTAAACGTACTTTTATGCAATCGCATACAAGTCTTGTTCGAGCTCTTCTTGATGTGATCAATTACCAGACGACCCACTCCCCTTTTGCGTTTTCCTGGCCATAAGTCATCATGATTTATAATTTTATTTAAACAACTAGCGGAACCCGCGACTTCGTACGCACAGACCACTGAGTTTAAATACTCATAACTTTTGATTGAGAGAACCGATTGCGATGAAATAAATCTTAAATGTTGGTTCAAACTAAGCCCTATGCTTTAAAGAAAATTCAATCTAAATCAATTAGTAGTTTTTAAGTGGTGCGTGTACAAACATTCTGACAAAAATTCTAATAATTGTCTCAATGCATTCCATGACGTACCCTTAACGACCCTAATATTTTTTTGGAAAATATCTTCAATGTACATCCACGCCAAGTTTATAGCTTTATAATACAAGCTTTCGACCCGCGACTTCGTCCTTGTGGATAACCCCTTTAGGTGTAGATTTTCGAAAAATCCTTTCTTAGTGCATCCCTACATCCTCTGTAAAATTATATTAACTACCGATAACGCTAAACGTTACAATATTATATTCAAAATTGTATGTTTCTATCTTCAGCGGTTTAGGCTGTGCCTTGTCATTCAGTTATTCAGTCACTGTTTTACAAATATAGATTCCTAGATATTAATAGATAAGATAGATGTGTTTTATCAAGTTCATTAAACCTTAAATATGCCAAAAGTGATTTTTCCTGTACCAATGTTTCTGATTACTCCTAATAAAGTGATAATATTCACTTTCACTGTTTTGTTTGTTCTTTGTACCTACTTTGTTCCACTAATAAACGAACTCGAAATCACAAGAAATTTGCTCCAATGGTATCCAAATACCTAGTCTCACTTCAGTTCATATTATAGGGTTCTTCTTAATATGGTGAGTGGTGACACATTATTGAGGTGATGATCAGACCATCAAACCGAACAACTCTCTCTAAAAAAAATCTGCTGTCTCATACATTTGGATCATGGTGTAATGGTTGCGACGCCGGACTGCCAAACCATGGTTCTGGGTTCGAATCCCGATTCGGTCATGGATGTTATATGTTCGTGCTGTTGTTGTATGATTCCCATAACAAAAAGCCTAAGGCTTACCTAGGGATCATTATAATGTATGTGCCTGTGAGCGTTATTTATTTATGTAGATTTGCAGTTTTGTATGGAAAAGTTGTATTTTTTTTTTCGCGATATCGATGTTGGTGCCATTGAGAAAGTTGTTCAGTTTAACGGTCTGATCATCGCCTTAAAAAAGTGTCAGCGTATTAAAAAGAACCCTATATAATATTAAAAAGATTTGTTTTTTTTTTCTTTTCTTTGAGATCGTCGGTCGGTCGGAGCTACATTCTGTTGTCATATTACAATGCTTAATATGCACAACAACGCTGTTCGGTTTCGGCAACATCTTCGAAACAAAGACTTCGGAAATCTGTAGAAGCATGACAGACAGACCGACATACTAATTCATTTACATAATAAATGGACATTCATATTGGAGAAATATTGTTTCCAGTTGGCCGAAGAATCTCGTCTAGTCAAGCGTTTTATTTTAGATTTTATTAGTGGTCTTCACATGTAATTTGTTTTTCAAAATGCCGTGTGGATATTTTAGTGAAACTGCTAGGAAAGCTTTGTATGTGAGTTCTTTCATTGAATTTTTTGGCAATCGTATATTTTCTTCGATAGATCGATTTTTAAATGGAGATTCGATAATAATGTCACCATATTGTTAAAACATAGGCCTCTCCCAAGATACGCCACAAAATTATATTCTCGAAATTCCTTGTCCAGTCGCTCCAGGTCGTGGACTATGATAGGCTGGTAACTGCCTCCATGGTCTAATGGTTAAGAGCATTGGAATCTTGACACGGAGGTAGTGAGTGGGTTCGATTCCCACGGGGGGCACCTAGAGAAATGTTACTTTGTGCGTTTTCTCCATTTGATTATCTGAAAAGATAGATGATTCCGAGCTGCGTATGTTACGTTAAGCCGATAAGAAGAAGATGAAACCAAGATGATGATGATGATGACGTTGTTGTTGTTTTACTTGACATCTTAACCAAAGCTTCGAATAGGAAATTGGACTGGTCCTAATAATCTGTGGTGGCTATTGGAAGGAACTTGAACGAATTCGAAATTTTTCTTTTTTTAAATCTTCGCCATTTTTACAACTTGCGAATTATCCGGTTCCGTACGTTTTACGCCATTTATATTAGTTGTTACATCTATGTTCTTTTTCTTCTTGTATTACTTATCTAAATAGTGGTGCTAGAGTACAGTTTCGGTATTGGAAACAACGCCGGCCAGGAGTGCGATTTTTGAATCTCATTTGCTGAGTTTAGCAGTTGAAAATGTCAAAATTACTGTGGAGATATGCATCTTTCTATTGCGGATTTGAGTTTCAAAAATCATACTTTAGGAGTGCGATTTTTAAAAGTCATATTAACAGTAGAAAGATGCGTATCTCCACAGTAATTTTGACATTTTCAACTGCTGAACTCAGCGAAAGAGATTCAAAAATCGCACTCCAGGTTGTTCTTTGGGTGGGTAGCCATTTTTGTGGTGTTTCATCGCAACCATGCTTTGAAAGGTAGGTATGTTAAGTTCGTCCCATTATGCAGTAAGATGGCGCTGTACCTTTTAGTTTAAAAGCCGTGGTGGTCCAGTGGCTAGTAACCTTGCCTGCCATGCAGGAGGCGAGGGTTCGATTCCTATCCAGGCCGAATGTTTTTCGGAATTTATGTACGATTTGTAACACCACTGGCTTTTCGGTGAAGGAAAACATCGTGAGGAAACCCACTGTCAATTATAAGTGGCGATGGGCTTTCTTATTGAATAACGGGACAGAGTTTCGGTACGACTAGTGAAACGTGGATGTTCTGAGCTTTCAGAATATCTTTGACTACCTCCTTGGGGAAATATAGTCGTGAGCATTATGCTTATGCCTTTCATACAGTAAATTGCGTCCCAAACTCATTCAATGAATGGTAATGCAAGGAGACATTCCCGAAACAAAATGAAACCTGTCTTTAGTAAACAGATGAGCCACTCTAGTATGATTTCAAAAGAACCTCTTCTGGCGGTTTTCAGAGAGCTAAAGCTGCGCGACTCGTAGTTATGGAAAAGAGTCAAGTTGCGCGCAAGTAGAGAAATCATACTAGAGACTAGAGAGGGACCTAGGTAGTATCTACTATTGGTATGGCTACTTTATAGAGAGACGAAATATTATAGCATAGTCATCATCAGCCTTTACAGGGTGTAAGTGACAGCCTAGCAAATACTGAAACGGTTAACTCAGACCATCAAACTGAACAACTTTCACTATGGAGCCTACCTCAGGAGCGAAATAAAATCAACTGTCCCATACAAAACTCCTGTACCTACCCGACTAAAATGTATGGGACAGCAGTTTTTTTTTCGCGTTTCTTGAGGTGGGCTCCATAGTGAAAGTTATGTAGTTTGATGGTCTGAGTTCACCGTTTGAGTATTTGCTAGGCTGTCACTTACACCCAGTATTGCGTACCACTCGAGAGCACACCTCTCACGAATGCAATTATGAAATTCGGCGATAATGGCATCAACTAGGTACTCTATGTAAAATAATATATTATAATTAATGTACTTTAGTTTTGCTTTTTTTCATTGTAATGATTGATTACACATCAAAATTTGTTTTGACATTGATATTATTTTTAAAAGTTTTAAATTATTTTAAATTATTAGATTTTGATGCCGTGGGTCTATCATTTTTACATTTTCATTCCTGCGGCTGTTTTAGGTAGGTTACCTACTTTAGCTATCTTTATATTGTACTGTAGCATTTCAGAACAACCTTTGTTAATATATTTCTTACCAACGTAGTTAAAAATTGTACAACTACTTTTAAAATGAAAGATACTCCTAGGAAAAAATGTAACTGGGTTAATTCTAGAATAATAAAGATGTGTAAAATGAGAGATAAGTTATTTAAAATCTGGAAAAACGATCCGCTTGATATAAAAAATAGATTGCTGTATAATGAATATAGAAACAAAACAAATAAGTATATTAACAATGTAAAAAAACAGTTTTTGAAAAATGAAATAAGCAAAAATTTTAAAAATTCAAAAAAAATGTGGTCTTTAATTAACGAAATGTGTGGTAAGAATAAAACGTCACTGGATAGTTTAATATTAAAATTTTTTAACTTAGACGACCAAGTTTTATCAAATAATTTTGCACTAGAGTTTAAAAAAAATGTAAACAATATATCTACATCCTGTAATCAACAATTATTGAACCCCTCTGAATACGTTAGGAACCCAGACGTGTCCATGCGACTAAGTAAAGCTACCCATAGTTCGACTTTCCAAATTATCAAAAACCTTAACGATAAGAAGGCCCCGGGTTTTGATGAAATTCGTGCAATAGACATAAAGAAAAGTAATGTACAGTTAACACCTATTCTCACACATTTAATTAATACCTGCATTGACACGTCTCGGTACCCAGACATTTTGAAAATTGGTATTGTGCGCCCAATATATAAGAAAGGGGCCAACAATGATTACAATAATTATAGACCCATAACCATACTCTCATGTGTTGATAAAGTGGTTGAGAGGTTCCTAAGTAACGAAATAAATAAACACCTTGAGCTAAATAGTGTAATAAACAAAAAACAGTTTGGTTTTCAGAAAAAAAGAAGTACATCTCAGCTACTCTGTCAATTCACCAATGAAGTCAACAGACACATGAATGATAAAATGCATGTGTTGGTTGTTTTCATTGACTTCAGCAAAGCATTTGATACTCTTGATTATAACACCCTTTTTGTTAAACTGGAGCAGAATGGTATACAGGGCCCTCTATTAAATCTACTAAAAGACTATCATTTAAATAGAAGTACTCATGTCAGGATTGATAAGTCGCTTAGCGACAGCGTTAAAACTGAGAAAGGAACGGCCCAAGGTTCCATTTTGGGACCCACCGAGTACTTACTGTACGTTAACGACATGTGCAATATAATAAAGAATGGCTCTGTATATCAGTTTGCAGACGATACGTGTATCATTGTAGCTAACAAAGACATTTGTGAGGCAGAAAGACTGCTGCAACAAAACTTCAACACATTGTGTAAGTGGGCACACGATGTTGGATTGGTGATCAATGCTCAAAAAACTAAACTTCTACACATACATTCATCTCACAATAAGACTGATCGCCAGCCCACCATCGTTGCCCACGAACACAAATGTTTGCATTTAAATAAAAACACTTGTAAATGTACCGCAATAGAAAATGTAAAAGAGCATATGTACATTGGTCTGATAATAGATGAGTCATTTAACTGGGTCCCCCACATCAACTATATCTGTGATAAGCTAAGAGCCATATTGAGTAGGTTGTGCATACTTAAATACAAACTGCCGTATAGTACTCTGAGGATGTTGTATTTGGCGATGGCTGACTCAGTGATCGGGTACGGGATCAGCAGCTACGGTAGAACTTACAAATCTAATCTGGATAAAATATTTAATTTACAAATCCGACTACTAAAAACTATTGTACCTAACAAGACTAAAATCAAATACCAACATGACTATACAGAATTATTTGCTTATTGTAACATATTAACAGTACAATCTAAAGTAAAAATAGCAATATTGCAAGACGAATACTCACAATTATGTAACCTACCTTTAAAAATAAGAAATAGTAGGCTAAGAAAGCTAACAGATAAGAAAGAGTATGTAGTATCTAACTATAGTAACAATTACGGAAAGAGATTATGTAATCATGTCTTACCAAAGATAATTAACAGTCTACCAGTTGATATACAAAGTACTTACATTTCAAATCCTAAGTTTAAACCCATTGTAAAAAAACATTACTTATCATTATCACTTACCGACATAGACTATATCCTTTAACTGTGCAGTTATGTGTATGCATCATCTATCATCATCAGGCATTGCCGCAACTACCAACTCACTGCTAGGATGGTGATTGTGGCAATGTCATCCTTTATGTGTATCATACCTACCTAAAAAGTTAATTTGACTTACCTAAAATTCATAACTAAATGTAACATTAATTAACGAAACATACCTATGTAATAACATACCTATGTAAAAGTAGAAATACCTAATTGGTCCGCGAATGTGAACGCCCCTTCCCCAGATAAACCCTTACAGGTTTTCGTGGGACGGGTTTTTGTCCTTGTTGTGTTTTGTAAATTTCTTTATTCAATAAAAAAAAAAAAACCAACAAAGTATTTTTGCTCGCTAAGCAATTTTTTGTTAAGAGCCTATGTCAAAAAATAATTTAAGCGAAATGGACGTGTGATAGCTTATATTACTGCCAGATGCGAGAGAAAGAGATGGGGCGGAGCGCGCGCCCTTGAACGAATCAAGCGAAAAAACAAACTTTATTTAATTGTGATTGTACTATTTATGTAAGTTCAATTCTGCTCTAATCAAAACTTAGATAATTGCAATCTCTTTTTTTTAAATCAAGTCTCATGTTTCTATTATTCACCGTTTAGCAGTTACAAGCGTTTATAGACAAAAACGGAGGCTACTTTGGCTTGTTTTTCTATCGAAAAAATTTGTCTTAATCGTATTTTGGCTCTAATCAAAACTTCAATTATATGTTCAATTTACACATATCCGCAAATCATACTCCTACTGTTAGTACTTCATGATATATGGAGCTTTGAAGAATCCAATTTTTTTTACATATCCCCTTAAATTTAGTCACGTTTTTAGAGTGAACCTGCTTTTTATTGAAACTCACTTAGTGTATCTGCCCATCTGTGAAATTATCACAATAAATAGTTTTTTTATTTCGTACCTTGACATCATGTTTTGTGCTACTTTTTATACCAACTCATCAGTTCTGTTTCATATTGCATTTGATTTTGAAACAGTTTTAGTTGATATACTGGAGTAGTGTAGTTAGCAGTGTGTTGAGGTAGGTTCATTAATTTAAATTAAAATAGTTTACGTACCTAGCATAGTAGGCTGTTCCTTTTGATTGGCCGGAAAAGTTTTCCGGTCAATCACTTTGTGCCATTTGTCTATATTTTTACGTAGTTGCAGTAGCTAAGACTTGTTTCGGTTAATAATTTCGGGAGTGACTACCCCGAAAAAGAGGAAGAAATTGATGAAACCAGATGAAACCTGCTACCTTTGAACTATATATAAGGCGGTACATTCTTTCTAAAAAGATGGTACTTAAAACAAAAGCCTGCATTTATTTCTAACAAGAAATAAACATCATAGTAATTTTTTTTAACAGATGGTGCTTAAAATAATTGGGGAGCTGACCCTAGTTGGGGCAATAGCTTCAGTCTTTATAGTCGCTGCCCAAGGATGGGCAGAGGAGAGAGCAGCGGAAGAAGCCTCCGGTAGAGACTACATGAGGACCTTGGACGATTTGACATCCAAAATGAAGAACAAGAAGGCCGTAGCCAACTGGAATTATGAGACAAACATTACAAAGTTCAATGAAGATCAAATGGTGAGCCTTAGATGTAAAGGAATCTGGGTGGGGTCGATCGTGCTGCACGATTCTAAACGTATGTCAGATGCAGTAAAATTACTACCTCTCGAAGTAATCGATGAGTTTACATGACAATTATTTTCATCACCTATACCAATGAGACAAGTCAGATTGACTCATTAAGTCATTAGTGTTGCAAAAAGTTACCAAATATTTTAAAATAAGTAGGTACTACAGGGTGTTAAGCTAAACAGTTGCATTACTTTAAGGGGTAGTTGTACCCATGATACTGAACAACTTTCCCTAAGTAACCTATAGGAAACTTGCAATTTTTTTTTTGACTTTCTCTACTTAAAATACAATTAACTGATCGAACGTTTGTATGAAAAGTCGATTTTTATTACCGATAGGTTTTTTAGGGTTCGTTCAGTATCATGGGTACAATCGCCCCTTAAAGTAATGCAACTGTTTACCCTAACACCCTGTATAAGTAATTTGCTGTTGAAATAGTAGAGTCTATTGTATTAGATGTTTAATTATGAACATGTTTTATTACCTAGGCAGTGCAATAAACCTAGGTATTTTGCCCATAGGCAGACGAATATGCCAGTATAACGCCTTTTCAAAATAGCAGTGTTTCGTAAAACTATGTTTCGTCATGCAATAATTGGTTTCGCTTATAAATACTTACCTACTTTGTATTCAATGCGCGTCGTAGAGACCAAAGTGCTTCAAAATTTTTTTGCTGAACTGGAATAAATCTTTTTGACGTTAAATTGACAAAATGTTCAATACAGACCACCCCAATAGTTTCCTTAAGAAGCTTTGGCAGGTACATTCTAGTTTGCATCCCGCTTCCCGGGACCTTCACAAGTTCGTTGTAGAAAAGTATAAATAAGTAACTATAATTATACTGAAACAATACTGATGATGATGATGAATTATACTTCTACTTGTACAAAATAATTAAACTATTCCAGTTAGCAACATTTCTGGAAGTCGCTGAAGAAGAGAAGGAGTACTGGAAGGAAACAATGACCTACATTTGGCATGAATTCGAAGATGACGACCTAAAGAGGATGTTCAAAAAGTACGCCATCCTAGGAACTTCCGCCTTACCAGAGGATCTGAATCAAAGATTGATCCAGTCTATTAATAACATGAAGTCCACTTATGCAACTGCTACAATTTGTGATTACAAAGACAGAGAAAAATGTGATCTTCACGTTGAACCAGGTAACAGTTTACTACAAAAAAGAAAATTGATGCGAACGTTGTTATTAAGAATTTTACAGTACAGTCAACATCAGATATATCATAGCAAACAAGGTGGTCAAATATTTCTAAGTAGTTCTAATTTTCAATAACTTCTTTACACAAAACCAATCAAAAATATCTGAACGCCTAGAACATCAAATATATCAACGCAGTCATGGTAATCATAAATATCTGAGCAGTTTAGGAAAAAAGACCTTAATCCGTTGTTATAGTCTGTCCAACATACAGATATTTTTCCAAAACACAGTCAATGTTTGAGTAGTAATAAACTAATAACAATTATTTTTTTATCACAAGTGAAATGACCCAAATATTATGTTCCAGACGTAACTGACATCTTCGCAACCAGTACAGACCCTGAGGAGTTGAAGTATGCATGGCTTGCTTGGCACAAAGCTGCTGGTGCACCATCAAAAGGAAACTTCACTGAATATGTCAACATGAATAATGAAGCTGCTAAGTTGAACGGTAAGGATAGTTTACGTTGTTCATATAGACGGAGATCCGACCGTAAAATTATGCACCTATTCCTTAGGCGAACGAAATGTAATTCTAGTGTATGTTTATACAGGGGTTAATTCAACGCCGCCAAGTTGCCTAAAAAAATCTTGCCGCAAGTGCCTTTTCCATTATAATTTTTGGTATAACTTTTTCCACGTGTTTGTTAGGGAAGTGAATGAGGTGCCATCGGAAGGAGACTGGTCTAAAGTACTTTAAAAACTAGGGTTGTCACCTCTCAATCTGCCGCAAGACTAGGGTTGCCAGATTCAAAAATGACATATTTGGACCTGGCAACCCTATAGTTGCGGCAGATTGAGAGGCGGCAACCCTAGTTTTTAAAGTATTTTAGACCAGTCTCCTTCCGATGGCACCTCATTCACTTCCCTAACAAACACGTGGAAAAAGTTATACCAAAAATTATAATGGAAAAGGCACTTGCGGCATGATTTTTTTAGGCAACTTGGCGGCGTTGAATTAACCCCTGTATAAACATACACTAGAATTACATTTCGTTCGCCTAAGGAATAGGTGCATAATTTTACGGTCGGATCTCGGACTAATACGAAAGAAATTGAAATAAACTCATGATCATCTCCAATCAGCTCAAAAACTTTGTTTCAAATAAAATTAATATTTTTACGCCAGTAATTTTTATTCATTTAATTAAGTATAATGAGGATTTCAGAATTGAATTGTGTATCAAGCAGTGTTTGTTCGCATTTTGAAATTACTGACAAGCTTTGATACAGCAGAATGTTAACGTTGGTTATGCATTTTAATTACCTACCTCTACCATTTCATTATATTAAAAATATATCTAATCCCTAATATTTGCAATAATGTAATAATGTAATGATAATCCCCTGTAATTAATTATTACCTTTGTTTTTGACGACGCTTGTGCTGACCGCTTTATTGTACATTTAATTAAAATAATTCGTAAATAATGAAAATATTCCATTAATTAAGTAATTAATAATGTTTTTAACTTTATGACATGTTATCTCTAATATTTGCATGCTACCGTTGTTAGCTGAATAGAAGAAACTTTCTATGTACCTACCACTATTATGTTACCTCATCATCATCATCAGCCTATCATCGTCCACTGCTGAACATAGGCCTCTCCCAAGGCGCGCCACAAAACTCTATCCTCGGCCTTCCTCATCCAGTCGGTAAAAGTAGCGGAGAGCGACTGGATGACGACTGGTTACCTATTCATAGCAAATAAATATTAATTTCATTTCATTTCATTTCAAAAAACATTATGCATATATCTGCCTCACGGAGGAATAAGCTTTCCAAAAGTATACCACCTAATTACCTACTTGCTAATATTTTGGCAACGGCGCGGTGTAGAGTATGAGTTCATAATTTTTCGGTAGTAATTATGAATACACGAATTACTGTTCCAGGTTACGACACAGTGGCAGAATGGTGGCTCAGTGTATATGAATCAAAAGACAGCGAGGAGCAATTCGCTTTGCTTTGGAGTCAGATTAAACCTCTCTATGAGCAGATTCACGCATACGTAAGGAGGAAGCTAAGAGAAAAGTATGGAGAAGATATAGTGTCTGCCAAAGGTCCGATTCCTGGGCATTTGTTGGGTACGTATTTAGGTTTCAATCCAAAGGTTGCAAGGTTTTGAAGATATTGGGTGGATTGGTGTTTAACTCACATTGATAAAATCGTATGCGTTTCCTAATCAAAGTAATTCTGCAGGTAATATCTGGGCACAAACTTGGACCAACGTGGAGTCATTTTCAAGACCGTTCCCGGATAAACCTGAAATAGATATTACTTCTGCGTTGATTGAACAGGTGAGATTCTTACAATTTTAGTTCTACTGGAATTTTACCGGTCGTTCTTTTTGACTAATTACCTGTGGATAATTCCTTGGACCTTTACAGAACTACACAGCACTGAAGCTCTTCAAAACAGCTGAAGAATTTTTTACTTCAATAAATTTGCAAGGAATGCCAGAGCTCTTCTGGGAAAAGTCGATATTTGAGAAACCAGAGGACGGTCGAGACATGGTATGTCACGCCTCTGCTTGGGATTTCTTCGACAGTGAAGATTTTAGGTCAGTTCAACTGCCACACTCATAACCAGGATGGTCCGAAACTTTGCTATAACTACCACCTTTATCTCACTACTTGTACCACACTGATACTTTCAGGATAGAATGACGTATCAGGTTGGCTAGCCTATTGCCCACAAAATACTGTATAAGAAAATGTAGGCCTACCATGAGTTTTCACTGTCCGTTACTATTGTACACTACTATTGTACACAAAAAAATTATTTACTTCAACCAAGATCTTGTTTAATGATAATCATACATCATGAATCCATATGAGCTTGTCAACATCATGACTAGCTAGAACTTTGTTAAACGAATTCGGCTTGTTGTTACAACTACCATCTTTTGTTTTTAGTAAACAATAATAACGTCATTTCAATTATTTTGGTGCTAATTAAGAGAAAATACTTCATAGTTGGCTCGAATTTTTTTTAGTTTAGTTGGAGCGCCAATTTTTGTGTGACAGAATTAGTTTTCAACGTAACCACTAGGAGCGCTGTACGAAATTCAATACAAAAACTGTAGTTTACTACACTAGTTTTACTGTAGTTTACTGCAGTGTAAACTCATGATAGCCTACCTTACTGAATACTTCCTGTAAATAACGCATCTGGTTCTTTTAGTCGTAGTGAAGGAAGTTGATACTTACATATAAGTGAGGTTCTAATTATTGTGTACACTTCTTTGATTCATTCAAACAATAAGTAGGTACCTATGTTGACTCACTAGATCTACGCACACCTGCAAATAGTCAAATTAGCAATGTTTTGTGATGAACAATAAGGAAAACCTTGTCAAAATTATATCAGTGGAAATTTAGTGTATTTATTGATCGATTAACCGATAACGATTTGATTGTTTTTTCAGAATTCGTCAATGTACAAGCATAACGAGTTCTTTCTTCCAAACGACTCATCATGAAATGGGCCACATCCAATATTATCTGCAATACAGAGATATGCCTGTCATTTATCGCGAAGGAGCTAATCCAGGTGTGTTTAGTGCCAATTTTTAATTTTTAGAGGTTGTTTCATATATGCCATAAAAGGAAGCCATTTTCCAATTTTCGTGTTGCTTGATAAATAAAATGATAAGAAAAAATTAATGATGAATTTAAATGAATGAAGATCATGCTTCATTATAAAAGTTCGGGTACCTACGTAGGATATAATATTTCACATGACCGAATGTGTGTGAGCTAAACAAGGATGCACTCTTTCGTCTTTAGCCTCTTGAAACTGGTGGAATAGAAAGACGCTACGATCTAAGAAGGGACAAGACTAGTAACTCTTAAAGATGGCCAGCCACAAATGGCATGTGCATCAGATTATGTTATCGATGCCTAAAATGCCGTTTCTGAAGAAATTCTTACGAGTAGGTGCTACACGATACTACATAATAGACTCGTCTCGTATAATATTATCTGCATTGCTTCTGACCGATTTCGGCTACGGCGACTGATTCAAATCCGTTGTGGTTACCATAGCCAACGTATAATAAATCCAATGCATCTATCGTGGTCATTGTGACATCACTTTTACTATTTTTTTTCCATACCGGATTAAAAACATTAAAAAAGAACCAAAGAAACCAAAGCAAACAACAGTATTAGGCCCCAAGAAATAATGAACCAACATGAATTCGTATACATTCAAAAATTCTCAAGAATCATAAAAAGTTGGTTTTTCTAGAGACTGTTGTTTAGGCTAAGATAGATGTGTCAGTCATTCCGGATATCACTTGTTTTTATAATAATCTACAAGCTATCTAAATCCACATCTAAAAACTATAATTGCTGTTTCCTCTACAGGATTTCACGAAGCAGTTGGAGACGTGATTGCTCTGTCTGTAGCTACACCTAAACATTTAAGAGTTATGGGTTTGCTGGAAGATGGACCTGATGATCTTGAATCTAATATTAACCAACTGTATACAATGGTAAGTAAATAACATACAATTCTATTCTGATATTTGCGTCAGGCTGAAAAAAAAATCTATCACTTTGTAGAATTATTTATGGTGATTACAATGAGAAAGTAGTTACTTGTAAACCTCTTTTTGAAGGCAATGATAACCCTCACGATGCATGCATGCATATGCTCACGACTATATTCCCCGAGGGGGTAGTCAGAGATATTCTGAAACTTCAGAACATCCACGTTTCACTAGTAGTACCGAAACTCTGTCCAGTGTGACGGGGAGTGAGCCCGTCGCCACTTGTAATGGACAGTAGGTACAATACATGCCTGGAAATTGAAGCATGCAGGTTACCCTCACGATGATACATACATAACCTCAAGCCAGTATCCAATGGGGGTAGACAGAAACTACGGACCACGCTACGATTTTGACACACCTCTTTAGCCTCATTCACATTACTACTTCTTTTCAAGCACTTCCGTCGATAATAACAATTTGAAATTGTATTTTATAATTATTTCAGGGGCTCAGCAAAATAGTTTTCTTACCATTTGGTTACCTATTGGACTTGTACCGTTATAGTGTGTTCCGTGGAACAACCTCGCCTAATGACTACAACTGTCATTTCTGGAAGTTAAGAGAAAGCCTCCAGGGCATCGAACCTCCTGCTACTAGAACTGAAGAAGACTTTGATCCCGCTGCCAAATATCACATTTCGGCAGATGTCGAGTATATGCGGTTAGTTTTTCCCCTTCTTCAGATTCGTTCCTTCATCATCCTCTTGCACTTATCCCATTATTAGGCGTCGTAGTCGGCGCAATATGCTATCTTTTTTCCATTCATCTATATTAGCCGGGAAAAATCATGGATAAAGAGACGATTGGGACACGGTTCATCTACTTTTACCAAGTGTATTTCAATTAAACCTCTCCGTTCATCCGTTTATAACAGAAAAGTTGCATAGGTATTAAATTTTTTATTGAGAACGTGCATGACCTTCAAAGTTTATTGATTAACTTTTTTTAAATTTAACTTAGTAGAGTATGGTCTGCATCCAAAATACTGACTGATATTTAGGTAGGTAGTCCATTTTTACGAAAATGTCAACTAATTTGTATTTTTTGATGCAAATCATACTCAACAAATATGAAATTAGCGCGTGGCATTTCAAGGTTACGACTTGCTTATTTTGAACAGCATTAGAGAGTTCGCGGCCTGAACATTATATTCCCAATCAGTTTATTGGAAATTATGCTTCGCTTTTTCTAGGTCATTGCCATATTATACGTTTTTAAATAGTTGTGCATTGTTTTCATTAAATTAAGTTTCTCATCAAATCTGTACAATCTTCGTTGCTTAGAATCTTGTTTATTTCAGATACTACATTTCCTACATAATCCAGTTCCAGTTCCATCGTTCGTTGTGCTTGTTTGCTGGGCAGTATTCTGCTGGTGATCCTGATAAACTGCTATCAAACTGTGATATTTATAGAAGTACTGAAGCTGGTGATGCATTAGGGTAAGTTTCACTTGGACACAATTTAACACACTTACTTTTCTATTCAATTTTGAAAATATTCCTGTCCTTCTTGTCAGATTCCTGTTCTTGATTAGAGTCATTCAGGTTATTGGTACTAGAGTCATTGCTGGTGACCTACCAATAAGATGAAATGGGTTAGAAGGGAGCTAGCAATCATATTATGGGCTCAGAGCCTGTCACGATGGTGGCAGAGTTTTGGTACTGTTTGTTAAAGGTGTAATAAGCTACATTTAAAATAGCCCCGATGTTTCTCTATCGGGCAATATAGTTACGAACATAAGCTAATGCATAAACCGAGCCCAAAATAACCACCAATTTATTTTGCTTTCCCAGTAAAATGTGATATAATGACTGCCAATTTATTTTGCTTTCCCAGTAAAATGCGATATATTGACCACCAATTTCTTTTGCTTTCCTAGTAAAATGTGATATATAAACCACCAATTTCTTTTGCTGTCCCAGTAAAATGCTTCGACTGGGTTCATCAAAATCCTGGCCTGATGCGATGGAAGCGCTTACTGGTGAACGTTACATGGATGCCAGTGGACTGATGGAGTATTTCCAACCTTTATACGATTGGCTTAAGGCTGAAAATGAACGTACCGGAGAATTCATTGGATGGGAACCTAGTAACGTTGGTAAGGAACTTTGTTTTATTTTATTTCTACCTCAGAGTACCTAATTATTATACTAAAAGTTAAAATGATACATTTTTTTTATATCAAATATGAATTGCAGAAAAACAGTAATAGCGTACAGCTTGGACGCTTACCTATTGTCGTTTTTGAGAAAAATATACAATATTAAGAGAGGAAGTTACAACTTTCACTATAAAAGCAATGACTTCTATATATAATGTCATTGGGAAAAATTCAGCAGTTTTGTATGAAATAGCCGTTTTGTTTCGCGATTTCAATGTTGCTTCCGTAGTGACACTTGTTCAGTTTAAACCACCCCTTTAAATATTACCGGGGTGTTTTGTTATAACCATCAGGTTATAACAAAACACCCCGGTAATGATATAGACTGATAATGATAATGATAACAAAAAATATTTACAGAGTATTGCAGTCAAGAACAGCAAATGTACATGGAAGACTCTGACTTCAAGAAAAGATTGAAGAGATTCGGGCACTAATAAAATTGGTTGAATGATTTCATATTAAATGTAATTTATTGTTAATCGCATTGTTATTATAAATAACGAGCATTTACCCACAACTTCGTCCGCATAAATTATATACCAGATTTTAAGTCAGATCATAAGCTATCAAACAAAAAAGTTTCATCAAAATCGGTTCAGTAGTTTTCGCGTGATGCTCGATCAAACAAACAAACAAACAGATAGACAAAAAATCCAAAAATTTGTGATTTGGAATCAGGGAAACCTAAAAACCATATCGTAATCTTTTTTTTGTAAATATCTTCAATGTACAGACACACTTCTGTTACAGTTTTATAATAGTTTAGATTAGATGAATCACCTTCATCCCTATCAATAACCTTGAAGGTCACTAGGCTATGCCGCATTCTCTAACAATGTATTACAGTCACCTGATAGGCAGAAATCTTTTAACCGCAACTGAAATTAGCGTCGGCGTCGCTGCGCAGTAGCAGATCATCTACGAAAAGTGCAACTGCGCTGCGCCATGCGCCAGCGCTAACTTTAGAGCCGACAAAAATATTTACTGTAAGTACCTAGATTGCATCTAAAGATATTTTGAACTAACTTCGTAGGTAAAATATAATATCAAACTGCTTTATTTTTGTTAACTTTAAATTCGCGTAACTGCAATATTGATTATTCCCAGATAGATGGAATTAAACTATATTAATAAAGTAAGACTTACTTAGTATGTTATTTCATTCATTCATTATTTTCTGAAAACTACGTTGAAGTTTTGTCAGTTGTTTTACTTGATATGTTCACAAACTAACACACAAGCAGACAAAAATTCAAAAAGCATTCTATTACTTATCCTTATTCCCCAATATTGTCAATGCACATCACGTAAAAAAGTCCCTTTATTTTTATACTAGTTGTTGCTTGCGACTTCGTCAGCCTCGACTTTTTGTTTTCTATATCCGTTAAACCGTATACAGGGTGAAATTGATATCATTGGCATCCTTTTAAACTAAGAGTCTACCCATCAAACTGAACAACTTTAACTATGGGAGCAAACAAATCGGAGCAAAAAAAAATCTACTATTCCATACTAAACTGCAGTGCATACTCGACCCAAATGTATGCAACAGCAGATTTTTTTTTTTGCTCCCTTCGGTTTTCTCCCTTAGTGAAAGTTGTTCAGTTTGATGGGTAGACTCTTAGTTTAAAAGGATGCCAATGATATCAATTTCACCCTGTATATGTGGAGTGACACCAAACGCCCAAATTTTCCAGTTTAAAATATTAGTAAGATACGATAGTAAGATGTGTAGGTAAAGCTATAGATTGAAGTGAACTTTGGCAGGTGTGCAATGACTATTTAAGTCTCAGGACCAAGCCGAGCGAAACCAATTGGTTGCTAGTGACCTTAATTCTAGTACAGTCATACAACAGTGCATACAACAGAATAGTGAGGGGTCTTCCAAGAAGAACACAGCGATGCAGACGAGGTGTTAGAATACAAAATATACTTGTCTTCATTATAGTGGACAATCTATGGGTTTATCAAACGATTACTTAATTGTAGGTTTTTTGACATAATAATAAATCAATCTCCGTGTCTTACATGCTTAAAACGGATGTGCAGTTGTAATAAAAAGTGACTGTGACGAAAACACGTCCCCGAGCGCTATAACTTTAATTACCTAATATCTCAAGATATTTTTCACGATTTCGACGTCGCCCCATAGATAAAGTTGTTCAGTTTGATGGCATTTAAGGTTTGATTCCTTTAAAAAACCGTCATTATATTATTAAGTTGGACCCTGTAAGTATATTGTTTTTTGATTTTTTGTTCAGTAGCTGTGCCACAAACCTACCAAAGGCATTTCTTTAATCAATGCCCACTATACAAACCCCTAGTCCTGTAATTCAGTAATCTAATTAGTACTGAGGTACCCTCTTCACCACAAGGTCGGCCGACATATCGCGATCGCAGAGTTTCACAACTGTACCAAGTCCAGAAAGGAAGATTCCCAGACAAAAAGAGAAATCAAAGGTCAACTCCAGTAAGAAAAATAGAACCAACGTGTCATTCTAGACGATTTAAAAACATTTCAATGGCAGGATGTCACACAATAGCCTATCGTAATAAAACCCTGACCCATTGCGACTAAGTACTCGTTGCTGATAGTTTATCGGAAAATGTACGTGACATTTGCGAAATTAAATATTACGAAAAATCTGCAGTGTTTTTTTGCTATAACATGTATTAGTTGATAAGTAGACGTAACAATGTAACTTATATTAGAAGAAACTCCAGTTCAAAGCCATTTTAAAGCAGGAAGAGTCGGTCCCAATTTCTTTGAGTAACATTAGTTTTCCGGGTCACACAAAAAATTCTTTTTTTGTAAATTGCGGTGTTAAAAAAGTAGTATTTTAACAAACATTAGTAAATCTAAGTAAATTTTAGTTGAATCAAACATTCAACTTATTTTTGATTTTATTACCAACTGAAAAATCTGGTTTGAAATCATCGTCATAATCACGCTTTGTTGCATTGATAATGTTGATCGTCCATGCTGTGGTCCATGCTGTGGTCCATGCTATCAACTCTTGATAAATAAATCATTTTTCATATTGCTCAAACCCGGAAACTGTAAAAAAAAAGTAGTAGTAAGATATAAATCTTGATGCACAATTTAAGGGGATAATCAAAGGTTTTTTTTCTACGGGACTAATATCGAAACCGTGATAAAAAGCGCTAAAATCCGGGTTATTATGTTCAACAGAACTTTTTTCTTCGGTCATCCAAGGTGACGTAATATATGGTACGTTCAAAATATCATACACTAAACAAATAAACGAAAAAAAATTGGCAGCTGGCAGAAGTGAGCATGAGTAAGTGAACTAAAGTTAAATATTGCTTACTTTTCCGTACCAGATATGGGACCTTCGACGCGCCAGTCTGACGTACTTGGCTGGATTTTGATATGATATATTGCTTAGTCGTCAACGAAACTAACCACTTCAGTGAAATCTTTTACCATGATCTAGTTATTGTCACAATTGGTCGTCATATTTGCGTCACTTTAAAGTTTTCAGTTCTGTTATTTATGTTACGTTCTCGAACAGTTTTGTTGAGTGGAATGAGTGGAGCGGCGTCGATAACATTGTGTAAGAGGTATGTTTTATCAGTGTTATAATAATAGTGTAAATAAAATTGGACTATTAATCTAACCTGTTGGTGAAAATTGCTATGGAAAATTACGATTTAATTTAAAGTTTTTACAGAAGGAAAACAGAACGGTTAAATACGATAGTGCTAGGTATTTTTGGTAAATTTTCTTTTTTAAATATTTTGATGTTCGATATATAAAAAATAAATTGTGGTGTGATCTCCACAATTTATATAAAGTTTCGAAAGTTGTGAAATTCTATTTCATTTCATTACAAATTAGAGACAAGTAACACAACCCAGAATTTTATTTTATTTCTTACTATTTAGAGTTTTCTTGAAATGCGCGAACAAATAAACAATAAACATTAAGATACATGTTAATTGAAAATGAATTAAAACAGTAACTTTTTTATTTTTTTTATTCATATTCTCAAGATACAAAATCACTGATTTCCTTTTGTGTATGAAAATTGTATGTCGATGTAATATAAAAAAATTCAAAGCATTAGAAACATCATTAGTTGGTATTTTACTCTCTACTACAGTTAAACATTATTATGGCCATACAATAGAATAAATAACAATAGCAGCAACTTTGAATGCACGCAAAAGAAAAGCCAGTTTTCCATACATTGGTATCGGTACCAATTATTAGGCATTGTTCTTACCAAGTTACAGTTTCAATAGAAATATTTCAAACTAAGCAGATCATGAAATGAATATTTAAAATTTTCAGGATGACTTTAAAAAAAATACGTAAGTATTCCTTTTGTTGCACGTCTGTTTTTCCGTCTTTCTTTACATCTGAGGTATGTGAAGTTTCAAAACAATAATACTTACACAGAAAAAAAACCGGCCAAGTACGAGTCAGGACTCGGGCAATTAGTGTTCCGTACTGTCCAGTTGTTTAACATGGGTCATTGAGGAATCCACTATAAATTGACGCTTACTTAGTATGTGGTCACATAGTAACTGAAGATCATTTTACACTGGACTCACTGTTGTTAGTTTTTTGGGTATAGAAAAAAAACTATCCAAGTTAGAGCTACCCTTAATCTAATTTTCCCGTCATCTACACGTTATTTCTGATGTTCATGATTTTTTTTTCAGATCTTATACAGCTATATTTTTTTTAATAGAGGTAGGGACAGCAATTTCTCGGATTAAATTTAGACTTCTATTTCCATAAGCTTTCAATTGATGCATACCATAGGGTGGAATTTTTTTTTTATTTACCCTTTCTACCTCCCCAAATTGCCCCCCAATATAAAAATATAGTTTTTTTTACTTCATTTATGATATTGGACCAGCAATTGCTATATCTGTACCGAGTTTCAACTTCCTATGTCTTACGGTCTCTGAGAAAAATGCCTGTGACAGACGGATGGACGGACCGACACCGAGATGATTCCATAAGTGTTCCGTTTTGCCAATTTTGTTACGGAACACTAAAAATTCAGTATTTGAGTCAAGATATTTTCGCATTTCGATATAAGGAAACTTGACAAAGTGCCTTCGTTTCAAATATAAAAATTTTCGTTTTTGGGCCAAAAACTAATTTCTTGTATTAAAAATGTTTCTGTTAATAAAATTCTGTCTTGATTCAAGATATAAATTTCGAACCCAGTGATACAATTCTCGTCACAAGAAATTCAGTCCTGAAATTTAAGATTTTTTTTTTTCAAGCGAGTGAGATTATCTTAGAATTCATATATTTGTGATTAAGAAATATCAGTTGAAACATGGTTGAAACATATTTGGTTCTTATTATTAGAAAGTATGTTTTTCTATGTAACTGCATTTAAAACAAATACAACAAAACATTTTAGTCAAATTACTTCTTGTTGATCCAGGTTAAAAAGTTCCCATAGTTGCGTTGCTGTGTTCCATTGCTATGGTCAACCTTCGCACCAGATACGACCTCTCCGGCAACACCTATAGCAATCACACCGGGTGGGTGGTCGCTATGGGTGTTTCTAGAGGTCGACCGGTCGTACACACCACCCACCCAAACACACACCCACTTCAATGCTACCCGCAACTACTGAGGGTAAAATTTCCTCTCCTTTTCTATTGAATTATATTTATAACTTGATCAATTCAAATACAGGATGGCGTTCAAAATAATAGAGAAATTTACCCTGCTTTGGATCATAGCCGGTCTAACAGTGGTCCACGGATGGGAAGTAGACAGAACTGCGGTGGAAGAATCCGGCCGAGACTATATGAAGACCTTGGATGAGTTGACTTCCGATATGAAGAACAGGCTAATCGTTTCAAATTGGAACTACGAAAATAATTTGACGAAGTTCAATGAGGATATTATGGTAAGTCTATAGAATTTATAGAAATAATTTTTAAACATGTTTTTTTTTAACTGACTGAAATTATTACAAGAAATAAATAAAATACATAGTGACATTAATACAAATAAAATTAAAAATAAAGGGACTTTTATTTGACGTATATTGTTTATTACTTTACGTTTTATGTAAAGATTAGAATATTTTTGACAAAGATTTTTCTTTTTTAACCTTATAGGCATCAGGATTATATCGAAATAATCCTGATGCCTCTAAGGTTAAAAAAGAAGCTATAAACATAATTGTATACAAGTCCACTACAGTACCTTTCTTTACACTGCAATAGGCTAGATTAGGTAATCTTAGAGACAATTTGAGATCTATAACAACAATAATATTATATTTGTTGTACCTATACAAAAGGTCCACATAAAAACAGAATTTAGGGCAAAACTACAGGGTGAAATTGATATCATTAGCATCCTTTTAAACTAAGAGTCTACCCATCAAACTGAACAACTTTCACTATGGGAGCAAACCGAAAAGAGCAAAAAAATAATCAGCTGTTCCATACTAAACTGCAATGCCTACTCGACTCACATGGTATGCAACAGCAGATTTTTTTTCCTCCGATCGGTTTGCTCCCATAGTGAAAGTTGTTCAGTTTGATGGGTCTAAGAGTCTACTCTTAGTTTAAAAGGATGCTAATGATAACAATTTTATCCTGTAAGTATATTAAAATTTGTATGTAGAGTATACGCGTAAAATTTATGTTACAAAGACAAATGAATGCTAAACCAGAAAACCATTTCGCTATAATCGATAACTGAACAATAGAACAATTTGTAATAAAACAAAATGGTCAGGTCTGTTTTTAAATTGGTAAGACAAAACGAAAAAGATGTTGCGAGCGTCGGTGGCGCGCGTTGCGGAGAGGTATGGACACCCAATTATGGGGGCCCGGGTTCAAATCCGCACGGACAACATGCCATGTACCAATGAATTTTTCTAACTTATGTACGTAATAACGACTGCCCTCAAATGTTGAAGGAAAACATCGTGAGGAAACCGCATACGCTGAAGAAGAAATTCTGATGTGTATGTGAAGTCTATAAATCTGCATTGGGCGCTCGTGGTGGACTAATGCCCATACATCCCTGAGGGTAAGCCCTGCAGTGGGCCGTTTATAGGCTGATGATGATGATGACAAATCCTTTTTGCAGTAGGTAATTTGTTTAAACCTTGTAATTCTTCTTCTTATCGTGTGGGCAGAGCCCTGGTGTCAGAGTTTTTTCAGACCGCCTTACGGCCTCTGACGTGGTTTTTATGTAACGACTACTACCACCAGAGATAGTAGCCGGGACCAACGGCTTAGCGTGCCATCCGAAGCACGGAATCATTTTTCTTTTCAGACAATCAGGTGATTCAGCTTGCAATGTCCTAACCAACAGGGGAACAACGCACAAAGTGACATAAGGTGTCCCCGTAGGAATCGAACCCATGACCTCCGTGTCGAGAGTCAGTGCTCTTAACCATTAGACCACGGAGGCCTTGGACCAAGGAAACCTTGTAATAATAATAATGAATAGCATATTCAGACAAATCTTGATAATAATTATACAACTCTTGAAAACTCGGATTTAAGATTGCAAGATTTGCAAGACACTATGTATAGTTACCAACCAGTACTGCGTCTATCTTACCCACTGCTAATGTCAGGATTCAGGGTTCTAAATCATGCGGTTACGAAGCGAGCAACGAATCGTAGCTAATCGCAGTTATTATATCTGTCATGGAAAAAACCGCACATGCACCTAAATAGAAATATTACTATGATGGTGCTATGATGTATTTCGCAGATAAAATCTCAGGCGGTTTGCAGTAGTGAAGAACATAAAAAAACATTTGCCATTATTATTGTAAATCATTTCTGACAAAAAGCTGACTGGTTCTTTTTTTGTCATTGTAATATTTTTATAAATGAATCTAATTGGTACTTTTCTCTCTTCGTTTTTTTAAGGCAGCTTGAGTTTATTACAGTAGTGTGATTACGATCGGTTACTTCCTTTCCTTCCATCGTCCGAAATTCTTGTACGACATTTTCTCCTAACGTCCATTGCCTTGTACCTACGTCCATTTCCCCGAACGTTAATTTCCTTGTATGTCCAATTTCAATCAATCAATCAATCAAATCAGCCCACATCAACCCACTGCTGGGCATAGGCTTCCCTTTTATTGCGCCATTCTTCACGGTCCAGTGCTAATCTGATCCGATGCGAACCCGTCACTCTCACAATGTCATTAGCCCAACGAGCTGGTGGTCTACCCACTGACCTCCGTCCCTCTCTTGGCCACCACTTTGATACTTGGTCAACGTCCGTGGCCGTCTTCCCGTCTAGCCATTTTCAATAGTGAACGTTCAAGCACCTATAGGATGCTACAAAGCTCGTAATGACAATTTGTAGAATTAAGTTTTCTGTCAAGAAGTAGATTATTTTGACCACATTTGATGTATTGGCTTTTGTGCTACAATGTATACAATTATAATAACCTTGGGAACGTGCGGTTTTAGGAGTATGTGTTTGGGTCCCATTTCACGTCACATGTTATTTTGTTTCACATTCGCCTTGTTATTTTTATATCTATCTACCGCCACATTGAAAGGGCATAAGGGTGACCCCTCCACCGACTGAATCGGTAAACTCGGACCATCAAACTGAACAACTTTATATATCATTATGGAGCCTACCCCAGGAAACACGCAAAAAAAATCAGCTGTTTCATAAAGCTGTCCCTTACACCCTGTACAAAACTGTAGTCATACATTTTTAGTTGGCGTAGTAGACGCCTCAAAGTTCTTTTTATACATTTTCAGTTAAAAACAGTACTAGAAGTAGCAGAAGAAGAGAAACAATACTGGGAGGAAACAACGAGCTACCGATGGCAAGAATTCCAAGATGAAGATCTCAAGAGGATGTTCCAAAAATACTCAGCGTTGGGAACCTCCGCATTACCAGAGGATCTGAATCAGAAGTTTGTTCAGGCGATAAATAATATGAAGTCTAACTATGCTACTGCGTCGATTTGTGATTTCAAAGATAGAGATAAATGTGATCTACATCTCGAACCAGGTACATGATTGGTCTTCCATAAAGATCCATAGTTTTCAGCCACTATCCACTTGCCTTGACTTGCCTCCATCAGCCCGCGCTGGGCGAGAGTGGAGGAGTCACTCTTTTGTGAAGGGTAATATTTTACTTACATCTATTTTTTTATTTTTGATTGAAGATAACTTTCTGTACATATTTTTTCGATAGTGAACCTCCTGCAAAATACATTTTGCTGGAGTTTGCGATTATTATTTTTCGCTCCCTGATGATTTAAATATTTTTTTACTTTAAAAGATACAAAAAAAAAATTACGACTGGACAAAAAGTGAAGTCAAGGTCAAGAAGAAGCAAAGAAGAAAGAAATTATATTAAAGGTATTGTAAGATTACCTTCTATCTATTTTCAGAAGTAACGGATATATTCACATTTAGTAGGGACCCTGAAGAGTTGAAATTCACATGGATCGAATGGCATAAGGCTGCTGGTGCACCATCAAAAGGAAATTACACAGAGTACGTAGATATCAGCAATAAGACAGCACAATTGAACGGTAAAGATTTTACTGATTTTACTTATTCCTGACACGTGCTGACACCTAGCCATAAGATGAAGTCGGTTTCACTCATGCTATTTCTAATCCAATATACCAAATTCATTCAGTGTGTAAAAATACTCCTGAAAAAGGTAGACGCCATGGGTTCTAGCAAGTCAAGAGCGACCTAGTGGGGGCAAAATAAAATTTTTACTTTGATGTTAGGTATAATATAAGATTTTCAAAACCTAAATAGTATTATGCGTTCTTAAAAGTCTCTACAAAAGGAATAGCAATAAGTATTAAGTAAGAAAGTCATTGATTAAGTACCATAATAACCTGCAATGGGCGAATATTAACAGAGGTTATAAATAAACTAATAACGATGACGCGTCTAACCATAATCATGTAATTTTGCAAAAATTTTTTTGGTTGACACAAAAACGACAGCGGGAAATCACCGACACTTGATATTTTTCCATTAATTGTTCTTGAAAAGATCATCAAAATCATAAACCATAACGTCATTTACGACGTGAAGCATACGTGGTTCATTTAAATTCTATGCATGTCACACACCTCATCCTATACCTTGAAATCGGTGACCGTTTCCAAGGGAATTCCTCATATCACTGGAAAACGAACAGACCTTTAATGATCTGGATATAATACGATAGCCCGTATGCTAGTTGTATTAAATAACACGCAAGAGCCAAGATTCTAGGCTAAAAGGCTGACTGCATTTAAAGGCCATGGCCTTATGTCTTGCTAGTGTTACTTAGTACCTTACCTAACTGTATAGTGCTTATAAATTTAGATGGTAATCCATGTGTAAAATTATACAGACTGCATCTTGGGATTTCATATTTTTTTACACTATTAGGACATATTATCCATCAACAAACTTTGTAAGCTGGTACGTATATGACGGCGCCTGGCGCCATCTCTCAAGTTGCAACAGAACGAGATCGCACACTCATGATGGTGCTTTGATGTAGCGCCTCTGGTGGCGGTCTAGCGGAGCGTCGTGTGTCGGTAGAGTTGGTTGACAGCCATGTCAAAGAGGAGTTCAGTTGGAGATTTTGAATAGCAATGGCTGAACCACTGCATCACTCCATCACTCGACGAATCGCTACGTTCTGTGTCACGTCTTTCTATGTTTGCTTCGGACTAAGGCCCTCCTGCGCCTATATCAGAAGTGTGCAAAAACCCTCGCCCATAAGAGGAATAAAATTGTCTAAGAAAATTTTTCACGAAGATTTGACAGATAAAAATATCTAGCTTTTGTTTCAAGACCTGATCGATGATCGTGATGATAATTACCTCGAGGATCCGAATTGAACCAGCGCGGCTAAATCTGCATTACATCTAAGGAACATGTTTGAACGTATACCGCTCCGTATACGTGACGGAACGGCGAGAAAATCATTTTCAACTGTGACGACAAGCTGACGAATGATTTACATGATTTACAGAGTTGACGGATACAACATACAGTTTCAGCATAATTTCATAGTACAAGAACGAGTATGGTACTACTACATACAGTACGGACACTCCCTACACTTCTCTGTGAAAGACAGATGGAAAACTGCTACAGTAGGCAATCCGAAAATGACCCACTGACCAATAGTTTTGTCAATGCCAGGCCATCAGGCCAGCGTTTTGCCCGGCCTGGTTGAACGAGGTGTCCAGGGTGTGATATGATAATGGGCAAGTTCTCTCCCTGCCGGTATGGTATAATAATGTTTGTTATTCGAAATAGACTTTCGTTGAATGTTGCTGTGTTGTGCTGTGTGGGGTTTAATCCTTTTGTAATGGGCTCTTGAGCTGTAAACTTGTTTTCTCGTAAGTACGATAGTTCATCGAATGCAGGCAGTAGTTAGAAATTCCGTTGTAGTATCAACGCCTAATTTTATGGATGGCTTTTATTGTTTCCGTGCTTTATCATGGCTGTACGCATTTTATTTTAAATGCATGTTTCTATTTGTTGACCCATAAAAACTTGTTCCTATTTGTTTCGTGCCTAAACAAAAATTATTGTATTTGTTGTCAGAATGATGATGTGACGATCTGCGTTTATGTTGATCTGCGAATGTGTCGATCTCCGTATGTGACGAGCTGCGTATGTGACGAGCTGCGTATCATTACCTATTGCGTACGTGACGAACTGCGTTTGTGACGTACATCGTGTAATCCGTTCCAACATGGTTCTAACCACGTTCCAACAGGTCTTTTAGTTGGATAAGATTTGGTTTAAAGAAATTTACTACCAACACATACCTACTTATTGTTTGTCTCTTATTATGAGAACATACCTAGTTACCTATAATAATAAAACAGTTCTGATGAGAAACGGTAGTTTCAGGCCGATAATTATGTTGAGATGATGTACAAGTTTTATTGTTTCTGGCCTCGCCCAGTAGTTTGCTTTTGATGTGCTGCATCTACTATGGACTTGCAATTCTTAATTCATTGTTTCTGACCACACGGAGGGGGATTATGGCCGTGAGTTTATGTATGTAACTTTTGATCAAAAATAATGTAGTCGGTGATTATTATGTGATGGTTTCCGTCTTAGAAAATTCAGAACTTTATGGTTTTCGTCAAAGACATTCTATAAACAAGGACTTCGCATCAGTCCGCTATTGGCGGGACTACTAAGTTGTGCCTAGTTGTTTTAAATTGCTGCTTTGTGACCGAATACATTTGAAGGGACTGGGGCGTGTCAGCGGCAATATGTGACAGTTTAGCGTAACTGATGCAAGCAGGGATGACATTGGAGACGTGCACCTTTTTTTAGTTTTGTCCTTTGGCTTTGTTGGTGTATGGCGTGGTCAGTCTATGTATAGAATATCATTGGTTTTTTCGTAAATAAAAGTGACGATTGTGTTTTGTGGATGTCAACTGTTAACGTAACTGCATGGTTGAGCGGGCGTGCCACCTCTTTGGACAACGGACGACGCGACGCCAAGTTGTTTTTTTTATGTTGTCGTTACGGGTGTCATTGATTGTCGCTGTCACGATGGTCAATTGATTGTTGATTCGTATATTCGTATAGCAAATAATATGAAATATTGAATTAAATTGACGAAGCAAATACTTAAATTCGTGCTGTAGTAATTTGATGTTCAGAAATCCGGTTAAATGAAATTGGATCCGGTGTGACGAACTCGTATAGAATGCTTTCATTGCAGAGGAAGATCAAGTAAGGATTTACATCCCTTTTTAATTAATCAATTTCTCTTTTTAAAATCGTATGCTATACGAACGAAACACAATTATCTAGTACGTTCACTGGTTATCCAGTAGATTTCGTCGCCGAACCAGAGCTCCCTCCCTAGTGTTTAACAGCTGCGACAAATACCTTCCTACGGCGCCTTGTACCTCATGATCATTCGGTACAGGGGGGTACAGGCTATCGCGCATGGACATGAGTCTCATTTTAATTTTCGTTCTTGTAAGGTGGTGTGCTATATTTTCTTTTGGCAATATTGTGATAGTAATACAACAGGTTTCCTTTTCTAACTTCGTGGTCAATATATCGACATAAATATGGGAACTTTTTCTTTTGGGAGCCAATGTCAGTTTTACACGAGGTTTCCATAATTGTGTAATTTCCAGTTCCCTGCTTTTGTTGGTGAAGATGTTTATTTTTAAACTGCATTTTACACGTCCCTGGTGTTTAATTTAATAAGTAGGTTCGGAATGCATGAATCATAGTAGTTAATGCCAAATATAGCCCTGGATGCAGTTTTGTTTGGAAAATGTTGTTTGTTTGTACAAAAATTGCCCAGGTCACAAATTCCATAACCCAAAACAAGCTCCAAATAACCACTATTGTACGGCTTCTCTCAGAGCATCAGAACATGTACAAGTTGGTTTACTTTTGAACATAAATTGCTATAATTATTTTTCCAGTTCTAATAACAATCTATATTCGAATACTAAAAAAAATGTAATGTGAAACCTCTTCATCTGGTTCTCTTTCAAAAGTAATGTTCTGGTTTTGTGAGTTTCCCTGTACCTGTGGAAATTGCATGTAAGTGCTTGGTTATCCGACGTTGACATAATTAAGTTGATGACTATCGCTTTGATCGTTTCTGATTATATCCTTTTGTGGGTTGACCTTGAACTGTCTTTATCTTATACTTGACATGGTTACCCTAAAACTCTTGCCAAAGGTATGATATTCAGTTTTACACGGTATTCTTCAGTTACTGTGACACCGACCTTTTAAGGTCAATAGGTGTTCTCTTGAGTCTTTCGGCAATGATTTCTTGATGTTGTTGTCTTGCAGTAGTGGTTCCATGGTCGAAGGATGCGAGATGACTACAGACTTCGAAGATGTGGTTAGCACACCGTAAGTCTCGCTCGCACGTTGACCGATTGTTGTACTTTATCGGTGGCGCAGTGCAGCGTCGAGTCGTAGGTTTTGTGATTGTTACCAGAGTCCATGGCTATTTGTGTCCATAAAGAAATGCGGATCCGGACTGAATTCTGGTGCTTAGGTTGGGACTACCTAGATAAACTGTGTGAAAATGTCTAAAGTAAAGATATAATTATACCTTAATTTGTGTGTTTAAGCGAGAAGATTCGTCGAGATCAGCGCGTGCAAAAGAGCATAAAGAGACAAAAGCTGTAACCTATTATGTTTGTAGCAACCTGTTGATTGCGGCAAGCCAGGACGCGTGGTTACCATCTGAAAAAGCGGTAGTAGAGCTCTTGTCAACACGATGAAGGAGGCCAATCAATGTGACCAATGTATGACCACAGGTGATGATGGCGGTGATGATGAAAACATGATGCGGTGAGGCCGTTTCTTTTTATTTGATAATTGGTCGCCTTGTTCTGGATGTGCCATGACGGCGCCTGAAGACGTTACAGTTAAACGTGGGTGATCTTAATGGCCGGTGGTTTTGTGAACGGAATTCTATCCTATGTGATAAGATAACCGTTGGGAGTGGCGGTGCGGTGGAAGTAATTCTAGCAGTCTTAGTGTCGTTGGGAGTGGCGGCATGGTGGAGTGCTGGCGGTCGTAGTGCCGTCCGAACCATACCCCTTGTGGGTTGGTTGGAAGGACGCACTCGTCTGATTCAGGTTGTTGTGAGGTTGGTCGGTAGGGCTGCCGTCCGACCATACCTTCTTGGTTGGGAGAAAGGACGCACCCTCCGGTCCAACGGTGATGTTGTGAGGTTGGTCGGTAGGGCTGCCGTCCGACCATACCTTCTTGGTTGGGAGAAAGGACGCACCCTCCCGGTCCAACGGTGAAGTTGGAGTTGGTCGAAGAAGATGTCCGGGCCAAGCCTAGGCTGGTCGAAGAACATGTCGAAATGCAGTCTGACGATGATGTGAGGTTGTCGTCAGGCTGGACGAGCGGGAATTCAGATCTGCCGAATGGTTGATGTTTGCTTGTTTCTTGCAGGGCCGCAGTAAAATACGCCCGAGGACGTTCGACAGTCAGTCTGGCCGTGACGGCGCCTGGCGCCATCTCTCAAGTTGCAACAGAACGAGATCGCACACTCATGATGGTGCTTTGATGTAGCGCCTCTGGTGGCGGTCTAGCGGAGCGTCGTGTGTCGGTAGAGTTGGTTGACAGCCATGTCAAAGAGGAGTTCAGTTGGAGATTTTGAATAGCAATGGCTGAACCACTGCATCACTCCATCACTCGACGAATCGCTACGTTCTGTGTCACGTCTTTCTATGTTTGCTTCGGACTAAGGCCCTCCTGCGCCTATATATACATAATTTAAGTACCATCATGATACGTTAATTCTTTAATCAATGCCTGTTGGGATACCGAAATTTTTTTGGGACTAACAAAGTCACCTTTGCATGTTTCGTTACAATGATCTAAGTAAAAAATCCAAAACATAACAATACGGCCGTATAGGTGGACCAGAATGTGATGGCAAATGAGAAATCAAATTTTAGAGTAAGTAACACTGGGCCATTTACACACTGCGACTTTTTGAAGCGCAGTATGTGCAAAAAGCATCGATTGAGTCACGATACAGCATCGATAGCGATACAAACGCGATAAAGCATAGATGCAAACGCGATAAATATAGCCATGATGCAAAACTTTCGTAATATTTGATCAGTTATTCGTCGACAGCCTTTGCCACAATCCACACCTGATGTGTGTGCATCGCTACAATTATGATTTGAATCGATATATAAACGCTTGTTAATTGCTAGCATAGTGATTCAGTCACGCGGTAGACAAACGCGCGTTTTTATCGCTGAACAAAGGCTTTAAAAGAGTTTAAATTCTGTAAAAGAGTGGATTTTTGAAACTCATTTTGTGAACTCAGCAGTTGTAAATATCAAAATTACAATGGAGATGTGCATCTTTCTACTGCTGATTTGACTTTCAAAAATCATACTTCACGAGTGCGATTTTTGAAAGTCAAATCAGCAGTAGAAAGATGCATGTCTCCTTTGAACTGTTGACATTTTCAACTGCTGAGTTTAAAGAATGAGTTTCAAAAATCGCACTCCAGGGCCTACTTTGACTAGACGGATGACACTTTGACACTACTATAAAAATCTATATTATTTTTTTAACTTTTTGCCATGAGTTCAGTTCAGTCAGTATTATAAATTGAAAACAGTCACACTGGACAGAGTTTAAGCACTGCTATATGTATAATACTTATACAGGGTGAAATTGATATCATTAGCATCCTTTTAAACTAAGAGTCTACCCATAAAACTGAAAAACTTTTACTATGGGAGCAAACCGATCGGAGCAACAAAAAAATCTGCTGTTCCATACTAAACTGCAATGCCTACGCGACACAAATGTATGCAACAGCAGATTTTTTTTGCTCCGATTGGTTTGCTCCCATAGTAAAAGTTGTTCAGTTTGATGGGTAGACTCTTAGTTTAAAAGGATGCTAATGATATCAATTTCACCTGTATATGACATTTCTCTGACTACCCCGTCAAGGAATTCAATCTTGAACATACACTTCTGAAAAGACTATCGACTATAATGAGTATCAGTCATTCTCAAATCTTTTGATTCAAACTGATAATTTTAACTGTTATCAGAGAAACAAATAAACAGAATATTGCCACGAAAAGATGAAAGCGCGATATTGTAATATCTTACATTGTATTTCAGGTTTTGAGACAGCAGCAGAATGGTGGCTCGACAGTTACGAATCCTCAGATATCGAGGAGCAGTTCGCATCGCTCTGGAATCAGATACAACCCTTATACGAGCAGATGCACGCATACGTGAGAAGGAAATTGAGGGAGAAGTATGGAGAAGATATAGTCTCTGCGAGGGGCCCAATACCTGCTCATTTATTAGGTATGTACTTCTAAAGTACTATACCTTTATCTTTAAAGCAGTAAGACGGCATTGCTCTCTGACAATATGTTATGCCGCAGAATAAATACCTTAAATTGATGTAAGGTTACCGTTGTATTGTGTTTCGAATCTATACTAATATTATAAACAATTTATACAGGGTGTAACATAAAATGGGACAGTCACTTAAAGGGGTGCTTCAGACCATCAAACTGAACAACTTTCTCTATGGGACCAATATTGAAATCGCGAAAAAAAAATCAGCTGTCCCATACAAAACTGCAAACATAACTCGACGGAAATGTATGGGACAGCTGATTTTTTTTTCGCGATTTCAATATTGGTCCCATAGAGAAAGTTGTTCAGTTTGATGGTCTGAGGCACCCCTTTAAGTGATTGTCCCATTTTATATTATACCCTGTATACTATACAGGGTGTATCAAAACACCCTAGTAATACTTAAGGGGGTGCTTCAGACCATCAAAATGAACAACTTTCACTATGAAGCCAACGTCGAAATCGCAAAAAAAAAATCAGCTCTTTCATTCAAAACTGCAGTACCGTCTCGACTCAAATGTATGGGACGGCAGATATTTTTTTATTTTTTCTCGACGTTGGCTCAATAGTGAAAGTTGTTCAGTTTGTTACACCCTGTATATAATACATATATTTTATATAAACTATTTATATATTATAAATTAATATTATATACCTACTAATATTATAAAGAGGAAAGATTTGTATTTTTGTGTGTGTGTATGTTTCTAATGAATAAACTCAAAAACTACTGTGCCGATTTCAAAAATTCTTTCACCATTAGAAAGCTACGTTCACCCTGACTAACATAGGCTATATTTATTGCTAGAAAAGATTAGACGTCCACCCGTGCGAAGCCAGGACGGGCCGCTAGTATTGGATATACTGGATCTATGTATTGAATAGAGAGATTTTGGCTTAAATACAAGATTAACGATTTGGATAAAAAACCTTAAAAATTGGTTCCTATACTAATAAACATGATAATTGTTACAGGGAACGTCTGGGCACAGAATTGGGAGAGTATAGAGTCATTTTCAAGACCTTACCCCGACAAGCATGACATGGATATTAATTCTGCATTGAAAGAACAGGTACCGACAACAATGTTTTTTCACACCGGTAAACGTCTATTAAATGAAGCATAAGCAAAGTCGTACTTAGATGTTCAAAGTCTTTTTTCTTCATAATATTCTGTCTGCCTGTCTGGATTTCCACTTGCTACGATTCTGTGGAGAAATAGAGGGAAGATCATTCATGGATCATCATTAACTGCTCATTGTCGTTATATTGCAAACAACCCCTTTTCTTTAGCCTGTTTCATCCCTGTCTTGAGCCAGCTGCATCCACCCATCGTAGAAGGTATCTAGATCTAGATTTAGATCGTCCCTCCATCTCTTCCGAGGTTGACCCTGACGGCGACTTCCATTCTCCAGGAACCACGGTGCTAACACATTGGCCCATCTTTCCTAGTGTAATCGACAGACATGGCCCCGGCTCAATCCCATTGTTCTAATAACTGACAATCAAGTTAGTGTTATGGTTACTACGCTGGTCTGCTTACAACAGATCTTCGGTTCGTTTTCTAACCAGGTCATGGATGCATTGTATTTTTTGAATATGTTTTATGTGGTTCCGTATAAAGGTCTTGATCCGTGAAGTGCTTATTTGCATGTGCTAATATCACTCTTGCGTCCTTTCAGAATTACACAGCACTTAAGTTCTTTAAAACAGCAGAAGAATTCTTTACGTCTTTGAACTTACAACCAATGCCAAAGCTGTTCTGGGAACGGTCACTGATCGAAAAACCTGATGATGGAAGAAAAATGGTCTGCCATCCATACGCTTACGATTTCTATGACAAGGAAGATTTTAGGTTAGTGTCAAACAGGGGGGATATTAATTTTACTTTAGTTTACCTTTTCTTCTTTTTTATCGTGTGGGCTGAGCCCTGGTGTCAGAGTTTTTTCAGACCGCCTACCTTACCTTCCTGCCTTCTTACCTTTTTACTGACTTATCTTTATTGTTTTTCCCTTCCGATACTTCAAATAATTACGGTCGAATTTAAGATTTTACCCATCCTGTCTGTGAGACATTAAAAATGTACGGGTATTTTTAATCGCCGGCTATCTGCAGAATACTAACTATGACCTTAGATTGGTAGGTAACATTAAATTATAGTTCCAAATTTATTAATTTACTTTCAGGATCAGACAATGCACAAAAATTACAAGTGACTTCTTCCAAATAACCCACCACGAAATGGGGCACATTCAGTACTATCTGCAATACAAAGATCTGCCGGTCATATACCGCGATGGAGCTAATCCAGGTTAGTATTGTAGTACCACAGAGTACTATAATGTAGTACGCTTTACAGTCATCGTTTTTATGAAAGTTTATACAATACTAGTAGGTATAAAAACTGCCTCCGTGGTCTAATGGTTAAGAGCATTGGGCTCTCGACACGGAGGTCGTGGGTTCGATTCCCACGGGGGACACTTAGTGATATGTCACTTTGTGCGTTTTTCCCCAGTTGGTTAGGACATTGCAGGCTGAATCACCTGATTGTCTGAAAAGAAAAATGATTCCGTACTTCGGATGGCACGTTAAGCCGTTGGTCCCGGCTACTATCTCTGGTGGTAGTAGTCGTTACATAAAAACCACGTCAGAGGCCGTAAGGCGGTCAGAAAAAACTCTGACACCAGGGCTCTGCCCACACGATAAGAAGAAGAATAATAAATTAATAATAGTATTGTATTTTATTTTCATTCTATCGGAACATAATATACTGTGAAGTACTATACTATTATTATTATAATAATCACATTTCCTATAAAGTCTTCGCAATAGTTACGATCGTTACTCTCACATTACTTTGTGTTTAATGTTTCCACAGGCGCTAGTTAGCTAGTTAGCTTTTAGAGTTTTATTAATAAAGTATTAAAGACCTAGTTTTACTACTTCTTTCATGTCGGCATGAGCTATGGGTAAGTACATGACAATTTGACGACCCGGTTGGTGTAATGGTTGCCACGCCGGACTGCCAAACCAGGGTCCTGGGTTCGAATCCCGGTTCGGTCATGGATGTTATATGTTTGTGCCGTCGTGTATGGTTTCCTTAATAAACAGCCTATAAATAGTGCTTTCTTGGGATCATTACAATGTATGTGCCTGTGAGCGTTATTTATTTATTTATTAATCCTCTAAACAATTTGGGAATGGAATGTTTCGTACAACTGATCATGATATATTTATAAAATTATTAAATTAACTAGATGAAGAAGATAATATTTCAATCGGTCTTTAATATAGTAGCCTAAGCGCGTAAGTAATTCATAAATATTAGCATAATCCCTGAATTGAATCTAGTTCATGCTATAATTACACGTGTTCCGCTCGTGAATTGATAAAGCATCTAGCCTTCTTCAATAACTAGTATGTTAACAATAACTGGCCTGGTAATAAAGAACTGGTTTATGTTACAGGGTTTCATGAAGCAGTAGGTGACGTAATCGCCCTTTCTGTTACAACACCAAAACATTTGAGAGCTATGGGCTTACTGAAAGAGGGACCTGAAGACTTGGAATCTAACATCAATCAGCTATATAAGATGGTAGATATATTTCTTTGTGTAGTTTATCACGCAACGCGGATAACGGATAAGCGGATATATTTTACCACTTTGATGAAGAAAGCAGACAATACGTCTGCTATGATTCTATTAGGATGCATGTGCGATTGGGTATGATTTATGAGTAAAAGGTCCATTTTCAAAATGTAAGCACTCTTGATGCATCTCTAGCAAATTATTAGTGTCAACATCTAGTGGAGCGAAGGACATCCACAGTAAACTTTCAACGCAAAAGAAAATGTATTGCTTTCTTTCTGATGAATACCACAACCTTTATGATAAAATACCCCTCCCCCGACTATCCCCTCGGGGAATACAGTCGTGATCAGCGGCGGACTAAGCCCGTCGGAGGCCCGGGGCGGCAAAACTAAATGAGGCCCCCCGGACTTTCCAGAAATTGATATCTACAATTCTTTCGAGCCGTGGCAAAAACTTGACATCGGAGCCCCTTCCCTCCATGGGCATAGGTAGCAAGTATTTTTTCCCAGGGAGATCCAGGTCCTACAACATGGAGCGAGTGGAGCGAGCCCGAGATTCGTACAATGTAAAATCTAGAGCGAGCAAAGTAAAGTCGAGATTTTACAGCAATATGAAAACATATCGGACCGAAAACCTAGAGCGAGCGGAGCGAGCTCGAGATTTCACTGAATTCTGGAGCGGGCAAAAAGCTAAGTGAGTTCGAGATTTTACTGCAATATAATGAGATCAGTGGAATAAGATTTAAATCCTGGAGCGAGCGAAGCGAGCTCGAGTTTTTTTACGGCCTAAAATCTGGAACGAACAAAGTAAGTTCAAGATTTAACTATACTGGGTATGAAAAGACATACCTACCATCCAAAACCTAGAGCGAGCGGAGCGAGCACGAGATTTCACTGAATTCTGGAGCAAGCGAAGTGAGCTCAAGATTGCAATGCAATGCAAATGCATGCATGTGCAATGTGTCTAGCCAGGACCGAGCGAAGCGAGCTCGAGATTTGGCTTTATTATAACTCGACTTTTTCAACTCATGCCGAAATCGAGGCGATTGATGTCAAATAGCTGAAACGAGCTTATGCTTATAATAACTCAATTTTAGAGCTCATCTTGAAATAGAGTAGGTGAGTATATTGGTGTATAAAATAAAACCGGAGCGAACGAATAGAGTTCTATAATTATGACTGGGTTATGGCATAAACTCAGTCTCAAAGCACTAAAAGCTATCAAAAAAGCCGAGCGAGCGAAGCAAGCTCAAATTTTCGAAACACATTCTAATTCCAACCACATTTACTTTTCAAGAAGCGAGCTCATAGGCGCTGTCCTATTGCCATCGCTCGCGCAATCATGCGTGCGTCCGACGAAAATGGTTGTGACAATAATTTTCGTCGGACGAACGCATGATCGCGCGAGCGATGGCACTAGGACAGCGCCATAATTATGCTAACTGCATAACAACTTGAAAAAGATTGAGCGAGCAAAGCGAGCTCGCAAATTCGCAATATTTTGAACTCTATTTCCTTCTTTGACTTTCAATGACTAACGTACGGGGCCTCCAAGATCAAACTGCAGTCCCAGTACCGGAGGCCCGGGCTTCCGGAGTGAGCGAAGCGAACTCATAATTATGCTAACCGCATAACAACTTCAAAAGGATGAAGCGAGCGAAGCGAGCTCGCAAATTCGCTATATTTTTGACTCTATTTCTTTCTTTGACTTTCAATGACTAACGTACGGGGCCTCCAACTTCAAAATGCAGTCCCAGTACCGGAGGCCCGGGCCTTCGGAGCGAGCGAAGCGAACTCATAACTATGCTAACTGCATAACAACTTGAAAAAGATTGAGCGAGCGCAGCGAGCTCGCAAATTTGCAATATTTTTGACTCTATTTCTTTTTTTGACTTTTTATGACTAACGTACGGGGCCTCCAACTTCAAACTGCAGTCCCAGAACCTGTTCTGCTTCTGGCCTCCTGAGGCCCGGGCCTCCAATTCTAAACTGTGTCTTTACTTACTATATAAACGTCATTATTTTGGATTTGATTAAGGGGCGTCCGCCCGGTTTTGAGTAACTTTGTAACCATTTTATATATTAACTATCGAACTTTTTAAGCAGAAAACAAAACTGAACAATCTACAGGATATGAGAAGTGATGTGGTTTTTCTCGAAATCTATTTTAATTAATAAAACTGAAGAAAAACGACTCCAAAGTCACCTCTTTTTTTCCAGTTGTAACCGTTTTACTCTTACAGTGTTGATCAGAAGAATATGAAAATTTACAATATTCTTCACAATACAATATAAAATGATGTGGTTTTCTTATTTTTTTAAAATTCATAAAAAATCATACAAGTTTTCAAAGAAAACGAAAATTTCTGACCGGAGCCGCGCAATTGAAGCGGGATGGCTAATTGCAAAACTTTGCTTGTAAGAAAGAGAGCCTTGCAGATGGAAGGAGGAGCCTTAAAAAGGGATTCTCTTCTCGAGATTCGGAGGCCCCCCGGGACTGGGGGCCCGGGGCGGACCGCCCCTCCGCCCCCCCCCTTAGTCCGCCAGTGGTCGTGATCATGTTTATCTATCTTCTATCTATGGATCGAGACCATTATTCGAATTTTTGTCCTTTTATCTGTTTGTTTGTGCACACATCACCTAAAACTACTAAACTATTTAAATGTAATTTTTACAAAAGCAAATAGCTATGATTAACATTTACTCTTTATTTCATTGCAATCGGTTCATTCAATCAAACCTTATATTATAAGTATTTAAGAGGGCTATAAAAAAGATTTCTCAATAAAGAAAGCCTAAATTAAAAAAGTGCTCAACAGATAAACTACCACTACTACTACTGCCTTCAAACTATTTTCATAGAATACTTTTTAAAGGTCTAAACATACATATTTTGAAAAACAAAATTTTAACAAAAAATTAAAACCGCCTTCAAAAAAACTAAAAAGTTAAAAAATAATATTGCAGCCTATGACTTTTTCGTTCGCATCTTAAGAACATTAATTTGTTTTATTGAAGTCGCTGTCAAGCCGGTACGATTCGCGACAGGGCTTGCATTTTTTGGCTTGGCTTGACACCGACTTCTACGAAAAAGTCATAGGCTGCAATATTATTTTTTAACTTTTTAGTTTTTTTGAAGGCGGTTTTAATTTTTTGTTAAAATTTTGTTTATTTCACAATTTTCAGTGGTGAATTCATTAGTTCCAGTTAATAGGAGTGCTTTAAATTAACAAACGCACTAGTCGGCACTACGATTTTCGAAGGTTCCCCTCGATTTCTCTGGGATGCCATCATCAGATCCTGGTTTCCTTATCATGGTACCACCCTCGGGACATCTCCTTTCCAACAAAAAAAGAATCATCAAAATCGGTTCATAAACGACGAAGTTATCCGCGAACACACATAAAAAAAAAATATATATACGGTCGAACTGAGAAACCTCCTCCTTTTTTGAAGTCGGTTAAAAAAGAAAAAAAAAACGGTTACTTTTGTTTTTATTCGAAATAGTCTAATAAAATATTCGAATAAATTCGAAATAGTGGAATGTTTAGAACCTATAAAAGTATTGTATAACAATGGCTTGAATGCTTTTGTAGTTTATCTGTTGAGCACTTTTTAAATTTAGGCTTTCTTTACTGATAAATCTTTTTTAATGTGATGAGGGCGCCACTGGACTGCGATAGCCCTCGTGGTCAGCGCGTACAAAGTCGCGGGCGCCGCTAGTTGTTAATAAAATAAATATTTTCAGGGTCTAAGCAAGATAGCTTTCCTACCATTCAGTTACCTTGTGGACATTTGGCGCTACAGTGTATTCCGTGGAACTACCACGCCTGATGACTATAACTGTCATTTCTGGCAATTGAAGGAAGGCATTCAAGGCGTTGAACCTCCTGTTACCAGAACTGAAGAAGACTTCGATCCTGCTGCTAAATTCCATGTTGGTGCTGATGTTGAGTATACCAGGTATAATAAAAATTTAATTTTCTCTCTCTCTCTCTCTCTCTGATCCAGCTCTGATCCTATTACTTGTCTATGAAATTTGGGTCAAATAGATTGGGATGGATTAGGATTTGTGATTTGGGTGGATTTGATACTTTTTTAACCTGTTTTTTTAACACTGCAGGGCATAAGCCTCCTCCTTATTTTGCCATTCTTGTCGGGCCCGTGCCAGTCGCATCCAGGTCTTGCCAATACTTTTCCAGATGTCGTCAACCCACCGGACCCCCAATATCCGCATTGTTACACTCGAAATTAGGTTACTAAGCTAAGCAAAAATTGGGAGGGCTTAGCCCCAGAACTAGAACATTAGTGTTAATATTTTGGCATGATGTGTCGCTGCATTTATTTATACCAGGTATTGATGTCAATATTCTATATTTGATCGAATATCGATCCAGGACTGCCGAAAAGCTGATAATAATTATTTCTTTAGTCAACACTATAATTATAATTAGCCATTGCTGCATCTGTTTGGCAAAGGCCTCCATTCGTCCTCTGTATGCAAAATAAAACCTAATGTTGTTTGTTTCAGATATTACATTGCCCTGATAATACAGTTCCAATTCCAGCGTTCCTTGTGCTATTTGGCAGGTCAATATGTTCCTGGTGATCCCGATAAATTGCTTTCAAACTGTGATATTTACAGAAGTACTGAAGCTGGTGATGCCTTGAGGTACATATTTTGGCATAGCTTTGAATCTTGTATTTTGTTTCAGCTGTTGCATTATGAAGCAATTATGATCAAGTTTTAGTATTTTCAGGGTGTTAGGATAAACAGTTGCATTACTTTAATTGTTGATTGTACCCATGACACTGATCAACTTTCTCTGTAAAACCTATAGGAAATTCGCAAAAAAAAAAGGACTTTCCACACTAAATGCAATCAGCTGATCGAATGTTTGTAAGAAAAGTAAAAAAAAACAATTTTGCGAATTTCCTATAGGTTTCTTAGGGAATATTGTAACAGTATCATGGGTAACATCACCCCTTAGAGTAATGCAACTGTTTACCCTAACACCCTGTACATAGTAGACTTGATCATAATTGCTTCATGCAACAGCTGCACGCTTATAAAAGTGGTTGTTAGATGTAGAAATGTTCCCAAAGTACCCGAAAGGGAACCATTGTGGTCATTTGTCAAATATGTCAATAGTTCTGTTAGTAAAAGCTCTCAAAAATAGTAAACAAATATAATTATCCTGTAGCTTTATTGTTTTATCTGTAGCTGGTTCGCCATTAAATTTTTGTTCGTTGTTTCATCTGCAGATTGAGTTGCATCTGCATTTGATTCATTTGCTTTTTCTTTTCTACTATTATATTTGTAGCATAGCATAGCAAAGCATAGCATAGCACAGCATAGCATAGCATAGCATAGCATAGCATAGCAGCATATTCACTAGTAGTTCCAAAACTCTCTTTTATATTTATTTGGTTATATATTTTTGCAATTTAGTCTTTTATTTTCACTAGAAATTCGGTACAGGATCGATTTCAGTATCGTTTTTTGATCTCATTAATCGACAATTCAAGAATTTATTTTTGTCTTTTATTTCTGTTCCTAGTAAAATGCTGAAAATGGGCTCATCGAAACCCTGGCCAGATGCGATGGAAGCGCTGACTGGTCAACGGTATATGGACGCCAGTGGACTGATGGAGTATTTTCTACCTTTATACGATTGGCTTAAGGCTGAAAATGAACGTACTGGAGAATACATTGGATGGGAACCGAGTAAAGTTGGTAAGAAATTTTCATAGTTTTTCGCAATACAATCTTTGCCAGAATATGGTAAAGATATTTCGTTTAATCAACTTTTGAAAATATTCGGAGATTGTTATCCAAACAATTAATTAATATGACACGCTTTTTACATATGTATATGTTTTGTTTTGTTTATGTTTTTATTTCTTATTTTACTTCTTGAATTCTTCCAGAATTTTGCACCAAAGAACAGTTAATAGATATGGAAAATTCCGATTTCAAAAACCGGTTGAAGAGATTTGTACCTTAAGTGATATTTGATGTAGGTACCTAGCCTATTAGCTAAGAATAAAGTATTAATTACATTTTCAGAAAGTTACCATAGTTATGAGACAATTTGTGAGATTTTATTTATACACTGATGTTATTCATATTTTAACGTTTTTTATATAAACAAATAAAAATAAAATAGTGTTTTTTTTCTAAATGTCTTCTTTTTCGCGTCGTAGTACTCAAAACAACTCGAGTGGAGTTCGAGGAAGAAAAAGATACAGGCCCTGTACCCGGACTTTCGATGTTCGATATATCGCCACTGTTTCGGTCCGCACTTCATTGAACGAAAAAGTTCACGCAATTTCGAAGTTCAAATGTGTGGGTAGAGAGAGACCCAGGTACTAAAATAAAGGGTTCTCCTAATGGATACCTATATATTTTTTCGACCTTACAAAATGATATAGTCAACAGATGTTTAGATTTTTAAATTTTATATTATGCAATAATCAGAGAATATAAATGCCACCTAATTTAACTAACCAAAATTGGTTCAGACATACACGATCTACAAGGGAACAAGGATATAGCAAACATACATTCAGGATAAAACGCATAACTGCGCACCGCTGTCGTCTGGTGTATAATGAATAATCTTAATTTTAATTATTATTCAAGAAATTGATTTTTACCGGTAGTAGATAAAACAGATTAATCACTTCAGACACAATTTATAGCAACGTAATAAACAGTGAAGTGCATTCATTTAGAAACGATAAAATTGGTAAATCTGATGTGTAATCAAATAGAACTGAATAAAATAACCAATTAGAATAAGGTTAAAAGATTTTTTCGTTCAAATACCAATTAAGGTAATGAAATTATATTAAAAAACATACGAATCCAGATGTGACTGTTTATAAATAATAATATTTAATAACTTTCAGCAAAATGTATGATGCAAGAAAACTGAGAAAAAAATAACAAAAGTCTTCGTTTACTCAGGTCATGTACTTATTACTATGGGTGGTTTTATTAGGCTTCACATTTGGCGTTCCACTAACTGAAATAGCAACAGGTTATGACAATCTTAAGGAACATTACGAGCTGCCTGGAGAGTCCATCCCTACTTTGTACGACGTCCGACTTTTCTTAGATCCCTCACAACATCAAGACACAAATTTCTTTGGGAATGTTTCGATTAACATAATTCCAGTCATCGAAACTGATACTATTGTTCTTCATGCTATGAAAATGTCTATAGATAACATTCAGGTTTACAACGATAATGATGCGGACACTAACTTGTTTGAAGATTTTACTTTGGCTGAAGATGATACACATTTATTAACAATAAGACTAAATAAACTGATAAGTCCGATGGAATCTTACATAATACATATTGACTTTGTTGGACAGTACGATGAAGATTCAATAAATGGTATTTACATAGAGTCTTATAAGACCGGCAATCAAACTAAGTAAGTACAAGAAACAGAAATGATAATGATCGAAGGAGTAGAGTCGTGTTTCTAATATTCTTTAATAATTGACGGCTGAGGCAAGCTTACAGAATACCACGTTTTTAATTTTAATAATATTTTCATTACTCTAGCCATCTGATAGCATCACAAATGCAGGCGACATATGCCCGCCGATCATTCCCTTGTTACGATGAGCCTGAACTCAAAGCTGTGTTCAGGACTACAATTTATGTGTCACCAGAATACGCTGTGGTTTTAAGTAACATGCCTGAGAGATCTGATGAGTTGAAGTAAGTATTATAATGGTATTGCCTTATGGTTTCTGGAATAGAATATGGCAAACAGATTATTCTAGTGCAAGACTACACAGTAAAGATACATTTAATATGATATCACCCGTAAAGTAGTAATTAAAAAGAATACATTTTTATTTGTAGGGAAAACATAACGGGATATTTGAAGCATGAATTTCAAGATACACCAATTATGTCCACATACCTGCAGGCGTATCTTGTATGTAACTACGATTACATCGATAATACAAACGATCCGATCTACCGCATTCCTTATAAAGTTTTCTTTCCGCCTGGTAATCAGAAAAAAGTAGAATTTGCTTTGAATTTTGGACAAAAAAACATAGTTGCTTTAGAACAATACACAGAATTTCCTTATGCATTACCAAAATTGGATAATGCGGCTGTTGTAAATTTTGCGGAGGGTGGCATGGAGAATATGGGACTGATTTTTTACTCGTAAGTGGTACTTTAGGTTGACATTTTTCTCTAATGTAAAAATATCTTTTTATTTTCAAATAAAGTTTAATTTATTATTTTAATTATTGATCAATAAGGTATATAAAACAGAACGATGAAAATAAATATTTCCCTACAGAGACTCGTCTCTGTTCGTTCAAGACGGAGTGACGACAACACATATAAAACAGCTCGCCAGTGTTCTGCTAAGTCACGAAAATGCCCATCAGTGGTTTGGAAACGAAGTCACTACGTCATCCTGGAGGTTCCTGTGGCTAAACGAAGGATTCGCAACATTCTTCGAGTATTATAGTACAGACATGGTGAGTCAATGTCCCATACCGCTTTCGATACACTCAAAAGTGGAGTTAAGAATTTAAACATGAAAATACGTTTTGACCACGCAAATTTTAATTTGACCTGTTCCCCAAGGTTTTGCCTGAATGGCGTCTAATGGATCAGTTCGTGGTTAAGCTACAAAATGTTATGCAAGTCGACGCTGTTCTATCTGAGCATCCCATGACGCACCCAGTGTACTCACCATCACAGATTGAAGGCGCCTTTAATGACATTTCTTATTATAAGTGTAAGTAGAGGCACTAATAGTATTGGAAACGATTAACGTCAGCTACCATTAAAATGGGTAATATAATTATAGATATTATGGGTTTTAGTGGTATTTAAACTATTGAACTAGTCGTACTAGAGGCGACACCCAGACTGAATTGTTTGTAACATTCATACAGGCCAAATGGCATAAAATATGATTATATTAGCCTGTGCCAAGCGCTCGCCGTAGGGTGACGCTCCCAGTGCGCGGTGCGCGCCCCGCCCGCTGATCGTGGTGCACAGAGTTTGCGTTGTCTGTTCTATACATAATTATTCAATGGTAGAACCCCAGGTCAGAGGCCTATTAAGACGACTTGATAATTCTCTGACAGCACGTTGACCACTTACTTACCTCCACCAATGCGCAGTGGGCCCACTCCCTTTCCCCGTCATTCTTGAATCGAGACCTTTGTCCTGTAATGGGATCCAACAGGCTTTATTTCTTTAAGTGTGAAGATATTCATTTGATCAATTTGAAGGTGATTCGATACTAGTCCGGATCAAAGTTCGTATATAAATGAGTTCAGGATGTATTTATATTTATAATATTTTACACCAATAGTCAAAGGTGGAAGGAAAACTATAGTGTGAAAACCTGCGTGGTGGTTTTACGCTAAAGAAGACATATTTTATTCGTATGTAACTGAACTAACTACTGTAAGATCCCATCACGCGCGTGAGCTTAGTAACTTACTCTATAATTTGTAGCTTCCACCCCGAAAGCTATTCAAGTCCTATAAGTATAGGTAGTCCAGTCTTTAAAATCAGGATCATTTGTCCACTTGCCAACATTTATGATGGCAAGTGCACAAATGACACCATATCGATAAATATTGTATTGTCCACGTCTACTCTGAAACAAAACAAAACGCAAGTGAAGGGGAAAACAGACGCTACGCCGCCGTACCTTACGCCGTGGACGTCGCATGCTTGGCTTGGACGCCATTCGGGAGTTTCAGGACAACATTACTGTATCTAAGGTTTTTCTGTCCCGGATTAACAATCCTAATGTGACCGCTACTATCTCGCGCGAACGCTGGCCTATCAGGACCTATCAGTATTTTATTTCAAACAGTTTCTTACAGCGGGCACTGTATTTCGCATGCTGCAGAAAATCCTTACGCCAGAAGTATTTCGTAGAGGTCTCATCATATACTTAAAAAACAAGTAAGTAAAGGAAAATTTATTTATTTGTATCTACTTTTACATCGCCTCTCAACGTCAAAAACACTGATAAATTGTGGGACTAACAATAAAGGATAATTAACATTATTCTTCACATTATGATGTCAGTTCTGGAGGAGCAACATCTCCCGAAGATCTCGACGCCGCTTTTCAACAAGGTTTAGATGAATCTGATCTCACCATTCCTTACTCTGTATCCGAGGTCATGGACCGGTGGACCAATCAAGCAGGATTTCCTGTACTCTCTGTCAGAAGAAGTACAATTGACGATGATTACGTTTCTGTTTCTCAAGTGAGTCTGATTATTTATTTTAAGGAATTAACATTAGAAATATACCAGATAATGATTCCAAAATATTGTAATATAAGGGAACAACCTTCGGCTTGTTATGGCACGACAATTTTCGCAATGTGGAATGGAAGTGGATGCAAGAAGTACAAGCCCGAACGCAGATCCTGGCGTGTATGTTCAGATAATAGGTTAATGATGACGATGATACAATAATAAAAAGTAATGAAGAAACATATTCTCAAGAGTAGGTATGTCAGAAATGTCTAGATATAAATCAGCCTACCTCCCTACCTATTGTGGACGTTTCCGATTTTATCGCTTAAAACATATCGGTAAGGTATTATGTATGACTAGGACTGTACTAGGCAATTAAAATAATAGGTCGGAAATAGGTTGGTAATAGGTAGGTATTTTTCAATGGGGTCATCAGAAATAAATAACTAAATGCTAACGGCCAAAAAACACCATGCCGATGTGATATCGATTGAATCGGGTAATTTACACAATAAGACCCCAGATCTTAATTTAAATATAAATTATTCAAAGTTTTGATATCTTTCCATCACAGGAGCGTTTTTTCACTGATTCTGCACTATCTTCAACTGATCTTTGGCACGTTCCCGTTAACTGGGTAATTTCATCCAAAGTTGACTTCTCAGATACCAGCCCTCAAGCTTGGTTACCACCTTCATCGTCTGTCGTCTCTATTAAAATTCCTGGTCTGTCGAAAGTTGATTGGTTCATCATCAATAAACAAGAAACTGGTTAGTATTTAGCCAGACCTTTTATTTGCAAATGTTTCATAATGTGCCATAATGTGCCACTGCCAAACAATGTATAATATGTCGTAATAGGTTACTACAGGGTGAATTACGATGCAGAAAACTGGCAAGCTTTGGCTAGAGCTTTGCACACATCATATAAGGAAATACACGTGCTAAATCGTGCGCAAATAATTGATGACTCATTCAACTTGGCAGCAAATGGAAAACTGGTAATTACATACATTTGTTATTAAATTTTTGAGACGAGATGCATGAATTTAAAAAAAGAAATTAAAACAGACTTCAAAACTAAAAAAAGGAAAAAATTATATTGCAGTCAATTTCTCTTACTTTCGCATCGATCAGAACATTACTTTGTCTTACTAGTGCTCGGTTCGCAACTAGGCTTGGAGCAAGATTTTGGTATTTGGTACCGTCACTGCCGTGGATCGAACTGAAGAAAATAAAAGTGTATCCCACTAATATTATGAATGTCAAAGTTTGGATGTTTAGATGTTTGGATGTTTGTCACTAAATCACGCATAAACGGATTTGGTTGAAATTTGGCCAGAAGATAGAATATGTCCTGTATTAACACATGATACTTTTTTAAGGACCACGCAGACGGAGTCGTAAGCTACAGCTAGTACCTATCAAAAAGTTTCAAACTTATGAGAAAGTCACTAATACCAGTATGTTTTATACAGAACTACACCTATGCATTGGAAATATCAAAATATTTAGCGCAAGAAATGGACTTTATTCCTTGGTCATCAGCCAATAACGCTTTCGAGACCCTGGATGCCCATCTCCGCGGTTCCCATGTCTACAATTTATACCAAGTAAGAGTAATTAAATAAAATACGTTTTAAGAGGGCTATGTCTATGTCTACCACAGTCCAGTGGCACCCTCATCACATTAAAAAAGATTTATCAATAAAGAAAGCCTAAATTAAAAAAGTGCTCAACATAAAAACTATAAAAGCCTTCAAGCTATTTTCATAGAATATTTTTATAGGGTCTAAACATTCCACTTTTAGACAATTTCGAATAAAAACAAAAGCGGCCGTTTTTTTTGTTTTTTCAAAATTTGTATGTTACCTTTAAAAAATCTATAAAAGTATTCTGTGAAAATAGCTTGAAGGCTTTTGTAGTTTTGATGTTGAGCACTTTTTTAATTTAGGCTTTCGTTATTGAGAAATCTTTTTTATTTAATGTGATGAGGGCGCCACTGGACTGTGATAGCCCTCTTAATCCATTTTAGTCCATTGAACTATTATTCTATTATTTGTTTTTTGTTGGTAAACATCAGTTTAATTATTTTTTTTAACGTTTCAGAAGTATTTGCTTAATCTAACGGCTCCTCTGTATTCAAAACTTGGCTTTGAAACCTCACCTGGTGAAGAACACGTCACAGCGTTCCACAGAGAAATAATTCTAAATATAAACTGCCAGAACGGTAACAAGAACTGTGTAGACAAGGCTCATCAGTTGTTTCAAGAGTACAGAAATAATCCTGGTCAGTTTATAATTATTTTTACTATCTCGGCTTTTGCCCGTATCGTAATCTTCGTCAGCGACTCGTATTACTAGTTCTGAAAAAAAATTGAGGAGAATATTGTTTTTGTCTGAAAACGGATTTACTCAAGGGGATGCACCGTAAGGCTGCCTGTCCATTGACGCGAGCTGGCTGTGCGAGCTGTGTAGCTGTGTAAATATTAACATAGCCAGCTCACGTCAATGGACAGGAAGCCTTATAACTACAGGATGGTGCAAAAGGTGACGTCAGAAAATTGTGTATAGATTCCTCTCATCTATACAGGGTATAAACTAAAATTCATTAGATACGCAAAGGGGTGCTTCAGACCATCAAACTGTGTTTTTACTATGTATATTTATGCCAAATTAGAGATTTCTGGTACTCAGCGTCTCTGAACTAAGCCACGGACAGACAGATGGACATGGCGAAACTATAAGGGTTCCTTGTTGACTACGGAACCCTAAAAAACGCCGAGCGAAGATTGATGGCCCAGTTACTTGTGAATTTTTGAAAATCCCTTGTTAATTTGACGACCCGGTTGGTGTAATGGTTAACACGCCGGACTGCCAAACCAGGGTCCTGGGTTCGAATCCCGGTTCGGTCATGGATGTTTATATGTTTGTGCCGTTGTTGTATGGTTTCCATAATAAACAGCCTATAAATAGTGCTTTCTTGGGATCATTACAAGTATGTGCCTGTGAGCGTTATTTATTTATTTATTTATTTATTAATTTATAAATTATATCCCCAGCCCGATCGCTGAACCCAGACATTGAACCAATAGTCTTCTGTTCATGTCTTCGAGGTGGAAGTGCTGACAACTTCTATTTCCTTTGGAATCAATTCACCACAAGTACTGACGACAATCTACAAGATATTCTCTTGGATGCTCTTGGTTGCACCTCGGATCCGACACTCAGAGATTTGTAAGTTATGGTTTTAGGGTTCCGTACCCAATGGGTGAAAACGGGACCCTTTTCATAAGCCTACGCTGTCATTCCGTCCGTCCGTCTGTCTTACCTACTCAGGGCTGTAACTTTTGAAACGAAATAGCTAGACAGTTTACAGTTTCACAGAATGTGCGAACGGCGGATTTGCGATAAATAATAAAACCGGTCAAGTGTGAGTAGGGCTACTCGCGCACCGAGGGTTCTGTACCACACCACCACACAAATTATTAAACTTACAAAGAAGTTTTTTTTTTCCGGGACCTTTAGTTCAAGATCGACTCACACTTGGCGGGTTTTTAATATTTGCTGTTATACTGTCGAGTTTGCTCTATAAATTATACTAAGTTTGACGCTTGTACGTTTTACCTTGTTGAGGAATGATCTTCTTTATTCTAAAGCATAGAGATCGCATCAATGTACGATCGTAGTTAGTCTCTTTTATCTTATGACGTTCTTTTAATAGTAGAAGGAGATGGAACTATAAATATTTATGCGGCTGTCCACTTCTTTTTTATGCTAGTGTGCGTGAAAAGTAACCGTAAACATAGTGGCTAATGTCACTTGGTCATCTTTTGTCCATACTAATTGTCACCACACACTCAAACACAAACCTCAAAAAAGTGGACATTCTTGCAATGGTATGGCTCACTCTATGCCTTTAGGTATAATCTCTTTGGTTTTACCGTTTTAACGATAGAGTGAGAAGAATAAACGTTGATTATTCTTCTCTCTCTATGCTTATGTAGGTACTGAATTTACCCTTTCAGTATAATAACGTGTTACAATTTTTGTTACTATAGCATCCTGAATCAGACTATCAATAGGAAAGTTATAAAGTACGAGCATCAAATAGTTGCAATCATTAATTCTGTCATAAGATCAAGCCCAGAAAACACGGATGCTGCTCTGGACTTCTTCATAGAACATTTCACTGTCATAAATCGAAGGTCAGGATCATTTTTTTTTTAAATGGGAGTTTCTCTGTTTGACCCATAAATATATTATACCTTACGGAATAGAGTAAGTGACATGAGTTGTCAAATGAAACCGTTTTTGGACGTTTTTTGGAGTCCTCGGCAGGGTAAAAATTCGATTTCTGTGTATAATTCTCAATCTAACGTGAAATCGTGAATAATTTAATGAAACAGTGTTAGTATATTTCACGAAATTATCTACGATTTCACTTTAGGTTCACGATTATTCACAGAAACCGAATTTTTACCAGGACTCCAAATCCCCAAAAACGGTTCTATTGCCTCGCGTCACGTATCTCTTTCTATTATACAGGCATGCCGCTAGGCACATCTCGCTCTCTCAGCTGTCACTGTCTCTCTTACGTAGTATAATACCTTTATGGTTTGACCTCGGTTGTCTTGTTTTTAAGAAAATTTTTAATCTTATAAAATACCTATATTTCTGTCTTCGATTTCTGTTACCTTTATCAAAGACCAAGAGTTTGTAAATTTACTCAACCCAAAAATGACAATACTATGCCATCAATTTTTTTTTGCGATTTCTATGTTATCTCTGTACTGAAAGTTGTTTAGATCGATGGTCTGAAGCACCAACCGTGTAACGCATTTAAATTTGTTTACACACTACGTTATGATTTTTGAGTATTCATTCCATATTTCCTCGAGCATACCATTATGCTCACGACTGTATTCCCCGAAGGAGTAGTCAGAGATATTCTGGAGCCTCAGAACATCCACGTTCCAATATTTATTGTATTATTCTACAGGGTGAAATTGATATCATTAGCATCCTTTTAAACTAAGAGTCTACCAATCAAACTGAACAACTTTCACTATGGGAGCAAACCGATCGGAGCAAAAAAATTATCAGCTGTTCCATACTAAACTGCAATGCCTACTCAACTCAAATGTGCAACCGCAGATTTTTTTTTGCTCCGCTCGGTTTGCTCCCTCTCCTGAAAGTTGTTCAGTTTGATGGGTAGACTCTTAGTTTAAAAGGGTGCTAAGGATATAAATTTCACCCTGTATAAGTTTGTCCATGGGAATTACAGTTTTAAAACACCTGCTGAAATGAGTCGGTAATCCATAGCATAAGTATAGCATAAGCTCAGGGCTATATTCTCCAAGTCAAAGATATCCTGAAACTTCAGAATATCCACGTTTCTCTCTGCCCAGTGTGACGAGGAGTGAGCCCGTCGCCACTTGTACAATGGCAGGCAAACTTCCTGAGCACAGCCTTGTGAAACCGCTACTGCGGAGACCTCTCACCCCCGACCATTTTTCAAGATGTTTGCCGGGTACTGTAATGGACAGTGAGTACAATACATGCCTCGAAACTGAACCATTCAGGCTTCCTCACGATATTTTCCTCCACCGAAATGCCAGTGGTGTAATAAATCGTACAAAAACTCATTGGTACGAGTTGGCCTGGTCGAACCATCACCTCCTGCACGGTAGGCAAGGTTACTCGCAACTTGACTCGGTAATGGAGATAGGCAATAATTATGAGGAGACCTGTAATTATTTAACGGCCATATTAAATAAAACTAGATAAAACGTTGTTATTTACTTTTTCAGGGTGCGCAACCTAATGAATGAGATCTTAACACAATTCTTCAAAAGACTGAATACACAGCGGCACAATGCAAGAGTAAGTATTATATTCTATACTATACTAGAATGGACAACCCCATTTCTTCCCTTGGTGTTCCTTCGAGGTGAAGGGATTATTTATTATTCTTACTTATCTCTGTTTTGCTTGTCTGACAATAGTATAATAATTATAGTCCTAGCGAACCAGGGCCTCTACCCGCACATTCGAACTTCAATTGCGTGAACATTTTCATTCCAATGTCAACTCTATTCCAATGAAGTGTGGACCGAAACAGTGGCGATATCAGGCCTGTCTCACTCCTCAGCTCAGGTACGTTTGACAGCCGGACACCTCCGAGGTGTGCATCATCGCTCATTGACATAAAACTAATTTTATTTTTCGTTCCTGAAGTCCGCGTTCGAAATTCGAAAAATCGGCTTGAGTGAACTATCTGTTACGGTAGTAACTATTAAATAATCTGTGGCGATATAGCGAATATCGAAAGTGCGGGTACAGGGCCAGGTTTACATCGTTTTTCAACCACCGTTTATTCTAATTTATATAAAAAAAATTATAAATAAACAAATTGTTCTTAATATTTAAATCTTAATAGTTATAGTAGGTAGTCTAATTTTAAGCCTTCAAATGCAAAAGTTAATTATTTATAATTTTTATTTATTATTTATAATCTCTTATTTCTTTTTCCATAAAGTTTCCCGGATCTATAAATTGTATAAGAGATTTTGACCATCATTCATTCATGTGTCCTATTTGAGTTTCCTAAGTATTATTCTTATTTGAACAGGTGGAAGAGCTCTGCCGTCTTCATGAAAAAAGATTAACAGATGAACATCTAGAAACCATTGCATCTATCAGAGAGAACATAGAAGCGTCTACAATTTGGGCCAACAACAACCTTGCCACCGTAGAGGCCTGGCTAAGATTAAATTATGAAAGCAGTGCTAATGCACTCACATCTACCATATTTTCTTTATTGTCAACTTTAAAATCAGTATCAAATTTGATTGGATCGATACAGTCCAATATGATACCATCATCAGCGTACGATTTAGTGATTATTAAAGACGATTAATATACACGCATACATAAGTTCATATTCTCACGCCTGTCTCCTATTGGGGTAGACAAATGAATGCCAAGATTACATCTGAAATAGATTTTACCTAAGGTTAGATTGAATGGTATCAGTTATAGCAGGCCAAGTGAGAGTTGGACTACTCGATCAATGAGAGTTCCGTACCACCACACAATATACTACACTGTAAAAAAAATGTTTTGTTCGGGATTCTTCATGCGAGTCCGACACACACCTGGCCAATTTTTTTTGGCCGCAATCCTCATTCCATGTAGAGCCAATTCCAATTACATCTTGGTCTTTATTTTGTCATTAAGATTGGCTCTACATGGAATGGTTGTCAAGCCTTTTATCTTTATTTGACCGAGATGAACACTTACTCAAGACTTGGATCTCATAACTTTTTAAGAGTAAAATGGTTGGGAGTCTTGGCTACTTTTTTATATGAAATGTTTTTTTTGGGATCGCAATTCTATTTGTAGATTGCTCTTGCTTTTTCATCTCACTAATATTATAAATGTGAAAGTTTGTGATGGTGTTTGTATGTTTGTGGCTCAACCACGCATAAACGGCTGAACGGAGTTGGATGAAATTCGGCATACAGACGTAGGTACTAAGTAAAGTTCTGGATTAAAACATAGGATACTTTTTTAAGATGAATTCGCGGGCAACAGCTAGTTATTTTATAAAAAGAAGATCACCTAGTCTCACGGATTATGTACCCCTGCAACACCAGGACTGAAGAGTTAGAACCCGGAGTTCAATGACAAAGTTATTGCTATATATCCACAATACTAGTTTAAAATCAGCAGATCCTCAAAACGCATTGTTTAAGTGGGCAGTACCCCTGCAGCATCAGGACAGAAGAGTTGGGACCCAAAATTTAATGAAAAAGTATTTGTCTAAACCCACAATGTCAATTAAAAATCATAATATTCTCAAGTATTAAGGTTTAGGTAGGCAGTACCCCTGCAGCATCAGGACAAGAGTTGGGACCCATTTAATGACCCGGTTGGTGTAACGGTTACCACGCCGGACTGCCAAACCAGGGTCCTTGGGTTCGAATCCCGGTTCGGTCATGGATGTTATATGTTTGTGCCGTTGTTGTATGATTCCCATAACAAAAAGCCTGAGGCTTACTTGGGATCATTGTTGAACTCCTGATCTTGGGCTAGTGGACTGTATTACTGTTGGCTGGATGCGGAAGAAAGGAAACAGCTGAATCTTCTTTAATATGGTTTTAATACGGCACGGACACACCATAGCAGCCGGTGAGGCGAGGGTTGAAGAGAGAGAGAGGGGGCGCAGCCCTTGACATTGACATTTGACACTGACAGATCAGATCAGGTGTTTACATAGATAAAAATTTAATGTTGAATTGCCAACATGCTGCGGCCTCACAAGTTTGAATAACTAACATTGAAATTATTGAAACCTAGGTACCTATTATGTACTTACTAATTTACTATATTTGTAACAGAAACTATATTTGTTATCTATTATCATTTTCATATCATGTACTAAAATTTTGTTACAATAAAGAATTTAACGAAACATGGTATATCTTTATACTTATATTCCACTACTAGAGTTTAGGTACTTATCTTATACATTTTGAATTCAAAATATCGCGAGCTACAACTGCTAGATGATACAGAAAACTGAATTGAATCTGCCTTACAGCTAAGTTATACTTATACAACAATGAAAGGTAAAAGAAAACGTATCCTAGTTACATTGCCTTTATACTTACAATACAACAGGTTTATAGAAACCAAACGCTTAATTTTCTAGTTACATTGTCACTTAATTATTATCGTTTATATTTAGGACACAGATACCCGACAAGGAACGGACATAGATTTTTCCATTTGAAGATTTTACATGTAATGCATTCAAATAATAGTTACACCAAATTTTCCAAAATCGTTGCTTTATATTATTACATAATTGCCAGAACTTTAGTCTGCTCATAGGAATTTCAGTTAAATCCTTCTCAGGGTACGAAGTCAAGGCGGTACCAATCAAGAGGTGACCAGGTGTTAAATAGCTGAAGTCATTTATGTCACCAGACACTGCCATTAATGGTCTCGAGTTTAGTACTGGTTCGATTTGCACCAATACAGTATTCAATTGTTCAAATGTCATAACAATTTTCTGTAAAATTATATGTTCATGCCTAATAATAAGTTCAGTGATACGAGATTCTCTGGGTAATATTACAGGATGTTTTTGCATATCCGGTAAATCAGAATTCTGGAGTCGACCTCCAACTCTCAAGAGGCCGTCTTTGTCCAGAAACGGATGCAAAGCCTTTAAGGCTCCTTTTACATTATTATTAGCTTTCGAAGAGTTAATTTCCTCCTTGAAATGAATGCTCTGCTCATGTTTAACAATGAGTAACAACGCTTGTTCTAATTCAGAACAAGAAATAGATTTACTTGTGATTTTAACATTCTTTGAATTACTATTGTGCAAAAATCTAAATATGTATGCAACAATGCGTATCATTTTATTTAAATCTGAGAATTTATTCAGAAAATTAAAGAAATTGCTTTGCCTTTGCGTGAGTAGGGACACTACATCTCTGGAGAACGCCGTGGAAGCCTTCACCTCTGGTAAGTCTGCAGGTAAGCTGATATTATCATCAAATGTATACTCACCTTGCAAGAACGGAGGCCCTTGCCACCAGAGACTGCAGCTGGCGAGCTCGGTCGGTTCGACGCCCCTGCTAACATAGTCTGCAGGATTCTGACGTGTATTAACATAAAGCCAGCGCCAGTCAGCTGTTAGTTGCATAATCGCCCTTACTCTGTTCGCAATGTACACTTGCAATTTTGTTAGTTCAGTCCTAAGCCATGCTAAGACTATCTTTGAGTCGGAGAAAAGATAAACATTATCAATATTAAGCTTTAGCTTTAAAGTATCATAGACTTTCTTAATAAGCCCAGAGAGCAATAACGCCGCATTCAGCTCAAGCCTTGGAACAGTGAGTGGCTTATTACTAGGTTTAATTCTCGATTTCGAACAGAGCAAGGATAATGTTGCCTTACCTGTTGGTTCGACTACCCTTAGGTATATGCAGCAGCCATAGCCGACAGAGCTCGATGCATCAGCAAACCCGATCAGCTGCACAGCAAACGCTGACTCGGGGACTGGAATGTTCCTGTTCAAATAAATCGGCTTCATGCTAGCTAGGCTATTTGTAAAGCGCAACCATTCACCTTTTATGTCATCTGGCGGAGACTCATCCCAGCCTATTTGTGCTGCCCAAAGCTGTTGCATGAAATGCTTTGCTCTTACTATTATTGGACTCACAAACCCTAATGGATCATAAAATCGCGCAATATAGCTTAAAATATCTTTCTTTGTCACAGACTCACTTTTGTAAGATTCTGGACATGTTATTTTATAACAATCCCTTTTAAGATCTATTGTTAAGCCTAATGCCTTGATACTGTAATTATCTCTTTGCAGATCTATTTCATCAAAATGCTGATGCTTTAAAGGAATATCAGACAAAACTTCAGTGCGGTTAGAAGACCATTTGTGAGTGGTGAAGCCACCAAGACTAAGCAAATCGCGCAACTGTTGCTTTGCTTCTAGTAATGAATGAAGATCTGAATTTGAATATAAGATATCATTGATATAGGTACAGTTTTTTATAATAAATGATGCTAGCGGATATTGATCACCGAATCTGTTGCAAAGCTCTAACAAGCAGCGCGTGGCCAGAAAACTAGAACTTTTTAAACCATACAGTACAGTATCTAAGCGTAAGCATTTAATTGTTTCACTCGGGTCATCCCGCCACAAAATATTTTGTGATGAAGTGAACTCCGGAGAAATTAGAATATTTTCGAATATTTTGGTTATATCCGTGGTAAACGTATAGTCACCGAAACGAAACATTAACATAATTTCGAAAAGATCTCTTTGCACTTGCGGTCCGTTCAACAAGAAATCATTAAGAGAGACCCTTTTGTTCGTTTTCATTGATGCGTCAAAGACGACTCTAGTTGCAGTAGTTTTACTGTTTTCGTTTATGACACAATGGTGTGGCATAAAATATACTGCATTATTGTGCAGGTTATATGATTTAATGTCTATAAATTGACCATGACCCAACTCAACATACTCATGTATAAACCTTTGATATTCTGTTAGCAAATTTACATTTTTCTGCAGCCTTCGCTCTAAGCTCAGGAATCTGCTCAACGCTAACTCGAATGAGTTACCTAAAGTGTGATTAACTTCATTAAGCGGTAATTTGAGAGGCAAATCTGTTTGGAACTTGTTATTATTTAATTTGACTGAGTGTTGAAAAATATCCTCTGCCAGGTCATGTTCTGACATCTTTTCATTGTATGATTCTGTGACACTTTCAGTTTTCCAAAACTGTGTTAATGTTTCATTGACATCTGAATCGCACTTAAGACAAAAAAGAGATACAACCTTTTGTGGAGAGTATGGCTCCGGTAAACTTCCTGCTATAATGTGTCCGAATTGTGTGTTTATAAAACTCAATGTGGTGCGGTTGCTTTGCTGCGCAGAAGGCTCGGGCACAACCCTAAGCTGCTCCTGCGGCAACAGCACCTGGAAAAATATGTCAGCTCCAATTAACAAATGTATCTCCGAAGGGATATTAAAATCTGCATCTGCTAACTTTATATTGGGAGGTGGTTTTATCATGGAAATATCGAATTCGGTTTGTGGAAGCTTGCAGGTTATTTTGTCAACTACATGGCAATTGACCGATGTCTTAAATGATGATGTCAAAGAATAAATATCTAAAGGCACAGAATATTTAACATTATTTTTAGAGTTCGTGACACCTATGATATTTCTATTATTCTGCATAGGTACCAATCCCAACAGCTCGACAACTTTCGTTGTAACCAGGGAAGCTTGCGACGCTGAGTCGAGAATTGCCTTAATATGGACCTCCCGGTTGTCATGTGAAATCAGCTTCACACGTGCTGTGGGCAGCAAAACATTGCCGTTATTGCCCGACACCAATATGACAGGGTCGGGAGTAGGTTCCTCGTGGTGGATCAGCGTATTATGCTCTTTCTTGCACTGAGCACACCTAAAATGGAACTTACATTTACCTGAATGACTGTTTAAACAGATCTCGCACAGGTTTTTTTCTTGAATAATCTTTATTCTCTGCACTGAAGGTAACAATTTAAAGGATTTACAATTATAAATTTTGTGATCTTTGCACTTACAGTAATTGCATTCTGAATCCTTGGCGCCTGCTGTCGAAAGATGAACAGCTACCCTTTTCACCTTCAATGATGCTGGCTCGGCGTTCTCCAGAGCGAGTGCCCGCTTCTCCAAGAATTGCAAAAATTGCTTGACGCTTGGCTCGGTGCTTGCATCTCTCTCCAGTTGGTACGCACGGGCAGTGTATGTATCTAATTTTCGATTTAAAATATACAATATAATTGCGTCCCACGCATCTACATTGCTGTCTAAGTTTTTCAATGCAGCTAAAACTTGTTTGATGCTTGAGACGAAGTCTCTTAAATTTGACGGAGTAGATTTGTTCAGAGCATTCATGTCCAGGAGGGAATTTATATGTTCATTAATGATCCTAAACTTGTTATGATATCTTTCATTAAGTAACCTAATTGCATGCTCATAGCTTTCGCTAGTGAGGGGCAAATTCTTTATAATATCGTAAGGTTCACCTTTCAAAAATGATCGAAGATAGTAAAGTTTCTGGACATTGTCGATCGACCTATCACTATCAATTACGGATTTGAACAAGTTCATAAATTGGACAAATTCTGAATACTCACCAGAGAAAATCGGTATCACTATATTAGGCAATTTAGTTTTCGTGCCTGTGCCCGGGAATATAGCCTCGGGATGCGACTTAGCTCCGTCGCCTTTAGTTTTGAGTTCCTCATCGAGGATCGTTAAAATGTCAAAGTATTTGGACTCGAAATCTGCCACATCTTCCTTGTCCTCTGGGTGGATAGCTAAGATTTTTACATTTAGAAGTTCATACTCTTTAAATGAGGCAAAAACTCTGTCGCGCCTTGTTAACAAAGCCTGGTATGAACTATCTTTTAAATCTTTCGATTGTGTGAATTGAAATAGGCGCGTAATATTCGCCTTACAGTAGCCTCTAGAGGCGATTAATGCCTTTAAAGAACTTTCTTCTGACATTTTTACAATTTTTACGCACTTTTACAAGCAAATAAACTCACAATTAACTAAAAACTTTAAGTTTACAACAAAGCGACCACGCCGTTTTAAGTTTTATCAACACACAATCAAAATGGCGTACTTAGTGTCCCAAAGGCAAAAGAAACTTTCCGTTTCCTTTGATGCGGAATGAACGACGAACGCAAAATGTTGTTTCTCACTTGCGCACGCACAAACACGTATCGATGTATCGCCTTTTCCGCTGGAATGTTGTCAGACATAAAATCTTGCGACTCCAATACGATGAACACTTTCTGTTTGCTGGAATGTTGGTAGCATTGACCAGTGGTACTTGCAAAGTCGAAAAATACTGCGACTCGCTCGCACCTTGCACTCCTGTATATTTGCTCCTCTACTCGCGCCTGGCTTTGACCTGAAGTTGATTCCGTTTGAAATTTCGCGCGTCGCCACGAGGTGAATTGCGTAGCGGCGCTTCTGGCGAAATTCCAAAATATCTGCAACCTCCTGTCTTGAAATTAAATACCTTATTTGCACCTGCGCTTGATGTCGATGCCTTTCGTTTGGAATTCCGCGTGTCGCAGCGAGGTAAAATTATTGCGCTGCGGCACTTCCGGCGATGCTCCCAAAATGTCTGCAAACCTTTGTCCTGCTATTTCTTTCTTCGGTTCCTTTTGAAGGACCATATGTTGAACTCCTGATCTTGGGCTAGTGGACTGTATTACTGTTGGCTGGATGCGGAAGAAAGGAAACAGCTGAATCTTCTTTAATATGGTTTTAATACGGCACGGACACACCATAGCAGCCGGTGAGGCGAGGGTTGAAGAGAGAGAGAGGGGGCGCAGCCCTTGACATTGACATTTGACACTGACAGATCAGATCAGGTGTTTACATAGATAAAAATTTAATGTTGAATTGCCAACAATCATTACAATGTATGTGCCTGTGAGCGTTATAAAAAAAAAAAATGAAAAAGTATTTGTCTAAAACCCACTATGTTAAATTCAAAATCAGAATATTCTCAAGTATGAAGGTTTTTATATTGTAGGCAGGACAGAAGAGTTGAGACTCGAAATTGAATGACGTGGTCTTTGCTTGATACCAACAACACAAATTCATCATCAGCAGATTCTCAAATCTTACTATTTAGGAGGGCAGCATCAGGATTTGAGGGTCGAAGATTGAAATTGACATTGTTATTATGACTATGGAGACTGAAAACGTACATCGTAAAGTTTCATGAGAATCTATTAATTAAAACTAGTAGGTACAGTGGGTTCCAGGACCTTTTTACCTAGCGACCCGCCCCGGCTTTGCACGGGTGCAATGCTGATATAAACCTTCCTCTTGAATCACTCTATCTATTTTTAAATAACTGGCCAAGTGCGTGTCGGACCACGCGCAGGATAGGGTTCCGTAGTTGTCCGTCACAAAATGTGGAGATCTATGACTTTATGTATACACTATAACCTGTAACCTATTATGTACCCATTTTTACAAAATAAAAATTGATTGATTGATTGACAATATAATATGGTCTAAGAACGAGGCTTTTTGTTTTATACTGGGTGGCGCAAAAGTAAAGACCCTATTTGGTTCAGGTTTGGTTTGGTTTGGTGCCAGTACTTTTGCGCCACCCAGTACTACGGTTTAACGGCTAATAAAGTCTAAAAAGTACATTTTATAAGTTGATCGACTATTAACTCGTAAACTTGTAAAGCCTACTTAGCGGTGATAGATTTCCTTTTCATTTCGTTATATATACTACTGTCATCAAAGACATATATATTACTAGCGTAAGGACATGGCCTATGAGCTTGACTATTGTCCCCAGTTCGTTGGCTCTAAAATGCAAGGAAAAATGTCAATTTAGAGCACTACAAATATATGACACGATATAGTTTGTATACGAGTTATGACAGATGGCGCAAATTTTTGTTTCTATGAAGAAGGTTTTTGTAAAATATTCTGACGGGCCTATCCTTACGCTAGTAATATATAAATCTATGACTGTCATGAATTTTTTCACATATATAGAAACTGTTGTAGATACTGTCTATATTAATCTCTTGTTGTGTAGACTCTTTATAAGTTATTTTCTTCTGTATTCATAATCATATTGACATATTCTTATTCCTTTTTTAAAGTTGATTATGTGCTTAGTTACTTACTTCAATATAAACACTTGTGTCAATAACATCTCTCTTTTACTAATTTATATACAATTACTTCTACATCCTCAACGTCTTCGACTCAATAATACAACACGTTATCAGCACGAAGCTCTAAGATAGTTCATGTAAAGTTTAAATTGTGAAATATTTTTTAGTGAATTGTTCATGTGATCGACAGAAACAAAATTTTTCTTTAAAATGTCACATGAATCTGGAGAAGGGTCAAGTATTTGTAAGTCGAGTTCTGACCCCTCTTTGTCAATACCATCCTTTTGCCTGAGGAATAAGGATGGGTATACTACTTGGAAGTTCAAGATGCGTAATTACCTTTTACACGAGGACTTATGGGAAACAGTAAGTGGTTATCCTACAGGTGATGCCACCCCTGCCTCGATCAAGGTACGTAACGATGCTAAAGCTCTGGCAAAAATATGCTTAACAGTAGACGGTGCAGCTATTACTCACGTCAGATGTGCGAAAAATGCAGCCGAAGCGTGGAAAGCTTTGCAGAGTGCCTTTGAAGATAAAGGTATGGGACGAAGACTGACTTTAGAGCGAAGATTGTACAGATTAAGTTTGTCTGACTTCGATAACATCGAATTGTACATCAACGCTGTTATGTCAACCGCACAGGATCTTGCGGATATTGACAAGGTAATAGAAGACACGTCGATTGCGGCCATACTTTTGGGAGGCCTCACCCCAAAATACGAGCCTCTCATAATGGCGCTTGAGAACTGCAATGTAGACGTAACAACCGATTTAGTGAAAACTAAACTGCTTAATGAGATGTCCAAAAGTCCAACTATGCCAAATGATTCTGTTTTTAATACCAAATTGAAACCTAAATTAAAGAAAAAGGAAGTTGTATGCTACGACTGTAAAGTTCCCGGACAAAAAGGCCGGACTGTCCACTGCGGCGCAAGAAGGAGGAAGCAAAAGCGGTAGAAGGAAATGACTCCACATTTACTGCTCTTAATACCTCTGGCAGTTCTAACAAAGATCTTTGGTATGTAGATTCGGGATGTACTAAACATATGACTTCTAATCGTGATTGGTTTCAAGATATTGCAATAATGGATAAAGGTAGCGTTACCGTCGCTAACGGACAACAAATTAAATGTTGTGGAATTGGTAATATCTCAATTAAGACACCAGAGAAAGTGGTCAACAGTATTAGTGAAGTTGCTTTTGTTCCTGATTTAAAAGCCAACTTATTATCTGTACAAAAGGCTGTTGATAAGGGTTTTATATGTGTTTTTGATAAAAGTGGATGTAATTTCTATAAAAATAATACTTTTTGTCTTACAGGTGATTCCGTTCTTCATGCCTCGCCCTGTGGTGGACTGTATGTACTTGATGGTACTGTGAATGTTCCCGATAACGCGGCAAACAATTATTTGACGCAGGATGTGCACTCTGGTTGTCAGAATAGTTACCAACTTTGGCACAAGAGGTTAGGACACTTGTGTCGTATAGGCATGAACCAACTGAAGAATCACGAGGTAGGCGTAGAGTTTAAAGCAGTAGATAAAAGTAATTGCATTGCTTGTGTAGAAGGTAAACAAGCAAGAAAACCTTTTAAGAAGGTAGCATTTAAAAGGGCTACCTCAGTCTTGGAATTGGTTTTCTTGGACCTGTGTGGACCTATGTCTACAACCTCCTTTCAAGGAAATAAGTACATGTTAACCATAGTGGACGATTATACAAGAAAGGTATTTGCTTATTTTATTTCTGCAAAGACAGAGGTGAAAGACAAGTTTCGTCTTTTTCAAACCTTCGTCGAAAATCAATCGGGCAATAAGATCAAGGCAATTAGGACTGACGGTGGCAAAGAGTTTGTTAACAAGGAGTTTGTTGATTACCTTGACTCACAGGGTATCGAACGTCAAGTGACAACACCGTACAGCCCACAACAATTGGGAGTTGCAGAACGTACTCACCGATCAATAACGGAGAAGGCGAGAACGCTGCTAGCTGAAAGCTCATTGCCTAAAGCTTACTGGGAAGACGCTTTCCGTGTTGCCATATATCTTAAGAATAGGTCGCCTCACCGAGCCTTAGGTGGGCAAATTCCTTATGACAGGTGGTGTGGTCGTAGAAGTGACCTTAGTCATTTGAAAGTGTTTGGATGCCGAGCACTCGTTCAAATACCTGCATGTCATAGAAAGAAGTTAGATTTAAAGGCGAAGGAAGCGATTTTTGTCGGTTATTCTGAGAATCCTAATACTTATATATTTAGGGATCCGTCTAACCCTCGACAAGTATTTATGTCCAGAGATGCAACCTTTTTTGAAAATAGATTTACAAGTTTAAAGGGACAGGAACCTGAACCTGTGGTACAGTTAGACCCCATATTATTATTCGAAGAAAAGGAGTCTGAGACCGAAGATTGTCAATTTTTTGATTGTGTTGAGAATACCGATCCTGCGGCTCAACCATCTACAACGGAAAACTTACAAAGTACCGAAGAAGTGGAAGCTATGGAAGAGCAGGATGTCCATGAGCCTATGCTACCTAGTAGTGATGTAGAGTCAGCAAATTTGGACGAGGAACAACCTGTCTCCGAGCCGCGTTACCCCTCAAGAAGTAGGAAAAGACCGGATTTCCTTACTTACAGCGTGTCAACGGTTAATTCGGAAGAACCCACGACATACTATGAAGCTACTCATGCCGACGATGCCAAAAAATGGCACCATGCTATGGCTGATGAGTATAATTCCCTGACTAAACTCCATACGTGGGACTTAGTCGACAGACCTAATAAAAAGGTCATACCCTGTAAATGGGTTTATAAGATTAAAAAGGACGCTTATGGAAATATAAGGCAAGGCTCGTCGTCAAAGGTTTCAATCAAGTAAAAGGAGTGGACTACGACGAGACGTTTGCACCAGTGATCCGTCATTCTTCGCTGCGCACTCTATTTGCACTAGCTGCAGAGATGGGGCTAAGAATGAAACATTTGGATGTTGACACCGCGTTTCTAAATGGAGATTTAGAAGAAGAAGTCTTCATGGAGCAGCCCCTTGGTTTCGCAGAAAAGGGAAAGGAAAACAAGGTTTGTTTACTGAAGAAATCGCTATACGGCCTTAAACAGGCACCGCGAGCTTGGAACAAAAAGTTAAACGAAACGCTTTTAAAAATAGGTTTCATTGGAACTCCCTCCGAACCTTGCGTATATACAAAACTCTTTGGTCAAGAGCTTGTGGTTTTAGGTGTCTTTGTCGATGACATAATTGTTTTCTTTAAATCTGAATTGACATTTGACACTGTCAAGAAAGATTTGTCGAAATATTTTTCACTGAAAGATCTCGGGATTCTAAGTTCATATTTAGGATTACAAATTAGTTACGATTCCGAGAGTATTAAAGTAAATCAGTCGAATTACATATTGTCGTTGTTGGAAAGGTTCAATATGAGAGAATGCAAGACTGTGAATACTCCTCTAGTTAAAAAGGTTATGGAGAAGAGAACTGATGGTGAAGTTGGTGAGTCTTATCCCTACCAGAACTTAATCGGATGCCTAATGTATCTCACACAAAATTCTCGCCCTGATATTGCCTATACAACGAGTTATTTAAGTCAGTACAATACGTGTTATACTAAGGAACACTGGAATGCTGCAAAGAGGGTTCTACAGTACCTAAAGGGTACTATAAACTATTCATTGGTTTACAGGAGAAGTGGTGAACCCTTAAAAGGATATTGCGACGCTGATTGGGCAAACTGTCCGATAGACAGGAAGTCATACACTGGTTATATCTTCAAGTTAGGTGAAGCACCAGTATCCTGGGAGTCAAAGAAGCAGCCAACAACTGCTCTAAGTTCAGCGGAAGCCGAGTACATGGCGCTAGCGTCTGCGACTAAGGAAGCATGTTATTTACGCCGTTTTATCTATGAGATTACAGGTAAAATTTCTTCTGTTAACTTAGCGTCTGACAGCCAGAGTGCCATTAACCTCGTTCGTAATCCAATACACCACAGCAGGACGAAGCATATCGATACTAGGTTTCACTTTATTAGGGAAAAGGTATCCAATAATGTTGTTACCTTGGAATATGTTAAAAGTAGTGACATGCCTGCAGATGTTCTTACTAAGCCACTTGGGCCTTTAGTGCACAAAAGGTGCACAGTTAATTTAGGACTAGAAACTTAACTTATGTTTTTTGTTTTTTTTGTTCTTGTTAACCACAACATTGATTAAGGGCGGCTGTTGTAGATACTGTCTATATTAATCTCTTGTTGTGTAGACTCTTTATAAGTTATTTTCTTCTGTATTCATAATCATATTGACATATTCTTATTCCTTTTTTAAAGTTGATTATGTGCTTAGTTACTTACTTCAATATAAACACTTGTGTCAATAACATCTCTCTTTTACTAATTTATATACAATTACTTCTACATCCTCAACGTCTTCGACTCAATAATACAACAGAAACAACCGTTTAGCTGGCAGGGGGGGGGGGGGACATTTGACTCTAACAAAATTTTTCACTTCAAAGCTTAATCTTTCGCTAACGGATCCTTAAATCGAAAAATGGTTTTCCCAAACCCATAATATTTTTAAACCACCTATCCAACGATACCCCACATCATGGGATAGACGAGAAAAAACAATCCATTCCCACTTCGCGTGTAGGGGAGGTACCCTAAAAAAATATTTTTCATGATTTTATTTTACCACTTTGTCGGCTTGATTAATATGTATATCCACGCGTAATTACAGTTTTCTAGTACCTACTAAGCGTCTCTGAGCTAAGCCGCGGACAGACGGACAGACGGACAGACGGATAGACGGACAGACGGACGGACATGGCGAAACTATAAGGGTTCCTTGTTGACTTCGGAACCCTAAAAACGCATCAAGCATCATCATCATCTAAGCATACAATAGGGACAGACAGACAGCGGGAAGCGACTTTGTTTCATACGATGTAGTGATTATACGCCAAACCTAGTCTGCATGCAAAATTTTAGCTTCCTACGACTTCGGGAAGTACCTGTAAGGATTTGATGATCAACAGTGCGTGAGTGAGTTAGTGAAGTTTGCGTATTCATAAAATCTAACGCCAGGTTAAAAAATGACTTCTTTGAACCTGGCAACCCTATAGTTGCGGCAGATTGAGAGGTGACAACCCTAGTTTTTCCATTACTTTAGATTAGTCTCTTTCCGATGGCACCTAATTTACTTCCCAAACAGATAGGTGGAAAAAGTTATACCAAAAATCATAATGGAAAAGGTACTTGCGGCAAGATTTTTCTAGGCAACTTGGCGGCGGCGTTGAATTAACCCCTGTGTAAACATACATACACATTTCGTTCATAATTTTACGGTCGGATCTCGGACTATTATGAAAGATAAAAACGACCAAGTGTGTTGGAGAAAAGGGCATCGCAACGCATGCCGGGCACAGCTAATTTAAAATAAAATTTTGCATAAAACGGTACTTTATTTTAATTTCTAATGGATCGTAAAAAGGAAGACAGTAAAGAAACTATGCCAGATGAAAGTTTAGTAGCGCTGCTCCCAAAGTTATCTCTCAGCCATGACTCTACGGTAGCCAGGTTACTTTTGGTCCAAATGATGGATGCTTCAATATTTTCTCTGATTGCGGCAATCACTTCTAGATGCGTATCTGTAAAAAGATTTTCGTGGCGACGATAGAGCTCATCCACCTGTAATAGATGATAATTAGTGATTATGATTCAATTTTATTATATTATGTATTTTACTGATTTAATGTAAGTCAACACATTGCTCCTGGATGCCAGTCTGGCTTATTAAACAAATGAAATGAATCCCACTACTTGTTATATTTCTGGTGGTTTGACGTTGGTGGTTATTGAATATATATATAACAATAATTATATGGAAGGCCCGGTAGCTCAGTTGGTAGTGAACCTGCCAGCTGTGCCGAGGGCCGTGGGTTCGAATCCAGTAAGGGACAAATATGTGTATGATGAACATGGATATTTGTACCCGAGTCGTGGATATATGAATTCTATATCGTTGCCCTAGTCATCAAATACAAGTCCAGGCTAGATTCTTATAATTTATAATTATTTCTTTATTTATTTAAATATGCCAACAAAGAAAAGGAACTTGTTTCAAAGTATATCACCAATTTTATGTCGAAATCTGCCTTATTTCAGATGCAGATATCAAATAATAATCAATAAAAAAAAAAAAATTATACAGGTTGAAATTAAACTATTTGACAAACACGTAAGGTAAATTCATAACATTCTGTATTCCAAAAAAGATTTTCACCATATGAGGTATGAAATTTTAATAATGTAGTCTTTGCGCTAGGATCGGATCGGATAGGATCTATGAACATATTCAATAAATAGGCTAAGTGCGATAGTAGGCATCCCGCTACGACATCGTATCAACAATGTAGAACTATTCCTAGATGTTTGTCTGATGTTTAAAATATATAAATAGTTAATATTTACTCTTTTATTGTGCTGCAGAGAATGCAAATACCCAATCATGAAGCGTAAGATATAAATTCTATGCATTTCTGCAAGGCTGTAAGTAAATGAACAACATTTTAATAAAAATAATGAGGGAACTTGGAAATAAAAATAATTTATTAATAATTCTTTCTTACCAGCTAGCTCCATGCCTTATGGAGCCGCCTGATTTGTCCCGCAGGGACGGTAAACGAACTGATGGTCTTACATTGATCCACTGGAAGAGAGGCCGTTGTCTCATCTGGGATGCGACCTTGCGTGTGCACTTTTGCTCCTTCCCATTTAGGTCGGACTATGCGAGCCCCGGGTTCAGCGGCGGAGCTTGCGGCGATACACAAGAGGTCTTGGTACAGTAATTTGGCACTGGCTTACGACTTCGTCCCGGTCGCGTTTGAGACTACGGGTCCTTGGGGTATCGATGCCAAAATTTTTGTGCAGGAGATCGGGCGGCGGTTAAGAGCTAAAGGTGGGGACCCGCGCTCTGGCGCGTTTTTGGTGCAGAGGCTGTCTTTGACCATCCAAAGGAAATGCCGCTAGTGTCATGGGGACCATAGAACGGTAGTAATTATTAAATAATCTGTGCCATAGAGGGCCAGGGTTGCGTGGGGCTGGGCCTTTGAGTGTGCGATAGCCTTTATGTTGAAGAAGCTTGTAGCAGATTTAGGTTTAAGGTTTGCTGATTGGTATCCTGTTTATTTAATTATTATTGATAACCTTTGACGAAGCATGTTGGAGATACGGACATGTCGCCATTTTTGACGAAGCGTGTTGCAGATTTGGAGTTTGTATTTTCTTATATCTAATAATTAATAAATAATGTTTCTTTCTTACTTAGAGTTAATAGCAGCAAAGTGTTCTATAACAAACTCCAGAGCAGCGTCCGTACCCTCGGGGCTCGATTTAACGACAGCATCAAAGAGCATCAGTTTATCGTATTTGTTCACAGGTGATTTACGATCAATAATCTGGTTTAGGCAGCTGATAAAAAAAATTGAAATATTTATACGTTTGATTGAAGTTCAGTTCAGTTGTTGTTGTTTCAGTTCGTGGATGTTCTGAAGTTTCAGAATAGTCGTGAGCATTTATGCTATGATTGAAGTTTAAGGGTTGAGTGAGACACATTTGCCGACTGCGACCGACGGCGGGCCCATACAAAAATATATGGGAAGCTGTCCGCCATCGTCGCCGCGTCAACGGCGGATGGCTTTCTACAACGTGTTAATAAATTACGCAAAACTAGAAAGTAGTTTGTTTAGAATTGAGAGCAGAATCGAATTATCATGGTTTCAACATAGGTAATTTTTTTCAAAATATTAAATAATTTATTTGCTAAATTTTTCAAATTTACTGAACCCGATGTCAACCCAACGCACGGGCACACTCAACCTACTTACTACCAAAACAAGATTATAAAAATGTATCCATGAGTACGCTAGCGCTTTCTTTCAGTGCTGAAATGATAACAAATAATTTTTGCCCCAAAACTTAAAATGCGAATAACTTAAAATTTTAACTATCAAAATAATGAAATTATGGTTTCATTCTAATTATTTTGTTATAAATCAGTTGGGGTGTATGAGGTTTTGCGCTAATTTATTAATAAGTTGTATACTAAATGTATTTTTGTATGGGCCGACCGCCGATCGCCGTCGGTAAATGTGTCTTAACCTTTAAACAGTTGAGTGATGAACAAAAAAATAGTCAAATAAATATACGCTATACTAGTTTATCGAAAGGAATTAAAATATCCGCTTTTCTTATTCTAAACTATAGATTATAATCAAAGTTATCATTTAGAGATAAAATCCAACTAAAATGTTCTTGTTAATTATGGAAATAAATAAATAAAGCTTAAAAAAATCATATAGAAATTCGAAAAAAATTGTGTGAACAATGTTTCTATGACATTTCTTAAATAAATGTATATTGTAATATATTCGAAGTAAATCCATGGGACAATTTAAGTACGTCCTACCTATTTTTAAAAATAATAAATTTTAGTAAAAATTTAACACAGTTCAACTCATAACCTAAAACAAGCAATAAAAAATAATGAAAACTGACACTACAAATAAAAAACATCCATTTTAGTAGATATCTACTAAAAACTGAAAATGCGAAAGGAAAACACCCAATCCTGTTTCGCCTACAAGATTAGAATATTTGAAATGCTACTAATAGATAATTTCCATTTCCTTGAGAAGTATGATATTCCTCCTATTTTGTGTAAAATTTTAGCTATTATCCTACTAATCCTACTAATATTATAAACGCGAAAGTTTGTAAGTATGGATGGATGGATGGATGGATGTTTGTTCCGCTTTCACGCAAAAACTGCTGAACGGATTTTGATGAAATTTGGCACACAGATAGACCATGGCCTGGATTAACACATAGGGTACTTTTAATCCGGGTATCGCAGACGAAGTCGCGGGCAAAAGCTAGTAGGTACTATTTCTATGTGTTCTTTGATCATACTCATTCGTTAGTAAAGTTGTGAAACGATTTGAAACGAATACATTTCGTCACGTTGGCAATTATTTCAGTTGGATTCGTTAATAAAGTATCTTTTAATATCATTTTTTTTAAACGATCTAGCACCAAAAAATTTTGATTATGAATTATTTCCTTTCAACCTGTAGTTTACTGGACTAAAACACTACTTTTTAACTGCAGATATGTAAAACTATCACCTATTCTGTGCTGCAGAGAGGTATTACAACCCAAATTTAAAACCTTACTGTCATTGTCGACTCAGAAAATACGACCAGGGTGGGAAATAGATCATCCCTAATGATCTCCACAACTAAACATTAAAAAATCGTGGTGAGGTTTTGTCTAATAATATCAATATTTCGTTCAAGTTCTTCACTGCACAGCTTTTGCCTACGACTTCGTTCATGCGAATCAAAATAAAATACAGCCATAAGAATAATTAAGTTATCTATGATATTTCCAAGAAAAGTCTAGGTCTGCTTCGCCGCCGATTTTGTTTCATTAGGGACCAGTTGTTGGTGGTTTTGGCCCATAAGTTATCTGGCATGCGGCAGCCATACCCAGTTAGATAATAGGCCGTCAACTTCGTGCGCGGCGCGCCCTAGGGGTGGCGGGGGAGGGGTAGCACGCGACGCGCGTAAGTGCCGCGCATGCGCGTTATGGTACCTTGGTACCTACCTGGTATTATATTTAATTAAAAAAATAAAAATTACAGGATGATTGAAACACAAATACTGTTGCCACATTAAAAGTTAAGAAAGTGCAACATTCTCCACTAGGCACAAAATTCTCAGATACGGCGCTAATCATACCAAAAAAGCGCTTAGATTTAGCACCGATAGAACTAAGGGCTCTTACAGACCAGCGACAGCACTCTGCGACAGCTCGCGACAGAGTCGCGCGACCCTCTGCGAACGTCACAGTTGAAGACCGTGACGTAGTGTTGTATAGTCTGAGAGATAGACCTCCATATCCAATAGTTTGTAATATCCTATATACAGGGTCCTTCTTAATATGCTGACACTTTTTTAAGGCGATGACCAGACTATGAAACCGAACAACCTCTATGGAATCAACATCGAAATCGCGACCGACCCGTCGCGAGCTGTCGCAGAGTACTGTCGCTGGTCTGTAAGAGCCCTAAACGGAGTGTCGCGTAATCGCCGTTGGCGCACATCGTGTCTAGGTAAAATATGTTGGGTTTTTTATTTTTATTTACGTGTTAACATCTAGATCCACAACCCTAGCGATATACAAATATATACAGGAAGCCCTCACCATCCTAAATAACAAAAACTATGCAATAGGAGTCCTATTAGATATGAGTAAAGCTTATGAAAAAGTAACCTTCAAAATCTTATTAGATAAACTCTACGGCATGGGTGTGAGAGGTACCGCGCACAAATGGTTTAACTCATATCTAAAAAACCGAGAACAGTATGTAGAAATTGAAAATTATGATACACGGACAGGCTTAATAAGTAATATAAGATCTAATAAAAAAATTATGAACAGCTCCATCCCACAAGGAAGCGTACTCGGATGCGTGCTATTTTTGATGTACATAAACGACCTACCAAAGGCCCTAGATGTCTCGTGCGTATTATTTGCTGATGATATCTCCGTTCTGTTCCCATGTGCAAATAATGTTCATCTAGCAAACAAATTAGATAGTATTTTTAACGAATTAGTAGTATGGCTAAATGACCACAACCTCGAGATCAACTTCAAAAAAAACGAAATTAATGCAATTTAGACCTCATCAAAAGCACCCGCTCAATATCAATTTTAGTTATAACAATATCAAAATAGAATGCGCCAGCGTATTTACGCTTCTTGGTTTGGACATCGATACACATATTACCTGGAAAGCGCATATACAGAAAATCAAAAATAAACTTTCGAGATTTGCGTATGCATTATCAGAGCTGAAAAAAACACTGATTTTAAAACCGCGCTCTCGGCTTATTATGCGTACGCAAACTCATGGTTGCGCTACGGGGTGCTCTTATGGGGAAATAGTACAGAAGCCGAACAACTGCTTATTCTACAAAAAAGGTGCGTAAGAATTCTCGTAAATACTGACCAATTAGAAAGCTGCAAACCGTATTTCAGTGAACACAAAATACTTACGTTGCCATCACTGTATATATTGGAAGCATGCAAATTTGTTAGGAAGTATAACCATTTCTTTAAAAACTTTGACGACGAATATAGAGGACATCACAGTTTGAGAAATAGAGACAGACTTATCCTGCCTACCTCTAAAATGGAGATGTACAGATCGGGCCCATATTACATGACAATAAAAATATTTAATCACTTGCCACAAAATGTTAAAAAGGAAGAAAAGGATATGTTATTTGAAAAAAGTTTAAAGGCTATCTTATACCAAAAAGCATACTATAACGTTGAAGAGTACCTGCATGACAAGACTTTATAATAAATACTTTACTTACACGTTACTTTTGTTGAATGACGATCCTTTTATTTTATGTTGACTAAACCATTGTTTATATTATGTATTGTAATTAAGTTGATTTACCTACGATTTATCTAATGATTTAAGTTCGACAATTAAAAAAAATGTGTTATCCAATTCAATTATTATTATTTAAGATATTTTATGAATTTGATTATGTTATTAATTGTAATTTTTTTTTTTTTTTTTTTGTGTTTTGTTTTTTAGTAAGTATAACCCAAGCTGTCATTTATAGACATAGTTTGATTTATTTTTTATGATTTTGTAAATGTTCGTTTATTTGTTATGAAGAAGACACTGTCTGCTTCCATTTTGCAGTGCCCTCACGGGGTGCATGAGCTGTACTATAATATACTTATAAGACCTATGTAACTACCTCATGTAAAGCAATAAAGATTATGATTATGATTAAGACGTTCCTATTCAAGCATTGCTTTACATGTGCCGTTGTAACCGGAAAAAAAAAAATCTTAGCAAAAAAGTCAAAACGGTGCATTTTTTATGTTTATTTCATTATTCCGTTTGCATTTTTACCAAATCTATCGTCTGATTACTATAATAAATTAAATTATGTATTTAGGGTAATACCACCAATAAACGCTACCGTTTGGTGGGCCTACAAAAAATTGACTCCTTTTAGCTTTTTATTGGTGAAAGAATTTTTACAATCGGTTCAGTAGTTCCAGAAATTACTCCCTCCTCCATGCAAACAAACAAATACCTCTTTATAATATTTGTATACTAGCGACCCGCCCCGGCTTTACACGGGTAAAGCTGATACTATGCATGTATTATATTATACATATAAACCTTCCTCTTGAATCACTCTATCTATTACAAAAACCCGCAACAAAATCCGTTGCTTAGTTTTAAAGATCTAAGCATACATAGGGACAGACAGATAGACAAACAGCGGGAAGTGACTTCGTTTTATTCTATGTAGTGAACTATACACAGTCCAACTTAATATGCTGTCGGTTTTTTAAGAGAATATACAGGGTGTACAATAAAATGGGACAGCTACTCAAAGGGGTGCTTCAGACCATCAAACTGAACAACTTTCTCTAAGGGACCAATATCGAAATCGCGAAAAAAAAATCCGCTCTCCCATACAAAACTGCAAACATAACTCGACTGAAATGTATGGGACAGCAGATTTTTTTTTCGCGATTTCGATATTGGTCCCATAGAGAAAGTTGTTCAGTTTGATGGTCTGAAGCACCCCTTTAAGTAGCTGTCCCATTTTATTGTACACCCTGTATAGACCCCCAAACTGAACCACTTAACTGATATCGCGATAAAAAAAACAGCTGTTCCATATAAAACTAAAATCCTACTCGACCATGGTACAGGGTTCAGCTTAAGAGGGCTATCACAGTCCAGTGGCGCCCTCATCACATTAAAATAGATTTCTCAATAAAGAAAGTCTAAATTAAAAAAGTGTTCAACATCAAAACTACAAAAGCCTTCAAGCCATTGTTATACAATACTTTTATAGGTTCTAAACATTCCACTTTCAGTCAATTTCGAATAAAAACAAAAGCGGCCGTTTTTTTTCTTTTTTCAAAATTTGTATGTTTAGAACTTTAAAAAACCTATAAAAGTATTCTATGAAAATAGCTTGAAGTAGTTAGCTTGGAATAGTTTTGATCACTTTTTTAATTTAGGCTTTCTTTATTGAGAAATCTGTTTTAATGTGATGAGGAAGCCACTAGACCGTGATAGCCCTCTTAATATGCTGACGACTTTTAAGGGAATGGACATCCTCTTAAAAAACTGTCGGCATATTATTAAGAAGGACATGGGACAACAGATTTTTTTTCACGGTTTCGATCTTGGTCCCATAGTTGATCACAGAGTACAGTCACTACATACTATTACCTATTCTGTGGTACAGTCAAGAGCACATCAAGCTTTACACTTGCAGTTCGATTGTAACGCTTATGGCGCACTAAATAAGAACGGTACAAAGTCACAGAATAGGTAATAGTATATAGTTCTACATAACTGTACTATGTTTGAAGGTCTGATCATTATCTTAAAAGAACCGTCAGTATAATTAAGTTTAACCATGTATAGAAACATAATTACTATATATAAGTTTACTTAAACGACTGCATGCAGCTGAGATGCGAATGTTGAGATGGATGTGTGGTGTAACTAGAATGGACAAGATTAGGAATGAGTATATTAGAGGAAGTTTGAAAGTAGCACCTATGACGGAAAAATTGCAGGGTAATAGATTATCGTGGTATGGGCATGTAATGCGGAGGGATGAGTGTCATGTTACGAGACGAGTGTTAAGTATGAATGTGGATGGCAGTGGTAGGAGAGGCAGGCCGAAGAAAAGATGGATGGATTGTGTGAAGAATGATATGTGTAAAAAGGGGGTGAGTGTTGAGACGACGGCTAAGAGAGATGAATGGAAGAGGATGACATATTGCGCCGACCCCAAATAATGGGAAATGGGCAAGAGAATGATGATGATGAAGTTTACTTACAATTCTCTCAGAGTTTTATTAGATGTACAACCGAGAGATTGAACTAAAATCAATTTTTGACTCGGATCTGTGCTAGCGACATACTGATCCCAAAAAAAGAAGAAGTTATCAGCATCTCCACCTCGGAGACTGGAACAGAATACTAGAGTTTCGATGTCTGGGTTGAGACCACGAGCTGTGAATTAAAATTCAGTTTGAAGTTATCCAAAAAATTATAACCAGTCAAGTGCAAGTCGGGCTACTTACGCACCGAGGGTTCAGTACCACACCACCACACAACATTATCAAGTAACAAAAAGAATTTGTTTTCTCTGGGACCTTTACTACTAGACCGACTTACACTTGGCCGGTTTTTATTATTTGTTGTTATATTGTAGAGTTGCTCTATAATCGCACCAAGTTTGACGCCTGGACGTATTACCATTTTTACAATAGAGCGAGAAGAAAAAACGTTTATAAAACTAGTTCCTTGTACAAGGACCCCCCTTAATTTTTATTTTTTTGACATTTTTATTATTTTTGAGAAAATCTGCCGTATTACTGCACAAAAAAAAAATTCAAGTATCTAGTTCTTACGGTTCAAAAGTTACAGCCCTAAATTATAGGTAGGACAGACGGACGGACAACGTAGGCTTAAAAATAGGGTCGCGTTTTCAACCTTTTGGTACGGAACCCTAAAAATAATAAAAATAAAAGGAATCTGTTTATTTGGGATGTAGAAATGAGTTCTGATTATTGGTACTGAGTAAAATATAGGTAAACGTAATATGAAAATGTAGCCAACATCAAACATCAAACAACCGAGACATGCTCTTTTAGGAGTCTAATTTTATTTGGAAATTGTGCTTCCCGTTATTTAGGACCTAAATGTATGTAAGTAGATAGTTCTTACTTGGATTCTCCTTGTACTGTTGCAGTAATTCGTGAGCTCTGTTGACACAATTAAGGTTACCGTTCTGACAGTTAATTTCCAGGATTATATTTCTGTGGTACGTAGTAACGTGTTCCTCATTGGGTAAGGCCTCAAAGCCAAGTTGTGAATAAAGTGGAGCGCTAAGTTTAAGAAGGTATTTCTGAAAAGATTCAAAATGGATTGCGGTTCATAATTAAAGAACTTTGGCGGACGGCCATATAATTTGAGACCCAGACTTCGAGGTCCCGTACATGAATGAAACTTAGTAATACATGTAGAGTGAAATAAAACTAACAAAAAAGTAAATTGGTTGTAGCCTGTAAAAGTAGGGGAAAGGTATTTTTCCTCATGATACCTTTTGTAGCAAGTATATGCAACTCATAATCTTTCTTATTAGATAGGCCACTCAATCTTCTACGGATTCATTGTGTTTATTTTAATACAAATTCACGATAATATTATGATAATGGAAGAAAACGAAATCACGAACTATCAGTTCAACCAAGCGAAATACATTCTTTAACGACCAAAAAATACCTCAGTGATAATATGAGATGAAAATAGCTGTCGTGGCTGCGTTTTGCTACTGCTTTTTGGATGAATTGTCTATTTTACTAATAATTTCTACTTTTGAATCCGGACTTTTGGAGATGTACTTAGAAGTTTTTTTAAAAAATGCCTTAATTTTTTCTGTTTATAATAATTATGACCGCCGTCCTGAAGAGCTTATAGTTTTCGTAAAAAATGACTGGGTCCAAATTTGCCAATCTTCTTTAACAACAATAGAAAGATACTAATATACAAACCCTTAACCTACATAAAAAACAAAAAAAAGAAACAAAACTTATATACCTACTACTTATCAATAAAATTATATCTTCTAAATTGCCGCCGCGGCTGTATGGGCAGACAGATTCTGTATGGGTAGCCTCCAGCCCTCTGCTCACCGGAGACCTCGATTATTCTTTAAATAATTTGCGCGCCTTTGGCCCCCACGGACCCAAGTCCCAACCCCAAATGGATTGCTTCGTAACTATGTAATATTATATTCTAATAATAACAATCCAATGGCTATCTGTTTTGGCTAATGCGTCCTACTCCTTCCTGTTCCATCAGGTTCAGGATCGTAAGCACCAGAGCGTGAGCCTCACTGTTGTAGATATAGGTAAAATAATATCATGTGTACCTGAAGACCTGAAGGTCTAAAAAAATTTGCTGATTAAGAGGATGAGCAAACCATCCACCTTAACAACTTTCTAGGTTTGCAGTTTTGTAATGTGTGGACATCAGATTTTTACGCGATTTCGATATTGGTCCTACAGAGAAAGTTATTCAGTCCGATGATCATACCCTTTCTGTTAATTTTGTTAGTCCGTATAATATGACTAACGCGATGTTTTGTGGTGTGGTGGTTGTGGTGTTGTGGTGTGGTGGCGGTGGAAACCGGCTACAAGAAATAATAATAATTATCACAGTGATGAGATGACAACAAAACTAGATATTATGATAAAAAAATATAATTTGCCTTACCTGATACAAGTCGTATACTTCGGAGCTCCGGAGTACAACGTTTAAGTGGTTAAAAACGTTATTGGCTGATGCCCAAGGAACGTAATCACCCTCATATACTAAATATTTTGAGATTTCCAATGCGTAGACGTAATTCTGTGTTAAATTAAAGCAATTATTTTAGTCACACTATAGAAAAACAGGCCAAGTGGGAGTAGGACTCTCACCCCGAGGTTTCCATAATAATGAAGGATAAACCGTACTTTGCAGTGAAAAAACAATTTCTTCCATAATGATACTACTAGGTACTCACAAGTCGGCCATTTCTCGCCATGTTGAATGAGTCGTCTATTATCTGCGCACGATTCACCAGATGGATAATTTGATGCGATGTTTTTAAAATAGTGGCTAAAGCTCGCCAGTTTTTGGTGTCGTAATTCACTCTGTAGTAACCTGAAGATAATAACATAACCACGTAAAAATAATTTGACTGTATTTTTTTCCATACCGAGATAACCCACTATTTTAATGAGGTATTGGGTCATCTAGTCAGCAAGAAAACACTTTTGTTTGTGTGCATTACATTATCTAAAAAAATAATCTTAACCTACCAGTTTGCTGCTTATTAATGATGAACCATTCAGCTTGCGACAGACCAGGAATAGAAATAGACGTGGCTGAGAACGAAGGTGGTATCCAAGCTTGAGGGCTGGTATCTGAGAAGTCCACACTAGACGAAAGCACCCAGTTGATTGGCACGTGCCATCGATCAGTCGAAGATAATGCTGAGTCTGTGAGGAATCGCTCCTGTTATGAGAAGATAATTGTTAGACTTATAGTTTCGCAAGAACTAGCGCGTTATCACGTAGATAATGTCATGCTCACCTGAGAAATAAATACGCATTTGTTGTTGGATCGACTTCTTTTAACAGTGAGAACAGGAAAACCTCCTTGATTAGTCCATCGGTCCATGATCTCAGATACATTGTGAGGAATTGTGTGATCAGATTCATCTAAAGCTTGTTGAAGAGCAGCGTACAGATCCGAGGGTTCAGCTGCTCCTCCAGAACTGAAACATGCGTATATTTTTTTATTTTGATTCAAATCATCATCATCAGCAAATGTACGTCCACTATGCTATATGTGCGTGCAACGAGGCGTACGTACTGGCGAGCACACATACAAGCCGCGTTTGGCACCATTGTATGACGATAGATTACTGTCTTATACTGTGGCACAGGCCTGGTGTGAAGGCACAGGGCACAGGCCTCCCCTCAAGAAGGGTGTTTGGATTTTAGTTCACCACGTGTGCCCAACGTAGATTGGTAGATTTCACATACGCATCAGAATTTCTTTTTTAGGGTATGCAGATTTCTTCGCGATGTTTTCCTTCAACGCTGATTCCACTGATAAAGTATGACACAAAAAAATGAAAGCGTAATAACACATGTCACTCCTGTCATAGGTGTCTAAGCCGACGACGGTATTCATCATCATCACGTTACGATTCGCGTATTTTTACTATTTATTTACATCCGTTATCGGCCGCAGCATCTGTTTACTAGCAGTTGAGACCAGCGCAGCATTTGTGTGCTCTCAGGTGGCTGAGGTATCCGATTTTTGCAGTACCTCAATGTATGTACACTGCACTTCAGCCAGTGCTGCCACCTTAGCGCTTTCGGGGCTAGATCTAGCGGTTTTTTTTGTATGTTTAGCGCCGTATCTAAGAATTTAGCGCCTAGCGGAGAATCTAGCGCTTTTTTAGCTCTTGATAAACCATCATTATTTTTGTTTGAATATGCCATATTTTGTGTTTTTTGATTGGAATATTATAAATATTGATAGCATGTTGTGGTCAAAACATGTCCATAGAGCGTACACCGTACAGTATTAGAGAGATTCAAATACGAACGCTTATTTGAAGTGTTATCATTAAGGCTCCTCCTCCCATCTGCAAGGCTCTCTTTCTTACAAGCAAACTTTTGCAATTAGCCATCCCGCTTCAATTGCGCGGCTCCGGTCAGAATTTTTCGTTTTCTTTGAAAACCTGTATGATTTTTTATGAATTTTCAAAAAATATGAAAACCACATCATTTTATATTGTATTGCGAAGAATATTGTAAATTTTCATATTCTTCTGATCAACAATGTAAGAGTAAAACGGTTACAACTGGAATAATTAAAATAGATTTAGAGAAAAACCACATCACTTCTCATATCCTGTAGATTGTTCAGTTTTGTTTTCTTCTTAAAAAATTCCATAGTTAATGTATAAAATGGTTACAAAGTTACTCAAAACCGGACGGACGCCCCTTAATTTTATAAGCGACTTACGAATTGACTGACTTAAATTGACAAAAAAAATTGTTTCGGAAAGGCGGATTAGGCTATTTAGACAACTTTAAAGGACTTTTAATGTGATATGAATTTAGCGCCGAATCTAGCGCTTTCTTAAGCCGCGAAAATTTTGGAATCTAGCGGTTTTTTCACAATTTTAGCTCCCAATCGATTTTTTGAGGTGGCAGCCCTGCCTTCAGCACCCCTCCGACTAGATTATAGCCGACGTTGTTACCGGACGGCGACGTTCAGTAGCGTCTTCTGTAGAATTCTTTGTTGACTTACTTTTCTTTAATGTATATGACGAGTCCTCTGCGAAATACTTCTGGTGTCAGAAAGTGATGTATCATGCGAACAACCATGCCCGCTATAAGAGAATGGTAACACATCAATCAATCCAAATAGTCTTCACCATTGTTGACTTCATTAGTAATGTTTTGGGTAATTTTTATATCTACATATTAAAAAACCGGCCAAGTACGAGTCGGGACTCGGGCAATCAGTGTTCCGTACTACCAGTTGTTTAACATGGGTCATTGAGGACAACCGCTATAAATTGACACTTACTTAGTATGTGGTCACATAGTAACTGAAGATCATTTTACACTTATATTAGTTTTTTGGGTAAAGAAAAAAAAACTATCCAAGTTAGTGCAACCCTGACAATTTTCCCGCCATCTACATGTTATTCCTGATGTTCATGATTTTTTGTAGATTGTTTACGGCAATATTTTTTTAAATAGAGGTGGGGACAGCAATTTCCCGGATTTAATTAAAAAGTGCTGAAGACTGCCTCCGTGGTCTAATGGTTAAGAGCATTGGCTCTCGATACGGAGGTCATGGGTTCGATTCCCACGGGGGACACCTAGTGATATGTCACTTTGTGCGTTTTTCCCCAGTTGGCTAGGACACTGCAGGCTGAATCACCTGATTGTCTGAAAAGAAAAGTGATTCCGTGCTTCGGATGGCACGTTAAGCCGTTGGTCCCGGCTACTATCTCTAGTGGTAGTAGTCGTTACATAAAAACCACGTCAGAGGCCGAAAGGCGGTCTGAAAAAACTCTGACACCAGGGCTCTGCCCACACGATAAGAAGAAGAAGATTGAAAAGTTAAACAAAGTTTTAATTTAAAATTTAAAAAACATATTTTTAGACTCGTATTTTTATAAGCTTTCAATTGATACCCTAGATAGAGTACATACCATAGAGTAGATTTTTTTTAATTTTTATTTACCCATTCTGCCTACCCAAATTGAATTAAGATATATAAATTCCCCAATAAAGAAATTAAGTTTTTGTTTTACTTCATTAATGATATTGGACCAGCAATTACTATATCTGTTATAAGTTTCAGCTTCCTATGTCATACGGCCTCTGATAAAAATGCCTGTGACAGACGGACGGACGGATGGACATGGACAGTCACCGAGCTGATTCCATAAGTGTTCCGTTTTGCCAATTTTGGTACGGAACACTAAAAACTAGCGAAGTGCGAGTTGGAAAGCTAAAACTTAAAAGAAAGCGGTCTCTCTGAGAAAATTACGTGGAACAGTCAGATACCGAGGTGATAGTTTTACCAACATTAGTACGAAAAAAAAAATAGTAAAAACTTTTTTATTTGTTAGTCACGAAATTTTTTTACCCAACATAAAAAATAAGCTCGCGCTGCAGAACTGGTTAAAATGTGCGTATTCGCATAACCTTTTAATGCCTTACACTTTACATAAGAAATTCCATCATATTTATCTTCGATTTGCAAGGGTGTGAACGCTTGGTGATTCATTGGATTCGCACATAGTACAGCATCAGTTTCCATAATTATCTGTAGGGTTATTACTATCTGATCTAACATACGCCATTCTGGTAAAACCTGTAAAGATGAAAATATTCAATTAATTTAAAGAACTACAGTGCCCATTTTTTGTGCTTAGTACCTAGTACCTACTCATTACTAAGTGTAAGTGAAGTGCACCCACCCAGCGCAAGCAAACGAGGAAATCTAAGCTCTGAATCATCTTTAAGTTTGTCATCATCAAATTCAATTTATCTATTTTCTTCGACATCGAGCAACGACTTTTCCCCTGTTGAAGCATTATCACGACCCAAGTTATTGTATAATGTCCTAGCAATCATTATTTCCTTCGGACGGAGATATTCCTGGCTTCAGCACCACATCTTGGATAAAATGTTAGTTTTGCTACCAAACCGGATCGTGTCCCAACACAAAATGTCAAGCCAATAGGTACTGTTAACCGTTGAGGAGTTCCTTCGTAGGGGTGACATTCCTGGCTTCAGCACCAGACCCTGGTTAAATATGTGTTTGGCTATCAAAACTGAACGTGTACACAATATGGCAAGCCAATGCTGTTAATCGTCGAGGAGTTCCCTCGAAGGAGACATTCCTGGCTTCAGCATCAGATCTTCGTTACATTTATGAGTTATGCTATCAAAACTGAACGTGTACACAAATAGCAAGCCTGCTGTTAACCGTCGTCGAGGAGTTCTATCTTACGGAGACATTCCTGGCTTTTTTGGTCATCTTCTTCAATAGCTACTGCTAATAATAAAAACTCTTCGTGTCATGACAAATATTCATATCCATTTACTAATTATTATAGAAAAAAAAAGTCGTTACGAAATGTACTGTAACCCCTAGTACCCTAGTAGGTGTCGCAACTCTGGGGTAACATCCTATATCTTGCGTCAGGCGCTGCGCGACACGATATATACAAAATATACTGGAAATAAATATCGCAAAATCGCAGCGATATTGTCACTCGATAAATCGCACCAATGTGGCATGATCTTACAAAGCACCTGGTGGAGTCGACCGGGGATCCGAGGGCTGGCGCTTTCCTCGCTCAACGGATCGGAAAATAATTTCCTTGCATTACTGGGATTCTATTAAGGTTACGTTGTCTGGGAATAAATTTTAAGGAAATTATTTTCCGAATTTCTACTCACCATATCAGTACTGTAATACTGAAAGAAGGTTGCGAATCCTTCTTTCAGCCACAAGTGCGACCAGGACACGAGGCTGACTTCATTACCGAACCATTGGTGACTATTCTCGTGACAAATTGTAAATCCTATCTGCTGCTTGATCCGTGTTGTCGCGTTTAATGCGTAGAACAATGAAGATTCCCTGATGGAAGAAGCAACATTATTTCAAAGTCATAATAACTTAATAATCGACTTTTTTATTTAATTTTATTCGGTAAGTACAGTTAATATACAGTTTTGTGGTGGTCGCGTTAAGGTGGTCCGAAGGAAAATCTGAGGTAACATCATTATTAACCTTTTTGGTTCTATACATAATGAAAATTTACGATTTCAGAGTTATTCACGCTTTTGTGATTTTTCAACGATCTGCTACTATACCTTGTCCCACTAAAACTGGTCACTGTGTTCAAACTAGTCACAAACATACTTCAGAGGGTCTACCCGCACATTCGATTCGAACTTTTGCGTGAATGTTTTCGTTCCAATTTCAACTCTATTACAATGAAGTGCGGACCGAAACAGTGGCGATATAGTGAAGATCGAAAGTGCGGGTAAGGGGGCTGTAATGTATGTACTATCGAACGCACAGATTACCCCCACCAATCGAACGACATAATGTTTGTTACTGAAATGTCAAATAAGGGAAGTCAATCATTCGGGAATTTATTACGATCAGTTGAAAAAAATTACAGGCAGTATCTCCAGTAAAAATAACAAAGTGTAGGTTAAGTCTAGCAAATACTGAAACGGTTCACTCAGACCATCAAACTGAACAACATTCACTTTGGAGCCTACCTCAGAAAACGCGGAAAAAAAACAGCTATCCCATACATTTTAGTCGGGTACGTAGGTACAGCAGTTTTCTATGGGACAGCAGATTTTTTTTTCGCGTTTCCTGAGGTAGGCTCCATAGTGAAACTACTCTATTAGGCTTACACCCTGTATATTCCGTGACACTACAAACAATTCGAACATTTCGAGCCATTGTGGTACGTGGGCGCTCTCGAGTATAATATTTGACACCGCTTGCCGCGCATTTGCCGCTCGCGAGCAGCTCGCGAACAGCGCGCGAGCTGCGCAGTAGCGACCATAGATAATTTACACGCTCCCCCTGGTAACGACGCACGAGCATAAAATGCAACCGCGCAGCTCGTGCGCCATTCGCGAGCCTCTCGCGAGCGATCATTTGGAATGGACGTTCCACGGGCTTACACCCCATAGATTTTTTGTATAGAGCATTATTTTAGAGAGATAGTTTAAGCCTGAGAATGCAGCTATGAGGAAGAATTGTTTCACAAAATGACTCGGGTACTAAAAAAGCTTTTTAACAAAAAAATTCAACCGCCGAAAAAACTGAAAAGCAAAAAATAATAATTAATTTTACCTTAATAACTAAATTCTTAAACTAATGTAAGTAAGTATATCAAAGTATACAATATTATTTTGCAATTATTTTGAGTTTTTAATTAACCTTAATAACTAAGTTCTTAAACGAATGCAAGTATACCTAAGTAATTTTGAGTCGGCGCCAAACAAGAAAATTAATTAATTGCGTGATGCGCGCCAGCAACCCGAACGGGCACACACCACGTAACGTAACCAATATAACATCACTATCCACACAGGCCCTGTACCCGGACTTTCGATTTTCGATATATCGCGACTGTTTCGGTCCGGACTTCATTGTAATAGAGTTGACATTGGAACGAAAACGTTCACGTAATCGTGAAGTTCGAATGTCCGAGTAGAGGCCCAGGTGCATACGTCCCGTCTCGTTGCTAGTGGTCGTGCGGAGAGCTTGCATTGTTAATTTCATTTTGGTTATTTCTTTAAATTTAAGGTTATTTAGTGATCTTTGTTCATGGATTGTTTGGCGCCGACTCAAAATTACTTAGGTATACTTGCATTCGTTTAAGAACTTAGTTATTAAGGTTAATTAAAAACTCAAAATAATTGCAAAATAATATTATATACTTTGATATACTTACTTACATTAGTTTAAGAATTTAGTTATTAAGGTAAAATTAATTATTATTTTTTGCTTTTCAGTTTTTTCGGCGGTTGAATTTTTTTGTTAAAAAGCTTTTATTTTATAATTTTTTCTGGCTATAATCTTCTAATTACTACATGCATAATTTTCGATTACTTTTAAAATAGCTACCTACCTTTTAACCACAGTATAAGAAAGAGTATATATTACTACATACAGTATTGTCCATAGCCTCCCTGCCTCCCACCAACTTTTTACCTCACCGCCTCTGGTTACCTCGGCAATTACCTGTGTTTTGTTACAACCTTTTTTTTTTGACGCTGGGAAAAAATGCATTATGTATCCCCTCCCGTTGGGGGATGGGAGGGGTATGTGGGACTCCCCGGTGCGTGTCACCGGTATACCCACTAAAATAACCCAGCGGCACTCCATCTTCGCCCGGATGGCAGGGGACTGGGAGACCAGCAGAGCCTTTACGTCCTGTCCCCCGCCGGCGAGTTTTGTTACACCCTGTGTTGAGGCCTGATGAGCTAGAAAATATAAGTCTGGCAGAATTTGCTGTGCGATACGAAACGATTCCAAATAGTATGTGGAGTGAGGAAGATGGTGATATCGAACTGAGAGAACCTGATGATGAGCCTATAAGAATAAGATATACAGGGTGTAAAATAAAATGGGACAGCTACTTAAAGGGGTGCTTCAGACCATCAAACTGAACAACTTTCTCTATGGGACCAGTATCAATATCATGGAAAGTTGTTCAGTTTGATGGTCTGAAGCACCCCTTTAAGTAGCTGTCCCATTTTACTGTACACCCTGTATACGATTGAGGGACGGTTCACGCATGCGAGTAAGAAGTTTAGTTGAATATTTTTTCCTCCTATCCTCCACTTGTGATCCACTTATCCATGTGCTTATAAAGTGATCCCAAGACGTAAGTCGTAGGGCTGGATAAGTGGGTGCACATAAACATTTTATTATAATTATTTTGTCACACGTATTCATCCAACCCCTGCCTACACACACCCACAAACACACACACATCCAAACACACCAACACATGAGCGCGCTTTAGCGTGCACTGTGCACTCATATGCAGCAGATCTCTGCGTACCCTCTGGCCTTATGGCAAAGTATGTAACTATATAAGGAAGCTGATGCTTTAATCACAGTTTTACTTTTTAAGCATCAGCAGCTGAGTAAGATTGAGTAAAATTAAAATACAAAACCAAAAATTGTTTTGTTAACTTGTAAGAACAAAATGTATTAATGTAACTTTATTAGCAAATTATAAACAAACACACCAACACACGAGCGCGCTTTAGCGTGCACTGTGCACTCATATGCAACAAATCTCTGCGTACCCTCTGGCCTTATGGCAAATTATGTAACTATATAAGGAAGTTGTTTTGTTAACTTGTAAGAACAAAATGTATTAATGTAACTTTATTAGCAAATTATAAAAATTCTGTAATTTACGTGTAAAATTTGGTAGCCTACCTACCAAATAAAACAATAAAATTTCGTAAAAAATATGTTTTTTCTTTAAAAATTAAAATAATTTATTGTTTTAGAATCCAAAAAAAACAAATTAATGTTCTGATAGATGCGAATTTAAAATACGCTGGTTATATTATTATTTAGTAGGTACTTTTTAGTTTTGAAGTAAATTTTTTATTTCAAAATTTTCAGTGTTGGTGTTATATTGGGTTAACATATTCATTGTAAATGTAAAGGGAGCATGAACACGAATAATTTATTTCAATCGCCGATGATATGCTATAGACTTTTGAGGAGTTCTATTGTATATCTCCCTTTACCAGATCTTTACCAAATTGAAATGGGACCACCTCTGAAGTACGACCTACCAAACAAAAAAAAAATTATCAATATCGGACTACTCTGTAAGAAGTTATCGGATCATTTATTTCAATCGTCGATGATATGCCATAGATTTTTTGCGGAGTTTTATTGTCTATCTCCGAAGCCCTTTACCAGATCTTCACCAAATTAAAATGGGACCACCTCTGAAGTATGACCTACTAAACAAAAAAAAAATTATCAAAATCGGACTACTCTGTACAAAGTTATGCGTGTTCATACATAAAAAAAAAACAAATATACGCGTCGACTTGAGAACCTCCTCCGTCTTTTGTTTTTTCGTCGGTTAAAAATACAATAAAAGAAAACTGCCAATCATTCCTTCGTTTGAAATAGAATTTTGTAAGAAGGTGCAAGGTTTTTTATAGGTATAATTTTTTTTTACAATTTTCTGCACTTAAATTATTGTTTGTTAACATTTTTAATGTTTGTTTTCATTTCGTTCACATTACGTGAACAAAACGACGAACAGAAGAACAACTCGATCTAGTTAGTAGTTTATACCAAACACGTTTGCTTCGTATCTTATAATTGTGTAATAAATAGTGATCGGTAACTATTGTGCAACTCGCGACAAACTCTAGGGGTGACAGTTGTAACACATATCATTGGTTAAGAATTAGATACAATGTTATCAAATCGTTTTCTTCTAGTTTTTTCTAATACGGCCCAAAATTAGAGTTATTTTCACGTTTCTCTTTGTTTTATTTTTTTCTGTTTGTAAAGGCAAAAAGAACTAACCCATACAGCCATGTGCAGTCAAGACCACGTCAAGCTTGAGATTTGAAGTGCGATATTGTTTTTTATACGAACGGTATAAAAACAGTATGAAGATCAAGGTGTCGAACTTGACGTGTTCTCGACTGTATCGGTAATTTCATCATATAATTGAAATGGCACACCGATTAGAACATGACTTGTAAGAATAATAATAAAAACTCAAGGCCAGAAAAAACTCACATATTACCAACCCTGAAAATGCCGCGAATCGCACAATAGTTACCGATCTATAGTAATAAACATCTTACTTGTAAATTAAGAGTCCCGAATTCTCCATAGCACCAGTTGCAAAATCAGGTGCTGCAGCGTAATCCATCTTAGGGAACGTGTAAGGAAACTCTATGTATCTTTCTAAAGCAACCATGTTTTTCTGTCCATAGTGTAATCCGAATTTTGCAGTGTTTTGGGTGCCAGGCTTAGAGAACACTTTGAAAGGAAGGCGGTAGATAGGGTCATTTGTATTATCGATGTAGTCAAAGTCAGATACAAGGTACGCTTGGAGGTACGTGGACATCACTGGTGAATCTTGAAATTCATATTTGAGGTAGCCGGGTAAGTTGGGTCTACAAATAAAGTTATATAAATAAAATAAGAAGGGAAATAATGAAAAAGAATAAATAGAGTTTTGACTCTTTATATTCCTAAATAACAATTTTATGACATTGGTACTAATAATAGTTAATCTGTTACGATAGTACTTACTTGAACTCATCATCTCTCTCAGGCATATTACTCCTAACCGTAGGATATGCTGGCGGCGCATACATGGTAGTCCTGAAGACAGCCTTAAGTGCAGGTTCATCGTAACAAGGGAACACACGACGAGCATACGTCGACTCCAATTGTGATGTTATAAGATTGCTAGAGTGATTAACGTGAAAGTATTTTAGCTGCGCCCCATGAAGCGTCAATGATTATACAAAAACAATTTAATTTATTACTTTCATTTATGGCTTATCGCTAAACACAAATAATATTAAAAATATTCTTAATTATAACATGGATCAAGGCAAAAAATACGCCATTAGTAATAGACGAGGCGATGATAGGAAGAGCAGCGCGTAAAATAAGCTTGTATACCTATTATGAGAACGAGGAATATAATTTAAATATCTGTACCAAGTACTGTTAATATATTGTAGGTATACACCAATATAAAAACAAACACAAATAATAAATATTTAGAACAAAACATTTTACGACAAAATGTTATCGATGCTAGAACCAATATTTTATCACTTACATAGTTTTTTGTTCAGACTTATATGAAGATATGTAAAGCCCCAATAAACTCTCAGAAAACTTTCCGACATAGTCTATGTGTATCGTGTGAGGCTCCATAGAGCTTATCTGTTTATTCAGTTTTATTCTTAAGAAGTGTGTGTCATCTCCAGCCAAAGTAAAATTATCGAAAAGGTCTGTTTCTGTGTCTTTATCAGTGTAAACTTGTATGTCATCTATAACCAACTTCATAGCATGAAGAACAATAGTATCGGTTTCGACGACTGGAATTATTCTAATCGAAACGTTTCCATAGAAATTAGTGACTCGTGAAGGATCTAAGAACAGTCGTACGTCGTATAAAGTAGGGATCGACTCTCCGGGTAGCTCGTAGCGCTCCTTCAGTTTGTCATTTACTGTTGTTAGTTCACTTAATGGAACACCAAAAGCATAGCTGAACAAGGCCCAGCAAAATAATAGATGCATTATCTGGAAAGAAGCCCATTTGTTTTAAAGCCAAAGTGATATTATTTACATACAAATCATGTTGATTTTGTACTGTTTAAGATCCAATCAAATAAAGTGTCAATATATAGTTTAATTTGTTATCTAGAAGTTAAAGTCACGTCCAATGCCATATTTTTCTTATGTATCGACAAAATATTTTAAGTATGGAACAACTAAATAACATAATAAAACTATTGGTAGGTACCTACGATCTTGTGACTGTGAGAGTGCAGTATCATTTTTTAAGTATCATAATCGGAGACGTAATTCAAACAATGAAAATTTTAGACAAAACCAAACCATATAAAACTAAAAATGATCTTAAGTCTTACTTGTCTTGGGAATGAACTTTGGGTAAAAATGTCTTAATTGCACTGAACACAATATCTTTCTTTGAATATATTAATATTGTTAATAAAGTTTTTTTTATTCGAATCCTTTTAACTTGACTTCTTAAGCAAAATAAAACGAAAATATTCGAAGAAGATTCGTATCAATTCTTAATCAATTTCAGAACGAACAATAACCGAAGTGATTAATGTTGGTTTAGAAAATGAAATTGAAATTAGATAAAACACAAATTGATTCCGATTATAAGGATCAATTTTAAGAAATTAACTAACTTATTTTTTAAGATAGTGTGACTCAAGACTATTTGGCAACATCAATATTGCTCCAATATTAAAAATAGGTAAGTAATTTTTTTGCTTTTTTATTTATGTTCATTATCATTATCAGCCTCTATTTTTGTTAATATCTGCCACCACGCTCGTGCAGATTAGTCCCTAAACATTTCCAAGCTTCAAAACAAAAATAAAATGAATTTGTGAAATCGTTTTAAGAATTTTTGTTTATATTGTTAAAATGTCTGATCATGGTCTGAGGTATGGTCTGATAAAGATCGAGGTTATAAAAAATAACAGGGCTTTTTTATTGCAATCAACTTACTCGATTAAACACTATAAGTATACAGGTGTTCAGTTTGACAGTTGCATTAATTAAACGGTGGATATTGGACTCATGATACTGGACAACTTTCCCAAAGGAACGAAGGGAAATTAGCGAAAAAAATTACTACAACTTGTCATGCTTGTCTTGTCTTACAAGTTTTAAAGTCAATTTCTTTTGCTATTTTCCTATTAGGTTTCTTAGGGGAAGTTATAAAGTATCATGGGTAAAATCACCCCTTAAAGATTGTGAATGTTAGAGCAAACTGTTTACCGTAACATCCTGTAGATTTAAAGTACCTTTATTTTTTATTACAGTGTTCTGCACGTACGAAGGCGCCATTAGCGTGAAATAAAAAAACAAAAAGGGACATTTTTTTAAGTGGATTAAAATAACTATTTAGCTGATATAATAGTCCTTTATTTCAATTTCTAATGGATCCTAAAAAGGAAGACAGTAAAGAAACTATGCCAGATGAAAGTTTAGTAGCGCTGCTCCCAAAGTTATCTCTCAGCCATGACTCTACGGTAGCCAGGTTACTTTTGGTCCAAATGATGGAAGCTTCAATGTTTTCTCTGATAGAAGCAATGACTTGTAGATCTGTGTCTGTAAAATGTTTTTCGTGGCGATGATAGAGCTCATCTACCTGTAATTGACAAGATTATTTAGGGATAATGAATCAATTTCGATACTTATATACTGCTATATGTTTTGAGTCTAAGTTGACATATTGCTCAATGATCGATGCTCTGTCTATGGGCAGAGAGGCAATAAACAAAATGAAAATGATCTCCTACAACTTGTTTATTTTTATGCTGGTTTGGTGTTGACGTGGTTATTTATACAAGGTCTAAAATTAAGTTCTACTCTGCTTATGCTAAATAAAAGATTAGCTCGAGGCTGTCGTTTCGTGAGAGGGTACCGACGACGCTGGCAGCATTACCTCGCTGGATGGCAATTGATAAGTGTTGCCCGAGGTAAGCGCCAGCCCTTCGGTCTCCGGATACTTCGACCAATCGCGATGACAACTCCTTGAAGAGTTGTCGGTCGTCCGGTCCCCATAGCCACAGGGTCTCCACACTAGAACACTAGGCATAAAACTGAGCAACTTTAACTACGGTAGCAAACCGAATATCTCATAAAATATAAATTTTGTTGTACACACAATATACACATTTGTTATTAGTTTATTACACTACACATACAAATTGTTTTTACCAGTTTGATGGTCTGAACCACCTCTCATCTCAAAATTACGACAACGGTAAAAGAATAATCATCCGTTATTGATACAAACATTAATGACTTGGGTACAAATATTCATATTAAACATTATGAAAATATTTCTCCCTTACCTACGGGATTCGAATAATAAATATGTATCCATATAAATGGTGCAACAAAACACCCTAGTAATACTTAAGGGGGTGCTTCAGACCATGAAACTGAACAACTTTCACTATGGAGCCAACATCGATAAAAAATTAAAAAATTCTGCTGTCCCATACATTTGAGTCGAGCCGGTATTGCAGTTTTGTATGAAACAGTTGATTTTTATTTCGCGATTTCGAAGTTGGCTCCATAGTGAAAGTTGTTCAGTTTGATGGTCTGAAGCAACCCCTTAAGTATTACTAGGGTGTTTTGTTACACCCTGTATAATGATTACAATTTTACAATGTGGAAAAAAACACTTACTCTTGTATTGTGCTGCTGAGAATGAAGATGCATAACAAAGAAGCGTAACATATAGCTTCGAACTAATACTGGAAAACTATAAGTAAATGAACAAAAATATAATTAAACGAATTGAAAAACATAGAAATTAAAGAATTAATTACTTATTATTTCTTACTTTAATTGAATAGCAGCGAAGTGTTCTATAACAAACTCCAGCGCAGCATCCGTTCCCTCAGGGCTCGATGTAATGATAGCAGTAAAAAGGAGTAATTTGTCGTCTTTATTCAGAGGTGATTCAGGATCAATAACCTGGTTTAGGCAGCTGATAAAAATAATTAAAACTACAAATTATACGTTTGATTATGGTTTATGGTCCCAACCAGACAATGTTTTTATTTGAGCGTTGGAGAGCGTGACAGTTTTACGACATCCTTTTTGCGGGCAGAAACTGTAGGTATTGAGTTTCGACGTTTTTTTGCATGCCGTCTGTGTTGCTTCATAATATAATCCGCGAGTGCCGCGAGTTTCCTACTTGTCAAATCAGGAAGTCAGGAACTAATTTTAACGAACGCCAAAACGCGCGCTTTGAGTAAAAAGTCCGCGCCGTACGCTTGAGGCCATACAATTACATGGATTAGTCAACTCTGATCACGCGGTCAGTTGCTGGTGGAAACGGTTCACGCGTCAAAAGGACACTCTGATCGCTAAATCAGTTTCACCTAAAATAAAATTCATGGTTTTGTAGGAAATTATATGATTAACGATCAAAAGGAGAAAAAACTTTTAAATCTTTTATTAATATTAAATAAATAAATAAATAAATAACTTGGACAATATCACACAAATTATCTAGTCACATTTAAAGTACCAGAACCTAGCCTGGACTTGTATTATGATGACTAGACAACGATATAGAATACATAATAATATATCGATACAAACATCCATGACTCGGGTACAAATATTCATATTCATCATACAAATATTTGTCCCTTACGGGATTCGAACCCGCGACCCTCGGCACAGCAGGAAGGTTCACTACCGACTGTGCTACCGGGCCGTCAAATATTGAATTAAACATGCTAAAACCATATTATTATCGTCGGTTCAGACAATAGGACCACTGTCGGAAGGCATAATCCCCAATGAAGTCCATTACCAAACATAAAAAGATCGTGGGGTGAGAATATTGTAAATTTTCTCATTCGTGATCTACAATGAGAACATTGTTGTATCTGGCACAACACTTATATTATTATGTTTACTTACAATTCCCTTAGAGTTTTATTAGACGAACAACCGAGAGATTGAACCAACATCCTTTTATGACTCGGGTCTGTGCTAGCGACATACAGGTCCCAAAGAAAAAAGAAGTTATCAGCATCTCCACCTCGGAGACTGGAACAGAATACTATAGCTTGGATGTCTGGGCTGAAACCATGAGCTGTAAATAAAGATTCAATATGAATATAATACATAACTGTATTTAAAAATATATAAGGTTTCAGTATAATTTTAATCTTTTAGAAATGTGTTTTGATTTTAAGTCTTCACGGGTAAGTAACTGAACAAAATATAAACAAAATATAATAATTTGCCACACTTAACCAAGACACGTACTTTAAAAGAGCCTAGTGTAGACCATTTTTGGGCCTAGCACTCGCTGTTAGTTGGGTACTAAGTATGTACTCGTAGGTAACTAGTTCTTACCGGAATTTTTCCTGTACTGTTCTAGTAGTTCATGAGCTTTGTTGACACAGTTAAGGTTACCATTCTGACAGTTAATTTCCAGGATTATATTTCTGTGGTACGTAGTAACGTGTTCCTCATTGGGTAAGGCCTCAAAGCCAAGTTGTGAATAAAGTGGAGCGCTAAGTTTAAGAAGGTATTTCTGAAAAGATTCAAATTTGATTGCTTCGTAAAAGCTTCGTAACCAAGATGTATTGTATTATTATAGAGTAGAGACCTACACAGTTCAGGCGGCGGTTTGACTAAGTTCTACGGAATTTGTGTACGGTTGTATTTATCATTTACTAGCTCAGCGGTGAATGAAAACATCGTGAGGAGCCTGCGTTCCCGAGAATGAAAAGAAAATACCATAAGTATGGAGGAGTGCGTAAAATATGGGTGAGCTTTGGGCGAACACAAAGGACCAGCGATGATCTCATTGTAACATAACGATACTTGCTTGCAATGACCCAACCAATTAATCAATGAAATCAACCTAGTCGAGTTCAATCAATCAAATCAACCTTGTCAACCTAGTAGAGTTCGAAGGACAGTGAAACTTCAGCCGTAATCTTGTTCAGTGTTCAAAGGTAAAAATAGAGTGCATCTGTGTAGCGCACACATTTTATGCTCTTATCTGCGTATCTGACTGTTAATCTAATAAATATCGGCCTGGCGGGGACGACATTAATAATTTCCTTGAGAACTGGCTTGTCGAAGCACGGAGTAGACACTCTTTGAGAGAACGGAGGGAGGCATTTGCCCAACAGTGGGACGTTAGTGGCTGATAATAGGTAAAAAACGACGTGTTAATGAATTAACGCAAAACTAGAAAGCAGTTTGTTTAGAATCGAGAGCAAGAATCGAATTATCATGGTTTCAACATTTTCAAAATATTAAATAATTTGTTTGCATAATTTTAAAACTGAACCCGGTGTCAATGTCAACCCACCGCACGGGCACACTCACCCTACTTACTAGCAAAACAAGATTATAAAAATGTATACATGAGTACGTTAGCTTAGCGCTTTCTTTCAATGCTGAAATTTGGCTGAAATGATAACAAATAATTTTTGCCTCAAAACTTAAAATGCGAATAACTTTAAATTTTAACTATCAAAATAATGAAATTATTGTTTCAATCTAATTATTTTGTTATAGGTAAATCAGTTGGGGTGTATGAGGTTTTGCGCTAATTCAGTAAAACGTTGTATACAAGGTGTTACAAAAATACAAATAAACACTTTAGGGGGTTGTTAAGACAACCTGAACAAATCAAACTGAACAACTTTTCAGGGACCAATGCCGAAATTTTACGTTAACTCTGCTAAAATAACTCATTAAAAAATAGTAAACGCTAGTTATAAAGTGTAAAATAGTGACTATACCAAAGGATTACCACCCCTGCAAGAACTACGAAGAAATATCAGTCCAGAATATCTTATAAGACGGAAAACTACGAGTCAAATACGCGTCATTGTACGAACATCTTTACGTCGGGATTAGCGGACGTTTTTCGATTGCAGCCGGCCGCTAAAGACAATACCTTGGCTAGAACCACCATCGAAATCATTATATTGAAGCAAACAGATAATTATTTGAAACATTTACAAGGTAAATAAAACATCTTACATAACCTATAAAGAAAACCGTTACATTGGCAAAACATCATCCAGCCACAACCTGTGAACAAGCAACGCCATCTAACGTGAAGCAGAAGAACCATCTCCTTACCTATCCAGTAACAAGATACTATCGTTTTCGCTGCAATATCGACAATCCTACCGAGCAGCTGAGGAACCTCCACATATAAAAATTAGAGGGCGCCACAAGGATTTACACAAGGATTTCTTACACAAGTTCTACAATGGAAGAAATAAAGTCAATGTTGCTCAAAATCCATGAGGACATGCAGGAACAGAAAAAAGAAATAAAAGAAATGGAAGAAAAGATATTAAACAACATGAACGATAAATTCTCAGCTGTAGAAAATAAATATAACAATTTGGAAAAATTCTTAAATAAACAAGAAAAACGCATAGACGGACTTGAAAAACAGCTTCGTAAGAGAAACCTAATGATATTTGGCGTTGAAGAAACAGAAAAAAGTTACGTCGATTTGGAAAATTTAATACTTCAAATAGTAAATATTCACATGAGCATACCCTTACTAAGAGCGGAGATAGAAACAGTTAGAAGACTAGGTAGAAATGATGGAAACACTAGACCTATAGTGCTAACTCTTACGACAACAGGGAAAAAAATTTTATTGCTGAAAGGAAAGAAAAAATTAGAAAAAACCAACTATTACATCAAAGAAGACTTCCCCCCGAAGGTCCTGGAAAAACGCAAAGAACTTCAACCTGAAATGCAAAAAGCTAGAGACGAGGGCAAGAGAGCTATTATAAAATACGACAAGCTAATTATTACGGAAAATAAAAATAGAAACTCCACGAACAAATACAACAACAAAAATAAGAGGAACATGTCTAGATCTCCAGAAAATATTCAAAGAGAACTCACGAATAAAACGACCCCCTCTCCATTCCAAAAGGCGAAGAAAACTAAAACTGGCATCAAAGATTACATGGCACCAAAAGTTAGTACAGAATAGCATCAGCAAAAGGCCCCTCTCCCAACATGTTTCTCAACACGGCTTGTCACCGCGAGAACGAATGACTACAACCCTCCGAAACAACTCCAAAAACTGTATATATGTACATATAATGTCAGAAGTATCCTAAAACCAGAAAGATTATTGCTACTAAAAGAGTCACTGAATAATGTGAAATATGATATTATTGGATTGTCTGAAGTTAGAAGAATCGGCAATAACATTATAGAAGATGAGAGCCATATTTTTTGCCACACTGGTGAAACTCAAGGTCATCATGGTGTAGGCTTTCTGATAAACAAGAACCTAAAAAGTAACATATTGAGCTACGCGGGCCTCTCAGAAAGAGTATGTATACTACAACTTAAATTCGATGAAGAAGAACTCTCTATCATTCAGGCTTATGCCCCGACGAAAGAAGCGACAAAAGAAGAAATCGACTCTTTTTACACCATTCTACGGGAAGCCCAAAGGATGGCAAAAAGAAAAAGCATTTTGATGGGTGATTTTAACGCAAAAATTGGCCAAAGAAAACGCGGCGAAGATATGGTACTTGGACCGTATTGCTACGGTATAAGGAACTCTAGAGGAGAATTATTTATTCAGTACGCAATGGAAAATAAACTAGCAATTATTAATACCTTATTCAAGAAAAATCCAAAAAAATTGTGGACGTGGCTTTCACCCAACGGAAAAGAGAAGAACCAAATCGATTTCATATCAACAAATATTCCAAAAAGATTCACTAACATAGAAGTCCTAAAAAACAAAGTATTCGCCAGCGATCACAATATGGTAAGAGGAACATTCACTCTGAAACACCAAAAGAAAAGTAGAGCAACATTTGCCAACGCACCTAAATCACTAGAAGAACCAACGAACAAGTTAGCGTTCTTAAAAAATCTAAAACATAAAGTAAAACAGCTAAAAACACATGCAAACGAGGATATAGAGCCATATTATGAAGAGTTGGAAACCACCATATTACAAAGCCTAAATTCAGTTGTACCAAAATCTAGTAACAAACAGAGCTTTATATCAGCAGACACAAGAAACTTAATCAAATGTCGATCTGATTTACAGAAAAGTGGCCCTCTTTCCGCCGAACAGAAGAAAAATTTATCGATGTTGTATAAGGCTACCAATAAAAATCTTAGAAAAGATTATGTGAATCATAGACTGGAAATAATAAATAAACATCTTACAGAATCTGGTAGTCTAAAGAAAGGTAATAAGCAACTAAACACGAGCAAAATCTGGATACCCCACCTAAACCCAGGTTCAAATTATAGTCATCCAAACAAGGTTCAAACAAGATCAGAAATCGTAAACTTGGCAACAAATTTCTACAGAGAACTCTATGATCCATCCGAAAGCACAAATGGAGTAGACTCTCGATCATCGTGTATAGAGACAGAACTCGAGAAAGAGACAGAGATGCCAATAGAACTCAAACTGTTTGAAGAAGGAGAGATTATGAGAAATATAGAAAAATTAAAAAGTGGCAAAAGTCCGGGTCCTGATAATATTACAAATGAAGCTATAAAAATTGGAAAAATGTTGCTGGCTCATCCACTTACCACACTCTTCAACAAAATATTACAAGAGAAAAGAGTTCCAAAAAAATGGACAGAATCCAGAATCATACTTCTCTACAAAAAGGGAAACCCATCAGATGTTGGTAATTACCGCCCTATAAGCTTATTATCTTCTTTGTACAAACTATTTGCATCCTGTCTATTAAAAAGAATAGAACCAACAATAGAAGAACACCAACCCAAAGAACAGGCCGGCTTCCGACAAGGTTTCTGTACAACAGACCACATCCACACTCTGACACAAATAATAGAGAAGTATGTAGAGTTCAACCGCACCCTTTACTTGGCTTTTGTGGACTATAAAAAAGCCTTCGACTCAGTATCACATGCGAGCATCTGGAAGGCTCTATCAGACCAGAATGTCCCCGATCCTTATATACATATATTAAAAAACATTTACGACAATAGCACAAGCAGAGTTAAACTAGACCAATTGGGCCCAGTAATAAACATACGCCGGGGAGTCAAACAGGGAGACCCTCTATCACCAAAACTGTTTATAGCAGTATTACAGTCCATAATGGAAAACCTCAGTTGGGAACGAAAGGGAATTCGGATAAAGGACAGATACCTAAGCAATCTAAGGTTCGCTGACGACATAGTCATCTTTTCCGAATCTCGTAAACAGCTCGAGGAGATGATTAATGAATTAATGACTGTAAGCAATAGCATTGGACTGGAAATGAACGCATCAAAAACAAAAATCCTCACTAACAGTGCCTAAAATCCAGTAACGGTAGGTGGCACAGCTTTAGAATACGTTGAAAGCTACATATACTTGGGGAAAGAAATCTCCTTCAAACGGTCCAGAAACGAAGATGAGGTAAACAGAAGAATATGCACATCATGGCAAAAATTCTGGTGCCACAAAGAGGTCCTAAAGTCAAAACTGCCACTGAAACAAAAGAAAAAGGTAATGGACTCATGCATACTACCCTGCCTGACCTATGCATGTCAAACATGGACGCTGAACAAGACCGTACGAAACAAAATACATACGTGCCAACGTGCTATGGAAAGAAGTATCCTAAACCTTAAACTGAGCGATAGACAAAGAAACGAAGACATCCGCAACAGAACCAAGGTCATTGATGCTCTGCAACACACTCATAGACTTAAATGGAAATGGGCTGGACACGTAGCGCGCCTTTCAGACCAGAGGTGGACCAAGCTCTCAACTACTTGGCACGGTCCGACGGGAACGAGATCAGTAGGAAGACCACAGGAACGATGGAAAGACGAAATTATCAAACTAGCCGGCGAGAATTGGATAGAAAAAGCGCATCAAAGATCTATTTGGATTGAAATGGAGGAGGCCTTTACCCAAAGAGGGGTCCTTAATTAATTAATTATTCATTAATGTTTTATAAGTATAATGTGTGTGTGTGTGTGTAAATTATTAAATTAAATGAAATGTAATGAAATTGAACTTATATATAATGTGATTGAAAAAATGATTTAATTAATGCATGCTTAATGAATTTTATAAGATGATTTGTATAGGTAATGAATTTATTGTAATTGTAATTAAGGAATAAAGAGGCTTTATTATTATTATTATTATTATACATGAGTACGTTAGCTTAGCGCTTTCTTTCAATGCTGAAATTTGGCTGAAATGATAACAAATAATTTTTGCCTCAAAACTTAAAATGCGAATAACTTTAAATTTTAACTATCAAAATAATGAAATTATTGTTTCAATCTAATTATTTTGTTATAGGTAAATCAGTTGGGGTGTATGAGGTTTTGCGCTAATTCAGTAAAACGTTGTATACAAGGTGTTACAAAAATACAAATAAACACTTTAGGGGGTTGTTAAGACAACCTGAACAAATCAAACTGAACAACTTTTCAGGGACCAATGCCGAAATCGCTTTCCAATGCCGAAAATTGATGTTCCATCATCATCATTATCAGCCGATAGATGTCCACTGCTGGAAATAGATCTCCCCCAAAATGGGGAGATTGGCCATAATCTCCAAGATGTGGTGCGTTTGCGATGTTCCATACTAAATTACAGATCTACTCGAGCAAAATGTATGGGACAAACATTTTTTTTTTTGCGATTTCGTTGTAGGTCCCATAGTGAAAAAATGTTCAGTTTCATAGTCTCAACAACCCTCATAAAAGATTGAAATATTTATTTTTACTTCTGTAACACCCTGTATAAGCGATTGCAGTAGATAATCGAAAGCGGCTTTAGAAATCATCATCATTATCAAAATTTGTGACAAATGAGACTAGATAGTCCGATGTTATAAGTATAATTTGCCTTACCTGATACAGATCGTACACTTGGGAGCTGCGGAGTACAACATTCAAGTACTGAAAAACGTTATTGGCTGATGCCCATGGAATGTAGTCGCCCTCTTGCACTAAATATTTTGATATTTCCAATGCGTATACGTAATTCTGCGGTAAATTAAAATATAATAGAACTACAATAAAATATTTTGCGGTATTACGTAAAAGTCAAATTTTCTGTAAATAGCTGCAGATGTAGCTGCATTTCTGTAATAGTAGTAGTAAGCTTGAATATTTTTTTGAATAACAGGATAAACTAAAATAATAAAAAGTAATGAAATGTAGAGGACGCTACGAATACTTATTAGTTCGCTGAGAGAACCTCACAACTCAGTATGTCAAGTTTTTTTGGAACTCGGAACGGTTTTAGATTCAAACCATTTCGAGATAATTGTCTCAATAAAATATTTTCTGTCAGAGATTTTAAAATTTTTAGATTTCATATTTTTCATAAAATAACGTTGTTTTTCGGTCCTATGATTGACGTCACTCGCAGGACCTGTAAACTCTTTGGTAAACTAAAAATTAACATAAAATAACTGGCCATTAACCCTTTATACTCATCAAGTGCTTATAAAAAATCATCCAAATCGGTCAAGAAATGCCGAAGTTATTGCGTAAAAATAAATACATACAAATCAGGCCGTCACCCTTACACGTATCACAGGTATAAGACCATATCTTGAAAATTACTGAACCGATTTTGATGAAACTTTCACTGTTCCCTAAGTTGAAGTAAATGTAAGCCAATAACAAAAGAATGGTCCCAATCCGATTTATAGTTTTGGAGAAATGCGTGGACAAACATACATACAAACATATAAACGTACATACATAGTGAAATTTTATAATTATATTTGTAGATTATCATAAATATGAATATTTTGCAATTCAGTAATCTTCTTCTTCTCGTGTGGAATCGTCACGTCTTCTTCAGATCGTTAGTTTCCAGTATCTTGCCACCTCTGTCGCACTGGCTGATGCGCTCATTAGGTCCTCCTCTCCACATTGTGGTCCACCTGTACAGACTGTTAGGTGCGGGGTAGTTTGTTGTAATTCAATAATATTACATACATACGTATCCTCTATTTTTGAAGTCGGTTAAGAAAGATCACCCAGTTGACCGCTGACACCTATCTGTTCGTAAAACTCATATTCTGTATAAAGTGACATAATAACTTGAATTTTATGATTTTTTCTGTTGTTCGTAAATGATCTATATCTATATAAAATATATAACATATTATGTGTCAGAATTTGAAATTTTATATTGCCGTTTCTGTTTCCAGCATAGAGTTAGAAAGAGAAGGCATGTGAATTGTATTTCTTAAAGTTAAGCAAAGATGCAGTTAGAATGATTTTTTCGCGACCCCTTTTGCCATTTACAAATTACAGTGAAAAAAGTATTGATAAACTCAATGACATGCAAAAATATTTGAACTACACTGGCCTGCAAAACTAAGTATCACACTTTTAAAATTGCAATAACTTTTTAAGTAAGTACACAATATATACTATCGAAATAAAAAGGAGTCGAAAAAGAGTTTAATTTCATATATAAAAACTTCATAGTCGGTAACCTTCTTTTAAGAAATGGCTGAAAAAAACTTTAAAAATAAAAATAATCCTTTTCGAATTACAATTTTACCATTCATTTATATCTTTCTGTTTTTGTTTTAAAAAAATTTCTTGATCGAAGAGTCATGTTACAAAAAGTAAGTTGGACAACAGCATATAAAATTTATTTATCATGCCTCTTTCACCTGAAGAAAGTGCTAGGATCATGACTTTTCTGGAACTAGGCATCAGTATGCATCGTACTGCAAGAATGGTGGGTGTGACGTTACGGACGGTCCAGAAGGTGAAGCGAAGGTACGAAGAGACTGGAAACTATCTGAGGAGACCTTGTAATGACAGACCCAGGTGTAGTAGTGCCCGAGAAGACCGTTATATTGTTTCCACTGTGTTGAGAAATCGCCACCTAAATGCATTTGAAGTTCAGCTACAGCTTTTTTAGACCCGAAGGGACTACATTAGTGACAGTACAGTGAGAAGAAGACTTGCTGAAGCAAATCTGAAACCCCGAAAACCAGCGAGTGGCCCCAAACTCGAGAGAGAGCATCGAGTAGCGAGACTGCGATACGCCCGTGAACACATACAGTGGGATGACGAGGAATGTTCAAGAATTTTGTTCACAGATGAGTCTCGATTCTCACTTTACACTTCTGATGGAAGGCGCAGTGTCTACAGGTGACCTGGTGATCGATACTCACTCACGTGAAAATGGCACTCTGACTGAGGAAAGATATGCGCTAGAGATTCTCAATGAGTATGCAGGGCCGTATTTAGCAAATATGGGTGATGGATCGATGCTGATGCATGATAATGCCCGGCCACACACGGCTCAAGTCGCGCAAGAGTATATTCAGGAGGTTGGTATCAGCATGACGGCTTGGCCATCAAGAAGTCCTGATCTCAACCCGATTGAGCACGCTTGGGATGAGCTAGGGAGGCTAGTCAGAAGCCGCAGACCACCACCTACCACCCCTGATAGAAGAATGGGGGAATTTTCCCCAACATCGGCTCCGAAACCTTGTGTTCAGTATGCCAAACCGGCTCGAAGCTGTAGTCAGAGCCCGAGGAGGCAAAACCAGTTATTAAAAATTAAATAACATGTAAAACATACTTATAAAATGTTAATTGAGTTTTTTGACACTGGGCTAAAAATGGCTATTTTATTGTTTTATCTTTTTTTTTAATGTTACTAATTGAAAGTTTACTATAGATACAAAGAAAGCTGATTAAATTTGCTATAAAACTTAGGTATAAACGTTTTTTAACTTAAATCTCTAATTTCTATAGTTTAGAAAAAAAAAATATTAAAAGTGTAGTACTTACTTACTTTTGCAGGCCAGTGTATTTCCTTAAAATGATGTTTACTATCCGTAAAAAATAAAGAAAAAAAAAACTTGACACACCGAATTCAGTATTTAACTACAGCAAAAGTGATTTGACATGCGATATAGTTCATGCTGATACGAAAGATTATTCATACAAAGCGTACGTTTTGACGTGATAGTGAGATGCTGATTTGAAAAGTTGTTGAATATTATTTTCCTTTGCTCACACAAAAAAAAGTGTGTTACTACTAGGTACTCACAAGTCGGCCATTTCTCGCCATGTTGAATGAGTCGTCTATGATCTGCGCACGATTCACCAGATGGATTACTTCATGAGAGGCTTTCAAAACGGTGGCCAAAGCTTGCCAGTTATTTGTATCATAATTCACTCTGTAGTAACCTAGGAAAATAATCCGCGAGTTGACAGTGTGATTAAATATAAAAGTTAATTATTTAATTACATAGATTTATTGGTAAAAAGTGTAAAACAATACAAATTTGAAAAAAATAATTATTAATTTATTTTATTTTCAATTTTAAAAATCACGATTTTTTATCTGTGAGTCACGTGACTTGAAACGCCAATCAGGAAACGTGACGTCACTCTGCGTTGACAGTCACATTTGACAGTGTTTTTAGGTTATCTGGTGCAAATAAAATTGTTAAAAACAGTGAAATTATCAACTCTCTATTAAGTCTGTGTTGAAAATAGTCACATTGCTTGCTTTATAAAAATGGAGCAAAGGTTTCAAAAGGTCGACAGTACCAATTTGCCGAAAATAGATGTCCTTATGGTTGCTAACTATTTTGCCTCCAATCCGGATTTTTGTTCGGCTGAATAAAGAAATTTTAAACTTCTGCGTGAGTATACTTGCTTATTTTGATGCCGGCTCTTCATTCTCGCCGAGAACGGGCGAGACAGGCTGAGAACGAGAGTGTGGATGCCCTTCATTGTTCTCGTGGCATCATAAGCCATAGTACTTTTCCTTGAAACTTCTCGCCGCGAGTTCTCGGCGAGAGTGAAGTGCGGGCATTAAACTTACAAAATGTCGTTATTTACGATGGTTTAGTAGGTAAATACTAAAAACAAAACTATCTTTTTGTTGTTATCAGATCTCCAAGAGAAAGCTGTCGAAGATGTCGCAATCAGTCACGTTCAGCTGTGTCGGAAGTCGGAACGCTGGTTCTGGTGTAGTAATTTCTAGAATAATGTCCAGAACACAAAGTGCACACCAAGATGAAGGCAAAGTCACAGATGTCCAGTGCCTCGAATGTGTAGCTTCTCATGGTGGCTTCATAGATTAAGTCAAGAGCCTTCATCTACTTCCTATGAGTGCTACTAGAAGAAACCCAAGTTGGCGCAGGTTAGCGCTCCACATTGTTTATCTACAATGTGCAATGCAGAGAAAACTTTTGTCATTACTCATTAGCAAGGTCAATCCTGCTTAAATGTGTTAAGTAAGTAAATAAAAGCATATACTCGTAATCGTTTAAATGTTTGTTTTATTTATTTTATCAAACAAAGCAATAATATAACAATATTTATATTAGGCCATTACAACAAAATTTCTGCAAAATCTGACACACGGTGAACTTCGGCTTCACACTCCTGTAGCCTATATATGTCCCACAGCAGGCCTTAACCCTTATCAGCAGTGATTGGAATAGGTAGTGCAATTTAGGGTAAAGTTGCGAATATTTGTGTGATGCATATTGATATTTGTATTCAATTCATGGGTGTTTGTATCTATACGGGGTGTAAAATTTGATGTATTGTATATTAAACAGGGTGCACGCCCCGTGTAGATACAAACACCCATGAATTGAATACAATTGGCTACTTGACAACTAGTCAAATCAGCTACTCTTTATCGGACGTCAAAACATGCGCTTTGTATGAAGATTTGTACTAAATATTGAGTTGTGACGTCATCAACATTTTCATTACTTTTTATAGTTTATCTTGTTATTAAAAATAGTATTCAAGCTAAAAACTCAATGAAAATGGGAGTTTAGCGTTATTTTCTAACCCTTTTTTTATTGAGTAGATAAAAATAAAATATATTGAATGTAGTCAAATACCCAATTATCAGTATTCATCTCACAAATATTCACAACTTTACCCTAAATTGCACTACCTATTCCGATCACTTTATCAGGCATAGTACGCTTCATCGACCACATAAAAATAGGTTCATTATAGAATGTAATGTGGTTGCCACAGCCTGATAGAGGGTTGAGCCTACACTGGCGGAGGGTGTATGGGCGTGTCCACCATGCTTGCCTAATGCTTAGATTAACAGACTTTACATCATATATCAGAACTAGCGACCCACCGAAGGAAAAGTATCATTAAGTATTAACCTTTAAACCACATCAAAATGAACAACTTTTGTTATGGGAGCAAACTTGTAAAAAAAGTCAGCTGTCTCATATATTTGAGTTGTGTAGGTAATACAGTTTAGTATGGAACAGCTGTTTTTTTTTTATTTGACTTGTTTGTGCCCATGGTCAAAGTTGTTCAATTTGATGAGTAGAGTATCAAGAGTATGTGGTTTAAAGGTTAATGATACTTTTCCTTACACCTTGTATAAGTACCTACACATTAAGGATGACTCAAGCTACACCGTGCCGGGTCATCGGTCGCAGCAGAGTGACCGAGCCGGCCGCGGCCCCGTAAACACATAAGTATTTAACCAAGATCTGGTGCTGAACTCAAGAATGTCTCCGTACTAGGGTACTCCTCAATAGTAAACCAGCACCACCATGCTGTTTACCTGATATACAGACAGACAAATGCGGAAAGCGACTTTATTTTGTACTATGTAGAGATAATACCTACCAATTTTTTATTTATTACAATAGTTAATTGATTTTATTCACTGAGCTTGAAAATCCTGACAAGTGTGTACCTCCCCGAGGGTAGGCCTGTGCCCTGCGGTGGGACATAATGTGATGATGATGCCAAAATCTGTGCACCAAAAGTTTTGTCGGGGTGTCGCCTCTAGTAGGTAGGTACTTCAATGGTTCAGACCGACTTCTTCTTTTTCATTCTTTTTTCATCCAGTAGTAGTTGTTCAACAAGTTCCTTTCTTTGTCTTTTTGAATATGCATCTCGGTGAGTAGTTGTGGTTGTCTTTTTCCGATCGGGTTGACATGCCAACTTAGCACAACTCAACAAATGGTACTCCATGTCATTGGGGAGCTGAAACATAGATAGATATTGTAGTATTCATTCAGTAACGTACTTAAATTTCCTTACATAACATACATAACCTCAAAAAGGTTAACAAAAAGGTTAGGTTTATTGAGAGGGAATTATTGCCCTATTGACCTGGAAATAATATTGCATTGGCTTGTTACTTACATCGAAATGATCTTCACAACAACATTTTGATTTCGGTACATTCCCTCGACCAAGTTCCATGGACTTGGTTTCGAATATCTGTTTTAGCCGAGCCGGGGGCGGGACATGAATAAACTGTTTTGTAGGAGTTTTGATAGCAGTGTTCACGTAAGAAGGCACGGCACTACATCTGAGCACAACATTTATAGTAATTTTTCACATCAATTTTACCTAAATCGAGCAAAATCAACTCTGTACATAGTAACTTGGTTTTGTTTGTGTCATGGAGACTTGCTGATAGTGACGTCATACGTGGTCACGTGATCATAATTGCGCGTTTTTGAGGCATATTTTTTATTTAAATTAAAAAATTTATTTTTATTGCATTTAAAGGTGTAATTTTAAATAAATATTAATTCATTGGCATTATTTTAAACAAATAAAGTGTTTAAATCATTTTTCCAAAAGTTGGATACTCCGTAAAATATTCGAACTAATATTAGCCGTATGGTATTAAATGGGTCATTGTATTAAATTAAGTGGGTTTTTTATTAGTCACGTTATTTATGATGTTCCACATACACTACTTATATTTTGTTAACAGAGGCATTGAGCCTACAGAGCCTATTGTGCTGCCCTCAATCGTATTTTTTTTATTTCTAAACTATGAAACAACATTTCCGAAAAATAAGAATGAAAGAACGAATAATTTATCGAAACAATACGGATTTATCGAAATAATACGGATTAATACGAAACATTATAAAAAGAAATCCGCAGTGACCCGATAAATTGAAAATCAGCAATGACTTAAATGTGACATTCTTGTTTTTATAAAATAATTGACTATATTGAAGACACAAATGCGTGGTGCGATTCCAGTTTGACATAATTTATATAGCAAAATCTGTGACTTTTTAGATTGTGACTTTCGAAAAGAGGTACATTGTATCCTATTTTGAATAAATATATTTTGAGTTTGAGTTTGAGTTTTTGGAAATATAGCTTTTTTAACCGACTTCAAAAAAAGGAGGAGGTTTCTCAATTCGACCGTATATATATATATATATTTTTTTTTTATGTGTGTTCGCGGATAACTTCGTCGTTTATGAACCGATTTCGATGATTCTTTTTTTGTTGGAAAGGAGATATCCCAAGAGAGGTCCCATGATAAGGAAACCAGGATCTGATGATGGATCCCAGAGATATCGAGGGGAACCTTCGAAAATCGTAGTGCCGACTAGTGCGTTTGTTAATTTAAAGCACTACTATTAAATCGAACTAATGAATTTACCACTGAAAATTGTAAAATAAACAAAATTTTAACAAAAAAATTAAAACCGCGTGTTCTAGGCTGTATCCTATTTCTCGTTTATATAAATGACCTCCCCAAGTTATTAGATAACAGATGCATCCTTTTCGCAGACGACATATCAATAATAGTACCGTGTAGTAACACAAACGAACTAAGCAATAAACTCAACCCGATTCTAAACAAAATTACAACCTATCTTGATAACCATAACCTGGAACTTAACTTAAAGAAAACGAAGCTAATACAATTTAAGCCATATCAAAAAATCCCTTTGCAAATACATTTTCAATATAAGACTTGTGACTTGGAAACTGTAAACTCTACCACGCTATTAGGTATTGACATTGACTCAAACATAAATTGGAAATCTCACATCCAAAAGCTATCAAACAAATTATCTTCATTCGTATATGCACTCTACAATTTAAAGAGACTAACAAACTTTAAAACAGCTCTTTCTGCATATTACGCTTATGCGCATTCAAGACTCACATATGGTATTATTTTGTGGGGTAACTGCACGGATATTCAAGATATCTTCATCCTTCAAAAGAAATGTATTCGAATACTTACAAATATCGGTCAAATGGAATCCTGTAAACCCCATTTTGTAAAACATGCCATACTTACACTGACTTCCATCTACATCTTTGAATCATGCAAATTCGCTAGAAAACACTCGCACCTGTACTCCCCTGTAAAAAATATTAAAAAGAAGCGAAACGATCGTGATTCAAATAAACTCAAAACTACTTTTTCTAAATTAAAACTGTTCACTTCTGGCCCACAGTCTATGATAATAAAAATATACAATAAAATACCTAACACCATTAAAAATATAGAGTCTCCTGCGGCCTTTGAAAGAAGACTGAAAGAATTTCTTGCTTCAAAATGTTATTATTGTATAAATGAGTTTTTCAACGACAACATAAAATAAATATCGCAAATAAATAATAAATTATATAAGCTTGGATGGTATATAATAGACTATTATTTGAGTAAATTGCAAATATTAAAAATAAATACCTAGTAAATGTACCTATTGTAAATCCATTATTGTAATGATAACTTTAATTTAATTGCTAAATGTTTTGTTAAATAGAAATTCTAATAATGTTTTTGTATTTTATATTATTTTATTCTTTGATTATAAATTCGTTTGTCTTTGTCATAGATGTAATTTTATGATAATACGATACTATATAGATTTATCGCATGTAATACCTAATTTAAGTCCTCTCCATATTGTTATGCCCTGACGGGGTGCTACATTGTAAAATTATTAAGATCTCATGTACCATATCCATAACCTATGTACATACAATGTGGCAATGCAATAAACATTTGATTTGATTTGATTTGATTTGAACCGCCTTCAAAAAACTAAAAAGTTAAAAAATAATATTGCAGCCGACTGATAACTTTTTCGTTCGCATCATAAGAACATTAATTATTGTTAAGAACTAAAAAAAATATTGGGGGCAGCACAATACGCTCGGTGCAGCCTTAAACTTATAGTCACATATTTTCTTAGATTTTCTAACCGTTTTTTAGTATTTAACAGTAAGTTTTATAATTATTTCCAAGAACTTTATAGCATCGTGTCTAAAAAATGTAATGGTATCCTACCAGTTTGCTGCTTATTAATGATGAACCACTCAGCTTGCGACAGACCCGGAATAGAAATAGACATGGCTGAGAACGAAGGTGGTATCCAAGCTTGCGGGCTGGTATCTGAGAAGTCCACACTAGACGAAAGCACCCAGTTGATTGGCACGTGCCATCGATCAGTCGATGATAATGCTGAGTCTGTGAGGAATCGCTCCTGTTTTGAGAAGATACTATTGTTAAAATAAAATTTTGCAAGAACTGTTGCGTTGTCACATATTTCATGCTCACCTGAGAAACAAATACACATTTGTTGTTGGATCGACTTCTTTTAACAGTGAGAACAGGAAAACCTCCTTGATTAGTCCATCGGTCCATGATCTCAGATACAGTGTGAGGAATTGTGTGATCAGATTCATCTAAAGCTTGTTGAAGAGCGCCGTACAGATCCGCGGGACCAGCTGCTCCTCCAGAACTGAAACAAGCGTCATAATTTTTTACTTGATTCCAATCATCATCATCAGAAAATATAGCTCCAGTCCAGTACCTACAGCCTACCCTCAAGAAGGGTGTTGGGAAGTTAGACCATCATGCGTGCCCAATGTGGATTGGCAGATTTCACATACGCATAAGAATTTCCTCTTCAGCGTATGCAGGTTTCCTCAGGATAATTTTCTTCGTCGTTGATCCCAATGATAAAGAGTGACGGAAAAGATATGAACGAGTTGTACATTCATTTCTTATAATTTTTTAGGATCAAATTACTTGATCATAATCATCATTAGCCTATTATCGTCCATTGCTAAACATAGGCTTCTCCCAAGCCGCGCCACAAAACTCTATTCTTGGCCTTCCTCATCCAGTCGGTCCCCGCTATCTGTTTAGGTGGTCTATCTAGCGGACCGCAGGCACTCTAGAACTCTACTCTAGCAGCGTTCTAGTGAGGTGTTTTCCAAAAGCAGCCCTTTTATTCAAATCTTAGTTGGATACGCCTAGCGGCCTCCTTGTCGAAGTTGCTTCTACCTAGTCTTATAGTCTGACTAAGGTAGACCAAGCCGCAAGGAAGCGGCACTTAGCATCCCACAGAGGTCTTGCAGCTATTCTGCCGTATCGCATACCTATATCGCAGCGTATCTATGAAAAAATAAAACTTTTTGGACTTACTTTTCTCTAACGTATATGACGAGACCTCTGCGAAATACTTCTGGTGTGAAAAAGTGATGCATCATGCGAACTACCATGCCCGCTGCAAGAAAATGGTGACACATCAATATACAGGGTGAAATTGATATCATTAGCATCCTTTTTAACTAAGGCTATGGGAGCAAACCGATCAGAGCACCAAAAAAATCAGCTGTTCCATACTAAACTACAATGCCTACGCGACACGAATGTATGCAACAGCAGATTTTTTTTTGCTCCGATCTGTTTGCTCCCATAGTGAAAGTTGTTCAGTTTGATGGGTAGACTCTTAGTTTAAAAGGATGCTAATGATATCAATTTCACCCTGTATATGAAAAGTAAAAAAAAAACGATGACAAATTATCTCTGAATGAGGTAATTCAGAGATAATTTATTTTAACATTCAAATGCATCAGTATTTGCCTATAAAATTTTAGGAAAGAAGTAATATTATCACTATAAACACAAAAATTTTGAGTTCATCATTTTCCCCTTAAACTCTTCAAATAGTAGCAGTACCACTGCAGTGGTACTAACTACCTAAACCGTAAGTCTTGAGGATTTTTTCACTAGGTCTTTGCGTACCAAAAGAACAAGCACTATTTACTACACTAGATTTTCCCTTATTAAGTTATTACATAATGTTAGAGTGGTAAAACATTGTAAATTATCCCACAAGAACGCATTACAGGGATAAAAAGTATCCTATTTGTAAATCCAGAATATATTTAATCTGTGTGCCAAAGAAGGCAATTTATTTTAGGCTAACAAACGGTAACGTTTATTGATGGTATTACACTCTAAAACCATGATTTAATTTTTTATAGTAATCAGACGAAAGATTATGTAAAAATGCAAACGGAATTATGAAATAAGTTATTGTTATTACAAATAGTAAATAAAACCGGCCAAGTACGAGTCGGGACTCGGGCAATCAGTGTTCCATACTACCAGTTTTAACATGGGTCATTGCGGACAACCACTATAAATTGACACTTACTTAGTATGTGGTCGCATAGTAACTAAAGATAATTTTACACTGGTGATAGTTTTTTAGGTATAGATAAAAAAACTATCCAAGTTAGTGCCACCCTGATAATTTTCCCGCCATCTGCACGTTATTTCTTGATCTTATACGGCTATTTTTTTTAAAATAGAGGTGGGGACAGCAATGTCTCGGATTTAATTGAAAATTTTGTTAAACAAAGTTTTACTAAATAATTTGCGAAATATATTTTTAGATTCGTATTTTCATAAGCTTTCAATTGATACCCCACAACATAGGGTAGAATTTTTTTTTATTTACCCTTTCTAGCAGCCCAAATTGCCCCCAATATAAAAATTTAGGTTTTTATACTTCATTTATGATATTGGACCAGCAATTGGTACATCTATACCGAGTTTCAACTTCCTGTGCCTTACGGTTTCTGAGAAAAATGCCTGTGACAGATGACAGACAGACGGACAGACAACGAGCTGATTTCATAAGTGTTCCGTTTTTGCAAATTTTGGTACGGAATACCAAAAATAAGGGGTTTGTATGGGTACTTCGTGCGGCTCATACACATACAAAAAACTAGTTGTCAACGAGCGCCAAAATAAAAAATTCCCTACTCGTTCGGGGTCCTTCTTAATCTGCTGACACTTTTTTAAAGGGCTGATCAAACGTTCAACTGAACAACTTTCTCTATAACACCAACATCGAAATCGCGAAAAAAAAAACCGCTCTTCCATACAAAACTGCAAACCTACCTACTCGAGCCAAATGTATGGTATGGGACAGCCGATTTTTTTGTTTTTGGTGAGATTTCGATGTTGATACACCATGTTGATAGAGTAATTGGTTCAGTTTAGTGGTCTGATCATCCCCTTAAAAAAGTGTCAGCATATTAAGAACGACCCTGTATAAAACTGCAGTACCTGTCTAACAGACGGACGAAAGATTGGTGATTCTACAAGGGTCCATATTTACCAATTTTTGTAAAAAAAACTACAAAATTAATGTTTATTTGTTAGTCACGAAAATATCCTTACGCAACATTAAAAATAAAAGCTCGTGCTGTAGAACTGGTCACCTTTCCATATAATATGTGGTACTTGTACGGTCGGTGTAGGTAGGTATATACGTTTTTAATAGCTTACACTTTAAAAAAGTAATGTCATTAAAGTTGTCCGAGATTTGCGAGGGTGTGTAAGCATGCTGAGTCATTGGTTTCGCACATAGTACTGCATCTGTTTGCATCATCGTTTGTAGAGCTATAACCATCTGATCTAATGCACGCCATTCTGATATAACCTGTAAAGATGAAAATTAAATGGTTTTAATCAATTAATAGTGCTATAGTACCCATTTTCTGTTCTTATTAATCTTTACTTCATTTAGCAAATTTCTGTGGTGTACGCGCTATAATCTTTACCTAGCGTAAATAAAACATACAAAATAGTTAACATACAAAACATAAGAAAATTGTGAATCGGCAATCAACCAGCACAAAAATATTATACGAATTTAGAATTGTGTTAAAAGATCAACACCGTATTCCTCGAGGGCATTTGTCGTACATTTCGGAAATAACTGGATAAAATATAATACATTTTTGGCCCCTTTCCTGTCATCTTGCTCTTGTCGGTAGAATATTCCCAGATATTCACAAAACCAGTCTCCTTTACGGTAAGTAGATAGTCAAGTTCTGGATACGGGTTTTCACTTTTTAATTTTTTTTTACAAATAAGTACAAATGTAAAAATCATAGGCTGAAATATTATTTCTTACTTTTTTGTAAAACATTACATGTACATTGTAAAAATGTAAAAAAGTCTCGGGGCTACAGTTGTATTATGAGTTTCCGTCTTATTATTTATAGCATATTTGTGCTTTTATTATTTAACTCTTTCGCAGACACTGACCGGCCATAGCAGTAATAAGTAATAACAATAAAAGTTCTATTGTGTCTCGTTCAGTGTCCGCGAATGTGTTAAGGAGAGGATTATGGATGAGACAACTGAAACGATCAGCTGCAAATGACTGATGTGAAGAAAAGAAGAAAATAAAACTGTTTTATTCACAAAGAAAAAATATTTTTTACAATGCTTATAATTTTAAGTTGTCAAAACCGCTGATTCTCATATCCAACTGAACAAGGTTCCTCGAAAACGAGGATATCGCGCAAGACATTCCTAACTTGTACTCGTATGCTCAGCAAGATCATAACCCTGATCCCAACTTACCTCTTGATGTTAGCCCAACAGTCCTGTGTAATCTGAACTTTCAACACTTAGAAAATATCAAAACTGCATCTGCTATTAGTCCGTCTACTATTTTTTGTGGTGGTAAATCTAGTTTTGAAGAACTAAATACACTAGATTATTACTAAACTTTTTAATTGTTTTCAAGCTCCGTCTAAGGAAAAAAATATTTTGTGTTCAACCTCTCTTAGTGACGAAAGTCCTCTTTTGTTCGGTCGAAATGTACCTATTCACGCTGAAGATGAGGCCACATCACTTCACATCTCTCCTATTGGTTTGACCGAAGAGATTTTTGATTTACTTGATTTACCACCTCGTCTTGAATATAATGCTTCTATACAAGTATACAGAGGTCTAGTTCGCTTACACTACTACTATTATTTAGGTCAGTGGTGGCAAGTGGTGGTCATAATAGCATAATAACATTATGGTAATATGGGGCGAATGTACAAGACGCTCACTCAAGGGCTACTGTTTAAAGGGCGAACATCCCTTTTTTTCTCTCTATCTTTCACATATGTTTGGCAATAAATTTTTTATTGCGTACATAACAAACACAATCACCCCTTGCTTTATTTAATTCATTCACCGTATTTAAAAAAGTTAATAAGCATGCCGTCATTAATTATAAACTGTAATTGAAACTTAGAAAATGCTCTCCTGTAAAATTCTTGAAATGGCGCTTTCGCCTTTTCTACAAAACATCGACGATATGCTCACTATTATATTCCCCGAGGGGGTAGTCTGAGATGTTCTGAAACCTCAGAACATCCACGTTTCACTAGTAGTATCGAAACTATATCTCACCATATCCAAACCGTAGTATTGAAAGAAGGTGGCGAATCCCTCGCTCAGCCACAGGTACGACCAAGACACGGGGCTGACTTCGTTACCAAACCACTGATGAGAATTTTCGTGACTTATTGTAGTTCCTACCATCTCCTTGCTCCGTTTCCGTACGTGTAGGAAAAATAAGAAAACCTCCCTGTTGGAAAAAGTATTTTCTCTAAATTATTTTAAAGCTAATTATTTATTTGGTATCGTTTGTCTGTGTGGTGTAGTGGCATGCAGTAACTAGGAAGTTCATGCCTTGGTAAGACACAATCTACGAATCTTGTCAAATATGAAGTCTAAATAAACGTTTATAATCGAGTTTCGCATATAATTGATCCAAACATTGCAAAAAACACTCACGAGGAAGACAATTGGTGTTTATCAAAACTACTTTATTACTTTATACAGGGTGTAACAAAACACCCTAATAATACATATGGGTGTGCTTCAGACCATCAATCTGAACAACTTTCACTATGGAGCGAAAGTCGAGAAAAAATAAAAAAAAATCCGCCGTCCCATACATTTGAGTCGAGAGTGGGGCTACACTCAGCGGGACCCCGCCCCGTGTCGTAGAACGATGCGAGTATGTCTGGGATTTAGTTCCGAATTTGTTCTATCGAATCCAAGTAGAAATAATAATTTGTTCCGTCAAAATGGAAGAATGGCATAGGTTTGAAAAAACCTACAGCCTTTTTATTTATAGGGCACAACAACTCCAAATGAGTGTCAAGATTTAGTTCTACTCTCCTTTATTTCGTTTTAAGTGAAAACAGTGTTCTAGCGTATGTATTTTCAAAAATAACAGGGTCCGAAAAAAAGACAGCCACGTAGTTAGTAAAAAAGAGTCCCGCTTAGTGTTGCTGGTCTGAAGCACCCCCTTAAGTATTACTAGGGTGTTTTGTTACACCACCCTGTACAATAAACACCAAATGTCTGCGGAAAGATTAATCACCAGTGATTAGAATAGGTGAATAAGTAGATTCGATTAAGGTAAAGGCGTAAATATTTGTGCGATGAATATTAATATTTGTATTCGATTTATGGGTGTTTGCATCTACAGGGTGAAATTGATATCATTAGCATCCTTTTAAACTATGAGTCTACCCATCAAACTGAACAAATTTTACCTATGGAAGCAAACCGATCGGAGCAACTAAAAAAACAGCTGTTGCATACATTTGAGGCGAGTAGGCACTGCAGTTTAATATGGAACACCTAATTTTTTTTCCGATCGGTTTGCTCCCATAACAAAAGTTGTTCAGTTTGATGGGTAGACTCTTAGTTTAAAAGGATGCTAATGATACCAATTTCACCCTGTATAAAGGGCGTGCACCCCGTTTAATATACAACGCATACAATGTTAAGTCCTGTATACAGGGTGAAATTGATATCATTACATTAGCATCCATTTAAACTAAGAGTCTACCCATCGAACTGAACAACTTTTACTATTATGGCAACAAACCGATCGGAACAAAAATAAAATCTGCTGTTTGCATACATTTGAGTCGCGAACTCGCGCGTCGACATTGCAATTTAGTATGGAACAGCTGATTTTTTATTTGCTCCGATCGGTTTGCTCCCACTGTAAAAGTTGTTCAGTTTGATGGGTAGACTCTTAGGTTAAAACGATGCTAATGATATCAATTTCACCCTGTAGATACAAACACCCATGAATCGAATACAAATATTAATATTCATCACAAAAATATGTGCGCCTTTACCCTAATCGAATCTACCTATTCCGATCACTGGTAATCACGTAACCATGCGAAAGCGATGTACGTAGTACTTCCTATTTCTAGGGCCCAAGCAAGCATAATTCTGCTTTCAAATGAAAACTGTTTATGAAAGGCACAACAAAAATAACCTAAAAAAAATTTATTCCAAAAAAATAAAAACCAACTTCAGAAGTAAATAAAAAAGTACAAAATAATGTTTCAGCCTATGAATTTTACTTTCGAATCTATAAGAAAATTAATTTGTTTTGTCGAAGTCGCTGTCAAGCCGGCAGGTATGGTTCGCGACTGCGGGCTTGCAGTAATTTTTTGGCTTGGCTTGACACCGACTCCAACAAAACAAATTAATTTTCTTATAGTTTCGAACGTAAAATTCATAGGCTGAAATATTATTTTGTACTTTTTTACTTCTGAAGTCGGTTTTTATTTTTTTTTTATTTCGTAATTTTTATTGATTAAATATGTTATTTCGACTCAGATATCAGTTAAAAACGCAAAGGGTACATTGAAAAGAAGCAAATGGTTCAATCGCAGACGATTTGCTGTCAACTTTTGAGGAGTTATATCATGTAGCTCCGAAGTGCGTCATCAGATAATCGCAATATTAAAATGGAACCACCTCGGGAGTATACCCTTTCAAACAAAAAAAGAATTTTTAAAATTGGTTCACAATAATTGATGAAAATATCGGTGAACATACATAAAAAAATAAAATACATACAGCCGAACATAGAACCTCCTCCTTTTTTCGAAGTCGGTTAAGAGGGCTATCGCAGTCCAGTGGCGCCCTCATCACATTAAAAAAGATTTCTCAATAAAGAAAGCCTAAATTAAAAAAGTAATTAACACGAACACTACAAAAGCCTTCAAGCTATTTTCATAGAATACTTTTATAGGTTTTTTAAAGGCTAAACATACAAATTGGGAAATAAGAAAAAAAACGGCCGCTTTTGTTTTTATTCGCATTTGTCTAAAAGTGGAATGTTTAGAACCTATAAAAGTATTGTATAACAATGGCTTGAAGGCTTTAGTAGTGTTCGTGTTAATTACTTTTTTAATTTAGGCTTTCTTTATTGAGAAACCTTTTATAATGTGATGAGGGCGCCACTGAACTGCGATAGCCCTCTCAAAAAGAAAAGATGTATAAACAAAAGAAGTGTAAATTGCATAGACTACCCCACAATACCTTTTCCAGCTTGCTGGGACTGACTACCCTCGTACAAATAAAACACAAATCAAAACCCGAACAGGAACAGGACACTGACAATTCTGGTGATGAGACACGAGGAGAAAGTTAAGTTCTTAGAACGAGAGAAACGAATGAAGAATATAATCGTCTGTATCGTCTTTGGAGTAGTGGTAAAAGTAGAGGGTGAATATACGCTGGTACAATCAATTATTAAAGACCGATCTCGAAGGGATAGCGTCAAATACAGAGTATCTAGAAGTAGTCACTGAATAGGACTGGAAAACAAAATACACTAGTATGCGAACTAGAATATTTTTTTTTTGTAAAAACATTGTTGTAGGTATATTTATAGTACTTTTACGCTACCATTTTGACACAAGACTGAAAGTATGAAATAAACTAAATTAACCCGACTGCATAAAAATGTTTAGTGTGTGCCTAGCCCAAAACACACACATAGCCATAAGTTAGTTACAAGTGATTGTTCGCTCCATAGAGAGACCAACATACATCTGAACATCGCACATAATATCTTGTCCTTCATTATCACCTTTACTACACACACCGCATGACGACCCTGCCAGGGCTGCCTTTGGGCAGGGTGGATTGAAAAGTTCGCGGCCTAGTCAAGGAAACAGAATAAAATACATACAAAAATATTCTTATTTCTCGACGTGTTCTCCATTTAGCTCTATGCACTTCTTCCACCTGCTTTCCAAAGCTTCCATGCCAGTTTAAAAAAAAAGAATCCTCAAGGTCTTCAAAATACAGGTTTACTGCGGCTTCAAACTCTTCATTCGATGAAAATTTCTGGCGACCGTTTTGAGGTGTTTTTTTAGGTTTGGAAACAGATGAAAGTGCGAAGGTGCCAAATCAGGAGAGTAAGCCGGATGAGGCAGCAATTCGAAACTACAATCACGAATTTGAGCCATAGACTCGACAGACGTGTGAACTCGAGCGTTGTCCTGGTGAAACAACACTTTCTTTCTCAGTAATCCTGGGCGTTTCAGTTTAATTTCTACACGTAAACGACACAATAGGGTGCAATAGTACGCTGAGTTTATTGTTTCGCCTTTCGGAAGATAGTCCACCATAATGACCCCTTAGCTTTGCCAGCCGACAGAATTGTCTTCGCTCTCTTTGGAGTTGGTTCACCACCTAATCTTTTCCATTATTTGGATTGTTGTTTTGACTCTGGGGTATTATAGTAGTGAACTCAGGTTTCATCCATCGTCACGAAACTTTCAAAAAAATCTTGTGGATCAGCCTCAAACATCTCCAAACAGTCGCGAGAATTTCTGGAGTCGAATTCGCTTTTGCTCGACTGAAAGAAATCTGGGGACCCACCTAGCGAAAACCGTAGAAAAGCCGAGTTCATTGACAATGATGTTTTGCGTTCGTTCATATGAGATGCCTATAGTGTCTGCAATTTCTCTGATAGTTAATCAACGGTCCTTCAATATGAGATCACACAATTGGCCGATGTTTTCTTCGGTGGTAGACGTCATTGGCCAGCCGGAGCAAGGGTCATCTTCGATGTTCTCTCGTCCACGTTTAAATTCTGCTACCCATTTTTTCACAGTGGTATAAGACGGGGCAGATTCCCCTAATGTTGTTTGCATGTCATCATGGATCTCCTTTGGTGTTAATCTTTTTTTAAACAAATATTTAATAACCCTCCTTCTGACGCAGTCGGGTAATTACAGCACGGTGTTCCAATTTCTCCATTATTGAAAATCTGTTCTACACTCGTATTTAAACAACGTTTCATACTCACGAGACTCACGAATAGTACAAATCTGATTGTAAAGGAAGTGTTTGGCACCATTTACTCGGTATCGAAGTACTATATGACGATGACTCTATAAAAGGTTCTGCTCAGTGGTAAATGTAAGTTAATGTAATGTAATGATGTAATGTAATGACATAGCTCCTATGTAGTTGTTTGACATAATAATAATCCTAATTTTAATTTTTAATCTTACTTTAATATACTTGTATATTAAAAGTTTACTATGGGTGTTTTTACCTGAAATTAAAATGATTTATTTGTTTATTATTTATTTTTTATTTAAATTGTTCATGAAATCTTATTTAAACAGGATTAGAAATTGAAAATTCACGGGCTGACAATTGAAGAATGACAGTTCAAAATGGCGGCAGAAAAAAATACTAACGTTTTCTTTTTAATGGCCAGGCCGCGAACTTTTCAATCCGCCTAAGTACACGAAAGATAATTATGTTACGAGCTACATGAAGAAAAACTAAAGCAAGAATGAAAATGGAAGAAGTTTTGGGAATTTTACAAGAGTTTTTTTAAAGATGTTTGGGAGAAAGAAAGTTTCAAAAAAACCTTTTAAGATGAAAATACAGGTTGGACCTAAAGTCCGTTACTGTTTCGGTAGGTACGGGAGTTGGTATTGGAGTGGGGAGGTTACCAAATGTAAGCGCGGCTAATAGAATCCCTAAGTGTCATGGCGTCATCCAGCGGACAACATCACGCGCTTTGCGTTCGCGAGTACTATCGAAGAAACGATTCTGCGACTAAAGATAAACGGAAATGTTGTACTCATTACAATGTACGGAACGAAAATCAAGCTCCAACAATTCAAACCATTCAAAAATGGGTACAGCAGTTTGATACGACGGGTTCAACTTTCATTCAATCACGATTCAGCCGCCCGCGGACTTCGCGAGAACCCATAAACATAGAGCGTGTTCAAAAGTCTTTTCGAGAACAACCTGGCCTATTTACTCGAAAGTGGTCTAGTGTTTTAAATGTTGCCAGAACATCCTCTAAATCGCATTCTACACAAGGGGTTACACTTTTACCCGTTCAAAATTCAAATTTTGCGGGCGTTACAATTACAACCTAATAACCATGCTCAGAGACTGAAATGTCTGAAGAGACTGAAATTTTTGGAAAAAAAAACATCCAAAAGAGGTGACATTAATTGGCCACCCCGCAGTCCGGAATTGACCCCATTAGATTTTTTCTTTAGGGATACCTTAAAACTAAAGTTTCCTGAACAATCCAGTGTCTATTGAACAATAATTAAAGGAAATAATAAGTGTTGACAAAACATTTCCCCAAACACTTGTCGAGCTGACATGAAAAATTTTCGGTTCAGATTACATGAGTGTCAAAATCGACACGGCTCACACTTGGATGATTTTATATTCAAAAAATAAAACTCTAATTTGTATACTTCATTAAAAAGTAAACAGGTTTTCATTCATACAGCTGTTAAATTTTTTCAAACCATTTTGAATGTTAACGGACTTTTGGTCCACCCTGTATATACGCTATGAAGAATTTTCGTTTTAAAAAGAGCGAAGAAATTAAGTGTTGATAGCCCAGTCATTAAACGGGGTTTTGTTAGGGGGGGGGGGGGGGGGTGAGGAGTAATAATCAATGGAACTTTCAAGGGCCTATGTTGAAAAATAATTTAAGCGAAACGGGCGTGTGATAGCTTATATTACTGCCAGATGCGAGAGAAAGAGATGGGGCGACGCGCGCGCCTGGAACGAATCAAGCGAAAAAACAAACTTTATTTAATTGTGATTGTACTATTTATGTAAGTTCAATTCTGCTCTAATCAAAACTTAGATAATAGCAATCTCTTTTTTTTAAATCAAGTCTCATGTTTCTATTATTCACCGTTTAGCAGTTACAAGCGTTTATAGATAAAAACGAAGGCTACTTTGGCTTGTTTTTCTATCGAGAAAATTTTTCTTAATCGTGTTTTGGCTCTAATCAAAACTTCAATTATAATTATGTTCAATTTACACATAATAATATCCGCAAATCATACTCCTACTGTTAGTACTTCATGATATATGGTGCTTTGAAGAATCCTATTTTTTTTTTACATTAAACTGTAACCGGCACCATTTAGTGACAAAAAGACTATCTCAAAACATATTTTTTGAAAAAATATATGCACAAAACTTTAAACAATATCAACATAACAATTAGTTATATAATTTTTATTTGAGTTATAACAAAAATTGTTTGGTGTGTCACGAAATTACCTCCCCTTACCCTAGTTTTTAGACTTTATTAGCCTTTAAACCTTAGTATAAAACAAAAAGCCTCCTTCTATGTCTATTATATTGTGACGGGCAATTACGGAACCGTACCCTGCGCGTGGCCCGACACGCCCTTGGCCGATTTTTACTTGACTCTAACAAAAATGCTCACTTTAAAGCTTAATATTTCACTAACGGATTATCCGTTCGGTATCCGTTACGGATACCTGAATCGCAAAATGCAGCGCAGGGTACGGTACCGTAGTTGCCCGTCACAATACAGGGTGTAACAAAACACCCTAGTAATACTTAAGGAGGTGCTTCAGACCATCAATCTGAACAACTTTCACTATGGAGCCAATGTTTAGAAAAAATAAAAACAATTTGAGTCGAGACGGTACTGCACTTTTGTATGAAAGAACGGATTTTTTTTCGCGATTTCGATGTTGGCTCCATAGTGAAAGTTTTTCAGTTTGATGGTCTGTAGCACCCCCTTAAGTATTACCAGGGTGTTTTGTTACACCCTGTATATGGACTTAGAAGGAGGCTTTTTGTTTTACACCAAGGTTTAAAGGCTAATAAAGTCTAAAAATACCTAAAGAAAAAAATAAAAAAATGCATTTAAAAAGTGTGTTTGTTGCGTACCTGTTCTGTTGTAATAAACTAAATAAACATCATATTATGGATTAAAATTAATATCAATAGATTTTGATTTTTATTCTAGATTAATTAAATAAACATCTTACTTGAAAATGACCAAACCCGGACTCTCTATAGCAATAACGGCAAAAGTAGGTACTGCGGCGTAATCCATTTTTGGGAACCTATAAGGGAACTCTAAATATTCTTCTAAAGCAACCATGCTTTTTTGTCCAAACTGTAACCCAAATTCTGTAGTGTTTTGGGTGCCAGGCTTAGAGAACACTTTAAAAGGAAGGCGGTAGATAGGGTCATTTGTATTATCGATATAGTCAAAGTCAGATACAAGGTACGCTTGGAGGTACGTGGACATCACTGGTGAATCTTGAAATTCATATTTAAGGTAGCCGGGTACGTTGGGTCTGCAAATAAAGTGAAATGTTTTGTTGTACCTATTTAAAATTAAATAATTAGGTGTTCTGACTCTTTTTTATGTCTATTATAAAAGTTGCTGGGGCTTTCATTTTTTGTTTAATCAATATATGAAGAAAGAAAACTTGGAACGTGATCTTAGTCTGTTACTTACTTGAACTCATCGTCTCTCTCAGGCATATTACTCCTAACCGTAGGATATGCTGGCGGCGCATATATGGTAGTCCTAAAGACAGCCTTAAGTGCAGGTTCATCGTAACAAGGGAACGCTCGACGAGCATACGTCGCCTCCAATAGTGATGTTATAAGATTGCTAGAGTGATTAACGTGAAAGTATTTTAGCTGCGCCCCATGAAGTGTCAATGATTATACAATAGTACATTACTGCAGCGGCCAGCAACAGCGGCATTGATGGACGAACGTGTAAATGTGGGCCGAGGCGAAGCCGAGGCACACATACGTAAGTCCATCAATGCCTAGTTGTGGCCAAGGCTTGTATAGTACTTTTCTCAAATAATGCGCGGAAATGAAAACAGTAAATTTTCTCAAATAATTCGCGGAAATTAAAACTGTTTTCAAAATTAATGACGAACAACGAACAACAATTTGTTTTTTTTTTTTCAATAAACAGCTTTCTATTTGCAATCCAGTTCGAAATTTAAATAAAACCTTTGATGAGTTACCTCCTTGGTCGCCATGTTTAGGAGAAAAAGATCGTTCCATTTTTAAATTACACGACAGATATGAGTTTACTATGTAATTTATTTGGCCGCAAAACACGACAGATATGGATTTTCATACAAACATTGCCGGCCGCTGCGCGCATGTAGTTGGCCAGTACAGCAATTTCGATTTATCTCGAAGAAGGTTGTCAAAATAATGCTCACATTTCCAAGCATGTTTGAGAAAAAACAATTTAATTTATTACTTTCATTTATGGCTTATCGCTAAACACAAAAAATAATAAAAATATTCTAAATTATAATATGGATCAAGGCAAAAAATACGCCATTAGTAATAGACGAGGTGATGATAGGAAGAGCAGCGCGTAAAATAAGCTTGTATACCTATTATGAAAACGAGGAATATAATTTAAATATCTGTACCAAGTACTGTTAATATTTGTAGGTATACACCAATATAAAAACAAACATAAATAATAAATATTTAGAACAAAACATTTTAACGACAAAATGTTATAGATGCTAAAACCAATATTTTATCACTTACATAGTTTTTTGTTCAGACTTATATGAAGATATGTAAAGCCCCAATAAACTCTCAGAAAACTGTCCAACATAGTCTATGTGTATCGTGTGAGGCTCCATAGAGCTTATCTGTTTATTCAGATTTATTCTTTAGAAGTGTGTGTCATCTCCAGCCAAAGTAAAATTATCGAAAAGGTCTGTTTCTGTGTCTTTATCACTGTAAACTTGTATGTCATCTATAACCAACTTCATAGCATGAAGAACAATAGTATCGGTTTCGACGACTGGAATTATTCTAATCGAAACGTTTCCATAGAAATTAGTGATTCGTGAAGGATCTAAGAACAGTCGTACGTCGTATAAAGTAGGGATCGACTCTCCGGGTAGCTCGTAACGCTCCTTCAGTTTGTCATTTACTGTTGCTAGTTCAGTTAATGGAATACCAAAAGCATAGCTGAACAAGGCCCAGCAAAATAATAGATGCATATTTATCTGAAATGAAGCGCGTTCGTTTTAAAATCTAAAGTAATTTTCCTAATGAAAACGTATGGCACAGCCAATAAATGAAATAAAACAATGATTACAAAAATGGACTAGCATATTTTCGTATCATTGTACCCAAAAAGCTTATTTAATTAATTTATCAAAATTGGAACATAGTACAAAATACCTGTACCATATGAATAGATAATATTTATGTATGAATATGAATAATGCCTGTACCTATATAACTTTGAATATATTATTATTACGTACATAAATTGTTCCCAGTTATTTAAACATATAATAAATAAGAACTTTATTCTTCTAAACTTGGAAACATTTATGTATATTCAATTAGTCACATCAGCTTTAGTAATTTACTCATACTTAACTTCAAATATTTGGTGGATCGTTTTATATAAGGCTCTGGTTTCCAGACTTTATTTACAAAAGTTATTAACACAGATATTTAGATTCATTTTATTATTTACTACTTAACTTCTGAAGCAAATTTATTAATACCTACTCGAATATGAGAAAATACTCTGCCAAAGAAAGGCTCTCCTAATCAATTTCACGAACAGCCATCGAAGTAATTATTGTTGATTCAGAATATGAAATTGAAATAAGATAAGACACAAATTGATTCCAATTTAAAATGTTCTGCCGGTTTTGGATCAAAATTTATAGAGATAGGATAATTCATTATTCGTAACAAAATGGAACATTCCAATAAGCAGGATATTTTGTGGCGTAAATAAAAAGATACCTAATCACACGGATAAATTCAGGCCATGGACCAAAATTTCACAAAAATTCCATATTTTGCAAATAGTAAATTTATTTATTTACAACAATGCAACTAATAATCAACACATTAATCAAATAGCCCGCCTCGTATCGATCCAGGTGCAAAGGTGCCCATAACCGGAGCGGGGGTCACATTTGCGCTCCCTGAGTCGACGCCCAATTTCGACAATGAAGGTTTTAGCCTCGGCTCCCCACGCCCCTGTGGTCTCCACGGCGACCGGAACAAAGAGATATTGGAGCTCCAGGTCCGAGTACCAGACTCTCTTTCTTTTGGCAGCGAGGTCTGCGATTTATTTAAAAATATGTAAACAGATTACAGGGTGAAATTGATATCATAAGCTCCTTTTAAACTAAGAGTCTACCCATCAAACTGAACAACTTTTACTATTGGAGCAAATAAAATCAGCTGTTCTATACTAAACTTCAATGCCTACTCGACTCAAATGTATGCAACAGAAGATTTTTTTTGCTCCGATCTGTTTGCTCCCATAGTAAAAGTTGCTCAATTTGATGGGTAGACTCTTTTTAAAAGCAGGCTAATGATATCAATTTCACCCTGTATATTTCGAGTGGCGGCCGCGTACTGCAAAGCGCAGAGACTGTGTAGAGCATCCAAAAGATGGACCGACGACCTAGTGCAGGTGGTTGTAACCCGTTGGATGAATGAGGGTAGCGCAGGCCTTGTACCCGGACTTTCGATGTTCGATACATCGCCACTGTTTATTTAAAGTATATTTAAAGTTATTCGCATTTTAAGTTTTGAGGCAAAAATGATTTGTTATCATTTCAGCACTGAAAGATATAATCTTGTTTTGGTAGTAAGTAGGGTGAGTGTGCCCGTGTGGTCGGTTGACATCGGGTTTAGAAAATTTGAAATTTTGCAAAAAAATTATTAAATATTTTGAAAAAAATTACCTATGTTGAAACCATGATAATTCGACTCTGCTCTCGATTCTCAACAAACTACTTTCTAGTTTTGCGTTAATTCATTAAGACGTTGTATAGCTATACAAATATCCATGACTCGGGTACAAATATTCATATTCATCATACAAATATTTGTCCCTTACGGGATTCGAACCCGCGACCCTCGGCACAGCAGGCAGGTTCACTACCGACTTTGCTACCGGGCTGTCAAGCTGCTGTAATAGAGTTGACATTGGAACGAAAACTTTCATGCAATTGCCAAGTTCAAATGTACGGGTAGAGGCCCAGGAGCGGTCGTTGTGGCGATCTTCGCAATAGGCGTCTTTCTGCTGATATAAATGATGAATAGGTAGTAAGTATGTAAATGTTGTCAACCATTTGAATTTGGTACCTCAAGAATTCAACCTAAAGACTACAAGAAGATATTGCGTCAAGACATGAACGAATAACTAAGAAGCCTTTACCATCAATCGTGCAACAAAAAAAAAAACAAACAAACGATATAATGTGTTTTCATTCTGTGGTCAGTTTTTTGTTTGCATGAGTTTTTTGTGCCCGGTATTTTCCGGTCCATTTATCGGTGTGACAAGGACTGAGGTGTCGTGCTGTTAATCTATTAAAAGTGGACCTTAATGACAGAGAGATAATGACGGCTTCGTTAGTCACTATTTCGTAGGAGTATAAAGACAATTACATATTAAGGTGGACTTCCGATGCCAGCGGCCGATGCGACTAACGCACGCGTCTGACGCGAGGTTCTGTCATATATGACAGAACCTCGCGTCAGACGCGCGCGGCCGACGACAAACCTCACTTCCGATGTCAGCGACTGACGCGTGCCTATTGTGCAGAGTGTTATCGCTTTAGGGTATTTTCCCCGAAATTTAGAGTATGTTTTTATGTTTCGGTGCTTAAACAAAAACATAAAAACACAAACAAAAAAACCAATACATATTTTAATAAAGAATATTTGGTTGATTGACAGATTGATAGGTTTAGAGAATACAATACAGAAAGAGAATATATGAATGCATTTTTTTTACAGGGTTTATGATAAAATACATTTTTGGGAGTAATTAGACCCTTGGCTTTTTAACCTGTAGGTACATGGATCGCTGTCTAGCTAATAATTATGTAGGCAAGAGAGATTTTCCGAAAAAAGAAAAAGTACTTTCAAGTGGCTCGATAGATGGTGTTATCGCAACGTGGATGAGCGACCTTGCAGATAATAAAATACAAATAAAGTAGTAAAAAATAAGCAAATTTTCGGTAAAAACTTCGTAATATTTCTGGCAAACATTCTTGTTCTGCGTGACGTCAATGCATAGCCGCGCGCGGCCGCGGCCGATGCGGTAGACATCGGCCGCGCGCGTCTGACGCGCGCGTCAGTCGCTGGCATCGGAAGCGGCGCCATACGTTTTCATAGTAACTAGTATGGCCGCATCGGCCGTCGGCCGCGAGCCGCGCGCGTCAGACGCGTCGGCCGCTAGCATCGGAAGTCCACCTTTATGGTATGTGCACAAAAAAAAAGGATAAATAAAAAATATAAACCTGCCAAATGAGAGTCGAACTCACGCACGCACGGTACGTGAGTTCGACTCCGTCCATACCAAGAAAAGCAAAAAAAAAAACGGGTCGTTGGGAAAAGTTGTTTAGTATCATGATTGCATGACTTCATGAGTACAATCACCCTAATATTTAGCGTGGCATGCATGACGAGACGTGTTGTGGATAACATCCATATGTGCCAATTTATTTAATAGTTTCTATCACTCTAATTAATGAAACTGTCTTCATTTTGTACCCTGTATTTTAGGATATCTTTACGTTTTTTGAGGGTCATAATAAGAATTTTTTCACCTTACCTACGGTTAGGTCAATGAAACTTAGCATTGTTATTAGCAATCTAATTAGACCTTAGAGCAACCAATAGGTCAAGGTCAGATTTCCGTGGCGAGCGAACTGTACACTATTGCTAATTTGGTTGTTATCACATCCACAGTAAGAATGAGTATGGTACTTAGGGATGAAAACCGGTAAAATTTACCCAGTAAAATAGTCGCTGAGCTCAGCTTGTCTATTTCAACTTTGACAGAGGTTTTTTCGTAACTAAAAGAAACTACTGTTAATGTTGGAGAAAGATTCTCTGTCAAAAACATCGATGAGCTCACAAATGTATCTTCAGATCATAGATGTTTTTATACAAGTTTGACACACAACACAACCTTGGCGAATACCACATCGATAATGAACGTAATTTTGCATCCCCAATGTAGGGATGTGGGGTATGTATGTATGTGTGTACACTGACAGATTTATTACAGTTTAAGTGAGTGAGTGAGTTTTCAACGAAAATCTGACACAATACAAGCATAGAGATTAGTTTCTAGATTTTTTCTGAAAAATTTAATTGACTTTAGTTAGCAGATTAGTTAGTATATTGAAAATATAACCAGACTTTTTGTGGAGCGCGCTCCGAATTTATGTCCTCTTAAGTCCTGGAGGGAGCAAGACTCAGGGCTTCAGGCTAAAGTGCGATAGATGTAGTGTGGTTTGCACTGGTCTTAGATCAACCTTACGCGAACGTTTCAAACCAGAAAAATGAGGCAAATCAATTGACAGTTTTACTTCGAATATGTACCAAGATGATAGACCAAGTGCCCTAGTTTGTATTGAAGTGCCCTAGTTGTTGCGTGCTTCAACTTAAAGCGCTTTGGGCCTATCCATTAATTTTACTTTGATCTAAGGCACTGGTCTGACTTCACTTCATAGACACATTGGCCGGCGTTTATGTCCCTTCTTCGCCGATTGATTATCTTTGAATCGCCCACCGTCCTGTCAAAATCTACTTTTATCTGTTAACATACATCAAACCTTTACTAGCTTTACTCTAAGTGTTATCCATAATTCCTAATTATTATGAATATTATAAATGTGAATGTAAGTTTGTTTGTTAGGCTTTCACGCGAAAACTACTAAACCGATCATCATGATACTTTGTACATATATTCTTGGAGGTATTAGAAGTAACATAGGATACTTGGGGTTTTCCAAATTCCACGGGGACGAAGTCGCGGGCAAAAGCTATATTCCGATGTCATGAAACCTTGAAGAATTCTAACTGAATGACGTCCGAAGTGCAGTCGTGCGCATAATAAAGGTAATTCTGCTATTATATTGGATGTAAACGATTTGTTAAATTTTGATGACTATGGTATACAATTGAATTACAATACGTATTTTACAATTCGTCACATTATTTAATTCAATGTCAAAAAACTGTCTGTATAGGCTAATTTCAGAACCTAAAATTATGGATTTTGAAATGGGTTTAATAGATAGGTACTCGTAGACTGATTCACGAGTAAGTTTTGTGTACCGAGTAAGTTTGAAGACAGAGCTGGTCGCTGGTGTTTCTTGAAAATTTCCCTTTTTAAGGGGTCCACTCGGAACGCTGAAAAAGAGATGAATGGAGGAAGACGACATATTGCGCCGATCCCAAATAGTGGGATAAGGGCGGGTGGTAAGTTGATTATGAAGGGTCCTCGAACCGATGGCCGATGGGGCCGAAAAGTTCTCGAGTGTGGGTAGGCCCCCACACGGTGGACCGACGACCTGGTGAAGGCGGCGGGAACCCGTTGGATGAGGGCAGCGCAGGACCGGTCGTTATGGAGATCCTTTGGGGAGGCCTAGCAGCAGTGGACGTCTATCGGCTGAGATGGTGATGATGATGATGAACAAAAATGTGTCGTCTGTACATTGAAGGTATTCAATAGAAGAAAAAGATTACGATATGGTTTTTAGGTGTCCCTTACTCCAAATCAACCTTTTTTTAGAATTTTGGCTGTCTGTTTGTTTTTTTATTTGTCTGTTTGTATGTTCGAGCATCACGCAAAACCTACTGAATCGATTTTGATGAAAGTTTTTTGTTTGATAGCTTATGATTTGACTTAAAATCTGGTATAATATTTGTGCGGACCAAGTCGCGGGAAAATTCTAGCTACCTATATTTGTCATCATCATCCTAATCATCAGCTTTTCATTGCCCACTGCTGTATATTAGGCCTCCCCCAGGCGCGCCACAAAACCGTATCCACGGCCTTCCTTGTTCCCTGCTATCTGTTTCAAGTCGTCGGTCCAGAGGACCGTAGATCCCACAATACTCCCGCCAGTGCGTGGTCTCCATTCTAGAAGAATTCTCCATCGACTGTCAGTTGTTTGCAGATATTATGTATTACAAATGACCAGTACTTTGGTACTTTAGCTTGCTAATTGGTATTATTATTTATAATTGGTATTGCAATTAGAAACAAATGTTTTGTTAGGTATAACCAAACTTTAGTGACTACCAAACTATTTTGTACCACATAATAAAACATTTGGTTATAAATAGCCAATTGTTTAGCTATTTATAACCAAATGTTTGATTATGTAAGCTATCTATTTTATATCTTATTTATTACACCGCCATAGCCAATTTTTTCCTTGAGAGTTCTTCCATCCCATGGTTGTCTGGAAGAAATCGCTTATAGTGATAAAAAAAAAAGTTTTTATTTTCAACTCACATATAGGGACAGTGAAACATTAATGTTGTTACAAATAAGACCGCCATTTGTACTCTTACGTTCTATTATTCTGTTTTTGTTGCTGTATGTTTTTGGTGTGCAAATAAAGAATATTTATGTTTATGTTTATGTGCTACAAAATAGTTCGCTAGTCACTAAAGTTTGGTTATATTTAGCTAAACATTTTTAAAGGGCCATATTACTAAAGTGATTTTTGAGCGTAGGCGTTGACGGAACGATATCGCTGCGATGTGTTTAAGAGGGGGTCATACCTATTTTGTCTGTTTTCGAACCGATTTTTGAGAACCAAATTATTACATTTAATATATATAGTTCACATAACAGTGTAGATACGTTCTTTCTGCAGGGCATCTAACCGTTGAAAACACGATTCTATCAAATTTTCTCGATAGAAAAGAGGAGCAAAGTAAGCTCGATTTCAGATTTATAACCAGTTTTACAAGAATCACACTACACCATTTCTTCTGAATATACCGTCATTTGAAAGGTAAATAATTATAGCAGGGCTTCTAACCGATGGATTTTTCCCCAAACACCCAAGAGAAAAGATATTGATGAAAAATGCGTTTTTTTGCGATCTTGCTTTCAATTGAAGCGGGATGGCTAATTGCGAAAGTTTGCTTGTTAGAAAGAGAGGCTTGTTCTACTAATACCCAGCCTTAAAAATCACGGCGTTTTCGTTGCGACGTCTTTGCGGGGCAGTTGCGACATTGCCTATGCTCAAAAATAGCTTTTTGTGATATAGGCTAGAATTAAATCGTCCTAGGATATAGGTCTCTAAATGACAATAAAATGTTTCCAACAGTAACTCAACTCTAGTCTTCGCAATAAATTACCTAACGCAGTACATCTACAAGTATCTCTTTACGATCGTAAGAACACGTAAACACCGCGTTTAGTATGCTAGGAGCAAACGTAAAGGCGCATAATACTGTACTATACATTTATAATAGTGTGTATGTATGTCTAATTCCCACGGTGGAACTGGGACAATAGGAAAATTGCGTATCGTATGTAAAGACGCTATGGGTATTTCTATATAGATGTTTATTCGATCAAAAATGTCCTCTGTAAAAAGGCCTATTCATTATTGGTTTTCGAAATTCGGGTTTCTTTACGATGTTTTCTGTTATCGCAGAGCTATTTATAACAATAAATATAACCGAATAGAAATTCCGTTGAACTTAGTGGTACAGACAAGGAATCGAACCGCCGCCTCATGATTGAGTCGTTAGCTCTCGTCCGTATGGACTGTCATCGCTCTCAAAAATAGATCATTATTTAAATAATAAAAATTCATGGGTCTGACTCTGAGTGGCACTGTATGCTGCTGCTGCTACTGCTGTGTAGTATCAATTACTTAAGTATTTCATTTAATAGACTGTATGTATAATTTTATGCATAATCTTAGCTTAAGTATTTATGTTGTAATAGTTATTAAGTCGTTTTATGTTGTAGAGTTTCTGGCCGCATAATATTTTTCAATGTTTTAACAACTCTATGTGAGTATAAGTTTTCCACATACCACGAATGGAATTCCACGCTGATTTGTAAAACTGTAGATAGATGCACTTCTTTGAGTTTCTTTTGCATAATAGATCCTATATCTCGTAACTGAGGAACGAATGGTATTATAACAATAATTTACACCAATATTCCATTCATTAGAAGACGATTGAAAACTTTAAGCTTATGGATGATCGCATAAAAAATAAATTAATATCTTGGACATTAGGTACCACACAAATTATCAAGTCACATTTAATCTAGCCTGGACTTTTATTATGATGACTAGACAACAATATAGAATAAAATATATACATAGGTACAAACATCCATGACTGGGGTACAAATATTAAAATTCATCATACAAATATTTGTCACTTACGGGATTCCAATGTCCATCCCGTGACCCTCGTCGGTACAGTAAGCAGGTTCACTACCGACTTTGATATCGGTCGCGTAGTGTATATTTTCTTTGATATCGTACCGAAAAAGTATCGGAAAATTAGGTGAAGGAAACTATATTCAATATTTTATATTCACGGTAATAAATAATACTTACATTTATTTTTTCTAATTATATAATCGCCCATGAAATATGCCATATTAGAAACATTTTAGAAAAAGGCGTGCACTGAAAAAAAATTTTTGTTTAATATACTCAAACTTTGCTAAACAATTGGCTATTTATAAATTATAAATTTTTGATTATGTGCTACAAAACAGTTCGGTAGACTCTAAAGTTTGGGTATATTTAACAAAACATTTTTTTTAGTATAGGACCGAGATATCTTTATCATAATTGTATGTTGTCATCATATTATGTCACCTCACAATTGCAGGAGGTCATAAGTCTTTGCCAGTCTATCTGCTTTCGGGGTAGGTTAGTCAGAAACTTTTCTATAACTACCAACTACCTAAGGCAGATTAGCACAATAATATGGTTTTGGGATGGAATTGTGTGTCAAGTTGTGATAAGGGGCTAGCCCATAGTAACATTCTGAACATTTTGTTAACAAATTGTAACTATTGCGAATATTTTCAAAGAGGTACCTATAGAGGTACTCAACATTTTTTGAGGTCACCACTTCCTCAGTACCACTAGTCTCGCACCATTTCGTTTCCTTATCGGTTTACTTTCGCTTTAAATACGTTATCACTTTCTTCGCCACACCTTTTCGTTTAACAGTCTTTTATGAATGAGTAACCATAGGTATTGACAATACGGTATTGTGTAACAAGAAGGTTAATGATCTGGTTTTTTTTAAGTTAAAGATAATTAGGACTGATTGCTTGAGATAAGGGTTCTAGAAATAATAAAAACAAACATTCCAGACTGGAATTGACTACAGCTTTTCTTCACGTAGGTATTGTAAGGGGCGACTAACAGATAAGGTTTCTTTTGCGGCATTATTTTGGGTAAATAGCTGGCCATCTACCAACCACTGATACGTTATAATATCCGGAAACTTTAAAAATGAAAAAAGTGAACTTTTCTTTAATTGCAGCTTTAAAAGGTAAAAGGTGGTTGTAGCAAGGTGTCTAACCAGCCCGAAGTGGAGTACAGTCCTGCACGGCTAGCATGCCACCCACGACAAAGCGTTTAAACGAGAAAAACGTCATGCGCGCTCTTTCTAGCATACGTAAAATAATAAGGATAGAGGCACATCTCGATTTTTGTCGTTTTCTCGGGGGTGGCATGCGAGGCCTACTGAGCTTATGTAGAAAATTTAAATTATAGTCAACTAGAAAAGATGCAAGACCAACATGCTCCTGTTCCGAATTTCAAGTTTCAAAGGACAGATTTAGTAGGTGCTCAAAAATACAGACAGACAGACGGGCGAAGAACAAATTGTAACAAAGTAAAATTTTTCATAGGTAAAAGCTTTTTGGTAGGTAACCCAGATGAATCGAGGGAAGAATTTGTAGCCCGTTTTGAAGATTAGTCCATTTTAAAGATGCCTAACCCTCAGGATAAAAGCTTAAGCTTACGAACGAGTAGTAGGCAACCCTACAAAAAAAACCATACACTCCGTGTTGCCAGCATTGCCCCAGAAGCACTAATTGTCAAACGGTGTAAAAACACTCGGGACGGTGCGCCTACGCACCTTCCTTGCGCAATTGTTAAGTGTAACTTGTTATATAACTTATTATCATTTAGAAACTACACCTTTGGGGAATACTTCGCGCACCCTACATTTTATAACAAAGAGGTCTTCAACTCTACCGTAAATTATCCAGCTTTAGGCTAACGTAGACTTTTTTTCGTGTCTGGTGGTCATGGGGCGGCATGGGTCGCCTTATGTAAGACCCTTATGGTCCAGAAGGAGAGCCCAGTGCGAGGCTTAACCTAACCTAACGCATGATAATTGCAGCGGACCTATCAAGTCGATAGAACATCGCTGGAATGTTCCTTGTTAACACCTTAACGAGAGGACTTAAATACAGCTACATCTATCGCTATTAAGCTTGCCGAGTACCTGGCTAGTAAAATTCGGGAACATCTTAATAGAAATATTGATACAAACAGCAGAATAAGATATGGTTGAGACTGACGGGCAAGCCATGGGACCTGGTGCAGAAAAGTATTTGATCATAATTAATTATTATAAACTCATAATCATTTTCACGGTAATCCAAACCAAGGACGTAAGATACTAATTACGGATTTATCACGCTATAGAAGTCATTATACCTATTTATTATGAGTAAGATTATTTGTTAGTCACATAGTGTGACATTGAAATTGTTCTCAATGCCATTACAGATGTGACTGCAGTATTATTTGTGCCAAGATTATAACATAAATGTAGAGGGAAAACCGTAGATTTCATCAGAATGTATTTAAATATAACTAAGATAATAGTTTTTTTTTTGTTTTTTTTTTCATTTATTGTTCAATACACACATTATTTAAAAAGTTTTTACATTTTAATCCAGAGCAGGAAACCGTGCAACGGTTTATGTGCTTGGAATGAATCGTTACACTCAATCGCTAGTTGCTATGTTAGTTTAGGTACCTATCTTACGCATGCGATAACAGGTTGCGTGTCGGACGTCGCACATTGGTCATCTCTGGACCAGGTGTACTTTTTTAGATATTTATTAAGGATTGATTTGGCTTTTTTATGAGTAGTTTTTTGTAGAATTTCACTTTGATCTTTGTCTGAAAATGTATTTACTATATACGGCAGCATGTATTCCCATGTTCTTTTGCCGTAGACGTTATTGACTTTAGGTAGTAGATAAGTTGGTAAGTATGTTAAATTACGAAGGTTATTTGGTCTTTGATTTTTTTGTAGTAGTGTCACTTTGTCACTATATTCTGAAACCATACATAGTTGGTGGAGTAGGTACCCCTCATCCTTAGGTACTTATTGTAACGCCTTTGAAAAAAATGCGAGCCTACTAAGACTCTTAATTAGCACCAAAATAATTGAAATGACGTTATTATTGTTTACTAAAAACAAAAGATGGTTAGTTGTAACAACAAGCCGAATTCGTTTAACAAAGTTCTCTTAGTCGGAGAAGTCATGATGTTGACAGGCTCATATGGAGGCATGATGTTGGTTGAAGTAAACATTTTTTTTTTCAGTACGGACTATAACTGACTTAGTTACTTTATAAAGATTAAAAATAGTAAACGAATAATTATTTAGGTTGCAAAGTTGTTAAAAAGCCTCATCGATTACACACTATTCAATTTTTTCAAAGTTAACAGTTTTAACAGAAACGATATCTGAATAAAAAAAATATTATTATTATCGATAGGTACTGGTTTTGTACAGGTTTCATGTTAGTTTATTTGAACTTCATTTAATGTTTACTAAACTCTTATTGCCATTTGGTTTAGTAACATTTTACAAAACAAATTAAAATAGGTACTGATTTTGTAAGATACAACTCAAACTCATATTAGATATTTATGTATCTTTATATTTAAGACTAGCGGCCCGTCCCGGCTTCGCACGGGTGGGCGTCTAATCTTTTCTAGCAATAAATATAGCCTATGTTACTCAGGGTGAATGCAGCTTTCTAATGGTGAAAGAATTTTTTAAATCGGCCCAGTACTTTTTGAGCCTATTCATTATAAACATACAAACATACAAAAATAGGTACAAATCTTTCCTCTTTATAATATTAGTGTAGATATTTACCGTTTCTATTTATCAACATCAAATCTACATTTTGTCAAAGTCAAAAGTTTCTTTATTGCAAAATCTTTTAAATTCTTCATTCATATGTTTTAATAATTATTTTCCCAAACCTGACCTTACCTTACCTGACCTTAGAACCACAAAATACCCAAGCTATCCTATTTAGAACCATAACTGGTGTTCGATAAAAAACTGTAAAATAAGCTTATCAAAAATACGAGTATACACTGCGAGTATAATATGAGTTTAAAATTAAAACCTACTAATAGTTACGTGATCGACTGTACCCAAACACAGATGTACAGCCAGAAACAAAGCGTTCACACGCAAAGTTCAGAGGTAATCACCGGCAACTGACAGTTGTAACCGTGATCGCAACCAGGCACAACGCCCCATTGGTTACCAACGCGACAAAAAAAATTACCCAAATAAAAAACTCGGCCACAAAAATGGCCTGTGTCCAATCTAGAAAACTCCAACACTGGTTCCAAATAAAACTAGTTCTGTTTTTAATCAATCTGTGCTCCGGCAATCCACAATTAGATTTACCTCCTCTACCCCAAGTTTCTAGTACTCAAAGAAATTACGGATACGGATATTCTAGTACACCAACATCAATAAATTCACCTGGAAACCAATATGATATACAAAGTCCAGTGCTATTCAGTACAGCGAGACCTGGCCAAGTGTCTACGCCGGGGGTCTACCCAGTTTCTTCAACACCTTACAGTCGTATCAACCCTGATATAAACAATAATGGTTATCCGAACTTGGATTACGGCAATGGAAGGAACCCAAGTTCTACATCAAGACCTTATGACGATAGAAACCGTGATGATCGTATTGATGTGAATAATGATCCGAATTTCAGAAGGAACGATCCTAACTTTGTTAGAAATGATCCTAATTTTGTAGGAGCAAATCCTTATGACTTCAATAGGGGTGTGGATGGGAATAGTATAGATGATCGGCTGCAGCATGTGAACTTGCAGCAGATCAGGAATTTCTTGCTGCAAGCTGATGATAAGGCTTCGAAGGAGTGCACTAATAATGTCGCTGCGCAGTGGAATTTTGAAACTGATGTCAACGATGCTACTCAACATGCTGCCGTAAGTATATTTTTGTATTTTTCTTTTTATGATTAAAAGAAACTTTTGAAATGCTGTCAAATGTTTTTTGAAAAATTTTAGTGTTTAACTACAATATTATTAGCGCTAACGGATTCAAATCCCACAAGGGGTAAATATTATTTCCATTTTTATGATGAATACGATTTTTTGTATCCAAGTATATACAGGATGTAACAAAACACCCTAGTAATACTTAGGGGGGTGCTTCAGACCATCAAACTGAACAACTTTCATTATCGACCCGACATCGAAATCGCGAAAAAAAAAATCGCTCTTTCATACAAAACTGCAATACCGTCTCAACTCAAATGTATGGGATGGAAGATTTTTTTTATTTTTCCTCGACGTTGGCTCCATGGTGAAAGTTGTTCAGTTTGATGGTCTGAAGAACCCCCTTAAGTATTACTAGGGTGTTTTGTTACACCCTGTATAAATTAAGTTGGCTATAATTAAAAATATGATGTCGATGATATATAATAGAATAGACTCTATATGACACTAGACAACAGAATGTGTGCTAAAATCTTTAGTTTGTTCTTGAACCAGAATCAATTTTCTCTCTCACTAGAATTAGCGACTTCATCCGCACAGGTTCCCGTGATCGTAGCGAGATAAATTATAATGTACCTACCAGATTTTAAGTCTGAGCATAAGCTTTCAAACACACCAAATTTTATCAACATTAATCTAGTAGTTTTCGCATGATGTGCGAATAACGAAACAAAGAAACAGACGGACAAAAAAATCCACAAATTGGTGATTTAAAATCAGGGACTCTTAAAAACAATTTTTCTTAATTATATCTTCAATGTACAGACACAATATCAGTTACAGTTTTATAATAGTAGAAAAGATTCGTTCGGTAATCCTACTTCAAAGCATGATTATAGAGCTAATTCTAATGATAATAATTTGGCATTTGCTTATCTCAAATTATAACAATAAATGTTTTTGACATGATAACATAGTAGGTACACACGGCGACAGATCAACCTACCCATAGTTCGACCTTATATCCATGAACATAGAGTTCAACTATGGGTAGGTTGATCTGTCGCCGTGTGTACCTACTTTGTTCAATAGCTTATCTCTGAAAAAATTCTTGGAACAGTCGGTTTCGCAACATTATTATCAAAATTTTTACACATTTGAAATCCACAAAGTATTTTTCAAATATATTTTCCGCTGTAGCATTTAATTCGACTCCTTTGTCCGCCACACAGCCATTAAACCTTAATAACTCTCAACTACCTATTTGAGATGTTATCAAATAAACAATGTTGGTACCAGCCACGTTAAATGACGTGTCACCTTAATGCCCTGAGAAAATAGAGGTTTACAATAAAATGCTTTTGCGCATAGTTTTTTTCTGCATAAATAAAGTGTTAATTTTAAATTACTAACACCGCGAAGCTCCAAACATTTCTTCTCATTTTTCGACCCATGTTCCTTTGAAAAGTATTAGTTTCATTAATCTGAATACATCTTTAACATATTTTTACTAGTATTAAAAAAAATGTGGTTTATTGTTATAGTACATCAAAGTCCCCTTCCGTCTAGTTTTTCTGCCGTCCTTTCTATCTGTATTTATGATAATCTCAGATACTACTGTAGGAATTTCGATACGGGTTTTACAAATACACCACTAGTTTTTAATTACTAGCATAACTTTAAGGGTGTACTTATTCAGTCAGACAATGAAACTGAACAACATTCCCGGAGGAACATGGGTCAAAAAAAATGAGAATTTTTTTTTTACCTTCCATGCAAAAGTGCGGTTCTGCCGATCGATTTTCTATGGGTGGCCCAAAAGTTTTTCTTGTTTTTTGACATTGTTGTTTAGTTTCATGGTCTGAATAAGTACGCCCTTAAAGTTATGCTAGTAATTAAAAAGCTGCTAGTATAGTTGTGTTAAATCTAAAAAAAACTCTCTCTCTCGTGTATGTTTTAATTATCATCATCATCACTAGTCTATATATCTCCCACTGCAGGGCACAGGACTACCCTCAAGGTGTGAGTGAATGGTCGTTAGTCGCATGGGGGTTAGACGTATGCCCAATGTAGATTAGTAGACTTCACATACGCATCTTCAATATCTTCTATAGCGTATGCAGTTTCCTCATGAGTCACGACATTTTCATTCACCATTTGAAAGCAGTCGGTATTACGTACATGAAAAGCTCATTGGTACATTACATCTCGGCTTAATTATCTTATCTCACTAGAAAAGTCTAAATAAATAACAACAGTGATACTTCACCATACAAATCTAAGCATTTAACAAGTTGGAAAGTTTCCGGGTATCCCATTCCCACATAGAACAATGTATGAGAGATTTTCTATAGATAGGTACGCAGACGCCATGTTACTCATTGCGTTTGCGTCGAATCTCGAGTCTTCACCTGTTTTTGTAGTTACAGTATTGTTCCTGTTAGAAAATTGATTGCAACTTGCATTTGTTAACATGTAATTGGAGATAGTTTGAGAAATACTCTGTTGTTTTTGTTCGATTGCTATCGTGTTTTAATTGCTTTCGTTTCCATGTAGATAGTATTATGTACATGTTATAAGCTATCGAAAGGCTTAGCCTTTTTAACGTCTCAAAAACTAATTGTGAAGTGGTGGTACGGCCTAAAAGTGATTTCTTGAATACGACCTTTTTCAGGATTAGATAAATTTTGATCTCAATTGACAGTTGAACTGGAAGCTGAGGGTAGCGGGCAGTATCAGGCAAAAGTCTAAATTTTGAATGGTGGTGAGGCTATGTTTGAAAAATATCCAAAACGGATTTCAGTTTCATTTTCAATTTCAAGATATATTATATAGGGTCCTTCTTAATATGCTGACACTTTTTTAAGGAGATGACCAGACCGTTAAACTGAACAACTTTCTGTATGGGACCAACATCGAAATCACAAAAATCTGCTCTTCCATAGAAAAACTACAAACCTACTCGAGCCAAATGTATGGGATAACTGATGTTTTTATCGCGATTTCGATGTTGGTCCCATAAAGAAAGTTCTTCAGTTTGATGGTCTGATCATCCCCTTAAAAAAGTGTCAGCATATTAAGAAGGACCCTGTATACTTTAAGTACCAGCGGTATTACTTTGAGATGAAAATTATTTTGAATTATGTTATAACCATATTTGTGTGACAGTAAATTATGTTTATTATTATAATTCTTACATATTTTCTAAAATTATTGAATAGTATTAGATTAAATGCAAATCATTAAAAACAACACAAATACACTAAAAATCTTCTACCTTGTACTTACATAGTCTTTTTTTGGTAGGTATGCTCTTAACAAAAAAAATATGGTCAGAACAGAGACCCACTTAACTACTCGATCAATCTCATTGTCCAAGCAACAAAATAAGGTCATTTACATAAAAAATATTAAGAAAAACACCAAACTATATGAATCGGATCAGATCACGAAATATGACTAACATTAGTTCTCACGCATGCGCCCTGTGAGGTGTCATAAGAAATATAGTTATTAATTAATCTAGATAATGATCTATGGGTAGAGTACGGTAAGGAAAACCTGCATTGTTTTAATTGTAACTTTGTACTATATTATTGGCATAACTTAGAATTTATTTACTAACAATTAGTATAATTTTTTGATTATAATATTATTGCAGATAGAGGCGAGCATGCGCATACATTGAAAGTTTGAGATAATTATTAATTACTATACCTATATAGCATCACCAACAAATGTGTAATAGCATTTACAATATAGGATCCAATCGGAATGAGGTTTTCATAAAAGCATGTGATGGCTTTTTTTTTGCTCCTAAAACACTGCTTAAATAATGGCAAAAGCCAATGGTATGGTGGTGATATGGTATGATGATTATTATAATTTCATCTAAATCGGCCAACTAAATCAAAAGTTATTAATTATTTGAAGTAGCGTCTAAGAAATCTAACCCCCTTGCGCTTATAAAGAGGGATCAGATTTATCTGAAACCCACCGTAAACGTACGTACGTACCTGCGCATATTCCATCCAGTATTCTGCGCGTACGCAGTTGCGGGCGCCTTGTACGGTCAGCGGCAATAAGTTAATACACTGTAGTACTACGAAATAGAACAAAAGTATATACACAACACTAATGACAAATTTTAAACAAGAAGAGTGCGTGAAATTAAGAAATTTTCTTTTTGCTAATGATAACCAATAAAGATAAATTTAACAGAATTAAAGTACCTAATAATGAATATTGATGAAGAAATATGAGAGGAAGACCAAAGAAAAGATGGGGGATTGTGTACAAGACGGTATACTTATGTAAGAAAGTAATTTTTTGCGCAAACACCAAATAATGAGATAAGGACACAAGAATGATTGTAGATACATATTTGAAAACCTTTTAGAACGATACTTGCTTACAAAACACTGACAATTGTTTTGAACATTGATCAACAATAGAACCAACGGATGTTGCTTGTACCAAATCCAATAGATTAATTCCGTAGAAAAATAATGCTTTGTCATCTATTATTTTAATCGGAGTACAATGACGTAGTGCATTCTCGTTTTATGAAAACAGCATAGAAGTATATTTTATGTATGGGTTTTTCAAAAGCTCGGTATAAATAAAAGAATCGAACAAAATGGCACAAAATGGTTGACCTATACTTTTATTTTCCGTGGTCGACAGGTTTTCTGTGTGGTGTCGGCTAAGTATAGCATCATCCCATTTCTTCCCTTCATTTCTTTCATTTTTTCTTTCATGTATATTTAGTAAAAGTGATGACAGGCTTGCTATCTTTTGCACTAGACACAGAACCAACCCAAAGTTGAACTCTATGACCACGAACATACTTAGTTAGAGTTTAACTATGGATATGTCGATCGTTACCGTGTGTACATACATGAGGGGATTCTCTCTCGGGGTGGTCAGGAACCTTGCCAAAACCTTTAATCGGTGTTATTGTCACAATGTTCATCAAACAGCGTGTAAAAATTCACCTTTAGCCTTTACGTAAAAAAAAGGATAACATTGCCCATTATATTACGTCAATATTCCAGTTTTCCGCAATGATTAAACAGTATATAAAAATATAAATGCGAAACATCATCATCATCATCAATCTACTCCACTCCACTCCATCGTCCACTGCTGAACATACACCTCTCCCTGTCCTAAGCCTTCCTCATCCAGTTCTCCCCGCTACTTTTTTTAGGTCGTCCGTCCAGCGGGCAGTAGGGCATCCCTCACTACGCCTACTAGTTCGCGGTCTCCACTCTAGAACTCTGACACCCCACCCCACCCCACCCCAAAATGCGAAACATACCAGAACTAAATCACATATCCGACAGCACGCATCATCTCCCAATAACAAGGCTGAAACAAAATGGCTGACCAATATGGCGACAAGTGACCATTCAAAATGGCGGAACTAAAGAGTCCTCGACCGTTTGTATTGTCATCTGTTAGGGTTCGTGACCTATAAGGCCTGGGACCATACAACAATGAGATAATTCATTACTCGAAGGCCTTTTATTGTATGGTATTGTCTATAGGCTATTAAAGTTAGGAGGATGAAGATTATAATGTATATATGGCTGGGTAATTATGTTTTGTGTTGCTGGATTTAGACTACTCTAAAATAATGGTAAGTTCAAGTCGAGGAAGGACAAGCTTGCTCTCGGTACATCAATGTCCCAAAAGTATCAAATTTTATGAAGGGGTGCAGTACTCATAATACTGAACAATTTTCCCAAAGAAACGACGGGAAAGGAGTCAATTTTTTGTAGGGCCACCAATCGGTAACGTTTATTGATGGTACGTGTATTACACTCTAAATATATAGTTTAATTTATTATAGTAATCAGAATAGATTTGGTAAAAATACAAACGGAATTACGAAATAAATATAAAAAATTCACCGTTTTGACTTTTTTGCTAAGATTTTTCCGGTTAAAACGGCACATGTACAGTAATGCGTGTATAGGAACGTCTTTGATGTTAACACGAAAATAAAAATAAAAAACCCAACATAATTATATTTTTACCATGAAACGATGTGCGCCAACGGCGATTACGCGACACTCCGTTTAGATGAGGTATAGCTAATGGTACCACTATAATCTAGAGATTATGAGTGACAAATCGACATGATTTCCATAACTATACGTCAACTAATACGCTAACATTTTTTGTTAGCCTTTTTCCCATAGTAAAACTGAGGATGATCTTTGCAAAATAAAATTAACTTTTCATACAAACGTTTGATCAGCTGATTACTTTTAGTACGGAAAGTCAAAATTTTTTTTTGCTAGTTTAGCTAGTTTGGTTTGGTAAAAGTTCTTCAGAATCATGGTTACAATGCAACTGTTTAACCACCCTATACAATGTGTAAACTTAAATGCGTTACATGCTTAAGGGGGCTCTTCAGACCATCAAACTAAAGAACGTTCACTATTATAGGACTAACAAAGAAATCGCTAAAAAAAATCTGCTGCTAGGGCAGGTCTACAATCAAACAATGAACATTTATTATTCGTATGTCCATAATTGCATAGTTCATTGACATTAATAATCGATTAAAAACTTTAGTTTGTAACAATTTTTCTCGTACTTCACGACTGTGACTCCAAAAATCAGGATATACAATTTAATATACTATGTTTGCCTAAACAACCATACTAGACAAATACATCAATTTTCGATATTGCGATAAAAAATATGACTACAGGGTGTAATCGAAAAAATTCTATAGTCAATAAAAGCATTACGTGATGGTAGTGACCGACACGTAGACAAAATAGGAACGCGTGCGAAGGACCATGCCATTTCGAAAAAAAATCCTCTCGAAAAAAGTTGGATTATAAAATGTTCAGATGAAAACCGAAGGTAATGTTTGGTAGCATTTAACTGACTTCAAAAAAGGAGGAGGTTCTATGTTTGTCTGCGGGTTTTTTTTTATGTGTGTTTGATGATCTGAAGCGCCCCGTTAAATATGCGCATTTTTATTTTACACCCTGTGTAGGTAATACCTACTACCTATATTACACTTATTCGTAAAAGATACATATATGTATATATGCCAGTGAGATCTGTACAGGCTTATGATAATGATGAACACAAATACAAAGGTCGCCTACTGTTACTTATAATTATAATACCTAGGTACCAGTAAACAATTTAATTTGCAGTTAGGTGTGAATTACTTTAGTTTGCAGTAACTATTCATTACATACAAATAATTGATATGGTACTATTGAAAAATATTTAAATAATACGTTGACTACGTATGTGTATTCATAGAAAGTTCCGAAAAAATGTTATCTTAATTTGTTTCTTTCGTCTTACACTCCACTAGTTTTTAATTACGAACATAACTTTAAGGGTGTATTAAGACCATGAATCTTAACAACTTTCCCTAAAGAACATGGGTCGACAAATGAGAAAAAATGTTGGACCTCCCATAGAAAATCGATCGTCCGATCCGCATTTTGTATGAAAGGTGCAAAGGTCCAAAAATTTCTCGTTTTTCAACCCATGTTCCTCAGGGAAAGTTGATTAGATTCATGGTCTGAATATACCCTTAAAGTTATATTAGTAATTAAAATCTAGTGGTGTATATTATACACGAGACACGAGTGACACGAGAGACACGAGTGTCCTATTGCCCACCACTGGACAACGGTGCTGATGGCGTAGTTTCTGTTCTCATCTCAACTTTGTTAAATATTCTGACTCTGTACCTGCTATCCAATGTAATATAATAATAATTGAACTACACTCCTCTTAATCTTATAATGTATTATTTTTATTTTTTATTTAATAATTATAATGAGATGAGACTATTTATATACAAAATTTTGACATTGTTTACATTCTTGACCACAACTTTTTGACATTTTCCATTATTGCAATTATCAAAATTTTTATCATGTAATGTTGAACTTGAAGTCTCATATACTAACCTAGTAAGTAAGCAATACTAACAATGCAATTTAATTTGTGACATTGCTATGGAATTTATGTTCTGAAATAAATGATTTGATTTTTTGATTTGATTATAATTATAACCGTGCTGAAGAATATTACAGATACCATATTTTAACTGTAATTTTGGGCGTATCTCTTACAACCTTCACCTTCATTTCGTGTAAAATTTCTCACGGTCATGACACTGACGTCACAATACCTGATTTTTTTTCTATAAGTAACTCATATTTTGCACGAGTGCTGTCGACTTTGCTGAGATTGGTACTGACGTGCGGAAAAACAACAAGCGTGGCTTGCGTATTATCTGCTTAAACGTAATTTTTATAGGACAGTCGTAGCACGATCACTTATAGGCCACCACAAAGATTCCGTAGTATATAGAGGCACGACGTAGTCATAGTCATAGGCATAGTCATATAATTTATTGCAACCATGGGTTTAAAAGATGTACATAATATTGATTCCAGTACACATGGACCCTGCTAGGACACTGCAAAACTTAAATCTAGAATTAGAATTAAAATTATTTCATTACATTATAATTTGTTAATAAATGCCTATTTAATTGAATTTATACTCACAAAAACTTAAATCTAGAATTAAAATTATGTCATATACATATTATAATTTATTAATCGTATGTTAATAAAAAAAAAACGCGACAGCACTACCTCATTAGATTTATCAAAAAACGTATTTCCAAACTCTTTTTAGTAGTATGGGAGGGGTCTAAAAATGAGTTTTTTTCATTAATACAACATTTCTGTTTTTGGGTTACAGTTGTCTGTCTTCATACCAAATTTCGATTCAATGGGTGCAAAAATGAGCGAGTTATTAAGGTATACGGACCGACAGACAAGCAGACAGAATGGACGAAAGTATAACCGACGCTATTACTAAGCCGACAACGTAGGCTTAGTAATAGGGTCCCGTTTTCACCTTTTGGGTACGGAACCCTAAAAAACACCTATCTCATAAATATGACAGGAGTCAAAAAACTCATCAGCCTTTTTTGTTTCAGACTAAATTCTATGCACAACAGTACTCCTAAACAATTTTTCACACAGCCCACACACGTCTCTGTTTTCCGCTAATTGATGACCAACTGTTCCTGACCTTTACCTGTCCATAACCAAACAAAACACGAACACTACTCCATTGACATAAGGTTTAAAATAACAAAGAAACAATAGTAATTCATGTTTGCTCGCAAATGAGAAGTGTGAAGATAGAATTGTGCAATATATTAGTAACAGTCTATTTCACGTAAGAAAAGTCTTATAACAACCTAGTAAGAACGAAATTTACTGGAGTAAAGAGTCTTTAAACTAAAAGCAAAGGTTTACTTTAAAAGTTTGTGTTTACGATTGTACCTACGTTTGTAAACTTGAACTCATTTTGTATGAATGAGAAAGGTTTTGTTAAATTTTGTTTGCAGCTAAGTAATTTTTTTGTGACAGTTTTTCTTTAAAAGATTGTGTTCACGATTGTACCTACGTTTGTAAACTTGAACTCATTTTTTTATGGAGAAATCATTAGTTACATTAGCAACTTCTCCAGCCAATAAAATAATTAGTAATTAAAATAACATTTTTGTCATGAACATTGCCCCACAGAGTTCTAATCGATGTATAGGTACCAGAATCTATTCTAGACTTGTATGTTGATTACTAAAAAAACGATACAGAATAAGTAATTATTTCAATATTTGAAATGAAATAAACGGCCAAGTTTGTGACGGACTCTATACAGGGTGTAAGGAAAAGTGTCATTAACCTTTAAACCACATACTCTGCCCATTAAACTGAACATGGGAGTAAACCTGTCAGAACAAAAAAAACTGCTGTTTAGTTTGAGCCGTGTTGGAATTGCAGTTTACTATGGAAAAGCTGATTCTTTTTAGCGCTGATAGGTTTTTTTTCCATTGTAAAAGATGGTCAGTTCGATGGGTAGAGTATGTGGTTTAAAGGTTAATTATACTTTTCCATACATCCTGTACATGAAACATTGAACCTGATAAGTTAGAGTGCAGTAAGTATGGTTGATCCTTACTTATAGTATACAGGGTGTAACAAAACACCCTAGTAATACTTAAGGAGGTGCTTCAGACCATAAATCTGAACAACTTTTACTATGGAGACAAAGCTGAGAAAAATTAAAAAAAAATTGCCGTCCCATACATTTGAGTCGAGACGGTACTGCAGTTTTGTATGAAAGAGCGGTTTTTTTTTTTCGCGATTTCGATGTTGGCGCCATAGTGAAAGTTGTTCAGATTGATGGTCTGAAGCACCCCCTTAAGAATTACTAGGGTGTTTTGTTACACCCTGTAGAGGTAGTCACAAGGATTCCGATACTATAATTAGGTATGTGAGCCACATACCTAATAAGTAAAATTGAGCCAATTTTACTTTATTTTGTGGCACCAAAATAAGCATACAAATTACACCGAATACAAAAAATACAATAGAAACTAGAGTATTGTTATTTCACTAAACAATTTCATTGTTTTATTATTTTATTATGTTATTACTTATTTACTACAATAACTATGGATAACCATAACAAGTATGGAAATAATCTCCACCCATAAATACTAGAATTAAAATAATCAAACTTAACTCCAGTTTCCCACGATACGCTGAACTTGAAACTATGTTTATATGTCGTTAATTATAATTAAAGTACATTACGTTACCTCAAGTCCGAGTTGATGCAAATATAAACTTTATTACAAAGGAGTAAGGTACTAGGGTTTAATTATATACCACGCCTTGTCACGATTGCTTACTTCGACACGTGGAAAACAACGCGACATCATTACAATCTGATTACAATAGTGTAGCAGTTTTTATCATATAGATTTTTTTTACATATCAAAAACAGCGGTCTATTAGTTTGATTGATTTAAATGGGATTCAATTGGACTTATTTTTTCTATTAATTACTTAGCATATTTTTTTTTATATTCAGATAAAGTTTAATTTGTAACACCGATTACTTTTCGGTGAAGGAAAACATCGTAAAATATAAGCGCAGTCAAGAACTTATATGTGTTTGAGGGGGATGATGCAGGTCGGTTTTTTTGACTAGTTTAAATTAATTAGGAAATTAAATAATAATTAATTATTTATTGAAAAATTTATTAAGATAATATTATATTGCTTTAGTTAGTTATAATATTTCTAAAATAAGATTAAGAAAAGAGACAGAAAACCAACAGCTGACTTTAATGCTGTCAAAGTGACGTTAAATGCGCAAAATAAGATGCCATCATAATGTACGCCATCTTATTTAAACCGTTTTTGGGCGTTTAACGTCACTTTGACAGCACTAAAGTCAGCTGTTGGTTTTCTGTCTCTTTTCTTAATCTTATTTTAGAAAGTGACAGGAATAAATTTAGTTAAGTTAAGTCGTGTCACAGTCCGAATCGAGGCCATTGTATCGCTTCCATAGTACTATATTGTAGCACAGAGTACTATAATTACTACGTATATGTAAGAAAGTTAGTAGTAGTATATTTTGATTTAAGGTAACATTACAGTGACATGTTTTAGAAATGTATTCTAATTATTGTCTTTGATTAATTATATTAATGCATCTATTTCATAATTTCAAGCTGTTAATTTTTTCCGCTGTCCATTCGAAATGGCGACAGGCTCAGTATCAATAAACCAAACATAATGTAGGAAAACGGTTCGTTTTCGTTCCCTCTGAAGCCCGGAAGAGCTTGAGATTAGCAAATCAATACGTTCCTAAGATCTGCTTTACTTTCTACGACTTTATCTGTTTAGGAAACTGCCCAGAAAAATAAGCCTAGCAATGTTGCGGAAAATCATTGGAACCAATTTTTGTGCTTGCAACATTTTGTAGCACATTTTGTAGGGGGAGTAATGTAGGTTTCAAATGATTCCGGCTAGGTTTAAATATTCATTCCATAAACGAAGAAGCCAACATCAAAATCATCCTAAACAAAAGACGGTGCAACATTCCTTGTAAAAACGTATTCTAAACAATTTACCTCTCTCAATGCCAGGCTGCCAACAATAAAATATAATGAGGGTATTAATTCACACACAACTTTACACGTACGTGGGCCATTGTCGAAGATTAAAGGACATTCCCACGGGGTGTCATACGAAGGTGTTTCGCAACCGTAACGCGACGATGTGCGTTACGTTTGGAGATGGGAGAAGGAAATGACAAAATATGCAAATGACATGGTTAACCTGTTGACACATTGTTACTTTTTAGGGTTCCGTACCCAAAGGGTGAAAACGGGACCCTATTACTAAGCCTACGTTGTCCGTCCGTCCGTCTGTCCTACCTATTTAGGGCTGTAACTTTTGAACCGTAGGTAATAGCTAGATAGTTGAAATTTTCTCAGATTATGCGTTATTACGGCGGATTTGTTAACAAATAATAAAAATGTCAAAAAGTTAAAAATTAAGGTGGGTTCTCAACAAGAAACAAATAACAACAAATTTTAAACACCGGCCAAGTGTGAGTCGGTCTCGCGCTAAAGGTCCCGGACAAAAAAAGTTTTTTTTCTAAGTTAATAATGTTGTGTTCTGTGGTGGTATGGTACGGAACCCTCGGTACGCGAGTAGCCCGACTCGCACTTGACCGGTTTTTATTAAACACATTCCCATTCACAAATACGTGCAAACAATTTTCTTTTTCGTATTGGTACACAAAATAATGGAATAATTATCATCTTCAGCCTACATACGACCCAATCCAGGGCACAAGTCTACCCTCAATGAAGGTGTTTTGGCTACCAGGCGTGCCCAATGCGGATTGGTGGACTTCACACACTCATAAGAATTTCTTCTTCAGCGTAAATGCAGGTTTCCTCACGATGTTTGTAGTGACTTATTATTAATCTGTGGTGTCGCTATTTATGTACACACGGCGACACATCAAGCTATACAAAACCAACATAAGCTAGCCGCGCGTAGGTTGCATAACGTATAACGTCACGCGGCCAGCTTATGTTGGTTTTGTATAGCTTGATGTGTCGCCGTGCGTACATAACTTAGAAAAATTCGTAGGTGTACCTACATGGCGTGTCGTCCGTGTGGATTCGTACCTTTACCCTCATGAATGAGTGTCTGAGGGTCTACCCGCACATTCGATTCGAACTTTTGCGTGAATGTTTTCGTTCCAATTTCAACTCTATTACAATGAAGTGCGGACCGAAACATTGGCGATTTAGTGAAGATCGAAAGTGCGGGTAAGGGGGCAGATACCTCTCCTCAACGCGCTACCGACGGGACGCTCTCGCGACGAATGGAATAATGATCTGCACGTCTAATATGATTTCTCTACATGCGCGTGTTAGAATATTTGACTTTATGTAATCGAAAACTGTATGTAAATTAATATTGTTCAGGAAACTTAGAAATAGAAGTTCTCTTTAAAGTGAATGAGTTGCAAGTCAAGTCATGAGTTTGAATCTAAATTATTTAATCTGCATTTCATTTTTAGACTTGGCAACATCTATTAAAAAGCAAACCTTTGTTGACAGTGTTTAGTAACTTATTTTGATGAATGTTGTTGGAATTGTGATATTAATTATACAGTGATAATTACTCTAATTCCGTGATATAATAATTAATGATTAAGTACAGTGAATCCAATTGATATTATTGTGTGTTTCTAAAAATAATATACAAACGACACTGTCGTCTTGTCGCCGATTGTTCCGCGCCAAGAAGTAAACGTGATAGTTACTTGATCAACTAAAAAGTTCTTATTTGATTGATAGTTACAGAGTCTACCCTATACCAAGGCCATGTGGTCAGCATTAATGCAGCTGCACTCTAAAAGTGCAAGATCGCATATTATAGTTTAGGTTTAGTCTAGACGGTAAGAATTATGATGAAATAAAGTCAGTCTAACATCGACCATCGAATTAATTGTTCGTCTTTTATTTTAAGATTTAGTTTTTAAAAAGTTGTTTTCCCTCCGTCGCGTTTTGACTGGCGCTGCGGACAGGATACCAGTACGAAATCCTGCGCCTGTGAGGACACAAAATCGGTCTGAGTGCAAGTGTTTCGTGAACGTTTTAACGTGGAACTGGTATCTACGAACCAAATAAATTTGTTGAACCGACTTGGAGGACAAAGGAAACATCTCTACGGCTATAATTGGAGGAAATGGGGATCAGCGTACTGTGAGTAGACCTCTTCACTATCCCGTCTGTCCCTACTCTTATTCCATTGGCTGTGTATTTAGTTAAGTTAAACTCCGTTGTAGTTCTCTATACAAAAATCTATAGACGTTCTATATACAGGGTGTTATTTTTTTAAATACTAAAAATATAGTTTTTTTCATTTAATTAAAAGTTTATTTAAGGTTTTATACATAAAAATGGAACAAATACGTACCATTCCTAAAGAACTTATTGATATTATTCCGAAATTTGATGGAGATCAAAAATTGCTAAATTTATACATAAAAAAGAGCGAGTATGTTATCAGTTCTTTTAGACAGTTGGATAATCCTGCTCAGGACATTTACATTTTTCATACACTTACTAGTCGCTTGGTAGGAAAGGCCGCGCACCTGATAAGTGAGCGCGAGGATATTGCTACTTGGATAGAGTTGAAGCAATTGTTAACTCAGCATTTCGGTGATCCAAGATCAGAGGAATGCATTGCAATAGAATTGGAATGTTTAAAAATTGCTCATGGCGAATCTTACTTAGATTTTTGTAACCGGATTCAGAATGTGAGAAGCACACTTTTTTCTAAGATAAATTTGATTGAAGACGCTCATGTAAGGGAAGCTAAAATGACAATATATAATCATACATCTTTAAATGTATTTCTTTACAACCTGCCGGAGGATATGATACGTGTTGTACGCCTTCAAGGTTGTGATAAACTTGAAGACGCACTTCAAATAGTTATGGAAGAAGTGAACTTCCTGAACCAGTACAATTCCCGAAATAAACACAAACAAAGCTCTACCCAACATAAAATTCCACAAAATAGTGATCCCACACCACCAATGCCAAATTTTAAACCTATTTTTCCACAAAATAGTAATTTTGGTCAAAACTTCAGATTTGCTCAGCCGCAAAATACCGGTTTTAATTTTAATTCGGGACCAAATAGGTTTCCTCAGAACCAAGGTTTTAGATTCGGCATTCCTCAGAACCACGGCTTCAGATTCGGCATTCCCAACCAATCGTCACCACAAGGCTTTAGATTCGGAAACCCACAAAATCAAGGACCAAGGCCCATTATGCCTGGGCAACAAAACTTCAAATTTGGAATTCCACAACAACAGTTAGGCTATAAGCCCTTCTTGCCAAATAATAATAATCAATTCAGGCCTAATAATAATTACCAATCACCAGGCCAACCCCAGTTTCGATTTGGTATACCATACCAACAGCAACCCCCATATAGACATGATAACGACGTCTCTATGCGTACGGCCCCTCCGAAACCGAATTATATACCTCCCCGTATGTCTAATAATTTGTTTTACGCAAATGAACTGGATGTACCAGAATTCACTCCGGAATATTTTGAATACACAGAGGCGTATCCGCCTTATGAAAATCCGCAATTTAATTTGGATTCATACCCCGAAGAAGACTGTGTCGATTCAGAACAAGTTTTAGCCATAGAGGGAGTCCCTGAAACTGAAAATTTTCAGGTACAGGCCTCTACGACAAACCCCCCGAAATAATACATTTAAATAATCACGGGTCCTTAAAGCTACCCCATATTGAGATACCCGAAATTGACACAAAATTTATGATAGATACTGGGAGCACTAGATCTTTCATAAGCCCTGAAATAGCTAACAAATATTTTTCAGATTTTAAATTTACAGAACCTTTCGAAATTGTAAGTACTCACGCTCGAAGCGCCCACACTGAGGTCATAGAAATACCCTTGTTGAAAACCTTTAAAAGTACCGACTCCCACAGATTTTACATATATGAAGTTGACAGTAATTACGGAGGACTAATAGGATCAGACTTACTAAAACAACTGGACGCGAATATTGACATGAAAAATCAAATTCTTAGGACAAGAGATACAGAAATACCTATCATTTACAATTCACCTTTCACTATCCATCTCTCACCAAGATCCGAAACACGCACGAAAATTCCTGTCGACCTCATTGACGGAGAAGCAATAATAAATTACATTGATTTTGGAAACGGTATCAGAACACCTACTGCACTTGTAAAATGCGAACGAGGTTATGCTACAACAGTCATTCAAAATACTTCTGATGACCACCTTGATATAAAATTCACTAAGCCCCTTAGTGTCGAATGCTATGAAAATCAAGAATTCGAATTAAATAATACTTGCGTGATAGATGATAGGGAAAGAGACGAAATTTTAAAACAAAATTTATCCAAATTGCGCGTCGATCACATGAACCTCGAGGAACGTAACACAATTCTCAAGTTATGTACAGATTATAGAGATATTTTTTACAGTGAACAATTACCTTTGACATTTACGAACCAAGTTAAACACAAAATCAGAACAGTTAACGAAGATCCGATATACATAAAGCCGTACCGTCAACCGCCAGCGGAAGCTGCTGAAATCCGTGATCAGGTCACAAAACTGTTAAATGACAATGTGATACAGGAGTCGCATTCCCCATGGAGTGCACCTGTACACCTGGTTCCAAAAAAAATCGATGCTACCGGAAAGCAGGAATATAGGATGGTTATTGATTATCGACGGTTGAACGATATCACGGTCGATGATAAATACCCGCTCCCAAATATAACTGATTTGTTTGATAAACTGGGAAAAAGTAATTATTTTTCTGTACTGGACTTAGCAAGTGGTTACCACCAAATAGAAATTGAACAGGAAGACCAACCCAAAACAGCATTTTCCACTCAATTTGGCCATTATGAATTCCTTCGAATGCCGTTCGGGCTCAAAACCGCACCGGCAACCTTTCAAAGAGCCATGGATAATGTGCTCAGGGGGCTACAGGGGATACATTGCTTAATATACCTCGACGACATCATCATCTTTTCGTCAAGTCTCGAGGAGCATGTGACCAAACTTAAAACAGTTTTTGACAGACTTAGGGATACTAACCTAAAGGTACAATTAAACAAATCAGAGTTTTTATGTAAAGAAGTGACTTACCTGGGACACACAGTTACCACTGAAGGACTAAGACCTAATACTGATAAAATTGACGCCATACTGAACTATCCATTGCCAAAAACCACAACTGAAATAAAAAGCTTTCTAGGACTCATTGGCTATTATAGGAAATTCATAAAAGACTTTTCAAAAATTACACAACCGATGACAGCATGCCTGAAAAAGAACAGTAAAATAATAATCAATGACAACTACTTAAAATCATTTGAAAAATGTAAAGAGCTCTTGGTCAACGCTCCTCTGTTACAATACCCCGATTTTGAAAAACCGTTTGTACTTACCACTGACGCGTCCGACTTCGCCATTGGTGCAGTGCTTTCGCAAGGCTCCATCGGTAGCGACAAACCTATCGCATATGCTAGCAGGACCCTCAATGATTCGGAAAAACGGTACAGTACCATTGAGAAGGAACTTCTCGCCATAGTGTGGGCAGTGAAGCATTTCCGCCCATACCTATATGGCAACAAATTCACAATATACACTGACCACAGACCGCTTGCTTGGTTAGACTCATTAAAGGAACCTAACAGTAAATTGACCCGTTATAAATTACGATTAGGCGAATATGATTTTAAAGTTATACATAAAAGTGGGAAACAGAACGCAAACGCGGACGCTCTTTCACGGATACGACTTAATGCTCTTGGGAATGACGATGACGACCAACGATCTATGAACGTTAATGTAGGAGACAAAGAAAAGGACCTTAATGACTATATACAGGAATTGACTGACGAAATAGAGAGACTAGGACATCAAAGTCCTAAAACTGACAAGCGTCCGCCCAACACTCCTCCTTTTGAATCCACATCAGAACCAGCTGTAAGTGTCAACGACCAAGAAATTCCGTCACGAAGACAATCAGGTAGCAGCACCATGACAGCTTCTGAAACACACGTACCGACTAATTCCAGCACAGACACTGTTCATTCCGCTGTAGACATGGACACGGACGGAATTCCTATACTTCATGAGGCTATAGACTCTAAGCCGAACCAAATTTTAGTACATACATGGTTTAAAAATGAACTCTCAGTCAAAATCTTACCACACCCAAAACAAAAAATTCTAGCAGTTCACTTACCATTAGATAATCCCGAACTCATCAAGCAATTCCTCAAAGAATATATTAGACCCAACATTAAATATTTTATTTATTACAAAAATAAAGAACACCGAAAACAGTTTTCAGAAGTGGTAATTGCATTATTTAGAAAAGGTACAGTACAGCTCTATGAATGTACTGAAAGAGTGATGAACGTTACTGATGAAAAGGAACAAGAGGATATTGTAATGAGGTATCATCAAGGTAAAACTTGCCATCGCGGAATTAAAGAGACGATTTCCCATCTGAAACGCGTTTATTTTTGGAACAACATGGAACAGACTGTGACCAGTATTATTAATACATGTGAGACCTGCAAACGAATGAAGTACGACAGACGACCTTTTAAACCTAAATTACAACTCACTCAGACTCAGACAAAACCATTTCAGGAGTTATTCATCGACTTATTTTCTATTGAAGGCAAATACTACTTGACAATTATTGACGCATTCAGCAAACTGGCCCAAGCTTTTGAAATTCCTGACCGATCGACACCCGAAGTAGCAAGAGCATTGATAAAGTATTTTTCATTTTATGGTGTACCTTCGAAAATTAGCTCAGACCCTGGTTCGGAATTTAATAATAAACTCATGAAAGAATTACTATCATTCTATAAAGTGGACATCCATATAGGCACCCCCAATAATCCCAACTCTATGGGGCTGATTGAACGTTTCCACTCTACCATATTGGAAATATATCGGCTTGCGAAATATGAACGAAAATTCACAGATGCAGCAACAGTTATGACCTATGCAATTATGGCATATAATCAAACCATACATTCAGTAACAGGACTTACGCCCTTTGAGGTAGCATTTGGACACACGGAAAGTAATAGCCAGTTTAACGTGAATTTCGAGCAAGAATACACTCAACAATTAGTTAGGGACCATGTTAAAAGAACTCGCTACCTATATAAATATCTAGCCGATAGAATGACATCTAGAAAAGAAAAACTTCAACAAGATAGAGCAGGAGAGACTGACTTTGACCTAGACGAAGATGAAACAATCTTTATCAAGGGTGTAAATACGCGTCGCGCGAAAGACAAACCTCGATACAAAAAAGCTAAGGTCAAGGGAAAGGTTACGCGAAACGTAGTTTTAGTAGAGACAAATGCTAGAAGTACTAAAGTTCCAGTTAAAGACATTCGACGTCCTCCACAGGTTCGTCCTGATTCTGACCCAAGCAGTAATGACCCGGGCCCTTCAACTTCATAAGATAGAGAAGAATCCTGGCATACTCCCGGTCCGAGAAGGAACTGCGCTCGTTAGTTATGATAAGTGGTTATTAATTAAGATATTAGATGTTAGGATCATTAATGAAGATTTAGATTTAAATATTAATAAGTTTAAGGAATTAAGTAGATTGGTCAACCCCCATTACAGTATCAGTAAATCCTTACGAATTTATCTAAATGACGTCAAAGCACAGGTAGGCCACATGCTGAATATTACTTTGGAAAAATACACACAATTAGTACCACATATTAGGCAAAAAAGAGGACTAGTAAATCCTTTGGGATCTTTAATCAAAATTATCTCTGGAAACTTAGATAACGACGACGCCATCAGATATGATAATTTAATAAAAGAATTAAAATCTCGCCAGCACTCTATAGAAAGAAAATCTACTTTGGTAACCGAAATGATGAGAATTTTTACAAACTCTACTATAAATGTAACTAACAATCTCATACAATTAAGCAATGAAATTAATAATATTAACAAGAATATTAATAAAATCTTAATAATCTCTCAAATCAACCAAATAATACATGTCTATAGTTTACTGTTACACAATTTCCAGATAATTTATGCAAAATTGAATGAGATTGAAAATATTATAGCATTTAGTAAAATAGGAATACTACATCAAGCTGTAATTAATCCACACGACCTTGTAACAATGCTAAAACTTATAGAAAGAACCGATAAACTTATATTTCCATCAACTTTCGAAAACCTCATTAAAATAGAACAGTCTATTACATTAAAATCCTATTTTAAGAATTTTGAAATAACATTTGTAATGGAAATACCTTTAGTTAAAAGAGATACTTACTTTTACTATAAAATTGTCCCTTTACCTATCACCAACCCTGAAACCAACCTTACCCTAATTATACTACCTAAATATCCTTACCTTATTGCGAAGGGGTTGAAAGCCAACTCGCTGTCTACGCCATGCAAAGCTATTGAAGATGGAATCTACTTGTGTGATGAATTACAAACGATAGTACCTGTCGAAGACACCTGCATTCTTGACCTCATGAAATATTCCAATAAAGCCTCCTGCACTCAGATTCCTATTGAAATCGAAGATGTAAAGGTACAGCCTCTTCAGACGAATCGATGGATGCTCTACACCAAGTCACCTGTTGACCTCAAAAGGACTTGCGCCAATGAAATTCTTCATTATCCAATTTTTGGCACATACCTGCTCACCATTGACGATAAATGCAAATATGAAATAGCAAAGCATTGTCTTAGAGAACAAACCTTTAGAGGGACATTTGAATACCCGAAACTTCCTCTGGTGAAATTACCTGAAAACCTAGAAATTGACATCCAGCGGTCCGCCAAACCTGTAAAACTAAATGGAGTTGACCTATCAAATCTAAAAATGTTGTCGTATGCGCTGAAAAATAGTGAAAGTGAAAGCTATAAGTATAGTGCAGTGAATACGGAAAGTGTTAGCATAGGAACCATAATTTTATATGTAATCTTAGTCATAGGCATTTTCGCATTTACTCTATACAGATTTTCTAATCTGAAATCATGTAAACCATTCAGAGGTCGAAATCATCCCCCTAGAAATAATTCTTCGGATGATTTCGAACTAAAGAAGGGAGGAGTTACAGAGTCTACCCTATACCAAGGCCATGTGGTCAGCATTAATGCAGCTGCACTCTAAAAGTGCAAGATCGCATATTATAGTTTAGGTTTAGTCTAGACGGTAAGAATTATGATGAAATAAAGTCAGTCTAACATCGACCATCGAATTAATTGTTCGTCTTTTATTTTAAGATTTAGTTTTTAAAAAGTTGTTTTCCCTCCGTCGCGTTTTGACTTGATAGGTTGTGTTTACCGATATCTGTATTATTTATCCTAAAATCATAGTATAATTTGTGAAACAATAATTGTAATTTATAAAGGATTTAGTACATTCCCTAAGATTGTAAACAAACTCCATTTCCTGGATACATTTGCCGCCCATTCCGAACCATCGTGAAGTGTGGTAGCAAATGTTATAAAAGATGTGGTTTGTCGAAAAGCGGCACCTTTTGCGATTGAGACCGTCACGCTGCCCAAGTGTAAGTGTTACCCTAATTATTATTAATTTAAATATAGGAATTTACTAAGTGTTGTGGAACATGTGATCATATCATATTATGATTATGTTGTATTTTGGTTATTCTATGGAGTTTCTTCCTGCTTCTTCTCCATATAGGCCCTATGCTTGCCCTATGGCATATAGGGAAACAACTAGCGAAGCAGATTAAATGTCGAGTCAGTGAAATAAAAGATAATTGAGTAAATATTGAGTCAGAGAAATAAAATATAATTAGTGAACTTAAATGTTCTCCCGTTTCATTTTAATATCATTATTGTCCTTATATCCACTTCACTATGATCATGGGTTTGTAGGCCTATGCCCCTGTACTTGGGACATATGATAATAATGATGATAACCATGATGATTGTATCATGATAACCTTTCCTTTTCTTATTGGGCATCTGGTCCAACATACACAACACACACATACACATGATAAGCTGATGATGATCAACCTGATCAACATAATAGGTTTGATACGATACGATGTTTGATTTGATACGATGTACGATGTTTGATTTGATACGATGTAGGAACACTATCAGAATATAGCTTTCACTATCAGCATCATAGCTTTGATTTGCTTTAATTATTATTAAATTCGATAGTAAATTAGTTGAATTTATAGTCACGACCATAATCCTTTTCGGGGTGGTCGGAAACTTTGCTACAACTACCAGCTGTCTTACTTGCATACCAGCTGCATTTGTAGCAAAGCTCAACTTTACTAGTTTAATAAAACATTAAAAACCTACAAAAATAACGTACCTACCTACGTTGCGCTTGCGCCTTTGTCCGTCGCTGTCTACCTACCACATAACTAAGATATTAATAGTGTTAGATGTTATTGTTTAGTAAGTATTTTGGAACGAACATTGTATAACGATAGATTTTTTCTTATTATCTTAAAACTGTTCTCATGTAAGTGACTGTATGTTTTTTTAATGAGAATAAAATTCTTTAAACCTAATAGTTTATGGACCTAATCCTGACAATATGCCATGAATATTATATGCTCTATTCCTCCTAGAATCTGACACGCGCGACGCGCCTTTGCTGCATGCAAAATAACCTGTTCCCGCGCTTTTCGGAGAGCGAAAGCCGCGGTTGCCGCGACTTGTAATATGGAAAAAAGCTGAATCGCGCCCAGTAGAGAAATCATGCTAGAGGGTCTGGATTAACCCATAATTATACTTTTTTAAAGTCAACGCGAACCAAGTCGCAGCAGCTAATAGATAGTATGTCCTATATTTAAAATATCTCTAACTGCCACCACGGGGGGAGTAATGTCGTTATCATTATAATATGCTAGGTACCTAAGCTTCAAATGGGTTTAATTTTTTTGTTATATTTGAGTTAGAAGTTTCATCGTTTTCTCATACCTAAATAACATTAAAGTAGATACTTATGTGCTATATTACCAACAAGTCGTAATTTCAGTGTGATTAAACCGATACAAATCTGAACTTGACTACGTTAACTGGGAAAAACCATGAAGCTTTAGCAATTTACTAAGATTATCAGATCATCGCCTCAAGGTCGACAAGGTAATGAATTAACTTTAATCTGTCCACGGTAATGATTAGAGATGCCATTGATATGAAATTCGGATTCGGGTATGGATATTTAACATTAGAGTACATTTTCCTGAGCGCGCTTCGTATGAACGAAGATTGGTTCTATGTTTTTAAATTAAACTTATTTTTTGAAAACACTATCTACAAACCATTTTCATTTGTGTGTCTTTAGATTTTCCTTAAAATGTATACTTAGTTTCAAAATTACACTGGTCAAGGATTTCTATCATCATACACAACCTGAATCCATTCATTGCTGGATATAGACCTCCATTTGTTTATGCCACCCTCCTATTTCCTGAGTATCTCGCATTCACGTAGCTCCCGCGACTCTCTTTATATCGCATCGTGCGGGCAAACAACCCACACTTCGCGTCCCTTCCCTCGGCCACCACTTGGACAATGATTTGCTGCATCTGCTGTCACATCGACTTCTCATGTGTCCCTTTCAATATAAATTGTAAATTAATCACAATTTTTAAACTAAATTATTATCTTAGTTACAAAACAGTACAGACACCTAGTTAACTAGTTGACTAGCACTAGCTTTTAGAGTAGTTCCTTCTTCGGCCATGAATTAGACAAACACATTAGACTGAGCTAAACGCTGTTTTTATATTTTTTTCTAGAAATTAACTTTAATGGTTGATAATAATTATGTATGTTACTGTGACGGAAATGCAGGTCCGTTCCATGTCTCATACGTTGTCTGTCACAATGTTTGTGTTCGGGAAAATCTTTATAGAGTTCTCCTAAATGGACGGCGAAGCGCTAGCCTACCTCGTTCCCTACGATATCTTTCTTGCTGAGGTGTTATTTGTTTCGAAGAATTCTATAATATGAAATCCCCTTGAAATCTGGGCCGAATATTCTGCCGTAAAACTAATTTCGGTTACGGATTTATATTTAAGTAACATCTCTATTAAATATGTAATCAGAAAAAAGTGTGAATGAATAAAGGTTCGTTACGCCGTTTAATTACAATGCCATCTTAAAAAATAATTATTTCTTTACAATTAGTCACGGTCTCGTCCGGGTTTTTGAGAAACAGGACATGAGGGAAATTGTTTTTTTTTTTCCTTTTGTGGGAATATTTCAAATAATAAGTGTTTCTGTTTAATCTGGTTTGTTATTGGATAAAACTAGCAAGTTTATAGATTTTCGAATTTCATGATAGATTCGAAAATTACGATCATTTTCAATTTACGCCATTTAAATGTATTCGAAACCTATAAACCTAGCATTTCTTTCTTTTCTTTCTTATCTTGTGGACAGAGTCCTGGTGTCAAAGTTGTTAGAGCGCTTTAGGCCTCTGACATGGTTTTTATGTAGCGACTACTACCACTAGAGATAGTAGCCGGGACCAACGGCTTTACGAGCCATCCGAGGCACGGAATCATCTTTCTTTTCAAACAATCAGGTGATTCAGCCTGCAATATCCTAACCAACTGGGGAAACCGCACAAACTGAAATATCACTAGGTGTCCTTACCTACCTAGCCTAGCATTATAGGTAGTGTTAATGAATCAAAAGAGTAACAAAATAATAGATTTCTGTAATTTTTTTTGTGGGTTATAATTATTATAGAGACTGCCACCTTCACAATCCTCTTAACAAGTTAGTTACTAAGAAAAACGTCAACAAGAAAAAAACAGATCAATGACTATCATCTAAAAATGACAATGCAATTAAAGTGATTCATACAAATTGCTATAAATAATAGCGTGAGGCTACTGAGTCACCACACCACACACTGTAATCATGCCGTGCATTAAAACTGTACGTAATTGTATTGTTACACAGGTGCCATCTTGGACTGATGTCATTTGTTTCACCTAGGGTCTTATGGCAAACGATTCTAGAAAATGAAGTTCATTGTCTGGAACCATACCCAATACCTATTTCCAGCTTCCTGTCTTGAACACAACCACAGAATCGGTAATATATAATTATGAATATGATGCAGCTGTAAGCAAAAATGATAAAAACATGCATGCCATGCGACAAAGCGACAAAACGAGAAAACAAGCACGCTCATTTCGGCAAGCGAAAAGTCTCGTTTTGTCATGAAAAACCCTGCAAAAATGTTCATTCAGGTTTAAAATCGAAATCGGTTCATTTCTATGTGGATGTTTTGTGGGCAGAGACTTGTAAGTCTCTGTTATCTTGTCTCTTATGTAGTAACTTTCTGTCTGTGTGTGTGTGTACACACACGTAAACAGACCGGTCAAACTTATGTCATAGCCATATGAGTAAATACCCCGCAGAGAGAAAGCTTCGAAACAATAATGCTATTGGACAATCTACGGGAGACGTTGGACGAGCGCGTCACCCAATTATATTGTGCACTCCTCTCACAAGTCTGAATTGAGGTAGTAGAAAAAGAAGGCGTCTCTCATCTGCACATGCGCACTTTGTGCAAATCGTCTTTGACTGTGTACCCTAAGACCTTTTATTGTATAATTTGTATATTTGTAAAACCTGATACGCTGTAAACAGCGACTCGCTGCCTGCGATTAAGGCTATATTCTACCGTTGGCGCGCTCCATACAAACGTAGTATGGTGATATTTTCAATACTATCTCATTAAAGTCAATGCAATTTTTCAAAAACAATCTAGTAACTAATTTCTATGTCGGTATGAAGTCAGATTTTCGATAAAATTTATAGTTTTAATGTTACAGTGCCACAAATATTTCCATAAAAATCTTAAATTAATCCTAGCATTGAAACTGTATATTTTAACGAAAATCTGACTTCATACCGACATAGAGATTAGTTACTTGATTGTTTTTGAAAAATTTCATTGACTTTAATTAGATAGTATTGAAAATATCACCATACTATGTTTGTATGGAGCGCGCCAACGGTAGAATAGCCTTAAACCAGGTTTGCTGTAGGAAAGCTTATGTTGGAAAACAAATATGTAACTCTTTCTTTGTAAAATAAATGGAAAAAAAAAACTTATGTGTAGGGTTAAGTGATCACGTTTTATCATCGACGTCATCTACATTTCGTACTTTATATAGTTCATTCTGTTATCAAAAATAGTATTCAAGCTAAAGAATGAAATAGTACATTACGATACGTGTGACCTAAGTAGTCCATTATTGCACGGCGTGAATTATCGCCCGAGCGCAGCGAGGGCGATAAACGCCGTGTAATAATCGACTTACTTAGGTCACGAGTATCGTATACTATTTTATAGCTCGTGTGACCTAAACCCGCCAACTTTTTATTATATTGATATTTTCTTTCATGTTGAACTTTTATTCTATGAATACGTATACCAACGAATAGGGTATAATGAGGGTCCGGGGGCGAAGCCCCCGGCGGGGTGGAGGGGCGGAGCCCCCCCGGGGGCACGGGGGGCGGAGCCCCCCGTAGGACACAACCACAACTTTAAAAGCTTCGTTCATATATCGCAATCACAATCAATAGGTAATACTAACCTCTAATCACATCTACCGTCACATCATCATCAGCCCCTACTCACCCACTAAGCACGTACGCACTACATGGTGCACCCCCTAATCACCCCCATGAACTAGGGGGTACACCTCCTAATCACCCCCACGAGCTAGGGGGTACAGCCCCTAATCACCCCCACGAACTAGGGGCCCTAGGGGGTACACCCCTAATCACCCCCCACGAGCTAGGGGGTACACCCCCTAATCACCAGCCCGGGCTAGGGGGTTCACCCCCTAATCACCCCCACAAGCTAGGGGGTACACCCCCTAACCACCCCACGAGCTAGGGGGTACACCCCCTAAACACCCCAACGAGCTAGGGGGTACACCCCCTAATCACCCCACGAGCTAGGAGTACACCCCTAATCACCTCCACAAGCTAGGGGGTACGCCCCCTAATCACACCCACTAGCTAGGGGGTCACCCCCTAATCACCACTACACACCCCTTACGCATTAGTGGGTGTACCCTCTTATCACCCCTATGCATCCCCAATCACCCTCTACGCACTAGGGGGCGCATCCCTTACTCGCACCCTACTACCAACATACTAATAAGGTGTGAGCAGGGGGTGCGGGTGTAAGTAGGGCGTACGTAATATAATTAAAGTAGGGGGGGTAACTTGGAGTCAGTTGGGGATTTCGCGATTTCAATGTTGGTCACATTGATTGAAAGCACATTTAAAATTATACCTTCTTTTGTTTATTATGCATCTGTGCAATAAAGTAGATTCATTTTCGAATGGTGTAATGTAATCCGTGTAATAATGGACTACTTAGTAACGAAAAACCGTGACCTAAGTGCGGGTTTAGGTCACGGAATGCTATAAAAGAACCTTCTTTTGTATATTATGCATCTGTGCAATAAAGTGGATTCATTTTCGAACGGTGTAATCCGTGTAATAATGGACTACTTAGGTAACGCAAAACCGTAACCTAAGTGCGGGTTTTGGTCACGGAGTGCTATAAATGTGATTTTAGTGTTATTTTCCAATTTATTTATTCGTACTTATGGCGAATTTCGTTTGTAGGCATATATTATCCAATGATTAATTTTTTGAGGAAAGGTAAAATTTATTATATTTTATGTCATTTAAATCCCGTAGGATTACGGGTGCGTGTGCCTGACTGTATTTCCTTCCTCGGCTCTCCCAGAAAGTGTGAGGTGAGGTGGAGTATCTGAAGTCAGAGAGGGGCAAGGAGTAGCCGTTCTGTATGTAGAACTATATACTATTATATATTCTGTGCTCCTGTCCCGATAGAGACAAAGCTTTTACAAAATGATCACGTGATGCGCTCGCCCAATATTTCCTACAGATTATTGTCCAATATCGCGATTGTGTCGAAGCTTTCTCTCTGTGATGTATGTAGTCATAGAGCTGTGGTACAATGAAACTCATAACGACGTGGGCGGCAAGGGCTGTCAAGTGTTTCAGAATCATACAAATTTCACCATTTCGCACAACTTACATGCAAATGTTTACCTCGAAGTGCCATATAAGGATGTCACAAATGGTCTAGTAGAACACTTAACATGCCTGTCAGCCGTCCGTCATTTGTCATCCGCGGTGACACCAATGGCATGACCCTGACTTGATTCTGAATCATGCTCTTATGTTTGGGAATCTTAGGATAGACAAGGTTACGGTTTGAGGGTCTGTGTTATTTTGTCAGTTAATATTCATGCTTGAAGCTTACCTTAAACAATAAAACAAATTAATGTTCTTATGATGCGAACGAAAAAGTCATAGCCTGCAATATTATTTTTTAACTTTTTAGTTTTTTTGAAGGCGGTTTTAATTTTTTGTTAAAATTTTGTTTATTTCACAATTTTTAGTGGTGAATTGATTAGTTCGATTTAATAAGAGTGCTTTAAATAAACAAACGCTCTAGTCGGCACTACGATTTTCGAAGGTTCCCCTCGATTTCTCTGAGATCCATCATCAGATTCTGGTTTCCTTATGATGGGACCACCCTCGGAACATCTCCTTTCCAACAAAAAAAGAATCATCAAAATCGGTTCATAAACGACGAAGATATCCGCGAACACACATAAAAAAAAAATATATATATACGGTCGAACTGAGAAACCTCCTCCTTTTTTGAAGTCGGTTAAAAAGTGGCTGTTTTCATGACAAACATGCGATGTCCTGTCCATATTAAGAAGAAAATATTCTTAACAATTAAACAATATTTCGAAAAAACAAGAATGTCACATGACATTGCAGTCACTGCTGATTTCCAATTTATCGGGTCACTGCATATTATCTTTAAAATCGTTTTAACAATAATAGCTACAATCATAAAACATAACAATCTGTAATGTTTCGATAAATTGAAAGCCTATCAGGACTACAATGTGACATTCTTGTTATTTGGAAATGTTGTTTAATTAATTGCTTAGAAATAAAAATAAATACGATTGGGGGCAGCACAATAGGCTCGGTGCAGCCTTAAGTGAAAATGTATTCAAAATATAAGTGTACACTTTGTTGGCAGTCCTAACTAAATAAAATAAACATAAAATCTAATTATGTTACATCGCAGGAGATTACAGGTTTTTGTTATCGAATGCAAATATAGAGCCAACATCGAAACCTCGGAAAAATCTGCTGTTTCATAGAAAACGTCAACGGTTACGCGACCTGAATGTATGGAAAAGCAGATTTTGTTATCGTGATTTCTTTGTTGGCTCCATGCATATAGTTCAGTTTTTGTCTAAAGCTACCCCTAAGATATGAAACGTACTTAATTTTACTTCTGTATACAGGGTGAAATTGATATCATTAGCATCCTTTTAAACTAAAAGTCTACCTTTCAAAATGAACAACTTTTACTATGGGACCAAACCGATCGGAGCAACAAAAAAATCAGCTGTACCATACTAAACTGCAGTGCCTGCTCGACTCAAATGTATGCAACAGCTGATTTTTTAGTTGCTCCGATCGGTTTGCTCCCATAGTGAAAGTTGTTCAGTTTGATGGGTAGACTCTTAGTTTAAAAGGATGCTAATTATATCAATTTCACCCTGTAGATATGTGTGTAATAATGTAACCTAGGGATTAAGTTACTCATGTAGCTATTGTTTATCTCACTGAAACCAATTTCTTCTCAATTTACAGCTGGACGCTCAGCAGCGCTACACCCTCTTCCAGCGAGGACTGTGGGAAGCTGCCCAGCAGATACCACGTGGTGCAGTCAGGGACTTGGCGACCTACAGGCAGTTGAGACTGTTGTCTATCATAGGACCTGCAGCCTTGCCGCCAGATCAGCTTGATAGAGTAAGTTTTGATAGTTTTTATGGTTCCGTACCCAAAGGGTGAAAACGGGACCCTATTACTAAGCCTACGTTGTCCGTTCGTCCGTCCGTCCGCCCGTCTGTCTTACCTATTAAGGGCTGTAACTTTTGAACCTTAATAGCTAGAAAGTTGACATTTTCTCAGATTATGAGTTATTACGGCGGATTTATTAACAAATAATAAAAATTTCAAAAAGTTAAAAATTAAGGGGGTTTTTCTTCACGCTCTATCGTAAAAACGCTATTGTAGACATACAAGCGTCAAACTTTGTGTGACTGAAGAGCAAGGTCTACAGAATTGTCAACAAATACTAAAAACCGGACGGACAAGTGTGAGTCGGTCTCGCGCTGAAGGTCCCGGACAAAAAAGTTTTTTTCTATGTTTTAATAATGTTGTGTTCTGTGGTGGTGTTGTACAGAACCCTCGGTGCGCGAGTAGCCCGACCCGCACTTGACCGGTTCTATTTTACCTTGCGTTGGTCACCGACTAGACACCGTCTATGTTATTGACACCACGACCACAATATAAAACTACAAACACAATCACTTTGGGAAAATCAAATTCTTTTTGTTACTATTACCAACTATCATTAATTTGAAGCGTGCAATTGTAACAACGATCATTTCTAGCATATTTTATTGTTATTTGACACATCGTTTGACATTATATCCTTCATGCGAAATAATAATGTCCAACGATCTGTCAGATAAGCTGTTAAGAACTTATCCAGAAGTGGTGAAACAGGTTCTTAAACTTTCAAGATTCAACTTTCAGATTATTTTAATTGTTACTCCGTATCTAATGTTAGTTAGTTATTCCGTATCTAATGTCTTAATTCTAAATGGTTGCTAGTGTTTCGCCTACAAAAATGCTGCATAGAAACCTTATCACTTAGTCACCTCATAAGACATCCAAAGTCAAAACCACACGACTCAGAATAGACCAACCCTTTATCCCCTAGTCAATATTCGATATCTAATCTGATATTTTTAAAAATTTCAGTATAACCGCCTCATAAATGATATGCTAGCAGTCTACAATACAGCCGAAATTTGTGCCTACAATGAACCATTCAAATGTGGGCTACATCTTCAACCCGAGCTCCAGTTCATCATGTCCCACTCCAGAGACTGGGATGAGCTTCAACATGTCTGGACGGAGTGGAGAAGGAACACTGGCAGGAGGATCAGAGACTTGTATGAACAGCTGGTAGATCTGACTAATCAAGCTGCGAGATTGAACAGTGAGTTAAACGCCTTATAGAACTTTTTTAGTGATAGATTGGTGAAGTTTTTGTGGTAACGTAAATTTGTTAGGCGTTTTGTAAGTTTGATTAAATAGTATTTCGTAATTTCGTAAAGCTTGTGGACTGGACTGGACTATTTTGGTTTAATCCTAAAGCATCTTATTTTGATATCTCCACTATTGTATCTGTTAAAGTCCCTGCATTCACTGTTTACTAGCTGATTACCCGGTTAACAACCTTCTTTTAATTTAGCGAAGTTCACCATAAATATCAATTTTGTGTTTTACCTGTCTTTTTTTTAGATTTCACTGACGCATCGGCTTATTGGATGTTCCCCTATGAGACTGGAAATATGAGACAAGAAGTGGACGAAGTTTGGGAACAGGTGGGTTTTTAAACTTAATGTCTTGGTAGGTACTGTACCTGGGTACATAGTTTTTCAATAAATTTTGTATTTCTGAATAATCGTTCTCGTAACAACCACTCTTCCGCAATTTAACTACATATATACATTTGTGAATCTATTTAATAAATGACCTTCAAAACATTTAATCAAGTCTCAAAAACAATACCTAATTTCCAGATCAAACCCCTTTATGACCTTCTTCACGCCTACGTCCGTCGTCGTCTCCGGGAAGGCTACGGTCCTGAGAGGATCTCCCGTTCTGCTCCGATCCCAGCCCATATCCTCGGAGATATGTGGGGACAGAGCTGGTCAGGAATCGTACCCTTCACCCTGCCTTACCCTGGGAAGACTCTGGTTGATGTTTCACCGGAGATGATTCAGCAGGTTTGTGGGTTTATCTTTAACGGTGTCACCAGAGATGTGCGAGGTAGCGTGACTATGGAGCGTATGGTAGGAAAAAATACACCAGCTCGTTTCCTTGATCGTATCATAAGAAAACTGAAACAATTCTACTTCTGGTGATTTTTAGTTTATGCAGGCAAAATAGATTCTACCGCCCAAAAAAAACCCATGTTATTTTGAGCAATACATAAATTAGGTCTGGTTCAGCCTGGTTCAGCCTGGTTATATCAAGCTTTCTGTCAAACTCTTTACGTACAGTCGGCCGCAATAAGTTATAATACTCTTTAGTTCTACGACGTAGAACAAAAGTGTAGGTATACAACTTATTGCGGCCGAGTGTGAGTACTTGGGTTTCTAAATTAGATCTTCCAAATAGCATTTTTTTTTTGTATAGACCCACCACTTATTTCCATCACTGTAACGCCTGCCACACACATACCGAATTCCGAACCAGGATTACGATTTCGTATGTATTTTTCCCTCCAGAATTCCGTTCAGAATTATGGAGGCATCATATCATGTATAAAATCACAATTCTAATTCGGAATTTCCGGATCGGAATTACGTATGTACTAACTCTAATCTTGTAAGGCAGGACCAACACCGCACCGGCAACTACTCACAACACAAGAAAATGCCGGGGATGAGTTCTAATCTATCATTAAACCCAGAAGAAAACAAAACAACATGTGTGTTCACAAACAATTGTGTTCTAATAGAAATCGCATATATTTCCAGGGCTTCACACCGCAAACGATCTTCCAGCTGGCCGAAGAGTTCTTCGTATCCATGAACATGTCGGCGATGCCTCCAGACTTCTGGTCGCTGAGTGTCTTCGAGCAGATCCCTAATAGGCACATCCACTGTCAGCCTTCTGCCTGGGACTTTTGTAACCGTCATGATTACCGGTAATGATATTTCTAAAGTCTGCTAGGTAAGCGATTGGATAGGTTGTTCAACAAAATGATATGCGGTTTGATTACAGTATGATATAAGAGAGCTTGGTAATTAAGGGAAAGGATGAACAACTATCTACAATTTGAGTACTGTTCTTTTCCCCCTAATCTCTCGATTCAGTTCTGAAATAGGCACTTGAAAACATAGACCCAGAAATCTTGAGTTTCTTATACAAGTGGAAAGTAACTTTTAGCATCTAAATGTTGGATGCCTCTTCGCTATCTATAATTTTACTCTTTCCAAAATATTCCAGCTAAAGTGAATTTATACATACTTCTTTTTAAAAAACCGTCAACAGATTAAAAAGCTCTTTATCCTTCTTATCATGCTGACAGTTTTGTAAGAGGATGATCATCCATCCACCATAATCGCTATGGGACCCTGTGTAATCTGAATCCGACCTTCCTTTTTAGGGCTTCATCCTAATTTACTGATGTTTAAGTTAAGAAAATTCACAAACTCTTTCTTGAACTCTGTAGTCCAACCAAAATCTATAAGATTTATTCCTACTTGCCTATTTTGCAGTGCCTGAAATGCCTTCTGAAATTCCCTTCCTATTTTTCGCAGTATCAAGATGTGCACCCACGTCGACATGAAGGACCTGGTAACAGCTCATCATGAGATGGCCCACATAGAATACTTCCTGGCTTACAAAAACCAACCCAAAGTATTCCGCGATGGAGCTAATCCTGGTATGTTTTATATCCAATATATTACACGAGCTGTTGACCCGCGACTTCTTCCGCGTGGATTACCCGCGGGGCACGGACCTGAAAAAAAGACGGACGGAATCTCGTCAAATCAAAAGTGAAGCACCCATTTATATGAGTATGCGTGCTGTCGCCCTGTCGCGCGGTACATAATGGCGGCGGGTTGTCGGACCTGCGCCTAGAACTGATGCGTCTGTGTGAGTGTAGGTCCCTTGTAGAACAAACGAAACTGTAGGACCTTTCATGCTTCACCTCTTTTTAGAGTGACATTACGTCCGTCTTTTTTTCAGGTCCGTGCCACGGGGTCAGTTTTTGAAAAATCCTTTCTTAGTGCTCCTACTACTTATATCTTCTTTAGAATATGTATTCCAAGTTTATATCTACAGTACAGCGAATTAGGCTATGCATTGTCAGTCAGTCAGTAACGGAACTATTTTATAAGTATAGATAATGAATGAGCTGTTGGTTCGCGTCCTCTGCGTGAATTACCCCATTTGGGGTCGATTTTCGAAAAATCATTTATTAGTGCATTGCACCCTTATATCCCCTATAGAATATAATTATATTCCAAACATGTTTCTATCTACAGCAGTTTAGGCTGCGTGTTGTTTGTCAGTCAGTTAGTCAGTCACGGAACTCTTTTATATACAGAGTGAAATTGATATCATTTGCATCCTTTTAAACTAAGAGTCTACCCATAAAACTGAACAACTTTTACTATGGGAGGAAACCGATCGGAGCAAGAAAAAAAAAACAGCTGTTCCATACTAAACTGCAATGCCTACTCGACTCAAATGTATGGAAGAGCAGATTGTTTTGTTGCTCCGATTGGTTTGCTCCCATAGTAAAAGTTGATTAGTTTTATGGGTAGACTCTTAGTTTAAAAGGATGCTAATGATATCAATTTCGCCCTATAGATAGAAAAGTTAGCCACCAAATGTTTTCAATTTCACTCTGCATATTTCTGTCTTTACGTTGGATTGAAGTTAATAGGGCATGATACCTGGCTGTATTATTTTAACAAGCTTAATTAAACACGGTATGCAAGAAGCTATAAATAAGAACGAAATAGTAATAATTGAGAAGTATAAAAGCAAATGAAACGTAAAGTTAACCAGGAATAGACGTTAATCAAATGCAACTTTATGATCTAGTTGTTGCTAGAGTCACGTTTATTTGATTGAACACTTATCGCATGATTGAATTTACATTTCATGATTGATTACATCGTTTGATTTTTGGCTTCTAATTCGTCAACACTTAAAGTAAAATAAATAACTTTGACATCGTCACACTGATAATCTAAGTTTCAATCAAGATACTGAAATCTATTCAAGACTTGTATAATAAAGACTAGATCAAGATAATGAATCAATTTAAAGATAAGAACATTTATGACTCGGATACAAAATATCATAATTACTTTTTCGGAAAATTTCAGATGTAAGCTCGCCTTTAGTTATTTCTATTCTGCTGTACTCATCATTATCATATACAAAAAAGTGTTAAAATAAAAACTTTCATGTCAAAATGTTTCGACCTTTAAGATTATAAATAAATAAATAAATAAATATCTTGGACAATGTCACACAAATTATCTAGTCACATTGAAAGTACCAGAATCTAGCCTGGACTTGTATTATGATGACTAGACAACGATATACAATACATATACATATAGATACAAACCATGTCATGTGTTTTAATCCTCAAAATGTTTACAATAACAATACTTAATTTTAAAGCAATAAACATATAGGTATAACCATTATCACCTCCAAACAGTGCAAGAAACGCAAGACATCCAATTTTTCAGGGGGTAGGCGCCACCCTTGAGGGGGTAGCGGTAGGCCTGTCCCTTGTAGTTATCAAAACACGGTATCTAGCAGTTATCAAAAGAAAATAACGAAATGAAAACACCGTCAAACACATCAGCTTAATTTCCCCAAACAAAATAAATAACAGACATTCATATTCAACATCTAAATTCTAGAAACAATCAACAATAAAGCTACTATAAAACCTAGTGCTGAATTCTGCGCGGGCGCAGAGTTGCACAGGTCAGTGTCACATGAGCAATATGTCACGAATAGGTCCCCGTTGCCCGACTGTCTTCGGCAGGGTAGTGCTGTGGCGTTGTCAGATAAGTAGCCACATTGTCTGACCACGCGAACTTTGCCATAAACTGTAAAGAAAAATAAATTTATAATGATATGGCACGTCGTGAAGAAACCTTCATACGCTGAAGAATTCCTGATGCCCATGTAAAGTCTATCAATCCGTATTGGACTAACGCCCATTTGAGGGTAGGCCTGTGCCTTGTAGTGGAACGTATACAGGCTGATGATGACAATGGTATCAGGCCCATTCGGCCTTAAAACTGTAAAATATTTTTTTATTCAACTTTTACTACTTAAGTATATGGCGCAAATTGTTGGCCATCTTGAAAGGGAATGTTGTGAGTTTATGTTTCAATAGGACATGAGAAGGACAAAGAGAATTTGCTCTTCATCACGAGGATTTTTTTGACAAATTCTTCTTAAATAAACTCTGCACTTGTCTACGCACGCAAGGCGCAAATTGATATGGTAGCATAGTTTATGGTCAAACAACTTCTTGGGTTGATCCAAAGTCGTGAATTTAAGTGTGTATGGTGTAAACTTACTCTCCATTTTGATAGTCCTGCATATAGCTGGTTCAGTAGGCGGGATGTGTTCAGGAGGGTCCCTCAGGGAACAGTTGACGACTCCGAGACTGAAGGAGTCGAACTCCTCGCCGCATCGAGGGTCAAACTTGCTGTTGCAGTCGTAGCAGAAGATTGATGATGCTAGACGAAATATTGTATTTCTTTTTGAGAAGCCGTGGTCTAGTAGCTAACTTGTAGTAAATTGGACAATGTAAAGGCGATGCTAGTTAAATCTAAGATATTCGGAATATTATGTTTGATGGTATTTAGAATAAAGACTACCTACAATCTTTCTATGAATATAGGGTCCGTTTGACGGTTTTTTAAGGGGATGATCAGACCATCAAACTGACGAACTTTTTCTATGGTACCAATGCCGAATTTTCGGGTTCTACTCCAGTAATGAAGAGGAGCCCCAAAAAGACAGAAGAATGCCGAAACTGCGAAAAAAAATCTGCTGTTCCACACAAAACTGCAATCCTACTCGACACAAAACGTATGGATGTTTCTTTTTCGCGATTTAGATTTTGGTCCCATAGAGAAAGTTGTTCAGTTTGATGGTCTGATCATCCTCTAAGAAAATTGTCCGCATAGATTTTTTATTACAATGTCAGCGTTATTTGATGCTGAATTCGAACAAATTAAGCCAAGTTCAACTGGCGGTCGATAGTCGTCTAGTCGTATGGCTTCACAAGCCCAGTAACTTTAACCTAGTTTTACTAACGAAATTGGGCCATAAGGCATCACAAATCAGGTTTTTTTTTTTTTTTTTTTTTTTATTATCGATGGGTTTGCTCTTGACCTCAAGGTTTAGAAGGAAGCGTTATTTTGTATATTTATATTTGAGTCATATTTAAAAAAAGTAAAGTTGATTTTTGTTCGATTGTCCATTTTATTATTGCGAATGTGATCTTAATTTCGAATAAAATAGGTAGTTGAGATTCACAAAACGTAGTATTATGTATCTACATTTTTATAGAAGATTTAGGCCACTACTAGTGAAAATTAAATGTGGATATTCTGAAATATAAGCATATAAGCATATTCTCACGACTACATTCTCCGAGGGGGTAGTCAGAGGTATTCTGAAAATTCAGAACAAAAAAAAAAAGCCTACAATAAAAATACAAAATACCTAAAATAAAAAAATAATAAAAAATAAACCCCCCCCACCCCCTCCCTTCTAAAATATACCTATTTTAAACTCATTTCAAATCCTCTGCTTACGTGAATACTTATAGAAGCAGTCTAGGCATGTAGTGATCATTTTTTGTGTTTATTTTTTGTACACTTTTTAATTCACGAAAAAACATTCCCTTTTTATTAAATGAGTGCTCACCTTATACAGTCGCCATCAGACAAATAAGCAAAGAAGCAAACAAGGTGTTCTGAGTGTTAATTTAAAAAATTTAATTAACAGTACAAGTTATTATAAGTATCTGAACACCTCTTTCTGTTCTCCTTCTTATGTTTACTTACACTGTTAAGAATTTATTGAAAATTAACACTACTCAGAAATATTTGAACACATTGTCTGCTACGATAAAATTGTACTATACCTAATATAATCAAATTTCTTATTCGGCAATTCTGTATGACATGTACCTATACATTTAACAATAATATTTAAAAAAAAAAATTATTACATGTTTTGGTTGCCAACTCTGTATTGCAACTTCATCATAAATTGAACCCATTTAAAAAAGAGTAAACTCACCATATTTGAAAACACAGAATAAGGCAAAAGTCACTGGCACTAATGAGTTTAGGGACTTCATAGTTAACGACAAAAAAACCAAATGTCCTGCGTATAGGACAAGAACTACACTGACTGAAACGTTATAGTGTCGTAATATTATAATTAAATTAAGATCTGCTTGTCGCCCAGTTACTAGCTAGGAGAAGGAGATAGTGCTGCGATTGTATAGCATTCACAATATAATTCATTGATATTGTAAGCTTTTTTATGGGCTTTCCATTAGGTGAGTTGAAGCCAAAAGGGTGTTTTCTTGTAAGCCCAAGAATATTTGAGTTTGTTCAACCCGGTTGGTGTAATGCTTACGCCGGACTGCCAAACCGAATCCAGCACTGGTAGCATGCACACCCGCGATAGCCGTGATACGGCTTTATCACGTCTTTTATCTCGTTCGTTCGCGCGCAAAAGAACGAGATAAAAGACGTGATAAAGCCGTATCACGGCTATCGCGGGTGTGCATGCTACCAGTGTAGGGTTGCAATCGCGGTAAATATTCTGTGATTGAACCGTTAGTGGACTACGTACGAACCATAACTTTTGACACATTTGATATTGCGCTAATCGCTGTACTGCTCTTGACAGCCGTTAGAGCCGTTTTGACAGATCGCTCAGACGTTAAGGGCTGTCAGTCACATAGAGTATAGCGCGATGCGGAATTCAACACAGTTGAATATAAATTGGATTGCAATGTGATTAAAACTGTAATTGGATAAGAATATAACTTCGATGTTTTAACTTAGCGCAATCGGGCTCCAGGGTTCGGATTCTGGTTCGCTCATGGATGTTATGTTTGTGTCGTCTTTGTATGGCTTCCATAATAGAAAAGCTATCAACTAATAGTACACTGAAAAAAATGCGAGCCAACTAAGAAGTATAATTTCTCTTAATTATCACCAAAATAATTGAAATGACGTTATTATTGTTTACTAAAAACAAAAGATGGTTAGTTGTAATAACAAGCCGAATTCGTTTAACAAAGTTCTCTTGGTCGGAGAAGTCATGATGTTGACAGGCTCATATGGATTCATGATGTTGGTTGAAGTAAACAATTTTTTTTTTTCAGTGTATTTAATGCCAATAGTAGATGCTATACCGAAAAAAGTATAGCTTGCACTAGTAGCAAGCAATCTTTTATGAGAATAACTAAACATTAGGATTCCCATAACGATATTTTTATACTTAGTTCAAATAATATTCTAAGCACTGAAAAAAATATTGTTGTTCGTCATAGTATTAGTACAGTGAACAGTTTTTTAAAGGGAACTATATAGAGCATTGTGTTTGCGTGAATAAAGCTTCATCACTAACTGAAGGTAAGGGTAGAAATGGGAATAACAATCTATAAAATATGTTTTGGTGAGGACCAGTTGCTGGTGCTTTTCGCTCATAGGTCTTTTACATGCTACAGAATAAACCAAACTCTGCTCAAAATTGTTTCCTTGATTTTTTCTATTAAGTTCTAAACTTATTTTTTTTATCACTAAGTAAGTATCTCATTTTAAAAGTGTAAGTCACTGCATCATTGTTAAATTGATTAATCATAATCAAATTGATATTGATCTCTTATCATTAATCTAATAATTCATTAACTCAGGCGTCGGTGATGCATCGGATAGGTATGGTATGGACCTGTATGGACTCTCAATCATCAGGGCCCCGGTTCGAATCCACACAGACGACATGCCATTTACCAATATATTATTATTTTATTTATTTAGGGGTACATTTACAAGGGGGATTAGATTTTTCTATCTGTGAACATAATACCGACTGCTCTCAAACGGTGACGACACGTGAAGGAAAACATCGTGAGGAAACCTGTATTCGCTGAAGAGGAAATTCTGATGCGTATGTGTAGTCCACCAATCCACATTGTGCCTTCGCTTGCAATGGGACTTATCAGAATCAGAATCTAATAAAATCGAATAAACTAATGCAGATAATTACTTTATTAGAGATCGTTGAAGAGGGCTAGTATAGTTCGCTTCCGGATACCAGCACCATTGTAGGTTAGATATGTTGTTAGGTATGACTCCATAACTGCTGGGATACAGTATCTAAGGTATCAGGGTCTCCAGTTAGGGCGTCATAAAATTTTTGTATGGCATTGAAATTTTTTTTGTTCTGAAACCTATCGTGTGGGATATGAAATGAAAGGGTACTATGAGCCGATTCCAAAAATATACCACACTATAACCTTTCAGGCAATTGTTTTTAAAAAATCCAGAAATAATTTTCAAAACCTTCCAAGTTTAAGTTTCACCAGGTAGGAAACGGCTGAGTAAATTTTTGAAAAACATACGCCAAACGACTTATAATATCCTCATATCGAACGTCAATAAAGCAATTTTAAAAATGTTTATGTTTACTATTTTTTTATAATTATTTTTATTATTTTTCATCTTTATATTTATATTAAATGATCTAAAAATTTTACTTTTAAAATTTTGTTTCAATAAAAAAAAATTATGAGTTAATTAGATAACTTTAAAATTTAGTGCGAATTCTTATGCTTTTCGTATTTGGTTTCCTTATACAGTACAAGCTGGTCAAAAACAGGTATATTTACTAAAATGACGTAGTAGTAGAGGTGAGGCGGTTCTGAAATGGTCAAGGTCGTTCAGTGTGGGATACGTCTTAAAATGAAACCTTATAGGTACTTATTTAATTAATGAGTATTACCAATTTGTATTGCCTGTAGGTACGATATGTTGATACAGTAATCTGATTGATTGAGTATGCGATGAAAAAAATAGTCAATGCTTTTCAAATCGCTCTTAATTCCATCCGAATCGAATCATTTTATTTTATTTTATTTTATTTCTTTAGGATCGCCGACAAGGTGAACACAATATTAATCACAAATACATAGACAGACAAAAGGCGTGTGCCACCTCAATTAAAGGCAACCACTGCATGCAATAGGCATAAGCAGGTTTGAGGTTGGTTACAACAAACGAAAAAAGAAAAAAGGAAGAAAAACCATGTTTATAAAAAAGAAAAATGTATGAGATAGCAGCGCCAAAATTATTCCAGATTAGAATGGGTAATAAAACAGTATTCTCCTCCCTTCCTCCTCTTCCCAAATTTAGTCTTATATAACTACAATTATATAATTGTAATTATAATTATAAGGTAGTATTATTAAATAGGTTGGTACAACAATATCAAAAAGAGAATCAATAGTTTTTAAGTTATTTTGAGCACAAATAAACAGAAAACATTCAAAAATCATCTTGAATACTTTTCTTTCAACGCAAACTTTCAAGTTTTATTATCAGCAAGAAAAGGTTGGCGTTCTCGTTTATACTAACAAGAACCGGTAAAGTATGGAACTCTCTCCCTGCGTCTGTTTTCCTAAAAAATACAATCAGGATATTTTTAAAAGAAGAGTTAATAGAGTAGTTTACTGGATGAGCGCGCTATATCGTTAATCCTTATCTATAAGGCAAGCCAAGCTCAAGCCCAAGCGAATAAAAAAAATTATGCATAGATTGGTTTATTATTATGTATGTACCTATAGTGCAATAGATAATATTAAAAATGTTACGCTAACTACAAATCTAACCAGTTCTAGAGTTGCTAGGCGAGTGTTAAATAACCATTATCTTAACGTCTACAATCTACGTGTTACTTTACATAATTAAATCTGAAACATAGTGCGTTCCGATATTACGACATTTGGAGCAAAACGCGTGTTGAGAAATTTTATGAAACAATCTAGCTTGCTTCGTTCGTCGGCGTGAAATTTATGAGCCTATATAGTGTAGTTTTAAGTTAAAAGTGTAGTTGACTTTCGAACATTGAAAATTGCATCAATTTTAATGCAAAATTGCATCATTTATGCAAAATTGCATAAATTTTGATGCGATTTTCAGTGACAGAAGAATAGATCTATTCTAAGAAAGAAACCACGACAGCTAAATTATGTGATTGTTCTTTATGGAGGATCATGCATTTTAACAGCTATAATTACTTAGTTCTGAAACTTATTATGTACAAAACATTTGTCTCAATTGAACTAAAACCAAAAATTAAAACGCGCACTCCTAAAACGTGCGCGTAGAATAGAAAATGTACGGAAATTAATACTAACGGTTACGGTACCGCGTTGCGTAACTCACGCGCATCTCAGACGCCTCCGTGCGACGCGAATCTAAAGTGGATGGAAGTGGCTTTATACAGGGTGTAAAAAAACCTGTTGGAGCCTAGGGTTGCTTCAGACCATCAACCTGAGCAATTTCCTCTAAGGGACCAATATCGAAATCGCGAAAAAAAAGTATCTATTACTAGATACAGTATGGACACTCCCTTCCTCCCACCAACTTTTTACCTCACCCCCTCTATCGCCCTCTGGTTACCGCGCACTGGTTACTCGTTACCTACGAAGAAGACATAAGTTTCAATTTCTTTGGTTTCGCATGTGCTGACGTCATCTTGTCAATTTAAAATGTTTGTATGCAGTGTCCGGGCTGTGGTGCCAGCTACGACCTGTGAAGAAAGGGTCGCTTAGGCTGTGTTTATTTTTGTATTCATTTATTATTTTTTGGTACTGACGAAACTTGCCGTGGATTTTTTATGGTACATCCTTTAAGACGAGGTATGTTGCTAATTTATAATGAAAGAGCGTATATACCTACGTCTATATTCTCCGACACCTTAAATTTTTTAAACGTTACTTTTTGGCTCGTCCAGTACATCAGGTACATCTGTGTTTGAACACTTTTTTGTATGTTGTCTGGCCGGCCTCGTTATAGAGGTCAAGTTCATACTTAGTATAGTGAACCACAGCATGGATCTCGAAACTGTACTACATACATACCTTCATTATGTTTTGACATCTTTAACCTTTTTGCGTTTAATTTGATGTTGATTCTTGGTTTTATTGTACTTTTGAAACTTATGTCTAAATCTTTACACTTTACCATTGTATTTTGCACAGCTTTGAGATTTTTTTTGTTTCTATTATTTAAAAAAATGCATGTAAATTTTTTATTGCTTGAAATTGTGTGTAGAACTTTTATATCTACTTCTTTGTGTTTTGATATTCACTGCTGAATAACAATGGGAGCTTTGTGCTTTCAGATGTAAATTTTAAGTTTTTCGAGTTCATTACGTTTGATTATGTAAAATTGGATTGGGTTTACGAAATGTTTTCAATTAGTGATGATGATAATAATAATACGCTCATTATAGTCTTTATTTCAAAAGCAGTAAGGTACGCAGGATATTTAAATAATTCATAAGTGTAAGGTAAACATACAAATGCCGTGAATGAACGGGAAAACGCTACGATCAAAGAAAGGGTTAACATCAGCCTAATATAATATGTCCCACTGCAGGGCACAGGCCTACCCTCAGGGAGGGTGTATTAGCATTAGGCCACTACGTGTGTCGAATGCTGATTGGTAGCCTTCATATAGTCCAAGCTTCATATACGCACTTGGACTGAGACATACTACCCGTTTGTTTGGAGTTGGCCGTCGATGACCGTTACAAAATTTCGTCACAGGCACATTAACTGGTCCCGTCGACAAAAAATAATATAACAAGCAAATACAAATTTAAAATTAAAAGCGATATTAGTGATCGGGACGGACGTGCCGTACGTGGTTGCGTTGCTAAAGGTTATAAAATTGCGTTTAATAGGGTCTCTTAGGGGTGCGGTACGGTGAAGCGGGAAGGGAGGGAGCGGCCAACTCGAAGCAAATGACTAGTACGCATCAGAATTTCTTCTTCAGCGTATGCAGGTTTCCCCAGGAGAGCAGTCTCTAAAGAAAAGGGCCCGACCCGTTTTGCAGTTTCGCAGTTACTCCAGTCGGTAATCTCTCGGTGTAGGCATAATAGATGTTGACGATGTTTGAAGTGATTTTGTCTTTTCTAACAATTGAGTTGGTCATTCGATTTATCGCATACGGCCCTTAAGATATGGGGTATTTTAGGCCTATAAAATTTGTTATTGTTATTTTGTAACAAACCATGATGACTTGTGATTTTTAACAATATTACCATCAATTAATGAAGAAAATGAAACCCTTAGGTACTCTCATTGGCTGGAACTAGGGCGTGACAGCAAACAAAAAGCGAGTATGATGTTGTTTCCTAAATTTTTAAGTGCAAGTGAGACAATAGGACAATAAAATTGTTTCGTAATGTTATCAGTGCCATCTATACGCACGTCACGTTTGTTTGTCTGCGTGTTACACCTCTATTTCCGACAAGATTCTTGATTTGAATTCTGAATTTTTTCCTGTTTGACAATAATATTATTGGTTTTCATTCGGAATATTTTGAGCTTCAAGATAATAATTATGATCTTTCCCATAAAATAAAACAATACTTGATGAAGTAACCCTCATTTTAAGGGACACGGATCAGCAGTGCAACTGCACTGTATTATTAACACAGTACCGCGACGAGAAGTGCAATAAAAAAGAAGACAATAATGTCTTCGCATTGGATTAATGAGGGCTGATTTCATTGATCACCTGGTACAAGCACCTTCTATAAATATCATAATCTTAAAATAACATACATATTCTCACGCCTGTCTCCCACTGGGGTAGGCAGAGACAACGAAATGAAACCTACTACGATCCTGACAAACGTCTCTAGCTTCCTCCACATTCATTAGTCCTTTCATGCATGCTCTCTCGGTTTCGGGTAGATCTGACCTGGCCCTTTAAGTCGCCTTAATCTTAAAATAAATCATTTTAATATATTTTTTTAATAGGTCATATTTTCGTTCGTATGCAAATTAACAATTTTATAAAATTAGTATTTAATAATTAGTCATTACAAATAGATATTATAAAATTAAAATAAAAAATTAAAGCATATTATAGTGTTGAAGATGCAAAGTCAGGCATGCGCAGAGAGAAAGCGCTCGCGGAAGTCAACCTGCTCCCGATTGATAAACTCAGGCGCACTACAAAATGGCGGAAACAGAATCTAGTATTACTTACTGTTTTTTGTTTCTATATCTTTACGTAATGTATGACTAAGTTATTGGACCTGTCGGAAGGAATTAGTTAAAAGTTTAATTGAATTTCGTGTCGTAAAGATGTGATTTTTGGTGATGGATTTATTGGGATGCTGTGAAATAATTATCACTTAATTCATTACACTCAATATTCCATCTCGTAACTTATAGAAAAACATGAACTAATTACAAATAAGCAGTAATAAACAGACACTTTATAGGACTAGACAGTCATGAAATATAGAGGAAAAAAGTGGTAAAAAGAGAAAGACCTAGGTCTAACAAAGGTAAAAGAAAAGATTTGAGTCGTAACTTACCAGGAACAGCTTTTTTTTTTGTTACTGATGGGTTTGCTCTTGACCTCAATCCAGACCTCAGGACGAAGATGGGGTCAAAGATATGATGGTGATGAGCTTACCCAGAAGATGCCTATTAAAAATAATAATAATAATAAATATCTTGGACAATGTCACACAAATTATCTAGCCACTATTCACTCGTACTTTAAAGGAATTCGGGTAAAAAAAAGAAAATCCTAATAATAGTAATACTACCGAGAATCCCGAGTATTTTTTAAATATGTTCAATGTACGGTCATAGCTGGTTTACATTTTTACACTCTTTTAAAAGGTATATAGAAATCAAAATCTCTAACTATTATCCTCTTCCGCAGGTTTCCACGAAGCAATAGGCGAAGCTATCGCTCTATCTGTGTCCTCGCCTCGCCATCTGCAGACCTTGGGCCTGGTTCAGAAGTCCGTCGACGACACTGCCCACGATATCAACTACCTGTACACGCAGGCCATGGACAAACTTGCCTTTTTACCTTTCGCCATGGCCATGGACAGGTGGAGATGGGACGTTTTCACTGGGGATGTGAGAAAGGAACAGTACAATTGCCATTGGTGGAGACTAAGGTTCGTACAAATTCTTCTCTTCTTCACTGCCCTTATTTTTCTGGGGATACATTTTCAGTTGAACAAACTTTTCAGTCATTAGTCTTTTATATGGACTGACTTGCAACTTGTTATTTTGATATTACGCAAGTCTGATTTTTCCGCCTAGTTTGAACTTTGAACTAGGCAGAAAAATGCTCGAACTTAAATAAAAACGGATATGTCTAATATTGTATGAATTTGCTTTGAAATTAGCTGTTGTCGTGAAAGTTATATATAATGGATAACAGAAGACTTAAAAAAGACTTTGCAGAATTTTAAAATATAGAATCTTATTTATATTGCTTCATGTTTTAGTATTTAGATAAATCTTGATTTCCTTATATTGCTATTGTACTGTAAATATTGTATATTGCTTAATATAATTATCTCTTCTGACTTATTTCCGTACTTTTTTTCCCGTTCTTGTAAGTGTGAAGTACTTAGGAGTTTCCCAGTTTCTCAATATTTCTCAACCCTAGTCCTTCCGCAACTGTCATGTTCACTGATCAAGCGTCAAATGCCCAACACACTGCCTATAACCATCTACTTATACGATTATGGAATTAGATAACACTAATTGCAAATAAGCAGTAATAAGTCTCGTAATATGTAAAACCACATGACATAATGCGTACGCTCTACTGGACCTACAAAATGAAGTTAAATTGTGGGTCAATGAATTACTTTAGGCGTTTGATAAATGGAAAACGATCGTTAATTTTGTATCGACTGTATTGGGTTAAAAGGGCCAAAAAACTGTTACCTCATTTGAGGTTAATATTGTCTGTTTTTATTATCATCAGAATTTTTGTCAAATTTGTATAGAGAGTCCAAATAAAGCAAACGTAGATTTTGTACTAGAATATAACAAGATCTCAATAACTGGGGATTCTGTATCAGCCCAATCTTTCCCTCGGGGAGAAAGGCTTAATGGATGTACGTACGTACCTACCTTAAAGTATAATATATTTATCCGTTTCCCTATTGCAAGATAAATTACATCTAGATAAATCTTTCTCATGGTTTGCCCCTTCACTCCATTGGCTTCTACTTCCTCGTAATACTAGTTAAAAAAACAAACGCGCTTCATCTGCCCCATTGGTACGAGAAACATGACCCGGTTAAGTCCAATTACTTTTCACACACTTACGCAATTTTTGAGTATGTGAGATGATTCTGTACAAAAAGTAGACTGCCAAAGTTCATATTTGATGATTATTGTAACTAAATGGTAACCTACTTAAACGTGGTAATTTGAAAATATCATAACACTTTACAATAATTATGATGTTAGAGATTGACATACAACTGGTATCAAAGTTGATTTAGGTATTGTTTGTAGAGTAAAATTGCAGATTAATAAAAAAGTTTAAAAATGTCATTAGTTTCAGAATATCTCTGACTACCCCCTCATATGCTATGCTATGCTTAAAAATGTCAACATGTCAATGTCATGTATGTGTGTGATCAACGATAACTTCTTATTTTACTGTAATTATTATAGACATGAAAATTGAAGGCATACCGGTAAAGAAAGATATGACAAGTTCCAAAATATGTATATTGTGAAGATGAGCAAAACAAATAGTTTTGGATCTTGCTTCTAACAGTTACTTGATCTAAACTTGACAGAGTCTCAGTCAAGGGTAATTTTTACCTCATATACCTCAGGGTAAAGAAATTTGTGAAATCAAAACCTTTCAGTCAATATAGGGACAGTCAAGAAATATAAGGTACAACCTTGTTAATACACTTAAGGTAAGTGTATCAGAGCCCGCAATGGTAGGATGGGATTGCGGTCGACAGTCGGCCTTGACTCGAGTAACGGGTTCAAAGCGATGAAAGCAAAAGTAGTTTCGTGCGTAATACTGCAGTGGCTCTCGATTACTGTGGCATATTACTGCAAACAAGTTCTAAGCTACCGGTAGATGTTGATGCTGATACACTAGAAATTTCTAGGGAATTACGAGCTATGGGCGATATTAAAGGAGCTCACCTTTAATTAGATGATCTAGGTGCTATTAGCAGTAACGAAAATTGTTAGTTCCAAATTGAATGTTACGCTATACTGCCATATTAATGTAAATTGCATTTATTGCTGTGACCTCTATCTCTTTATCAATAACATTCATAATATTAATATATCAATTCGAAATTATATTTCGTAAGATCAAAATCATATGGAGATTGACAAACTAACCTGATTCTTTTTTATAGTGTGTGCACACGCATTTAGTTTTGCAATTACGTTATAAATTTTAGTGTCTATCAATCAGGAGTTGTTAAATCACTGCTGTTAACAGATTTATAGTTTTATTTTGTATTGTGATTTGTGATAGTTTGAATATAATCATCAACTTTTATTACATTCTTACATATCTTTAAATAGGGAAAGAAAATTGTAGGTACAAATTTCCACCGCATCGTTGGTTTTTAGTTATGACTTCTTCGTCTATCTTTTTTGTCATTTAATTCTTCAATTGGCTTCATTATTTTTGCGTTTTTTTTTCTATACGTGTATTTAATATCGTAGGTAATCTGACTTGACATTACCTTTTTACAAAACTTTAAATTAAACCTGTAGATAACTATTTCAAAATAATTTAGTAAGTTGCTTATTGTTTTTGAATGGGGTATACTTAATGTCATCTTATGATCGAATATAAATACTGACAACCTAAATCATTTGTCCATAGGGAGCAGTACCAAGGAATCAAGCCTCCAGTCCTCCGATCAGAGTTGGACTTCGATCCTGGTTCCAAGTACCACATTCCAGCCAACATTCCCTACATAAGGTAAGTGATCATTCCTTTGTGACTGGTTTCTAACATTACGATTAAAACCAGTTGGAGCCAATTAAATTTTACGTAAATTAGAACGGAGTTATGTGTGAAAAAACGGTTCGTTTCATGCAATCGAAATGTTATGTTTTTGAAGTAACGTGTCAGTCGAAGAGTTGTTTAGAAGGAAATATTACTTGGACTGATTTGAAATCAGTTTTGTTAATGCTTACTGTATACGAATTACTGATTGTTTTAGACAGATTGACAAATTTGATAAATCATCGTCTTTTTGTAAGTTAATCTTTGTTTTGACAGTGGCAGTAGTACTTAATTTATTTTATGTACGAGTAAAATAAATTTGAATTTTTGAACTGTATTAAATCATTATTACTTGATACTAGGAAGAAGGATCGCTTGTAAATTAACCAAGATTTTAATGAATATACCCGTCATATTACCGAGATTATTAAAATCGTGTTATAAACTAACTCGATGAGTCTGCATTAGTTACGTTAGGTTACGTAAATGTTACATAATAGCTTTAGTAATATAGACGTTTTCTCAACCTTCTTGTAATTATGAATAGGAAATTTATGTTGTTACTTTATTATGGTTTACTTAGATTGTTCTGGAACAGTCTTGTTAATTTACGATATAGGTACTAACATCCAAGTAAGTAATTAAAATACGTTAGATTTAGGAGGCAGTTTTGCCCGTGGTAATGTAATGCATAATTAATTAATTTTATAAAGAAAATTACTTAAATGGGAACGTATTTTCGTTACGTTATGAGGTGCAAATGCTAGTATGATAATGTTGACAGTTCAGTTAATTTGAATGCCAGGAAATGCTTGGTTAGAGATTATGTAAATGCTACAGTGCCTGCGTAATGAATTCGCTTCTGTTTTATAAGCTTTGATGGGTTTTGAATAAGAAAACATGGAAAATATGTATTTATCACGTTTTTTAATACTTTTGGTATTAACTATTTACATATACACAATCCAGTCGTAAAAAAACAAAAAATAAAACAATACTTAGCGCAAACTAAAGACAAGATAACATTTAAAGCTAAAAACACGATTTATAAAAAGAGATCAGTTCTGTTTAATGGTGGTATTCTTCATGTCCACCTTCGTATCCTTCAAAGCCACCATAGTGACCCTCGCCTTCTGAACCTCCTGAGCTCAGACCTCCATCATGAGAATCGTGAGAGATCTCAATTTGGTGTTCATGATGATCATGGTGTTCATGGTGTTCATGAGGAATTTCATGATGCTCATGATGTTCTTCCTTGTGGATGATAGGTACTGGGACCTTGACCGGGTAAGGCACATGCTTTTCTACTTTGTAAGGTACATGCTTCTCAATGTGGACGGGGTAAGGCCTGTCGACTGGGATGTGCACGGGGTATGGCACCTTCTTCTCAACCGGGTATGGGATGACCTTCTCAACCGGGTAAGGGGCAGGCACGGGCACTTTCACTTCGTAAGGTACTGGTTTCTCAACGTGGACTGGGACAGGGTTGTCAACGTGCACCTTGACTGGGTATGGTACTTCCTTCTCAACTGGGTAAGGTACAGGCTTCTCCACTGGGACAGGGTACGGCTTGTCAACGTGAACTGGGCGCGGGTGGTCAACGTGTACTTTCACTGGGTAGTGGACGATCTTCTCAACTGGGTAAGGTACGTGAACTTTGACGGGAACTTTGACTGGTACGTGTACGGTTTTCTCGACTGGGTATGGGTGAGGAACGGGGACTTTCACGGGATATGGTATGTGCTTCTCAACAGGGTAAGGTACTTTTTCGTACACTTTCACTGGCACTGGCCTGTCAACGTGAACTTTGACTGGTACTGGAACATGTTTGGTCACAGGGTATGGCTTGGGAATGTATTCTGGTACTTTGATGTATTCCTTGACTGGGTAGTGAACGGTTTTCACGACTGGGTACGGGTGTGGTACGTGCACTTTGACTGGGTATGGAACCTTCTTCTCGACTGGCACTGGGATGTGCTTCTCGACTGGGTAAGGCACGGGTACCTTCTTAACTGTAGTAATTGTCTTCTCATGATGTACTTCATGGTGTTCATGATGATCGTGACCGCCTAAGTCATGGCCACCAAAGTCATGGCCGCCAAAGTCGTGGTGTTCACCTCCAAAGTCGCCATAGTATTCAGAAAGACCTCTTTTGTCTTGTTTTTTGTTCTCTTCGACTGGTTTTGTTTCTTCAGCCTTTGTGTCCTTCTCTGCCTTCTCCTCTGCCGTGGCCAGGCTTATAGCCACGGCCAGGATCAAGGAAGTCCTCTGTAATTAGAAAATTTATTTGTTTAATAATGTTATAAACATACCTTTATTATACGAAGAAAATGTAGAATCTAATGATTGGCACTGCGAATCAAAAGCGTTATTATAGGTCTCCAATGGCTTTTCACTTTCACGTTGCACTTCGCTCAATTCACTGAACTTAATATGAAATTATTCAAGATAAATATGAATGTCCGATTAAACTTCTAATCTACACTTATCACTTCACTGTTTCACTTTTTATTAAACTATTTTTTTAAATGTTTATTTTCTACTAACCAGTAGCTTCATCTTCGCTTTGCTTGTAGTTCAGCGAATGCTGACGGAGTGTGGTGTAGTCAACTTCGTTCTCGGATTATATACTCCGTATACGTAGTTTCGTAGATCAATGTTGCAAACACTTTCGCTCGTTGACTCCAGCTTTCGATGTGTGAGTTAATATTTTAATATTGTTCTTTTTTTTAAAGATGAGGGCAGGTTTTTGAAATGAGATCGGTTAATTGGTCTGAATTTGTTTAAGTGTTGCGATAGTTAGGTCGATGATTGTGTCACTGATTTAGTATGGTTATTTCGATTCGTTTTATTGATCTTTTACATATCATTAATTGAGAAGGATCCAGTTTTTAACTTATTATTTAAATGTAGTTCAGTTTGTTACATGCACATCATATTATAATTATGTATGATGTGCATGTATTTTTTTCATAATATGTTTTTGAAGGTTAGAGGTAGGGCCTATTTAATCTTATATCAAAAAACCTAAGCCATAAAGTCATAAAAAGCTTTTTATTACAATCAATATTACTCAGTGACATATTTTGATTTTACTGTTTGTAGAGTCAAGGTTAAGGCACGATGGAGCTGACGTAATCTCAGGATTAAAAGCTCAAAAAAAAATAAAAAAAAAGAATGTTAAACCTGAAAATGAAAATCATTTATTCACAATTTAACAAACTGAACTACAATTTGATATTTTGAAATAGCCAAAAAAAAATATAATTCTTTATTTTAATGTATTATGCATAAGCTACAAACAAAAAAATATAAAGAGTCAATAAACAATTGGGAATTAAAAAGTTGATGTGGTACCGATTCTGAAGAGAAAAAAGAACAGTTTTGGCATTCAATTATGTCAACAAGTTTTATTGATTAGAACTAAATGAATTTGTCGTAAAACGTGCATTATTATTAAACAATTCATAATAAAATTGGATACTAGAACAAAGTAATAACATAAAAGGCACTAACAGCAATCGATATTGACACATTCCCAAGTGCATGCATTGCTTAAGAAAATCTTAAAACAGTTTTAAGAAAGGAACCTTGAAACCTTTCTAAAACGAAGTGAATTAATTATATTATTCATTAAAAATACAAAAATAACGAAAAGCTTTTAACGCCATTCAAAAATGTTGACTAATTTTAATATTCAGATTAATTACTTAATGGTAGTTAAAAAATTTGTTATGTATTCAAGATTAAGTGAAATGTGTGCACTAAACTGCGATGCACTCCTGATAGTCCGAGATCCAACCGTAAAATTATGCACCTATTTCATAGGCGAACGAAATGTGATTTTAGTGTATGTTTACACAGGGGTTAATTTAACGCCGCCAAGTTGCCTAGAAATATATTGCCGCAAACAAGTACCTTTTCCATTAAGATTTTTGTTAGAATTTTTTCCACCTGTCTGTTAGGGAAGTAAATGAGGTGCCATCGGAAGAAGACTGGTCTAAAGTATTGGTTAAACTAGGGTTGCCACCTCTAAATCTGCCGTAAAAAGTTGCCAGGTTAAAAAATGACTTCTTTGAACCTGGCAACCCTACAGTTGCGGCAGATTGAGCGGTGGCAATCCTAGTTTTTCCAGTACTTTAGATCAGTCTCCTTCCGATGGCACCTCATTTACTTCCCTAACAGACAAGTGGAAAAAGTTATATCAAAAATCATAATGGAAAATGTACTTGCGGCAAGATATTTCTAGGCAACTTGGCGGCGTTAAATTAACCACTGTGTAAACATCCACTAGAATCACATTTCGTTCGCCTATTAAATAGGTGCATAATTTTACGGTTGGATCTCGGTCTATGAATCTGACTGAACGGGAAACTGCGACAATTTTGAGGAGTTCGAATACAGTGACTTCCGGCCACACATTTTCATTCAAAAAACTTCACAAGCAGTCGGCTTCAATACGACAATTGCTGACTGGTTAATCTATCCATTCAACATCGTCATATCGACGTCCACTGCTGGACATGGCCTCCTCCAAAATGGGGGGATTTGCCAAAGTCGCCACGCTTGGCAGGCGGGTTGGTGATGCAGTTGGATTGAATGTGTGTACTCAGAGGATGCTGCTGCCCATCCTCCGGTAGATCCCTTAGTCGCCTTTTACGACATACACGGGAGGAAATAGGGTGGTGCTATTCCTACCCGACACCACTCGGACTATCTAATCGGACTATATAATCTATCCATTAGAGTGATTGTCCTGCGATATAACAGTCATGCTGATACGAAAGGAAAAAATATTCAAAAAATCGGCCGCGTGAGAGTCGGACTCATGCACGGAGGGTTCCGTACCACCATACAATATTACAAAAAAATATGTTTTTTGTCCAGTATTTTTAGCGCTAGCACGACAACCATATTATATATAACTTAATTAAACCATATTATATACAACTGGATGCCAAACGTGATGAACTGAAAATCCGACCACCAGCGGCTATTCAGTATCACTATGAAAACGACGTGCTCACGTGCTCGCTATGTGCGAGGATCTTCTCCAAGAAGATTGGCTATGTAAGCCACATGAGAGCTCATCAACGCCAACAACGGAGTTGAAGCAGTCGCCGTGGCCTAAATCGGTCAGGAGCAATCATACATCATCATCATCATCATATAACTTAATCTTAGACTAATTATAGCCGGACCGGCCTTGCGGTAGCATTTCCCCTCTGCCACGGTATAAGAGCAATGATCATGCACATTCAACATTCAATTTTATAACTTATCACTAAATTATCACTAAACTAGACAGCCTATTATTGCGAAACAATAATTTCGAACTTAGAACGTTTGGGGTTTACACGAGACTACTTTTCATGATTTTGAACATTCAAAATTAGAATCTAAAGTCATAGGGAATAAAATCCAAAGTTGCGGATAACATGTTAACTCGCCCCCCGCAAAAAGTGGCAGAAAGTTTGTTAGTAGAATGACACGTGGTTACGCGTCCCGATATAATTAGTCTAAGAACTTAATGGTAATCCCCATTAAGTTTGACGGTATTGTATTACCATTTTAACGATAAAGTAAAGGAAAAAGTTGATTAAAACAAAGTTTTCGTGGCACACCCTTAATTTTTTACTTTTTTTAAATTATTATTACGTTTCAAAAAATACAGTCCTTTATAGGCAGTAAGACAGACAGTCGGACAGCGAACAGGGCCTCAAATGCGCAATTTTATACGGTTTTGGTTTGGTTTTGGTTTAGTTTTGGTTTAGATTTGGTTTAGCTGAAGTAAAAAAGCTATCGTGATAACAAAAAACATATTTTTTTGTCCAGTATTTTTAGCGCTAGCACGACAACCATATTATATATAACTTAATTAAACCATATTATATACAACTGGATGCCAAACGTGATGAACTGAAAATCCGACCACCAGCGGCTATTCAGTATCACTATGAAAACGACGTGCTCACGTGCTCGCTATGTGCGAGGATCTTCTCCAAGAAGATTGGCTATGTAAGCCACATGAGAGCTCATCAACGCCAACAACGGAGTTGAAGCAGTCGCCGTGGCCTAAATCGGTCAGGAGCAATCATACATCATCATCATCATCATATAACTTAATCTTAGACTAATTATAGCCGGACCGGCCTTGCGGTAGCATTTCCCCTCTGCCACGGTATAAGAGCAATGATCATGCACATTCAACATTCAATTTTATAACTTATCACTAAATTATCACTAAACTAGACAGCCTATTATTGCGAAACAATAATTTCGAACTTAGAACGTTTGGGGTTTACACGAGACTACTTTTCATGATTTTGAACATTCAAAATTAGAATCTAAAGTCATAGGGAATAAAATCCAAAGTTGCGGATAACATGTTAACTCGCCCCCCGCAAAAAGTGGCAGAAAGTTTGTTAGTAGAATGACACGTGGTTACGCGTCCCGATATAATTAGTCTAAGAACTTAATGGTAATCCCCATTAAGTTTGACGGTATTGTATTACCATTTTAACGATAAAGTAAAGGAAAAAGTTGATTAAAACAAAGTTTTCGTGGCACACCCTTAATTTTTTACTTTTTTTAAATTATTATTACGTTTCAAAAAATACAGTCCTTTATAGGCAGTAAGACAGACAGTCGGACAGCGAACAGGGCCTCAAATGCGCAATTTTATACGGTTTTGGTTTGGTTTTGGTTTAGTTTTGGTTTAGATTTGGTTTAGCTGAAGTAAAAAAGCTATCGTGATATTTTTTTCTGAACGGTTAAATCGCACGATACAGAAAATTCGATCGAACGGACATCAAACGTTACGCCAACGTATCTTCCGAAATAAAGTTAAATCGTTACCGTTAATATAATTTGCGCGATACTAATTGTGTATAACGTAACGTTTTTGGTTGTGGTTTTATTTTGGTACTCAGTACCTAATACTAATAAAGGTCCCGTGTGCACCCTTTGGGTATGAAACCCTAAAAAGTAAAATGCTTCTTTTTGAAGTACCAACATTTTTATTAAGTAAGGTGTTATACGATAGTATTGAATCTGTGCTTCCCTGATGTTACTTTCTTTTTCAATCTTGTTGAGAGCTTATAGTAAATGTAATCGTAACCCAGACACCTTATTGATTGAGTTATAAAGATCCAGTTCAAATTGATTGCTTGCCTTTTATAAACACGATTCCTGGATGTAATTTGATTTGGTATTCTATTCGATGTCTTCATTACAAAATGTTTGTGTATAAAATAATTTTTCACCGTCACGACAAAATCTAATTAAAGGTGTTTTGGATTAATAGTGAAAGTTGTTCAGTTTGATGATCTGAATCCTGGATCCTTTGTTGTATAAAAATCTAATAAATCGAAAAAAAAAAAAAAAGTTGATCCGTATAAAACGTCAATGGCTACTCGACTCGAATTTTTTTAGCAGCAGATTCAAGCAGATTTTTTAGCGATTTTGATTTTGGCACCATAGTGAAATTTGTTCAGTTTGATGATCTGTGTTTTGTAATTAATTTTACTCCATTTCTACACCTTGTATTAATTCAGACGCCAAGGCCACTTGCACAGTGCTAAAAACAAAACGTATGATTTCATTTAATTTGAAAATATTGCTTATGAACAGAACAGGAAATAAATATACCATTACCATAGTATTTGGGATATAACGATTGATGTTAATTGGATCTTATTAAATGTAGGTGTCTACTGACATCATTCATGACGGTATTATCCGTCATTGTTGGCGGTTAACCTATTAATCGGATATATCCGTAGCGTTGAAATGGTTAAATAAACTAATGAGTTCGCGAACACTTGAGTACTATTACGTGATGAACATAGGCTAAAAAAACGGCCAACTGTGTGTCGGGAAGATTCGCAGAAGTTCGCCGCGGTCATCTAGTATTCGATATTCTTGTACATCTTTCATTTCGGGATTTAAGTTCTAATCTTGCGGGGCAAATAGAGCATCATCCAGTTCGGTTCTATCAGTCCTAAGCTTTGATTAAATTAAAATAGCGTAAGATAGACTAACTTATAGCGCATGAATCGCATAGTCGCAATCCGAGCGGCATTGCGTGATTGAGATACTTTTTTATGTTAGGCGGAATAATGGTACCACAATGCCTCCTTGTGCTTTTACTCGTTGTACAAATTATTCAAAAAGAAAAAAACAAATCACACGGCATTACTTTTCACTCGTAAGTATATGAAAAGCAGATCTATTGTTCGAGTACGTAATGCAAGAACATATTATATCTTCCGCTTCAAAGGTCCTACGGTAATAACGTAGGACTGATAGAGATCATACATCGAACTGGATGATGCTCTTTTCGACATCCTTTAAGTTGCACGACCCGTTTGACGGTCTCTGGAAACCGAATAGTACAAATTGCACAAAGATATGAGCTTTGGAAATTGTTTGAGGTTTGCAAAAGTAGACGTTTTTTGGCTAAAATTTTTTTAATCAGCCAAAATAAGTTTGCGTAAAACGTACCCAGTAGCTAAAGGTTATTTTAGGTCATAAACCTAAAACTGATTAAATCTTTGTTTCTATAAATATGTGACCTCGGTGAAACGTGACTTATTTCACTATCGTTTCTTAACATTATTGAGTAATTTTTGACAAAATAAAAAGTCAATTTGTTTATTTACGACATACTTAATTATAACGTAATTATGTGGTCTCGAGTGATAGGAAGCAATTTGTGTTCAAGGTTAATGAAAAACAATTTAGTTGTGCTTTGACACAACATAGAAAAACACACGCATAAACTCACACACTATAACGTTGTTACATCTACCAAACCAAAACCATCTTTTAAGGGTGCTATTGGACCAACAAGTATTGTATTCTTCGAATAACGCGAAATATTAGGAAAAACCTAATCAAAGAAATAAGAATGAATACACATCACATTGTACATCACGACTTACTGTAATTTATTCATAATATTTTTTTTTTGTGTACAATAAAGAATCTATGAATCTATGAAGAACAAATGTTATCTATCCACCCACTAAAATTATAAATGTTTACGGTTTTCTGGCTACTGGACTAGTATGCCAAAAAGGCCCCTACCCACTTCGACCAAATTATGCGTATATGTGCGTTGGTAGACTTCTCTGTATTTCCATTGTTATGACAAATAATCTACGTGATAGTTTTCTTATAGATGCAAATGCAAATCCAAAAGACGTTGGTTTTATTATTATTTTGTACTTTTTAGTTTTGAAGTTTATTATTTTTGTAAAAACTTTGTTTATTTTCACGATTTTCAGTGATGAAATATATGTTTTCCATTCGATTGTCAGTTTTTCGACGGATCGTTATGACCAGCCCAGTGCCACTTTAGCTTGCAAATTTTCAACCACTTCTCGTAATTCTCTGACGTATCAACTCATTCCTGGCGTGATTTCTCATATAGAGAAACAACGACCGTAGCTCTCTCCATAACTCTCAGGGCGAACTTGTAAAAATTCGGTTTCTGTGAATAATCGTGAACCTAAAGTGAAATCGTTGATATTTTTCTGAAATATACTAACACTGTTTCATTAAATTATCCACGATTGCACGTTAGATTGAGAATTATAAACCGAAATCGAATTTTTACCCTGTCGATAATCTCCTGAAAACGTCCAAAAACGATTTCAGTTAGTTCCTCTAGACCTAGATATCAGTTTTCGCGCACTTACGCAATTTTTGAGTAGGTATGTGAGATGATTCTGTACAGTCACCAGCAGATATATTGCAGCAAACAAGGTGGTCAAATATTTCTAAGCAGTTCTTATTTTCAATAATTTCTTTACTCATAATCATAACCAATCAAAAATATATAGAACATCAAATATATCGACGCAGTCAGAGTGGTCATAAACATCTGAACAGTTTTGGGAAAAAACGAGATCTTTTTAAAGATATCAGTATTTTGACTTTCTACAGTCAATTTATTTACGAAAATATTTTATATGTTCGAAAAAATTTGTCTCTCTTTCCCAAAAACAGTGACGTTCATAATTACAAAACAAGAAATAAAAATAAATTAGTATTCCCACATTTTCGACTCAGTAAAGTCAACACATCTTTCATGGGGCACTGTATACGCTTTTATAATAAGATACCAGAGGATATTCTAAACTTACCAGACAAAAAGTTTAAGTCTCATGTTAAACAAGTCCTCTGTAAAAAAGTTTACTATAAACTCGATGATTATTTGAATGACCAAAATGTCTGGTCTTGACAATTTTACACTATGTAATGCAATATTGTATTTTAATTGTACTTTGTACATTTTGTTTTGTTTAAAAGATGTGTGTTGTAGTGTTTCTGGCCGCATCTTCTCTCAACGGAACACCTTCTGACGCGGTGGTAGATTCAAAAAATGACGTCAAAAAGCTATCTATATGATATTATTTTGAATAAAAAATTTTAAATTTTGAATTTTGAACGTTACTCCGTTGTTTTATATTGTAAAGAAATTATTAAAAATTTGCTGTTCAGATATTTATGACAAAATACACGTTTAGATATAATTGGTAACATTTACTGTAAAGAATTTAATGAAAATTAGCACTGCTCAGAAATATTTGGACACCTTGTATGCTACGATATATCTGATGGCGACTGTACAAAAATTAGATTGCTAAAGTTCAGATTTGATGATTATTGTAACTAAATGGTAATTTGAAAATGTAATATTATTTTACAATAATGATGACAGATTAAACTACGTTGAACAATGTATGAAGTGTGTATTTTTATTTTAGACAGATCTATTTCGAATCTAAAAGTGAAAACTGCATCGAAATCGGTTTAGTAGTTATGACATGCAACAGGTTTCAAAGTTGTATGGTATAATCCGAGCCCTACAATATGAGTCATAACTTTGCTGCTATGTCGGATAACGTAATAAGTTATCTTCCTTTGTTGCAGATTCTGCATACAATAGCGAGATGATAGCTTGAAAATATTGCCTATTTACGCATAACTTACTATTTGTTTTGTGTGTAGTCTTCTATAGACAGTGTTTATTGTCTTTATTTTAGAGGCGCTGGTAGCGCAGAGTTGTGCTTCGATATTTTGAAACGATGACGAAAATTAAGAGGGCTATCACAATCCAGTGGCGCCCTCATCACATAAAAAAAAAATGCTCAATAAAGAAAGCCTAAATTAAAAAAGTGCTCAACATAAAAACTACAAAAAACCTTTAAGCTATTTTCATATAATATTTTATAGGTTTTTTAAAGGTCTAAACATACAAATTTTGAAAAAAGAAAAAAAACGGCCGCTTTTGTTTTTATTCGAAATTGTCTAAAAGTAGAATGTTTAGAACCTATAAAAGTATTCTATGAAAATAGCTTGAAGGCTTTTGTAGTTTATATGTTGAGCACTTTTTTAATTTAGGCTTTCTTTATTGAGAAATCTTTTTTAATGTGATGAGGGCGCCACTGGACTGTGATAGCCCTCTTAAGCAACACCCTGTCAGGTCAGTCTTTGGATGGGTGACCGTTTTAGTTGGTATTTCATCTCGAATGCCTATGTGATGAGGAAGGCACGATAACCATTTGGTTTCGAATATTTCTGTTATGCGATGGCAGTATCTATTCGTTATGCGACTTCGGAGGATATTTAAGGTGGCTTAGAAATTCTCTGACAGCAAGTTGACCACTATCATGTCAAATACAAAATCGCACTGGACCCGCGTGGTGGAGTACGATCCGCTCCTATCCTGGCCTAGACCTAGGAATCCTAACTATGTTTTCAGTACTTATTGTCCATAATTATCCTTAGGTGACTGTATGGTATAGGCACAGAATTAGAAAGAGTATGGTAGAGTAAGAGTATATACAGTTCCTGTGGATCAGCCGGGTTCCATCTTCTGTGGTTACAGACTCTCTGCCTGCCACCAGTTTTTTACCTCATTGAACTGGTTGAACACAGGGGAAGACGGCATTTTAGGCGTTAGAGTATATTTCCCTTAGATAGAATATTCCTTACTCATTCGAATTTAATCAGTATCGCACATGTTTACCTCTTCTTGTCAGTTTTTCCCATTTGTATGAAATGACGGCGAAGTGTCCAGGGCGTGGTATAGGACTATAGTTAGAGGTATCGGTAATGAAACCAAAAAAGTTTCACATAATCTTTTATGATTATTATTAGAGATCGGATAATCGGATGCATATGTACCTAAAGTTGAGGTGTTCGCTATAATGGAGTGGACTTTGGCATCCAGAAAAATATTTAAAAAAGATAATTTTAAGAAGCCGCTTCCATAGTTTTATAGCTAATAATGAAGTTTAGGTAAATATGCATCCGAATATCCGATCTCTAATTATTATTATCTAGATTGTACCTAGATAAACGATGTACCGGATTTCAAGTTTAATCATAAGCTTTTAAACCGAAAAAGTTTATTCAAAATCGGACCACTAGTTTTTTGTCATATGCACATAAACTTTCCGGAAGAAATTATCTAAATGATCAATGAAAACCGCATCGAAATCTATTGAGTAGTTTAAAAGAACTAAGTGCACAAAAAGACAGACAAAAATAGCAACTTTGTTTTATACTATTACTGATACAGATAACCATAATTAGGTTGTAAAATTTACGCATACATTACACACGCGGCTCAAATTACGTATAAATCTAACGCGTAATATCCGACGTATTCTATGAATTAGTTTGCAAATAGTCTAGACTAGTGGATGTTGGAGATACGTAATACATTCCGAAGCGAGATGTGGATCTATCAGCATTGCTAATCTTTTTAAAGGAAATAATTAGAATGGAAAAATCGTTTTTATTTGGGTTAAATAATTTAAATAACCGTTGTCCCCACCATCCGTCCATCTATCCTTACTATTTAGGGCTGTAACCTTTGAACCATAACAGCTAACAACAACAGATGATATTTTCACAGAATGAGCGTTATTATGGCGCATTTGCTAAGAAATAATAAAAATGTCAAAAAGTTTAAAGTTAAGATTGCCTGTCCATTGATGCGAGCTAGCTGGGCGAGCTGTGTAGCTGTGTAAATATTAACCAATCAGGAGCTCGGCCGATCTCTGCCGAGCTCCTGATTGGTTAATATTTACACAGCTACACAGCTCGCGCAGCCAGCTCGCGTCAATGGACAGGCAGCCTAAGGGTGGATACAAGAAACTAGTTTTATCTACGTTTTTTCTTCTAGCTTTATCGTAAAAACCGTAACACATACAAGCGTCAAACTTGGTGTGGTTATAGAGCAAACTCTACAGTATAACATAAATTGGCCATGTATGAAAAGATACCGGAAAATTTTATTTTTGTGAATTAATATTTAGTGAGGTGGTGTTGTACGGAACCCTCGGTGCACGAGTAGCCCGACTCCCACTTGACCGGTTTTGTTACGGTTTTGTACCCAAAGTATGCCAACGGTACCCTACATATTAAACGTACGTTATCCGTCCGTGCTTCCGTCCTAACTCTAAAGGGCCGTATCTTTTAAACCGTTATAGGTAGAGTTGACATTTTCACAGAATATGTGTTTTTTAAATTTTCTTACAAATATAACAATAATAATAAAAATCCTGTACCACGTTTCTCATATATGAGAAACGTTTTGAAGGATTTTTATTTTTGTTCGATTTAAAAACGACAATACAATACAAGCATCAAATAGAGCATACTCAAAAGTAATCAAAATGTAAATTAAATGGTATATTCAATTATTCAAATGGAAACACTGTCAAATAGAAAATAACTTTCAAAAATTGGTCAAAAGACCCCAGTTTAATTAAAGCTTTACGTCTTTGAAGTTTTAATTACATTTAGTTGTCCAAAAATTACTACAAAAAACAAGCAGTCAGTATATAAATAAAAAAAATAAATAAATATCTTGGACAATGTCACACAAATTATCTAGTCACATTTAAAGTACCAGAATCTAGCCTGGACTTGTATTATGATGACTAGACAACGATATAGAATACATATATAAATACAAACATCCATGACTCGGGTACAAATATTCATATTCATCATACAAATATTTGTCCCTTACTGGATTCGAACCCGCGACCCTCGGCATGCTTTGTCAATCAAACACAATACAACGGCCAGGGCTGCAGTCGTGTTAATTTAAAACATCGATGTTCAATCCTAATCCAATTTCAGTTCCAATCACATTGCAATCCAATTACTATTATAGTAATTGAATATAATATTCAACTGTGCTGAATTTCGTATCGCGCTTAACTTGAAATTCTTTTTTAGGGTTCCGTACCCAAAGGGTGAAAACGGGACCCTATTACTGAGCCTACGTTGTCCGTCCGTCCGTCCGTCCGTCCGTTCATCCGTCCGTCCGTCCGTCCGTCCGTTCATCCGTCCGTCCGTCTGTCCGTCTGTCCGTCCGTCCGTCCGTCTGTCCTACCTATTTAGAGCTGTAACTTTTGAACTGTAATAGCTAGATAGTTGAAATTTTCTCAGATTATGCGTTATTACGGCAGATTTATTAACAAATAATAAAAATGTCAAAAAGTTAAAAATTAAGGGGGGTTCTCAACAAGAAACTAGTTTTTATCGACGTTTTTTCTTCACGCTGTATCGTAAAAACGGTAATACATTCAAGCGTCAAACTTAGTGTGATTATAGAGCAAGCTCTACAGAATAAGAACAAATACTAAAAATCGGCCAAGTGTGAGTCGGTCTCGCGCTAAAGGTCCCGGACAAAAAAAGTTGTTTTTTCTAAGTAATAATGTTGTGTTCTGTGGTGGTGTGGTACGGAACCCTCGGTGTGCGAGTAGACCGACTCGCACTTGACCGCTTTTATTTTCTTTATTATCGTGTGGGCACTTGACTTATTTACCTACTACTATGTAACTGACAGCCTTTAATGTCTGATCGATCTGTCAAAACGGCTCTAATGACTGTCAAATGATTAGCGCAATACCGAATGTGTTACAAGTTCTGGAGTGCGATTTTTGATTCTCATTCGCTGAGTTCAGCAGTTGAAAATGTCAAAATTAATGTCAAGATATGCATCTTTCGGCTGCTGATTTGACTTTCAAAAATGCGAATAGGAGTGCGATTTTTGAAAGTCAAATCAGCAGTAGAAATATGCGTATCTCCATACTAATTTTGACATTTTCAACTGCTGAACTTTCATTTCATTCAAAAAACGCACTCCTGGAGTACGATTTTTGAATCTCATTCGCTGAGTTCAGCGTTGAAAATGTCAAAATTACTATGGAGATATGCATCTTTCTACTTATGATTTGACTTTCAAAAATCATACTACAGGAGTTCTATTTTTTAAAGTAAAATTAGCTGTAGAAAGTTGCGTATCTCCATAGTAGTTTCGACATTTACAACTTCTGAACTCAGCGAATGAGATTGAAAAATCGCACTCCTAGTTCGCACGATTTCGTAGCGGGATGCCTACTATCGCACTTAGCCTATTTATTCAATATGTTCATAGAACCTGTAGCGCAAGTTCTGTGGAGATTTATTCCAGTTATCAATAATATGCTTCGTTAATAGGTACCTTAAACATTTTTTTCCATAATACATAATATATTTGTTATTCACAGAATTCATGTAACATTGTTTAATACTTACCTAATTTAACTTATTACGATATACTTACGCTGTAGTTATACAGTTTTAATGAATTAGTTTGCAAATAATCTAGCTAGATGATGCCCACGACGTAATATCTTGCTCGGCACGTGTCTTGATCTATGATACAGCTCGCCGAGTACACTTTGTGGCAAATTATTGGTTTTTAACTCTGATTAAATTAAAATAGCGGAAGATAGTTGGCATTATGCATTCGAAAAATGGACCTGCTTTTCGTGTACTTACGAGTGAAAAGTAATGCTGTGTGATTTGTTTTTTCTTTTTGAATGATTTTTAAAACAAGTTTTAAGCACGCGAAGGCATGGTAGTACCTTTATCCCACCTAAAATAAAAAAAAGTATCTCAATTACGCAATTAAGTAAATTAGGCGACGGGGCCTAATTTATGCTGTCCTTGCGCTATAGGCTAGTCACCTGTCTTGCTATTTTAATTTAATTAAAGGTTTTTAAACATATCTTAAATAGCCACGGTATTTGTTCGTTGCTGACAATTTTATTATGAAGAATCAGTTTAATTGTAAAGTAAATACTGAATAAATATTGAAAAGAAATATTCATAGAACTATGGTTAGGACACGAAAAGGATATAATAAAAAAAAAGATATATAGAACAAAAACAGAAAGTTGGTAGTGTTGTAGCAATTTTTACGGTGGTCGTGAGTTTATGAATGTTCTGTAGGTAATAATATAAGACAGAGATCCATTATTACGTTTATTGCTTTATAAAAGTCCGGAGAAAGCACAAAAAATATTGGTAGCTTAAGCTTTTTATAAAAAAAAAAATTGCGAGTAAAATTCAATAAATATCCGCATAAAATATCGAATGCATACTCAATGACAGCAATTCAAGAAAGTTTTGCCAGTTCGTTCTTGTCTGTAGTATTTTATTGCATTTTTATCGTTCGTCTCGACCTGACTCGTCTCGACTTCGCCAATGGTCTAGTTCTCATTCCAGTCCTTAAACTGAAATTACATCTTATCTGAGTGAAGATAAAGTTGATTAGGCTAGACAACAAGGTTTTTGACCATCCTGAAGGGATAAACGGTCATGAGCTTAGGTTTATAAAGTGTGTAAATTTGTATGATTCTCCCAAAATTGTTTTTCATATATATAAATTTCTTAAACGGTATTCAAGAATTGTGAACAGTTCAAAACGTTAGAACAAACCCCATTTTCCTTATTTTAAAACTGTTATGAAATAATTAATACTAAATTAGGACTGCCTCTAACTCTAGCCATACCGTCATAAAATATTTATTACATGCAAAATTATAGGTCTCATCAAACGATTGCACTAGAATGCAGTGTTGTATAATTAACATGTCCGCCAGTGTACGTAATGTTATTAAGGTCACATAGTTGCGTAGGTCGGTGACCGTTGGCTTCCTTTTATTTCCTACAAATTTGTTAATAAATTCCTAATTTAGTATAATTTAATTCAATAAAAGTACATTTTGTGAATATTAATAACGTATTAGTGAAATCTAGACAGGGTGTAACAAAACACCCTAGTAATACTTAAGGGGGTGCTTCGGCCCATGAAACTGAACAACTTTCACTATGGAGCCAACTTCGAAATCGCGAAAAAAAAAACTGCTCTTTCATACAAAACTGCAGTACCGTCGCGACTCAAATGTATGGGACGGTAGATTTTTTTAATTTTTTTTCGATGTTGGCCCCATAGTGATAGTTGTTCAGTTTGATGGTCTGAAGCACCCCCTTAAGTATAACTAGGGTGTTTTGTTACACCCTGCATACGTATTTATAAATATTTATGTGTATAATATTATGTGTTATAATTATTAGTGTTGTGTTAAGTATTATTATTATAGCTATATAATGTATATTATAATTGCCCTATTTTCACCAGTCTGTAATATTTTATGGACTTGATGATGAAGATAATCAATTCTGGATTATCTATTATCTAAAGAAACCAAAATCTACGAAAAACTTATAAAAACTACCAGAAATATCAACCATGTTATTTTTTAGCCTCCGTTTTCTTCAAACGGAAATCTCTCAAGAACAAGACTTGTGCTCTCAGACTATGCCTACGACACGGTCGCGCGACAGTCATGCGACGGTCGCATTGGGTCGCGCGACAGTCGCGCGATGGTCGCGCGACCCTGTCGCGAGCTGTCGCAGACAACTGTCGCTCTGTTAGAGCCCTAATCAGTAAATTTACAAATCACAACATAGGCACTTTCAAAATGGCCATAAAAATTACGAAAAAAATGTTATTCTATAAAAAAACTGAATATTTAAAAAACACACTACAGTGAATCATATTGACTGAAAAAAAACTTCCGATTTTATTCTAGAACATCTTATATTACATATATATATCTTATGTTACATTCAGTTCAATTTACGCAAAAAATATGATCATCATCATCACCTTATTTAAGAGCTACGCTCTTGTCGGTGGAGTATTCGCCAATCCTGTCTACTTTCAGCTAGTGTCTTGAGTTCCTGATACGACACGACATCAACCATCATCTAGAACATCTTATATTACATATATATATCTTATGTTACATTCAGTTCAGTTTACGCAAAAAATATGATAGCATAATCTATTATAAAAAAAAGACAGGAAGACTAAAAACACATGTGCTGGATGTGGAAAGTCATACTGTCATAAGAATCTCTGAAATTTGCATTTATTTCACCTCCCTTGACTTCCCTATGATCACTTACCCCCCCTTTTCTGCCTCAGATCGCAGTACATGCTCAATACAGTATGCGTGTATGACACGGTCGAAGATTCATCTTTAACTTCCTTAAACATAGACCTTAGTCGCCTTTCTGACTTTGCATATCCATTTCTGATCGTAAACTACGATATAAACTAAAAATAAAGAAAACAGAACAAAACCATGCATACATTTTTTTTTGCACAAATCCTATTCGCCAGCTGTGTGGCCGGGTATACGATGCCCGAACGATAATTAAACGTGTATTACTCAAGTGCTGGTTAACTTATTACTGCAAACAAGTCGCTGTCCCCTCTAGTAACTCTTTAACTCCAGCTACCAGAAGCCACAAATAATTAGGGTGATCATTATGTGAAATGCTGTCACTTAAATAACTAGGTGGGTATGACATACCCGGCCAGACTCCCGCCGGGTTAATTGATTATTGAGTCATTTGACATTGGAGGCAAATAGTATTCAGTGATCGTAGTTATACATAATTATAATAATCATACATACCATGACCATTTTCCCTTTCAGGGTGGTCAGAAACATTGCTACAACTACCAGCTATCTGCATGGGTTCAAACTGTTACATTGTTTATGAGGGCTATCGCAGTCCAGTGGCGCCCTCATCACATAAAAAATGATTTCTCAGTAAAGAAAGCCTAAATTAAAAAAGTGCTCAACAGATAAACTATAAAAGCCATCAAGCTATTTTCATAGAATACTTTTATAGGTTTTTTAAAGGTCTAAACATACAAATTTCGAAAAAAGAAAGAAAACGGCCGCTTTTAATAGCTGTTAATAGTTATTTTTAGTGCTTGTTAAAAAATTTCTTGCTTGCATTTTTTTTTATACCTACTTATTGTACGCCCATGTGGCAGGAAATAGCCCAACTGTTTTATTTTCTATATACAACATCTATTAATTTACCTATGATCCACAATAAATACATTTTCATTTTCATTTTCATTTTTATTCGAAATTGTCTAAAAGTGCAATGTTTAGAACCAGAAAAGTATTGTATAACAATGGCTTGAAGGCTTTTGTAGTTTTTCTGTTGAGCACTTTTTTAATTTAGGCTTTCTTTATTGAGAAATCTTTTTTAATGTGATGAGGGCGCCACTGGACTGCGATAGCCCTCTTATTAGGTATTTAAAACAGAAAAGTAAACGGTGCTACTCTTGCACGAAATTACAATTTGGCAGTTTTTTTGATCTGGAAGTGAAATAAAAACAGAATAAATCAGCCCATCATTATCATCCTAAGCAAATCGTAAAATTCGACCATATGGGAATGGGCAATAGGATACCAAAATATTCATAATAGAGATTCGCAGAAGAACCAGAGTAACCAACTGCCCAAAGAATTGCTAAAGTGACAATGGGCAGGGCAAATTGCTTTATAAGGCCTACCATGAGTTTACACTGTACGTTACTACTGTAGTCGCGGGGCCAATTTTGTTTGACAGAATTAGTTCTCAACGTAACCGCTAGGAGCGCTGTACGAAATTCAATACAAAAACTGTAGTTTGCTACAGTAGTTTTTCTGTAGTTTACTACAGTGTAAACTCATGGTAGGCCTACAGAACCGATGGCTGATGTGTGGCGATCGCGTGCCGGAAAATGCAGCGTAACTTGCATAAAGTTGGACCGATGACCTGGTGAAGGTGGATGAGGGTAGCGCAGAGAACCGGTCATTATGGCGTTCCTGGCCTATGTCACTGCTGTCGGCTCCTATTATGATGATGCAAAAATATTGACAGGCTGAAAACTTGTCACTATGGTCATTGTTTTGTCTTTGGATGCGTTTCTTTTAAGGGGATGATCAGACCATGAACTGGACAACTTTCTCTCTGGGAGAAACATTGAAGTCAAATCATTGAAAACATTGGTATGGAACAGCGGTTTTTTTCAGTCTTCTATATTCGTCTGTAGTATTTATGGTTTGCGCATCCCCTTAAAATATCAGGACATGACATTCAGGACAACTTATAGGAAGTTGTCGATGCCGATTTTGTGAAAAGTAACTTCGATACATGCTTTGAATAACACCTGAAACTCTACTATTTCTATTAGGGATTAAAGGCGTGAGCATAAGTCTGATTGCTGTCAAAACAAATAACATTTTAACTCACAATAGAAATATCTAGAAATCTGATCTGATTGATCTTTCACAGAACAAACGCCAGCATTGCCATAGTTACGGCCGGCCACTCGAAATTATACACTTTAGAGCCAATAATAACAGAGGCACTGAGATGCAGTGTCGTGATTTCATAAATTCTAACGGTCTGAGTGTCTGTTCGGTCCCACATTAGCGATTTGCCCAAGCGTCGATAAAATGACTCCGAGGGTTTTGAGTGTGGTTACATTGAGAGCGAGATAAAAACATTTTCATTACCTACCTACTTTTGTTTTACAATTACTTTAGATAGGTAACATACCTACTACGAAAGTTATAACTCTGCTCTATTCTTAAAATGTTCAAATATTACAGCAGATAGTTTTTGTAGATAACTAAATTTGCTACCTTTCTTTTACTATTTTGACTAAGAATCAAAATTACACCAACTGTTTCCGATGTCCAGAGTCAAACAATAATAATAATTATTATGAACTGATTTTTTGGCACTTTCGGATAAACCACCGATGGTTTTTGGAAATCCAAATTATTTAAATGTTTTGTAATTACTTTCTTACAATAGATAAATTTAAATAAAACCGGTCAAGTGCGAGTCGGGCTACTCGCGCACCGAGGGTTCCGTACCACACCACCAGAGAACACAACATTCACACCTTACACACACACACACACACACATTCTTTGTGAATCAAGGGTATAATGTTGCTGCAACTGTTTTCTTTTTTTATTTATAAATTCGTATTGTTGATTTTCTTTTTCTTTTATTGAGTCTATTGATGCTAAGTCTATTTTTTGAACATACTGTTGCTTTATTTTAGTTCGTAGTAGACCGTTCAGCCCTCTCAAATAACATGTCTCCCGCATAACATCTCAGGGAGGAGGTGGTGACTGAAAAACAGCGCTGCCCGAGCCCACGGCTTCGGAACAGCACAGCTGACGTCACCTTTTGCCTAGGTCTCTAAAAATTGTCTCTTTTGTTCTTGTATAATTTGTTTGTTTATGTGTAAGTGCACAAGATTAATAAGTTTTGTATCTGTAACCTGTCTGTAACCCTATGAATATATGTTCTGTAACCAGAGAATGTAAGAGAAATGAGAAAAGAAAGGCAATAAATATTTTTTTAATTTTAATTTTTTTAACATTATTAACTAAGAAAAAGAACTTTTTTTGTCCGGCACCTTTAGCGCGAGACCGACTCACACTTGGCGGTTTTTAGTATTTTTTGTTATTTTGTAGAGTTTGCTTTATAATCACACAAAGTTTGACGCTTGTAACTACTTGTAACTACTAGGTAGGACAGACGGACGGACGGACGGACGGAAGGACAACGTAGGCTTAGTAATAGGGTCCCGTTTTCACCCTTTGGGTACGGAACCCTAAAAAGTGTCCAAAGTTAAAACGTTTGATGTTCCTCACAAAGTATTCCTTCACTATGCTAGTTGACAAAAAAATTTTCTTTGGTGCATAGAAGTGGTATAATTATGTAGGACATATTTTTAAGTAATTATTAAATTAGAAAATTAAAAAAAAAACATGTTTTGCTAACTATAAGAATTTGTTAAGTATATAAAAAATAATTAAACAACTTCTGTTACTTCCTAAATAAAACTAAGATTTAATACTTTTATGCAAAGTAAAGTAAACGTTTATGCGCTAACAGTGTAACCCGACCCAAACCTAGTAATAAAGCAAGCTTGCACAACCCCCTGCGATTCCGCATTCGAGAGAATAGTCTAGATACCAACCAACACATCGGCCGCCAGTGTAATCGAATGTTTGAATATTGCGCAACTTTGTTTATGTTCTGTTTTTGGGAATCCTAATGTGAACGGTTTTAGAATTTTTAGTGTTCAATTTGTAACATTTTTTTAAACAGGTATAATTTTAATGAGGTGTCTTGTGTTACGAAATCTACGTTAAGTCTTAGTTCTTATTTTATATATATAATTTTTCGTACCAATTTGAATTATTTATTTTTTCAGAATGACTTAGATGTTCGAATCTATCTGCGCAAAGTTATTTTTGCAGAATCTGTTTGAGAATGTTTTGCCACTAAGATATATTAGCATTTAAAAGAGCAATTTTTTAATTTTGTCTTGGTTAGGTTTTTTTTTATCTTCGGTTTTCGGTTTGGTACGGAATACTTTCTTTGCGCATTTTTTACTTGTCTTTGGCAGGATATTTAAATATTTGAATATTTTGCAGTTCATAGCCTATTTTCAAATGATATGCCATTGAAGTTTTATGCATGGCAGTCATCTATCTGGCAGCTAGAGACTAGCTGAATTTTTCTGTACTAAGTAGGTACACCTATTAATTTAAGGAAAATGAGGACCCCTTTTAAGACAAAAGCGAATAATCCTGAGTACTGACTGAGACAGGTTGTTGAAGACATCAGTCTATTTAAACAAAAACCGGTCAAGAGCGAATTCGCCTATGATAGGGTCCCGTAGTTTTATTATTATGAAAATAGTATCCTAACATAGCTTAGATAACTTTCTCAAACCACCTTTTCTTTGCATTGTCGAAAAAAATGCGTTTCTTCCTAAGTACCATATTATTTCAGTTCTTCTTCATGCCAAAATTCAATAGGTTAAAAAAAGTAACCTATCGTAAAGACACACGATAGAAGTAAAACTTCCGCAGCTGTCACATTTAAACGTACTTCCGTTACACGAAAAGGTTGCGGAACCGAATTACAAAGCCCTCCCATAAAATTTAAAAAGTGGGGTAATTGATGCGGTGCATTCAGAAAGACAGAGAGATTGGATAAAAGTGTAATGAACCGTTTATACGATGACAATTTCTAGGCGCCAATTCTGCGGCGCCCAAAATTAGCACCGTATAAACACTTCTGGCACGACAATTTTACGCCGTGCCTTAAAATTGTCGTGCCTTAAAGTGTTTACACGGTGCTAATTTTAGGCGCCGCAGAATTGGCGCCTAGAAATTGTCATCGTACAAACGGTCCATTAGGGTTCTTGTTTGACTACGCGTAGAGCATGGACACCGGTTTTCGATACTATCGAAAAACCGGGATACCGGACCAAATATGCGATATTGAAAAATTCGGTATTGGAGCGACAAATACCGGTTTTTCGATATTTAAGTAAATTAAATTAAAATGTCAAATATTATTGATTTTAAACATGTTACAGCCATGTTGTGCTATTTCGAATCAAATAAAGATTGAAAAATTAAGGCTCTTGAAACCGGACTCTTCCGCTCACGTCCCTGAAGACGCAATAGATTGAAAAAATTCGCACCTAGATTTTGCGTTTCTATTGGATAACGCAATTCCCCAAGGTTTGGAAAAGTGCGGGTTCAAGTCTCGTTCAATTTCTTAATTTTTTCAATCTCTAATTTGAAATTAAAATGTATTTTATCAAATAACTCCGATTCATATTTTTCTAACAATAAGTTACGACTAAAACGCGTGCGGACGAACGCACAACAGCGATGGGATCGCAGCCGATGCAACGTTAATTTATTGACCTAGGTCAAACGTAGGTAATGGCGAATCCCAGAGAGAGAGAGTGTAGTTAAAATGTACTTTTATTTCTAAAATATCCATCTTTTTCAAATGATTACGAGAATATCGAAAAAATATCGAAAAACCGGAAAACCGGTATTTAGAAATATCGATATCGAAATAATACCGGTATTGTGAAAACCGCCGATAGTCCATGCTCTAACTACGCGGAACCTTAAAAATGTACATGTAAACTAATGATCGTATAAACTTTCTGGGATGTCAGGAAAACAACTCCTACTTATAGTGCATAGGCCAGATTGACTTTTGGATGGTCGTAGTCATAGATAATTTACACGCCCTCGTATATAAAACTTTTGGAACGAAGTGGCTATCAAGCCGGTAACCGCTAATAGAAACCTAGCCTTTCCTCCACAAAATCACCGAATAAGAAACCTTATTCTTTCCTATAAGTATGCTAGGGTTATGAGGACACATTCCATACCAGCAAGCGCTCTAAGTTCAGTGGTCATAACTCACTATTAAAGGTAAAAACCGCAGCGCTATTAAATGGCAGTGTAATAAGGTAATGAGTGGAATTACAAAGTTGTTGTCGAATTCCTCAAGCTGTAGACTGCTTGACGCCTGCAGGGACGTCCACATAACAATTTGCTATCAGAGCGACATTAGTGGCTAATAGCTAGACATTGTTCACGGAAAAAAAATCGGTGACAACCGTTTTATTTTGTAGACTTTACTAGGTAAATTTGTTGTTGTAAATATAATTCTGGTAGTTTTAACTAAAATCTACTAAGAACAAAATAGTTTCTAGTAAAGTCTACTAAAAAATTAATGTAAAAACTATGTTTTTTTTAATCAAGCTTATTTATTATTCCTAGTAATATCACATAGATAGCTTTCTGATGTCATTTTTTAATGTCAAAAAAATTAAGCAGATGATGCTGGTTACGGTGACTCAACATTATGAAAAATTTTGCGGCCACTGTTGAGAATCTATTTTAATAATAAAGTGTAGCCAGGAATTATCGACGACGATTTTAAGTATTGGGGAACCCAATAAACTACTCAAGACAGTTTTGAAACAGTAATTTATAATTTAATCAAAGAAGTTAGAAAAGGAATAGGAAAACCGTATATCCCATATATCTATTAAATAAGACGCCTAAATCATATAATCCCAAGTGGGATTTATTAAAAGCAGTCAGATCTGTCTATTAATGATGAAATAATAACAACAATCATAATCGTGGTATACTGAAACTTTACTACAACAACCAACTTAGGCTTGTTTCAGCCCATAAAACACTTGTGATTCCTTAGTCACCTCGTACGACACCCACGAGAAGAATTAGAGTAGTCTTAGAACCACATGCTTATACTGGCTGCCTACATAACACTATGGAAAACGGCATATTTCCTTAAACCTTTAAACACCGGTACACTAAGTGATCTGATCACTAAGATAATTAATAACATCTAAACATTCTCATTACGGTGGGAATCGAATGAAAAACGTGAGCATCTCGATTGATAATGCTAATACGTAACGTACTAGTGATGTGTATTGATTGTTGTTATTGACTATCGATATATCGATATATTCAAACCAGTGCACACTGTTGTGTAAATAGTTGTAGCAACAATAAAGATTGTAATAAAATATAATAGAAGACTATTAACAAAACAATGCTCAGATATTTCATGTGTCCAGAAACCGTAACGTATTTGTATTAACAATGAATGACCTCGCCCTTGCTCTTAATTATTGCATTTTGTAAGGTATGTTGTGTGAGTAGGTAATATGTTTACAAACATACAAATGCTGACGAAAAATTAGTAGTTTCTCATATTAGGCAATCTTTATTGGTAAGTATGTATTTATCAGTAGCGCAACATTTTTGTTTCCTCTAGAACTGTATGATTTTAATGTCCACTAGTAACTATTTTTGAATACCAAAGTTGACTCTTTATTCTACTAGGATTACCCATTCTACAACCTACGAACTTTAAGAGCATGACATTTGCTACAAAACTAATAAGAATTATGTCGTAATTAGAAAATAATCAACGACTTTTACAAAGTAGAGATAATCAGACCAAAATATTATGTATGTGGAAATAACCTTTGTCCCGTCCTCCTTTTGTTTAATTTTAGTTGTAGCGACACATTAAACTTAAATACTGTCTTATCGATAGTCATGATTATCGTCTGTGTGACAACACTAGAACATTATGCAATGTGATTGAACAGTGTGATCGCGGCCGGCACGCGCGCTCTTCCGTTAAATTTAATTGCATTGCACTAGCTTGTAGGTACTAAGGAGTACTGTTGAATAGAAAAGTGAATTTTATTGGTACATTATTGTTATGATACCAAACTTTTTCATAATGTTTAACTGTGAAGCCGAGATTTTTGGGTGCTTCCTAATAGTTTTTATTTTGTTTACCATACTGGATGAATTTAATGAAAAGTAGCTGTTAAAACCTCAGACGATGATTTGATATTTTGCAAACTGTTTCAAAGTAATTTTATAATTTATGCATAACAACTATAATTATCAAAACAATAAAGGAGGTTAAAAAAATCGAATTGGTGTAAAAACACGTTTTTTTATAGTGTTGATAAGTTTTAGCGGCTTTTTTTCCTTAGCCTATTTCATAGCACTGCAAAGTCCTAGTACCCCTTTATCATTCATGGATCCCTGTTTTGAGGCAGCTCCATCCAACCTTCGTCGAAGATTACCAGATCCTCTTTCCATTTCTTCCAGGGTCGACCCTGATGGCGCGGTGACGGCGACGTCCATTCTTAAGGATCTAGAGTATTAAAACTTTGGCCTATCTTTCCGAGTGTAATCAATAGACATGGCTGGCCCAATCCCATTACGATTTGGTGGTTTTCTCACTAAAATCGGCTATTTGTGTTTTTGGCGTATTGTGATGTCCCGGACGCGATCTATCCTTTTAATCTCTACATCTCTCTCAATATGCTACGGTTCATTGCCCTCTGGTAATCCATGAGTTCTATGTGATTCTGTTAAAGGGCTATGTACAATCACCGTAACGACTATAAATTATAAAAATAATAAAAGTAGTAAAAATAAAACAAAGTTGAATGGGTATAAAAAAAATGATTGTTTCGCTATGTTTTCGTTATTGTCAAAGCTTCTCTACTTTTCAACGCTTATGTCTCTTTAATAAATAATGTTGCATAAAATTCTTAGTAGGTACAATAAATTATGTTTACGACTATCCCACACTATCGACCGACTCCGGTGCAACTTACTCGTAAACCGCCAGCGCACACTTCCCCAGTTTTTACCGAATATTGTCTGCCGTGATGACGTTTCCCATACGTCGACTATCGACATTTTTTTGCCCTCGGTGACATCACTAATTTCCTACTTTTCTTTGCAGTAATAGTAACCTAATTATTAACTACATTGTTTAGTTGTTTGACATTCTTTTATCTTGCGAGTAAATGTATAAGGAATAAATGATTTTTATAAATATTAGATGAGACTAGCGTGAGAAAAAAGAGGCCTACAGTGTGCCAAGTAGTGACTGAAAATTACCCTTTTTTTGCTAAACAGTTTTGCAAATGTTTTAGTTTTGGTTTTATTTATCATTTAACTGTGATGCTGAAGCATATTAATTTTAAATAAGAAATTATCTTTAAAATTGTCACACAGATTTTCTACTCTTAACAGTCCTTTTACCGTTCAGTTGTGTCGTCATCACAATATTTAAGATTTCTCGTAAAAAGACTTTTTACTCGTAATTTCCGTACTAGAATCTATCCCAAACAAAGAGGTGCAACTATATAATCTGGAACCTAGTACTTTGGGCTGAGTTAGAATCAAAATCGTTTGCTATTTGATCACTACCTATTAAAAAAATCTGCTGTTCAATACAAAACTGTTGATAAAAAAAAGTTGCTTAGTTTGATTCCTTGATCTTCCCCTTAAAATATTGTGTACTATTTTAAAGCGACCTTACACAGATTATGAAATTAAATGTGTTTCAATTATTGAAGTGGTTCTTACAAATATTTTAGGGGATTTGATGATTTGAAGGGCCCTCTAAAATATGGAACGCATTGAAGTTTATCTGTATAGCAAGTGGCAAGTTGCAAGTGGACTTATCGAGCAGGTTTGAGTACCTACCTAAGTAGCCGTTTGTCAAACGTCGGCAACTATTCAAACTGTTTCCTAGTCACTGTGATGCCGTAATAAATCACTCGCTGGGGGCTACAGGAATTTTACTTGGAGGATTTCTAATGAGTTTCATTTTCTTTAGATTTGTTATGAAATTGTTACAAAATATTTAATACCTGACTAACTCCGTATCCAGAAGAAAACTTTTTTTTTTTGTGATAAGAGCTACATTTTTTATTGTTTTCTATTTTTACTGCAGTTCTTTATAAAACCTATCCTATGATACGTCCAGTCCATTTTTGTTGTATGGGATTAAATTTTTTTTTTTTTTTTTACAACACTAATGTTGGTTATTAGATACATGCTGGGGTATTTAGAGATATTCTATAAACTTATAACATACACGTTTCACTAGTAGTAAACGAAACTCTGTCAAATGTAATGGGTCGTGAGCCGGTGGACAGTGGGTAGTACAATACAAATGCTTTGAAATTGATTATTCGATATTAAAACATAAATGGGTGCGCTTGCTTGCAAATTGCTTGAACTCATACATGCGATTGTTAATTAAGTAAATAACCATATTAAATTCGTTTACAAAAACCTGATCGATCGATACAGATCCAGATCAATGGAGAATATTACACAACCGGTCTAGAGTAAATTAACCAATAATCTTTAGAAGTATACTATTAGTTAAATCAAAACACGGAACGACCTGAATACTGTACTGAAGTGGCCAATTATTTGCTATATCAATAGATTTGATGAGCGACCAAGCGGGACCTTGTCTTCTAGTTACATAATGGAAATAAACAAACATGGAAAAAATGTGTAACTGTATTATTAAGGGTGCCTGTCCATTGAAGCTGTGCGAGCTGTGTAGCTGTGTTTTTTTTACCAATCAGGAGCTCGGGCGAGATCGGCCGCGCCTCGCCCGAGCTCCTGATTGGTTAAAAAAACACAGCTACACAGCTCGCACAGCTTCAATGGACAGGCAGCCTAATGGTTATTTTGTTATTAGAATCCCAATTTATTAAGAAAACAGATTTTAATCATATCTACCAAAACCATTTCCGACACGCTTTTGGCCGGTTTTGTATTTTAGCAGCAAATAATAACAAAACTGGTCAAGTGCGAGTCGGGATACTCGCGCACCGAGGGTTCCGTACAACGCCACCACAAAACATATATAATATGAAAAGGATTCCCAATTCAATTAACCAATCAATTATAGGTACTTTAGTTTACTTCAAAAATAAAGAGTAAACAAAGAGAAAATACAGAAGGTACAAAAATAGGCTGTTTTATAACTAAAAAGCTACTTCTTCCCCGCATCCTTATGGAACAATTATTCCACTACGGAATCCTAAAAAACTCATCATCACCGCTTACAAAATGTAACACTTTACTAAAATAAAGATAGTAAGTAATCAAAATAATTACTATTACAGCCCAAATCACACTAATTGCGTACTATCGTTATAAATCACACTATGTGCTAGTGTTTGCGTACAGGCACTTTAGTCTAGTCACTGAGCAGTTTCCTTGTATGGACACCCTAACAATAATTTATCGATCCCTGAAACTTTGTAGTGTGATAAAGTGAAGTATAAAGATTATGGTTGACAAAGAATCCAAGATTTTTTTTATTCGGAAGTTAGGTATTTGTACCTAAACATAGAAATCACTCGTAGCTCTCGGTGGAAAAATGTTCGACCCGAAATTCCTTTGGTATTTGTCAGTATATACTAATTAGCATATTATGTGACGGTATCCAGGAACATTTTAGAATTTAGGAAGGGAGTAATATAAAACTACCGTTTTTGTTCCATAACTACTTCAGGAAATTTAGTCGATCAATTTTTGTCTTTTTGTACGTATTAATTACTTTGAATATATCGTCTTGCACAATAATCTAAAAGTTTTCGTTTTCGATCACAGTTTTATTATTTTTGGGCAATAACTTACTTCGGAAAATATTTCGATCTATTTTAATGAATTTACAAGTTACAGTAGACCTAAATAAAACGGGTTTTTAAAGTATCTATTAAAATGTAGATTTGAAAATCAACATTTTGTAATCAATTTTCGTACCGCGCGCGTATATCTTCAATGAGTCGCCGGGTGCCGAGGGGTGTTGAGGGAGCGGGCACCGCGCCGCCCCGCGCCGTCGTGCCGCCGCGCCGCACGAGTAATAATAAAAATACCCACGTGCCCACCATGCTACATGTAGCGGTACGCCGCACAGATGGACCAAGAGTGCGATTTTTGAACATCACACGTTCAAACGAGTAGTAGAAAATATCAAAATTACTACGGAGATTATGCATTTTTCTACTACTCGTATGAACGTGTGATGTTAAAAAATCGCACTCCAGAAGTGCAATTTTTGAAAATCATACGAGCGACTTGGCAGTAGAAAATGTCAAAATTACTATGGAGATTATGCATCTTTCTACTGCCAAGTCGCTCGTATGATTTTCAAAAATCGCACTTCCGAGCAGTTGTTTGTTAATAAACATGTCTGACGAATTGTGCGTTTTTTTTTCTGAACCGATTGCTTTCAAAATCGATATCTGAGGGTCCGCGCGGATTCCAAACTGGAATTCGTGGTCAGATTTGAGAAATGTGGCCGCCATCTTGAACTTTTTTTTTCTCAACCGATTGCTTCCAAAATCGATATGTGAGTGTCCGCGCGGATTCCAAACTGGAATCCGTGGTCAGATTTGAGAAAAGTGGCTATTATCTTGAACTTTTTTGCTTCTCAACCGATTGCTTCCGAAATCGATGTCTGAGGGTCCGCGCGGATTCCAAAAGAGAATCCGTTGTCAGATTTGAGAAAAGTGGCCGCCATCTTCAACTTTTTTGTTTCTCAACCGATTGCTTCGAAAATCGATATTTGAGGGTCCGCGCGGATTCCAAACTGGAATCCGTGGTCAGATTTGAGAAAAATGGCCGCCATCTTGAACTTTTTTGTTTTTCGTCCGATTGCTTCCAAAATTGATATCTGAGGGTCCGCGCAGATTCCAAAAGAGAATTCGTTGTCAGATTTGAGAAAAGTGGCCGCCATCTTGAACTTTTTTGTTTTTCATCCGATTGCTTCCAAAATCGATATCTGAGGGTCCGCGCGGATTCCAAACTGGAATCCGTTGTCAGATTTGAGAAAAGTGGCCGCCATCTTGAACTTTTTTGTTTTTCGTCCGATTGCTTCCAAAATTGATATCTGAGGGTCCGCGCGGATTCCAAAAGAGAATTCGTTGTCAGATTTGAGAAAAGCGGCCGTCATCTTGAACTTTTTGGTTTTTCATCCGATTGCTTCCAAATCGATATCTAAGGGTCCACGCAGACTGCAAACCAGAATCCGTTGTCCGATTTGAGAAAAGTGGTCGCCGTCCTTAATTTTTTTGTTTCTCAACCGATTGCTTCGAAAATTCAAAGGACAACCGCCGCTCTCCCTTGAAAAAATACCTTAAAATGTATAGAAGTTTTGACTGAAGTCAAATGTGTAATAAATTATGAGGTTTTATAAGAACGACTCAGATAGTATCATTTATTTTTATTTAACGATTTATTTAATCATTTATTATTAATAAATTATAAAAAAGCAGCAACCCCAACGTGGCTGTCAATGTTGTTTAGTAGGAGCAGGTGTTGCAGGCACAATGTTTTTTTTATATAAAAATGATAAAAACTAAGTAATCATTATAAAATAAACTAATGCCTGCAGTTAGTTTCTAGTGTTCCATAGTCCATAATAAAAATAGAAGGACGGTTATACATTTTTGGGTATTATGTGCCAGATATCCTTTACTATAGAGATTATGCATCTTTCTACTACTCGTATGGACGTGTGATGTTCAAAAATCGCACGTGTTGGTCGATATCTCTGGTGGTTTCTGCTGCGGACTACTCGTAACACGAATCTGACGTAGAAATTCAGAAAAGTGGCCGCCAACTTGAAATTTTTCGTTTCTCAAGTCTCAACTGATTGCTTCCAAAATTGAAATGTGAATATCAGCATGGATCCTGAACATGAAACCGATAGATTTGTGAAAAGTAGCCGCCATTGTGAACTTTTTAGTTTGTGGATAGATTGTTACCAAAATCGATATCTGGAGGTCCGCGTGGACTCTGAACACGAATCCGATGTCAGATTTGAGAAAAGTGGCCGACATTTTGAACTTTTTAGTTTGTGGATAGATTGTTACCAAAATCGATATCTGGAGGTACACGTGGACTCTGAACACGAATCCGATGTCAGATTTGAGAAAAGTGGCCGCCATTTTGAACTTTTTAGTTTGTGGATTGATTGTTACCAAAACCGATATCTGGAGGTTCGCGTGGACTCTGAACACGAATCCGATGTCAGATTTGAGAAAAGTGGCCGCCATTTTGAACTTTTTAGTTTGTGGATTGATTGTTACCAAAACCGATATCTGGAGGTTCGCGTGGACTCTGAACACGAATCCGATGTCAGATTTGAGGAAAGTAGCCGTCATCTTGAACTTTTTAGTTTGTGGACCGATTGCTTCCAAAATCGATATCTGGAGGTCCGCGTGGACTCTGAACATGTATCCGATGTCAGATTTGAGAAAAGTGGCCGCCATTTTGAACTTTTTAGTTTGTGGATAGATTGTTACCAAAATCGATATCTGGAGGTCCGCATGGACTCTGAACACGATTCCGTTGTAAGATTTGAAAAAATGTCCGCCATTATATCTTTTAGTTTTTTACGTTTAGTTTCTCTGAATTGATTTTGATAACAATCGGTTTAGAAAGTAAAAAGTTCAAGATGGCGGCCACTTATCTCAAATCTAACATCGGATTCGTGTTCAAAGTCCAAGTGGACCTTCAGATATCGATTTTGAAAGCAATCAGTACACAAAATAAAAAGTTCAAAATGGCGGCCACTTTTCTCCGATTTGACATCGGATTTGTGTTCAGAATCCAAGCGGACCTTCAGATATCGGTTTTGAAAGCAATCGGTCCAGAAACTAAAAAGTTCAAAATGGTGGCCACTTTTCTCAAATCTAACATCGGATTCGTGTTCAGAGTCCATGCGGACCTACAGATATCGATTTTGGTAAAAATTGGTTCAGGATCTAAAAAATTTAAAATGGCGGCCACTTTTCTCAAATCTGACATCGGATTCGTGTTCAAAATCCAAGCGGACCTTCAGATATCGATTTTGAAAGCAAGCGGTCCAGAAACTAAAAAGTTCAAAATGGCGGCCTTTTTTCTCAAATCTAACATCGGATTCGTGTTCAGAGTCCATGCGGACCTACAGATATCGATTTTGGTAACAATCGGTCCAGGAACTAAAAAGTTCAAGATGGCGGCCACTTTTCTCAAATCTGACATCGGATTCGTGTTTAGAGTCCAAGCGGACCTCCAGATATCGATTTTGGTAACAATCGAACCAGAAACTAAAAAGTTCAAAATGGCGGCCACTTTTCTCAAATCTGACATCGGATTCGTGTTCAGAGTCCACGCGGACCTCCAGATATCAATTTTGGAAGCAATCGGTCCACAAACTAAAAAGTTTAAGATGGCGGCCACTTTTCTCAAATCTGACATCGGATTCGTGTTCAAAATCCAAGCGGACCTTCAGATATCGATTTTGAAAGCAAGCGGTCAAGAAACTAAAAAGTTCAAAATGGCGGCCTTTTTTCTCAAATCTGACATCGGATTCGTGTTCAGAGTCCACGCAGACCTCCAGATATCGATTTTGGTCACAATTGATCCAGGAACTAAAAAGTTCAAAATGGCGGCCACTTTTCTCAAACCTGACATCGGATTCGTGTTCAGAGTCCAAGCGGACCTTCAGATATCGATTTTGAAAGCAATCAGTACACAAAATAAAAAGTTCAAAATGGCGGCCACTTTTCTCCGATTTGACATCGGATTTGTGTTCAGAATCCAAGCGGACCTTCAGAGTCCATGCGGACCTACAGATATCGATTTTGGTAACAATCGGTCCAGGAACTAAAAAGTTCAAGATGGCGGCCACTTTTCTCAAATCTGACATCGGATTCGTGTTCAGAGTCCACGCGGACCTTCAGATATCGATTTTGGTAACAATCGAACCAGAAACTAAAAAGTTCAAAATGGTGGCCTTTTTTCTCAAATCTAACATCGGATTCGTGTTCAGAGTCCATGCGGACCTACAGATATCGATTTTGGTAACAATCGGTCCAGGAACTAAAAAGTTCAAGATGGCGGCCACTTTTCTCAAATCTGACATCGGATTCGTGTTCAGAGTCCACGCGGACCTCCAGATATCGATTTTGGTAACAATCGAACCAGAAACTAAAAAGTTCAAAATGGCGGCCACTTTTCTCAAATCTGACATTGGATTCGTGTTCAGAGTCCACGCGGACCTTCAGATATCGATTTTGGAAGCAATCGGTCCACAAACTAAAAAGTTCAAGATGGCGGCCACTTTTCTCAAATCTGACATCGTATTTGTGTTCAGACTCAGAGTACACGCGGACCTCCAGATATCGATTTTGGTAACAATCGGTCCAGGAACTACAAAGTTCAAAATGGCGGCAACTTTTCACAAATCTGACATCGGTTTCATGTTCAGAGTCCATTCTGACATTCAGATTTCAATTTTGGAAGCAATCGGTTTGAGACTTGAGAACTACACTTGAGAAACGAGAAAGTTCAAGTTGGCGGCCACAAAATTTCGACTTCAGATTTTACGAGTAGTCCGCAGAAACCACCAGCGGGGCTAGTACACGCACGGTAGCGACATCACATCCATCTGTAAAATTTAGTCTTTTATCTCGTTCTTTCGCGTGCAAATAGAAAGAGAGCGGAAGCGTGATAGCGCTATATCACGCCATCGCGGGTTGGCGTACTAGCCCTGCAGATATCGACCAACACGTGCGATTTTTGAACATCACACGTTCATACGAGTAGTAGAAAGATGCATAATCACCATAGTAATTTTGAAATTTTATTCTACTCGTTTGAACGTGTGATGTTAGAAAATCGCACTCCTGCACTGGTAGCATGACAACCCGCGATAGCCGTGATACGGCTTTATCACATCTTTTATCTCTTTCGTTTGAGCGCGAACGAACGAGATAAAAGACGTGATAAAGCCGTATCACGGCTATCGCGGGTTGTCATGCTACCAGTGCTGGTAGCAATCGGTTGAAAAACAAAATGTGAGGCGTGTCGCTACATGTAGCATAATAGAACGTGGATATTTTATTATCAATCGTGCGGTGCGGTGCCCGCTCCCTCCACCCTTCCGCACCCCTCCTCTCATTGCGGCTCATCGAGGCTTTGCGCGCGCCGTACGAAAATTGATAATGATAACAATTATATAGATTTTTAAATGGGGCCTATATTTTATTAGATTCTTTAAAAACCCGTTTTATTTAGGTCTACTGTAACTTGTAAATTCATTAAAATAGATCGAAATATTTTCCGAAGTAAGTTATTGCCCAAAAATAATAAAACTGTGATCGAAAACGAAAACTTTTAGATTATTGTGCAAGACGATATATTCAAAGTAATTAATACGTACAAAAAGACAAAAATTGATCGACTAAATTTCCTGAAGTAGTTATGGAACAAAAACGGTAGTTTTATATTTCTCCCTTCCTAAATTCTAAAATGTTCCTGGATACCGTCACATAATATGCTAATTAGTATATACTGACATATACCAAAGGAATTTCGGATCGAACATTTTTCCACCGAGAGCTACGAGTGATTTTTATGTTTAGGTACAAATACCTAATATCCGAATAAAAAAATTCTTAGATATTGTGTCAACCGTAATCTTTATACTTCACTTTATCACACTGCAAAGTTTCAGCGATCGGTGAATTACTGTCAGGGTCATACCCATAAAATGATCGGACTACTTATTACGTACTTTAGATCAACTGATGAAAGCCTAAGATTAAAGTTAGAGGTATTACGCATGCGCGAGAAACAGAGCGATGAAGATTTACGTCAAATCGAATTAGTCTGGCCCTATACCCGGACTTTCGATTTTCGATATATCACGACCGTTTCGGTCCGAACTTCATTTTAACAGAGTTGACATTGGAACGAAATTGTTCACACAATCGCGAAGTTCGAAAGTCCGGGTAGGCCTGGTTCGTGAGTTTCACTATAAAGTACCAAAAACTAATGGTCGAGAAAGACACTAATTAAAAATGTCTTTAATCACAATTCAATTTTATTTATTTTTGTTAATGGTATAGAATATAAAATACAGAAACTATTAAGATATCAAATAAGGCAGTCTTATCGCTAGAAAGTGATTTCTCCCAAAAACCTTTTTTTTAAACGAATCCTTGAGATTACTATATTCCCAAAAGCCAATAGCTGAAATGCATTGTTTCGAAGGTAAAAGGCAATTAAATAGTAAATTAAAAAAATCCATGCAATAAACCACACATTTTGATAATTTACACACATCGACAACATCATCATCTTGTGTGAATCATCACTCTTTGGCAAAAAGTTACCGAGTAGGTAACAAACAATAAAACTAAAAAAAAATGCTGTAGCCACACCATCTCGCAGACTTCACGAAGCTTTCATACAAAAGATATCAACGAGACAACATTATTGTTATTAAAATACAGCATGTCATTTCACCAGACTGCAGTTCAAAGATACGTATTGAATTATTAATGTATTAAATAGCTTGTGTACAGTTAGTATTACTAAAAAGCCTATGTCTAAAAATTGTGCCTTTTTTCTTTTTTTAGCCATCAATCAAACATGAATATTATAGTTGAGAATAAAGCTACAAACAAAACTTGTTATTACAAATATCTCGGAACTCAGTCCGAACTGAGATATATAGGCTTAAAGTATTCGTAATGGTAATATTTTCAACTTTAAGCCTTTATATCTCCGTCCGGACTGAGTTTAGGGATATACACGTTAAATAAGTTTTGTTTGTTACTTTATTCTGAAATAAAATATTCAAGTTTGGTTGCTGGCCGTGCCAAAAACAACGGCGAAAAATAAGGCGCCAACCTTACATACAAAGCCCGCATTGTCTTTTTACACTATTCAGTTGTAGCAAAACTTATTTTTGGCATAAGGAAGGTTTAAAGTTGGTTAGATAGACTCCATTTGCGTCACAGCTTTTATCTCGTTAGAGGCGTTGGTAACTCGTATTTCAATAGTCGTATCAAGAATTCAAGAGACTAGCAGAAAAGAGACATACTTCACAGACAAGAGCGTAGTTCTTAAATGAGATGATGATGATGTTAATGACGTATTTTAATAAAAGCATACGAATAAAACGTTATCTAGATTTTAGGCTAAATTTTTTTACACTATTATGAAACTGTAACAGAATTGTGTAACAATTAAGATTTAAAAAAAAATTACGATATTGTTTTTAGCTGACTGACTCAAAATTAATTTATTTTTAAATATTTTGTCATTCTGTTTTGCAAGTCGGGAGCAATTTTGATACAACTTTTTGTGTTTGAAAGCTTGTGAGTAGGCTTAAAATTGGTATATAACGTGTTACTAAATTAGCGCAAAACCTCATACACCCCAACTGATTTAAAACAAAATAATTTGATTGAAACAATAATTTAATTATTTTGATAGTTAAAATTTAAAGTTATTTTCATTTTAAGTTTTGAGGCCAACATTATTTGTTATCATTTCAGCAATGAATAAAAGCGCTAATATACTCATGGATACATTTTAATAATCTTGTTTTGATAGTAAGTAAGTTGAGTGTGCCCGTGCGGTGGGTTGACATCGGGTTACAAAAAAAATTTTTTTTGTAACAAATTATTTAATATTCTGGAAAAAATTACCTATGTTGAAACCATGATAATCCCATTCTGCTCTCGATTCTTAACAAACTACTTTGTAGTTTTGCGTTAATTCATTAACACGTTGTATATTTTATCTTGGTGCGAAAACGGGATGCGTTGAGGACGAAGTCGCGGATAAAATCTAGTGTTTTATCAAATTCACTAAATTATATTTTTGTATTTACAGGTAAGTTCTTCCTGTTATCATCTCGACATCATGCGGTAAGTTCTAAGTTAAAGTTCTATTGCGTTTTTAGCGGCTAACATTATTTTCGTCACAGTAGCGCCATGTGCAACAAATACGGACTTGTAGGGAACTACGTTGTTTTTATGCGCGCGAGTGGCCAAAATATGAATTCCTTTCACTTTTAGTTTTTGTTGTGGTATGATACAGTTATTGAAGTTTCATGTATGATTTAGTAGAGGGCTCTGACGTTTTGTTGCTGATTTTAACACGTTTCGTATATTCTGAGTGTTTTGTAGATAATGTTTTACAACAGCAAATCAACAAAATGTTCTCAGAAACTCTATACACTTATAATGTTCAATTCAATTTATTTTTTTCAGGGTATTTTTCCATATTGTGTCAGTAAAAATTGTTTTATAACTAGGTATGTTAATTGATAAATAAAAAAATTAAATATCAAATAAAATAAAAGCAAATTTAGTATTATCACAATAATTATTTTCTGATTTACCATAAAATGACGTCATCTAGTACATACACAGTAATCCAGTTACATTTATCTTTAAATTATAACCAAAATTATAACCTTGATATTTTGACTTTAGCTGCAGTTTTCGTTTCCTTCGATACCTACTATTAGTTTAAAATAGCAATGTGCATGACCTCGCTCGCAAATGTGACGTTACTCAATCACAAGAACTTCACTCGAGTCATTCAAATTATTGTTTTCTTTACATAGAGTCCAAGTTCCTTTGTCAACCGAGTGAAGTTATCCAACGGCCCTTCAAGGTCATGCACATTGTTATTTTAAACTGATAGTAATATCTACCACAACATCCCAAATATTCGAATGCATTATAGTAAAAACTTAAGCTTTCTGAAAAGTTCTACACTTTACGTTCTAAAACATAAAGTTTATTTTCTTTTAACTCCATCCAAGCCATCTATAATTTATCAATTGAACTTGAATTTGAACCAGTCATGCATAAACTCACGTAACTGACCAAAACCTTTTAAATGACCAATTTGAAGAATTTACCCACTAACCCAGTTTCCATGATCCAAGGCCAACGAAAGTGAGAGGGAAAGAGAGGCACTGCACCGAGAGGGAAAGTAAGACGATTCGAATGAAAGTGAATGCATTCTGGTACTTTTTTTCTGTAATTAATCCATGTTACGTGTACGATTTTTTTTAGAATTGATAAGATGAGGTATGGCCGTAGAAAGTAATAGATGAATTTCTAGATTTTTGTATTTAGACGATAGCTTTTCGTGCAACCCTAAGGGGCAAGCACGGATCTCGCAAGGAATCGATTCTTCATTATTAAACCTTTGTTTTTAAATAAGTGACATAAACATTATACCTACGAATTCACCTAAATTTAGATTAAATAATAATTAATTAAATTATATTTAAATTTAATAATATCTTGTCTTCGACTTTAGTCTCAGTGACCAAGCCAAACTGTTTATGGTATGGTGTTAAATTAAAGTATAATTATTTGATTTCATTTGAAAGCCCAGTGTAGAAAACGCATACCCAGAGATTGCCTGCACGTCGTGTACACAAAATTGTTATTTTTTGATTGATTGGGTTTTGATCTTTAATTTAATTTAATTTGGTTTTACTATACTCAATTTAATTAATTAGTCAATTAACTTCAAAAAATCCGAACCACCATCCACATAATTAAATCAATTATTTACCATCTATTACCAAATTCCACTTCTCGAGTTCTATAATTAGTACATTCAAAACAACCGTTGATTCTTAAGTACACAATCTTTGTTTCCATAGTACACAATCGTTAATTTGGATCCCACCCGTTACTTTTAGACTCAGTCAATGAACTGTGGTGGGTGAAGGTCGGAAGGCATTGTTATGAAACTTGTTGTAGAGGCTATTGTAAAGGCCAGGAGTTGGGCTGGATAGCTATGGGAAAGATAAGAGAATGGTAAATACATTTGTGGCGTTGTAAAGCTTTGATTCGAAACGGTAATCAAAATGTGAATTAAATAATTATTTTAGAAGGATTGTGAAGCAATGAAGCAAATGACAATATCCATACAAAAAGAGAAAACCTGTTTACCGCACTAAAACCTTACAGAAGTTTATGATCTCTTAGTCAACGCAGGAACTCCATTTTTGCAAAATTTTCCGCAAACCTTATTATCTACAAACCTAAAGAGAAGTGGGTCGTCCGACTTATTATTATAATTTTTTAATAATAAATAGACCAGGATGCGATTGGCGCAAGACCGAGAAGGGTGGCAAAATGGGTGGAAAGCTTATGTCCTGCAGTGGGTCGATACGGGCTGATGATAATGATGATTATTATCTACAAAGGAATCAGATACTGAACAATTGATTGATAGAAAATTTTCATGAAATTAGAAAAAAATGACAGGCCTTAAGGTGTTAGGGTAAACAGTTACATTAATTTAAGGGGTGATTGTACCCATTATACTGAACCTCTGAAACGTTCCCTAAGAAACCTATAGAAAAATCAAATTTTTTTGTACTTTTCATACAAATAAATGTTCGAGAAAAAACCAAAAATTATTTTGCGAATTTCCTATAGGTTTCTTAGGGAAACTTGTTCATTATCATGGATACAATCACTTAAAGTAATACATTTTTTATGTTATGTTATATAAAAATTCTTGGAATACTTTAATGTTTAGGGATAAAAAAGCGCAGTTTCATTTTATAGAAATTAAATTGAAACTCAAATCAGCTAAAATCTACCTTGAATAAGACAATTTTCTTAAAAAAAAAAGTAAAGGTTAAATATTAGATTTTAGCGTATTTGAGTTTGAATTTAAATTCTATAAAATGATACAGCGTTTTCATTCAATAAGGTATGGTCTACACAACATGAGAGAAAGGGATTCGGTCCAGAGATTTCGTTGTGTGGCTATTTGGAGCAATACCTTATTAGGTTCGATCGCAATTTGCATAGATGCAATAGAGATTTTAATCAATTTAATTGCATAGTTTGCTCGTGAGAAAAGCTCTACAACTTTAAATAAATAATTATAATTGTCGATTTTATGTGAGAATAGTAACCTTGGCGTTACTTTGAATGATGCCGTTGGACGTATGAGAAATAAATGTTAAATAATTCCTGATATAATACAAATAGTAAGGAACTTCTGAAAATAATCAAAAAATATTTATAATTCGTTCTCACAGTCTTATAAAATTTAGTTTGCCCGCAACTTCGTCCACATGAATTAGAATATCGAAAAATGTATTCTTAGTGCACCCCTACGCATCTTCCCTAGAATATATTTGATCGATGGTAGAATCTACATTATTATACATATACATAGTAATATTGTTTCTGTTTTCAGGGGTTTAGGCTGTGTATTGCTTGTCAGTTAGTCACGGAACTGTTTTATAAGTATAGATATTCGTACATGTAGAATTTATTTTTTAAATGTTTATCTATGATACAATGACATCTCGTCTCGAGAAAATACAAATATTTTGTGTGAATATAACCTAAACGAGCAAGTCTTTCAGAAGTTGCAGATTCAGTTCAAAGCAATGATATTATATACCAAACAAAAGCAGATATGTCACTAGCGCGCGCAAATTGAAGACTCGAAAACGACCAATGTAGCATAGTCTAAAATAAAATAAGTAAAAAATTTTTTTAAGTAAAACGATTTTAATAAAACTGCACTAAACGGTAAAAAATAATTTTGTTAAATTTTCGTACTATGTTGCACCATACTGTTGTTAGCTGGAAATTTGTGAGTATAACCTATGTTAACCTATCTTCAAAATAATTATGACGAAAAAAGTTATTACAATAGGGATTCATATTTTAGATTAATACTTTGTTAATTAATTTTGATTATAAAATCGTGGGCGCTTGCTAGAAAAATATAAAACTTTCCTAGCAATCTTGCCATCATTCTTACCTATAGTACAGACTACAGGTACAACAGCCTTCATAGCTCGATACCATAAAACAATGAAAACCACATCGATAGATTAGCCGTATACTAGGCCTATTTTGTTTGAAAATGTTTTGATATAATTTTTTATTTTGTTATTTAAATAGTAGGTATATAACATTTGAGTTATACCTATTACTATGCAAGCGCCCACGATTTTATAATCAAAATTAATTAACAAAGTATTAATCTAAAATATGAATCCCTATTGTAATACCTTTTTTCGTCATAATTATTTTGAAGATAGGTTAACATAGGTTATACTCACAAATTTCCAGCTAACAACAGTATGGTGCAACATAGTACGAAAATTTAACAAAATTATTTTTTACCGTTTAGTGCAGTTTTATTAAAATCGTTTTACTTAAAAAAATTTTTTACTTATTTTATTTTTTACTTTTTAGTTTCTGAGTCATGATCTGCTACAATTAGTTGAGATCCCTTGACCACCTCCTGACTCCATCATCAGACGCTCAATCTTACCGAGACTAAAAAAGTATTCATCGAAACAAATTAAATGATACCAAACATGAGTGTTCTGCTACAATTAGTTATAAGTGTATAGATCCTATGATAACCTTCCATCTCCATTATCAGACACTCAATCTTATCTATCATTAAGTTCTCATCGCCAAAAGTTATATGATACCAATGACAAATATTGTGCAACAGTTTACTGAGTAGATCCCTTAGTCACCTTCCTTCAGACCCTCAATCATACCGGAACTATAAGGTCGCTATCAAAAAGAATTAAATGTTATCAAATACCTACGACTGTGCTCCATCATCAGTCCCTCAATCTAACCGAGACTATAGAATCCTCATCAATCTCTTTTAAATGTGACCAAACACGAGTGTTCTACTTCAATTAACTGAGGAAATCCCTTAACCACCTTCCGTCTCCATCATCAGATCCTCAATCTTACTGACACTACAAAGTTCTTATCTAAACAATTGAAACGAGATCAAACCCGAATAATTTGCTACACTTCATCAATCTTACTGGTACCATAAAGTTCTCATCGAACCAATTGAAATTACAACAAACAGAGTATTCTGCTATAATTCACGGAGGAGATCCCTTGACCACCCTCCTTCTTCATCATCTGACCCTCAATCTTACTGGTAAGTACCACAAAGTTCTCATCGCAACACTTTAAATTACATCAAACACGAATGTTCTTCTATAATTCATCGCGAAGATCCATTGACCGTCTTCCATATGCATCATCACTCCCTCAATCTTACTGGTAAGTACCACAAAGTTCTCATCGCAACATTTGAAATGAGACAAAACACAAGTTTTCTTCTATAATTCATCGAGGAGATTCCCTTTGCCATCTTTCATATCCAACATTAGATTCTCAGTCTTACCCGGACTAAAAAGTCCTTATCAAAACAAATGAAATGATATCAAACACGGATGTACTGCTACAATTTACTGAGGAGATCCCATGAACACCTTTCGTCTCTATTATAACACCCTCAATCTTACCGAGACTATAGAATCCTCACCAACACCAATTAAATGATTGTGTCCAAACACGAGTGTTCTACTTCAATTAACTGAGGAGATCCCTTGACCACCTTCGTCTCCATCATCAAATCCTCAATCTTACTGGTACCACAAAGTTCTCATCGCAACAATTGAAGTGAGACCAAACACGACTGTTTTTCTATAATTCATTGATGACCACCTTCCGTCTCCATCATCAGATCCTCAATGTTACCGGTACCACAAAGGTCTCATCTCTACAATTGAAGTAAGACAAACACGACTGTTTTGCTTTCATTTATCTTGGAGATCCCTTGACCACCTTCCGTCTCCATCATCAGATCCTCAATATTACTGGTACCACAAAGTTCTCACCTCTACAATTGAAGTAAGACCAAACACGTCTGTTTTGCTTTCATTCAACTTGGAGATCCCTTGACCACCTTCCGTCTCCATCATCAGATCCTCAATCTTACTGGTACCATAAAATTCTCATCGCAACAATTGAAATGAGCCCAAACTCGAGTGTTTTGCTGCAATTCATCGATGAGATCCCTTGACCACCGTCCGTCTCCATCATCAGATCCTCAATGTTACCGGTACCACAAAGTTCTCATCTCTACAATTGAAGTAAGACTAAACACGACTGTTTTGCTTTCATTCATCTTGGAGATCCCTTGACCACCTTCCGTTTCCATCATCAGATCCTCAATCTTACTGGTACCACAAAGTTCTCATTGCAACAATTGAAATGAGCCCAAACACGAGTGTTTTGCTACAATTCATCGAGGAGATCCCTTGACCACCTTCCGTCTCCATCATCAGATCCTCAATGTTAACGGTACCACAAAGTTCTCATCGAAACAATTTAAATGATACCAAACACGAATGCTCTGCTATAATTCATCGAGAAGATCCCTTGACCACCTTCCTTCTCCATCATCAGACCCTCAATATTGCTTGTACCTCAAAGGTCTCGTCGCAACAATTGAAATGAGCCCAAACACGAGTGTTTTGCTATAATTTATCGAGGAGATCCCTTGAGCACCTTCCGTCTCCATCATCAGATCCTCAATCTTACCGGTACCATAAAGTACTCATCGAAAAAATTTAAATGATACCACACACGAGTCCTCTGCTATAATTCATCGAGGAGATCCCTTGATCACCTTCCGTCTCCATCATCAGATCAACTCCATGTTACCATAATATTGTATTGTCATCAGAACTATACGTGTGTGTAAAGTTTCAACTTAATAGGTTGATAGGAAATGGGTCAGAAAGACAGCTTCGAAGTTAAATAAAATCGTTTAATAAAAACAAGGTCTTCTATTCCCAGAGTGACACAAGCCTACGTCACAAAAAAATGGCCGCTAAACATGGTAAAAGGGTATGATGAATGACGTAGACTTGTTTCAGTCACGTGGTCAGTCACGTGATTGGAAGAGAATACCAGGCGCAGTATATTATTGTACCATGCTATGTAGGATATATTTCAATAGTCTACGTGCATGACGGCTGTGGCGCGGCACAATTTTAAGATTTAATTTTTACCAAACTTCACAGCATTTTTGGTTTCCGATTTGATATAGTTAGTTTTTCAGTTTGATGGTCCTCATCATCATCATCATGTCCCCTTAAATACCTACTCGTATGGATTGTAATGCATTTCAGTTTACATATCCTATATTTGTTACAACATTGTATAGCTATAGATAATCTAGTTTTGACGTCAACTAACTGCCTATCACCATTACAAATTTTGTTTATGTGTGATTCGAATTAGAATTTGATAAATACCCACAACGAGTTTATTGTATCGCCATTAGAGTGAGAACTGTGATAATTTATTACAGTAATCGATTCGTCGTTATTCATTTATAAACCAGTTATACCTACACGCTTATTAAAAACAAAATTGTCTGTCTATAGATCTTATTACGAAGCTGGAATCTTATTTTCTACATAGCCACCCTCCTTATGTAAAAAGGAAGTGGTGGTCTAGGTGCGAGTAACCATTCCATCCTTGCATGAGGCAATGGTTCGATCCGTGACACCCCCTCGGGGAATATAGTCGCGAACATAATTATGCTACCCTGTTTCTTCCAGAAGATGATACAGCTTTCTTTAGATGGAATAGAATCCATAGTGTTTTTTGTGGGTATTCCTATTCCTTAGTCATCTCCATTGACACTTGCGGGAAAAATTGGTGTAGTCAATTCTAAGTAAATGAAAAAACTAGCAGGTATGGTGTACGAACGCACTCCAGCCACGTGGACCAACGACCTGATACCTGACAGGTAGCTGGTGTAGACTGGGTGAGAAAGGTTGATAGAGTTTTGTGGCGCGCCTTGAGACGCCTATGTTCAACAGTGGACGATGATAGGCTGATGATGATGATGGTTCTTATATATTTATTATTTTAAATGGGGGTCTTGCGAGCATACCCGTAGGATAACCACTAGTGTATCTACCAAACCAGTTATTGTATAATATTACGGTAACAGTCAGTCAAATGCTTTATATTTCAGAGGCCAAGAAGTGAGCGGATTGTGATGATTAATTAGGTTTTTGTAACATTACACATTTTGATTTGCTCTTGTTAGTTTGATAGAAAGTTTTATTACGGCATATTTGTAAATCTACGTTGCAAAATGCAAATTATATGGCTAGCAAAAAGATAGTGCAATACATGTATTAAATATTTAGACCAATCCCGATGGGGAACATAATTATAAACGTATGCTATGCTAAGCTAAGCTAAGCTAAACCAGCCTTACATATTTTACTAATTTAATATAATTTTTTTTGGGAAAATAGGTCACGTTGGGCAATGTTCGCTTTGTCTAAATCCTTGATCCTTGTTTATCTTCGTAATGGTAGTTAGAGGTTTTGTTATATGCTGCATTAGTCAGCGTAGTAAACAAGTAAATAGGTACATCACATACAGTCATCTCATATACCTTTTAATATTCATATCAGCCGACAGACGTCCACTGCTGGACATACTTGTAGGCCTCCCCTGAAATGAGGGGATTATAATCGCCACGCTTGGCAGGCGGGTTGGCGATCGCAGTTGGATTGAATGTGTGTACTCAGAGGATGTTGCTGTCATCTTCCGGTAGATCCCTTAGTCGCCTTTTACGACACCCACTGGAGGAAATAGGCTGGTGTTATTCTTAGCCGACATCACACGCACTTTTAATATTATTATTATATTTGCCTATTACCGCCCTTTGACTGTACGTCGTCCTGATTTTAGTCTGATATAGTTAAATGATTGGAGAGTGTTTCTATCCACCCTGAAAGGTCTTAAGTTTACGCGTATATTTCATACATTACGCACACTATCAAAGACCCTGTCTTGGAAGAAGGCGCACATCAATGCAGAATTGTGACGGAGTTGTTGGCAAACCGACAACAAAGTTTAACAACCGACCAGGCAAGAGATATCTGATTGTCTGTTTGTTCACCAGTCTGATCATTAGGTGCATTGGTTATACTGGACGATGTTATTTTGATTTATAGAGTGGCTTAACCATAGTGGTCTAATCGAAAACCATTGATAGGGCCTCGTCACATGGAAAAATACGACCATTTTATGTGAATAGGGTGTAAATTTTGATGTCTTCGGCTACAAACTACTTTCTATTAAATCCGTAAATAGGACATTAAAAAAATTACATAAGTACGTCATAAATAGTGACGAAAGTATTCCTTGTAGTTGAAGACTTGTATTGGTAGACTTCACATACGCATCGGAATTTCTTCTTCAGCGTATGCAGGATTTCTCAAGATACTTTCTTTCACCGTTTGGGAGGAGTCGGTATTTCGTCCTTAATTTAGAAAAACTCCGTGTCGTCCGTGCGGTTTCGAACCTGAACCTCAAGATTGAGTTTCCATAGCTATCCGCAACGCGTCACCGACGCCCCATGTTACACATGTCTTTAGTAATTCGCAGATTTCCATTTTTACGAGCATTTCGTAATGCCATGCTTGGGCTCTAGTAATGACAGTCATTGTCTGACATTTTATTGCTATTCATCTGACTCGCGCATTGGAGTGTTTCAAAATTGGCATTCTGCATCTTCTATAGCATTTCAAAAGAATTTAAATTATTGTAAGCTTGTATTTCGATATTTACGATCTTTAACCTATAATGCTGAAAAGATCAAGAACAGCATTAGTAAATACGTCTGCAGTCTGTAGTCTTCATCTAGCACAAATTGATAGTTTTCTACCCCAATAAATGTCAACTTTTCGTCTTGACATACAAATAAAATATAAATACTGAGCTCTAGAACAAATATACAGGGTATAAAATTAAATGGGACACTTACTTAAAGGGGTGCTTCAGATCATCAAACTGAACAACTTTCTCTATGGGACCAATATCGATATCGCGAAAAAAAAAATCTGCCGTCCCATACATTTCAGTCGAGTTATGTTTGCAGTTTTGTATGGAACAGCGGATTTTTTTTTCACGATTCCAGTTTTGGTCCCGTAGTAAAAAGTTGTTCATTTTGATGGTCTGAAGCACTCCTTTAAGTAAGTGTCCCATTTAATTTTACACCCTGTATATTTCAACTAGCTTTTGCCTGCGACTTCGCTCGCGTGGAGTTTGGAAAACCCCTTTAGGGGTCGATGTTTGAAAAATCCGTTCTTAGTGCACCCCTATTATCCTCTATATCTAAACTATTATAAAACTGTAACAGAAATGTGTCTGTACATTGAAGATATTTACAAAAAAAAATTACGACATGTTTTTTACCTGTCCCTGATTCCAAATCACAAATTTTTGGATTTTTTGTCTATCTGTTTGTTTGTTTGTTTGTATGTTTGGGTGTTTGTTTGTTCGAGTATCACGCAAAAACTACTGAACCGATTTTGATGAAACTTTTTTTGTTTGATAGCTTATTATCTGACTTAAAATCTGCTAAAAGCTCGTAGAGTCTATAAGAATGTATAGGTAGGTATATTTCTATCTCAACGGTTTCCTTCGATCCGTCAGTCAGTTATGGAACTGTTTTATAAGTATAGATAAATCCCACGTTACCAATTATTTTACATTTTATGATGAATTATTTTGCTTTTATGACATAACGTACGGTCTAATTTAAATTATTATTCGGTGTTGTAAATTCTTCCTTTCTAAATGTTGAGCTTCTACAAGTAGATCGGAAATATATTTCTTTGTTACAAATGTTCTCTATGATCTCATCCTACCTATTATTGAGAGTACGGTTTTCTTTTCCCAGCCATGGGATTCTAAAGGCTATAACTTTCTTCTTTATTGCTCTGTTCCCATAAAATGCAGTAACCACGTTATATCTCAGAACTATGTACGTGTACAGTACCTATATGTTACATTTATGTTAAAACTAATTTGCTTATCAACTCTCGCAAACAAAAGTTATGTAAATGGCTATTTCACATTTTCGTAACTTAAACCCGTAAGTTATGGTTACCATGTACCTCAGTTGTCGTTGCAGTAAACTGGCACATTACAAAGTAAATGACTACTTTATGTTACTTTCGTAATACCAACATTAAAGTACTGACTATTAAATATTTGATGCGTATAACAATATTTCATAATTTTTTAAATAGTTGCCTGAACTAAATGATACAAGGTTTTTAAAAAAAAATGTTGGTCATTGAATTTCATAACGGTGTCGTCATTAGTATGATTATATATTTTTTAAATTAGTTTTCATACATCATCTCGAACTATCGCAAGAGACGGCTCAAAATAAAATGTGTGATTGCTAAATTGTAATAAATGTATATTAATGTAGCATTGAATCAAAGATCGATTTTGAAACGAATTAAGTCAAACAAAAAAACTAAAGTGTTAAGTAATAAAGCTACTTGAAATCGAGATAATTACTTTAAATGTTCATGAAGCGATAATGACCGGAGTTGCCCGTATTACGTAAAACAAAGAAGGTAGGTAATAAGTACGTGTTTATTGTCCAAGAGTATGTTCTAAGTTTCGTCATTCCACGCATTGCCCACCGGCGGCGATTCGAGCGACTTGCCATGCGATACGGATCTGGGTCGTATTATTTCGTATTTCGCAAATACTTCATGCCTCACGATCCATATAACAACTCGTTACTTGCTACTACATCTACTAATCATTTAATAATAGGGCCAAAAGAAAAATTGGTAGTATCATTAATTGCTGGCAAAGCCAAACCTTTTATTTCACATCAGTTCGTATAAAAATACTTGGTAACTTTTTCATTTAAGTACAAAGAAACAAATATCGAAGAATTTTGTCACTTAAAATAACAGGTACGTCAACTCAAAAGACTAAATAACAGTCACCGATTTCAGGTTTAAACTAAAAAAAAAATCACAACAAAAAAGACTATAAAATAAAAGAGAGTATTACATCAGTGCAAATCGTGAACAGATCGTGAAATGAAGCTTCCAGGGATCTGGTCGATGACCACTATCCTCTTTGATGCAAAATTTCACGGTCCCCTCTCGTATGTTACAGTGCTAAGCTTATATTTATATCACATTCACATTTCTGCTTCCTGCAGCCTCTAATAGCTATCATGATGTCCATACTCGTGACCATGACCGTGACCGACTATGACTGGCACCTTCACTGGGTAAGGTACGGGCTTCTCGATGTGTACGGGAACATGCTTCTCAATGTGGACTGGGTACGGCCTGTCGACTGGGACCTTCACTGGGTATGGCACAGGTTTCTCCACTGGGTAGGGGATGTGCTTCTCAACTGGGTACGGGGCTGGCACGGGCACCTTAACGGGGTAAGGCACTGGCTTCTCAACATGAACGGGGTAGGGTCTGTCATAGGGGACTTTGACGGGGTAAGGTACAGGTTTCTCTACTGGGTAAGGTACGGGCTTCTCAACTGGGTAAGGCACTGGCTTGGGAATATGCACGGGGTAGGGCCTGTCAACGGGAACCTTTACGGGTACATGCACTTCTTTGTAGACTGGGTAAGGAGCAGGCACATGGACTGGTACCTTTACTGGGTAAGGAACTTTCTTTTCGACTGGGTAAGGTGCTGGCACTGGGACCTTGACTGGGACATGCACTTTTTTCTCTACGGGGTAGGGTTGGGGAACGTATACTTTAACGGGCACGGGCCTGTCAACGTGCACATGCACGGGGTAAGGCACTTTCTTTTCTACGGGGTAGGGCTGGGGAACGTGGACGGGTACTTTAACAATTTCCTTGACTGGGTAAGGGACGTGTTTGACGACTGGGTAGGGTGCGGGAACATGTACCTTAACTGGGTAGGGAACCTTCTTCTCAACAGGGTAGGGGATGTGTTTCTCTACGGGGTAGGGAACAGGGACGTTCTTGACCACAGTGATTGTCTTGTGGGTCTCCTCATGTCCGTGCCCGAAATCTCCGCCAAATCCTTCGAATCCTCCGTGTCCGCCGTAACCCAGGCCGATGTCCCAGCCGAGTCCTCTCTTCTCATGTTTCTTGTCATCAGCCGCCGCCGCCTTGTTGTCGGTCACTGCCACTTCTTTTTCTGCTTTCTTGGCTTCTTCTGCATGAGCGAAGGCCACGAGAGCCACCAGACTGGCGGCCACGAGCTGTAAAATAAAAAGAAATAATTACTATCAAAATTTGAACTAGGACGACAGAGATAGGGAATCCAAAAGACTAATTAACGGATACTGAAAGGCTCTTTAATGAGTGGTCGAGTAAACATCGCGTCCAGCGACACACAAAGCACGCAATTTCCGTATTGCGTAAACTCAAAAGTGGGACAAGGGGATTGCGCGAAGGTATGGTAAATCCAGAAAATTGCACGTTCTCCGAACACTGTCACAGCACATCCAAAGATCGGTTTGGTTTTATAACACTGTCACTAATAAATGTAGGATTTTAATAAGTTGAACGCACCATGAGCTTCATGATGCTATGCGTGTAGGTTGCACTGAAGCCGACGAGGTCCTGAATGCGAATGATGCGTGTTGCTCCGTGGCTTCGGAATATATACGGAGGTAAGAGCCGGCCGACCGAAGAAAAAAATGGCGGCACTCTGTAGGACTATGCTACACTTTCGCTTTCGAGGGGTTCGGTTTCGAACGTTAAACCGAAATGCTCTATATATCTGACAGATCGAGATTCGCGACCGGTTCCACAGATCGGTGACATAATTTTAGCATAATTCCTGAACGGCATTTAGAGCTTTTAGATTTTGATGGAGCTTAAAAGTTTTAAAACGTTTCATGAATTGTTTTATATAATTACGTATCACTTTCGAAATGATAGACGTAGATAGCTCCTTAGCAAGTAATTTACTAAAATTACCTTCCATTCTATAGTAGTCTCGAAGATATAGCTTTTATTTATAAGACTGTTTTTACCCTTTTTGTTAGCTTAATTTTGTTAGTATACTTGTATAAATATTTATTCAAAATTATTATTTTAAGATAAAACGAACAGTTTTCAAAAGTAAGTTAATTATTTGATCTACTTAAAATAATTTCTTTGTTATTTAAAATAGGCTGGAAATGTTAGTTCTCTGATTACGATACCTATTTAAAAAATAATATTTGTGTAGTTTGATTATAGTTGGTTATTGTAGCAAGGTATCTGACCACCCCATCCCTTTTAGGTAATGCCTACTGGTCATTAGTTTATGTACGTATATATAAACGTTATTTATGTAAATCATGTAAACGCTTTCATATAAATAACGTTGATTGATTACCATTATAATATACTTAGGTACCTACTTGAATTGTACCTATCTTCAGTTATAATGTCAACAAACAAAGGAACAAAAAATCTCCTATTCTTCAATCATTAACATGCAATGAGTAATTGCATGAAACATTTACCGAATTATTTCAAAGCTCATCTTCAATATGACATACATTTGCTATTTGTTTTAGTCATACAAACATTGCAATGAAAAGTAGAGGTTCTAGATGATAAATCATTATATCAATACTTCTTCTACTTCTTTCACTCCCAGACTAACGCAAGGTGACACCTAAATAAATAAAAAATTGTCCCGAAATAACCTACTGACAAAGAATACCTCAGGATCATAATGATCCAGCTCTGCGCTCTCTATTTATCCTTCTTCTTATCGTGTGGGCAGAGCCCTGGCGTATTTACCCTATTTGGAATTAAGACATGAGTCAAATGAAAGAAAAATTCTAAAAGTACTTTGCTACAAACAACTTTAAAGTTGGTTGGAGTTATAGCGAATTTTCGAATTACATCGAAATAGAATACGTGAATTTATAAGTCAAGTATTGTAAGTCAAACAGTAATCTATTAATAATTGTTATAGCCATTTCATTATCAAATGTTACAAAATGATTGCTCTAAACTAATTTCCGTACGATTGCATTATAATTTCTCCTTGTAACAAATAAATCAACGCAGGCGTCAGCAAATGATTTTAAGATCATTTCTATCGATATACGTTCATGACGATGTTTTCGTAATGGTACTGCAACTTTACACTTGCGCTTTTTAACGCGTTTGAAAAAACGATGAAAAAAATACGCGGCCATCCTAAAGCACCCTTTAGATGGGCAATCGATTGTGTGCTTCCTCCCAAGGCCGAATCGCGCGGCAGCAAAATTGCTCGTCTAAAGGCCGAAAGCACGATCGCAAATCCGGTTTCAGCCAATAGGGAGCGCGCGTTGATCCCCTCCAACAATTTTTGCGATTTGGCCTTGGCAGGAAGCAGCGATCAGTTGCCCGTCTAAAGGGTGCTTAAGTAACTTGCAGTAATGGGCCTAGCATATCGAGATCAATGATGCCATGCTAAAATGAGCAGGAACGATGGCTTTATTGTTTTATCGGTTTGATAATGCTAGTCCTAATCGTAAATTTTTGGAATTATATTTGTATTTATGACATTTAAGATAATTAATGAATAGACCTCTTTTATTTTCCCAATCATCATCATCATAGTAACAATCCCAACTTATTGTTGATGACACTTAATGCTGTGTATTTCAATTTCCGTTTGATCACTGTGAAACCTCGCCAAGAGCACTAAGGGCTCTTACAGACGAGCGACACTTTGCTGTCGCGGCGGGTCGCAGAGCGTCGCGCTCATACATTTTACGGTCGCACGACCCTCCGCGACACCCGGCGACCGTAAAGTGTCGCTCGTCTGTGAGAGCGCTAAGTAATTTTTCGAAAAGCTCAAGTTATGAGCTTTCGTAAGTAAATCCAATTTATGGAAACAAGTGTAGGTATGTAAACTAAAGACGATAAAGTGTTACATAAGTGTGATTTATTATAAAGAAACTACTCTATTGACTTTGTTACAAGACGTAATAGGTCTTTTTTGCGTATGTAAGGTATTATCACAACAGAATAGCGTAATTAAAATCTTCCCATGATGTTATTTCCTATGCAAGTTTCTCATAATTCATATAGCATACGTTAACATTTATCACCTTGTATTTTACGAGACTTATTGTACGTACTTACCTAAACTCACGACCGTGATTCCTTTCGGGGAAGTCACGAGTCATTTCTAAAGCTTCCAATAGCAAAGTTTACCCATAGTATGTTGAAGGTTTAGTTTTGGAATGACGTTTGATGTAGTAATAGAATAGCTTTTTACTCATAGGAACACTACATAAGAAATCTGGTCCGTCATCGGATGCCTCTAGTGGCAAGAAATGGGACATTATAAAACATTTTACAAGACTAACACTCAGTTGTAGAAGCGCTCATTAAAGTACTACATCAACAAGACAAAAAGTGACAGCAAGAGATTTAATGGAGGATGAACTTCAATGAGCATTTTTGCAACTGAGGGTCAGACTCAATTCATACCAAAGTGGCAGCAACTGGCAGCGGCTCCTGCCAAGTTTGATAATCAAATGAAGACGTCTCGCGGAGTCTCTAGTGGCCACACGCCATACCACGTATGTTTTTTAGTTAATTAGATAAAGTTTTAAATGCTGCGAAACTAAAACTGCGCTGCCAGCCACTGCCACTTTAGTGTGTTTTGAGCCTAAGGCTAAGGTTGAAATAAAATACCGTCTGCTTCATAATTTTTACTTTTGAATAGAATAACCAAGTTTTATTTACCAAGCGCACTGTTTGTAGGGAAAAAAAATAATGATAGGAAATGCTACATGAATATTTTAAACGCAGCGTCAATAGACGTCGGTGTGAAGGCGTCGTACGTACGGACAGCACTATTAGGTATGTAACGTTTCGTAAACCACTCATTCACTGCAGATCACTTTTTGCCACTTGACTATCGTTCTGCCCAAGGTCCTTTTTGTTCTCCGCATGGATGTTTTTTTCTTTTTTGTAAACAAGAAATTGTACTTACTATTCTTTGTTCATTTTGTTGATCAACTAGTTCATAAAATCTACTTAGTTATTTTGCTTTTTAAGAATTCGTCTAAATACAAATACACTGGCGAGTTACATTTGAATCGAGCAACTGTGGTAATGTTGACTCTTCATGAATGGATTCCAAAATGAGGTATGAAAAAATTTCAGTTCGAATATACGAACAAAAACTTGTTCACTTGATAAATTATGACGTTTTCTAAGATATATTCGTTCAAACAACATTAAATGTAATGAAAAATTTTCTTCGTCGTGACATGACGTGACTTTTCATCGTGGTGAACAGATCTGCTAATCAGCGTAGTTGTTTGCCGATTACCGGACGTACAGTCAGCCGCAATAAGTTGTATACACTTTTGTTCTACGTCGTAGTACTAAAGTGTATATAACTTATTGCGGCCGACTGTACACATGGCGACTCATCAAGCTATGCAAAACAAATGTAAGCTGTATATCGGGAAATCATAAATACCAAAACGCGGTAAGAACCCGTTAAAATGTTTAATTCTAGATTAAACGTAAGCTGGCCGTGCGACCGACGTTATACATTACTCTACCTACCTACGCGCGGCCAGCTTATTTTGATTTTGCGTAGCTTGATGTGTCGCCGTGTGTATCTACCGAGGTTGAATAAAATCAATAAGTTCCATTAATTCCAGATGCTACTAAAAAAAATGCTATATTGTATTATAATTATTGCGTTTGATAAGTCTGAGATTAAAAATGTGTTCTCTTGCAATGTGTTTAGGCCTCCAAATGAGTGAAAACAAGAGGGCGAGATGTGAGGGGGATAGACCATTCAGATTGAATTAAAGCAATTTATTTTGGTCTATTTCTGACTGGACACGATTTCGTCTTTCAGTGAAAATATACATATATTAAACTCAAACTGCTGTAGGTTATTTATACTTTTGCGGAATTAACATTTAATTAAATCATTTTTATCGACGACTGACATTTGCAAACTTTTTCTTAGCTCTTTATTTCTTTTTGTCCCGGTCTCTGTTCCGTGCGTAATAATATTTATAATGTTAAGTTTCATTCTCTAAAAACCTTGAACATTTTTATAATCTAAAAACAGTTCCATTACTGACTGAGTGACTGACCGACAACGCACAACCTAATCCACTAAAGTTCTTATATATTCCGTGACTGAAGATAGAAACATGAAATGGTTTTCCAAAACCTACGCAGATTAGATTAGAACCTATTAGTTATGTTTTTATAAATCATAAATTATATTTTAAATTCGTGAATGATTTTTGATAATCTGCTAGCCTTTCGCCCACTAAAACACTTGCATAAAAAAACATTTCCTTAGTTTCCTTGTAATATTCAATGTCAATTTTAAGCCGGAACCACACGGAAATTAACTACAACAAGAAATCTGTCATTCTATTCTGAAACCCTAAATATGATAGAAGAAAAACAGTTAAGATACTCGAACAAGGAGCTGTACGCACTGCGACACATCAAGCTATACAGAACCAACATAAGCTGGCCGCGCGACCTTATACGCTACGCGACCTACGCGCGGCAAGCTTATGTTGATTTTGTATAGCTTCATGTGTCGCTGTGTGTACCGTAGGTAGCTGCGTTGCGAGTTGCTGTGACAGTGAAGCCCTTTGTGCTCTGTAATTTCGTGTCGTAGACTTTTGCGGCAGCTACTCGGTTGTCGTTTGTACCGGAATGTGCAGTAATACGCACATGACATAAAATATCTAGAGCTCTGTCGCATCCAGTGTGCGGTACAGCTTTCCAGGTTATCATCATATTAATTCAAGAGCTTCGCTGTTGTTGGTTGGGTATTCGACAATCCAGTTTATATTATGGAATTGGCATACTCCTATTCTAGGAAAACTAGAGTTTGGTAGTTTTCCCATTTGCCTTCCGCACCACAGGACAATGGCCGAGGTTCACCCACTTTTGTCGTCGGTCAGACTTCAGCAATACCATACCTACGATTTGCAATGTTGTACTTAAGATACTGTATATCCTAATAAAAAAAGAAATACGGTCGTGAGTTGATACAGTGTGTAAAAATAGATATGTTCCATATTAAAAAGGGTGCTTCAGACCATCAAACTGAACAACTTTTACTACGGGACTAAATTTGAAATCGCGAAAAATAAATCTGCTGTTTCATACATTTTGATTTGAGCAGCAACATTTACTATGGAACAGCAGTTTTTTTTTCGCGATTTAGATGGTGGCTCTGTAGTAAAAATCGTTCAGTTTGATGGTCTGAGGCCTGTGAAACTTGTTCAGATGGATAGTCTGAAGCACCCTGTTTGATATGTAACGCATTCAATTTAATTTTACACCCTGTATATTTAAGGAATTATAAGCCAAACTCGAGTCGCCTCAAGTCGTGGGCACTCGCACGAAAATAAAGCGACAACTTAAATGATTGCGAACGGCAAACAAAAGGTGTCATTATTTCAATCGAGTGTATATTTGCGTGCCTCCATTGCCTCCAAGGACACCCTACTGTTATAGTCTGAGAGCTTATCGTCTGATTGTACTTCGTTATAAAAAGAATAGAAAAGTATTCGATACTGTCCTAGATTTCTAGCCAATTCTCATTTGAAATTTTTCTAAGGGCGGTAGTAATATTAACAAAAAAAATCTGTCAATTTGAAGCTTAAAAAAAGATTGGTTTTCTATGGTTTGTATATTGACTGACATTTACGTTTTGTGGTGTTAACCCAGGCCCATAGATAAACTGGTCATTACCAATATAACAAAGCAGTAACATCGAAAATGTTATTCTGTTGTACATAAAAGAACATCAAGGACTGTCCTGACTTAGTAAATAGCATAAATTACTTTGTATTTAACAGAAATCTGAGACGAAAGGCTCTCTTCCCTCAACCCGCTGTATACACTAATTATACGGAAAACGAATATCTGTATCGAGTACTGTATTGTACAACCTTAAATACTTTGATTTGGGTCCATTTTGTTTATCTTCGGCACAGTATAAGAAGGGTATAACTTTGAAAGTTACTTTTGACTGAGTCTTTACTTCGCAATATATAGGTAATAAATAATAATAATAAATAAATAAATAACGCTCACAGGCACATATATTGTAATGATCCCAAGTAAGCCTTAGGCTTATTGTTATGGGAATCATACAACAACGGCTCAAACATACAACATCCATGACCGAACCGGGATTCGAACCCAGGACCCTGGTTTGGCAGTCCGGCGTGGCAACCATTACACCAACTGGGTCGTCAAGTACTCTCTTCTTATCAATTATTGTTATTTTAGCCTACCATTTAATAGTTGCTATCACTGTATAAGCTTTGCAAGAACTTTTCATTTAATTTGAAATTAATATTAGCGGATTCCTGTTATTGGTCTATTCTATGTTCATAGTTTCTAACCATTCGTTTGTAATTTTACTGTTGGTTTCCCGAATAAAAATTTATTAAATGTATTTATTAAAAAGAAAAGTCTATCAATTCTTATAAATGAATTAACTATAAAATAAATAAAATAAAATAAAATAGCCTTTATTCTACTACTCGTGCGTAAAATTTTACATTGTAAACAATTATCAACCAATTATTATTTTTTGTATCGCATGCTTACAATTTGATTCATATAACCTAATACCTACATATTTCATTAAACATTACAATATTCAGTTACATTATTATTACCTTTATTAATGATTATACTCAATTTTACACTCATTACAATTATGTTACATTAAATTCGATAATTAGGTAATAACTTTATCATATTATTATAGATATATAATTGTGTTACGTTGTTTGGGGGAGGCCTACACCTCTTTGGCGTAGGCCTCCCCCAAAGCTCTCCAATTACCTATTTCTCTAGCCTTAGGTACGCATCCAGTCCTTTTTTTTTTTTTTTTTTTTCGAATTGACCAATACAGTATTGCTCTTGGAGCAGCTACTGCTTATTACTGCGGACTATGGGGGGACCACACCAGTGACGACGAAGCGCCCTGGTAGGTCTACCGAACCAATAACGCATCCAGTTCGGTCCACACTTTTGTATAAATATGTCTCTCCATCTCTTTCTCGGTCTTCCCACTTTCCTTGCCCTGTCTCGTGGTATCCACTTGGTGGCTCTGGCTGTCCATCGTGTACAATCAATTCTACAAATATGCCCCGCCCAGTTCCACTTCAGAAGCCTAATTCTTTGAACAATGTCGTGTACTTTTTACGCATAGATAATTCATTTTCATTTTCTAAAGTAAATGAATTAACTATGCTCCCTAAAATTAGAAAATCGATAAAAACATGGAATACTATCAATCTAACAGCAACATTTTTAAGATTGCCTTATCTCAAAATTGTCCACATTAACGCCCAGAATATCACTGTGACGATTTAGAGCTCTTACAACCCTCTGCTACCGCAAAGTGTCGCTCGTGTGTAAAAGCGCTTACTGGCTTCCTTTGATTCGGCAGTAGTTAATGCTATCTTGGTGTCTGAGTTTCCTCAAACCTTTACAATACGCTCTCCCAGGCTTTATACTAATTAGAAATGACCGCGCTGGAGCGGGCTGTTATTAACACCTGTAAACTTTTATTGGTTTATTACTATAAAAGATAATCATAACTATATTAAATTTTAAGTTCAATATTTCAAATCTGTAACAACAGCATGGGGCTATTTTGCTTGCTTACTTTATATTTAAACGACAAAATGTTGTGTATTCATTTATCAAAGGGTATGAAAAATAAACTTCACAATATATCTAAACACTTTATTATACTGTGTGTAGTCGTTACATAAAAACCACGTCATAGGCCGTAAGGCGGTCTGAGAAAACTCTGACACCAAGGCTCTGCCCACACGATAAGAAGATTATACTGTAACAAGTGTAAGTATCAAAATTTCTCATCAAAATAAAGACAAATTCACTCTAAACATAACATGAATATAAAATACGAAACAGTGTCTTAGACTACAAGTTGCTTAGAGCGTCGGCGCGCACGCATTCTCCTCATTACTGCTGCTACAGTTACAAAATATGTCCATCGTGGTAGCAATGTCACGTTGTGACATATTTGTGGATATTAAAACGTACTTATCAAATAAAAATTCACAGATCTCGGGTCTTCCAAGACCTTCGGGTACCTACATTGAAAATGAATCTGCCAAATGAACTGAATTAAATTTTTTCTTCGCTTCACAAAGGTACAACTTCTGAATAACCCGTTAATGATACGCACTTCCAATATTTTTTTCAATATAGCCCAAAGTCGTATCTCTAAGGTTTTATTTAAATTTTTTCGATATCTCTTTTCGTTTTTGAGATATAATTTTTTTTTAACCAAATCTGGGCGAACGACTGCTTTTTTTTTTATGAGATTTAAAAAAGATGCGATTTGTAGCCCTCATCGAAACGCGTCTTTTGACACCCCAATCAGCCACATAGTCCCAAAACCCACGACACCAGGGCGATGTCGCACTTTCGCTGGAAATCGGGGGTTTACCGAAGTGACAAAAAAACATTTTCAATGTTAAAACACCAATCGAAAACAGCAAGCCTCGGTAAGAGTATTCTTATCCCAATTTTATAGGAAAACAATGTTTCAATTTCGAGGTGTTTATTATTTTTTTGTTTATTAGTTTGGACACACAGTTTGGACACTAATATTAAAATAATAATATGGATATTTCGATAACATTTGATTTAGAATGCCGAAAATCAAAACTACTGCCTCTTTAGAGTAAATTTCGTTACGGTAGTGTGGGGTACCCACATTTTATTTTTTCCAAAGGTAGGCTTTCAGTTTCACAAAAAACTTTAATAACAAAACTCATTAAATGTTTAACTTAAGTTTGAACAGAAATTTAATCAATTTTGATAACAAACTCGCATTTTAACATGGCAGTGAAAAAACACACATCAAGAAATATAGTAACTCTACAACATTGACATACAAAATAATGGACGCCGGGTCTAGTACAAAATTCTCGAAAAAAGTGTCCAAGACTAACCTACACAAACCTAAATACGTGGTTTGATATAAACCAACTAAAAACATTAAAAATGCTGAAATTCTTATTCATCCCACTCCCCCATCGCGGCACGGCGCGCGCCGCACTTGCGCGTTTGCGTGTTGTCAGCCGATTGAACGAAGATTGCCGCGTGATTGGTTCTCTTTTTCCCTTTTGGTGCTCTTTTGGTTCGGACACTTTTGAGCGCCGCCTACTCTAGTAGTTGGTAAGTCAAAGAACTACAAAATCTTATTTCAAACAAATATTTAAAGTATTTTATAGAAAAAGAAAATTTTAAACAACGAGAGGTATACAGATCAATCAAAATCAGCTTTAGTCAGCAATTGGCACCAACACACTGCATCATCGACACAAACGGGTTTAAAACTACCAAGTTCCAACTTGTTTTCGCAAGTCTCTCTGCAGTCCTCGTCTTTGTAGCACGTTGATTCGGCTAGTTCTACTACTTCGGTTGCTTCGTCATCTGCAAACAGATATACTAAAAAAGATATATTGAAATTCACGACCGGACGAACGGAAACTTTGTCAAAAGTATCAATTCTATTTTTAGGGTTTCATAGTCAAAGGAGGAACTAATAAACGTTTGTCCATTCTTGCACCTATTGAATCAACATTTGGCATGAAGATAACTGAACAGTAACCCTAAAACAGAAATGTATGTGGTAGTTAAGAAGAAACAATTTTCGATCTACGGAATCCTACCATGTGCGAGTCTGACACGCTCTTGGCTATTTTGTTTTAAGCTCAATAAGCTCAGTTATTTTATGAAAAATATAAGTAATAAAGATTATGCCTGATTATGCAATGTACCTGTGTGCCTGTGAGCGTTATTTATTACGAGCTTTTACCCGCGACTTCGTCCGCATAAATTATATACCAGATTTTAAGTCAGATGATAAGCTATCAAACTAAAAAAGTTTCATCAAAATCGGTTCAGTAGTTTTTGCGTGGTACTCGAACAAACAAACACCCAAACAAACAAACAAACAAACAGACAGACAAAAAATAAAAAAATTGGTGATTTGGAATCAGGGACAGGTAAAAACCATGACGTAATTTTTTTTTTGTAAATATCTTCAATGTACAGACACATTTATGTTACAGTTTTATAATAGTTTAGATTATTTTTAATTTTTATTTCATCTACACTAATATTATAAAGAGGAAAGATTTGTACCTATTTTTGTATGTTTGTATGTTTGTAATGAATAGGCTCAAAAAGTACTGGGCCGATTTAAAAAATTCTTTCACCATTAGAAAGCTGCATTCACCCTGAGTAACATAGGCTATATTTATTGCTAGAAAAGATTAGACGTCCACCCGTGCGAAGCCGGGACGGGCCGCTAGTTTTAAATATTGATCGGGGATGGAATGGAATACCTCATATTATGACCATGAGTAACTGACATGAGTTGTAAAATGTAACCGTTTTTTGTGAATTTATCGGCACTTATCGGCACCCTAAAACTTCGAGTTCTGTGTATAAATGTGAATCTAACGTGAAATCGTAGGTAATTTAATGAAATAGTGTTAGTATATTTCACAAAATAATCTACGTTTTCACTTTAAATTCACTAATTATTCACATTCAGAGCACGAATATTTACCCTGTCGATTGTGCCGACAAGTTCCCAAAAACGGTTCTATTGCCTCGCGTCACGTATCTCTTTCTATTATACAGTAGCGCCGCTAGGTACATCTCGCTCTCTCAGCGGTCAGTTCCTCTATATAATACCTTTATGATTATGACACGCACGGGTTGAAATGGATTAGTCCAAAAATGAACCAAGCCGGAACCATATGGCGACCTTAGATGAAAATAAAATTAATGGCGACACCAGATTTTGTTTTTCACTTCATCATCATCAGCCTTTAAACGTCCTATTACAGGGCACAGCCCCTACCCTCATGGAGAGTGTTTGAGCGTTAGTCCACCACGCGAGCCCAATGCGGATTGGTGGACTTAACATACGCATTAGAACTTCTTCTTCAGTTTTCCTTTACCGTTTCAGAGCAGTCGGTAATTCGTTCCTAATTAAGAAAGACTCATTGGTACATGGCACGTAGTCCGTGTGGATTTGAACCCGGTTCTCATATTTGAGTTTCCATACCTGTCACAGCTATTTATTACCTATTTAGACTAATTATATCGGGACGCGTAACCACGTGTCATTCTACTAACAAACTTTCTGCCACTTTTTGCGGGGGGCGAGGTAACATGTTATCCGCAACTGTGGATTTTATTCCCTATGACTTTAGATTCTAATTTTGAATGTTCAAAATCATGAAAAGTAGTCTCGTGTAAACCCCAAACGTTCTAAGTTCAAAATTATTGTTTCGCTATTATAGGCTGTCTCGTTTAGTGATAAGGTATAAAAATGCGCTAGATTAATTGATCTAATACCGTGGCAGAGGGGAAATGCTACCGCAAGGCCGGTCCGGATATAATTAGTCTAAGATTACCTATGATCATTAACCGAACACTTAGTAAATGCAAATTCAAAGTAAATAAATAACAATTAACAAGAAGTAGGTACAATTGAGTTTCCCAATATTTCAGTTTTACTCTTCGATTAAATATTTAATCAAAGGCAATGTTGATAATGATGATGATGATTAACTGCCATGATCACAAATCGAACCCAACTTACTCAAGTTAATAACTTCCATTGTCATCTAAATTATTTACTTACCCTCTGTGAGAGCTTAGTACGTCTCTCACATTAATATGCTAAACGCTGTGAGTGCCGAAGTGGGATACGGCCGAAGGAATGAAACGGCTGGGAGATGCTGTCGTATCCACGTATATTCGAACACTGATTTGATATGATAATTGCTCTTAAAAAGTAATGTTAGCGCCCTATGTACGATGCACTTTTATCGAGGTCGCGAGAAGTCCGCGTTCAATGTCCAATGCTGTGCTGTGAACTAACATCTACCGATTGACCCCGATAATTGATGTACGTGCTTCGTACATATTGCCACTCAAAAGAAAGAAGCTAGAAGATAAAGAAAAATCTTTCTTAACCACCTACCGTGAAAGTTTCAATTGTTAGGTGGCATGCTTAAGTAGATACTTGAATTTAGGGTCAATAAAAGACCAATTGGATGGATTTGACCTGTGCTCAGCAAAACTTTAAAAGTAGGTGATAATTAATTGTAAACATTTAACACTAGGTGAACAATTTGCTGACTGTACATATGTCATGTAAAAATTAAACAATGTAAAAAATGTGCTAAATGTACATGCATTGCACATCTTGCCAACTCAAAGAATTGACTTGAATTACTAAATAGATTATTAATAAATTAATTCGCTAAATGCGGTATTAAAATCTGATGTTTTACAAAAGGATTATAAATGACTAAGTAGCTATAAACAATTAGGAATGCTAGACACGTAAAGTAGTGACGTAAAGTAGGTACTAAAGGGTTTCGAATCTGCTCCCTAAACATGTAAAATTAGTGTAAAAATACAAACTTGATGAATAATAAAAGGTATAAAAAGATTTTATGGAGTTATCTACGATTGTTGTAAGATAGATTTCAAGAGTGTTAGCACTGTAAACGTTATCGTAAGAAAATGTAAAAAACTGCTGATTATCTAAAACTAAATAGAAACTCGAGTCTGAGTTTAAAGTATGCTAAAGAAATGCTAATTTTGCTAAACATGTAAAAATAGTATAATGATTTTAAGTAACTTATAATTATAACTTTGACCGTAGGTACTAATCGTATCAAAAGTAATGCAAATAAAGGAAAAGTAACAATAAGACATACGTTTGTTCATAGTATAGTAACACGGTATAAAAATGCTGATTATGTTAGAGTAAATTTATAGATTTGACTGTAATTGGAATGTGCTGATCAAAGCAAAAGTTATTGTTCAGTTTTATGTTAGTAGGTAAATATGCTAAAATGTTACTAGGTTAGTAAATGTTCATAGTTCCACAACTTATTGATATAGTTTTTTAAAAAATTACGTGATTAAGATGCCTTTTTCATTTTCACCGTAGGGCGAGCATATTTTTTATAAAACGCACTCATACACTGCCGATGGTACACTTGTCGCACTTTAACCCGTTTGTAGACCAATGTCAGAGGCTCGTTACGCATTGTTATAATGTTTGCTCTGAAGGGATCTTGCTTGTTGCTATGGTGTGGATGGTCGCAACGGAGGTCCTTGCATCCCACGAGTTTCTTCGTATGAGCAGACTCTAAACGTACCCGCATGAGTTGTTTGTACCTTGTGGATGGCTGCGCATATTCATCGACCTTTCGCTCTTTTTGAATATATTGTGCTATTGCTTGCGTTTTTGACCAACCTAAACGTGCTTTACACTTTTGTTTCATTGGTAGGCTCACTATGACGCATCTACTGGTCTCCGATCGCTTTGTGGTTTTTTCATATTTTTCTGCACTAAGTTGTGACGTTATTGCTGATTCTGGTTGATCGTTAGTATCTTCGACTTCCTCAAACTTCGTGTGGTCCTCGATGCTGTGCCTCCGCATGTGGCGGTTGTCCTCATCCATTGACACAGATTCGTTTTGAACTTCTTTGTGTGGTGGAGACTCTGGCTTGTTAGGTGGTGGTGCTGGCGTTGGCGGTACTGACACCTCTTTTTGCTAAATGTACACCCTCAATTAGCACGCTTTCAGGGATCACTGAAATGTTTATTAGCAAATTATAATGATTGGTGTAATAGCCCGAGATCCGTCCGTAAAATTATGCACCTATTTCATAGGCGAACGAAATGTGATTCTAGTGTAGAAAAATCTTACCTTTTCCATTAAAATTGTTGGTATAACTTTTTCCACGTGTCTGTTAGGGAAGTGAATGAGGTACCATCGGAAGGAGACTGATCTAAAGTACTGGAAAAACTAGGGTTGCCACCTCTCAGTCTGCCGCAACTCTAGGGTTGCCAGGTTCAAAAATGATTTCTTTGAACCTGGCAACCCTGTAGTTGCGGCAGATTGAATTCTCTTTATTGATTTCAATAGCTTCTCTTTTAATGTAGCCAGATATAATCGGATAAAACTAAGATTAAATAATCTCCCATAAATTTTTTTTACTAGACCGTTTCATCCTACGGCTGGGCAAAGGCCTCCTCTTTCATCCTCCAACCATCTCTGTCCTAGGCACGCTTGGTTATGTCAAGATTAAGGCCGCGTTCAGACGACCCGCGCCCGCCCCGTGCCCGCCACGCACTCAACCCGCGCTCTCCCCGCGCTGACCCCACGTCCTAAAATGCATTGCTTACAATTAATTACACGATAATAAATCTCGTATTGTATTTTGACGAGCGGTTGCGGGGCGAGCGCGGGGTGGGTGCGGGCTGGGTGTGGGCTGGGTGCGGGCCGGGTGCGGGCCGGATGCGGGGCGGGTGCGGGGCGGGTGCGGGTCATCTGAACGCGGCCTTATGGTCTGGCCACGGAAACAGGCGACTTATTGGCAAGCGATTTTTCAATACACTGGTCGTTTAGTCTCAACTATAACGCACGAATGCAGCGGTGCATGGGTAGTGTATTGAAATACATATATTACAATATTTGTTCGAGTGTTATATCTAGGGCGGAAACAGCATTTCCTCTTAAGTTAACATTAGTTAGTAAATTACTTATAGTAAAAAAAAAACTTACGATATAATCTACCGGCATCTATAGTGTTTAAAACAATATAAATAGCGAAAAGAAATACAATAAAGATATTCATTTTGCTTCTTTAGCTTTTCTTTTACAGTGTGAAATAAATTTCTGTTATTTAAGAAAATTTTTATCAGTACGATTGAATGCGTAAAATTTGTAATCAATTTGAACATTAATGCGTTGATTAGGGCTTACAACTAGCGACTGCAATAGTCAATATTCTTTGGCACAAATTGTTATGATTGTTTTATTGAGCTCCATAATCAAAGAATTAATTACTGTGATTATGAGTTAGGTTTCAGGATGACTCGACTGGCTGCAGATTTTGCAAAGTAGAGATGGGACTCCAGTCCGGGTGTCGCGGAGGGTCGCGCGAACCTCGCGCAACCGTATTATGTATGAGCGCGGCGCACTGCGACCCACCGCGACAGCAAAGTGTCGCTCGTCTGTAAGAGCCCTAAGTTAATGTGGTCAACTGATGTAGTAAAAACGAAATACTCATCTAGTACCTACAAGTATTGGCACCAGATGAGATGAGATACAATCCCTGTTAAAACTTTCCTGATAGCAGTAGGGATTAATGGGATCTTAAAAGGGGCGTTCTCAAAAGACCACCGACGATGGTCGTATGGGCACGGGCGTTTTGTCAAGGCCCCCAACTCCCTAATAATAGGTTCCAGGATAAAATGACGTGTCAATTAGCACCTTTTACTTAAAAAAAAATCGGCAGACGAATCAAGGCTCACACACGGGCCGTGCACAGAGTTCTATTTTATGCGAGTAGAGAACCAAACACGTCGACTATCCATCCGTCCACGGCCTTATACCCATGTTTGGTTTTATAAAAAGAAAGAGGCGTTTTAAAAAAAAAATCCATTTTTTGGAAGGATAGCGTATTATCATAAAATATATCAAACTAGATTTTTCAAAGTTTTTTACTATTCGCTCTATTGTAAAAACAGGAATACATACAAACGTCAAACTTGGTGTAATTATAGAAAAAACTCTACAGTATAACGACAAATAATAAAAACTGGCCAAGTGTGAGTCGGTCTCGCGCTTAAGGTCCCGGAGAAAACAAAACTTTATCGTATATTAATATTGTGGGTACGGAATAATCGGCGCGCGAGTAGCCCGACTCGCACTTGGCCAGTTTTTATTCTTATTTTAATATTCCCATATTCACAGATTTAACGTTTTAGTCGTCTTAGGCCGCTATTACATTATCATATTTAGATCATAATTCTAGATATGATTTCATATTTTTCAAATTCTATGACCATAGTTAAATGATGCTATTCTTAATTTTTACATAATACACTTATGTTTCACAATTATGATCATATGTTTTTATAGTTTCGATATTCCAGTCGAAATTCTTTGATTTGGAAAACGCAATTTTTTTAGGATAGACGGATATGATCGTACTTGTACGCTAGCAAATATAGGATCTCATAACTATGACCATTTGATCATAGACAAATATGAATCACTATGTCTACGAATAAAACGTGGCACCAAAAAAAGTACACCGCGTTCTAATTTTCTTCTTTAAAAACTACACCTTGCCGCCAAAACTCATACAAAATGTCATTTTTCATTGGGTGTCAAAAATTATGTTGCTTTTGTTTAGAGTTATTCTTCTATAGCAGGGGTGGCCAACTGGTCGATCGCAACTATTAGTCCAGTCGATCGTGGCAAGACAAAAAAAAAAAAAAACTAGTAAAAAGTAAGTAAAAATATAAATAAGTAGACCAGACTGCGGAACGTAATAAAAATCCTAAGACGGGTCAATAAAAAATACTACATGATTGTGTACTAAACTATGCTGTTTCATTTAAGATTTCAAGAAGTATGTAAGTGGTAGATCGCACAGGGTTTCGTTAGTAAACAGTAGACTCATCTTATGTCTAATCAAGTTGGCCACCCCTGTTCTATAGTTATTCTTATTCGTAGTCACATGTAGTTATTACACCGTCATATTATGTTGTTCATTTAAAAATGTCTCGTACATCTATGATCATATTTATATGGTAGTCTAATAGCGGCCTTATAAAACGCCACATTCGCTGTTCCCATCTATTCCCAGTCCGTTGTAATGAGAATAAACTCCAAGTTTTACAAAATAAACAGTCGAATAAGTAATGAAATGAGCTCTTTATTGAAACAAAATAAGATAAAGTTTACATGTAGTTGGGGGCGCAGTAGCACAGTTGACTTACACACCTGCCTACGGAACCTCCGTAATTATAGCATGCATAGTTACATTGCTGTTGACATCCGGCGTCATCAATGCATGCTAGTCCGCCTGATTTTTGTGGAGAGTAATCGTTTTGGCGATCTGTAATTAAATAAATATTTATACAGGGTGTTAGGGTAAACAGTTGCATTACTTTAAGAGGTGATTGTACCCATGATACTGATAAACTTTCCCTAAGAAATATTTAGGAAATGCTAAAAATAATTGCACTTTCCGTACTAAATGCCATCAGCTGATCGAACATTTCTATGAAAAGTTGAATTTTTTTTTTTTTGCAAATTTTTTTTAGTGAAAGTTGATCAGTATCATGGGCATAATCACCCATTAAAGTAATGCAACTGATTACCCTAACATTCTGTATACATACACACAAATATATATTCATACATACATATACATACATATATAATAATTATGCCGTTAAATATAAAAACTAAACTTTATTCTTTTGCGTATGCCAGAAAGAGCGCGCACGACGTTTTTCTCGTTTAAACGCTTTGTCGTGGTATAGGTAATTAAAACTTGCCCAGTAGGCCTAGCATGCCACCCCCGAGAAAACGACAAAAATCGAGACGTGCCTCCATCTTTATTAAAGAGCGCGCATGACGGTTTTCTCGTTTAAACGCTTTGTCGTTTAAACTGTACTGCACGGCTAGCATGCCAATGCTAGCCGTGCAGTACAGTCATATATGTCACAATACGTAGCCGATTTCGTAAAAGATATAATTTCAAAAACTTACAAGGATTCCATTGGGCGCTTACACCATTCAAGACTACCAAGACAGCAAATAAAACAATACTAGAAAACTTCATTGTTTTTCTACGACGAACGAAAATATATTAATTTAAAACTTCTTGATAACGACTTTTTATATGTATTCTATGAAAGCATGGAAAATTATCAAAATCAATTTCGATAATCGGTATCAAGACCGGAAAATTATAAATAAATAGGACATAGGTAATGCTTATTATGTAATGTTTTTTACAGTAAAAATTTTCCGCATTTAAATGTTACATGTTTAAGGCTGGGTATTAGTAGAACAAGCCTCTCTTTCTAACAAGCAAACTTTCGCAATTAGCCATCCCGCTTCAATTGAAAGCAAGATCGCAAAAAAACGCATTTTTCATCAATATCTTTTCTCTTGGGTGTTTGGGGAAAAATCCATCGGTTAGAAGCCCTGCTATAATTATTTACCTTTCAAATGATGGTATATTCAGAAGAAATGGTGTAGTGTGATTCTTGTAAAACTGGTTATAAATCTGAAATCGAGCTTACTTTGCTCCTCTTTTCTATCGAGAAAATTTAATAGAATCGTGTTTTCAACGGTTAGATGCCCTGCAGAAAGAACGTATCTACACTGTTATGTGAACTATATATATTAAATGTAATAATTTGGTTCTCAAAAATCGGTTCGAAAACAGACAAAATAGGTATGACCCCCTCTTAATTTAAAAATGTGTTCTTTCTCAGCTTTGATATTTTGATTTGATTTATGGTAAATCAATTTCATTAATTATTATGAATGGTACTCTGCAAACATAGTTGAATATGTCCTAATCAGTTTCTACAAGCTAATACTTTTATAATATACCTCTTATTAGTCTTCCTCTAGGTACTTTAACTATACTATAATTATGTATATGTTACCGCCAGCACAAAATAAAAACAAAACAAAACAAAACAACAACGAAAAAAATGGTTCGTTAGTGAATTTTCACCTAACAAACTTTAGAAGTCAATTTCAGCGAAAAATGGCCAATTAAGACATTTTGTTTCTTATTTGGTAAGTTGAATAATCATTGAAGTTTTTAAAATTAGTTTCAACATAATATGAAACATGTACATTTTATCCCACCAAAACATTCTGTAAAAAACTAGCCAAGTCTTGATGGAGCTGCTTGTTTATCTCTAAAAAGTAATGAAATCTAGACAAAGTCGTGCCAAGTCTAAGGTTCCTTACTGCGATTTCTTTATTATTGGCCGTTGAAGGATACACAAGGGTACAAAACCAGGTGCTCCATGACACCATTGCAAATACGCAGCTTTATCAAGCCTACAATTGACTGGTTATTGAATCAACGTTTTCCAAGTGGAAATTCTCCATCGTCAATGGGTAGCGGTTCTGGCGACAGATTGGTGCAATGGTGTCATGGAGCACCTGGTTTTGTACCCTTGTGTACCCTTCAACGGCCAAGTCACACAACATTAACTATAATAATAAAGAAATCGCAGTAAGGAACCTTAGACTTGGCACGACTTTGTCTAGATTTCATTACTTTTTAGAGATAAACAAGCAGCTCCATCAAGACTTTTGAATAATTTTTTATGGGAAGAACTCTCTGAGTTTATGGGAAGTACTAGTTCTATTCTGATGATCCTCAGTAAGTGAGTGAGTGAGTGTCATAAATGCGAAACTTTGCTTTCGCTTAACTTCGGAACTAAATGACCTACAGACTTGAAATTTTGGATTTTAAGTATATGATTATAGCTTACTGGATGACGAAAATTTCTGCGTTCTGGTCTTATCCAGAGTTTCTCAAATAGGGGCCAGAAAATGCGGCGAAATCGTTCCAGTAAAGGATGGTACGGCAGTGTTTGCTTCGCGCTCGACTTTGGCGGGGGCACTGCCGTGCCCCCCGATATTAAAATCTTGCTCCGTCCAACTCCAACCTAAAATTTTCACGTTCGACCCATTTTACTCGACTGCGGCAGAAGGAGGGTTATGTTTTTCGAGCGTATTTTCGGTAACTTTCATGAATGTGGTGTTGCGTTTTACGTTTGAAAATATTTCCAGACGATCAAATCGAAAGAATCAAAAGTTAAAAATTGTTACTTTGTAAAAATTATGGGTGAATGTCCCAAGCAGAAAAATTTCACGGCGTTGCTGAAATCGGTAGTACAGAAGGCTAATATTTTGTTGTGCAATTTTTTTCTGGACAGAAAATGTAGTCCTCTACCTCGGGCAACATATAAAATTAAGCTAAGAATCTTATTTATAACATAAAAAAAATTAAAGGCCCGTTTTATCATCACGGTGGCTTGTCCGCAACACTTTTTTGATTAAGAATTGTCTTGTAACTTTTTTTTTTTTTTTCCGGGCGAGATCGGCCGCGCCTCGCCCAAACTCCTAATTGGTTAAAACACACAGCTACAACACAGCTCGCACAGCTTCAATGGACAGGCACCCTTAATCCGCTCTGGTAAAAAATTATGAATATCTTTAAAAAATCATAACTTCTAAACTAGAAAAAATCGCGGAACATACCTGGGCTATTTTCGGATACACCTTGGGGTGAGGAATCTAAAAAAAGTTTCGGACGTCTCCATTTGGACCATCCTGTATACTTATATATTTTTTAATAAACTCATTAGCTATTTGTTAATTCATGAATAATATAATTTCAACAATATTGCAAGATGTCCACATGAGCGTATGTGGAGCAAAACGGACAGACAAGACAGTAGACATATTGAAGTTTGGGTTAAGTCATAAACTTTTGTCCATGAGGAACTATAGGTAGCAGCGTTGCCAGACGTCCCGATATAATTTTTTTTTTTGAAAAATTAAATCCAAAGTTGCGGATTTCATGCTACCTCTTCCCTTCCTCACAAAAAGTAGCAGAAAAGTTTGTGAGTAGAATAAAATTACACGCATAACTCGTCCATAGTTATATGGTATATGATTATAATAATGTTACGTACAGTAAGTAATACCTCTGTGTTTAGCGTGAACTTATGCACTTCAAAATATCCTGGGTGCCTGACTGCTTTTCTGGAAAGCCTGTTTGCCTTGTGCCAAGCTAAAAGCGAGCTAGTATACAACGTGTTAATGAATAATCGTAAAACCTCATAAACCCCAGCTGATTTAAATAACAAAATAATTAGATTGAAACAATAATTTCATTATTTTGATAGTTATACAACGTGTTAATGAATTAACGCAAAACTAGAAAGTAGTTTGTTTAGAATCGAGAGCCGAATCGAATTATCATGGTTTCAACATGGGTAATTTTTTTCAAAATATTAAATAAATTTTTTGTAAAATTTTAAATTTACTGAACCCGATGTCAACCCACCCCACGGGCACACCCACCCTACTTACTACCAAAACAAGATTATTAAAATGTATCCACGAGTACGTTAGCGCTTTCATTAATTTCTGAAATGATGAAAAATCATTTTTGCCTCAAAACATAAAATGCGAATAACTTTAAATTTTAACTACAAAAATAATGATATGAAATATGATGATATGATGAAATTATTGTTTCAATCGAATTATTTTGATATATATCAGTTGGGGTCTATGAGGTTTTGCGTTAATTCATTAACACGTTGTATATAGTATAGAAAATTTAAAGTTTAAGCAAATTTTCGCGTCAGGTCAAGGTGTTTTTTACACTTTACTAAATAAATTATACGTAATTTTTGTACTTTGTAATCTTATTCTTGGCTAGTTAGTAAGTTGGATGTTCTGAGTTTTCAGAATATCTTAGACTACTTCTAGGAATATAATCGTGAGCATAAGGGGTTTGAACCTTTTGGCATAGTGGCAAGTTTGTGGGCATTTCAAGTTTTGAGGCAAAAAAATACTTGTTATCATTTCAGCAATGAATGAAAGCGCTAACTTACTCATGGATAAATTTTAATCTTGTTTTGTTAGTAAGCAGGGTGAGTGTGCCCGTGCGGTGGGTTGACATCGAGTTCAGTAAATTTTACAAATTCTTTAATATAAAAAAAAAATTACCTATGTTGAAACCATGATAATTGGGTTCTGCTCTTGATTCTAAACAAACTACTTTCTAGTTCTACGTTAATTCCTTAACACGTTGTATAGAGATAGTAGCCATCTAGCTACTATACAGGGTGTAACAAAACACCTTAGTTATTACTTAAGAGGGTGCTTCAGACCATCAAACTGAACAACTTTCACTATGGAGCCAACTTCGAAAACGCGAATTAAAAAGCAGCTGTTTCATACAAAACTGCAATACCGGCTCGACTTAAATGTATGAGACAGCAGTTTTTTTTTTCTCGATGTCGGCTCCATAGTGAAAGTTGTTCAGTTTAATGGTCTGAAGCACCTCCTTAAGTATTACTAGGGTGTTTTGTTACATCCTGTAGATTTCAACTAAGAATATGATCTGGATGAATTTATAACGAAGCATTTTGCTGCTTGCTAACTGTGTGTTTACTTGATTGACGAATGACGTGCTCTCTGCGTTGTTTGCAGGCTATTTTGTTATTTATTACTATTGTAATAAAGTATTTAATTCAGATCAAATATTTATAAGCAAAAAAAACCATAAAATTCAAGGGGATATAGTCTAGTAAGTACTTTAATTAGGACTAGTAGATAGTCTGTGTAGCCGTGTCGAAGGTATTTATTTTAACGATTACATTCTTCATGGGTTTTTTTGGTGTTCATTTGAATGCACCGTGGAATATTGATTTTTAACCAACTTCAAAAAAAGGAGGAGGTTCTATGTTTGGCTGTATGTATTTTTTTTATGTATGTTCACCGATATTTTCGTCAATTGTGAACCAATTTTGAAAAATCTTTTTTTGTTTGAAAGGGTATACTCCCAAGGTGGTCCCATTTTAATATTGTGATGATCTAATGACGCACTTTGGAGCTACATGATATAACTCCTCAAAAGTTGACAGCAAATCGTCTGCGATTGAACCATTTGCTTCTTTTCAATGTACCCTTTGCGTGTATAACTGATATCTGAGTCTAAATAACATATTTAATCAATAAAAATTATGAAATAAAAATTTTTTACAAAAAAGATAAAAACCGACTTCAGAAGTAAAAAAGTACAGAATAATATTTCAGCCTATGAATTTTACGTTCGAATCTATAAGAAAATTAATTTGTTTTGTTGGAGTCGGTGTCAAGCCAAGCCAAAAAATTACTGCAAGCCCAGTCGTGAATCGTACCTACCAGCTTGACAGCGACTTCGACAAAACAAATTAATTTTCTTATAGATTCGAACGTAAAATTCATAGGCTGAAATATTATTTTGTACTTTTTTACTTCTGAAGTCGGTTTTTTTTTTTTTGTAAAAAGTTTTTATTGAGATATTGATCCGACTTGTTGGGAAGAGCTTGCTAAAGATCGACCGGGATAGAGGCACACTGTCCAGAATAAAGTGTTTGACTTTGAGGCTAAGCGCAGGGCTGATCTCGATGCCAAACGCGATGAACTTAAAGCAAGACCACCCGCGGCCATCCAGTACAACTATCTTAATGGAAAATTGATCTGTAGCCTCTGCGGACGCACTTTTAAAGCCAAGATGTGCTCTCAGAGCACATCACCGAAGCCAATTTAAAAATCGCGAAGAAAAACATCAGCTATTCTCTACGTGTTAATAAATTAGCGCAAAACCTCATACACCCCAACTGATTTATAACAAAATAATTAGATTGAAACAATAATTTCATTATTTTCATAGTTAAAATTTAAAGTTATTCGCATTTTAAGTTTTGAGGCAAAAATGATTCGTTATCTTTTCAGCACTGAAAGAAAGCGCTAACGTACTCATAGATACATTTTTATAATCTTGTTTTGGTAGTAAGTAGGGTGAGTATGCCCGTGTGGTGGGTTGACATCGGGTTCAGAAATTTTTAAATTTTGCAAACAAATTATTTAATATTTTGAAAAAAATTACCTATGTTGAAACCATGATAATTCGATTCTGCTCTCGATTCTAAACAAACTACTTTCTAGTTTTGCGTTAATTCATCAACACGTTGTATAAAAAAAATCAATTGCTTCTCGACAAAAATGTATCAAACGGCTGACTTTTTTTTTGCGATTTCAAAATTGGTCCCGTAGCAAAAGTTGTTCATATTTATAGTCTGAAGCACCCTGTTGTTCAAAGTGACCCCGATTCTACGGTGTATACAGGGTGTTAGGATAAATAGATGCATTACTTTAAGGGGTCATTGTACTCATGATACTGGACAACTTTCCCTAAGAAACCTAAAGGAAATCTCGCAAAAAAAAATTTACTTTCCATACTAAATGCAATCAGCTGATCGAACGTTTACGTAAGAAAATTCGAGAAAAAAAATCCGCATTTCCTGTAGATTTCTTAAAGAAAATTGTTCAGTATCATGGACAATGTAACTGTAATCCCCTTGTAGCCGGAGTGATTTTAAAATAAAAGTATGTTTAAAGAGGCTCATTTTTTATTTTTTTAAATTGTTAAATTAAAGAAATTTAACGAGGTCCAGCGTTCTGGAAATCATTAACCTGGCACCAGCAAATATTGTTAGAGCATAAAGGAGTGCTCCATACGACGCATGTTTTGCTGCACGAGATAGAGCAATCAGCGTTGTTGCGGCATGTTGCCCAAGAAGGCCCGCGAGGTCCAACATCTGACAAATATAAATGTAATAATAATTAAAAAAACGCACATTAAGCCGTTGGTCCCGGCTACTATCTCAGTAGGCCTCGCATGCCACCCCCGAGAAAACGATAAAAGTCGAGACGTGCCTCCATCTTTATTGTTTTACGTATGCCAGAACGAGCGCACATGACGCTTTTGTCGTTTTAACGGTTTGTCGTGGGTGGCATGCTAGCCGTGCTGGTGGTAGTAGTCGTTACATAAAAACCACGTCAGAGGCCGTAAGGCGGTCTGAAAAAACTCTGACACTAGGGCTCTGCCGACACGATAAGAAGAAGATTAAAAAAACATGGTTATCTATGATGTAATTGGCGCTGTAAAATTTAAATGTTGTTGTATTCGGAATTAAGTGAATAAAATAAATAAAATATAATAAATAACGCTCACAGGCACATACATTGTAATGATCCCAAGTTAAGCACTGTAGGCTTTTTAATATGGTAACCATACAACAATGGTACGAACGTATAACATCCATCATCGAACCGGGATTCGAACCCAGGACCCTGGTTTGGCAGTCCGGCGTGGTAACCATTACACCAACACCGGGTCGTCAATCGTCGTCGTTTGCCATCGTCGTAATATGGTGTTTTATAATAAAAATAAATATTTAACATTCTTGTACAATGTTATTATTTTAATGTTATTATATTATGCATAATATCATCTTCATCACCCAATATACACGTCCCACTGCAGAGCACAAGCCTACCTTCAGAAAGGGTTACGCGTGCCCAATGCGGATTGGTCAACTTCACATGACGCATTCGAATTTCTAGTTACATAATATCAAGTAAAAAATGACAAAATATTCTTAAAATTTACCAGGTACTGAGCCGTAGTTACCAGCTGAAATGTTAATAAAAAACAAATTATGTAAAAAACTAAATTTTACTAAATAATTTACTAAACCTGTAACAGTTTTAGTAATCATAAAAGTTTAAGTAGTCACAAATAAAGTAATAAAATTTGTAATCGAATCGTAGCTCGTGGGTATTGAATGCTTTAGTAAATGAGATTCTACCAATAAAGTGTTACTAACGATATTGTTTTGCACTTGCGGCGATGAATAGCGCGAACGCAGCGACAAAGAATGATAGCAAAAAATTCATTTTCCTTGAAATTTTTTTTAAATATTAATTACGTATTATAGAAAATCCATATTTATACATGTCTTCTCGACCCGTGAATAATTATTAAATCAATTCATTGATTTGCATCACGGCTGAAAAGTTTTGCTGATTGATTTTTATGTTAAAATTTTACAAATTTAACGCATATTTGTATCGCGTTTATTATTTTTAAATCAATTCGATTCAATCATAAATACCCTTTCGATTCTTTTATGAACCATACTACCTTTTATTTCTCTAAATCTCCAATTACACACATTCACACACACCCCCACATGGTCACACTTATTCTGAAATGAGTTTTTAAATAAAAGATACAAACAGGGTGTGTTTCAGACCACCAAACTTAACAACTTTTACTATGAGGCCAACTTTGAAATAGCGTTAAAAATATCAGCTGTTTCATACATTTTTGTCAAGAAGCTATTTACATTTTCTATGGAACACCTGCGGGCCTAAACAAAGTGTCTTTCGATTAGCGTTAACGACAGTTGAAACGATAAAAAATGTATGGGACTGTAGAAAAGAACGAAAACGAATAGAAAAGGCCTAGACAACATGCAGTTTTTGACAGTTGCTGTCGACAGTGAGCGTTTCGTTTTGAACGCTTCCTGGCGATCGACCAGACCTTGTAGATAACGCTAGAAAATGGCGGGCGTCAGGAATTTTACAGCAATCTCAAATTTAGCAAAGAAAAAAGAGTGAATGATTGAGTGAACTGAACTCTAACCGTAGAGATAATAAAGATTGAGAATAAGAGATTGTCAATAATTTGTGACATAGTCTAGCATTCTTTCGTTTTTCTATCGTCGATAACGCTGCGGCGTTTTCGTTCGTAGTAGAATAAGAAGCGTGTGCACTTTGTCTAGGGGCACAGGATTTTTTTTCGCAACTTCGATATTGTAAGAAGATAGCTCCATAGTGAAAGTTGCTCAGTTTGATGGTCAGAAACTCCCTATTTCACGGTGATCCGTCTATGACTTGGACCAATAAAAATTGGGAAACAAGTAGATGCAACAAGAGATATAATTTCATACAGAATCATTGTACGATTATGAAAGTACATTTTATTGCCTAATTTTAAAACATTGTTCTTTGATTGATAAAGTTTATTTTGACTTTTCAATGCTGCAGTTAATTTAATAATTTTTAATTAGTTCTGCCATAGAATTGTGTTCATTTAAATTATTTATTGTTTCTAGACGGTAAATATTTTATTCCATTTACATACATAAACTTATCTATTTTTTTTCTAATTATACTTACGCTTGTTTCTTATTGAGGTCTGTCAGAGATAATAGAAGTCCAATACCGCAACAATTTTTTGTATTATTAGTAATGGGTTTGCTCTTGACCTCAATCCAGTCCTTAGAACAAAGACGGGGTTGAAGATGTAGCGAGCTTACCCAGAAGAAGAAGCCTATCTTTTGAACCGGGATCGGATCGTGTGCGAACCGCAACTTTTAAAAAATTCGGTATCGCGCTAATATCTCGTACGTTCGCCCGCAAATAGAAAGAGGGCTAATAACGATAGCTGCCATACTACGGCCGCTTTATGTGTATTACTACGCCTAGGAATTGCTTGAAAGGGAAAGACAACCTTCCAGCACTACAATTACCGACTATAAAGTGTCCGGATGTAGCAAAGAACAAAATGTTACTTATATATACATAATTAAAATTGTAAACTTAGCGATGATGCACTTTAATTGGGGGTGTTCAGGATACTACGTAATGTATTTTTAGAATTTTTTGTTTGTGCACGCATCACTCAAAAACTGCTGAACCGATTAGGATGGGGTTTTCACTAAAGCATAGGGTTTAGTTTTTATACATGCTTCATTTTATAGCAATCAGGATGCGATTTTTGAAACACATTCTGTGAACTCTGCAGTTGAAAATGTCAATATTACTATGGAGACGTGCATATTTCTACTGCCGATTTGACATAAAAAAAAGCATACTCAAGGAGTGCGATTTTTGCAAGTCAAATCAGCTGTAGTAAGATGCGTATCTCCATACATTTTCAACTGCTGAATTCAACGTATGAGATTCAAAAATCGCACTCCTGTTCATTCAATTAAAAGTTATGAGTATTTAAAGTCAGTGGTCCGCACGTACTTAGTCGTGGGCGCCACTACTAATAAATTAAAAACTTAAAATCTTGTTTAAAATATGTGATGATGATGACTAATTAACATAAGTATAAAATTTAACAAACATCCCTTTTTGCAACAGGAAATATAAACTGTTAATTAAACGTTATGTGCTAAATAACTGCGTGTTTATTATTAACTAGATCTTATCTAACTAATGCGAAGATCGTTTAGAAATTTTCGCGTCAGGTCAAGGTGTTTTTTACACTTAACTAAATAGATAATACGTAATTTTAGTACTCTGTGATCGTATTCTGGGCTATTTAGTAAGTTGGATGTTCTGAGTTTTTAGAATATCTTAGACTACTTCAGGGAATATAATCGTGAGTAATGATTATGCTAGTAAGTTTGATACCTAATTATTTACAGCAACCATCATTTTAAACAAGCAGTTGACCAGAATATACCATGAGCACCATTGTTTTTTTCCGTAGATATGAAGAGTATCTATAAGGCGCTGTCCTATTGCTATCGCTCGCGCGATCAGCCGATCATGCGTCCGTCCGACGAAAATAATTGTGCCACTGTGCGTTTAAACATACTTATATCTGAATAAAAATAGAACAATTCGATCGCATCTCATGATAGCACGACCTTCTTTAGGATATTCCGCAGGTATAAGTATGTTTAAATGCACAGTGGCACAATGATTTTCGTCGGACGAACGCATGATCGCGCGAGCGATGGCTATAGGACCGCGCCATTAATAAATTATTGTTATTTTATTTTCTGCGTTATACAGAATGTAACAAAACACCCTAGTAAAACTTAAGGGGGTGCTTCAGACCATCAATCTTGTTCAGATTTCACTATGGAGCCAAAGTCGAGAAAAAAAAAATCTGCCATCCCATACATTAGAGTCGAGACGGTACTGCAGTTTTGTATGAAAGAGCGGATTTTTTTTTTCATGGTTTCGATGTTGGCTCCATAGTGAAAGTCCACCCCCTTAAGTATTACTAGGGTGTTTTGTTACACCCTGTAGTATAACAACCACAAAACATAAAATAAAGCGTAGTACAGTACCTCTTGAGTGGATTACAAATCATCATCATCACCAGCCTATTTACGTCCCATTGCAGGGTACAGGCCTACCCTCAAGAAGGGCGTTTGTCCACCACGCTTGCCCTACTACACATACTGGACTAAACTTACGCATCAGTATTTCTACTTTAGATTTTTTCTTCAGATAACAAATGCGCATTTAGGTACTTTATGTGTCTGGCCACCCCGAAAGAGATGAATTATGGTCGTGAATTCATATGTACGTGCACGCCATAGACCGCTGATTACACTATAAAGTAACATTTACTTTCAAGGACAGACTGATGAAACCGCCTTTCTTTAATGGAATCCATACATATACAAAAATGTGTAACCTTCGCCCGTCAGTCAGTACCAATACATATTGTAGGTAATGTAATTTATTATGGACCTTATAATATGATACTACTAATAATAATTACGAGTATGATGGATGTTTTGATATCATTTAATTAAAGCATTTGAAAACCGGTGCCCCTAGACAAAGTGTCTTTCGATTAGCGTTAACGCCAGTAGAAACGATAAAAAATGTATGGGACTGTACAAAAGAACGAAAACGAATAGAAAAAGCCTAGACAACATGCAGTTTTTGACAGTTGCTGTCGACAGTGAGCATTTCGTTTTGAACGCTCCCTGGCGATCGACCAGACCTTGTAGATAACGCTAGAAAATGGCGGGCATCGGAATTTGACAGAAATCTCTAATTTTAATTTTTTTTTGAAAATCGAACACGATTTAGCGTATAAAAAAGAAAAAAGAGTGAATGATTGAGTGAAATGAACGCTAACCATAGAGCAGATTCAGCTTTTAGCGATTGTCAATAATTTGTGACATTGTCTAGCATTCTGCCGTTTTTCTATCGTCGATAACGCTGCGGCGTTAGCGTTTGTAGAATAGAAAGCGTGTGCACTTTGTCTAGGGCTGCTGAAAGTGCAGCGCGCAGCGTGGGTAGGCAACGTGGATCGACGACGCGACTTGGTGGAGGCGACGAGAACCCGTTGGATGAGGGCAGCGCAATACCGGTCGTTGACGATGATTTGAAAACCCTTTTTACAAAATCAGTAACTGAACAACATAAAATAACTTTCTTTTTTCGGCTTTGTAAAAATTAGTTTTTTCATTTGTATGCAAGGAGAGCTGTAAATACACCGAGATTAGGCCTCGGATGGTCTACATAAGCGATAAGATGGTCAGTAGCCGAAAATTTAATTATTTTTAGTTATAAATTATCTCATCATTTTCGAGAAAGTTGGACGTTATTATTATAACAAAAAAAAATCTATGCAATGAAATAATAATATCTGTTAACTAACCTTAATAACTATATTATACAGAAGTTATGATACTGATAGATTCGGGCAGACAGACAGACATACTGACCGATTTTATAAGGATTCCTTGTGAGACTACATAAACACAAAAAATAATTTTGTACAAAAATTAAATCATCGATCTTTCTTGAAAAATACCCCCATGATATAAAATGTAATAAGCCAATTAATAATTCATTAAAAATAATTATAAACAATTTGATCTCGAACCTGTAATGAGACTACGCCTCCGCTCAAGATATTACGTTATGCAAAAAATATGCGGTTTGCATCAGCTACGAAATGACATAAAAAGTAGAAATCATTTCTGACATTAACACTGTTTTTGGTAAATTTTTATTGAACGGTAACAGATGGCATGTTTTTGTAGTATTCAAAATGTACTTGCAAAATTTTAAAGGTGGCATTCTGACAAGTCTGATTCATTTGTCGATGATTCATAATTTTTTTTTACTTTAGGTGTTATAAGTATAAGGACCATGTGACTAAGGAATTTCGGTCTTTTCCATCATTTTTGTCCAGGCTAGACTCATCCACCTCCTCATTGTGAATCCCCAAATAATGTTAAAAGTGAGCATTGCTTCATGTTGACGCTTGAAAAGAAGGGTGTAACAAAACACCCTAGTAATACTTAAGGGGGTGCTTCAGACCATCAATCTGAACAACTTTCACTATGGAGCCAACGTCGAGAAGAAATAAAAAATATCTGCCGTCCCATAAATTTGAGTCGAGACGGTACTGCAGTTTTGTATGAAAGAACGGATTTTTTTTCGCGATTTCGATGTTGGCTCCATAGTGAAAGTTGTTCAGTTTGATGGTCAGAAGCACCCCCTTAAGTATTACTAGGGTGTTTTGTTACACCCTGTATATGCACATTCATTCAAAAGAGTTGACAAATTTTTAGGACTGATTCAGATCATCAAACTGAACAAATTTTACTCTAGGCGCAATCCAAAAAAAAAAAAAAAAACAGCTGTTCCATGTTTTTTTTTATAGTTTTATAGAATAGGTTTGTAATAGTAAAAAACCTCATGCCCTTTCGGTTATATGGAAACAGGACGACGGTATCAGCCGTGGCGTATTACTCTTTCGCTCGCACTTACTCATCAGTCATCATACATATGCTATAAAATCTTCTAGTCAGTGCGAGTCCATTTGTATGAAGAGTACAAGATATTATCTCGTCGTATGTGGCCGATGGTCGGTAGCAAGTGGCCCAAGTACAGCGTCGCGTCGTGACTAAGTCACACCTAGGAGTGCGAATTTTGAATCTCATACGTTGAACTCATCAGTAAAAAATGGCAGAATAACTATGGAGAGATGCATCTTTCTACTGCTGATTTGACTTTCAAAAATCATACTTCAGGAGTGCGATTTTTGAAAGTCAAATCAGCAGTAGAAAGATGCGTATCTCCATACATTTTCAACTGCTGAGTTCAACGTATGAGATTCAAAAATCGCACTCCTGGGCAAACAGTACGGAAAGTTGTCATACATTTTGTATGGACTCGTTGCGGCGGATGTGAATCTGGTGATGAGGTGCGGGTGCGACTCGTGACGTATTTCAACGCGCTTCTTGTGGCAACTGCTGGATTCGGTTTAAAAAAGTGATTGCCGGTTGCCCATGTATAAAAACTTATAAATAAACTTACAAATAGATGATGCATTTGCAAGAGCGTCTACATGCTAGTCTAGCAATTATTATTCTAATTAGTTAATTAAATTATTTTGATTGATACAAATTGATTACAATTAAGTATATCACGCGATTTGGAGGTTTCTTTTTTTCAATTGATCTGTAATATTTTTAAGCCTACCTACATTTATTTAATTGATACCTTTGTTAAGGCCGCAACACATCCGCCGATTGCTTTAACTAGACCGGAAGTTAATTATTTCGAGAATGTTTAATAAGTCTTCTTGATACTTATCAATTATTATGTAAAGAAGTTGCTCTAATTTAGAGCAAACGTTGTTTAATAATTTTCGACAGCAATGTGTGAAGTTTGTCGAATATTTTAATAATCAATCAATCAGTTACTGACCTGTAACATTATCTGTACACCTGGCGACGATACGTTATATCGGCGCTCTGGTACGGCGTGAAACAGTGTGTACCTAATTATTGAAACGCGAATCGGTAACATAGATGCTAACCGTACTGACGCGATTATTAAGTCCGAACTGAGGCGAATGGGGAAGCGAGAGGGATATCGTATTCCAGGTAGGTTCAGAGATAATTTGTATATAACCGGTTGTAATTATTACATTTTCAACACCATCATCATTACATCACCATACATACGCTTCACTATACGGCACAGGCCCACAGTCCATCTCGCATGCCGTCTGCTCTCGACCGGTGGAAGAAAACATCGTGAGGAAACCAGCATTACGCTGAAGAAGAAATTCTGATGCGTATGTGAAGTACATCAATCCGTATTGTGCATGCGTGGTGGACTAACGCCATGCACATCACCCTCACCGTGAGTGTAAGCCTGTGCCATGTAAGACATACAAGATGTAACAAAACACCCTCGTAATATTTAAAGGGGTAGTTTAGGCTACCAAACTAAACAACTTTCACTATGGAGACAACATCGAAATAAAATTAAAAAATCTGCTTTTTCGTACAAAACCGGAGTACTGCAGTATAATATAATAATATTATATAATATAAATATCTTGGGCAATGTCACACAAATTATCTAGTCACAATTAAAGTACCAGAATCTACGTATAGCCTGGACTTGTATTATGATGACTAGACAACGATATGGAATACATATATAGATACAAACATCCATGACTCGGGTACAAGTATGAGACAGTAGATTTTTTTTTTTTTGTTTAGTTTGTTGGTGACCACGAACTTTAAATATTTATAGGGAGCTTTATTACACCTTGTATAGACTGCTAATAATGACGAATATAGTATCTAGTCTAGAAATCTAGGTTCGGATAATTGCTCGTAGTTAGATTCGAAAACGCGACTTTTAGCTTCGAACTGTGTAATCCCTAAATTGATCATGACATCTAGTATCCAGTCATACAATCCCTGCTCAAATTACAGCAGATTTAAAATAAGTACTAGTTATTAATCCAGTGAAAGGTGGTCTCACACATCTCAGACCAAAAAAAAGAGATACGCAGTTTTTTTTACTTTTTATTTACGTACGCGTTACGTAATTTTACTATGTGTTAACAACTCAAAATGGGCTCTTAAGGCGCGTATAGTAATGACTCTTTCAGTATGGAGCCAAATTGGAGAAAAAAAGCTGCTGTGCCATAATTATGTTGAAATATGAAATAACCGTTTATTTTTTTCTATTTTAACTCCTTAGTGAAAGTTGCTCATTTTGATGGCTTAAACTTTAGACTCTAAAAAAAACACCTTTTAATATTACAAACCTCTTTGAATATCACCTTCTCACTTCATCCGCAGTCTCCTTTTACGTTGGGTTTATTTATTAAGCTCGATAGCTTGATGGTAGATGATTTTCGATAAAATCATGAAGAAAAAGTCGAAACCGCGCCGTGGTGGTCCAGTGGCGAGTAACCTTACCTGCCGTGCAAGAGGCGATGGTTCGATCCCCGTCCAAGATGACTCGTACCAAAGAGTTTTTCGGAATTTGTGTACGGTTTGTAACACCACTGGCTTTTCGGGGAAGGAAAACATCGTGAGGAAACCTGCATGCAGAGTGAGTTTCGGTACTACTAGTGGAACATGGATGCTCTGAGGTTTTAGAATATCTCTGACTACCCCCTCGGGGAATATAGTAGTGAGCATATGTTATCGAAAATTAAAAAAAAAACAGTAATATATGTAAATAAGCAACTGGATATCATATTCCCTGACTATCCGGAGTGATAGGTAGAGAGTCCCTTATCACCTGGAAAATTTAGCTCAAAGAAAAAATCGTTCAACGTTCATATGAGTTAGAATCACTGAAGTTCGTGCCTTAAGTGATCTTGATTTAGATGAAATAGTTCTTACCATTTCGTCAGTCTAAGAAACCTTAGATGATATGCTTCTGTCAGAATGCAATGCGTACAACATTTTTGTGGTTTCGATAAGTGATCGTGAGCGATTGCATAGGTTTCTCGCACATACCTATCTACAGATACAGATTACAGGGTGTAACAAAACACCCTAGTAATATTTAGAGTGGTATTAGCTATGTGCACGACACTAGCGCCGCACTGGCGCGGCGTACTGACAGAACTTTTTCTGACAGCCGTGAATTATTTACACTCTATTTACACTATTATAGTACTGTAAAAGTCTGTGTTTGTTCGAGGATTCTGCCAAAACTACTAGACCGATTTTGATAAAACTTTTTATATTTAAAAGCTTATTATTAGTCTTAAAAGCTAGCTTATATTTTATCCTGGTACGATGACGGGAGCGGATGCGGAGGAAGCCACGGACAAAATCTAATTTGTATCGGAATTCCCATACAAACTTTTAACTCAGTTTTAACACCTTTGGGGGGTTACAATGCGACAAGCCTTTTTAAGTGAGCATCTAGATGCCAATAAAAACTTCCATGCCAAATTTTAAGTTTGTAGTCTTGACAGTTTTGGAGATTTCATGTTAAGTTAGTGTGCGGATTTGCATAGATTCGAGCATATTTTCACAGCTTGTCCGGCAAAAGTACAAATTTCTGCCACCCGGGCGCTGCGATCGTCTTGACAGTTCCCAATACCCAATTCGCACATAGTTAATAGTTTAGATCATTCGCTACGGAGTTAACATCGAGAAACAATATAAAAATCCACCGTTTCATACAAAACTGCAGTACCGACTTCACCTAAATGTATGAGACACTGATGTTTTTTTATTTTTTCTCGATGTTGGCTCAACAATAGTAAAAAATGTTCAGTTTGATGGTCTAAACAACCCCTTAAAATATTACTAGGGAGTTTTGTTACACCTTATACAACGTGTTAATGAATAAGCGCAAAACCATCACACACCCCAACTGATTTATAACAAAATATTTAATTTGATGGAAATTATAATTTAATTATTTTGATAGTTAAAATTTAGAGTTATTCGCATTTTAAGTTTTGAGGCAAAAATGATTTATTGTCATTTCAGCATTGAATGAAAGCGCTAACGTACTCATGGATACATTTTAATAATCTTGTTTTGGTAGTAAGTAGGGTGACTGTGCCCGTGTGGTGGGTTGACATTGGGTTCAGTAAATTTTAAATGTTACAACCAAATTATTTAATATTTTGACAAAAAAAAAATACCTATATTGAAACCATGATAATTCTATTGTACTGTCGATTCTAAACAAACTACTTTCTAGTTTCGCGTTAATTCATTAACAGTTTGTATAAGCTCACAACCGTAATCCCTATCGCAGTGTTCAGCAAAATTGCTACAACTACCTATTTTCTGTTTAAGAATGTAGTTGTAGTCGGATGCACTGTTGGCTAATATAGCCTAGTAAATGTATACATTTTACCTTGCAAAAGGTCCGGTATCCACGATTTTTTTATATGTGATACGGGTATAGGTTCTTATTAAAAATCCAAGTTTTCGACCTTGAGGTGCTGCCGCGGACTGTGCCATGTCCATAAAACACCGAAAATTTCGAAGTTTTTTCAGTTTTCATTATTTAAAATCTAAAGTTTAGGTTTTAGAGTGAAATTATGTTTTAGAGGAATTAACAGCACTAAATGCGCTACAGTTTGGTTTTTGAATCATCTTTTTATACTGTATAGTTACCGAGATACGACACTTCAAAATAAGGGCAGTTAGGGCTAATTCCTAACTGCCCTATGCCTGTGGGTGCAGAAAAGCTGGGCTCAAGAGGGTTTTTTCTATGTAGGTAATCTCTGGAAGTACCAAACCGATTCGTAAAATTCTTTCACTAATAGAAAGCTACACTATCCCTGATTACCATAGGCTACCTAAATTTTATTTTGTAAAAAAAAAATTCTGTTCGATATCTAAGTATTTGTTTACCAATTACTGATTTTTTTTTATATTTGCTGAAAATTTACAAGTGTCGCATCTTATGGTTCAAAAAACATATTGTAGCGCATTATTTATACTTCTTCTGAACACCTTCACGCAATGAAACCTAAAGTTAATAACATATTAAATTAAAAAAAAAAACGAAATTTTAAGGAATTAGTCATACCTCTCCATACTTTGAGGTGTTGTATCTTGGTAACTATTCAGTATATAAAGATGATTCAACTATCAAATTGTAACGGATTTGGTCTTCTTTAAAGCTTTAGTAAACAAGTTTGCTCTAAAACCCAACGTTTAAGTTTTACTGAGAAAGTCTCAAAATTTTCGTTGTTTTATGGTCACACCAGAGCCCGCGGCAGGACCCCAAGGTCGAAAACTTGTATTTTTATGAAGGACCTCTACCTGTATGACATATCCAAAAATTCCGGATACCCGACCTTTTGTAAGGTAGGGTATCATTTTCCAAACAGATTTACTGAACTAATAAGCAGTATGGCTACTGCTTTTAATCCTACCGGCCGGCCTGGCCGGTCTTTAATCATACCGTGTGGCCACAGTAAGATTAAAAACCGGCCAAGTGCAAGTCGGACTCACGCACAGAGGGTTCCATACCATTATCGAGCAAAAAACGGAAAAAAAATCACGTTTGTTATTATGGGAGCTCCACTTAAATATATATATATTTTTTTTAATTTAATTATTTATTTTTAAAGGGACTGTACAAATAAATATTATGTGAATATTTCAAGCGTCTACCTGTTGCCGTTATTAATAACGAGTAAAAAATCATGTTTGTGCCGCACTTAAATATTTATTTTATTCTTTTTTTTTATTTGTTATTATAGCGGCAACAGAAATACATCATGTGTGAAAATTTCAACTGTCTAGCTATCACGGTTCATGAGACACAGCCTGGTGACAGACAGACAGACGGACGGACGGTGGAGTCTTAGTAATAGGGTCCCATTTTTACCCTTTGGGTACGGAACCCTAAAAATATATTCCATATTTGTAATTATTATTTCTGACTGACAATATATCACAAATAAATATAAAACATTAAACGTGAAAGCAAAGCTTCTAACTACCCCGAAAAGGATAAAGTCGTGAGTTGATGTATGTATGTATTAATAGCGAAAGTTTTGGTTATTGCTACGGCGTAGCAAAAGTCGTAGCAGTCTCTGAAGTATTGTAGTAGCAAATTTTTCTAGTATGTTTCTAAAAACAGTGTCTTTTATTTTCTCTTCGTATTTTGAATCTCAGGGGTTAAGTATTACTTTAAACATAAAAATATAACTGAATACATGAAGATAATAATATCTCCAACATTGAGACATTATGAGTATAAATAAATAAATAAGGCTCACAAGAACATACATTGTAATGATTCCAAGGTAAGCCTTAGCCTTTTTGTTATGGGAATCATACAACAACGGCACAAACATATAACATCCATGACCGAACCGGGATTCGAACCCAGGACCCTGGTTTGGCAGTCCGGCGTGGCAACCATTACACGAACCGGGTCGTCCTCCGGTATCGAAACACCAAACCAAACCTTTATTTTTATTACATATAAAATATTCTCTTGTTGATGTGGACAGAGACAACTGACAAAAATTTCAGAAATATAATCATTAGAATAGTACCTATTTTAATTAGAGAATTAGATAAACATTATTTCTATTGATTCGAACATAGTATTACAAAACTGAACATAATTTCAATATATCAGTAAATTGTAAGGTACTCTGTGGTATTGATATCAGCCCTCTGTCGGTAAATAATAGAACTATAACGTAAAGGCCACACCACACTTTCTAAAACCTTCGCTACATATGCTTACCTATCGCGTGATATTGCTATATAATTAGTTTACCTATGTAGTTTTGTAGATGGCGCTTTATCTATACTTGTACTATTGCAAGCAAATAACTCACGATCGGAATCCATTTTGGGGTGGCCAGAAATATTGCTACAACTAACAATAAAATTCTTATATTTAACAAAGCATCTTAGCTATTTGATAGCTCAGTCGGTAGTGAACCTACCTGCTGAACCAACGGTCGTAAGGTCGAATCCCATATGAGACAAATGTTTGTATGTTGTATAAATATCTTTGATTCTATATCGTTATCTAGTCATCAAAATAATATGATATATACCTAAGTCTGGCCTAGATTCAAGTACTTCTATTGAGACTATTTTATTTATTTCTCTCATGTTATTTAGGTTGTGAGTCTATCAAAAAGATGTTTTTTTTTTTAGAATATTCAGTTATCTAATGAGTATACTTACCATAATGGTTTTAAGAGGCTTTCATTGAATTAATGCATCTATCATTATCAGTCAAAACTAAAACGTGGTAAAACTATGATGGATGAATAAAATATCACCATTATAAATAAATATAAATAAATAAAAATATCTTGGACAATGTCACACAAATTATCTAGTCACATTTAAAGTACCAGAATCTAGCCTGGACTTGTATTATGATGACTAGACAACGATATAGAATACATATATAAATACATACATCCATGACTCGGGTACAAATATTCATATTCATCATACAAATATTTGTCCCTTACGGGATTCGAACCCGCGACCCTCGGCACAGCAGGCAGGTTCACTACCGACTGTGCTACCGGGCCGTCATGCTAGGCTGTCACTTTACATTATACAGGGCGTACTCGTAAGTGACAGCCTAACAAATACTGAAACGGTAAACTCAGACCATCAAACTGAACATCTTTTACTATGGAGCCTACCTCAGGAAACGCTGTCCCATACATTTTAGTCGGGTAGGTTCAGCAGTTTTTTATGGGATAGCTGATTTTTTTTAGCGTGTCCTGAGGTAGGCTCCATAGTGAAAGTTGTTAAGTTTAATGATCTGAGATCACCGTTTCAGTATTTTCTAGGCTGTCACTTGCACAATGTATACGTGCTACTGCAAGGCACAGGCCTACTCTCACGGTGTATGGGCGTTATTCCACCACGCGTGCCCAATACAGATTTTGAGTTATTGATAGACTTCACATACGCATCAGAATATATTCTACAGCGTATGTAACATGTTTCCTTATAATTTTTTCCTCCACCGTTTGCAGTCGGTATTACGTACATAGATAGAAAAACTTATTGGTATAATATGGCATGACGTCCGTGCGGATTCGAACCCGGTCCCTCACGATTGAGTGTGACCTCTCCGCAATACGCCACCGACGCTCTCGAACAAAAATATACCAGATTCAATTTGAAAGTTTCTCTCGCAAACAAGATTAAAATAATACAGTCCACTTAAGCAATTTTCTTTATAACATTACTCAACTAGCCATACAAGGAAAATGGGTTTTATTTCAACATTTTCGTACATTATGCAGCCGCTAACAGAAAACTGGCAGGATTTCGTAACGAGAAAAGGCAAATTAAACACTTTTCCCAAGAACTTTGAGTCTTTTTACAATGGCGGACACTTTAAGTAACTAGAATTAAAAACTAAGTAGGTATATATACCTAAATATTATTATGTTTAGGTCGGTAATGAAAAAAAAAAGTAATGTATTTATTGAGGCTGATTATTGACTATCCTACATTAAATGAAGTGATATGAAGACTACGTCTTTTCTTCTATTAAAAAAAACCGCGCCATCATTCACAAGGTGCGCCCACCTTTGTGTACTGCAATAAATGAATTATGAATTAATGATCTCGTGATGCGCTCGCTCAAGATTGTCCACTGGCCGAGTTGGTTGGTCCACAGGCGGCGCGGCGTATAGGTAACTCGTCGGTGAAAGGTCACGCATACATCGCCGCTCCTTGAAGAAGTGTACCTTTCGTAGCGCGTTTGTATAAAGCTTTGTGTCTGTGGGGTATTTACTCATGTGGTTGTAGTCCCAAAGACACCTATCTCTCTTTTTAACAGACTTAAAAAAGCAGAGGTTCTATGTACCTACCTATTATAATAACCACAGAGTATGGGAGTACTAACTTATAAGAGGACTTATAATTTTTGTATTATTATTTATGTGCATTACTTTTAAAAATCAAATTCTTACAGTTGTTATTGATTTATGCAAAATAATGTTCTTAAAGTAATATGTTATACGGCTAAGAAAAACTTTATAATAATTATTACGTACGAGATTACGTTAATAAAAGTTCACACCGAATATTTTAAGTACCTACTCCATCCCATTCAAATTTTATATCTAGACGACCTTTACCGTCTACTGCATTTGATTACTACGACTGAATTACAAATTACTCGTACAAACAATAATCACCACTTTTTTTTCTTGGACACGCAATTTTTCTTGTCCGCATGTGTACACGAACAGAGTTCGTGTGAGATTGTGTGCAACAATAGGACAATGCACGCTTTGTTTTGTATGTAGTAATAGTTTTAGTTTTGCCTGTTAACAGAATTACGGACAGGACTTGCGATATTTAAGGTTTGTTATTGTTTTTAACATTAGAGTTCTTCTCAATATGACTCTTGACAATTTTACACTATGTAATGCAATATTGTATTTTAATTGTACTTTGTACATTTTGTTTTGTTTAAAAGATGTGTGTTGTAGAGTTTCTGGCCGCATCTTCTCTCAACGGAACACCTTCCGACGCGGTGGTAGAGTCAAAAAATGACGTCAAAAAGCTATCTACATGATATTATTTTGAATAAAAAATTTTGTATTTTGAATTTTTTGAATTTTTATGCTGACGGTTTTTTTATGGAGGTGTTCGATACCAACATCGAAATCGCGAGCCAAATGTATGGGACAGCAGATTTTTTTTGTCATTTCGCTGTTGGTCCCATAGAGAACATTGTTTAGTTCGATGGTCTGATCACCTGTTTATAAAAACACTAGCGTTAACCCGCGACTTCGTCCGCACAAATTATATAGGGTCCTTCTTAATATGCTGACACTTTTTTAAGGGGATGGTCAGACCGTCAAACTGAACAACTTCCTCTATGGGACCAACATCGAAATTGCGAAAAAAAAATCATCACTTCCATACAAAACTGCAAACCTACTCGGAGCCAAACGTATGGGACAACTGTTTTTTTTTTTCGCGATTTCGATGTTGATTCCATAGAGAAAGTTGTTCAGTTTCATAGTCTGGTCATCGCCTTAAAAAAGTGTCAGCATATTAAGAAGGACCCTGTATACCAGATTTTAAGTCAGATTATAAGCTATCCAACAAAAAAGTTTCATCAAAATCGGTTCAGTAGTTTTCGCGTGATGCTCTTTCAAACACACAAACAACAAACTTCTTTTTTTAAATTTACAGTTTTATAATAGTAAAGACTAGCGTTAACCCGCGACTTTGTCCGCACAAATTATATCCTACCAGATTTTAAGTCAAATCATAAGCTATCAAACAAAAAGTTTCATCAAAATCGGTTCAGTAGTTTTTGCGTGATGCTCGATCAAACAAACAAACCCACCTGTATTGGTTCTACAGTTATATGCTAAGATGATGCTAAGTTGATTATAGATCGTGTGTGCGGAGTAATGTTAGAAGGAAACTACCGCTGCTGTTGAGTGCGTTTATTGAACTGATTTAATAATGATATGTGCTAATAATGCTAACTCTAAATTGCTAACGCCAGCAATGTAAATACAATAACCTTTGTACAGTTGACTGTACACCACAAACAAACAAACAAAAATCGGAAAATTGGTGATTTGGAATCAGGGACACCTAAAAACAATACCATAATCTCCTTTTTTTTTTAAATATCTTCCATGTACTTACACACTTCTGTTACAGTTTTATAATAGTTTAAGTAGATAGATACAACATAATATTAAGAAGGACCTTGTAGGTGTAGACTAAGATTTTTTGCACCCGGCTGCCAGGGGGTTGTCCTGGAACTTGCAATGAATTTAATAAAAGAAGATTGGAGGATTCTTCTTGCTCTATTCCTGTCACCCCTACGTATCGCATAATAGCTCTCCACGGGTTGCGATCTTGCTTTGTAGCTGTACAGCAGCACGGTAGATATCCTCCCAGTTGTTCAGTTTGACGGTCTAATCATCCCCTTAAAAAAGTTGCTGCATCTTAAGAAGGACCCTAATACAGGGTGAAATTGATCATCATCATCCTTTTAAACTAAGAGTCTACCCATCAAACTGAACAAATTTTACTATGGGAGCAAATCGATCGGAGCAAATAAAAAATCTGCTGTTCCATACTAAACTGCAATGTCGACGCGCGAGTTCGCGACTCAAATGTATGCAATAACATTTTTTTTTTGCTCCGATCGGTTTGCTCCAATAGTAAAAGTTGTTCAGTTTGATGGGTAGACTCTTAGTTTAAAAGAATGCTAATGATATCAATTTCACCCTGTATAATTATGATCGAAATTAAAATAACTTAAGCAAAACAATAAAAGTAAAACATGTCAAATCAAGGTTACTTAAGACGAGTTACTCTACATATTTAAACTTAAGAGATCACTCTCACTATAATGTCTCCTATCTAAACTCTATTATTTGTGATTTAAGCATGAAAATAGCTTGTATTAAGAGACACTGTATGAGGAAACAAGAATTTACCAGTTACGTAAACAAGTTCGAGATAATTTGAAGCCGTGTGACTATAGAAACAGTGGACTTGTTTCATTTTGTTTCTTGTTTCGAAATTCAGATGTTTTGTGAGACTTATGTTAGTTCTAATATCAACAATAATTATGCGTAATTTTTTATAAGGTTTATCGCATTAGAAATAACTTATTTTGGAAAATATAATATAGTAATAAATATAATATAATATAGTAATAATAAATAGTAATATATAGTCCTAATTTTTAAAAAAAATTAACCACGATGTTTTTTCTGAATCATTATTTGCGTTATTCATGTAATTTTCTTCGGATATTAATCGGCTAATATAAAATTTAGGTTACCATTTACATGTCAACAGTTTGCTCCATTAGACAGATTAGTTGCTGGTGGTATGTGGTAATACGTTTTCTTCTGCAACTGTGCCCTGATTTTCTAAATCAATATTACATCTATGGTGTAATCAATTTCAAAGACATAGTTTAGTTCTTTGGCCCTTCACCGGATGCTAATAATGTATAACCTAATTATAGTTACTGCGTTTCCGTTTAATTAAATGACTCAGGTACATTAATTCGCAATATTAAGTATCATAGTTATTATATTAATTTGAGTATATATTACAAGTTTTAGCGAAAATTTCCTAAGTTTACATCTTATGTTGTTTCAATATTATTCGATGGCAGTTAACTTGCATTTCTGCAAACGAAAATATTGTATTATACAACAAACTACCGCGTTCAATGCCGTGAAGGTCAGTGATTGTGAATGCTTTGGTCACACTGTTTCTATTTTTACCCGTTTCTTGACCTTTCGACAATCATTTCCTACACAATCAAAAATAAAACACCGGAAGACTTTTATTATATTTTTTTATTTATCTTATCTTTCATATTTTTACAATCGACCTTAAAACTAAAAATGGTAACCTTTTAAATCACTATACACGTACGCCCATACATGACATGAGAATGTATAAATATACAAAAAATTATGGAATTTCGTTGCTGGCGTCCCGGCCATAGCTTGCACTTGGCGAGATTATAAATAAGATTTGTGATTGGCGGATGAACACTACCTCTCTAGAAACTAGCTTATGATATCCTAGTGCTCGTAGCCGTATGAGCCTCCGAAGCTGAGATGGCTGGAATGATCGTGCTCGTTGAGGTAGACTGGGACCTTTACAGGGACTGGGTAGGGCTTCTCAACTGGGACTGCGTAAGGTCTCTCGACATGGACGGGGTAAGGCCTGTCGACTGGCACCTCAACGGGGTATGCTACTGGCTTCTCCACCGCAACTGGAACATGCTTGTACACGGGGTATGGCTCTGGGTAGGGCACCTTCACTGGGTAAGGTACGGGCTTCTCAACATGTACGGGGTAGGGCCTGTCAACGGGAACTTTCACGGGCACAGGCACAGGCTTCTCAACTGGGACGGGATATGGCACTGGCTTCTCTACTGGGTATGGAGCTGGTACGTGTACGGGGTAAGGCCTATCGACGGGCACCTTTACGGGGTAGCCGACGTGCTTCACAACTGGGTAGGGCTGGGGAACGGGCACCTTAACTTCGACGGGGTATGGCACGTGTTTCTCCACGGGGTAGGGTTGGGGCACTGGAACCTTAACGGGGTAAGGGACGTGTTTCTCAACGGGGTAGGGCTGAGGTACGAATACCTTGACGGGGTAAGGCCTGTCGACTGGAACATGGACGGGGTATGGTACTTTCTTCTCGACGGGGTACGGAGCGGGGACGTGGACTGGGACTTTGACGTACTCCTTCACGTGAACTGGCACGTGTTTGATGACCTCATAGGGCTGTGGTACGGGCACCTTGACGGGGTAAGGCACGTGTTTCTCAACTGGGTACGGTATGTGTCTCTCGACGGGTACTGGGTATGGTACACCTTTGACGAGGGTGATGGTTCTGGTTACGTCGGTGTGCTCGCCGAGAGGGATACCGTATCCCTGGTGAGCGAAGCCTCTGTCTTCGATGACGTTGTAGGCTCCGCCGACGCCATGGCCGCTGCCAATGTAGCCGACGTCAAGGCCGCTGATGCCGTACCCATAGCCGAGGTTCAGGAGACCACGTTTGTCCAACTTCTTGTCCAAAGGCTCAGCCTTTTTCTCTGTTGTCTTCTTCTCGCTGGCAGCCGCTGCTGCTACCAGCAGGAAAACTAAACAGATCTGGAAAAGAGACATGGAATCTAAGAAATTGGTTCAGACGTATTAAACTGGGATAGTTAGAATTTTTAATATAATTAAAGTGAGCCTTACTACAGTTACGCACTAAAAAGTATTTAAAACTTGTATCAAAGTTTTTGATGAGTTCGAAAAGTTTTATCTGTGGTTTTGTTATGGTCTTGAGTTCAAGTTGTATGTAGGTAGAGTAAGTAGTGAAATAAAAAGTTTTCATTTGTTGAATACCTACAGGTGTGGGGAAGATGTTAAAACTATGTTGTTCGCTACATTATGTTGTAGCATAAGCTATCTGTAAGTTAGAAAGTTTGTATTTTGTTTTTGAATTACACTGTCAATTGAATTCACACATAGTTTTTAACGCCTTCGTAAATATTTTTATTTTCTCTGTATTTCGGCAGTGCTACAACTATTTTGATCACGGGTTGATACTAAAATCCAATATCTTTTTAAAAATAGCCAGAAAATTCATTGAACCTGACATCTTAAACCTAAATCTTAACTAGTCGAATATTATCGTTTAGTTTCACTTTTCTGTGATTTACTTTATCATTTCAGATTTCATAACAAAGATTGCTAACATAACGAGTAGGTAATCAGTAATCACTGTAAAAGATTCAACTTAACCCCAAAAGCAATAAATCAGATACTATTATACCACTGGTGTATTCTTAGATAACGTATCAACTGAAGTGTGTTTAGCAATTCATTCAAAAAACTAGGAAATACAACAAAACGCAATTTCCTTAGTAAACAACGCATAGCAAAGGAAAAAATTGCATGAAGCTTGCTAATTTGTTCCGTTTGTTATCGGTACTTACTTTAATTAAGTTTGTTTAATCTTTGCTTTGTAAGAGTTTAACCCTGTCACAAATAAACGTGGTATAAAATGTTATACAAAGAATAAACTAAGATAAGCAAAATGTCTACTAATAAACCCGGAATAACTTAAACCTGGTATAAACGTCGGCTTAACTGTTCTGTATCATAGACAAATTTCTGTTTTTTTGTTGTGCCGCGCTGTTGCCACCAATGTAGTTACGAGTTTACAAGTAAGAAATTATGATCTCCTTATTGTTAGCTTATTCTAATCATAACTATTCCTAATATAAGGTAAGTTTTTATTTGCACCACAGTCAATGTTTAATTATTTAAAAGTGGTAGTTAGTGATTCCAAGCGTTGATAATAATATCGATAAAATTGCGAGAAAAAAATGCGAATAGTAAAGAATCTTTAATTAGACATCTTTATGATACCTGAGTGTTGTAATAGAGTTGTAAGAATCAATGTTAGATCACCGTATCGATAACTATAATTTAATTTATCGGTTACAGCTCGATGAACTTGAAATGCAGTTAACACGATATATTAAAAACCTTCAGGTATTTTTAACGCATCATTTTTTTTTTATGTTGTTTAAAATGTACTTAGTGTAGACTCTTGGGCTCATACAGTTTTCAAAATCACAAAGTTGTAAAAAGAGTCTATTGTAAGTATCAAAAAGTCACATTATTGTCTTAACTCTTGAGGTCGTTATTTATAATAAAACTATAACAATAACTGAAGATTATGAGCATGCAATTTTTCAACACAATAACAAGTTGAAGTAATTGAGTTCAAATGAGCAAAGCCACAGGCGGTCAGTATAGTAAACACCCGATGCTAGTGTATCAATCGTGTTGCTCAAGCGCGTCGCAAGTCTCGCAACTATACCTCATGGGGAAATGTCGTCAAAGTATGGAAATGCTATTGCGAATTACTCATCGATACGTCTCGATATTACAGTAGATGTCATTCGACGTTTACCTATTAAATTAAATGGGAATAGATGTATGGCAATTTTATAATCAAATGTGCAATAAACATGAAATTTAATACCTATGGGCAGCGAGACTGATATCAACATAATGATTATTAAATCATCGTTTGACCCAAATGTAATCTATACTCAGTGACATAATGGGCATGAAGGTAGTAGAAAGACCCGAAGAAGTACAGACATAATTTTGTCAATGAAAAATGTACTGTACTTCTTCACGATAAAACCAAAAGTTCTGTGTCGGATCAGACTACAGAACTAGTAAACATTATTATTTTAGAGATTTGTGACTCATTCTCACAATATTATAACCACAGGTTTTACCAGCACCCTAGTTAGAGAGATAATATTCTCTGGTTTATTTTCACGCTAGGAAAGCACTCTAAACACAAGTACCGAGTGCGATTTTTTAACATCACACGTTGTAATCAGTAGTAGAAAGATGCATAATCTCCATACTAACTTTTCATTTTCTACAGCTGATTACAACGTGTGATGTTCAATAATCGCACTCCTGGTCTTTCTAATAAGGTAAAATCATGCATGTTTCATTGTGACAGCAAGCGTCAAATATAACGACGTCGTATTGTCAACTGACATAGATAATCATGTCGAATCATCCGCAATACCAATACGTCGAAGTTGTCGATATAGTGTGAGGCCTAGTTTCTTTATGCAAATTATTTGTTTATTCATAATTGAAAGCTGTTACGTAATATTTTATGAGATGATTCGACCTTGTAGTTTAAGAATTTCTAAACTTGTTTATGATGAGAATGGTTTAAATAAATTAGGTTACGAGTTACAAGTTTAAAATTTGTGTACAAATTCCGTAAATTTGACCTTGATATTTTCATTGACAGGTTCAGTAATTTATTTGTATATTATGTTCATATAGTAAAACAGTAAAAATAATTTAATGTAGGCTGCAGGATGAGTGTCAATAGAATAAATTAAGATCGTTTTCGGAATTTTTGTTTATTTTTTGTGCTCGCATAACGAAAAAAACAGCTAACCTGAAACTGAAAGGGCATAATCAGATAAATATAGGGATTCGCTTGAAATTCATTGTCACCTTTAATATTTAAACTCTCAGTTTAGAAAAGACACTATATTTTCCCCATTATTTATACCTATAATAATTTATTTTTGAGATGAGACGAAAATAACGAGAAAATAAATGCGAAGAATTTGTGCAAGTATTGTATCAGAAGCTATTGACTTGAATATTCATGAGCCGTCATCTGTTTCATTGCAGTGACATTTAAAGTTACAAAATTAAGACATTTTAAACTTCAAAGTACCGATCAGATTGCATAAAGTGACTAAATTATACTGAAGATCAACTAACTTTATTTAACTTTAATCCCAATGGATTAAAGGTGGATGGAGGATGGATTATCTTCTCAATAGGAGATAGCTACCTTTAACTTATTATTCGGGCGATGAAGTGCTACATAATGTAACAGATAATTTAGTAATACATTTGATTTTGATTTATTATTTTACCCTTGACCAGTATACAAAAAAAAATCGGTCGTCTAATATTCTATACACATAATTATTTCATTAACTAGGTATCTAGGACATCTTAACTAATAAAAACCTACTATAATTTATCTAACAACAGCTTTATTCGATACTAACTACCAACCCCATAATCAACTAGTTGTTAAAGCGTCAAAAGACAGAAGATGTATTACGCAACGATCCCAAAGGCCGCCATCGTGCAGTTTTGTTTGATTTCCCATACGTTTAGCGTTATATGTTTTGACCCCTTGTTTAAGGTTCATATAAGTTATATTCCTTTTGTGTTTGAATCGAAGATTCAAATTGTTCGATATTTCCTTTGTATACCACGTGCGTTTGAAATCGTACATAGACAGAAAAATGTAGGATAGTCGCTTTTACTATTCGAAGATTTTGCAAAAGGATTCGTTGCTAATGGTCTTTAATATTTGTTGCTAAAATAATTCTGATAAATGTGATTAAAATATGTTTTTTTTTTACAAAACTTATTGCAACAATGCAACCATGTTATATTGTTAAATCTACGTGTCCTCAATGAAAAATAGTAGTTCACTTTTCTGCAGTTAAGAAATAAATACATTTCATTTTTAATTTTTTTAAATCCTTATTTAACAAAGTTATGAACGCATAAAAGTATGTAATCGTGAGCTCACGATGATGAGTCATTTGAACGTATTCTAAATTGAATCACGGACGGCAGAGAAAATTTTAAAACGTTATAAAATGCGAAGTGAAAATTGTTTATAAATTCTAAAGGCGACGTTTGACCATGTACCTTTTTTTTATTGGATGAGTTACAATGTAGACGTACTTATTTTAACTTTCTTGTTTGACAAAATTATCCTATTGCTGTTCTGGAGATGCTTTATTTATATTATCTCTATCTGCCCCTTGAGGAATATAATCGTGTTTTTTTTATAAATCATAGCAGTTCTAATTATTAGCTCTAGAATAAAATGGTCTAGCGTATCATCATAACACCTAACTAGTTCAAACAATTTGTGTATTTGTTAAATAGCTACAGTTCGAATTATTTTATAAAAATTATCGCATTTGATACGCAGGTATGGCAAACTCAGACCACTTTTGCAACAAAACCTTGCGCATTACGGTAAAGATGTAGAACTTTAAAAGTAAATTCACATTGTTTGACAGAACGATGCTAATCAGCCGGCGAACGAGGCCGGGCCAGAGATCGGTTTACTCGTGGGATAGCTTATGGCGGTTTTGCAACGGCTACTTACCTAACTGCAACAAAATAGCAGTTTATTTGAATTTGTATTTAATTTGATTTATAAATGGGTGATTTTTGCCTGTTTTTAGGGTTTTTCATACACTGAATAATACTTTTCGGAGTTGTCAGAAACCTTAGGTTTTTATTTATTCCGAATGTTAACTCAATATGGTTTTAGGAAGGATTGACTTTTTTCTTTTATACATCCATCCATACGACTGTGTTCCCTTTCGTTATAGTTAGAAACTATACGTTAACTACAAAAACTTTTTACTTCTTTTTCTAATTTTGCTTTATACTTATCTATGAATAGATACAGTGTTGTTATTTTATGTTTGTAATGTAAGAATCTATGTCTGAAAATTCACTGTCTATCATTCATAAAATTACCATAAATATATCGAATTATTTTTGTATCAAACAGATCTTATATTTTCAATAAAAATTTAAAAAATCCGTGAGCCTGATACCAGCAATCTCATTACAAAATTCCATAGAAGCTTAGAAATAAATGAAGCGAATAATTGAATCATTACTATCATAACACGGATACCGACTAAAAATCCTAAAATGATTCCACTAATCACTCAACATGTTTTCAAACACTATTCTAATGAAACTACATTTTCGACCGCATTACCTAAAGTATAAGAATTTAAAGAAAATTGCGTAGTTTTCTCACTACAGTTCCTTTCACTAAAGCTTGTAGCAAACTTCTTATGTGGACGTTATAAGTTTGAATGTGGCGTGATTAGTGAGACTTTGTAACTCAGACGTATTAGTTCTGTTTTCAAATTCCTATACTGAACTGGTTGGGAAGCTTATTTAGCCATTTAAGGTTAGCCAAGTAGCTCTTAGTTAATAAATTGTAGTTTTGCAATGTTGCAGTTACCCTTGTTCGATTGAGTAACTATGTTAATCATAGATTTATATTTAATTTTGATTCCAGTTTATCATGTTTTCTTAGTTAGCAATATTTATTAGTTTATTTATAGAGTGGAAGTGTCATTTTATAAAATGCTAATTTACATTGCTGACAAAAATTGATTTACTATTTTTATTTAGACAAGCTACATTGTAATGTTATCATCTTTATCATAATATTTTTCCGTGGCCTCTATGTATGGGATTGTTTTTTTTTTAAATAAATATAAAAAATTTTGGTCCTCTCTTGATTATTAATTGAGTATCAAAAATTGATGATTAAGAATAATTAATGCATTTATAAAGTAAACTTTATACTTTATCAAGATATCATAGAATTACCATTTTTAATAAAAACCAGCAGCTTAATAAGGTCTTTGTTAGTTTTTCTATCATTTCACGGGTCATTAATTTCGGATTAGAATAAAATAATTAGGTGAGAATTTTCGCACAGTTCTGATTATTTATTACATAATCAACTGGTACCACTCTATACCTAGGTTTCCTGGTTAGTCTTCCTGTCAAGTCTTAAACCTGTCTAGACTAGAATCTAGTACATCTAGGTATTATTGACTATTGTGAAATGATGTAATGATTCTGATTGGAAACAATTTATTTGTTTCTATCTATATGGGTGGGTTTGTTAACAATTTATATTTGTTGATTGTAATTACTTGTTTATGTAATGTTAATTAATTATGTTTTTGTTGTTACAGGTAAGTTGACAAGATTTCTGGCAGTTTATGGTAACTTTTTCCTTTGATATAATTATTATAAGTGATACTGAATTATAGTAAAAAATGATATCAGTCAGTAACATTTATCAATACTCAGTACTTGATTGTCTTCATATATTGCTTTTATTGGTCTGGTGAATTTTGAACCCAGGTAAGTTAAAATAATGATAAACATTATAATTAGTCCTTGCTTAGCATGTTTATCTAAGTAAGTATTTATCTAGTGACCATGAATCTTTTATCGACTTTAGGTATTACCAGTAAGATACTGAATTTCAGAAAGTAATTGGGAAATTTTTTTATGTCAGTTAAAAATGAAACATTTTCAATTACGTTCTCTTATATTATTGGTAACGAAGAAGTGTATCACAACATCGATATGTTATATCGACATGGTACAGCACAAAAGCGTTGACTTCAAAAAAGCGTGTCACATCCCGTCACACAAATGACAAAAAGTCCCAACACTAAACACTTTGTCTCGACACGGGACACACTTCGCGCTTTTCCGAAACACTTTTTTGAAGTCATCACTTTTCACTTTACACTTCACTTGTTTAACACTTTTTTTCTTTTTCACTCACCGCTGTTTTCATTATGCCTCTCTTGGTTGGTCGGGATAACGACTGGATGCAATTCGTACTGTGTTGTGTGTATTTATAGGTGGTTATTTGGTCTGACTTTCGCCATTTGCCCCTCTAGCTGTAGGAATAACGTAGAGGTTTCGGCTCGTGTGTTTAGTCCTTCGTATTCGGCCGGCCGTTGGGCGGGAAACAGACGTATCGCGAGTTCGTTTTTTAAAAATTCGTATTTTTTTTTCGCTTATTTACGTTTGCGGAAATTGTCAGCCAGTGTTATTGATAGGATTGATTTATTATATTTTTCAATTAACATTGTGCCAAGGTTTTACTGAATTAGTAAATTTAACGAATTAGTAAATTAGATCTATCTGTGATTTTGTCTGGTTAATAATAAACTTGACCTTAATAATATTTTACATAGTAATCTATATAATAGTTGTCATAATCATAATTCCTTGCCCTGAAGGTAACACTAACATTTATGCAAATAAAATAATTGCAAACTTAGTTATAACAACGTTATAACAGCGGTTTGTTGACGTTATAATTACAGTTAGTACTTATGTGACATATTCCAACAATTTACTCAACTGTAAAAAAACTGTTAATAATGAATTCTAATATACGTTTTCAATTGATCAATTAACTGTACCATACTTCAGTAGGTAATAGTAATTATATGACATGCAAATAATTTATTTCTTGATAAATTCAAATTGCTGGTATTAATCTAAGTTAATAAGGTAATCATGGTATCAATTTTTTTTCCAACCCTTCTATGTTGAGATTGCAGAGTGCGATTTTCGAATCTCATTCGCTGAGTTCAGCAGTTGAAAATGTCAAAATTACTATGGAGATAAGCATCTTTCTACTGCTGATTTGACTTTCAAAAATCGCACTCCTGAAGTATGATTTTTGAAAGTCAAATCAGCAGTAGAAAGATGCTTATCTCCATAGTAATTTTGACATTTTCAACTGCTGAACTCAGCGAATGAGATTCGAAAATCGCACTCTTAGCTGTCAAGCCATTATTTCCACAGAAAAAGAAAATTTTCAGTTGATAATCAAATATGAACAAGATACATATAAGATTATATCAATCGATCTTAATAAAGGGCTCTATGCATAGATCTCCATCCCTGTCGATCTCATACGCAGACCTCTCCAGATCTTTTAGCACTTATTAAGAGCTTAATAAAACTGGAAAATCTTGAAAGAATCTGGCAGTCTCTTTTTCTACTAAGCGATGTCACGTAATGTTTGGGTGATGGATTTTCCGATCACCAAATCAAGAATAGTGTTATATATAGTACTATTGCGATTGTGAAGTCTACCAATCTACATTGGCAACGCTTAGTGAACTTATGCATATATACACCCTTCCTGAGGGTAGGCCTGCACCTTGCTGTGGGACGTATTATGCTGATGACTGTGAGAATTATCTCTTTCAGTCTTTACTATAAAAATATAAACTATTAGGAACGAACTAAGCGAAGTAAAATATCCTTTAAGATAAAAAAAAACAATTCACAGCTTATTCAGGAAATATGTTTTTTGTTTCAGTTCGAGAATGTAACCGTTCAACAATTGAGTCCTTGCGCCTAAGATAAAACCTGTGCCCACGCGGAAACGGAGTTAGTTTCAAATTTAATAACGAATTCATTAATTAGTTTTTTTTTTTGAAATATTAGGGCAAATAGTTCTTAATTAGTAATTGATAATCTGACAGCAAGTTGATCACTTTACATTCGCCAATCTACACTGGAAATTGATAACATTGTCTCACCATTACTGGAGACACGATTGCTATATGAAATTATGAATACTTCCCAAAAATTTATAAAGTTAAGAATCATTTATTAAATTGTGGCTTGACAAAGGCTTAAAGCTCACATATTAAGTATCAAATCTTTTCTTCAAATCCATGAAGGTGCTTGAGATGGAGATGACATATTATCACTAAAACGGTCACCCATGCAATGACTTGCACCTTAGAGCCATGATTGCCCATACGGAAGAGAGCTAGCGCCTCAGTACTGAGGCCGCGGTTCGATTCCTGGCCTGTACCACTAAGTTCTTCGGAATTCATGTACGGTTGTATTTATCATTTACTAGCTCGGCGGTGAAGGAAACCTGCATTCCCGAGAATGAAAAGAAAATACCATAAGTTCGGAGGTATGCGTAAATATGGGTGAGCTTGGGGCGAACCAGCGTGTCTCCGTGTGACAACGATCCTTGCTTGCAATAGCTCAACCACAAATAATCAATGACTTGCACCGGTCAGCATGGTCACACATCCATAAAATGTGATCGATCGGTGTTACTTAACTTTTATGCTGTTGTATGGGAGGTCGAAAAATTTTTTTCGGTCCATGTTCCATAGGGAAAGTTATTTAGTTTCTTTGTCTGAATACAACCTTAAAGTTATGTTGTTATTGTTGTGGTTAAGTTGTTAGTTAGTTATGTTAGTAACTAAAAACCGGTCAAGTGCGAGTTGGGCTACTCGCGCACCGAGGGTTCCGTACCACACCACCGCAGAACACAATATTATTAACTTAGAAAAAAAACTTGTTTTGTCTGGGACCTTTGCGCGAGACAGACTCACACTTGGCCGGTTTTTAGTATTGTTGTTATTAATTAAAAAAAATTGTTTAGAGTTTGCTCTATAATCACACTAAGTTTGACGCTTGTATGTTTTACCCTTTTTACAATAGAGCGTGAAGAAAAAACGTTGATAAAAACTAGTTTCTTGTTGAGAACCCCCCTTAATTTTTAACTATTTGACATTTTTATCATTTGTTAACAAATCCACCATAATATTACGGTTCAAAAGTTACAGCCCTAAATAGGTAGGACAAATGGACGGACGGACGGATGGACAACGTATATAGGCTTAGTAATAGGGTCCCGTTTTCACCCTTTGGGTACGGAACCCTAAAAATGTTAAACGAATCTATTGATCTAAATACAACACCAATACAAATCAATCTATATCCGAGTACGATCGATCGATGATAATTATTTCGCGCATTCGAAAGGCGATCGTGTCGATTCGATGCAGATAATCGATCCTGGGGTTTATTCTTAAGGTATGAGATAATATGCACCGATTCAAGTTTCTTTTGTTTTTAAGACACGACTTGTTATTGTCGGTATTTATTGGTTTCGTTCTGCCTTATATAATTTGTTAGTTTCAGAATACCGTAGACTAGTCCTCTGAAAATACAGTCGTGACATTTCTTAAATTTATTTTATTATTATTATAACAGCCATTATTGTCCCTCTGTCTGATGGGCTTACCTACCTCCATCCGTTCTGTCCAAGAGTCCTTGTTCTGTACATCGATAAAGCCATCAATTTCGTCCCGCTACCTACCTAAGTACTTCATAAATTTATATTGAATTCCTCAAAAAGAATCCATTACAATTATTTGAGTTTGACTATAATTTTCTAATAAACCAACACCTCTAAAATAAATTTAACACTGGTGCACTAAGGGCCTGTTTTACCACTTCTTAGTAAGTTCTTGTTAGCTTATCCGACAGATATTTTGACATATCTTTCATACAAAATATGTCAAAATATCTATCAGATAAGCTAACAAGAACTTACTCAGAAGTGGTGAAACAGGCCCTAAATATGCTAAAAGTGAAGACAGTTTTTGCTTAATATTTACTTAAGCCAATTTTTTACCACACTCATGAGGTATAAGACGTAGGTTTAATGAAAGTGCAACGCAGCTGCAAGTAAACTGAAATGTTACTTTCGATCAGTTCAAAGAATAGTACCCCGATTGTATCGCAACCGGTTCCGGCCAAGCGACCTTGAACTCTACTGCTTTACCCTAAAATGGTTCACTTCTCTGACATTGTCCTTAATATTGACATTCGGTTTTATTATTAAGCTTTTATTTTTTTGTTCTATCGATATTTTTGTATTGAATTTTAATCCTTTGACGTTTCAATGTTAGTTGTCGGGAGTTGACATCTAGTTGTAAAAAAAAGAATTAAGGACAAATAGTCAAACAGGGTGTAAGGAAAAATATAATTTTAACATTTAAACCGCATACTCTATTAAGCTGAATAACTTTTACTAATCTGCCGTTTCAAACGTTTGAGTTGTATACGCATTGCGGTTTAGTATGGAAAAACAGTTTTTTTTTGCGCTGACAGATTTGCTCCCATAATAAAAATTGTTCAGTTTGATAGGTAGAGTACCTATGTGGTTTAAAGGTTTTCCTTACACCCCACATGTATACAAACAAAAACAAAACAAAACACTCTTATTAATACTTAAGGGGATGTGTCAGGCCATCAAACTGAACATCTTTCACTATGGAGCCAACTTCGAAATCTTCGAAATAACAATCTCATGTTTCATACAAAACTGCTAAAAATTGCTTTTAAGTATTTCAAGTAAAAGTTTTCAAAACAGACATCAATTCCGAAACACGTGCATTTAAGTACGGAAAAAATTTGCGCGTTGATGTCTTTCATATGGCGCTACAGAAAACTGAGACGTGCGTACGATTAGTTCGGTATACTTTAATAACAATGTTAATTTCATGGAGGTTGTCAAAAATATAATATAGAATTAAACATTTTAACGGGTTCTTACCGCGTTTTAGTGAACGCGGTAAGAACCCGTAAAAATGATTAATTCTAGATTAAATAATAACCGCGTAACTCTCAAAAACTGTATTGTCAAAAATATGTTTTAGGAGCTTGGCTTTTCGCCCAAAGATGAAAAAGGAATTTTTTCTCGTAGTCAGCTCGTACGACGACCACCGAAAGCTATGTTCTATATTTTAAACAACGCAGCAAATCTCAATACTAAAGACAAAATAAAGTTACTCTATAATCGGTAACATTGTTATTACCAATGACATTTACAAACTCAATTATTACGTGCAGTTACAAAAATATAACCAAGGTCAACGAACCATAATCAACGTGAACTTGAATTGTGCAATCGACGAGTTAAACCTTTCTAATCTTGTTTAACTTAACGCGGAACAACTGAGAAAAAATAATATAATTCACGCTAAGTTTGCATATAACATACATACATACATACATATTCTCACGCCTGTCTCCTACTGGGGTAGACAGAGACAACGAAACGCCACCTGCTACTATCCTGACATACCTCTCTAGCTTCCTCCACATTTATGAGTCCTTTCATGCATGCTCGTCTGTTTCGGGTAGATCTGACCTGGCCCTTTTTAAGTACGTCGCCACGTTACATATAAGGCGCTGTCCTATTGCCATCGCTCGCGCGATCATGCGTTCGTCCGACGAAAATCATTGTGCCACTGTACGTTTAAACATACTTATATCTGCGGAATATCCTATAGAAGGCCGTGCTATCATGAGATGCGATCAAATTGTTCTATTTTTATTCAGATATAATTCGATATTCAGATTCAGATATACGAACGCATGATCACGCGAGCGACGGTAATAGGACAGCGCCTAAGAATAACATCATATTTATCAACAAAATTGTTTTGGGTCAGCTGTTAAGACTTCCTCAGGGCTAGCACACTATGCATAGCAAAGCGACAAAACGAGAAAAACTTAAAGGAAAACAAGAAAAAGATTTTTTTGTCATGCGAGTTAATTTCGGCAGAAGCACATCTCTTTCTTGTTTTATCGGAGGTGGCGTAAGAAAAGGAGCTGAGATGGCAGGAGTACTGTCAGTTGCAGAAACGCTCATTAAAGTTAATCCTCCATTAAATCTCTTGCTGTCACTTTTTGTCTCGTTGACGTAGTAAAAGCTAGCAATAGATTCAATAGAGGATTAACTCTGATGAGCGTTTCTGCAACTGAGTATTAGAGTTATAAAAAATCGCTTCATTATTGCCAGTACTAACTCACAACCGTGTTTCCTTTTGGGGTGGTCAGAATCTTTGCTATAATTCTTCGCCAGAACCACAACCATACAGAAAGTCTAAAGTTTTTTGGACGCTTTTGCAATTTAAGACAATGCTCTAAAAAAATAATTATAATTAAACTAACCATATAAAAACGTGAAAAATATTAAACCGTTATAATATTATTCTAACGAAACTGTCGCATTTGACCCTGAATAAAATTAATTAGATAATTAAAAACTGGTTGCAAATGCTAGTCTGTTGTCACCAACGACACCAACATATTTCATTAACCGACTTCTTGAGATATACCGTGTGGTGTCCGTTTTGGCATAGCACCAACCTAGACCGGTGTCGTAGGAAGTCACTCTTCTTCTTTCGTGACAGCATGAGCTACATCACATGACAAAAACTCATACTCCAGTGGAAAGATCTTCTTCTTATCGTGTGGGCAGAGCCCTGGTGTCAGAGTTTTTTCAGACCGCCTTTCGGCCTCTGACAAGGTTTTTATGTAACGACTACTACCACTAGAGATAGTAGCCGGGACCAACGGCTTAACGTGCCATCCGAAGCACGGAATCACTTTTCTTTTCAGACAATCAGGTGATTCAGCCTGCAATGTCCTAACCAACTGGGGAAAAACGCACAAAGTGAAATATCACTAGGTATCCCCCGTGGGAATCGAACCCACGACCTCCGTATCGAGAGCCAATGCTCTTAACCATTAGACCACGGAGGCAGTTTAGTGGAAAGATTAGCCAAGCAGAAATGGTCATATTGATGCTGATTGCCCAGGATACTCAAGATGAACATGGGTTTCGTCACTCGGGGAGGCTCTTTCCTTATACAGAAGCCACTAACCCCTTCATCGTCAACATTTCTAATAACTACACTATGTAGCTTCCGGATAGAGTCACTGGATCTAACCCCTTCTCTGATCGTAGGGGTATCATGTTCCATCAAATTCGGGAAGGAAGGGTGAAAGAGTGCATTAGAATTAAGTGCACATACTCATGTACCTAGAAATCTAATTAATGTCAGTTAATCTGTTAGTATGTGGTCAAAAATATACCCAAAACTGGCGAGCACATGAAGTGACTGATTAATATTGATAAAACAAAAAGGTATTTTAGTATTGTAGCAGGCTGTAATCTGTCTACCTTCCCAAAACCAGACGTGTAGTATGTTTATGTTGATGTGTGCATTAGTTTTGCAATATTGTAATTGAAACTTTCAAGTATTTATCAACCAGATTCTATCACCATCTTTATAGGTCGTAAATATCTTGTTTAGGCACTAAAACATTAAATGGTAGTAGGATGTAGGCATAATATGGTGCAAGGAATTACTTTCTTCGATCTTTGTAGAATACTAAACTAAGAATTATGCTAGGTACACTAATAAATTAAATGCGTTATTCTTTGCGCTTGAAGACCTATGAAACAAAACATACATCCATACAGACCATAATTTCTTCCGGGCTTGTTGTTGGGTTAGGTTGCCCATCACTAAATAATAGGTTATCTTCTTGTTATCTTATTATAAAACAGGTATTAGGTTGTTTGTTAGTTGTTCAGTGTTTCTGATCATCCAGAAAATAATAACAGTTTATTAGTATAAGTACTTATCTACAGGGTGAAATTATTATCATTAGCATCCTTTTGAACTAAGAGTCTACCCATGGTACAATAACATACTACGCCAGGGCTCTGCCCACACGATAAGAAGAATAATATACTGCGCCTGGTATTCTCTTCCGATCACGTGACTGACCATGTGACTGACACAAGTCTACGTCATCATACCCTTTTAACATGTTTAGCGGCCATTTTTTTGTGACGTAAGCTTGTGTCACTCTGGGAATAGAAGACCTTGTTTGTTTAGACCATGGAGTCTACACATCAAACTGAACAACTTTTACTATGGGAGCAAACCGATCGGAGCACAAAAGAAAACAGCTGTTGCATACATTTGGGTCGAGTAGGCGTTGCAGTTTAGTATGGAACAGCTGACTTTTTTTTTGCTCCGATCGGTTTGCTCCCATAGTGAAAGTGTTTAGTTTGATGGGTAGACTCTTAGTTTAAAAGGATGCTAATGATATCAATATCACTGTATAAAGGATCAATATTTTAGAGGATGCTTCAAACCATAAATCGGAACAATTTTTACCACGGGACCAACATGGAAATTTCAAAAAAATAACAGCTGTTTCATACATTCTGGTCGAGTCACCCATCTTCTATGGAACAACCACATTTTTTTCGCGATGTCTATTTATTGGTCCTATCATAAAGGTTGTTCGCCCCCACCCCCACCCACCAGCAACCACCAAAGTATGTTTACACACTGTATATTTATGAAGTACCTATCTACTCCACTTGAACTATAACCATTTATTAACAAAGTAGTATTCCCAAAAACTAGGTTGGCACAATTCGCACACACGCATTGTTGTTAAAAGCAACAGAACAGATTGGCCTTCGCTCCGGTATGATATGAACAAAGAGCAATAATTGTCCAACAAATTAGAGTCCATAGCCTGAAATGTTGTAAAAGCTAAACAAATATTATGACAGTTTTCGTTAAACAAGGTCATTTTTGCGCAATGTTTTATGGCTATTTATGATCATTTTATTTATGAAAAAAAATTGTTATTTCCAATTAGGTAGTACCCACCAATTTCATTGGGATTAGAGTCATATCACTTGAGCGATTTTTGAGTGTAGCACGTATTTTTTTAAACTAAGTATAGGCTTCTATTCATCATCATCATCATCAGCCTATAAACGTCCCACTGCAGGGCACAGGCCTACCCTCAAGGAGGGTGTATGGGCATTAGTCCACCACGCGTGCCCAATGCGGGTTGGTAGACTTCACATACACATCAGAATTTCTTCTTCAGTGTATGCAGGTTTCCTCACGATGTTTTCCTTCACCGTTTGAGAGCAGTGGGTTTTACGTACATAAGTTAGAAAAACTCATTGGTACATGGCATGTTGTCCGTGCGGATTCGAACCCACACCCCCATAATTGGGAGTCCATACCTCTCCGCAACGCGCCACCGACGACGCTCTGCCGAGGCTTCTGTTACTATCTTTAATTAAATAAAATTTAAAGTTAAAAGATGAGGATGTAATAAACGATAAAAGATACTCTTACTTCCAGTTAGATACAAAACAGTAAACAAACTGTCTGGACAAACACACAAATAAATTTATACAAAGATCAACATAATTACTAAAACCTATGAATGGCTGGTAAGTGCTAACGATAATAGCAACGTTAACTTTACAACGTAACTAAAGAAACAAACAATTACCCACTACGCTCGCTCCGTTGCGCGTGAATGGACTTCGTAAATACGCACTTTTATTTACCAATGTCAGATTCGTTGAGTATTAAATATTGTACAATATTACAATTTAGGCAAGTTTCACTAAAAATTAAAATCGTTGATAAAGTTAAATACATCATCCATCTTGAAATCAAAAATATGCAACATCTTTATCTCCTTATCTTTATAAATTTACCAATTCCCTTTATAATTCACTAGGCGAGTTTTGATCAATGGGTGAGAGAGTTTGTATCAAATTTTTATAAGAAATATTCCCGGCAAAATAACCAATATAATATCTCTTTTCTTCTCCTCTATCTTTAAATAGTTTAAAACAAAGTCGCTATCCGCGTCTGTCCTCCGGTTACTTCTTTTAAACTACGCAATGGATTTTGATACGGTTTTCACTCCGGATGGTTTATTTGTATAATATACAGGCGAGCTCTCCGTCGACGATGTTCAGGATAGAGCGAAGTGGAAGAAACAGACTAGGAAAGCAGACCCCGCTACCCAGCGGGACAGCAGCTAGGGAGATGATGATGATGACAGGGTCCTTCTTAATATGCTGACACTTTTTTAAGAGGATGATCAGACCATCAAACTGAACAACTTTCTCTAAGGGACCAACATCGAAATCGCGAAAAAAATATCTGCTCTTACATACATTTGACTTTTGTTTGTATAGGACAGCTGATTTGTTTTTCGCGATTTCGATGTTGGTCCCATAGAGAAAGTTGTTCAGTCTGATGGTCTGATCATCCCCTTAAAAAATGACAGTATATTAAGAAGGACCCTGTATATTATTTACTTATACTTATTATCCCACAGGGCCGAAGATGGTGACGGGTTGCTAGTAATATTATATACAAATCCGATTTTTTTATTATAATACAGGGTGTACAATAAAATGGGACAGCTACTTAAAGGGGTGCTTAAGATCATCAAACTGAACAACTTTCTCTATGGGACCAATATCGAAATCGCGAAAAAAAATCCGCTCTCCCATACAAAACTGCAAACATAACTCGACTGAAATGTATGGGACAGAAGATTTTATTTCGCGATTTCGATATTGGTCCCATAGAGAAAGTTGTTCAGTTTGATGGTCTGAAACACCCCTTTAAGTAGCTGTCCCATTTTATTGTACACCCTGTATATCAAGCAGGTTATTCTCATAATTGTTGTAAAGTATTACATGTCTAATTAATTAATTAATGTATGTGTTTGCCTCCAAAGTGTTAACTAATATCCTTATTGTATAATTAGAGACTCAAAATAACAAGATGAAGCTATAAATTGTACAATAAACCTACTTTGTCAAACTGATTGGTCACGGTCAGCAGGACCATCTTTACGGAATTCAAATCAAGTACAGGTTTAAGGAATAATTAGCAAATTTAAAATGTCACGGATATGCATAGCTGCAACTTTATTATGTCAGTTTTAAGATATATTTAACGTTCGAGTTCTGATTTTATAATTAGACTTCCTGTACTAGAACGATGAATCTCCAAATGTAAATTAACAAAACAAATTTATCTCTCCTAAGTTATTGGGGGTCGAAGCTAGGACCGGTATTACAGAACGACACTCAATTGGTGATCTCTTCTTGAGTATAGATAGAAAGGGATGCAAATACGTACAACATATACATGCATCCTTGTATATCTTTACTTCAGAGATCTCCACTTGAGTGTCGTTCTGTAATACCGGCCATAGTCTTCTTTCTATCTATGACGTCACGCCTCTTTCCCTACTAGATTCCCACTACTGTGGGAGAGGCGAAGACCATGGCGCGCCATCTTCTACCGATCCATCCATACCTCTTTTGCCTTATTTAAATTCATACATTTTCTCATACAAATGTCCGTCGGTTTCGAGCACTCCGCACATCACCTTTTTTGTAGGATAAAGAATTACTAAAGTGGCAGTGGGCGGGGCACATTGCTCGCAGAGCCGATGGCCGATGGGGCCGAAAAGTTCTCGAGTGGCGACCGCGTACTGGAAAGCGAAGCGTGGGTAGGCCACACGGTGGACCGACAACCTGGTGAAGGCGGCGGGAACCCGTTGGATGAGGGCAGCGCAGGACCGGTCGTTATGGCGATCCTTGGGGGAGGCCTATGTCCAGCAGTGGACGTCCATCGGCTGAGATGATGATGATGATGGTTTAATAGAAACGAATTATTGTTATTTTCTCTAATAGTGACATTTTACTATGTTATTGATTATAACGAATACTAGTTCCAAAGCACTAGTTACAAACAAGTTATAGTACTATTCGTCGAAGATTATCAACGAAACATTTAAGCAATCTGCTTGAGAAATTTGTTAGAAAAGACAATAAATTGGCTATTGTTTTAAATTAAATAATGCACATCACGCTTGAGATTTAATGAAATTAATATTTTATTGTATTGTTCTAGAACTGTCAAAACTGTTACCAGACTAAAAAAGGTACTAATGGAATACTTATGTGATTCCAAAAATATTGGATTATCTATAACTAAATAAAATACATCACGCTATCAAAATAAACGTTAAAGATGAAATTTTCGCCGACACAAAAATATTATTTTCAATAGCAAAGTTTCGACACAGGGCATTGTGTTTTTAGGGTAAACTTCAAAACCTATTTTGAGTGTACGATATAAGTTTAATAAGTTTTCTTAACTTCACGGTCGCACCTCACGACTTGGTGACAGGAAACGACCGGTGTCCATTCACATGCAGCCTAATTATTCACGTGTTTCGGTACAGGCACTTACATTAAAAATAGTATCCACATCACAATCATCAAATGCTGACGACTTTTCCTATTGCCACAATTTTCATTTGTTTATAATTAATCAAACTTTCCGAAAATAACAAGTGCGTAGCACCCTCAATCGACCGAAGGTCTTGAAAAGAATAAAGGAATGCGCTGAAAGAAGTGTGAATCAGTAACATTGTGTGTGGCGGGCCATAATGTCTGGCTAGCCCATGTGCATTTCTGTGAGTATATGGTTGTGAGTTTATGAACTTATATGTAGTATAGCTACGAATGAATTAGTATAGTTTGTAAACAATACTCGTATAACATAAACATTGTTATAATTAAATACAAATTGGTTTCAATTAAACACTTTACAATAATTTTGTAGGATATCTGTTATAAAACTTGATTATTAATTGAATATTAATGCAGGTGACTGTATTTATAAAATGCATACATAGGGTTAGTCATAGGCTGCAATAAGTCCACTCGAGGTTAACATTTTATACAAATTTATTTTAAATGCTCGTATTTCACAAGCAGGTTATACAATCTTCTAGTTTTATTTAATTGTTCTGGTTTATTAATTTCATTGTTTTGGTCCAATTCTCGGTTATAAATTAAATGAAATAAATAATATTATTTTGTAAAATATAACAACATGACTGACTCATTAAGAATCATGCTTTTGAATCATTGGAAAGTCTGAAATAAACGATTTTAAATTTTATTGGGCTTTGTCGGCATTCGGCAATTACAGCAATATTATGTGTTATTTTTTTCGTTATTTAATCGTTTTCCTTAAAAAAATATTTAAGACCTAGTTACTGATACCCAAAATTTACAGTTTTATTATTTCTAGCTTAATTTATAAAAGTTTGTATGGAAAAATCAATTTATTCAAAAATTTTAAAGTAAAGGTAGTTAGTTTATCTTGACATTTCTACAATATCCTGCATTATGATTGATTTCACAATAATTAATTAATTAAAACGGCATTATTCAATTAATAATGTATCTAATACCAGTGGTCTTATAACTAAACTTATAGAAAATGCCAAGAGAATTATCCAAGAATGTGGAAAATTATTTATGGAGTGAGAAAATGTCACTCAGCGCTGCGTATGCGGAAAAATGTATCAAATCACCTTGAGAATATCCTTTCGACTCGTTAAGTTACGTATTTTTATGCCTAATTGGTCGTAGTCATGCTTTAATGCCTTTCAGGTTTTAAAATTACGTGTATATCCCTTTAACTTCATGTCTTCTGGTTGTCTTTTGAATTAGCCTCAAGCGTGGTGAATATGGTTAATCTAAGTATTAACTTTATATACACATTGTGCCAGAGTGGTAACGTATTGCTTACTCCCCTCAAGTCCCCTCATCTTTATTAATGTGAGGAGTTACTGTGCAGTAGACTCCTATGAGCTAGAACCTACTTACTACTTTGTATATATGTTGGATTCATAGAGTATAATAAAATTTTATTAGAGTTTTTGAGAATAGCTGTTAAAAATCATGATTGCAACTTAAAAATAATAAGGTACCTGACTTAATTAATTTCAAATATTGATCTGGTATTTTAGTATAAACTTTTGAATACTTACAATTTCAATCGCAAAATAAGAAACTGTTTTCAGTATTGAAATCATGAGTACTGCTGTTCCATTCATTCTATTCATTACGTATCATTTGAACAACAGGACGAAGAAATAGTTTCCTGTACGTAATTCTAATATTATGTACATAACTGTATAAAGCTGCTAGGTAGTTATATGACTAGTTTATTCATAGATGTCAGCTTACTGCGGTAAAAGTATAGTGAAGGACATTATCGGATACGGGCCGGATGCTATTGCAAGAGCTCAGACTGGTTCGTGTGAACTACATTACTTTGTACTGCTGCCGCTATACTGTATCCAAACTCTATCAAATATATGGTACTTTGATTGCATAACACACACATAAACTCACGACCACAGTCTCTTAAGAGTTAGACAGAAATATTCTTAAAATTGGTTAAAATACAATTACAAATTAGGTAAGTACTTATAATATGTAGCATGCATTCTTTTCTTTCTTTTTATGTGGTAATAATTTTAATTTTTATGCTTGTTTTTCCAGCCATTTTTAATAGAATAAATGAATTGATACAGTTGTAGCACGGCTCATTTTTAACATAATTATTGTTAAGTCGTGATAGGCGACTATTCTTACACCTACAAAAGCTGCATAAGAAATCCTTAATCGCCTCGTACGAAATTCACTGAAAGAAGTATGGTGATCTTTTCTATGAACTAGATGCATGCACGAGGGTGCATACTTTTTATCATGCACATTTTTTATTGAAATTGATAGCTTCCTAAAGAACTCGCCTATCGAAGCGCAAAACCGGGACGCATGGATAGAACGGAGGGAGACCTTTGCCCAACAATAGGACAGCGACGCTGATATAATAATAATAAAAAACATTGTTGTTATCTTCAATGCAGTGACTCTTACTGGTTGCCACACATTGTGGGATTTATATAAATTGAACATGCCTGATTAGATTAGTTGCATCTTATGAGTCTCATCTGGGTTTATTTTATTCGATGTCGGTGACCACGAGAGAGCATGGTAGCTAAGTACACAAGACTTAACTTATTTGCTCTGCCTTTTTCGTTTAAATCAGATGCAAAAGCTCGTATTTACCCTCTCTCTTCTATGAGTGGCATTCAACGCGTAAGCGAAAAAAAATAAAAATAAATACCTGTCGTAAAGACATACGATAGAATAGAAACTTCCTCAGCTGTCAAATTTAAATTTCGAACTTCCGTCACATTTAAAGGTTACCGATCCGAATTTCAAAGCTCTTCCTATAAAAATGTTCACTTCAAAAAGCCCAAAATTCCCTGCTTTGAATTTTTTCCCCGTCAATTTCCCAACAATTTCTTTATCCCAAAAGACCAAATTTTTCCTAAAAGTTGCGGGAAATCCCCCAATCTGGCAGCCCTGTTTTTGTAAGATTGAATTTGAAACCGTCAAAGACGATTTTTTTTTGTTCACGCTGAAAGATGGAATTTCAATTTAAAATCAAGTTGTCTTTACATTTCCGGAAGTGGTTGTTTTTACGTATCAGGAATAGGAAGTAAAGCGGAATATAAGTAAAGAAAAGAACTATTAAAATTTCGAACTTCCGTTACACGGAAAGATTGCGGATCCAAATTTCAAAGCCATCACATAAAAAGTGTTTCACTTCAAAAACAAATTCTTCGTCTATGCATTCAACAGAAGCTGATATAGTGTCTTATTTAACGTAGACCCAACCCGAATGCTATTATCCCTTCAGGTATCTTTAGCATCATAGATTAGTCCATTCTCAGTCAGTTAACACGTTTTGGCACTGACTAATCTAAATTACTATGATAGTTGCCGTAATAAGAAGCTAATTTATCACAACGCTTCTTGGCTAGAAAATTACACATTGTTAAGTGCATAATCATGTAAAATACAATTTTGAACTTTAGTGCTGTAATACAGTGTTATAATTTACAATTTCCAAATGTGACTTAGATTCAAAATTAAAGATTTATCAACAGCAAGAAATCGCACAATATTTTTAATTTAAAACATTAGTTTTATACAGGCCGTACAAACATCTACAGGGTGAAATTGATATCATTAGCATCCTTTTAAACTAAGAGTCTACCCATCAAACTGAACAACTTTCACTATAGGAGCAATCAAATCGGAGCAAAAAATCTGCTGTTGCATACATTTAATTTTGTGTCGCGTAGGCATTGCAGTTTAGTATGGAACAGCTGACTTTTTTGTTGCTCCAATCGGTTTGCTCCCATAGTGAAAGTTTCTTCTGTTTGATAGGTAGACTCTTAGTTTAAAAGGATGCTAATGATATCAATTTCACCCTGTATAATTAACTTATTTCTTTACACGTAAGCGTTATATTCTGACTAAAATGGAATAACCAATCCATTTTTCATAAATTTTAATGCGCAGTCTATCTTGAAACTGCCAAAGGTGAGCCTTGCTGCACGCAAATTAATGATTTTGCTCGTAAAAACATTCTTCAAGAAAACTACACCCCTTAGTAGCCTTGTCTAGATGTAGCACATAATAAATCTTCATTATACTACAGCCTGTACATTCAAAATAATAGTGTTATATATTTTGAAAAGGTCGCAGACTACATTAGGCCAATCTGTATATTATAGTAACTAATAAATTACCATTATTTGACCATATCAAATTCTACCATTCTCTCGTTTGAACAGAACTGCCATATTAGGTTCTAGGTCTTTTGTTTTTAATATTCCTTTTAGTTTCGCCAATCTACACATATACAGGGTCATAATAAAACGTTTAGCTCAATTTTCAGGGGTGGTTCAGACCATTAAACTGAACAACTTTTGCGATAGGATCAAACTTGAAATTGCTAAACAAATCAGCCGTTTCATACTTTTGAGTCGAGAAGGCATATTTTATTTTTGCGATTTCAGGTTTGCTTATATAGCAAAAGTAGTTCAAATTGATGGTCTGAGCCTCCCCTGAAAATTTTGCTAAACATTTTATTATAACCCTGTATAAAGAGTTAAAGTTTGTAAGTTCGGTTTTAAGAGGTAATCTCCAAAACTTCAAATCCTATTTCAAAAACTCTTTCACCAATATTTAGTATAGACCTTCATGATGGGCACATGCTACTTTCTATTTCTGGAAAATATCTCAGTCTTACGGGAGAATGGATGAAAGCTGATTACAAAATTATTGGCAAATACTGAAGTCAACGCGGGCAAAAGGCTGCGGATAAAAGCTTGTTTTTCTTACCTACGTTTTCAAGGCGCTCGTTATAGTTGAACTTCAGTATAGGAAACGATCACCGAAGTTAAAAAATGCCGTCAGATCCGGTCAGTTTTATGGTGGGTGACTGATTAGTGATATAGCATCTCCTTGCTTCGGAAGAAACTATACCAGTTAGTCTCAAGTAGTTTCATCAGGTGGTGTTGTAACTATACGCCAGGTCAGAGGCCTATTAAAGAGGCTTACACTATTATATGACTGAAAATTTACCATTAGCTTGCCTCCACCAATCCGCACTGGGCTCGCGTAGTGGCATGGCATGGCCCACGCCCTCACAACCCTTGTTCGAGAGATTCTAGCATTTGGCTTGTACTGGCATTCTAATTATTTCCGTGCAGCAGCAAATAAAACCCAGCTCATCAAAGGCCTTGTCTAAAAGTGGGTGTTGATTTATTAGCAACATAAATTGCTATTTCTTAGCATCCCTAAAGTAAATACCACCTGTAGTAATTAAGGTTAAGATCAAACTGGCCATCTAAGCATCTATATAACAGATTAGGAGTCACTGTTGCAACCTGACCGTCATTTTGCAACCAAGAGGCATTTTAACGCGCAGTTTCCTCGGAACCCGGGTTCCGTCGGTGTCGAAACCCACCTGACGATTAGTGACACGCACTTGACAAGTTTGGTGAGTAATTCGGACGGTTGAGCTTGTTATTCGTTTTTTGTTTACGTTTGGAAGAGGTTTTTTCAATATTATGCAACTTAAGCAGTCATTGCTCTGAATTCAGAGACTGCTTGGATGTTCATTACCTGGGCCCTGTTTAATTAACGCGACAATGACAATTCAAAGTTTATTGCCGGTTACTAAGGACGCTAAACTTGCAGTGCTTCATGATGTGTCTTAGCATTCTCAGAAATTTTAGGCTTTTCTGGCTGAAATTCCACATCTTTGTGGAAGCTGACTACTACCATTGTACAGGATGTAAATAAAACCTATTGGAGCCTTAAAGGGATAAGAAAATATAAGGGAAGGCTACAGACAATCAACCTGAACAACTTTCTCTATGGGACCAATATCGATATCGCGAAAAAATAAACAGTTGTCCCATACATTTCGGTCGAGTTATGTTTGCAGTTTTGTATGTAGCAGCTGATTTTTTTTCGCGATTTCAATGTCGGCTCCATAGTGAAAGTTATTCAGTTTGATGATCTGAAGCAACCCTTTAAGGCTCCAACAGGGTTTTTTTACACCCTGTATAAGGATAGCATAAAGTATTATAAGAAAGAGTACGTAGTAAAATTAAAATACAGTATGGACACTCTCTCCTCCTCACCAATTTTTATCATCACTCTCTCCTTGATTTTCATGATCATTATCTCTCTGATTTGATTGTATTGATGATTGATTGAATGACCCTTACCCTAATTTGTTAGAGCATTTGTGTTTGTGTTTGATGTGGCCTGTAGCGGATCGTACATAGAATGATGATTAATTCCGTAATAGAAAGCTGCTAAAGTTTGAGGCACCAAGAGTTTTCATGATCTTCTTGCCCATCAGGCAAAGTCAAAGTAATTTATTCAATATTGACGCACACAATTATTAAACGTCAAATCTTTTTTAAAGCTACCACCGCATAAGAACGTGTTGTCGCTGTAGAGAAGATGCGGCCAGAAACTCTACAACATAACATAACAAAACAGACAGTTAGTATTGTATGTAATCACAATGTAATAATATACTCTTGGCAACAGTTTTCCATCACAATTGACTGAGCAATCAATATGTTATTTCCATAAAGCAGTATGAATAAAAACACAGGAGTCAGTCGACTGCGCTGCGCGGGAGAGTGGCGCGGACCTTCAAACGGGTCCGGCTGGCGGTTCCGGTAGCGCACGCGCAGTCGTTCACTGTGGATGCGGCATTTTATTTATTGTATAAATATACTGGCTTTCAAAACTTAGTGCAGCACACTTTTAAAATTGCAATAACCTTTAAAGTGCACAAGATGTATTTTCGAAACATAAAAATGCGATTTTTTTTATTTGTAGCATAGCCTAGCTCACGACTATATTCCCGAGGGGGAAGTCAGAGATATTCTGAAACTTCAAAACATCCACGTTTCACTATTAGTACCGATACTCTGTCCAGTGTGACAGGGAGTGAGCCCGTCGCAACTTGTAATGGACAGTAGGTAAAATGCATGCCTCGAAATTGAAGCATGCAGGTTTGCTCACGTTGTTTTTTATTTGTTTTATATAAAAATTTCATAGTCGATTATCTTCTTCTTCTTATTTCATTCATTCTTTTAAGGAATGCCTGAAAAAAAAAATATTTATAAAAAACACTCCTTTTCAAATTGCCGTCTAACTAAAGTGTGATACTTAGTTTTGCAGGCCAGTGTATAAATTGTGAATGGATGTGGATATTCTGAATGTTTAGAATATCCCTGAATACAGATGTGAGCACCAATACGCATTTACCACGCGTGGTGGAGTAGGCCTGTGCCCTGCAGTGGGACGTGTGAGCATGTGCTATGCTATGCTTTGAATAACTGCATATTTATGCTTCGCTGTGAAGTATTTTGAATATATCCAAAATTTCGTACTATAATACCTAATACATTTGTGCAATCATTTTAAAATTGTTAAAGACTAAAAAATTACAGCCAAACTGTTTCATCCAGTATAATCATAAATTACGACGACCCGGTTGGTGTAATGGTTACCTCCCCGGACTGCCAAACCAGGTTTCTGGGTTCGAATCCCGGTTCGGTCATGGATGTTATATGTTTGTGCCGTTGTTGTATGATTCCATAACAAAAAGCCTGAGGCTTACTTGGGATCATTAAAATGTATGTGCCTGTAAGCGTTATTATTTTTTTATTTTAATCATAGCAGAAAATACAATTTAGGTTAAAACTGCAACTAATTCCTTCAAAAATTGTTAACATAATAAAATTATCTGATGCCATATGTGCTAGAACTACAGTTCTAGCGCTTACCTGAGTAGGTTGTAGATCATTTTACAAATAGATACCAAAATGTTATATGTTCCTTTCAGTCCCACAATAAAACAGATTTAAATAAGTGTACAAGAACAATTAGTAAATCAAAACTAAAAACACAACGGACGTTTTCCACCATATATCTCCTCCATTCCTTCCTGCATCGTAACACATTATGACACATTGCAATATCGACATAGCAAACTAATTAAAACTTCATTCACGTAGATTATCTCGATCGATACCGTACTCGGCAAATTATTTCGTTGATTGACACGTAAGAATGGTTTGACGAGCGAGGGCAAACATTATGCTCTCGCTCATGTGGGAACCAAACAGGCTGATGATGATGTATCGTAATCTTCTTCTTTCGTGTCAGAATGAGCATGGGTGTAAGGAAAAGTATCATTACCCTTTAAACCACATAACAAATCTGTCAGTGCATAAAAATCTTCTGTTTCATACTAAACTGCAATACCAGTCAAATGTATGAGACAGCAGATTTTTTGTTGTTCTGACAGGTTTGCTCCCATAGTAAAACTTGTTCAGTTTGATGAGTAGAGTATGTGGTTTAAAGGTTAATTATACTTTTCCTTACACCCTGTATCGCATGACAATCACTCATGATGTAGTGTAAAGATTAGCCAGTCAGCAATAGTCGTATCGAGGCTGACTGCCCAGGATGCACTAGACAAACTCAGGTTTTGTCACTCGGGGAGGCTCTTTCCTTGCAGGGTGCAAGATCGTATCGTAATATTTTGTCCAAATACCGTTAGTAAGTCATATAACAATTTATTCTTCATTATTTCTGTCAGATGACTTCTCCTATAATCATTCTTCGAAATACATGACTTCTAACGCTCAGTTGCAGAAACGCTCATTAAAGTTAATCCTTCATTAAATATCTTGCTGTCACTTTTTGCCTTGTTGATGTAGTAAAAGCTAGCAAGAGATTTAATGGAGGATTAACTCTAATGAGCGTTTCTGCAACTGAGTGTAAATCGGCCACTGCACTCTTATCTAGTTACGGGCACAACAAAGAAAAAATTATTACGCTAGTGGAAATTCATGAATGGCTTCATACATGGTTATAGCACGATGTATTTTATTTCGTCCTCTTTGCTGCTTCTACCCCGCTAGGCAACAGAAATCTGCACAATACTGGAAAAGGAAATCTTAGCATTTTATTTTGCAAGGTAACACAATAAATCTCCGAATATAGCAACTTTTAATGCGTTCTAAACTCTATTTTAAAACCATTATTAGTATGAGAGCCAAGGTCAACATCTCTGATCAAGATTAAATTTCGCATTTTCCGGTGTTACACAAATCGATTTCCGTTCAGGTGGCCTCAAGTGCAGGAACTTGATGCTAATTTTTATTTTTATTCACTTATCTGAGTGTGTGTTTTACATAGGTTCACAACTTTATATTATCCATTTTGGAGATGATCTAAATTTGCATAAAATATTATGATTTAATTTGAATAAATAAGATGTACAAAATAAATAAATTTTCATTTATAGGAAAAAAAAGTTTATCCCCATATAAAAGGTTTACATTCAATTAGTTAAAAAATAAATAACATTAATCTAAATTAACTAATTAATCATCCTTATCTAGTCACGGCCACCACATACAGAGTGTAACAAAAAACCCTAGTTTTAGGGCTTCAGACCATCAAACTGAACAACTTTCACTATCGAGCCAACTTCCATCTCACGAAAAAATAAACAGCTGTTTTATACAAAACTGGTGTAGGTAACCAACTCGACTCAAATATATGGGACAGCAGATTTTTTTCTAAGTATGCTCCATAGTAAAAGTTGTTCAGTTATGCACTGAAGCAAATAAGCAAAAGTAGTAAAGCTGGCACTGGCACTGGCTAGCTGGGGGTTGGTGGCTGGTTGATATCAAATTCTTTATCCACTTCCCACTTTAAAATAAACCTTTAGCAACCGACGTTCATTGCCAGGTAGCAGATATTTTGATAAATACAATGTAAATGGAATTGGCCCATAGCCAAAGAAAATATACACTATGCGAAAAGAAGCGACACTCATGCATGTGTGCTCGTAAAAGCGCTCGCGGCTATGTGTGCGGGTGGGGGCGAGCGCGGATAGGAACGCGGGTTGCGAGCGGGTGGGACGTCATGTCAATGACGGCCGAATCCCAAGGATGTTCTCGCTCGCTCGACTCGGTGGACGACGCGACGCGAGTAGGTACGTCTACGTACGCGACTTTATTGTCACGTGCGGAAACATGTCATGTCGAGTTGATTGTTGTGTTTCCTACCTGCCTATTCATACTTAACGTCCTTTAAAACAGTTAATTCAAAATGTAGGTATTTTAATTTTGATGATTGATCACGCCCCCTAGGTACTTTTTCCCCGATAATACCCACCCACCTCGATAAAAAAAAATACACGACCTCTTTACCTGATTTAAATTAAGTACCTAATAGATACTTCAATAGAACTATAATGTTGATTGCAAGTGTAGTTCAGCGTTGATAACATTCGAGTATAGGCCCCAGTATCGTTTACTCTATAACATATCAAATGTCAATGAACCTAAATGCGGATTGGATATGTCAAGGTTCGGGACAGACACGCCCGAGCAAATGTCATATTGAACTGAGAAGGCTGGATTTAGGTTAGCTCATATTGTAGGTAAACTTATAGGCTAAGAGCCGACAGCACGATGCGCACCCTTTTGTCATGAAGTTTGACTGGAATGATTTACCAGTCAGCTTTAGAATCGCACAATATACACTAAATCTCACAATACAATAAAGTGTCATACATTATATCAGTCACAGGCACATTCATTGTTCTGGTTCCAAACTGAAGGCTTTTATTATGAAAACTTAATATCAACAGCACAAACATAGTTACATACCATACCCATACACCCTCCTTGAGGGTAGGCCTGTGCCCTACAGTGGGATGTTTATAGGCTGATGATGATGATGAAACATAGTTATAACATCCATGATCGATCCGGGATTTAAATCCAGGACCTCTGGTTTAGCAATTTAACGTGATAACTACTAATAACCGACCATATTTGTGATGACAATAATCACAGATAACTATTCAAAATGAATTTGGAAGAACGTAATTTCTTTATTTACTTGAAACTTTTTACAGTTGAATGAATTGAATGAAATATGCTTTATACACACCAAACAAATAAAATAAATACAATACAGAGCAGGTAACAAAACTAATCAGCGCTCATTACATTTTTTAACTGTTCAAGTTTTCGTCACACAACAGTTTCAGGAAACAATAATCATCATTTATTATCAGATAAATAAATCCATAACAAGAAACATGATGCTTCAGCTTCAAAACCGCTCATTGAGCTTTTGGTGTAGTTGGCTCTTAGACTATTAATAGGTTATGTAATGACAAGTCCGCATGAAATTGAAAATGACAGAGCTTTGCCTCATAACTTAGAGACTAAATGCCCCATGCTTTATTTCCAAAGCAAAATTTTACGTTTACTGCCTCTGAATTATGTATAATTTTAAATGGAACCTAAATAGGTAATATTTAATAACAAAGCTAAACGTATCATCATTTATTATCATCATTCCTCACTAATGCCTCAATACACGACCTAATAACGGGTTATTATTGGATTTATTGGGAAGATAGTTGTCAATTTTTAGTGCTAGAGGCGCCATCTCTGCACTTGCCATTCACAACCTAGATTCCCATATCATTTAATGATAAAATTGGGCTATTAATTTTTATAACTAGGCTACGTTTCAGTACGTCTTACGGCCTCTGAGAAAAAGGCGTATTACCAACGGATGCTCAGACACCGAGGTGATTGCATAAGTGTTCAGTTTTTTGGTACGGACCACTAAAGATGGGATCAAAACGCAACCTTCATCAAACACTTGTAGAGTAAATGTCAATAAATTCATAATATAAGTTCACAGCGTCAGCCAAAACATTCATTAACTAATCTGATACCATATTCGTCAAACGCATACTAAAACGTCATCTTGGAGGCCGCCGTCGTTGGAGTTTCTTTTATTATTAGTATTGGTATAGATATAGGCATATCGGTATGTGCATTGGGGGCGTGATCTACCCTCAATCCCCGAGCTATTAAGTTGCAACTATTTAATTAATTCAATCATAATTAATTATAATCTCATCGGGGAAGTCAGAAATGTTGCTACAACTATTAACTATCTTACATTTAAAATATACTAACATAATACCCTCTCGTGGTTTTAAAATTTAAAAAAATTGTGATCTCTCATTTTGCGTAATATTTCTACAATAAATTAATCATATAATTGAGTCATCAACATTAGAATCAATCGTCACTCCCGATAGACCCTGACCCTGCTAAAGCTGGGTTAAATAAGAAAGGAGAACACATCTTTAAAACATCAATTAATCGATTAAGTTCAGTTTCGCAATAAGAAGATTATGTCAGTTACCCGAAATGATACTCGTACTTGAATCATAAATTTCGATTTGCCCAATTTTCTCTTTCATAAGAACGGTAGCTGGATTGCGTCCTATTTGAGTAGTCCGACTGTACAATCGTGTCACTAGTTGGAGCGAAATATTTACTTTAGAAATTAAAATAATCACTAATTTGGTGAAGGACAACAGCGTGAGTGTGAAATATCTTTAGACATAATCAATTGGGTCCAATTTTAAATGAAAATACAATTTTAATTCTCGATAGCCTATAGTTTGTCGCAAACTTCTCTGTAATACGTACGTAGTAATTATAGTACTCTGTGGTAATACTGAAGGTCGGTAATTCGAATCCCGTGTAAGATAAATAGTAACGAAAAAAAAACTATTCTTCTTTCGTAACAGAATGATGCATATCATCGCATGACAATTACTCTTGATGTAGTGGAAAAATTATATTAATATTATTATAAGTATTAATCGTATCGAATTTGACTGCCCAGGGTCTAAAGAAATATATTTACGCCAAACTAACTCAGGTTTCGTCACTTAGGGAGGTTCAATCCAACCCCAATAACCAATCCTGAAAATTGATTCCCCATTGTATATGTTTCTTTTTAAAATTTTGCATAAAAATAAATTATCCAATGAAATCGGTAAGTACTATGTAAATTTTCGAGATAAATAAATCAATAAAAATATTCAAAAGGTAGGTACAAAAAATTTCACTATTTTTCTCTATTTAATTCTTTACCAAACAGTTTTTGTTTTCCGATCATTTTGTAGATTACCTACATGGATTACCTAGGATTTAAAGCTAAATGCTATGCCTAAGGGTACCTGAATGTAAGCTTACCGATTACTGGAGCACAACTACAGTGTACATTTGCCTCTGGTGTTTAATAACACAACATTTTGTTGCGTAATAACAACAAGTTATACTTAGTTATTTATGACAAACATCGTGAGCCAGCAAACCAGAAATTCTTGTAGTGCTAAGTCAAAATGCTCTGAATGTGTCAGTTTATTTGTTTAAGCTCTATTTCAAATTGAACTATATAGTGTAGAGGAAAACCTATATTCTTAAATTAAATAAATAACGCTCACAGGCTCATACATTGTAATGATCCCAAAGTAAGCCTTAGGCTTTTTGTTATGGGTACCATACAACAACGGCACAAACATATAACATCCATGACCGAACCGGGATTCGAACCCAGGACCCTGGTTGGCAGTACGGCGTGGTAACCATTACACCAACCGGGTCGTCGAATTCTGAGGATTTTCCGTTTTATTACCTGTCAGGCTGGACATTATAGCATCGATCAAATAATATAATGATGATGATGATGATCAAATAGTATTATGAGCAATAATTGATTGGTATATAATATTTTTCATTTTTTATATTTTCCTGATATTTATTTCCTCAAGCCCTTATATTATACCATACACAATACACAATACATAAACAATTGCTATCGGGCACAGACGTTCCACTGGGGTCTGGCTAGCTAAATTAATATAATTAGAGTTGTGTTTATAACTATGGGCTTAGGTTCCTCTTTTTGGTTTGAATTAGAGTCCTCAACCCAGCTAAATGATTACTGGATTTTACATTTTTTACAGAGATTTACAGGAGTAGGTAACTGAGATGAGAAGGCGAGGTAATCTTCTTAAGTACCTATATATTTCGCTAATCATTAGCCTGTTTAAGAATTACGTCGAAATCAAAAATTGTGCGAGGATAGTAAATGTTTACGTCCAGTTTCACGGGCAAGACTCATCGTTTGTTACGTAACTAACGGTTAAGAATCCGGTCACGATTGACCGCCAAGCCTCGGTCAAATGTTAATCATCTCTTTAACATTACCTTTGAACTTCGTTAACGAGTGTTTGTAATTAATTGTTTGCGTAGAAATTTTTCTGTGTTTCCTTCTTTCTTTGTTAATCATTTTTGTGTACAGTTGTATTTCTTTAACATCTATTTAGTGCTCACAACTATTATACAGGGTGTAAACTTAAAGTCGTTACACAATTTAGGGGGCGCTTCAGACCATCAAACAGAACAACTTTCACTACAGTCACAAATCGAAATCGCGATTAAAAATGCTGCTGTTCCATAGAAAACGTCAAACCCACCAACCGACCAACTCGACCCAAATGTATGGAACAGCAGATTTTTTTTTACACCCTAACGCATTTGATTTTCCATCGTGTGGTATAGAAAATGGCTGCTCGACCCAAATAAATGGCAAATAGATATTAGTTTCATGATTTCAATACGTAGAGCGTCACGTGACTCTCCCATCTAGTTTCAATACTAGGTACCTAACAGATAGTCAGAAGTATTTTAAGAGGTTGGCTATCATTAGAGCTGTTTGGACCTTGGAGTGCTGCCCTAAATAGGAAAATGGTGTTCATATCATACCATCTTACAGAGTTATTCTTCTTTGAGGCAAGGAAATTATTGTCATGTCTACAACTCTACATCTACAAAAAAAAATCTGCGTCATAAAACAGTTTTCTTTGTAGCAGGTTTTTTATGTAACAACATATAAAACATATGTCGTTAGATTACATACATACGTCAAATCAACCAGTTTCTTCCGAGATGCGTATATCATGTTACTTTTAGATAGTTTTGTAATAGGATCAAAAAACACTTCTTACACTCTATCCAATGCAAGAAATCCCCTAATAGTACACTTACAATAATATACATTAGTATCAAAATAGCTTGATTCGTATGACGTATAAAAAACGTAAGGTCGTCGGTAACATCTTTTGAAATGCGGCCACCGGTTGAAATTTCGTTGTCCTTCGCTTTAAAACTATTTCGTCTCTTTAAATTAAAATGTTACTAAATTGTTGGGTAATAATGAGATGGAGCTGGTCATGTGAGGCTTTCAGGGTAGACGTTTCAACATGGTGAAGATGTGATGCTGGTGGGAATGATATCCTTAGTTCAAAGTTTATATTTATAAGAGTCACTGAAAGCAGTAAAGAATCTCTGTTGGAATCCATCATCGAAGTTAAGCAACGGCGGATGATGATTTTTAGTGTTATTTCATTTCCCAAAGAAAACAAAATATCTCATGTAATTTGGCTTAGATGACTGTTACTTTTTCTACAACACCAAAACCACGGAATATATAAGACAAAACTTTAAAAATCTTTACCTCATGCTTTAGACACCCGGTTATCATCCTAATTTACTTCATTCGAAGAACATCGCCAAATAAAGTGTGGAAATGTAAAAAAAAACTTGTTTTACCTAAAACGGGGATATTATGTAAGGAGCTTATTCGAGCGTTACAGATGTACCGTATTTTATTACATTTGACATGTGGCTCCTGACATTTAGGTGAACAGGAAACTTTATGCTCAAATTAATTCAGGTCTTTACTTTGAGCCTTTGTAATAACAGTTTTTAAAAACAGATATTGAGTAAATAAAATTAAATACATTAAAATACGATTTTTACGTTTCATTTCTGTAATCCTGAGATTGATTCATGTCGATTACATTTTTATTTAAAGTGAACTTAAATGTCAAAAAGATAAAAATAACAACTCCATTATGAATCACTAGGAACATACTCCAATTGGAATTCACCTCATTCTCCTGCACTGGCCGAGTTGCTTATTGGCGTAGCGCAAACGGATAAGATGCACTAATTCAAATAATCAACTAATAAGATGCACTACTTCCAACGATCAACACTGGGTCCGCAATATGAAGAATAACCTGTAGGCCTCACATGCCAACCTCGAGAAAACGAAAAAAATCTAGATGTGCCTCCATCTTTGTAATTTTATGTACCTAGCTATGCTAAAAAGAGCGCGCATGCCCTTTTTCTCTTTTAGTCGCTTTGTCGTTTGTGGCATGCTAGAATTGCTGATCTGATTGTACGCTTATTCCTGACAGCAGGCCTTCGAGATTCTTTGCATGTGTAGACTGTAAATTATGATTCTTTGGAGAACATTGTGCTCTGAAAGATACATTGGCAAAGATTGAAAAGGTATCTTGAGATGGATTTATCAGGTAAATAAAATGAATTGACAATGGCGATGCCGAGGTTGATATTATAATTCTATACGCTTATTTTGTTCCCCACCTTGTATAATTCTTAATTTCAATTAACAATTGATCTAAAAATAATCTAAATGGACTACAATCCCTTCTAATTAACGGAAAGGGCCACATCAAGGCTACTAGGCTAAATAATTATACCTTATTACAAATAAGGTTCGAATTGACAATGCTAATAATCATTCTGTCCGGGTGGCCGTCGTCTGAATTATATCGTGTTGATTGTGTATTTACATAATTATATTTTGAGATTATTTATTGCTGTATTGTTATTGACAACAACAACATTGTTATGGGCCACAATATGGGCGATTTCAATTAATCAAAATAAATTAATGTTTATTGTAATACTTAAAGTAAAAAAAATTGAAAATTTTTAAATTTTATTCTGAGATTTTATCTAGATTTTTTTAGATTAAATAGATCTTATAAAATTAGATGAATTTACTACTAAAATCTGTCGCATAGTTTTCTAGTTAAACCCCTTTACAATGTCTGTATGGTAAACTAGCCTAAGTAATTTCAGGATTTCGGTATGGAATGACTTTTAATTAAACTGGATTGCGCTTTTTGAAACTCATTCGTTGAACTCAGCAGTTGTAAATTTATGTCAAAATTAGTATGTAGATACGCATCTTTCTACTGCTGTTTTGAGTTTCAAAAATCGCACTCCTGGAGTATGATTTTTGAAAGTCAAATCAGCAGTAGAAAGATGCGTATCTTCATAGTAATTTTGATATTTTCAACTGCTGAACTCATCGAATGAGATTCAAAAATCGCATTCCTTTTTTTTTCTGTCATGTCGATAGCACTCGATAACATTGTTATTAACTTTGAACTGTCTTCGAGTTGACAAGATTTGCCAAGCAGTATCCTTTATTTTCAACATATTTCAATCATGAGTCCATCTTTTTCCACTAATCTCTTTTTGGGGTGCAAAGAGCCTGCCGATTGACGAAACCCTACGTTCATCCGGCGTACCCTGGGCAATCAGTAGCGATACGGCCATTGTGACTAATTTTTCCACTACAGCATGATAGATTGTCATGCGATATAGCTCATGCTCTGACTCGAAAGAACAAAAATCTCTTCTTAATAATCATGTCACTTCTTCATTTTACATAGCTAAACACTAACATAACACATAAATATCAACATCGCATTAGATAACTAAAACATTCCTTCATTTAAATTCTTCACGCGATCTCGTAGAATGTTTTGTTTAGGCCCGTGATATAAATGGTAACGCTGCATTCCACGCTTATTTCCTATTCATCTTGTATGTTGTGTGATGTTTTTACGTAATTTAGGAAGTAGGACTACACTTGCGATTTTCACTTCGTTTTTAGGGGTTCCGTACCCAAAGGATGAAAACGGGACCCTATTACTAAGCCTACGTTGTCTGTCCGTCTGTCCGTCTGTCCTACCTATTTAGGGCTGTAACTTTTGAACCGTAATAGCTAGATAGTTGAAATTTTCTCAGATTATGCGTTATTACGGCGGATTTGTTAACAAATAATAAAAATGTCATAAAGTTAAAAATTAAGGGGGTTCTCAACAAGAAACTATTTTCTATCAACGTTTTTTTCTTCACGCTCTATCGTAAAAACGGTAAAACATACAAGCGTCAAACTAAGGGTGATTATAGAACAAACTCTACAGAATAACAACAAATACTAAAAACCGGCCAAGTGGGTCTTGCGCTAAAGGTTCCGGACAAAAAAGTTTATTTTTCCAAGTTAATAATGTTGTGTTCTGTGGTGGTGTGGTACGGAACCCTCGGTGCGCGAGTAGCCCGACTCGCACTTGACCGGTTTTATTTGAGTCTCGTGTAATATTTTTTGGGGTCGATTCTGAATAGTATGGTTCACTTTTCGCTGTCTGTCTTGCTCCTATTTCAAGAAAACAATCATTTTCGCATATTAAATGTTTTATAATGGAATGACGTATCAAGAGATGATAGGTAAATGCTCTTTTGCAAACTATTGCAAAAGAAACCGTTTCCCTCATAGTTAAAATTATCTCTGTCTATAAGTCCAGTTTGGGCTGATGACGTGATGTTATGCTAGATCTAGAAATACTACAAGACTATTTATAAAACACTTTCTTACGTGACCTATTCTTATCTAGCCTACAATACTAAAAGTTACTATTTACAAACTAGCTAAAAGCATTCATTCATTAAAACATAACTGAACCTATTTCTCAGTTTACGTAATTTTTATCATCCTTTGAACTTTAACTTAAAACATACTCTATTTGCTCATGATATAGACCAAATTCAATTGAAAATTTCATTCATCAGTCGACTCCAATCATCCGTTAAACTTTAATCTAAATAATACTTTAGCAAGTTGAAATACAGATCATAATCAATTAATGGTTCAAATGAATTTATGACCGTACATGTTTCAGTATTCCATTTCGCGACTAAGGTGTGATCTCATGATGTAATAATTTTGCGAGATGTAACTTATTACGTACGTTCCTTTGTTTTGGCTAAACGTATGTACAATTGGACACATTTTTAAAAGTGTTTTAAGATGAAATAAAACGAATAAATAAACTGCAAAGTCCGTTTGTGATTTCACCATAGCTAGAGATTATTAGTACTAATTTCAGCATTTACACATTTCACTAGAACGGCCCAATCTCTATCCAGTTGTCAGGTTATAAGTATTACGTTCTGGAGGATCAACTTATTCATAAGAGTTACAAATCGGAATTTAGTTTCTGAAGTCACAACTTGTTAGCATTTCCGCTTTTAGACATCAGTTAGGTACATACTTTCTTGTAAATTGCAAACAGGAACCATAATAAATAAACCTAGTTAAAGTACTAAATTTGTAATAGTTATAAAATCTGTAAGCAAAGTTAGCAAGTATAGTTAACCCGGCGTAACTGCGTGTCGGCGACATCTCACCGATAAATCAGTCTTAGACGGTTTGTGGCCACACTGCTAGAGGAAGCGGGATGAAGAAATCATTTAACAATATGAGCCAAACATGATCCGGTCCGAGCGGTCGAGCACAGGTGAGTGGAAGTGTTGGGAGAGGCCGTCCGAGGAAAACATACCACGATCAAATCAATGATCTTTTCCGAAAAGGACAAGTGCGTAGCACCCTCAATCGACGGAAGTGCATGAAAAGATGTATGAATGTCAATGAGGCTAGAGAAGTGTGTCAGAGTCGTAGCGTGTGGCGATCTGTGGTCTCTGCCTACCCCCTTGGGACAATGGCGTGAGCTTATGTATGTATGTATGTATGATCCGGTCCGACTCATTATTCGAATTGGAGGTGACTTTAAGATAGCTAGGAAAATAACAAAGTAGGACAATGATAATTAGTAGCAAAATAAAGAAGTTGTTATAATGAAAGACGTCGAATATTCTTTTTAAGCGTGCAGTTGCAGCAGCTAACATCTACAGGGTGAAATTGACATAACTAAGTCTACCCATCAAACTGAACAACTTTTACTATGGGAGCAAACCGATCGGAGCAAATTATGAAAAATCAGCTGTTCCATACTAAACTGCAATGTCGACGCCCCACTTCGCGACTCAAATGTATGCTACAGCAAATTTTTTTTTGCTCCGATCGGTTTGCTCCCGTAGTAAAAGTTGTTAAATTCGATGGGTAGACCCTTAATGTACCATAATTTTACGAAATAATATGCTTCAACTACGTTTGAATATCTCGAGGAGACCTTAAAGCAGATCGCGAGCTACCTTAATATTTTCGTTTCTTACCTCCACTCTGGAAATTCCTCAAGTCGAGGACGCTTAAGTCATTTTTAGTCAGTAGGGTTTTCCAGGCTGATGATGATGATGATGAACCTGAATCCGTTCTCCTCTCCTATTTTCTCAATCCTCCCTTCCTTTTTGAAATCTTTAGAACAGTTCATTCCTGTCAGGACCGTTATGCTCATTTGTAGTAACAAACCGTCATGAATTTCGAAAGAAGGTATACAACAACCGCTCCCGCTCGTCGCTCGCACTACCACCTAGTTACATCAAATACCTTGCAATATCAACAATTTACAATTTGTGCTCATTACTTACTGGTCCATTAGGTAATTGAGCTGATTGATGTGGTGTTTACAGTTTACGAGATTTTGAGGTGCTTCATTTATTTTGTGGGTGACTTTTGTGTTTAAGTTGTGAATCTATCTTGTTAGTTAGATCATTAAAGTTGCGTGTATCGAAATAGTTAACATTTTTATTGCTTTATTACTTTGTGGTGTAATAGTGTAGATTGAAGAGTTTATATGAAAAATAATAGAATCGTGGGAGAAACAAGTTTTGTAGCAACAATTTGTTCACTGTTCGTTTATAAAAAATTTAAAGATGCTCCGAATATTTCGAGTTGAATTGTATGAAGACTGAACTCTAAATATACCTGTAATAAACGAAATAATATTATATCAAAATTCTAATTCTAATCTTAAAATTGTGCACACGCTTGAGCCACCTCAAAGTTGGTAGAGTTTCGTGGCAGGCCGGAGAGCACACAACTGACAAACGACTGACGAGTAACAGACCCGCAACGCGACTTATAATCTCATCGATCATATAGTCACATTATTGTGACATTACAATAATCATTATGTACGTACTTAAGGTGGTCATCCTAGATATCAAAATGTCATAGTAAAAAATACATACAGCCGAACATAGAACCTCCTCCTTTTTTTGAAGTCGGTTAAAAATTATCGTGATAAACTTATGAAGCAATTATCATTAATATTTCTTTTGTTCAAAAATCCAAAAAGAAAATTTACGACCGACTATAGAGCTGTAATATACAATAACTAATTTACTGTGAAATAATAATGAAACATGGTGATAAAATTTACGAAATCTCTTCACCACTATTAATTTATTCCAATCACTGAATCGTGCTTGTAACTAATTTACTAACAACGAATATTAAAGTATTGTTTTGACATCAAACTTAATCATTAATGATCAATTATTTTTAACCTAGATGACTAAAATGCTGCGAAATACAAAACTGGTTGGCATTTTATTTCGCATATTTTATTGCTACTACTATAATTATTATTTCCTTGTTAGTCTAATTTGATGAGGTACTTAAATAACAAGAAATATTAAATTCAATGGAGAAGGGTCACGGCCCATACAAAATTTACCCAGGTCCGACAACAAAGTGACCTATCCCAGTTTTTTTGTTATATTTAGTATGACTAAAATATATACTTTTTATTTTCAATTTGTATGGCTAACACCTAAATATTGCCTTGTGAATTTCTCCAGGCGCAATACTAATACTTTTCACATACTTCTAGCGATTCTATCTATCAAGGACTTTGCAGATGGATGTGATTTTGATGACAATACGATAATATAGTATTATCCGGCTGATCTGATGATGGAGTTGGAAGGTGGCTAGTGGAACTCTTGGGTGGCTACTAGCATACCCATCGAGTTTGGGCTCATTGGAATCGTCTTAATGAGTCCTATGCATTGCAGTTGGTATCGAGGGTCTGATGATGGACCTGGAAGGTGGCTAGTGGAACTCTTGGGTAGCTACTAGCATACCCATCGAGTTTGGACTCATTGGAATCGTCTTGATGTTGTAACAAAAAAACTGGGATAGGTCACTTTGTTGTCGGGCCTGGGTCACGGATGACCATTCTCCTTTGAGTTTCTAAATCGCTCGCTAAACTTCAGTTATTTTCTACGAAACCAAAGCTCCACTACGCCCCAGCACAATCAAGGAGTATGACCCGCTCACTTTCGTTCTTATAGTATATGCTCTACTTGTGGGACGTATTTAGGCTGTATTTTAATAAAGACGATACTTCGAACACCTTCCGACGCGGTCGGTGGTAGAGTCAAGAATGGCGTCAAAAAGCTAAATTATTATTTTGAATAATTTTTTTTGATTTGATTTTGATTTGAGACTCTCATTGGGCCCATTAGTTCTTAAAACATTGTTAACATAAAAAAAATGCTCTCTTCAGAAAGGGTACTAGTTGAGTTCCTTTCCACACAGGAACATCTATTTCCCGGGCGCAATCTGCAAGGGATACAGGTATCCTGACCTTACGCAGTGTGATTGCGGCGAACCTATCCAATCAATGGTACACCTCAAATCCACCCAACCAACGACCGAACCCACGACCTGCCTATCCGGGGCATGCTCCTCTCCAACAGAGCTGTCGGCATCCCGCAGGCCACGACGAAATACCCGACTTTTTCAATCCTTAATTTGATTAAACAAACATGGCATACCTGTAAAATCAATAAATTAGAATGGTACACCTGTTGGAATTTCCCTTATGCCCGAACACCTGCACGAGAAAGGACCTCAACAAAGACATATTTGACGCTATCAGGAGTGCGATTTTTGAAACTCATACTTTGAACTCAGCAGTTGAAAATCTTAATATTACTATATGGAGATATGCATCTTTCTACTGTTTGCTGATTTGACTTTCAAAAATCATACTTCGGGAGTGCGATTTTTGAAAGTCAAGTCAGACAGAAAGAAAGAAAGAGAAAGAGAGAGAAGAGTCAGTCAGTAGAAAGATGCATATCATGGAGATATTATATGAAGTTATTTTGACATTTAAAACTGCTGAGTTCAACAAATGAGTTTCAAAAATCACACTCCAGGCTCACCGAATACCTGGCCAGTAAAATATAGAAACAAAAAGAAGAATTAAAAAAAACATTTTAAAAGCCCTACAACGATGCCCATAGAAATGAGAGCACGCCATGCCACAACTATGGTCGAACGAAGTACAAACAACCTAAATATTTCGTCATTCGATATGATACACGACGGACCGAGTTTCACAATAAATTCCTTACTGTCGTGTTTAATCGTCCAAAAATACCATCATTTATTCACGTTCTGATCTTTTTGGAGTATGTTGTTAATTGTACTGCTTCTTTGGTAACTGGGGCATAATACAAGATGGTCGGTGGTACCAACCATCCGACTATTACTGCTTCTCTTATTTATTTTAATGCTATGTTATAGACAAGGACACAGTTTATCTCGAATGATATATTTTCCAAGAAACATAACATTACGACATAGAAGATCTTAAAAAGGGACTTTAATGTTTATAAAAGAAAGAACACACTGCTGCAGTCACTACACACAATCAATCAATCAGTCAATCAAATCAGCCCACATCAACCCACTGCTGGGCATAGGCCTCCCTTTTATTGCGTCATTCCTCACGGTCCTGTGCTAATCTGATCCAAGAGTGCAATTTCTGAATATTCTAATTAATTTCTAAATAAATTCTAAATAATTCTAATTCGTACTCGAAAGTGACATAGTAGAGTTTACCATCACTTTCGTAATATAATTATGATGTGTGATTTTCAAAAATAGCATTCCTGTGCGAACCCGTCGCCCTCATAATGTCATCGAACCAATGTGCTGGTGGTCTGCCTTCTGAACTCCGTCGCTCTCTAAGGAAGCAAGGAAGGAATAAGTTATTTATGAATTATTTGCATATACAGTGTATGAGGAATTAAATGACTTTCTGTCAAACACAAGTTAATCTTGACATTATGAACAAGATGATATTTGACCATTTTAACATAATCTCAAAACTGAAACAGAATGCATGAATAAAGTTGTGGTCCAGTTATTTCGAGTTCAGACTAAAACTATCGTTAATTCCAAATACCGGACACTCTATTGATCTGCAACTAACTACATGAATCGACAATAGATTTTAGGTATTATGTTGGTTGACGATGAAAGTAATTTTTAATTTTAATTTCAATAAATAATTTTTTGTGTATCGTCCGTCGTGAATGTCAAATTATATCATATTCATGGTTTCAAAAAGATTTACAGAAAAGACAATGCGCAAAACCAGGCTAAAGATGCATCATCATCATTCATTTACCAAAAATTCTGAATTACGAATCCCTTCATTATGTATTTTTAGGGTTTAAAAATAAAAAAAAACATTTAAGTATAGTAATTTTTTGTAAGGAATGAATGCTTTTGTATTTATATCCTATCTATTTTTTTAATTATGATTTTTTAAATTATTTCTCATCAAATATTTAACGATTTTCTTGTTATAATAATGCTTAGTACATTTTCCATCTTTAGGTGACAATTTATCCAGACGCAATTTCAGCCTAATTTTCATATAATTTTAGGCATGATCTTTTAAGTAACTACCACATTATTGCCAAGCAACGTTAAATAAATTGAGCCAAATGCATGACAATTTACAGCTTCCTCTAAGCTGTCAGAAGCAATCTGCCTTCGAGCTATATTGGAACAGCTTATTTTTACGTCACATTCTATTTGACAGATAAATTAAGGTACCTTACGGATGTGGTGACTCGTAAATATAGCTCTAATAGATGTCCTGGATATCGTGAGAATTATTTTAGTGCTTTTGCAATAATATGGTGGATATATTTTAGATCTTTATCAGAATGTCGATAATCTGTAGATACATTGTACAAGCTATATAATTTTTGTTCTTTTATGTACATTTTCTGGTTTTATATATGGTATAATATTAAGAATATCATTGACTACCTCGAGGAATATTTAGTCATAAGCGTAATCGTATAATTCAATAGATTTTTATTTTTATTTTTATTTTTTTTTTTATAATGAGTTACTTTCGAAGCACGGAGATGGTGAAGATAAAAATATGAATAAGATATCTACGACGCCGAAATAGGTTCAACAAGATACATAATTATTTAATAAGGTGTGATTAAAACAATTACATAGCAATCACAAGTGTTATTCAGTGAGAAAATGATATCCTAACCTTCAGGTTAATAACAGTATATTAAGTGATAGTCTCTCGTTAACCAACTCAACTAGGTACGTTAAAATGCTCTAGATCTTAGTGCAACAATAGTTCATGGTCAAATGTTTGCGATTTAGTGCCTGGCTCATTGCCCTATTCACTTGTTGGTTGTAGTTTGAAGACGGTAAAGGTTTAAAACCTTTTCTTCTTGCAATTTATAAAAAAAAAATCTTCTCATGAATAAGCGTGAGAAGACGTGGAATTTGCTTCATCACGCCAGTCTAGGATTGGTGGAGGAAAGCTACTACTGAAAAGTAAAGGACAACCACCGCTCTCCCTGGAAAAAATACCTTAAAATGTATAGAAGTTTTGACTGAAGACAAATGTGTAATAAATTATGAGGTTTTATAAAAACGACTCAGATAGTACCATTTATTTTTATTTAACGAGTTATTTTAATCATTTATTATTAATAAATTATAAAAAAGCAGCAACCCCAACATGGCTGTCAATGTTGTTTAGTAGGAGGAGGTAGGAGGTGTTGCAAGCACAATGTTTTATTTATATAAAAATGATAAAAACTATTTATATAAAAATAATAAATCATTATAAAATAAAATAATGCCTGCATTTAGTTTCTAGTGTTCCATAGTCCATAATAAAAATAGAAGGACGGTTATACATTTTTGGGTATTATGTGCCAGATGTCCTTTAATTTCTTCTGCTTCTTATTTACTAAAGTTCGACAATCAACTCCGCTAACCCGTTTACATCCATTAACAGTCAAAAGAGTTGTTCTGGTAATTCCCGTCCACTCCCAAATGTTTCTCAGCCATGACCTTCTTCCTTCGAATTTGTTGTTTTTCTAACCAAAAGGCTAAATTTACTCTTTTCTTTGTCCAACAGATACTTCGTGAGCACTGTCCTGCAGTTCCAGATCCACCGGGCGATGTGCGAACGTACCGGGCAGTTCATTCCCGGTGACCCGACTAGGCCTCTCCACAAATGTGACATCTACAGGAATCCTGAGGCTGGAAATATATTAACGTGAGTGCTATTTGGTTATTATTATTGTTACGGCCGCTGTCAAACGTCAAACGTAAAGAAGGCATCAAAAATTCGGAGGGTGTATTAACAATCGCCGTGGTCTTACGGTCTAAGGTTCCGCCTCCCATGCTGGGGGGTGACGGTTCGAATCCGATCCGCGCCAAAAATATTTCTAGATTTTTGTGTTTTTAGAAATGTTCTAGAAGGAAGAGAGAGAAGGAATATTTAAAAAGGGACAAAAAGGTGAACGTGTCTAGGAACTTCGAGAAAGGAGGCGAAATTACGAATATTTGAAAAGAATCAGAAAAGTGGGCGTGTCTTCGATCGGTTTCGAGAAAAGAAGGCGGGGTTGGAAATATCTGGAGGTAAACAAACGAGTAAAGAAAAGAAGATCGGAAAAAGGGTATTCCAGAACGTTCTGCGGGATATAAAAGGCGGCGCATTCCGTCTGATGGTTCAGTATTTGGTTTTACAGTGAACAGTGCGAAACAAAAGGAAGAAAAGTAAAAGTGGAAAAGTACTAGTGAAGAGAAAAGTGCTAAGAGTGGAACAGTGAGTAGACTAGTGTCAGTGTAGTGCGTGACGTCATAGTGTCGGTGTAGTACGTGACGTCATAGTGTCAGTGTAGTGTGTGACGTCATAGTGTCGTACGTCTTGACGTCATAGTGTCGTACGTCGTGGCGTCATAGCCGTGACGCGTGTCGTGTCGTCACAGTAGTGACGTAGTGGACTGTGAACAGTGACAGTAAGTGGTGCACGGGGAATCCCTGCGAGGAGGACCCGGTGAAGTGAACCGTTTAGGGGAACCCCTGCGAGGTGGACCGTTTGTAAGTTTAACCCAAATAAACTCTGTAAAATTTGGACTTAGCGTTTCACTCCAATCCCGGAACCCGTAGCTCGTAACATTTGGTGTCAGAAGTGTGGGATTGGAGTAAGATGCCGCTGGTGCCAAAGGAGCTGAAGGGTGTCACCACCCGGGCCATGTCGGAGGCGCGGCAGGAAGGTGCGGCCCCGGTTACTGAGGTGCAGCGAACCCCGGAGAGAAGACCTGAGGGGGGTGAAGTGCAGCGCACTCCAGAGCAGAACCCAGGAAATTTACTCTATCAAATCCAGCGCATGATGGAGGACCAGGCTCGCCGGCAGGAGGAACAGGTTCACGAACTGCGCGCAATGAAAGAAGAGCAAGCTCGCCGCCAGGAGGAACAGGCTCGCCGGCAGGAGGAACAGGCTCGCCGGCAGGAGGAACAGGCTCGCCGGCAGGAGGAACAGGCGCGCCGGCAGGAAGACCAAATACGCACGATGCAGGAGGCGCTTCATAAGGATATTACGAAAGGCTTGCAACAGGCAGTAGAGAGAGTCGAAGCCGTAGAAGGGAGGTTGGATCGTGTGAAGGGCGAGTTCGAAGGGAGGTTTGATCGCGTGGAGGGTGAGTTTGCCAAAATCCGGCGAGAAGTTGAACAGAGCAAATCTCATAGCCGTGTCGCTGCTGTTTTTGACTCACCCATGCAACCAAAAGGCGTGAAGACTCCGGTTTACGATGGACTGACGTCATGGCCCGCCTTTAAGCTACAATTTGAGACGGCGATGAAAGTTAATGGCTGGGGCAAGGAGGAGGCGGAGCCTGCGTTGATATTAGCACTCCAGGGACAGGCTCTCGCAGTACTAGAAGCCGTGGGTGCTGGAGGAGACCTGTCGTTCGACAATCTTTTTGGAGCTCTGGAGGCTAGATTCGGCGATGGACATATGGAACACGTGTATCGGGCGCGGTTGAAGGAACGTAACCAACATGCTAACGAGAGTCTGCAACAGTGGTCCGTGGAAGTGGAGAAGCTCGTGCGGAAGGCTTTTCAGTCGTCACCGGCAGTCATCGATAACATGCTCCTGCAGACCTTTACGGATGGGATACGGGACCCGGAGGTGCGAGCTGCGGTACGACTTGGGCACCATGTTACACTCAGGGACGCTGTTACTCATGCATTGGAAGTGGAAGCTGTACGTCAGGATCCTCGTTCCGGTCGACGCAGGGAGATTGTGGTGACTGGAGCGTCAGCGCCGAGAAATCGGAGTGACAATTATTTATGCTACAAGTGTGGTGAACAAGGGCATATTCGTAGCTCCTGTCCGAACCGATCAGGCCGTCGTTATGTGTGCTACAAGTGTGGTGAACGAGGACATATTCGCAGCTCCTGCCCGGGGCGCACAGGCCGTCGTTGTGTATGCTACGAGTGTGGTGAACGGGGGCATATTCGCAGTTCCTGCCCGAAGCGTACAGGTCGTCGGGACATAGGGGTCTCGACTGATGAGCAGCAGGAGAACTGGAGGACGTTGGCCGGCTATGTTGCAAACCCAATCATTAGAGTCAGGCAAATATCGGACGGAGATAGTCTGCTAGTTGAAGGAGAGGTCAATGGTAGAACCTGTCAACTAGCTGTGGATACCGGAGCTTCGAGGACGGTGGTCAATGCTCGACTGATAAGCGAAATGGAAAGTTATCAGGAGAAACGACTTCTGCAGCAAACCAAATTACAGTTAACGACTGCGACCGGCCAGCGCATACCAGTTAAGGGGGAGTTGGGAGTTTCAATTACGATCGGTGGGACTCTTTTCAAACATGAGGTGATTGTAGCTGAGATAGTGGACGATTGCATCATTGGCTTGGATTTCTTACAAAATCACCAGTGCGACATAGACATGAAGAACGGAGTGCTACGATGTAACACAGAGGAGGTTCCGATGGTAGGTGGATCATCGGGAAAGGTCTACTGTGTGAAAAGAACGGTTCTCGAGCCTAGATCACAGAACTTGGTACCTGTTGTTTTGCCCAAGAGTAACAATGGGAGCCGTGCTGTGATGGCAAAGGTGGCAGCTGGGACTTGTTGGATTACGGCGAGGAAAGTTGTTGGACCAGTTTCTTCTGCTTCGATTCCGATACTTAACGTTGGAAGTGTGGACCTGACGATTGCGAAGCAGAAGGCTGAGGGGAATGTAGTATCGAAAGTTGTGGAAGATTCCAGCAAGGACCGGGCAAGGCCGCAGGCGATGATAGTGAAGAGCTCGCTCTCTAAGAACGGCGCAGAGATTGGTAGAATAGACCTGGTGAAGCACGAGAACAATACAGGAGATGTAGCGCCAGTCAAGCAGCAGCTTAGGCGCATTCCGCTTACTCGTGAGAAGGGGGAAGGAACACTGGTTTGGCTGCATAATCCGGCTCGTAAGGAGGAGAAGCGTCCGAAGTTACAAGGAAGTTGGAAAAGGCCATATGAGGTAGTGACCAGGATGAACGTCGGCCAATACCGATTCCGGCGTCCGCCAGGGAGCCCGTTGAAGGTAGTACGCGTTGACCGGTTGGCTCGATATTTCGGCAGTAATGATGCTCGGGACGAGCGGAACTAAGGGAGGGGCAGTGTTACGGCCGCTGTCAAACGTCAAACGTAAAGAAGGCATTCAAAAATTCGGAGGGTGTATTAACAATCGCCGTGGTCTTACGGTCTAAGGTTCCGCCTCCCATGCTGGGGGGTGACGGTTCGAATCCGATCCGCGCCAAAAATATTTCTAGATTTTTGTGTTTTTAGAAATGTTCTAGAAGGAAGAGAGAGAAGGAATATTTAAAAAGGGACAAAAAGGTGAACGTGTCTAGGAACTTCGAGAAAGGAGGCGAAATTACGAATATTTGAAAAGAATCAGAAAAGTGGGCGTGTCTTCGATCGGTTTCGAGAAAAGAAGGCGGGGTTGGAAATATCTGGAGGTAAACAAACGAGTAAAGAAAAGAAGATCGGAAAAAGGGTATTCCAGAACGTTCTGCGGGATATAAAAGGCGGCGCATTCCGTCTGATGGTTCAGTATTTGGTTTTACAGTGAACAGTGCGAAACAAAAGGAAGAAAAGTAAAAGTGGAAAAGTACTAGTGAAGAGAAAAGTGCTAAGAGTGGAACAGTGAGTAGACTAGTGTCAGTGTAGTGCGTGACGTCATAGTGTCGGTGTAGTACGTGACGTCATAGTGTCAGTGTAGTGTGTGACGTCATAGTGTCGTACGTCTTGACGTCATAGTGTCGTACGTCGTGGCGTCATAGCCGTGACGCGTGTCGTGTCGTCACAGTAGTGACGTAGTGGACTGTGAACAGTGACAGTAAGTGGTGCACGGGGAATCCCTGCGAGGAGGACCCGGTGAAGTGAACCGTTTAGGGGAACCCCTGCGAGGTGGACCGTTTGTAAGTTTAACCCAAATAAACTCTGTAAAATTTGGACTTAGCGTTTCACTCCAATCCCGGAACCCGTAGCTCGTAACATTATTATGAAACTACCAGGCTGATTGGTGAAGTTACCGGTGACATGGATGGAGATCGAGAACTTGAAGCCTGAAACCTGGTTGATTCAAGGCTCCCTGGGCAGATTACATGTCCAGAGTAAAATCGTAAGGTCAATAGCAGAGCAGAAATTTCCAATGTTGAATTTAGCATATTTTAGGTATCCATATTCCGATAATACAAGGACACCGCCGACTATTATCCAGACTATATTTCCGACTATTATACAGGGTCCTTCTTAATATGCTGACACTTTTTTAAGGGGTTGATCAGACCATCAAACTGAACAACTTTCTCTATGGGACCAACATCGAAATCGAGAAAAAATAATCAGCTTTCCCATACATTTGGCTCGAGTAGGTTTGCAGTGTTGTATAGAAAAGCAGATTTTTTTCGTGATTTCGATGTTGGTGGCATAGAGAAAGTTGTTCAGTTTGACGGTCTGATCATCCCCTTAAAAAAGTGTCAGCATATTAAGAAGGACCCTATAATATGCGTGGACCGACGCGAACAAAACTGTTTCTGTATTGGATTATCAAGGCAAAGGTTCCAGAAATATTCCTAACTGGCTTCGATCATTAATTACCATGCCATTAGTTACTAGTTCTTTCAAGGTTCTCAAAAGTTGAGGTTCTCTAATTGACCGTAATACAATTTTAAAACTATCAATCAATATGATTTATGATGATATCAGTCTCAATCTTGCGTATTTAATTTTAGTATAATAAAATATAAGCAAATAAAATTAATACACAAAACCTAATACGTCCAAGACGTTTGGGTAATATAATAGAAAATAAGATTTTATAAATTATCATAATGAACTTATTCGATTTTGATTTAGACCAGCACTTTGGCATAATTGGCATTACGAGTATTTCAACTAATCGGTATTGATCATTCAAGTTATTTTATTTTAAGGTAAACGAAACAAAAAGGTATTTTATCACCTTCATAATACATCCCAAAATCATTTAACAATAACCTCGATGGTTTCCACCTTCGACCCTTATTTAGAAACCATTGTTCTAAATGCAAATTCAACAAAGAAACGCCAAATTGAATGAAGTTCGGAAGAAATCGATCAAATTGTATGGCGTTTATTACATTGTGTTAGATTACAATTGAGATAATAATCTGGTGGAACCCTTCATTACAACATTCCGTTGTCTGTCAAGGCTGTTTTTAGTTTGAAGAAAATTGTTCATGGCACAGAATTATTTTTATAGAAATTAAGTTGTTAGGAAATAATATACGAGGTCATTTTTGGATAACGAGCCTAATTTTCAGGAGAGTTTCAGATGCTAACACTGAAAAAAACTGTTTGTTATATCTTTTTAAGGCTTTGACCGCCAAATGACCGACAAACAATGGAAAATCTATTGTTAATGTGACCCGACGGCGTTCAACGTGTTAAGAGAATAACATGAAAACTTTTCTTAGACTATCGCTGATTATACTATAAGATAAGCGTACTTTTAGTAACGGCGTCAACCATAGCACTGAGATGCTCTACACCCTATGACAAGGATACTGAATCAGCCTTTCTAGGGATGGTTACAAAAAATACGCCTGTCTCTAGGAATAGTTTTTTTTTTTTTTTTTTTTTTTTATTAACTATGGGTTAGTTTCCTACCTTACTGATGGACAAGGGCCTACTCTGGATAAAAGGAGGACTTGACCTACATTAGATGTATTTATGTTTAAAAAAATCCTTTCTTGTGTCCTTTTAAAACGGCGGCGGTGTTCTTTTCGTCATAACTATGCAACTAAATTATAGATTGATCATAGTTTAATAATAGTGAATATTCCATAATCGAGTTATACTTATTAGAATCGTGGTTTAGAGTAACCTTGACCGACAAGACAAGGTTGTTGTAAAACGGAGCAAAAGAACAATGGATAATAAAATATCGAATCGTGGTCAACCCGGACAAACTTTGATTGAATTCTATCAGGAACTTCATGAACATGATAGGTACTTTATCCAGGACGTAAACATAAAATACGTTACCTCTAATATACTTAAAAAGATGCTTCAGATCATCAAACTGAACAACTTTTACTATGGGAACAACTTTGAAATCGCTACTCGACCAAAATATATGAAAAAATAGATTTTTTTGTCAAAAGAATCCCTTTAAGTAGGTTTTTTTTTGTTCATAATGGGTTTGCGCTTGGCTTCAGCTCACCTGATGGAAAGTGTAGATGAAGCCGAGGATGTAGCGCACTCGCCCAAAAAAACCTATTTACTCTTCTTTTAAAAATATCCTGATTGTATTTGCTTGGGAAAACAGACGCAGGGAGAGAGTTCCAAACCTTACCGGTTCTCATTATAAAAGAGGATGCGAACTATTTGTGCGGATTGTTGGAATATCGACAACGTATGGATGCAGTCTCGCACTACGTCTTGTCGTACGATGATGGAAGGGGGATGGTGGAATCAGGTCATGTAACTCCTGGGCACATTCGCCGAAGTGTAGCCGATAGAATACCGACATGTAATGTATTTAAGTTTGCACCCTGAATTCAAAAACTTATGAACATAAGAAACAAGGTGGTCAGGGCTAAGTATGTCTTAATACAGGGTGTACAATAAAATGGGACAGCTACTTAAAGGGGTGCTTCAGACCATCAAACTGAACAAGTTTCTCTATGGGACCAATATCGAAATCGCGAAAAAAAAATCTGCTGTCCCATACATTTTAGTCGAGTTATGTTTGCAGTTTTGTATGGGAGAGCGGATTTTTTTTTCGCGATTTCGATATTGGTCCCATAGAGAAAGTTGTTCAGTTTGATGGTCTGAAGCACCCCTTTGAGTAGCTGTCCCATTTTATTGTACACCCTGTATAAATGGTTTACTGCCCATCAAACCTTATCGTTTCTTAATTAGTACCTTTTTTAAATAGTGAAAAAATGTGTTATTTTTCATACAAATTGGCTGCGTTGATATTCCTGTTTTTAAAGTCAAGTCAGCTGAAGAATGTTTTCACGTTTTGCGAGAATAAACAGCCATAAGCTTGGGCTAAACTAACCCAACAATAATATCCCTATTAACGAGATTCGAACTCGTGACTCTTAGCTTTACAAACTAAGCTATTGAGCTGCCAACAATATCATCACTACAGAAGCTTGTATACAACGTGTTAATGAATTAACGCAAAACTAGAAAGTAGTTTGTTTAGAATCGAGAGCAGAATCGAATTATCATGGTTTCAACATAGGAATTTTTTTTCAAAATATTAAATAATTTGTTTGCAAAATATAAAATTTTCTGAACCCGATGTCAACCCACCCCACGGGCACACTCACCCTACTTACTACCAAAACAAGATTATAAAAATGTATCCATGAGCACGTTAGCGCTCTCTTTCAGTGCTGAAATGATAACAAATCATTTTTACCTCAAAACTAAAAATGTGAATAACTTTAAATTTGTACTATCAAAATAATGAAATTATTGTTTCAATCTAATAATTTTGTTATAAATCAGTTGGGGTGTATGAGGTTTTGCGCTAATTCATAACACGTATATATTTATTATCATTTGTGTATAAGATTACTCATTTAATTAAAAAAAAAACAATTTAAGAGCGAAATGTGACATGGTCGCCAAAATAAATACAAATACTCTCGAATCTAAAATTCACCATCAAAACTTGAAAAATAAAATAAAGCAGCGTCAGAAAATTATCGTCTGCGCGCGCGCACGGATACTGCCACTTGTTGACATTATGCGGGTCAATATTAAACATTATTAAACTTTATTGTCAGGCTGGTCATTCAAGTTCAAATTAACCATAATTCGTACTTGATTGACCAAATAAGAATCGTTCAAACTGAGCAACGTCGACCGCTGTACATCATACCTTGGGCATCTTGGACATTGTAACACAAACTAACTAGTCACACTTAAAGTACCAGAAGCCTGGACTTGTATTATGATACTAGACAATGATATACAATGAAGCAATACAGACAGGATCCTTCTTAATATGCCGACACTTTTTAAGGGGATGATCAGACCATCAAACTGAACAGCTTTCCTGTTCGCTACAAAACTACAAAAATACCACTAAAGCGATCACCCATCATCTCGAAAGCCTTTAAAATTATACACATTGAGCTTTAATATAGGTACTACCATAGAAGTGAAGCGATAGGAAAACGTCATGCGCCACATGCGGTTTGGAGGAGCGCGGGTTAAACAAGTCTACACTCGAAAGAGTCGCTACGTTCTATCATTATCAACCCATATACGTCCCACTGCATGTCAAAGGCTTACCCTAAGGCGTTAGTCCACCGTGCCCAATGCGGATTGGTAGAATTCACATACGCATCGAACTTCTTCTTCAGCGTATACAGGTTTCCTCAAGATGTTCACGACTGTCTATAGTCGTGTGTTAATGTATGGTTCGTATGTATCACCTACTAACTACCCCCTCGGGGACTGTAGTCGTATACATATGCCATACTTATACTATTACAACATAGACAGTCATATTCTGCAACTCGACACGAATCGTGGACGCAATGACATCGTTGCGGGATCGTTTGAAACCTACTTTGAAGCTAAATGTAAAGCGAGCGTCCACCGCGCACCGTGATATTGTTACATGGTTTACATAATATTGTACTGGAGCAAAGTTTTACACGAACGTTATTAATCGTTGAAGCCGTTGAATAAAAGCTTAAGGTGGTTTCAGTTTGTACAAACGTTTGACGCACAATACGCGTAGACGGAATTAATAAAAGTAATATTTTATAAATGGAAAAATAGTTTAGTATACATATAATACAATGTTACTTATATTAATACCTTCTACGCGTATTGTGCGTCAAATCAAAGTTTTGTATAAAATTGACCCCTCTGCAACCGCCTTAAGGTACTCTCTAGAGTTCAAAAACGATAAGTTGGCACCAATGATATCTTATACAGGGTGAAATTGATATCAGTGGTACCGATTCGGACTGTGCCACGACTTAACTTAACTAAATTCATTCCTGTCACTTTCTAAAATAAGATTAAGAAAAGAGACAGAAAACCAACAGCTGACTTTAGTGCTGTCAAAGTGACGTATCACGCCCAAAATAAGATGCCATCATAATGTACGCCATCTTATTTATAGCGTTTTTGGGCGTGTAACGTCACTTTGACAGCACTAAAGTCAGCTGTTGGTTTTCTGTCTATTTTCTTAATCTTATTTTAGAAAGTGACAGGAATACATTTTTTTTAGTTAAGTCGTGGCACAGTCCGAATCGAGGCCATTAGCATCCTTTTAAACTAAGAGTCTACCCAAACTGAACAACTTTTACTATGGGAGCAAACAGATCGGAGCAAAAAAAAATCAGCTGTTGCATACATTTGTGTCGCGTATGCAGTGCAGTTTAGTATGGAACAGCAGATTTTTTTTGTTGCTCTGATCGGTTTGCTCCCATAGTGAAAGTTGTTCAGTTTGATGCGTAGACTCTTAGTTTAAAAGGATGCTAATGATATCAATTTCACCCTGTATACAGGGTCCTTCTTAATATGTTGACACTTTTTTAAGAAGATGATCAGACAGTCAAACTGAACAACTTTCTCTAAGGCACCAACATCGAAATCGCGAACAAAAAATCATATCATAATACAAGACTGAATTTTATTCTGGTACTTTCTGTAGGACATTTCTATAGCACAGCTGAAAACGCAACTGTGAAACTTAGATAAAATCCGGCAATCGTGACTCCTAGAAGTTCCTAATTACGTTGTACAGAGTACAGACGGCCCAGAGTACTGCAGGAAGCACAAGCGGTAGTTATATGGGTCAGATTGGTTGCAACAAACGATCGAGTATACACCTATCAGGGGCGACTAAAATGTTTCTACTGGTAGGGTAATGATACCCGTAAACCCGTTATTACAATACGTATATCGAAACGTTACCAAGTAATATGTATTTTCTCAAACATGCTTGGAAATGTGAGCATTATTTTGACAACCTTCTTCGAGATAAATCGAAATTGCTGTACTGGCCAAATACATGCGCGCAGCGGCCGGCAATGTTGTATAAAAATCCATATCTGTCGTGTTTAGCGGCCAAGTAAATTACATAGTAAACTCATATCTGTCGTGTAATTTAAAAATGGAACGATCTTTTTCTCCGAAACATGGTGACCAAGGAGGTAACTCATCAAAGGTTTTATTTAAATTTTGAACTGGCTTGCAAATAGAAAGCTGTTTATTGGAAAAAAAAACAAATTGTTGTTCGTTGTTCGTCATTGATTTTGAAAAGAGTTTTAATTCTCGCGAATTATTTGAGAAAATTTATTGTTTTAATTTCCGCGCATTATTTGAGAAAAGTACTATACAAGCCTTGGCCACAACTAGGCATTGATGGACTTACGTATGTGTGCCTCGGCTTCGCCTCGGCCCACATTTACACGTTCATCCATCAATGCCTCTGTTGCTGGCCGCTGCAGTAATGTACTATTATTACTTGGTTAAGATTTGTTTACCTGTTAGGGCTTAATCCGAGATCACCTGCTTGCACTTAAACAAGTAAGTTATAGTATTCCCTGTGGGATAAAATTGTAGGCTAAAGAATTTAATTAAAATTCCATAATTATACTCTGTTACTCATGCGTGCTATTTGGTGGAGGCAAGTTAGTGGTCTACTTGCTGTCAGAGTATTTTCAAATTGCCATGATTGGAATCTGATGCAGCTTAATAAAGACACCTAAAGGCGGCACCTATCTTGGATCAAATTGCAAATTGCTTAAAGTGTCTTCCGAAGCACGGAGCCAATTGAAATGAAATACCACAAAATATGAAATTTTTTAACCTATTTCGTCCCATTGCTGGGCGAAGGTCTCCCCAAGCTTTTTTAGGCTTCTCTTCCCCATGCCATCATTTCAAATTCTGCTTCTGCGTCAATATTGAATATTATTAATAATAATAATAAATAAATATCTTGGACATTGTCACACAAATTATCTAGTCATATTTAAAGTACCAGAATCTAGCCTGGACTTATATTATGATGACTGGACAACGATATAGAATACATATTATGTAGATACAAACATGCATGACGCGTGTACAAATATTCATATTCATCATACAAATATTTGTCCCTAACGGGATTCGAACCCGCGACCCTCGGCATAGCAGGCAGTTTCACTACTGACTGAGCTACCGGGCCTTAATTATTCTTATTAGGTATCACTACATAGTATAAAACAAAGTCGCTCCCCGTTGTCTGTCTGTCCCTATGTATACTTAAATCTTTAAAACTACGGAACGGATTTTGATGCGTTTTTTTTTTAATAGATAGACTGATTCAAGAGGAAGGTTTATATCACCATTGCACCCGTGCGAAGCCGGGGCGGGTCGCTAGTCTTAAATAACTTGTCAGAAACTTGGGAAAAAGCAGCATTTTACAACTGCCTGCTAACTATCCCATAGCTGGACAATTACATAACATTGCATCGAGATGCATATCTATTTTATTACTGCTTCGCATAACTAATGATATTGAGGACACTGGGCTGTAATAAATATACAAATTATGGTTTATAATAATTATAGTACTTGTCGGGTCTTGTGATGTAAGATTATGAAATGGGAAAGATGGAAAAGATTACTTAAAAAAAAAATCGTCCTTAAGAAAAATAGGTAGATGACACGATTGTATCAAGACCTCCGCCTCTAAATACCTAGTAGACAAAGTTGTATTACGTACTATGTCTACTAGGTATTTAGAGGCGGAGGTCTTGATACAATCGTGTCATCTACCTATTAGTCATGGATTTCCGCAAAGTAACGCCTGATTCAATTAATTTCGTCCTTAAGATTTATGGATCCGTTTCATGCCGATGTGATCAAAATTCAAAAAATTCATTTTTTTTTGTTATTCAATATAATATCATATAGATAGCTTTTTGACGTTATTTTTTGACTCTACCACCGCGTCGGAAGGTGTTCCGTTCAGAGAAGATGCGGCCAGAAACCATCGTGGGCCTATATGCGTTCTAACGGCGGGTCACAGGCCTACCATCAGGGAGTATGGACGTTAGTCCACCACGCGTGCCCAATGCGGATTCATCATCATCATCATCTCAGCCGATGGACGTCCACTGCTGGACATATGCCTCCCACAATGCGGATTGGTACTTGTGGACTTCAAATACGTTTCGGAATTTCCTCTTCAGCGTATGCAGGTTTCTTCATGTTGTTTTCCTTCACCATTTGAGAGCAGTCGGTATTACGTACATAAGTTAGAACAACTCATTGGTATATGGCATGTCGTCCGTGCGGATTCGAACCTGGATCTCAAGATTGAGTTTCCATACCTCTACGCAACGCGCTACCGACGCTCATGCCGATGTAGAGTTAGATACCTATTTGTTATGTGATTAGCAGAGACTTGTACTCACTACGACGACCCGGTTGGTATAATGGTTACCACACCGGACTGCCAAACCAGGGTCCTGGGTTCGAATCCCGGTTCGGTCATGGATGTTTATATGTTTGTGCCGTTGTTGTATGGTTTCCATAATAAACAGCCTATCAATAGTGCTTTCTTGGGATCATTACAATGTATGTGCCTGTGAGCGTTATTTTTTTATTTATTTTTTAATGATTTTCAATACTTATGTTTTCTTTTGTAAGAAATAAATGATTAACATTCCGTTGCTGAAACGCTCATTAGAGTAGGTACGCTAGCTTTTGCTACGTCAACAATACAAAAAGTGACAGCAAGAGATTTACGGTCAGTTGCACGTTCGTTCATTAAAGTTAATCCTCCATTAAATCTCTTGCTAGCTTTTACTATGTCAACATAAGATAGAATGACAGCAAGAAATTTAATGAAGGATTAACTTTAATGAACGTACGTGTAACTGGCAGTTAATGGAGGGCAACTGAGTGTAAGTTAGCCAAATCACAAAACTAGAACTGGCAACTTTTCGACCCTTAGGTACAGTAAAAGATAATCTTGCTCGAACAAATAATTAAAAACATTACCCTCTTAAGTCTCAGTCGAGTAATAAATTAGTCCGCTAAGTTCAATCGTGACCGAGTCCGGCACGTTTATGTAACTAGGGATACTATACTACCGTAAAACAATGCCTAAACCACTACTGATACAGTATTACGTGAACTCATGTCACAATACACTTATCTAGCGGTAGCTATCAAAATAAACAAAATATTATAAGAGGTTTTTATCGTCATTGATTGTTAAAAAAGAAATTTTACAATTATGTTGTTATGCAACTAAGATTAACAGAGACAGGATAAAACAGCGCAATCAACTCCGGTGATTACTGTAATAAATCTGAATATACTTTTTGACATACTCATCATCATCATCATCAGCCTATAAACGTCCCACTGCAGTGCACAGGCCTACCCTCAGGGAGGGTGTATGGGCATTAGTCCACCACGCGTGCCCAATGCGGATTGGTAGACTTCACATACACATCAGAATCACATAACAACATAATGACATAATTATTATTATTAATTCAGTTAAAAAATAAAAAATAAATTACATGTTGCAGTGTTGCTATTTGAAACAAAAATTCATAATAATGTGTCATTATTTGAGCACAGTGCTATAAATTGACAAACATTATTAAAAACATGGTAAACACTACTAGGCTGATGATGGCTAAGGTCGAGATCGTTTGTCAAAATCCATAACATTTGCGATCCTAACACTCAGTTTCAGAAACGCTCATAAAGTTTGATTCTCCATTAAATCTCTTGCTGTCACTTTTTGTCTTGTTGACGTAGTAAAAGCTAGCAAGAGATTCAAAACGGAGTGAACGTAGAGGTTCATTCGAGATTTTGATGGAGGATCAACTCTGATAAGCGTTTCTACAACTGAGTGTTAGACTCGCAAAAAGACGTACCAATAGACTCTGAATCTCGACTTTAGTGTCGTTACTGCAATAAGAGTGTTAGACTCCTGGAGTTGGGCAAGCTTCCTTGAATTTGATTATGCTGAAGTAGGCCAGGTTTCCTTGGTTTTGAGATAGCTTGTTTAGTTTAAGTGTAACGTGAGATCAAAGCCTTATCGTAGATGTTGTCAAGACTGACTTGACAAGTTGCACCGTGACATCAATCAGTCACGGCATTCCTATTTTACCGACTTCATAAAAAAAATGAGGTTATCCTGTTCTCTCGTATCGGTCGCAATTTATTGAAACTTTAAACATTGTAAATATAGTTTTAAAAATTAGAATCTTCCTCCAGCAGCGGATAAGCCTAGCAATCCAGAGGGGGAATGTTGCCAGCCTCCTGGGTATGGTGCCCCAAAGTGAGGCCTTTACTCATTTAATGCCTCACCTTGTTGGGGCACCGTACCCTGTTTTGTTTAGAGGATTATTATTTTTTTCTTTTCTCCTTTTTTTTACCTACGTATAAGACCCCCTGTATATTTATTTGATAACTTAATAAACTCTTTCCAACATAAATAAGAATATTTGAAAATGAGTTTTTAACATTTTAACTGCAGAAAGACACGCCTAATGTGTAATTTCCCACGTAAATAAAATAGAGCCATTTTCAAACTCTATTTTTAAATTTAGTTCGTTTAATCAAATTAACACGTAAACCTGAAACCTCCATACTTAAATGCTAAAAGTGAACTTTACTACAATTAAAACCTTGGTAGGTATGGAAAGGATTCTAACCAACCCCCAAGGCAAAATAATGTTATAAGTTTATGCATGAGAAGATTTCAGAAATTATTTCGTTTCTCCAAACTTATTACGGAACACTTAAAATATGAATGTTGTCATTTGCATTAAATTCCAAATCGAGTCAAATTTCATTAGTTTTCGAAACTCAGTTATAAATCAGAAATATTTCGCGTTGCTGAAGGCTAATTAAACAAAATGCGTCATAAAGTTACTAAATCAAACGCAAACTTCCTTATTTCGCTATCCTACCGCAACTTCTAACACTAGTATGCAACATTTAGACCAAGGCATCAATTTCTAATGAACTCGAAATCCTGTGGCTTCAACAATTAATTTTAATCCCTTCCTACCATAAAACGTCCCCTAACCTGACCCCTATGGATATGCAATAAGTATGATTCTTGCATAATTAGTGAGACGTAGATAAAGGATATTTAAGTACCCCAAATGTTATTTAAGAACCGTAACTATGAATTATGTCGTTAAATCAAGCAAATAATAATAGTCTTTCAAATTCTAATTGAGTATCGTTCTCGAGTCGATGTTGTTCTAGTCTTTGTAATCATAATAAATACGAAACTGTGACAAATTGATTATTGCAAGATCTATCCTCGATAACCTAGAATCCTAGATGCTAAATGATCGCGGGAGTGAAGTTAGCTTACTACCGCCACTACCGCTATCTCCCGTTTGCAATTCAGGGAAGTTGGATATTAGTTTTACCTACTTTTAACTTCTTTAAAAAAAAAATTGCAGGTCCCATCTCCTTGGGTAATCCCCTGGACTCACTAGACTTCATTGTCTAGTGTTATAAGAGTCATCGCTATCCATTCTGGTTTAGAGGAGTTACAGTGATTCTTATACCCCTTAAAATAATGTCTAACTGCTATACAACGTGTTAATGAATTAACGCAAAACTAGAAAGTAGTTTGTTTAGAATCGAGAGCAGAATCGAATTATCATGGTTTCAACATAGGTAATTTTTTTCAAAATATTAAATAATTCGTTTGCAAAATTTAAAATTTTCTGAACCCGATGTCAACCCACCGCACGGGCACACTCACCCTACTTACTACTCAAACAAGATTATTAAAATGTATCCATGAGTACGTTAGCGCTTTCTTTTAGTGCTGAAATGATAACAAATCATTGTTACCTCAAAACTTAAAATGCGAATAACTTTAAATTTTAACTATCAAAATAATGAAATTATTGTTTCAATCTAATTATTTTGTTATAAATCTGTTGGGGTGTATGAGGTTTTGCATTAATTCATTAACACGTTGTATAATAGTTTTACCTATAGAATGTAAACATTTACAAGCAAATACAAGTCCTAACCTGTCCCCAAAATGATACTATAGTTTGGTATCGGAATCAAATAACATCAGCATAATCTTAAACTGTCATAACCGAACAGAAATTTCACTTGGTATCTTCAATTAAGTAATCCGATGATACATTATACACACAATTCGATTTGTGATATTTGTTCACAGAGAAATTACACATATCGTCGGCTAAAGTGTCAGACCTCGTAACTCCATTAGATCAAAATTTACAGGACGGACAAAAAACGTCATCACGATAATTGTAAAACATTCATTACGCCATACAAAATGGAGTTACGTGGTTTTCTATTTATCATTTTAAACTGTAACGGCTTTTTAAAAGGATTTAAGAGTTTTGCCATGGATGCGTTCAGAAATTAGTAATAAAATAGTATAAAAATGTAATTTTGAGAAAAAATGGAGTTACGAGGTTTGACACTTTAGCCGACGATATATTTGTTTGATGCACGCCCCGTAATCAAATTCCCAGACCTACCATTGCAATAGGTAGTACGTTGTCTAGCTAATTATGTCCCGGTCTAACAGTTGCTAAATGTGTAAAGAACTTTAAACCCTATTGCATGACTTAAATTGACTCTATTTATCAAGTCAACAGGCTTTGTAATTACAGTCTAAAGTGTTTTGTAACCAATCGGCTATCCATTATGATTGCAAAGGAAAGGTATATTAGATACTTTGTAGTTTTACGCTAATTTGTGTTCGAAATGAGAAATGCTGCATTTGGGGATATAGCTTTGCTCCTATAATAAAGATGTCGTAACACAGTCAGAAAAGAATTTTGCTGCGAAGTGTGATTCCGTGATCAAAACTGCTTCACATCTTCAGATGGATGTACATTTTAGTAGTATTCGAGATAGATCAACTCTAGCGCCTTAAGCAATGTCACAGCCCGGACACTGCATACAAAAATTTGAAATTGACAAAATGACGTCAGCATATGGGAAACCAAAGAAATTGAACCTTAAGTCTTCTTCGTAGGTAACGAGTAACCAGTGCGTGGTAGCCAGAGGGCGATAGAGGGGGTGAGGTGAACAGTTGGTGGGAGGAAGGGAGTGTTCGTATTGTATCTAGTAATAGATGCTCTTTCTTATACTGTGGCAATGTCAAGGCCTTCTATGGCGAAAATCACCGATTGTGGCTTAAACATTATATGACAGCAAGTTGAAACTCCAATCAATCCTTAGCAGTAAGACAAGGCATGTGTCCTTTAGTAATAATGATGACAATGAGAATGAAATTGAGAACCTTGACAGACTTGTGTCACTGCGATCATCGCTGATCTTTTGCGCTTCTGCCTGTCTACCTTAAGAGGTAGCTACTAGGTAGTACTAAACCTCTTCTTTCTCTTTTACAGTCGCATCATGGAGCGAGGATCATCAGCTCCGTGGAACCAGATACTCCTGGACACCATCGGTGAAGGTCGGCTGAACGGAGAAGCTATGAGAGACTACTTCAGACCCCTGGAAGACTGGCTGAGGAGCGAGAACCTGAGGACTGGAGAATATCTCGGATGGAGCTACGATGGTGATTACTGTAAATTCAGGTAAGTCATCCATTAATTTTAAACCTTGATAAATTATATTTTCTTCTGGTGACAGTTTGAGAAAAAGAATGCCAAAAAGAACTTTGCCACAAGGTCAAAAGGTAGTTGATGAATGTAGCAAAGTTTTGATCACCCCTAAAGTCAATACGACGGTAAGCTTCCTTACGTCATCATCATCATCAGCCTATGTAAGTCCCACTGCAGGGCACAGGACTACCCTCAAGGAGGGTGTAAGGCATTAGTCCACCACGCGTGCCCATACGGATTGGTAGACTTCACATATGCATCAGATCTTCTTCAGAGTACCTATGCAGGTTTCCTCACGATGTTTTTCTTCGCCGTTTTAGAGCAGTCGGTATTACGTAAATAAGATAGAAAAACTCATTGGTACATGGCATGACATCCGTGCGGATTTGAACCCGGACCCTCATGATTGAGTGTCCTTACCTCTCCGCAACGACCACCGACGCGCTCAAAGAGCATCCTGAAGTACTATTTAATATCAACCAAAAGACGTTCTCTGTTGAATATAGGTCTCCACGACCATTTCCCATACTCATGAATATTGTGTCAAAATTCCACACTTCATTTAGAAACTGTACGAATCTTCGAATGTTCTAAAATATAAATTTTCTCTTTACAGTATCGAAACAGCCGGCCTCCAAGTCTACGGCGGGTTTTACAACGCAGCTCATCAGCACTTTGACGTCACCAGCTTTATGTCTATCCTGCTCACTTCCACCATCACCACTATTGTAGGCTTGAGATGGAGATAGACTTAAGTAGGTAGCGTTGAATCGATTTTTATACGAGATTTCTATGACATAATTATAGAAAATAAGATTTTTTTTATCTAATCTTATCATACCTTTTTTGAAAATCCGTAATTCTATCTTCATAAAGACGTTTCTATCCTTTTGAAAATTATAGTAATCTCGTTTTTCAACATACATTTTGGTATAAAAATACCAGTTTATTTTTTAAATTCAATTATTTCTTTTTTTCAACTAATCTTGTTAGTATAGAGATGGTCGGACTTCTCATGACAAAGCCTTGGTTCGCACGTCTGGCAAAGAAACGTGTCAGAATGCATAATGCTGGAAGGGAAAGAGTCTAGTATGAAAAATCCTCTAAGGCGATATCTTTAAGATACTTATAAGTTTACTATGCTTCTTCTTCTTTCGTGTCAACATGAGCCATAATTGATAATTACTCCTATAGTAGCCAGTCAGCAATGGTCGTATCGAGTCTGACTGCCCAGGGTGCGACAGATCAACTCAGGTTTCGACACTCAGGGAGGCTCTTTCCTAGCACCCCGCTTGCACTATCCTAACGATTTAAAAAAAAAGTATGAGTACTTTTACGAAACCATTTGCTTATCGCGGTGTAATTATAATGATAATTGCGTGACGAGGAATGTGTCCACAATAATTGTGGACAATGGAATTCTGGTACAATTGGGTATTTGACTACATTCAATATATTTTATTTTTATCTACTCAATAAAAAAAGGGTTAGAAAATAACGCTAAACTCCTATTTGCATCGAGTTTTTAGCTTGAATACTATGTTTAATAACAAGATAAACTATAAAAAGTAATGAAAATGTTGATGACGTCACAACTCAATATTTAGTACAAATCTTCATACAAAGCGCATGTTTTGACGTCTGATAAAGAGTAGCTGATTTGACTAGTTGTCAAGTAGCCAATTGAACGAAGGGTAGCTATAAAACCTTATCTTAGTATTCGTCCTTTTGATGTTTCTGTAACATTCCCACTCATTTGGGTACTTTATATTTTCATTTCCTTTTCTTTCCTCAACATTACAAGTTTTGTTGTCCCTGTTTAGGGTATTGATGCTCGACATGAAAGCTTTGCGTCCTTTAGTCTTATTAAAAGTGTAGACACGACACAAGAAATAGACATTTGTAACTAAACTTATGTGAGAAATTACAGATTACGAAATTCAGGGGTTTAACAAGATATTTTATTTTTTATTCTTGACTTATACAGGGTCTCACAGAAGTGGCTATGTCACAAAATATTATTAAGAAATAATTTATCTCTTAACGGTAGACGATCAATCTGAAACACTCACTATTTAGCCAAATAATAAATCGCAAAAACTCTGCTATTCCATACGAAACTGCAGTACCTACAAGACTCAGATGTATGGAGCAGTTCTTTTTATTATTGTTATTTCGAAGTTGGCTCCATTCTATATTAAAAGTTGTTCAGTTTGATGGTCTAAACCACAGAACAGGGAACTCGGCTATGCCTTTATAGAAGTGACATAAAATTACCTAAACCACCCCTTTAAATATCACTACCCTCTTCTGTTATACCCTGTATAACTGTATTCACAATGGTATGTAGTATGTAAGCCACAGATTTTAGTGAAACAATAATAGAGACCCAAATAAAAAATATATATATTATTATTTTTAGATACGTTAAATAAGTCAGGGTTAAAGATATATTATTTTACGTTTTGTACATAGAAATATATATTTAAGTGTAAGAATTATTAATAAAATAAAAGTTTATAATGTAAATATCTTATAATTAACAAGAGATTTGGATTACTTATATAAATTGTGATAACGTAAAATAAAGAATATTAAACAAAAGCGTATATTCATTAAAGAAATTATAAACGTAGTTTTTAATTTCGTAAATTATTAAAATCTCCTGTGTCTATTATTTCTCGTAATTATTTTTATAGAATTAAAATAACCTGTATTGCCAACGTTACGAAGTCTATTCGTTTCGGGTCGTTTCGCAGCTGGCGAAAATGTATGTTCAAAGAACACATACAAATCGTATGATAGCTGAAATTATATAATAGTCCCAAAAGTTTTTCAACATAAACTACATTCAATTATCTTCTATAGGAATAGAATCTATACCTACAGATAACCAGCCACAAAGGGCCGTTTGGCCCAAAACTTATAAAATGGGACAGACAATGCGGGCAACACAAAAGATTAAGTTGTAATTGAATTAGTGTAATATAACACAATGGTGGACCAATTTGTCTCACCCTGTAGATAATTGACAATTAGGGTTTGGGTTTTGACCCAATATAGTATTCAAACAGTAGCGACAACATATAAAAAATTTTAGTTAATAGTCTCTAGTGCAGTTTTCACTGCCATTTGGCAGTGTACCTAGTGATTAACCCAGGTCAGAGGCCAATTGAGGCATTTTGAAAATACTAGTTGTATGTTTACGACCATAAAATAAATGTCGTATACTCTATGTTACGACAAAGGAGAGAGCTATGCTGGCCCTGTACCCAGACTTTCGATGTTCTATATATCGCCACTGTTTCGGTCCGCACTTTATTGTAATAGAGTTGCAATTGCGAAGTTCGAATGTGCCGGTAGAGGCCCTGGGAGTTCGAGATCAAATCAGAAATGAAGAGAATCGCAGAAGAGCCAGAGTAGCCCAAAGAATTTCTAAATTAAACTGGCAATGGGTTGAGCACATTGCTTGCAGAACCGATGGCTGATGGGGCCGATGACGTCTTGAGTGCCAACCGCATACCGGAAAGCGCAGCGCGGGTAGGCTCCCCACAAGGTGGACCGACGACCTGGTCATAGTGTAATAAAAACTATGACCTGGTGAAGGTGGCGGAAACCCGTTGGATGAGGGGTTGTGGGCAGCGCAGGACCGGTCGTTGTGGCGATCCCTGGGGGAGGCCGTATGTAGCAGTATGCAGCTGGACATGGTCCTTACCAGATTATTAGGAATTTACATATAATTTTCAAAAACCTACAGGCGGTATCACACAGAGCCGATAGTTGTTTGTATTAACTCTATTAACATTAGTCTCGTTTAAAAACATTTAGTTCCCTCCACAAGTAAATAATAAATAAACCATTGGAAGCCAAAATAAACCATTTAATATTGGCCTTCGGTTTCATTTAGTTGCGGCCACGAAAACTGCGAATGCAATCGAGACATCAAAATAGTTCTATTTTACTATCGTCTCGAATGTGATTTTTTTAATGATTTTGAAGGCATTTTTTTAATGTAAAAAAACCTTTGCGAGACGGTCTAAGGCGAGACGGTTTCGAAATAAGGGAATTAATCTGTTCAATATTCAAAGGTTGCATTGTAGACGTGTTGCCACGCGCTGCGATTCAAAATTATATGAAGAACAGCTATAATTTCAATTACTTCACATAAACTTAGGTATACAAAAGGGTGTTACAAAAATACAAATAAACATTTTAGGGGGATCGCGAAATCGCGAAAAAAACTGAAGTTCCATCATCATCCTCATCATATCAGCCGATAGATGTCCACTGCTGGACTTAGGCCTCACCCAAAATGGGGAGATTTGCCATAATCGCCAAGATGCGATGCGTTTGCGATGTTCCATACTAAACTACAGATCTACTCGAGCTAAATGTATGGGACCAAATTTTTTTTTTTTTTCTCGATTTCGATGTTGGTCCCGTAAAGAAAGTTGTTCAGTTTGATGGTCTTAAAAAAATCCATAAAAGAATGAAATGTTTATTTATACTTTTGTAACATCCTGTATACGTATACGTACACATTCCAAGTTCTACCGCGAGCTTTTGCGTGGTGCTCGCGCAGATCGCATTTGAGCTTTCCACGAGGCTTCGCCATCTGTAGGTAGGTACTCAAAAAAACAATCCTTATGATTAGGATGTATACTCCCACAAACTATTTGACATTGGCAGAAATGCAGGGCTAGTCACAAGCAAATATACATTAGGTATTAAATGGGATTTGTAAATAAATATATTCAATAGAATAATAACTAATGAATAATACCAGAATACCAAAGAAAGAAAAACATTTTGACAAAAACAAATAATATAAAGTATTTTATCACACATAAGAAATTCTGGATTCCTAAAACATAGTGTAAAGCATGAGGAGTTGTTACCTTTGCAGTGATTTCTCACTGCATCGAATTCTCTCTGCAGTGATTCTCTCTGCGGTGAGTCTCTCTGCAGTCAATATCTTTACGGTGAGTGCTCTCTGCAGTGACTTTTTCTCTACAGAACACAGCCTTATGTATTATAGTCGGATTAAATTTTTTTATGCGTAAACACATAGGTACCTACTCTCTAGTTTTGCGATAAACGTTTTTTTAGGATTTAGCGTGTGGCTTCTGCGCCTCGCTGACACTTCGCTTTGTGTATCGCTGATCTCGCAGCCCTTATGCCAATAAACAAACACTGCATCCCTAGTAGCGGTGCCCCACTGATAACATAACGTTGCTAAAGTAAACACTTGCTATAGGGGCGGACTCCGCCGTCGCGCCGCCAACGTGTCGCCTCGCCTCTACTTTAGTTCGTTGCTCTCGCTGTTGTCCTGGTAGATTTTATGAAGCTCATTGTAGAGGAAAGGGACAAGTAATTTTATGACGTCATCAACATTTTACGTATTTCTTGATGTGGGTTTAATAATGAGATTTTGTCTAGGATTTTGTTTATGGGAGAAAACCTAACCACCTATGGTCAAGTGACATGTGGTGGGTCAAAACATATAGCGTTTTGACATAGTGGAATTAATTATGGGTTTTTTTTATATTACAGTTTTCCGATTTAAATAAATGATTGTTCTTGTGAACACCAAGCATCTACGGTTCCCGTTATTAGCCCCATAATAGCGAGACTCTCAATTAATTGACATGTCATTTTGAAATCCATGGAATTAGAGAACTGCTAACTGGCATAGTATATGCATTTAATCTATCTACAATACTATAACTCATTTTTTTTCCTCTGAGTGTTAAGCAAAATAGAAATCATCACTACAGGCGGTCCTGTCTCAGAACAGGTGACAATACCTAGCTCTCACTTTCTGTCGATAACATCTTTACAATTTCTTCCAAAAACTCAATCTTTCTAAACAATGGAACGAAAACATTGTGTTTATTGTAATTTGATTAGGTAGCAAAAGCAAAAAAAAATCATCAAGGCATTCATTGGAATTCTTAAGGCTTCAAAGACTCGATCATTGTTCGTATGAAATGAAAGAAGCCTGTTCAATAAAGAAATTCCTACACTAAAGTCGGGAATTTTCCTTTCAGATTTTCAATAGACTACCGATAGAAATGTTGGCCTTTTTAGATTTTTCTTAAAATAACATAATTCAACATAAATACCCGTCGTAATAATGTCATGTAAGAATGCGCCAAGACTCACTTTATTACTTACTTTTAAAAAGTTATGAGATCTGATGTAGAGCCAAGCTTTGAGTAAGTCTTCATCTTGGTCAAAGAAAGTTTATAGGGCTTTGCCTTTTCGCGGAACTTCGGCCAATAAGTATAACGTCAGCACCTCTTTCTTCGGTACATAGCAGATATTTGTGCACAAAAGCCACATTTCCTTATTACCCAGCACTTAAGTATAGCAAATAAGCATATACGCGTCGTTTATATACTTATCTGCTCTTGATTGCTGAGCCATACCCATAAGTAAATGCGAGGAACAAAAAATGCATATCGCAGTAATGAAAATACTCCTCCTTTTTTGAAGTCTGTTAAAAATATCTTAAGTAGGTAGGTACCTCTACCTTCTTTTATAAATTTAATAAGCTTCTGTAATCGAAATCTGCTATGAGATCATCATTAAAGAAATAAAAAGCTAACATTCCACACCCACATTTACCAGGATTAAATAAAAGTTACGTAAGAACATTTCCCACACTGAATAGCCTCCCCTATTCTACAGCGAATGCAGTTCCACAGTAAACAGATATTGGACGCCCGACAATGTGACGCCAGCGTTATTGAATCTCGGTGCAATGTGTTACCAGGATACTCTTCATGGCTTCTGCATGCCTGGTAGTTTTGTCCTGGTACTTTCGCTCAAAATGTTATGTTTAAATTACACTATAGAATGTGTAAATTGAAAGAAGTTATCTGAAATAGCTATGTCAGAAAAGCTTTTTTAAACATTAGAACTAATATTTATCTGTGCTTGAGCTTTTACCCAACTGTGCCAGAAGGAGCTTGTTTTTTTTCTCTTTTCAGTTATCTAGGTAAATTATATTGGAATTATGAATGGTAATGAAGAAAATATTTTAACACTTTTTGCGTATATTTATTAGCTGAAAGATGGCTGAAAGTTACAAAAATGTACAAAATTGAGATCATTATTGCATAGTACCTACCTAAATCGTTTCTTTGGATTCATATGACATTTGTCTATCCTTTAAATTATACCACTATATACTTTAAAGTCATTTTCAAAAAGGTCACGCAATGTTTACCATCCATTTTACCTCTCATGTTTACATAAACATCAAATTATCATTGTTGCCCAAAAAACAGAAATGTCGGCAAAACCCTCAGCATTTATTCCGAGCACATCCCTATCTATATCCTGCTGTTACATCCCATTATCCCGTATGTATCCCAGTCGGGTCCCGGCACTATCGGGCAACGCTCGTGCGCGCTCCTAATCAATCGTTATCTCCTGGTTCTTTTTGACTGTGTTTATCAGTTTGACTGTTTTATCTTAGTGAGTGTGATAGTTTTTTAAATTGTAGGAATTCGCAAAAGTAAGACAGTATTTTTATTTTTTTAATTCTTCGTTTATTCAAATCAGTGTTCTAATAAAAATAGGAAATTTTGAATCTATTTTATTACGTGTCCCGTTTGCACAGGGACCAACATTCAATATTTTTATGTTATGTTATTAGATTTTTTTATTTTGTAAGACGAATACCTATATAAAATGAGTACTTAGATACACAAGCATAAAACAAACAGTACTTTAATATTATTCGGTAGTAAGAGAACAAATAGATGTTTTATGAGAGACAGAGTGAAAAATAAGATACAATTAAAAGCCAAAGCCAAACTGCAAGTAATACCTAAATTGAGTTTGTTACCTACCCATGTCATCTATAAAAGGAATTCTAACATTTTAAACATTACATTACTAAACACTTACATTACCCAACTATTATTTTTATGTTTTTATTTTATTAGCATTGTTCCTTTGAATCAAGGGCAGTTGTTCAAAATAGGTTCGTGTCTCATGTTTCTTATTAAGGTTTCATCACGAAATTTCAAAAAACTATAACGTGCCTATGAAAATTACATTTGGCACCTACCTATTAGGTATTTCTTAAAGTTTTTAGGTGATCGCTAAGAAATTTACAGCGAAGTATCTATACGGGGATCTTGTATCAATCTTAACAAAGAATATGAAGCCTAAATCATAACATAATGGCAGGGATAATAAATGACATTTTACTTGACACGTTATCATTATGTGAGATTAACTTTTGCCCGCATATTCCCAAGGACATTACTTATAAGTATTAGTATCAAATGTCACGATTAATATGCTTAAAGTTCGTCTAATGTCTTAAGCAATCATTCGAATAGGCGTATATCAAAATTTTATAAGGGGTGATTTGACATGGATATTTGTATCCGATTGGTCAAACTAGATTAATACCTATCCCCATACTTGGGTCCTTCATCCCATGCTTGGGTCAAGTAGGTTTGCAGTTTTTTAATGGAACTTAATTTTTATTTATCGCGATTTTGATGTTGGTCCCATAGGAAAAGTTGTTCAGTGTGATGATCTGACCCCTATCAAACCGTCAGCATATTAAAGGACCATAGTCATAGGTACTAATAAATTTTTAGTAGTTATAAACTAGGAATAAAAGCGACAAAGTAAACATTTAATTACAGATTGTCCCAGTTGCGTTCAAATGAACTATAACAAATTTGAATGTACCGCAGTACGGCCACTGCATGCTACAGTCATTAAGCCAATTAATTTTACATTAAGTGTTCTTAGAACAGCTGTTCTTTATGTTAAAGCGGTTACCACGATTTGACCATTACAGGATATTAGTTTTTAGTTTGGAATCTATTCTTTAGCTCTCTCGTAGGCTCTCTCGAGTAAAAAGATAGGCATTTTAATTAAAACAAATGCCCTTTTTTACGAAACTATGCCTAAATTAAACACGGCATGCCTGAAACCGTAAGATGCTTTTAAACACGTGATTCGAACACTCTTAATTGATACCTAGGCTTAGGAGTCACTTTAAAAAGATTCAACGGGGATTTCAAGTTAACCATACCTAGGCAGAATATAAATCGCTGATAGGTCAGGACCTATCTGGAATCACTGTGAAAAGACATAGACTTATGGTGCCTCGGATGACTTAAGCATCCATTTGTCTTAGGCAAAATGTTCATCTATGGCAACATAAAGACACGCGGACCTTCAACATAGAAAACGCTAACGAAATGCCAAAGACACAAAATGCACTACAATATAGAAAATTAAACAATGCAAAACCCAACAGATTGCGATAACATTTTACGCGCAATTTATTGTTGAGTTATCTGCAAGCAAGTAGAGCACAATGCATCCTGTAGTTTAGCCTATACAGAGTAGAATATATCATGTAAAATACCATAGAACAGATTCATAATAAATAAATTATATTTCGTTCAAAATTATATTAAATTAAATTAATACATTTTGAATCCGCCTTTGTACTTTAAAATAGATTCACAGAATTATCTTTTGCAATGGTACCTTTTATTAGCATTACCTCGTTTGTTCGATGAACTTCTGATGCGTATGGTAGTGCGTATATGTCTACCAATCCACATTGGGCACGCGTGGTGGACTAACGCCCATACAGCCTCCCTGAGATGTGTGCCCTGCAGTGGGACGTATTTAGGCTGATGATAAAGATGATTATCTCGTTTATTATATAAAATCTTATCGAGCTGCTAACAGAACTCTTTACAAATGGATCAAGCAAATATACAGGGTGTAACAAAACACCCTAGTAATACTTAAGGGGGTGCTGCAGACCATCAAACTGAACAACTTTCACAATAGAGCCAACATCGAAATCGAGAAAAAAAAATCTGCTCTATCATACAAAACTGCAGTACCGTCTCAACTCAAATGTATGGGACGGCAGATTTTTTTTATTTTTTCTCGACGTTGGCTCCATAGTGAAAGTTGTTCAGATTGATGGTGTGAAGCACCTCCTTAAGTATTACTAGGATGTTTTGTTACACCCTGTAGTTCATCGTACTACAAAAGTGATTCGGTTTGATGGACTGTAGTATTCCTTTTAAAATATCGTGTTTTCTTACAATAATTTTTCAAAAACTTCAGTAATAGAGACATTGACACATTGGATACAGTTAAACTAAATAAAAAAAGAATAGTCATATTTTATAGGCAATAAAAATTATTGTAACTGACGGACGGAAGAGCGTAGTTGGGACCCCTCTATTACATCCAGTTGGTGTAATGGCCCACTGACAAAACATAGAGAACTTTATCGTTAAAGGATTGATTGATAACACACATAACGATATCACTAACATTTAAGGGCCATTGAAAACAATAGGAGACAAGGTTTGTGTAGCAGGCAAGCGCAAAAAATTTTATTTCAGGCGACGCATATTGAAGCTTCAGATGTTGATAATTATTGACGTATCTTTGAATAGGAGACAGTTTTGCTGGAATATCATGTTACGATGTTCTATAAGTCAAGGGCTGTCAAGGCAGCAAGTCAGCAAAATACTGTGCTGGAAGGATTTAGAATGACATGCCATCAACTCGACAGAAGAAGGAGAAGGCAGCATTAAAATATGCTGATAGCAAGTAAACCACTTTGCCTTTTATCGAGTCTATGGTCCTTGCCATCGTGGTGAAGATTTGCTACTCAGTATTAGATGTTTGCTCATTGCTCAGGGTTCACCGGACATATTGTGGATTGAGTACATCACTTTGCACCAATCCGCATTGGCCTCACTAGGTCCGAATAATGAAGAAGGTTCAAATCTGTTCCCAACCCAATAATTGTAATAATCTGCCTAAGAAGAGACATAATATTTCTTATAGTAAAACTTTCTGAAACGATGATGTGTAGTAGTGTCGATAAATAGTTAGGAGGCCAGGAAGTTGTAAACTTAGATAGAAAAGCAAACTAAGCAAAGGAAAGTATAAACTTTAAAACATACTCTATACTCAATGTCACCAAGAAAGGATGCTAACTACAATCCTTTCTCCAAGTACATTCAATTGAAACTAATCTGTCCATAGTCACTTGACACTTTCATTCACAAGCTCTTCAAGTCTAAAAGAGGTCGACGCCTCGATTGATAAAAGCGGCGCGCCAATCGTGCGCATCCTGCTGACGAGATCTGCCCAATTATGCGTGCACGCATGCGAAACGACCGACGCGGCGATGCGAGCACATGGGAGCTTCGGGGTATATTGACTGCCAATGATCGTTAAACCTTAGGCAGGTGTATTTGGAGTCAAAGTTCTGTGTAGCCAGGTTATGCATCAGTGAAGTAAGTAACTTTAGAAATTACCTCGGACTTGTTAAAAGTGTTAGCAGTCGAGTGAAGACCAACACTTGTTTTTCCTACTACTTATATTTTTTTGATTAATGACGAGCTTAGGAGAATCTGTTTAGGATCATTGACTGGTGAATATAATCGTGAGCATATGCCATGCCATGCATTGACTGGTTCGCGGTGCTGACTTTATTGTCTAGTCTCGTGAATCTTGACATAGGTATATAGGAGAGAGTTACAAAGGTGGATGGTTCGTGAACCATAATGACCCAAAAAACAGGAATCTACCGATTTTGAATATATTTGGATGGCTTTTGAGGATGAAATGTTTCTCCAGTTTCAATACTGGAGTTATTCACCATACATTTTTGTCGCATAGTTGTGTTAAAACTGCAATTCGTCTTGATCAAAATCCCATTGAATTACCTTCCCGCGCGAATAAGCATGAATCGAGATACTCTGATATTTTACGTAGATTTATCTCCTTAACAAAAATTCCAAACAATGATATTCCCTGCATGCATGAGTGACGTATTGAAAAGGTCAACTAACTCAGCAGGATGGGGGACCTAAAGAGGGCATCTGAATTAATTGTCGGCTAACTGTCGTGTGATATACTAGTCGCTGTTATATTTCGTAATGTAATGGACTGGTTAAATGAACTCTTTTGGTCGGGAATGGAAAAGTGCATTTGGGACTAGCTAGTGGTTATTGTAGACTTTTAAAGACCGTGTAAGTACCTACTAGAGAATACTGCAACTGAACAAAAGAATGTAAAGAGCCTTAAAAGTAATCTGCTAACGTTATTCAAGTAAAGATGTGACAAGGTTCTTTCTTAAATTTTTGATGAAATGAAATACTTACTTTAGCTACGTATATGTATACTGACACTGTATTGTATTTGTAGCGTTTAATATCCTCGTACAGTTTTACTTGACACCTTTTGTTTTATAATTAATGCACTCTACACATAGGTTATAATAACACATTTATGATCCCGTTCAGGGTGGTTAGAAGCCTTGCTAATTACTCATTTGTAGCAAGACAAGGCTCACCACTAAGATTTGTCTTGATTATTTCCTACTTTGGATAAAAAACATCATTTTCGTTATCATCATCATCAGCTTATTTGCATCCCACTGCAGGGCATATACCTCATCATTATTTTCTCTGAACAAAGTGTACTACAAAATTATATTAACAAAATAGCCAAATAAATTAAAATATGTCAGTATTGTATCTAGAGTTAGACTAAACAAATACATTTTCAGGAAGTGCTTCTGACTGAATCTCAAAAAAAAATGCGTAATAAAAACAAAAGTGAAATAAATCAATAGACATGGAGACGAAGAAGTGATAAGTGACAATGCGAGTGTTGGACAATGTGAGAACTATAAAGACTGAAATATGGTGGATAGTGGCGATGATGATGATAGCAACGGTGATGGAGGTGTCCAGTCTGAACGGGCCTAATGTGTGCATGGTGAAACAGAAGTAAGTATAATTTACTACTTACTTACACATAAACAAACACATAAATAGAACAAATTAAATAAATTCTTTTATAAAAGCTTTCAATGGTCAAACACACAATGTTTACAGTGTTGTTACCTAAATTACTGATGTTTTATTCTCTAAACCTAAAATTGTTAACCAACCATATTATCATAGAAAAATTATATTATCTAGAATGAATCTCATGCTTCTACCCAAAGATTTTTTTGTATAGAGCAAAAAAAAATCTTTGCTTCTACCGTATAAAACAAAAGGGGCGAACTTTCTTAGATTGGTGTGCGTGAGGCGTTATATAAATTATGTCTGTATGCGTATATATGGATAGGGTTTAGAGGCCAATACTGGTTGCAATGTTTCTACGCTTTCGTAGCTTCGACTTTTATAACTTATCCAAGCATATTTATACAGGTTGTAAAATTTAATGCCTTACATAGGCGTATCAAAGGGGGTGTTTCAGACCATCAAACTGAAAAACTATAACGATGAGAGCGAACATGAAATCGCAAAAAAAACTGTTCCATACTAAAACTGCAATATCGAATCAAATTTATGAAACATTCGTTTTTTTTTCGTCATTATGATATTAATCCCATAGAGAAAGTTATTCAGTTTGATGGTTAGAACTATCCCTGAAAATTTGGAAAGTGTCTGAAAAATCACCAAGTATTTCTAAATTCGCATGTTTGTCAGTAACAGTAACAATGGCCTCGATTCGGAGTGTACCACGACTAAACTAAACTAAATGTATTCCTGTCACTTTCTAAAATAAGATTAAGAAAAGAGACAGAAAACCAACAGCTGACTTTAGTGCTGTCAAAGTGACGTTAAACGCCCAAAAACGACTTAAATAAGATGGCGTACATTATGATGGCATCTTATTTTGCGCATTTAACGTCACTTTGACAGCACTAAAGTCAGCTGTTGGTTTTCTGTCTCTTTTCTTAATCTTATTTTAGAAAGTGACAGGAATACATTTAGTTTAGTTTAGTCGTGGTACACTCCGAATCGAGGCCATTGTCTAGCTAGATAAACCTAAAATTGCAAATTACTATATTATCAGCCAGCTTTGCTGTTTATCCTCAGTCTCCCAAATCTGTGGAACTTACCTACTTCCTTTGTTAATTTATAACCAGACGACATAATATTTCGACGGTTTACTGCGATAACAAATTATCTGCAAACCAGATTAATAAGACATAATTATCTGGTTTTTGCATTCATTTGACACTCGTATTGACACAATCAATTTTCTATGGACCATATTAATCAGAATCCCATGCCCGTAATATTGAGACGACACCATTTTGTATACTTAGCATTTTTGTTAAAAATATTCTTATTGATGCTATTTGTTATATTTATAGAGAATCTTAATATGAGCTTTTCTTTTAGGTAAGGATCCATTATACAACGTGTTAATGAATTAGCGCAAAACCTCATACACCCCAACTGATTTATAACAAAATAATTCGATTGAAACAATAATTTCATTATTTTGATAGTTAACATTTAAAGTTATTCGCATTTGGGGTGGTTGGGGATCTACCTCCTAGTGGTCCACCCTGGGCAACGCCGCCACAGACTACAACAAGTTCGTGGTGTCGGCTGAACGATCCCCCACAGCGGTGGTAGGCTCCGCAAGGAGCCGCCTGGCTCGCGACCACCCTCCTGCCGGAGTCCGGCGCCAAGCAGCTTGCTGCGTTCCGGCGGTGTGCAGGAGTCCCAGCGCCATTGGGGAATGGGAAAAAGTCAGTTGCGCTACTCAGAACCGGTCTTGACCTCTGAGCAACACTGTACCGGGAAACTGATTTTGGAGGGTAGCGGGATCCGAAGCACGGTGACAGTCGTTGGCCGACCGCAGTTAGTAGGGGGCCCAAGTAGTGCGCTAGCCACGTGTGAAAGGCTGCCCCACACAACTTGCGAAAAATCCCGCAATGCTCCACCGTGCCAGTTGGCGACTGGAAGGGAGGACCCGGTGGCCATTGCGGGGGGGTTCGGGCGTCCCCGCAGTCTCCAAATGAGTTTCCCACCAGTCAGTCGAGCTCATGAGGTCTTCTAGGGTACCTGAGTGGCATCTCGACTTTTTTTCCACCTCTCCACCACTCGACAAACTATGAAAAACAAAGTCACAAAAAAGAAAATGGTTAGACAACGGCTGCACTTCCTCCCACTCAAAGTGCACCTCAGTAACATACGAGGTCTGCACTCAAATCTCGATCCGGTCCACCACCACCTCGAGACCGAGAAGCCACACCTATTCTTTTTAACGGAGACGCAGATAGCAACCCCGTCTGATACGGCGTACCTCAACTACCCAGGATACTCGTTGGAACATAAGTTGAAGAGGCGAGCTGGGGTCTGTGTGTATGTTCGCGACGACATTTGCTGTCGGCGTCTCCGTTGCTTTGAGGTTTCCGGATTCTCCGTATTATGGCTTTTTGTAGACACCGGAATGGAGAAATCTCTCTACGTCGGTGTCTATCGATCGCACGACGGTGACCAGGAGACAACCAGGCTCATGGAGTATCTCACTGAGACGGCAGAGACAGCCCAACGAAGGTATCCAACGGCGGAGCTTGTTTTTCTGGGGGACTTCAATGCCCACCATAGCGAGTGGCTGTTCCCGTTCCAGTTAACTGACCATGCTGGGAGAGAGGCGCGCAAGTTTGCATTATCGCTAGATCTCACCCAGCTGGTGAATCAAGCAACGCGGGTACCGGATGTTGATGGTCATACGCCCAATTGTTTGGACCTTCTGCTGACTTCAGATCCAGACAGGCACTCAGTATCGGTCTCTGCCCCGCTGGGAACGTCCGATCACTGTCTGGTGAAATCCGTGTCGATCTGCTCTCCTCCCGATGACAGCCCTAAGGGCACGAGGCGAGTCTGGCGATACGGGTCGGCAGATTGGGATGAGATGCGGCATTTCTTTGCGTCTTACCCGTGGCGGCAAGTGTGTTTTTCTTCGAGTGACCCTGCTAGTTCGGCTGATGCGGTTGCGGACGTGATACGACAGGGAATGGAATATTATATTCCTTTCTCCGACATCTCACTCGGTCACAAAGCCCAACCTTGGTACAATGCGGATTGTGCTCGCGCTGAGGCTAAAAAAGAAGCCGCCTACCAAGCATGGGTCCAAGCTCGCGACCGCAAAGTTAGAGCTCGTAGGGTTCGCGCGAAGAAGAGGGCCTTTAATTCTGCCGCCAAGTCCTGCAAACGGGTGATCCGGAGGGCTCGATTCGACCATGTCAGCCGCATTGGAGCCAAACTGGCATCCTACCCTTCTGGTAGTAAACAGTTCTGGTCCCTTTCAAAATCGGTCGAATCCAACTTCTGCCGTCCCACTTTGCCTCCCATGCAGAAGCCTGATGGGTCGCTGGCTCACTCCGCAACTGAGAAAGCTAATTTATTTGCTTCTCTGTTTGCGAGCAATTCACGTCTGGACGCTGGTGCCAAACAGCCGCCAACCATCCCTCGTTGTGATTCTTCGATGCCGGAGGTCACAATACATACAAAAGAGGTCCGCAGAGCATTGCGTAGTCTGGATGTGAATAAGGCCAGTGGTCCTGATGGTATACCTGCAAGAGTGTTGAGATATTGTGCGCCTGAGTTGTCTCCTGTTCTAACACGCCTGTATCGCCTCTCTCTCAGAACAAGAACGGTGCCTAAATCCTGGAAGCTTGCGAATGTGCAACCGGTACCCAAGAAGGGCAGTCGTGCCGACCCCTGCAACTACCGCCCTATCGCCATTACTTCCATTCTCTGTAAAGTCATGGAAAGAGTACTTAACAGTAAGTTGCTGTCATACCTAGAAGACAATGATCTACTCAGTGATCGCCAATATGGCTTCCGCCGGGGGCGATCGACTGGGGATCTTCTTGTGTATGTGACGCACTGCTGGGGCGAGGCCATCGAGAAGCACGGTGAAGCACTGGCTGTATCACTTGACATCTCGAAGGCCTTTGACAGGGTATGGCACGCTAGTTTGCTGAGCAAGCTTCCCGCTTATGGCATCCCCGCTGATCTTTGCAGCTGGATATCTGATTTCTTGAGAGAACGGTCGATTAGAGTTGTCATTGACAGCTGCTCTTCTGACCTTATGGCAATTGATGCTGGAGTTCCTCAAGGGTCTGTTCTCTCCGCGACACTTTTCCTGCTGCACATCAATGACCTCCTTGTGTCAGGTATTGTTGGGTATGCAGATGACAGTACTGTCATGGAGAGATATGTATCTGGCGCAGGGGCCAGCGGGGATAAAATACGCTCGCAGAGGGAGGCCATGGTTGAGCGGACAAACGGACGGAGCGGACTTTAAGTGTTGTCTCCCAGTGGGGTGACAATAATTTAGTCAACTTCAACGCCACCAAAACACAGGCTTGTCTGTTCACCGCAAAAAGGAGTCCGTTTAATCTGACTCCTACTTTCCGGGGTACATCTGTCCCTGTTTCCGACAGTCTTGGGCTTCTGGGTATAAGCTTGACCACAAAACTCAACTTCGGCGCTGACATCGAGTCTAAGGCTCAAACTGCGGCCAAAAAGCTGGGCATCTTAAACAAGGTGAAGCGGTACTTCACTCCTGGACAGCTCTTAGTATTGTATAAAGCTCAGGTCCGATCATGTATGGAGTACTGCTGCCACCTGTGGGATGGCTCAGCCAAGTATCAACTTGCCGCACTCGACTCGGTTGAACGCAGAGCCAGGAGGCTCATTGGCGATAGTAAGCTGGTGGAGGCCAAGCTTCATAGCCTAGCCCACCGCCGCAGAGTGGCCTGCTTGTCGGTCTTCTACAGATTGTACTTCGGTGAGTGTGCCCTAGAGCTGCATGAGCTCATCCCACCTTCCCCTTTCTACTATCGGACTTCCAGACGCACCGCGGGATATCACCCCTTCTTGGTTGACATCCCACATATCCGCACCAAGCGCCTTTCTGAATCTTTTATAATGCGCACAGCCAAGGAGTGGAATGCCTTACCTGCGTCAGTATTTCCGAGTACTTACAACCCGAATTCCTTTAAAGTACGAGTGAATAGGCATCTTCTGGGTAAGCTCGCTACATCTACGACCCCATCTTCGTCCTGAGGACTGGATTGAGGTCAAGAGCAAACCCATAGTTAATAAAAAAAAAAAAAAAAAAAAAAAAAATTTTAAGTTTTAAGGCAAAAATTATTTGTTATCATTTCAGCACTGAAAGAAAGCGCTAACCTACTCATGGATACATTTTTATAATCTTGTTTTGGTGGTAAGTAGGGTGAGTGTGCCCGTGCGGTGGGTTGACATCGGGTTCAGAAAATATTAAATTTTGCAAAAAAATTATTTAATATTTTGAAAAAACAAAATCCTATGTTGAAACCATGATAATTCGATTCTGCTCTCGATTCTAAACAAACTACTTTCTAGTTTTGCGTTAATTCATTAACACGTTGTATAGATACAAACACCCATGACTCGGGTACAAATATTCATATTCATCATACAAATATTTGTCCCTTACTGGATTCGAACCCGCGACCCTCGGCACAGCAGGCAGGTTCACTAACGACTGTGCTACCGGGCACAAAATGAATGAAAAAAAAATGCAATGAATTCGATTCGTCCAATTCGCCGCAAACAAGTGTGCGAGGTGTTATATAATTTCATACAAAGAATTCTAAAATTCGATTCTTTCGACTACTTCGGCTCCTTTGCTGCTGATAAATATGCGTCCTCCGTAAAGTTCCCAATCATCGATCTTTTTAAAACGTCGGTGGCGTATTGCGAAGCAGCATGGACTTTCAGTCATCTCATGTGGGGTTCGAATCTGCAGAGCTTTTCAAACTTATGTACGCACGGCGACAGATCAACCTACCCATAGTTGGACCTTTTTTCCATGAACAAAGAGTTCAACTATAGGTAGGTTGATCTGTCGCCGTGTGTACCTACATAAAACCGACTGCTCTCTAACTGTGAAGGAAAAACATCGGGCGGATACCTGTATACGTTAAAGAAGAAATTCTGATGCTTATGTGAAGTCTACCAATCCGCATTTGGCATGCGAGGTGAAATCGATAATCAAATCAACAATTGTTTTTTTTTATATTTTTGGCAATTCTGCTTTTAATCGAATTCAGACAATGGAGGCGATGCTTGGATGCTCTAATATCAATTTATTGTTTTCAGATACAACATAACAAAACGTGTCAAGTACCGAGCACCTATGTCTGTTCGTACGTACGAGTGGTGCTTCTCGATGCCGCCGAGGTGTTCGCGGTGGAACACTGAGATCAGGGACCTTACCAGGCTAGAGGTAACATCTTCTTGTAACTTCTCTCCTATCTGGGGTCGGACAGCATCATGGCTATCTTGATTCTCTCGGATGTCGGGATGTCGTTCTATGTCCAAATCACAGAATACATTAGCACTATAGAAGATTTACTCTGCAATTATCTAGAATTAGATACCACGCGCGAGTGCAGGCGAGAATGTACCGAATTATCATGCCCCAAAATTTCTTTTACCTACTAAGATTTAAGCCGGAGTCCCCTTGAGGTAACGCTTAGCCGCCGCCGTAGCCTTAGGTAGGTAAATCGTACCGAATTGCGAAGTGCGCCAGGTCTGTCTATCCACTGCGTTCCTCAATATCGACTTGTTTTTAGAGGTAACATTTTCTTTCTTAATGAGAAGGACGTACGAAAAAGCTCAGGCATGCCCGGAGTGGCTTCTATGATTTCAGAATACAGCAAGTATTTTTCATTGGAAGTCAGCTGCTTTCAAAGAAAGAATGGTCATAATTTGCTGATTGGCGAAATCAGACAAGGTGATTAGTTTCAACGATAGGTAAAAAACGGTCATCAAAATTATTCATCTAAGTCAGCTAAAAAAATTGGTTATAATGGCGCTTTCTGTCCTCTTCCGATTCTTCCTCTGTTTTAATTATGACTCATCGACATTATCAGTTAGTCTCTTATTCATTCTACTATCTTAAATGCCCGCCAATTTGTCTGCATTGACTTTTAAAAAAATATCTCAGAGGTTAATCCAGAACAATACATTTCTATCTGTGAGGCGAATGCGTGATTAAATCACAAACATCCAAACAGACATAATTACAAACTTTCAAATCTCTTCTATAATATTGATAAGAAAGGATTGCAATACGGATGAAAATATTTAAATTGTTCTCGCGCATGTCGAAGATTAAAACAAGCATTGGTCAAAAGATTTTAATGACAGTCACTTTACGATTGGTCTAGTTTTTCTCAAGGATACACTTATTATAAGTTGCGGTCAGTAAAATGTAACTGTAATCTGTTTTATTATACGCCATTATATTGGAATGATTGTGGCGGTATCATTAAGATATTACCATTCATACGTGCCAACTTCACGCTTTGACCCATTTTGTAATGGGCCATTTGATGTTGCTGGTTGCCGCTGAAAATATTTATTACCATGAACCAAAAGATGCAAAACTGGATACCTTTTGTGCTTAATGGATAGAATAGAATACACAATAAAAAAAGTCTATGATTGTAGACAGACAGATCTTATACTTATTTAGTTCTCGATAACCAAATATTACTTTTTGATGTGTCGATTTCATTGCCCCGTGCTGGTTCCGGCTTAGAATAGACCACCCCATTTCTTTCGGTGAGAGTTGTTTGAGGTGACTAAGGAATAATGATGGAATTATAGATGTTGCTTATGAAGTGTTTTACTGAAGACGTCAAACTATATCCGAAAACCTTTAAAATGCTGTTAGTTGACTTCGCTACAATGGCAACCTTGAAACGCTGTTGTTTCTGATCATCCCGAAAGAGAATACAGTCGTGAGCTTATGAATAAATGAAAGAATGAATGAATGATAATTTGTAAATACATCGAGTCAAAATCTGTACCTAAAGGTGACGTGACAACAACAATATAAAGTTTACTGAAAAAGAGAAATTACAGAAACAAACAAAAGCAATTTCATTTGTATTTCAGACTGAGGAACGGACAGCCGAGATGGCAGTATGTTGTCCAGGATACACGATCAAGGATGTCTCATGTGTCCCGATTTGTCCGCACGGTAAAATGGGACATCGATGCTCAGAAGGTAATGTTTTATGAACACAAAATAATCTTAACAAATCTATCAAGTAATGAAAATAATGAGCGATTTCAAAAAGATATAAATTTGCATTTAACTATGATGTCGTAATATGGAATTATTTTTTGGATGACAACACATAATATTCAGTAAGTAAGTGCAGTCAAGAGCACATCAAGCTTTACACTTGCAGTTCGATTATAACGCTTATGGCACACAAAATAAGATCGGTACAAAGTCCAAAGTGTCAAGCTTGACGTGCTCTTGACTGTACCTACCATCTATCCAGCAGGATAGGAAAAAAAATCCCTAACAAATTTATGGAAATTCTTGACATATTTCAGACTGCCCACCAGAGAAGTGGGGGCCGAACTGCGTGCACGACTGCAAGAAGTGTGAGCAGGGAGCATGCTCCTCGACCACAGGGGAGTGCCGATGCCAGGACGGATGGCAAGGTGAGAGGTGGGTTGCCACTTTTTTACAACTCTACTCCTGCTCTCCGAGTAATTTGCGGTTGGGCTTACTCGTATTAAAACTTGTTATAGAAACGCTGATTGAGCTTTTGGGTCTCCTAGTTATTCATTTACTTGTTATAGTCAAAATTCAAAATTCAATAAATTTTTATTCAAAATAAGATAGACAACTAGATAGATAGCTTTTTGACGTCATTTTTTGACTCTACCACCGCGTCGGAAGTTGTTCCGTTGAGAGAAGATGCGGCCAGAAACTCTACAACACATCTTTTAAACAAAACAAAATGTACAAAGTACAATTAATAGTTAAATAGCCTTGCTAGCTCTTGTATCAAGGGTGATTTTGTATACCGACCTGATGTTTTATCTACTTATTTTATTTTACCAGCCGTAACCGAGCCAATTCACAATCGGATCTTCTTCCGGTCTCGATTATGTGCCTCAATCGCTTTTAAAAGCCAAACTCGTCCCGTCCCTTATTGTGGAAGGGTTTGCTGATAATGGGGCTTTAAAATCATAAGTTTACTTTTAGTAATAGCTTTATTTAATTATTATTATTAGCCGGTTATCGTCCACTGATGCATATAGACTTGTAAGCCATAGGTGCGACACAAAATTCTATCAGTGGTCTTTCTTATCCAGTTGCTTTCCATGGCGTCTTATTAGTTTTTGCTGAAACTTGATCTGCCTCTCATCTCATGCTATATTAAAACACTATTTTAAAGCAAGATTTCAGCAACAGAAGTCTATTTAATTTACTTCATGGCATATAATCATGTACCTACTTAGGTAATCTGAATAATTGAGCGGCCTCACCGCTTATAACAACTGAACTGATCACTGGTTCTTTCTGAGTAAGAATAATTGATGACTTGCTTTAATTCCCACAAAATAAACCACAAATCAAAATGTCACTATTCATCTAAATATCTCCCCTCTCTGTTTAACTACCAATTCTACCCAGTTACCTACCCCTGTATCAGATTATCACCCGAAATCTTTTGAAACTTTCCTATTCATGTCACCGAGGGAATATTCATGAGATCGATGGGAAAAGTTCTATAGTATTTTCTGTTTTTTTCAAAGAAACATCGGAAGTTGCGAAGTTTGGTTTAGTTCCATCATCGGCACGGCCCTTAGTTATCAGATCATAAAACGGAACAGAAAAACAGAAAAACGGAATTGGAACCGATTTAGAATTTGCCAACCAATAATCATTCCTACTAATATTATAAACGCGAAAGTTTGTAAGTATGTATGTATGGATGTTTGTTCCGCTTTCCCGCAAAACTGCTGAAGGGATTTTGATTAAATTTGGCATACAGATAGACCATGGCCTGTATTAACATATAGGGTACTTTTTATCCGGGTAACGCAGACGAAGTCGCGGGCAACAGCTAGTATTGTATATTCTGTGGTATTTCCTCTTCATGCTTCCATGAAAATGACATGAGGGGACATTCTTAGCCAGGAACCCAAATATAATTACTAACTACTATGTTTTATGATATTTAACATTACAATGATGATCAACTCGTACATACATATTAGAGGTAGGCATAGATAATAGAACGCCTCATGTGATTTGGAATACATGTCTCGTTTCGCCGATATTCATCAGTCTTTTCTCAGCATGAACGACGGTTTTATGACTAAACTCTTTCTAAGCACTTCACCAATTTGATCACTATCTTGGTAGTCCCCTTCCAACAATCTATACTTGATGCTTGCGCACTCGTCAATATGCATCTCAATTCAAAAAACAAAATTCAATCAGTCAATTCTTTTCATGTACCTATTTAATACCATTATTAGCTCTTAGATAAGTAGTTCTTTTTTAAAATTAATACGGGTTCAACTGCACACCCATAACATCTTTAGTTACTACTCTAATCATATTTAGTTACGAACCCAAATAATGTCTCTACATTTACGTGTAACTAAGTAAAAAGGACCCAAGCATTAAATTTCCCCTACGAGTTCCCATTTGTGTCACTTTCTGAAAAGGGCCTATTTCGAAGCTGCCTACTTAATTAAGAGTAATTGGGCTCGTAAGTAACCCTTACTTACGTTGAAAGGATATTAATGCTCACATGAGCACGTCTTTTGTGAGCTTTGAATTTGTTCTCTCGACCTATTCAACGATATCTTAGACATTTGTAGGGGTCACCAATGTGAAGGAAATTCGAACATGTTCGATGGTATTGGAATGTGACTGCGGTCCAACTGTTCTTAGGTTGAGTTTTGTATTTATGTAAACTCTATTGTAAACTTCAATAGTGTGATTCAGCATTCGTTTTCTAAGCACACATAAACACAAGACCAAACCACAATTCCTTTCGGAATGGCTAAAATCTTTGTGTTTCATAGGTATCATAGTGATGGCTGTGAGTACTTGCACCTTTATGCAAAAGTTGTTTCTGTTTTTCTTATATGGAAAGTGCTAAATGAGACGAAAATACGCATACGCTCACGATTTTCTTAAAGGTACAGTAAGAGATAAATATTAGCATTTTCAATATATCCACATTTCACTAGCAAGCCCAAAATCTGTTCATCGTGACAATAGTGAGCTGTCGCGCCATATTTTATAGAATTTTTTTATACAGGTTTTTTTATTTGCATTATTTCAGGTGTGAAAGCAGCATGTCGACAACGGCTTCAGTAGCAATGATGGAACAACTACTAACAAGTACAAAATCTACTATCGCTACTAAAACCTCTACCCTGCCTACAACCACTGCTACTCCTACCAGCACTAAAGTAGAATCTACTACCATTACCAGTCTTATGACTACACCAACTACTAAGCTGACTACTCAAATGGCTACAACCTCTACGAAGAAAGTAGACATTACTACAACAACTACTACCACTCAAAAACCAATTGTCTACTACAATGTTACTCAAATAAATTCGCCGACAATACAGACTTATATTAAATCGATAGAAAAAGAAGAAATTGAAAGGAATACGGTAACTAATTCAATGTACAACAGAACGCTTAATACAGTGGAAATTACAAACCCGTATACAACGGTAAAAACTACACCAAAAACTGTGCTACCAACAAAAATTACAACTGATTTTAAAACTGCATTGACTACTACAACGCGTCAATTGACATCGCCAATGAAAACTACGTTGACTACTACAACACTAATGAAAACTGCAATGACTACTACAACGCCGAAATTGACTTCTTCTATAATATTGCCTACAGAAGCTATCACAAAGATAGATCCAGTCAATTCTGTGATAAAAACATTCAAAGGAACAACAGTAAAATTAGAAACAACAAAAAAAATTGAAACAACAGTCCCTGTAAGACCAACAACAATAAAATTCAAGCCAAAGGAGATATGGATACGACCAACGCAAAAAGGTGAATCTACAGCGGAAATAAAAGTCAAAATCAATTATGAGATACCCGTTAAACACAAGAGTATCACTAAGAAAGAAACTACAGAAAATACAACACAGAAAACTATAATAGTAGCCATTATACCTACGTCAGTTTCATATGCATCATTTAAAAAGATTGCACTATCTACAGCATCTTACATAGCTCAAAGGAACAACATTACTATTAAATCTTACAGTAATACTGATCATGGGCATACTAATTCAATGACAGTTCAAACTACAACCCCTATTAGCGTAAAAATAGTAAATGTTATACAAAGGAGACCAAATACTTCAACTACAATCAATCCTATTTTACAAAACGTAACTAAAACCAGACAACATACATTATTCACGACAAAAGGAAACTTAAAGACTACAATTAAGACTTCAAATTCAACTAACAGCATGAGCACGCTGAATGCTAATAAAAGACTGATTCCTTCTAACTCTACAACAGTTTCTGTTTCTACGACTAACGTTAAACACACTGATACGACTAAATCTATGACAACACCATTTAAAAGCAAGATTACTACTACATTACAAAATGTGAAAGAACAAACTACAGAGCCTACCATAAGGCAGAGAAATGTAACGAAGCCAGTAACAAATATAAAAACAAAAACGGTTGTAAGAAAACAAATCAATACTAACAGTAAAACAAATCTAACCACTATAACAGTAACCGATGATCCCTCAAAGGATGAAGACACTTTTCATATTTTGACAGAACCGGAGCACATAACCGCCGTGATGGGTGATAAGGGGACAGAAAGATCTTCCGTAGACCTTATATCGGTGATAAGTATAGCAGGAGGTGTAATGATGGCTGTGATTACTGTTGCTGTGGTCATAGTTATGCTGGAAAGATGTAGGAGACCGAGGTATGAAGATGTGAGGAAATATAATGATATAAGAATGCAAGTAATGATCAATGATAATAACGACGAGCCTCCTCCATACGTGCGAAGTATCTTCCACACTCCATTGCCAGGTGAGAAGTGAATGCTATTGCAATGTGTACGATATTTTCGCGTGATCAGGCACCGGCCCATTAGCTCAGTTGGTTAGAGCGTCGTGCTAATAACGCGAAGGTCGCGGGTTCGATCCCCTCATGGGCCACGATTATTTTTTTGTTTTTTTTTACCCGATTTTCATTACTTTTTCAGACCCACCGACTTCAGAAAAATGTCATTATCAACCAATATCGACATTGGATCGAAATTTAAAACAATTTATGAGGCCAGTGGTCGTGCAAACAATTTCGCCACTCATGTTGGAAAACTTCAGAGGTGAGATATTTTTTGCGAACAATAAAGGTAGGTAATAATTTGGATGATAATGTTTATTTTACTTAAAATAATTTAACCTTTCTAGGTATTTTGGAATGCCACTATGACCATTTGCCACGAAGAAGCCACGATTTAGGAACAATGGATACCCGTTGTTCGATTGCGCCATCTATCGAAGAACGTGAGGAACTACTTTGCCACCGAGCTCACTCGCTAACTGACTCCGACATCGAGGCTATGAAGTGCGAGGCCAAGCTTGATGTTATTGATAGTACAACATCAGAACCACTTTATGCTGAAATACCATGCTGGAGACCACCTTCTGAGCATGCTATTGAAGTTGTAAATTTAAACGGAGAAGCCGTGACGGAGTTATGACCTGAATATAAACACAAAGATGATAGTGTGGTTTGATCTATTTTGGGACTGAATTGGTAGATGGCGCTGCATGTCTCAAGTGTAACAGAAAGCCAAGAATGTTACTTGCCAAAGATTTTAGAATTAATGTATTGTGTGAATGAAAAATAAAAATCAATGTTATGTGTTAGTGAAGTATACTTACATAATAAATGGTTAGAAAAATTATCATTATTATTTCGCAAGGTATTTTCTAGAAGAGAGAGACCTTCTAACTCAATCCCTTTCACCCTTTTATCAATAGCATAGTCAATAGGTAATATGCTGCCCTTGTTCTACAGTGAGATCCTTTGGACAGCTGTCCACAGGATCTCACTGTATAGAACCTTAATAACAAACAGACAAGTTTGTGCTAATTTTGTAAGTCCACATGTAGGTTACAGTCAAGAGCAAGTCAAGCTTGACACTTTGGACTTTGTACCGTTCTTATTTAGTGCACCATAAGCATTACAATCGAACTGCAAGTGTAAAGCTCGATGTGTCCTTGACTGTACCACAAAAATGCTAAATGTCGCGACTAGCTACAATGGCATTAGTAACTTATTTACAGAAAATTTAAGATTTTTTTCTAAAAGTCATTGGGAGTCCAAAGAAATAAATAGGTACTACCTATATTTCACTCCAAAACAAAACATACATAATTGATAAGTGTTAGACCTCCACACATGCGGATCAGCCGATCCATTTTCTATGGGAGGTTCAACAAATTTCTCGTGTTTCGACCCATATTCCATGGAATGTTGTTTATATTTATTATCTGAATACACCCTTATAACTTTTTTAGTACCTAGGTAAAAAAAGGGGTGTAAGTATAATCTAAACTATTATAAAACTGTAACAGAAGTGTGTCTGTACCTTAAAGATATTTACAAAAAAAAGATTACGATATGGTTTTTAGGTGTCTCTGATTCCAAATCACAATTTTTTTGATTTTTTGTCTGTTTGTCTGTTTGTTTGTTTGTTTGAACAAGCATCACGCAAAAACTACTGAACCGATTTTGATGTAACTTTTTTTGTTTGATAGCTTTATAATCTGACTTAAAATCTGGTATTGGTATTTTTGCGGACGAAGTCGCGGGTTAGCACTAGTTAAAATATAAAAACCTTTCTAGCATGTTCAGTTACCGTCGAACCCCCTATTTTCGCCTGGTTTTTGATATGTTTTTCAATCTATCTCTCATATTGTGGAGTATTAGGGACATCAAATGAAAAATGTTTTGTTTTATCTAGGGCTACAACTTAAGACCATCAAAACTTAATAACACATTCTACAAATGACAGGAAAACGACGCAACTGTAAAAGGCGAAGTTTGGGTATTGTTTCTTATCTTCGCCTGCCTTGTATTTATCAATGATATAGATACCTGTATAATTGTCTACAAGTGCAATTGTCATTCTAAATATCTCAAACAAAAGTAAACTTTATAATTATCTGTATACATAGAGTTTTTTTCCTACAAAAAAACAAGCAGGCGAAGTTTGGAACCAAGTCTGAAGTTAGTTTACTCCAGTCCCGCTCACGGAAAAAACTCATGTGTCATCAAATGAAGTGAAGTTAGCTACGTTTCGCAAGCAAAAATGGTACCATGAAATAAAATTGATTTGAATTTGGTAGTTTTATGCATGGACAGATAAATACATTTTCGAATAATTATTATTTTCTAAAATAGGCGAAGTTAGGGTTCGCAGGCGAAGTTAGGGGGCTCGACGGTACTGATTTTATGTCGTCCTGGTTGGTTTTTTTCCAAATATACTCAATGTACTTACAGACTTTTTTGCGTTTACGATTTTATTATATACCTAAAATGTGTGCCAAATTGCAATTCAATCGAAGTTTTCGGAGCAAACAGGCCACAAAAAGAAACTAAACCATAAATAAGTCACAAGTCCACGCGCACGAAGTCGCGGGCAACAGCTAGTAATTAAAATATGGTTAAGAAAAGCGACACTTAATTACTTAGGTATATATTTTTAATAGATTTAATTTTTCTGAAGTCCTACGCCATCCGTATACTTACATCCATATCCTGGCTATTGTTACCTTGACTGAAGACGATGATGAAAGTTAATTAAGAGGGCTATCGCAGTCCAGTGGCGTCCTCATCACATTAAAAAAGATTTCTCAATAAAGAAAGCCTAAATTAAAAAAGTGCTCAACAGATAAACTATAAAAGCCTTCAAGCCATTGTTATACAATACTTTTATAGGTTCTAAACATTCCACATTTAGACAATTTCGAAAAAAACAAAAGCGGCCGTGTTTTTCTCGTTTTCAAAATTTGTATGTTTAGACCTTTAAAAAACCTATAAAAGTATTCTATGAAAATAGCTTGAAGGCTTTTGTAGTGTTCGTGTTGAGCACTTTTTTAATTTAGGCTTTCTCTATTGAGAAATCTTTTTTAATGTGATGAGGGCGCCACTGGACTGCGATATCCCTCTTAAGAAAAAAATTAACAAACAAATGTCAAACGATGGTTAGATTCAGTGTCAGGCAAAGGAAATGCACCACATTCAGCAGCATTAGCTTTTAATTTTTCAGTATTTTTCAAATACTCACCTACTAAATAATAGATAGATAAATCTGCTAATCTAAACTATTATAAAACTGTAACCGAAGTGTGTCTGTACATTGAAGACATTTACAAAAAAAAAATTACGACATAGTTTTTGCCTGTCCCTGATTCCAAATTACCAATTTTTGGATTTTTTGTCTGTCTGTTTGTTTGTTTGTTTGTTTGTTTGTTTGTTTGGGTGTTTGTTTGTTCGAGTATCACGCAAAAACTACTGAACCGATTTTGATGAAACTTTTTTTGTTTGATAGCTTATCATCTGACTTAAAATCTGGTATATAATTTATGCGGACGAAGTCGCGGGTAAAAGCTCGTGTTTATTAAAAATGTTGGTATCTTTACTAGAATGAAAATATGTTTTCCATTATCACCGACTCAAACTGGGCCTTGGTCTTCAAAATGACAGCACGCACTCGATACTCATAGACGGAGAGCTGGCTACGAGATTTCAAAATGATAAGGTGCTAGGAAAATTTTTATGTAGATACCTTCCTTACTAGCTGACAAGCATTGCACGAATGGCAGAAGGCTCAGCAACATCTCACCGGGAGTGCGATTTTTGAAACTCATTCGTTGAACTCAGCAGTTGAAAATGTCAATATTACTATGGAGATATGAATCTTTCTACTGCTGATTTGACTTTCAAAAATCATACTTCAGGAGTGCGATTTTTGAATGTCATTCGCTGAGTTCAGCAGTTGAAAATGTCAAAATTACTGTGGAGATATGCATCTTCCTTCATAACGGCATAATCCTAAATTTCAATAAAACCAAATGCATGCACATATACTCACCATATAACAGAAAGGCAAAACTAATTAGTAGTAATGCAATAAGGATTATAGGACACTCATACGAATGCCTGCATAAAAATAAGATAATGTGTGTATGTAAGAATATAGAACTAGTAACAGAATATAAATATTTGGGACTTACCGTAGATACTAATTTTAATTGGAAAAGCCACGTTAGCGGCGTTTGCAAAAAGTTAAGATCAATCCTAGGAAAATTGTATGTACTGAACAAATTTGTGAATAAACATATCATGTATATGTTATACCATGCACTTGCAGACTCGTTGTTAAGCTACGGTCTGAGCTGTTACGGTATGACCTTTAAAACTAACTTAGATCAAATTCGTCAACTACAGATAAGGCTATTAAAATATTTGGTATCTGAAAAAGTTAAAAATAGCTGCAATAAAAATTATGAAAAACTATTTATCCTATGCAGTATTATTCCAGTTGATTATAAAGTCAATTACCTACTCGCTATTGAAACATATCTATCTGAAAAACATAAAACACCTATTACACATTGTTACTCCACCCGATCAGTATCAGACCGTAAGCTTGCAGAACTACCATTTAATAACTACTATGGTAAACGGACACGTGCCTACCTGACTCCCAAGATTTGTAACTCCATTCCTCTGTTAAGAGATGAACATAAAATTTCTATAAACTGCTTAAAATCTAAATTAAAGAGACACTTTTTGGATGAGTTGGGGCTGTCGGTTGATTGACCAATCAATTGATTGATTAATCGATTGAGAGGCCTTATTCGTCTAAGGTGTGTCTCGCTCTTTCGTAGTGTAAAACTCAAAATGTTACTTGTAGGTGTTTTAATGATAGTGTAAACGGAGAAAAAGAAATACATATTATATTTAATAAAATAATTACAATATCAAGAAACATAATGTTACATAACAATATATTAATCATTGTTGTATTGTTGCTATTATTCGGGTCTTGGTCGCATTTATTTATGGTTGTCAAACATACTACAAAGCTGTGACAAAAGCGACTAGTTATATTTTTCTCTCCGTTTAGTGTAGTAATAGTAAGGTACAAAAAACATAAGTTGTTAAGAGCGCTTCGCCGACAAACTGCTGTACAGTTTGGCGTGGTAATTTTTAAGACACACATGTACCCCTTAAAGAGAATAAATAAATAAATAAATTAAAAAAAATTTCTACTGCTGATTTGACTTTCAAAAATCATACTTCAGGAGTGCTATTTTTGAAAGTCAAATCACATTAAAATCGTAAAAAATCAGGTCGATATCAGTGCGACCTAAATGTGTGTAAGTATGTAAGTGATGTGATGACCTTTTAAAATTTTATCTAAAGTAAATAGGTACCTACTTTTAATTTGATCTCTATAACGCTATCTAGAGTTGGTAAGTTTTAGCACCGAGTACCTACGCATAAGTTTTAGGTTACATGTTCAAAAGATTGATGAAGTTAGATTCTTTATTGTACACAACAACAAAAAAACAACATAATTATGAAAAATTACAAATCAAAATCATTTATTATCATAATTACGTAAACCGTAATATAATGTATACGATAGCATGATCGTTTAATTAGGTAAGTAACCAAAATTAGTATAACACATATATTATATCAAAATGTTAACACGAAACTTTGTTTTTTCTGTTTTTGGTTTTTCTGTTGTTGGTATTTAAAAAAGTCTAACAATTTATTTATTTCAAAATCATTCAACAGACAGCTACGAAATTATTTGAATTTGCAAAAGAAAATCTGTGACTTTTTTTTGTACTGTTCACCCTTGTCAGTTTTCAAAATGAAGTAATCTAAAAGACCTATAATATAGCTTGAAAAATAAGCCAATAAAAAAATGGTCACAATCTGATTAATCGTGTCGGAGAAATGCGTGGTCAAATATAGGTACTTTATTTTTCTTATAATATATTATATTGATTTCATATTTCATTTATTGCCATCACACAAGTACATGCTAAATACAATACATGCACTCATATAATACCCTGTAAGGGCACCGCAATAGGAATTTTTTTATTTTGTTGGAACATAGCTTGTATTTTCTCTGTGGTTTGGAAGACTTTAATAGATTAACATGAGGTATGTGAAAATATTGCAGTTCCAATAATTACATATACCTACCAACATGTCGAATTGATAACCTCCTTTTTTTAAGTTGGTTAATTACCCTAAGGTACAGAAACTTTAACCATGCATTCTACTAGTAAAACTGAACAAATTTCAGTATTGAGCCAAATACAACATCGCGACAAGAAAAATCTGCTTAGGTTAGGTACCTACCTACTGTACATTCTTAAACCCATCTGTAGTAAAAAAAAAAAAATGGGACAGGTGATTTTTTTTTCGCGATTTTGAATTTGGCTTCATAGCCAAAGTTGTCCAGTTTGACGAGTAGAATGCATGGCTAATGTTTTTGCATTGACTAAAATAAAAATGAATTCTGTATTTATGTTTAGATTGCCTGAGTCAGTTAGTAAGTAACGGAAGTGTTTTATAATAAGTCAGTATAGATTTATTTAGGTAAGCTTTTACCCGCGACTTCGTCCGCATAAATTATATACCAGATTTTAAGTTAGATGATAAGCTATCAAACAAAAAAGTTTCATCAAAATCGGTTCAGTAGTTTTTGCGTGATACTCGAACAAACAAACACCCAAACAAACGAACAAACAAACAAACAGACAGACAAAAAATCCAAAAATTGGTGATTTGGAATCAGGGACAGGTTAAAACCATGTCGTAATTTTTTTTTGTAAATATCTGCAATGTACAGACACATTTATGTTACAGTTTTATAATAGTTTAGATACGAGTGGCTCATCTACTTCTGATGCTGACTGTACGAACAGCGCAAAGATAATTATTAGGTGCCAAAATTTGTTTTTTCATCGGTCTCTTTTCAAAATATTTAAGGCTGGGTATTAGTAGAACAAGCCTCTCTTTCTAACAAGCAAACTTTCGCAATTAGCCATCCCGCTTCAATTGAAAGCAAGATCGCAAAAAAGCGCATTTCTCATCAATATCTTTTCTCTTGGGTGTTTGGGGAAAAATCCATCGGTTAGAAGCCCTGCTATAATTATTTACCTTTCAAATGATGGTATATTCAGAAAAAATGGTGTAGTGTGTTTCTTGTAAAACTGGTTATAAATCTGAAATCGAGCTTACTTTGCTCCTCTTTTCTATCGAGAAAATTTAATAGAATCGTGTTTTCAACGGTTAGATGCCCTGCAGAAAGAACGTATCTACACTGTTATGTGAACTATATATATTAAATGTAATAATTTGGTTCTCAAAAATCGGTTCGAAAACAGACAAAATAGGTATGACCCCCTCTTAAGACTAAAACAGCATCTGACCGTTGACATCTCTGAAGATAAAGAAGCAAAACATTAATGCATTATCTCTATAACGATGTATGTATGTGTGACAGTGTGCTATGAAATGTATTTTTGTAGCAAAGGGTTCCGTTCTGGCGCAGTCGGGTAAAAATAAAGTAAAAGGTCGTATAAAGTTTCACTTACATAGAGGATTGCTTAGCAAAAAAGTCGTAAGTCCATTTTTAACTAGTAATATGTATAAATTTGCTCTAAATACAAAAAAACTGTATAACTTACATATTTTAATATTCAATGAAAAACCAAGAAAAGTCCTATTTTAATTGATGCTATCTATTCTTCTTCTTATCGTGTGGGCAGAGCCCTGGTGTCAGAGTTTTTTCAGACCACTTTACGGCCTCTGACGTGGTTTTTATGTAACGACTACTACCACCAGACCCTGACCAACAGCTTAACGTGCCATCCGAAGCACGGAATCATCTTTCTTTTCAGACAATCAGGTGATTCAACCTGCAATGTCCTAACCAACTGGGGAAAAACGCACAAAGTGACATATCACTACGTGTCCCCCGTGGGAATCGAAGCCACGACCTCCGTGTCGAGAGTCGATGCTCTTATATTAGACCACGGAGGCAGTCTATTAAAAACATACAAACAATTTTTTCTCGAAACCGCTAAAACGGACATAGGCCCTTTTGACTTATTACGGCAGTGTTACAGTTTTATAATAGTTATAAGAAAATAGGGAACTAGTTAGCATGAGAAAATAAGGTAAAGACACCTCAAAATACATGTCTACAATAATAATATGGAGAATAAAAAACAATTTTTTTGAGACGAGTAGTACTTTATTGCAGTTTTATATGGAAGAGCCGATTTTTTTTCTCGATATTGGCTGCACCGAGCAAACCACTGAAAATATTGAAATAATTTGTAACATTCATGGATTTGGAAATAACAATACTTTCTCCAGCTACTAACGATGCTATTTTTGAAAACGTCATACTCGTACGTAACCTTTTGAATGCTTATTGAAAATGTTTTCAAGAAAACAGTCTATTAATTTTTTGCACGTGTGTTCGACATGCCATGTACCAATGAGTTTTTCAAACTTACCTATTACCGACTGCTCTCAGACGGTGAAGGAAAACATTGTGAGAAAACCAGCATAAGCTAAAGAAGAAGTTACCTATCCGAATTGAGCACGCATGTTGGACTTACGCCCATACACCCTTGAGGGTAGGCCTGTGCCCTGCAGTGGGACGTACATGGGCTGATGATGAATTGTGTTACGCATCACATTGATGTAGAAATCCACGAAACGTGAGAAGCCGCGGGCAAAGCTTAGTACCTACTTACTGACTAATATCGATGTTATGTAATACTTTATTATCTCACAAGTATATTGGATTTGATCACGGAACCCTGAAAAATTCAATAACACAATGTTTATTATAAAACAGCATAGAATGTGATTTATTTTCATAGTGTAATTATGTACTTAAGTCAGTAAACATCTTATTACAGTAGGTATATTTTATTTTAGGTTTTATATTTGTGGTAAGTTTTTTGTACCTAAATTTTTAAAAGGTGTAAACTTAAAAGGTTTTACATATTAATTAGGGTGCTTCACAGACCATCAAACTGAATGGTGTTGACATTTTAATTTAAAAGCTATAAATGAAACTATTAACTTATTTATATCATGCATCGTTTCAATAGACTTTTCTAGAATAGAAGGTCTTCTTCTTATCGTGTGGGCAGAGCCCTGGTGTCAGAGTTTTTTCAGACCGCCTTACGGCCTCTGACGTGGTTTTTATGTAACGACTACTACCACCAGAGATAGTAGCCGGGACCAACGGCTTAACGTGCCATCCGAAGCACGGAATCACTTTTGGTAGGTATCCTACTTAAATACTATATACTATTACCTATTCTGTGCTTAAATAGAAAAACAACCTCACGACCTATTTTGCTTTTCAGTGTGATTTGGGCTTTTATTTATTTTGCGATGCTTACAAAGTTCAAGATAATTAACACTCATCACCCGAGCGCGCTGTTTACAAACGATGTTCTGACCTATTTTCAATGATAACCAATTAAATTAAAAATATATTTGTTCACACAATCCAGAAACCAATATTATCTGTATCGGTACCTTGTCAGATTTCCGTTTCAACTGAACAAGGGTAATTTTGGAATTAAATATTTAAATAGTTCAATTACTCCGGTCATATCTTACACAAAAAATCGCTAAAATCGCAAACTAACGTCTAGTTCTGATTTTTTTTATATGTTGTTAGGACCACTACCGCGCGTATATCCAAGTTTGCAGCTTCGAAAGACCTGTGCTAACTTTGCAGCACTCGAAAAACCATCCCGTTTTTGGTTTTTTGCTTACATCTTGAAGTCTATTAGTCGTAACGAAAAGTCTTGGTGGTACAAATTAAACCTGATAAAATTTCCTACAAAACAAGTTACATGTATTTTTGTCATAGGACTTAACCTTTGAGGGCTACAGGGCCGAGAAAGTTAACAATTTTCCAGGTATTTATCTACTATCTATGGAAAGTTATGGGGATCGACCAGGAGTGCGATTTTTGAAACTCATTCTTTGAACTCAGCAGTTGAAAACGTCAATGGAGACGTGCATCTTTCTACTGCAGAAAAAATCATACTCCAGGAGTGCGATTTTTGAAAGTCGAATCAGCAGTAGAAAGATGCGTAAGTCCATACATTTTCAACTGCTGAGTTCAATGGTTCAATGCATGAGATTCAAAAATCGCACTCCTGATACCTCCAATTGATCTCCAGGTTTCTCTTACTGTACAAAAATGACACTTGGGTATCGTCATATGGATGCCTTGGTGATACAGAGAAAACTTTGACTTCCTCGGAAGGTCGACTCCTGATGGATGAGGTCAACGGCCCGCGGAAACTATGACAGATAGGGTTATGGACCTCAAACAAATGTAATAGCGAGCCTAGTCAGATTTTGTTGGCGGTGAAAAAAAATCAATTGCGATATCCAAGATGGCTGCCATAGAAATTTCAAACGCCAACGCAGCTTTTAATAGTTCACCGAACCGACTGAAAATTTGTATCCGGGGGTTTTAGTGGTCACTGATTAATAATATGAAATCATTTTGTTTTTATCTTGAACTTTCATAAGGGTCGCCATACCAATTTCATAATTTTTGAAATCTGTTACTTTCTCGGCCCTGTAGCCCTCAAAGGTTAAGTCCTATGACAAAAATGCATACTACGTGTTTTGTACAAGATTTTATCAGGTTTAATTTGTATCTGCAAAACTTTTCGATACGACTAATACACTGTGAGATGTAAGTAAAAAACCAAAAAACAGGATGGTTTTTCGAGTGCTGCAAAGTTAGCACAGGTCTTTCGAAGCTGCAAACTTGGATATACGCTACTGGTATTGGACCGAACAACATATAAAAAAATCAGAACTAGACGTTATTTTGCAATTTTTATGTTCGATATGACGGGCCTAAATTGTTCAAAGCTATTGTCATTTTTCTTACAATAAATAAATATAAAAAAAAATGAATATCTGCCAAGGTACACAGATACCTATTGATTCTATCTATGTAAATTGTGTCAACAAAATAATTTTTTTACTCAAATTACAAAATTTCCAAACTAGCACGTAACTTAATTTTGCACGGAGCGCTTTATCAATAAATAACTGTTCACTTCCTACTTTTAAGTAAGTCCTAATTCTTTCCCAGGTTTAACCAATATGCGGCAGCTCCTCATAATAGTTGCCGTGATCGCCTGCGTGTGCGCAAACGATTACGGAGAATTCGATGGTTTCCAACAACAATCACAGCAAGTAGATTACTACCCGACGAAGTCCGGACAAATGTAAATATGAGATAAGATACATACATAAAATAAAAACACATTAATACTTTTACTATGGGGCAAAAATTGAAATCGCGAAAAAGATACCTACACTAAAAAATTTCGTATGTCAAATGGAAAATCAGTAATTTCAATATGACACCTATCTTATACAGGGTGTAAGTGACAGCCTAGCAAATACTGAAACGGTGAACTCAGACCATAAAACTGAACAACTTTCACTATGGAAACTACCTTATTAAACGCGAAAAATAATCAACTGTCCAGCAGCTGTACATATTTTAGTCGGGTAGGCACAACAGTTTTGTATGGGACAGCAGTTTTTTTTCGCGTTTCCTGAGGCTCCATAGTGAAAGTTGTTCAGTTTGATGGTCTGAGTTCACCGTTTCAGTATTTGCTACCCTTACACCCTGTATAGATAGTATTCAATAGACAACTGAATGAAGTAATTTGTTATGATTCTGCCACCACCGCGTCGGAAAGTGGTATTGTAGAGAAGACTCGCATCACATATTTTTAACAATTTTGTTGGTAAAAGTTTACAAACAAGTGTAAGTACAGACTTATACAGGGTGTTACAAAAAAAAAATATTTCAATCTTTTATGGGGATTGTTGAGACCATCAAACTGACCAACTTTCACTATGGGACAAAAATTGAAATCGCGAATTAAAAATATTTTTTTCCCATACATTTAACTCGAGTAGATCTGTAGTTTAGTATGGAACATCGCAAACGCATCGCATCATGGCGATTATGGGAAATCTCCCCATTTTGGGGAAGGCCTATGTCCAGCAGTGGACGTCTATGGCGTCTCGGCTGATATGATGATGATGATGATGATAGAGCATCTGATTTTTTTTCGCGATTTCGATATTGGTCCCATAGTGAAAGTTGTTCAGTTTGGTATTTTTGTAACACCCTGAATTAACAAAAAATATGCCCCCAACAGAAATGACCGCAGCAGATGTCCATATCCATGTCCTAATGGACAGTGTGAATATGGACAATGCAGATGTAACCCAGGATATGAAATGGACACACGCAGTAGACAGTGCCGGCCGAAGTGTAACGAACGTTGTTCTGAGCACGGTGAGTGGACAATCATCATTATCAGTCTATTTTTCTCTTTGTGTCAATAAGTCCCTTTTTACTGGCCAGGTATTCAGCGAACTTAATAGCGTTGGTTAATCCTCTCTCGTTGCGGTTAGCCCTCTCTAAGCGGACACAAGGGACATTCCTGCAAATTTCCTTATAGCATTCCTAGATAGGTTCTCCGTTCTTTTCCATTTACAACGTTCTTCGGCTAAAACTACCGTACCCCTTTGTATTAGTTGCGTCTGCAGAACCATCCTGACGATGCTGATGTAATGCCTTCCAAACTGGCCATTGCAGATCGTACCAGGGAACACCTAGTTCTTGTATTAAAGTGAATCCTATCACTGTCCACTGCTGAACATAGGCATCTCCCAAAGCAAGCCATAAAACTCTATTTTGGGCTTTCCTCATCCAGTCTTCAGCAACCAGCCTCAGGTAGTTGGTTCAGTGCACGCAGGGCTTCCCCCCTCCCACACACTACGCCTGCCAGTTCGTTGTTTCCTAATATTTCGTAAACAGGGGGCAAGGTAAGGGTCACCAATGCCCCGATAGGCCTCGCATACCATACGTTATCTAACTGATATGAATAATAATGTACAAGCCGAATGATTAATAATAAGCTGATGTAGCGCATAAAATAAGGACATTTGTAATCATAAAGGACAAAACCCTTCGTCTAAAAACAGACCCTTTGAAACTAGTAATCGAGAGTCGATGGAAGGATGGAGTTTCCAACAAACTATGGAAAAAAATTGCTAACGTTTCGTATTACCACGCTAGATTATCCATGTATTTTGCTCGTGTATTCAAAGTGGTAAAAACGACACTGATTTGTAACACCCTTTTGAAATGTAACACCATTTGCCTCTATTCCACTATGATTCCACTATTCGAGTTGGTATGGTTGGTACAATAAGGAATGCTTCCATTTATTTATATGTACCTATATGAGCCATAATTATGTCAAATATCAAAACAATCCATAATTATTTTTTTAAATGCACAAAACACTCTTGTAATCTTGGATTCTTCTGCATTAAAAGTTGTGATTGTAATAATTACGATGACCTCTTAAACTGATTAACTTGTAAAACATTTTAACAACAACAATTATATTATAACACTGTGTAAGAAAGATTATATAAATTAAATACATACATACCTACATAATACATCTGGTATAGTCTCTATTTTTAAAAAAGCTACGCCAATTTTTGCCCCCAAACACACTGAATAAGAAACTCCCAATTCAACAACTAAGAATACAGGTAAAGTCCTTCAATGAAAGCTCCTAAAATGTATTGTTATGATAGCGCTGTATCACGGTGGCATGCTACCCATGCAGAAACCGTAGCATGCTAAACGTGATACGGCTGTATCACGTCTTTTATCTCGTTCGTTGGCGCACAAATAGAACGAGAGCTACCAGATTTATAAGTCTTACCGATGGACTTGAGCAGTAGACAAATTATACCGACCAATCAGGATGTGCCACCTTCAATTTTTTATCGCTACTGGCTAATTGTTTTCTCGCCTTTTTCACTGCTATATCCAACTTTGCACCCTTTGGTTACTAAACGACTTCGCGTTTTGTCGGTGACTCAGGTCTGCTCTGCGCAAACAAAGATTTAGTATAAGAGATAAGTGTACTTTTTGCAACCATCAGCAGCAAGGCTGATTCAGTGTTTATGGGGTGTAGAGCATCTCTGTGATAGGGATGGACCAGGTCTGCCTGCATAACTCCAGTCGGTTTAGGAGTTACTGATGATTAAAGGTCTGTAAAAAATTAACGATCAGCTGCACGGCTGATCGTATGTTATTGTTGTAGTATGCACTGTAGCTATGTGAACAGTACAAAAACTGTCAAGTTCTGTCAGTCGGTACAGGAGATACAGCCAGTCAAAGTTCCGACCTTTGAACGGCTGTATCTCCTAAACCGACTGATGAACCATGTCAGTTTTTGTACTGTTCACATAGCTACAGTGCATACTACAACAATAACATACGATCAGCCGTGCGGCTGATCGTAAATTTTTTACAGACCTTTAATCATCAGTAACTCCTAAACCGACTGGAGTTATGCAGGCAGACCTGGTCCATCCCCATCACAGAGATGATCTACACCCCATAAACAATGAATCAGCCTTGCTGCTGATGGTTGCAAAAAGTACACTTATCTCTCGGAATAATTTTCCAGTTCGTACTGTACTCGTGTAATTTAAGCCAGAAACCACACAGTTTATTTATTCTTTGCAATTTTGGTACTATATTGCAGCAACCTGCGTAGCTCCAAACACCTGTTTATGCTGGTCCGGCTACAAACTGACTGGAGAGGAATGCAAGCCCGTGTGTGACGACTGCACCAACGGGGACTGTGTGGCGCCGAACGACTGCCGTTGCCACCGCGGCTACGCTCTGGACAGCCAGAGGAAATGTATTCAGAAATGTGAAACGTCAGTATTGATCTTCTTTTTTTTTCTTTATAAATAATGGACTCTTGCTTGTGCGTTAGCACGGCATTTCCGCCAGTGTCAAGTAGTTTGTAAGAGTATCTATCTCAATATCCGGGATTGTTTTTGATCAAGAAAAAGAAGAGATTGATGATTGCGGAGCCTCGTGGCAGGCAAAAACGCGACGCGCGAACACCACGCGAGACAAGTGTTCGTGTCAGAACTTGTTATCGTGTAGGCAGCAAGCCCTGGTGTCAGAGTTTTTTTCAAACCGTTTTACGGCCTCTGACATTAAATTAAATTAAATTAAATCATTTTATTTATCAGATGACTCAGATCCATAGTAGTGTTAGTAACAATCAATCAATCAATCAATCATATATGTACATGCATATGTACGTGTATATGTATCAGCTATATATTTTTTTATCTTACTACACCGCCATAGCAAGTTTTTTTACTTAAGAGTTCTTCCATCCCATGGTTGTCTGGAAGAAATCGCTTTTAGTGATAAGACCGCCATTTGTACCCTTACGTTCTTTTGATTCTGTTTTTTTTTTTTTTTTTTGGTGTGCAAATAAAGAATATTTATGTTATGTTATGTTATGTTATGTATTTCAAGTAACAAGACTCATAATTTTATTAGTAGGTACACACTTAATCTATTCTATTATTAGTCATTATACATACACGTCTTACAAACTATGTTAGTTATAAAATAGAAAATAATAATTACAATTAATTCCCTAGCCAACAAAGATGTGGGCAATCACAAGGTGGCATGCAAGCGCACCCAGCGTTGCAGCATTGGGGAGTCCCATCCGTCTCCCAACATTGATTAAAATGGCAATATAGGTGACTAACCTTCAGCCCATGGACCGCATAAATTGAGTCCCCGTCGCCTAATTTACTTGTCGCAATCCGAGCGGCATTCATTGCGTGATTAAATTATTTTTCGATTTTAGGCGGGATAAAGGTACCACAATGCCTACCTACTAAAGGAAAACCTGCATACACTGGCGAAGAAATTTTGATGAGCACGTGAAATCCACCAACCCACAGTGGGGCTGACACATCATAACTAAAGTGAACTTCGTCTGATTTCCCCAGCGGCTACAGGAGTACTCCTCATGGTTGCGAACCCATCTGCGATCGATGCCAAAATGGCGACTGCGTAGCTCCCAACTCCTGCCGTTGCCACTTTGGATATATGGACGACCAGAGGGGATCTTGTCTCCCTGAATGTAGACCGTAAGTACCTTGCTGTATACATATTTAAATAACATTCACCATACAAGATGTAATAAAACACCCTAGTAATACTTAAGGAGGTGCTTCAGACCATCAAACTGAACAACTTTCACTATGTAGCAAAAAACATGGAGAAAAAAAAAATCTGCTGTCCCATACACTTGAGTAGAGACGGTATTGCAGTTTTGTATGAAGCAGCTGATTTTTATTTCGCGATTTCGAAGTTGGCTCCATAGTGCAAGTTGTTCAGTTTGATGGTCTGAAGCACCCCCTTAAGTATTATTAGGATGTTTTGTTACACCTTGTATAAGCCAGGAAGACAGGTTTTATGCGTACCCTCAATATTAGGATATTGATGATTAGGTGGTGATGGTAGGTTGTGATCAAGACCTTTAATTTTATTTTATAAAATGTGGTTCTTTTTAGGGTTCCGTACCCAAAGGGTGAAACGGGACCATTTCTATTCATAAACCTACGCTGTCCGCCCATCCGTGCGTCCTAGCTTCAGAGGGCTGTATCTTCTGAACCGTAATAGGTAGGCGGTTGAAATTTTCACAGAATATGTATCACTAGCTGTTGCCCGCGACTTCGTCTGCGTGGACATGTGATTTTGTCTCATGTCTCGTCTAGGTCATGAAGTTCATGGTCAGAACAAAGTCTAGAAATCCTGGCATGTAATGTAACATTAGAATGGCCATTAAGGAATGGGCTGGTAAAAGACGCAGGCTAGATGGTCTGGCCTCTCAGGTCTGCAACACTGCTGGAAATTCATCAGCAATATAACACCACGAATCCCACAGTTCATACTGAACAACAACAGAAGCAAAGCTCGTGCACTCGCCGAAGCCCTCACCGGGTACTACGCCACAGGTACGATAAAGCTCACTTTAAATCCCAGTTGCCGAGCGTGCGGAGATGAGGAGAAAAGCATGGAACATTGATACTGTGTAAACGTATGTGTCTCCTGAGAGAGGTTATCCAAAACCGGGAGATTACAGGTTTCTTCCCCTAAACGCTATTACCTCCCTCATTTTCCAAGTTTTTGTAGGGTGAAGAAAATACATTGGTATGTAGGAGTCAATGCAAAATATACCATTGGATCGAAATGTTGCTAGCTTGCCAGCCCCTATAATAAGATAAGAATGTCATGAACTTAAACTAAATTAGAAAGTAAAATTCAAAATTCAAAATTTTTTATTCAAAATAATATCATATATAGATAGCTTTTTGACGTAATTTTTTGACTCTACCACCGCGTCGGAAGGTGTTCCGTTGAGAGCAGATGCGGCCAGAAACTCTACAACACACATCTTTTAAACAAAACAAAATGTACAAAGTACAATTAAAATACAATATTGCATTACATAGTGTAAAATTTTCAAGAAAGTACCTAAGTAGGTGTGTAGGTACCAGAAAAAAGTAATTCACTGAATCCATCACTTGAATTTCCCTACTCTTCGACGTGTATTACTTTTATATTTATGTCGAGCAGCATAATAATCATCTTACGACCCACTGCGGATCACAGACCTCCACTCACGAATAAGCGTTAGAGGATAGAGGATACTCTACCACGCGGGCTAGTGCACAGTGGTGGATGCCAGAGCTAGAACGATACTATTCTAGTAAGCTAATGGTCAACTTGCTAAACAGATCTTGAAGCCGCTTTTGTAAATCTCTAACCTTACATAGCTATTTTATGTAAGTAGGTTCATTACCTACCTGTGTTGTTATAAGGACATTATTAGATAAGTAGGTATCTTATTGGATAAGTAGGTGTCAATATCTCAGGCAGGTAGACCCTGCCTTTCATGGCATCAGCTATACCTACCAATATGCCTAGCCTAGTATTTTAATATTTAGTGCATCAATTATTTATAAGAATTACGTTTGTAAAATGGCTTTTGTGCATTAATAAATATTATTCTATTATTCTATTCTATTCTATTTTAATAGATTGTTACAGAATGATGTTCTACAGTACAAACCCTCAACAAATCATAAATTGGTGTTATGGTTACCACGCCGGACTGCCAAACCAGGGTCCAGGGTTCAAATCCCGGTTCGGTCATGGATGTTATATGTTTGTGCCGTTGTTGCATGGTTTCCATAGTAAAAAGCCCTTAGATCATTACAATGTATATGTGACGTGACTGTGAGCGTTATGTATTTATTTTTCCAATTAAGTAAGTTTACAATCAAATCTGTAAGACCGGATTTCTGAAACGTCTTGATGATTGAATGACAAACATACAATCTTACAAACATCCAAACATTGTCACAATCTTTCACGTTCATAATGTTAGTAGGATTAAAATTAGAAAAAAACCAATACAAAACGTCCTGCGCTAGTATTGGATGTGATCTGATCTCAGGATATTATTAAAAAATAGTCAAACAGCTTCTGTCAAATCTGGTGAAAAATTGATAATAATTATAGAATGCATTTTTATTTAAAAAAAATTGAAAAAAAAATCTCGACCAAGAATAGAACCTCCACCTCATACGCGAAAATCTAAGCAACTGCCAACTACACTACACAGCTGTCGTGAGAACTGTTGAAAAAAAGAACAACTATTTACCACTGGAATGAATCTGTTACTTACTGTCAAAAATACGTTGAGCTCTTTAAGCTATGAAAAATATAAAGCGACAAAGATCACCTACTGGTTTTAGTGGATCTCTGAAGCATACTAATTTTGTATGTACCAGAGGTTTTTGTTGCTGGTTTATTATTTCTTGGCCATTTTTCGATATGTTTTTTATATATTATGTTATTCCGGGATATAAACTGTCACTATACAAAATTTCGTCAAAATCTGTTCAGTGGTTTTTGCGTGATGTGCGTTCAAACAAACAAACAAACAAACATGAAAATTAAAAACCTTTCTAACATGTTCAGTTACCGATTTTGAGTCGCCCTGGTTGGTTTTTTTTCGAATATATTCAATGTACAGACTTTTTTTCGTTTACGATTTTATTATAGGTATAGATTATAATGAATTCGATAACAAATAATAAAAAAAAAAACAAACGTTAAAATTAAGGCGGGCCATACAAGAAACTAATTTTATTCAACGTTTTTCTTCTCGCTCTATCGCAAATACGGTAACACATACAAGAGTCATACTTTGTATGATTACGTGCAAACTTTACAGTATAACAACAAACAACAAATGTGAGTCGGTCTCGCGCTAAATGTCCTGGGAAAATGAAAAAATGTTGGTAATTAATATTGCGTGGTGGTACGGGACCATCCGTACGCGAGTCCGACTCGCACTTGGCCAGTTTTTAATTAAACTAATCTAATAGCCTCCCTTTTTTCTTCAACCTTTTAGCGGATACAGGAATACCAAAGAGGGCTGCAAGCCTGTTTGTGATCGTTGCAGCAACGGTGATTGCGTGTCACCCAACGTTTGTCGTTGCCACAACGGATTCAAGAACAACGACGCAGGAGACTGTGTTCCTGAATGTAATCGGTGAGTGTTTGTCTGATTATCAATGGCACTCTTCGATTGGTTAACAAATCAATCAATCATTATCATCAGCCTATCATCGTCCACTGGCTGAACATAGGCCACTCCCAAGGCGTGCTACAAAACTCTGTCCTCAGCCTTCCCCATCCAGTTGCTCGCTTGCTTGGATCAATCATTATTTGTTTTTCGGGGGCGGTTCAGACCATCAAACTGAACAACTTTTACTATGGAAACAAACATGAATTCGTAAAAAAAATGAGCTGCCTTATACATTTGAGTTGAGTACGGTTGAGGATTGGAGTTTAGTTTCAGGTTTGCTAGTAGTGAAAGTTGTTCGGTTTGATGGTCTGAACTACCCCTGAAAATTTGGAAACGGTAAAAAAAATCATCCGGTATTAACAATTATTGTTACACAAGTAGAAAAAAAAATTATTCATTATTTTATATTTCATATCCCCAGAGGTTACCAGTTCACCGCAACAGGCTGTCAACCTGTATGCGATAATTGTGTAAATGGAGACTGCGTTGGCCCATACCAGTGTCGCTGTCACTCCGGCTACACCATGAACAGCCGCCGTGAATGTGTCCCACTGTGCAACCCGTGAGTATTCATCTTTTCTTATTCTCAAGCAAAGATTTTATTTTTTTACTAGCCCATTTCTTCCCACTGCTAGGCGAAGACCTCCCCTTTAATCCTCCAACCATCTCTGTCCTAGGCATGCTCTGGCCACGCGTCATAGAAAGCATCCAGATCGTCCTTAAGGACGACCTGGACGCCGACAACCATTTGCATTCGACATATTATTATATGGTCGGCCCAATCCCACTTTAATCCAATTATAAAACAACTAATTTGTCATATTTCAGGGACTGTGGACCGAACAGCGTCTGCATTTCACCTAACGTTTGCAACCCTCCTCGTTCACAAAACATAAACTATCCTTCAAAATCTACAAATGAATATAACCCTGGTAACAGTGAAATTGATGTTTTTGGACAACTCAATCAACCTCAGACAAACTACCCATCCAAACAGCCGAACTATGGTGGACGTCCACAGAAAACCTCATATCCTTCCAAGCAACCGAATTCAGGACAATATCAAAATTCGTATAACAACCAATACAACCAACCTAATAAAGAAGTCGAAGAACTATATGGATCAAAGCAAGTAGGACAACAAAATCAATACCCATCTAAACAACCGAGTTCAGGGCAATATTATAACAACCAATACAATACTCCTCAAAACAGTGACGTTGAAGTATATGGAACTAAACAACCAGGCAACCAATATCCACAAAAAACATCCTACCCATCGAAACAACCGAGTTCAGGGCAATACAACCCCTATCCTGAACCTAACGGTGTAGCAGAAAATTATGTTACTAAACAAACTGGACATCTCCAAAATGAATACCCACAGAAAACATCATACCCTTCCAAACAACCAGGTTCAGGACAATACAACAACCAATACAATATGCCGCATAACAGCGACGTCGATGTATACGGAACAAAACAACCAGGAAACCAATATCCACAGAAAACATCTTACCCATCGAAACAACCGAGTGGACAATACAACAATCATTACGAAACCAACGGTGTCGCAGAACATTTTGGCACAAAACAAGCAGGATATCCGCAAAAAACACCCTACCCATCCAAGCAACCAAACTCCGGTTACACAGAACTTGCAGAAGGCGTGCCACAATGCTCGAGGCCTTGTCTGAATGGCGTCTGCGCTGCAGGAAACACGTGCAGCTGTAATCCAGGATACGCCATGGATATCAATGATCATACAAGCAGCACGTAAGTATTTTACAGTTTATTTACAGTAAAGGCAAGACAGATGAACATTTAATATCTAAACTCTGCTTCTGTCGCTTACGGGATGGCAGGCACTGTTTAAAAATGGCATTGTAGACCAATCAAGTAGAATCCCACTGCAGGACAAATGTCTCTCATGTTCATGTAGAAGGATGAAAAGGAGCAGCCAAACTCCAACACGCTGACCCTGTGCGGATTGGTGGAGGCATAGTTTAGTCACGAGCGTAAGTGCCGCCAAGACGCTGCTTAAATCATCTTTTATAGATGGAAAGGCCAATGATGAACAAAACACCCTAATAATACTTAAGGGGATGCTTCAGCCCATGAAACTGAACAACTTTCACTATGGAGCCAACTCGCGAAATCGCGAAAAAAAAATCCGCTCTTTCATACAAAACTGGAGTACCGTCTCGACTCAAATGTATGGGATGGCGGATTCTTTTTATTTTTTCTCGACATTGGCCCCATAGTGAAAGTTGTTCAGATTGATGGTCTGAAGCACCCCCTTAAGTATTACTAGGGCGTTTTGTTACACCCTGTACAGGGTGTAAGTGACAGCCTAGCAAATACTGAAACGGTGAACTCAGACTATCAATCTGAACAGCTTTTACTATGGAGCCTTCCTCAGGAAACGCGAAAAAAAAAAAACAGCTGTCCCATACATTTTAGTCGGGTAGGTAGAGCAGTTTTGAAGTCCATATTGAAAGTTGTTCAGTTTCATGGTCTGAATTCACCGTTTCAGTATTTGCTAGGCTGTCACTTACACCCTGTATTGTTTATGTATGTACATATTTTTGTAGCTACGTATGTTCTACCGTAGCAACTTAACTACGTAGCCGTATTTTAATGAATGAGGTGCCAATCGATTCGTTATTATGGCCGGATGGAAGAGGATTCATTTTGAACGAACAAAATCGATATTACGAATGTCCAAAAAGAGAGGTCACTGAAATTTTGAAAATTTTCGCTTTTTATAATTATTATGTTGTTTTATTTATCTCTTTTATTACAGTTTTTTAAGCTTTTAATTTTTTTTTAAGTCACTAGGCTCACTCACCTCACTAGGCTCCTGATCTCAGCCATGTACCGACCCTATTTGAACCCAACTGCTTAATTTGTGTCAATACCTATGTATTATATGGTTATTTTAACCCTCTGCGACTGAGCTGAAATTATTGTATACATTCGACTGAGGTGGTGTCTGTCAGACGTCATTTTAAAATGTAAATATCTTATAAGTTTAAATATATATAATTTTTTTTATACTTTAATTACTTTATGTGTTTTATATAGACGCAATAAAATAAAATAAATTATTTTATTAAAATGAAATTTCAATAGTTATAGAGAGTCTTTATTGAGATCAAAAATTTTGTCTTAAGATAAGTAGGTATCTTAATATATTTTTTTTCTTAATTAACAAAATCAACTTTCAAAAACTTAACATTTCTTCTATTAGTCATTAACCTTATAAACTTTACTTAAAAAAATCAACGAGATCGTATGATATGTTTAGGCATAAATCAGTCTCAAAGTTACGATACTTTTTTTTACTCAAATTTGCAATCTTCGCAGATTTGGGCCGAACATTGCAGACAGATTGGCTTCTTACAGGCACAGCAGGTAAATCTTGTCTGACGTTTCAATTTGCTTGGACAAATGCTGCATAATTTTCTAGGTGGAGGTCCAGGTGCAGGTGCAGGTATAGACTTGGGAGGCAAGTCTTTACCCATAACACTTGTAATGGTCAGTCGCAGTTCTCTTGGTAGTCGATCATTGTAGACTCGCTGCTTCAGACTAGGTAAGACTAATTCTCTTGCTAGAGATAGTATAAAGTCTCCTCTCCTCAATTTAGCTCCTTGACAACTTTCATACAAAACAAAAGCATTCTCTTCTGTTCTTCTCTCTCATAAGCTTCTTCTTCTGCACATTCTTCAGGTTCACTTTCATTCTCAATTCTTGATTCTTCTGGTCCCTGAACATTTTCAACTTCAAAATCAGGATCTTCGACTGAGTCATCGACGTCGCTAAACTCCACGTCTTCTAACTGTTCAAGCCAGTCTTCTATTTGCTTATCATTATTTATGGGTGTTCCTTTAAAACTTCGTTTAGTAGATCTAGCCTGCCCTCCACTTGAATTCGCCATCTGTTACATACATATACATTTAATAAGTGGGTATTTTATATAAGTTTATAATTATGTGGTTACGTCTAAGAAACTGCAGGTAAATTTACAACTGTTACTGAGCTAACGACTGATATACACTATGAAAATATAAACATTTTTGGTAGGTGACGTCTGACAGAATCAACGCTTATTGCTGTACTTACGTCTATCCGACACCAGGTGCTCGTCCCGGCACACGTGTGCACTGCGTCGCCGCGCGCGCCTGACTGTTCACTTGCTCTCACCGTTTTAGGAAGGTACTGAGCGGGACAGAACTGCATCACGCCATATCGCGAAATGGCAACGTTGTATTTGGTTTGCGGTGTCTGAGAGACTACCACCTCAGTCGCAGAGGGTTAAATTAGTTTGCGAAACTGCACCAGGGCACTTGCTAATGATAACAGATTGCCTTATCAATGCTTATGGTATTGATGATTAACAAAATTATTATTATCGTACGTATCGTACGCAGTGTGCGGGACGCGGGTGGACATTGACCTCAAAATCATATGATCGGGCGGCGGGTCATTACCACGCAATTGTACTTAGTAACAGATACCAAATGGTTTCGCCAACTAATTAGATTTAACCTTATAATTTATCTAACCATTTTATCTTACTGAAAACTTTCCCTAGGTGTGTCCCAGTTTGTCCAGGGGGATGCCCTAACGGAGTATGTTCTGCTCCCTATTTCTGCGCATGCAATGTGGGATACCATAAGGAGCGTGGCGTTAAGGGCGGAAGATCTAGCTGCGTTAAAGTACTCAAAAGATCATCTGTCTATGAAAAACCACAAAATGTTGCTGATTTATTAGTCTTTAATCTATAAACATTGAAATACAATTTTATCTAATTTCAAAAACTGTGTTTTTTCTTACAAAATTAAAAATGAATCCCTCACCGGTTAGGCCTGTGTTCCAATAGTAGAGATGATAGAAGATATTAATATTTATCTTATGGTAGATGTTGATGAATAGTTGCAATAGGTTCAATATGGAATGTACATGGTGTAACAAAACACCCTAGTAATACTTAAGGGGGTGCTTCAGATCATAAAGCTGAACAACTTTCATTATGGAGCCAACTTCGAAATCGCGAAATAAAAATCATCTGTTTCATGAAAAACTGCAGTACCGGCTCGACTCATATGTATGGGACAGCAGAATTTTTTAATTTTTCTCGGTGTTGGCCCCATAGTGAAAGTTGTTCAGTTTGATGGTCTGAAGCACCCCCTTAAGTATTACTAGGGTGTTTTTTTACACCCTGTAAATTAGTTGAGTTCAGAAAATAATAGGTATCATAAGAGATAAAACGTCTTAGGATAAACAATAAAAATTTAATTACATGTTAATAAAAAGTCTTAAAGGATGATGAGGACATGGAAAGACAGCGTAGGGCTATTGCTACAAAAAGCAATATGCTTGCGCGCCGGTTTGCACAATGCTCGGTACAAGTCAAGATCACCCTGTTCAGGGCATACTGTCAGTCGTTCTACACCAGCCAGCCATGGAGCCAGTACACGCAGCGCGTTGTATGTGCAGTACAATAACGCATTCCGCTGCATGCTGCGGCTGCCTTGGCGGTGTAGCGCTTCTGCCATGTTTGCCCTGAGCAGGGTGGACGACTTTTATGCAATTATGAGAAAAAGACACGTTTCGTTCATGTATAGAATAAGATCGACTGACTATGGGATAATAGAGGCCGTATATAGTGCATGTAAGTTCACTATATGCGGCCTCTAAAATCGCCAGCTAAAATGTATGTATACGTAATTTCACTTTGTCTCGTTTTGTAATGTAATGTACCTAATCTAATGTTGAGATGACTCTAGTTTGATTTTATTAATAATGTACTATGTTTGTGCTTTTATATGGGTTGGGTTCATAGTGACCTGAAATAAATACAATTCATTTCAATAATAATTCTTGATAATTTCATTTCATTTCAATAATAATTCTTGATAATTAAAATGCTGGTCACGTAACATCTTCAGTCCTTCTATCCGTTCATGTAGCTTTTATGATGCAATAATCTGTAATTTAAAAAGAAAGCATAATGCAAACAAAACAAAAACTCTCAATTTATAAATAGGTAACGACATACAGTTTTGTTCAATGTCGTGGTACTACATTTTTTTGAGGCTGACTGCACTTCCTCTATTTTTACTATGGTACTTCGGTGTTCCTCATTAAATGTTTGATCGTGAACAATAAATAAAACCGGTCAAGTGCGAGTCGGGCTATTCGCGCACCGAGGGTTCCGTACCACACCACCACAGAACACAACATTATTAACTTAGAAAAAAAACCTTTTTTTGTTCGGGATCTTTAGCACGAGACAGACTCACACTTGGCCAGTTTTTAGTATTTGTTGTTGTTTTGTAGAGTTTACTCTATAATCACACTAAGCTTGACGCTTGTATGTATTACCAGTCTCAGTCTCTGAGAAAAATACCTGTGACAGACGGACGGACGGACAGGCACCGAGATGATTACATAAGTGTTCCGTTTTGCCAATTTTGGTACGGAACACTTAAAAGGTTGGGAATGTTTTAGTTTACCCTTTCGATCTCCCAAAATGCGTCGGATACAATCATAATTAACCAGGAGCGTGCGAAGTAAGATCGAGAATTTACTTGATCATCTTCTTCTTATCGTGTGGGCAGAGCCCTGGTGTAAGTTTTTTTTCAGACCGCCTTTCGGCCTCTGACGTGGTTTTTATGTAACGACTACTACCACCAGAGATAGTAGCTGGGACCAACGGCTTAACGTGCCATCCGAAGCACGGAATCACTTTTCTTTTCAGACAATCAGGTGATTCAGCCTACAATATCCTAACCAATTGGGGGAAAACGCACAAAGTGACATATCACTAGGTGTCCCCCGTAGGAATCGAACCCACGACCTCCGTATCGAGAGCCAATGCTCTTAACCATTAGACCACGGAGGATTTACTTGATTAGATCATTGCATTATTATTAGGAACTAGGAGCGAGCGAAGCGAGTATAGCTCTAAGTACATTGAAAGTTGTTCAGTTTGATGGCCTGAAGTACCCCCATAATACAGGGTGTAACAAAACACCCTAGTAATACTTAAGGGGGTGCTTCAGACCATCAATCTGAACAACTTTCACTATGGAGCCAACGTCGAGAAAAAATAAAAAAAATCTGCCGTCCCATACATTTGAGTCGAGACGGTACTGCAGTTTTATACAGGGTGTACAATAAAATGGGACAGCTACTCAAAGGGGTGCTTCAGACCACAAACTGAACTTTCTCTATGGGACCAATATCGAAATCGCGAAAAAAAAAATCGCTCTCCCATACAAAACTGCAAACATAACTCGACTGAAATGTATGGGACAGCAGATTTTTTTTTCGCGATTTCGATATTGGTCCCATTGAGAAAGTTGTTCAGTTTCATGGTCTGAAACACCCCTTTAAGTAGCTGTCCCATTTTATTGTACAACCTGTATGAAAGAGCGGAATTTTTTTCGCGATTTCGATGTTGGCTCCATAGTGAAAGTTGTTCAGTTTGATGTTCTGAAGCACCCCCTTAAGTATTACTAGGGTGCTTTGTTACACCCTGTATAACGTAGGTTCATAACTGTACAACCTGTATAATATGAAAATCTTTCTTATGTTGCTATTTTAAGTCCAAAGCTGACAACTTACAATTAATTTTATGGACAAAATAAAGTAGGTACATGTGGACTTTCCACTATGTGCGTTGTTTAGATGGAATATAACCTACCATTGTCTACACCATTGTAAAGAGTAGTTGCCTCTGAAGAAACCTGGTAAACTTCTTCTCTTAATAATCAATGCGGCTATTACGATAATCACCAACACTGTAGATACTGATGCTACTGCATAAATCCACGCCGGACGTGACCTGAAAATTTATTAAGTTAAAAAAACATTAATAATATTTTTAATCGAACAATGAACCTAGTTTGAAATAAATAATATAATTAAGTAGTGGCTGACTGACAACAGGAATTTTCTTTATTTTCAATCTGAAATATCTTGAACAATCAGAAGAGTTTAAACACGGTTTGAATTAAGTAAAAATCATTAAATAATTGTTTTAAATTCTGAGAGTTAGTTTCACTGCTAGTAACAGTTTATGCTTACTTCTTTTCTTTATGTGGTTTATCGGTGCTGTTTATTCCATTAGAATCCATTTGTGTATGCGGTTCACATATATCTTTTTCTGATTTCATGTAACCAGGATTACAATCGCATGTGTGTGGGGCAATGCAAGTACCGTTACTGCATTGCTCGCACAATGGCACACATTCACCATTGGTACTTGTTTCAAATCCAGGATCGCAAGTACAAACTCCAGGTTTAGTACAGGTACCATTCTTGCAATCGTTTGAACAATGCGGTTCACATATATCACTTTTTGATTTCTTGTAACCTTTATTACATTTACAAACATCAGGTTCAGTACAGGTACCATTCTCGCAACCTTTAGAGCACTGCGGTTTACATATATCCCTTTCTGATTTCGTGTAACCAGGATTACACTCACATTTGTTAGGGGTAATGCAAGTACCGTTCTCGCAAGGATCTGTGCAGTTTGGCAGACACGTGTCATTTATCAAGTCATAACCAGCATCACATTCACATTTATCAGGTGCTACGCATTTACCATTATTGCAGCCTCCAGAGCAATAGGGATCACAGATATTCGTATCGGAAATGCAAAAAATATAATTGAAATTAAAAATATTACATGTCTCGCTACGTTTTTGATACCCTTCGTTGCACTCGCAAGTGTTAGGGCTAACGCAGCGACCGTTTTCGCAGTCTTTGTCACAAATTGGATTGCATTTGTATGTTGAATTTGAATCAGGTGCGTACCCTTTATCGCACGTACATGTACTGTTGTTAGTGCAGGAGCCGTGTTCGCATGATGTGCATGCAGCTTTCCCATCAAGACTGAAAATTAAGCAGAATCGAATTATGATAAAAAACCGGTGAACAGCGGTACAGGTATAACATACTTATTTTCCGTAGCCATTCTACTCCTACAAGTAGGAAAGTCAATTGTGTTTCCTTAAGAGGGTACCGAGCCACCAGTGCTAACTGATATAGGGAATTTTCTTTAATTTCAATCAAAAATATCTTGATATACAGGGTGTACAATAAAATGGGACAGCTACTCAAAGGGGTGCTTCAGACCATCAAACTGAACAACTTTCTCTATGGGACCAATATCGAAATCGCGTTAAAAAAAACCGCTCTCCCATACAAAACTGCAAACATAACTCGACTGAAATGTATGGGACAGCAGATTTTTTTTTCGCGATTTCGATATTGGTCCCATAGAGAAAGTTGTTCAGTTTGGCGTTCTGAAGCACCCCTTTTAGTAGCTGTCCCATTTTATTGTACACCCTGTATAGGTGGTCCAGACCAGATCGATATAGGTACAACGTGTTAATGAATTTACGCAATTCCTCATTTACCCCAACTGATTTATAACAAAAGTATTTGATTGAAACAATAATTTCATTATTTTGATAGTTAAAATTTTAAGTTATTCACATTTTAAGTTTTGAGGCAAAAATGATTTTTTATCATTTCAGCAACGAATGATAGCGCTAACATACTCATGGATACATTTTAATACTTCAAACCGTTTACTTACTACCGATTACAAGAAAAGATTTCTTGTTTATCTCTCTATCTTATACCTATGGTGAGTACGTTACTCATACTTTTTTAAATTGTATATCTATCACTATTTTGATAATTTTTTGTATACCATATCATATGTGTTAACTCATTAACAGTAGGTACTTTCTCAACTACAAAAAACAGTCCGATTAGTTTATTTTAAGTGCCCAAATTTTTAATTTATTAGCATCCTTTTAAACTAAGAGTCTACTCATCAAACTGAATAACTTTTACTAAAGGAGCAAACCGACCGGAGCAAATAAAAAATCAGCTGTTCCATACTAAACTGCAGCTATGACTGCAATGTCGACGCGCGAGTTCGCGACTCAAATGTATGCAACAGCAGATTTTTTTTTTTGCTCCGATCGGTTTGCAGAGCTTCGTTCAGAACCTACACCCTATGTGCACCCAGAGTGCACCCCGAGCGCAACTTTTCGCACTAAACGCCGTTCAGAGCCTCGTTGAAAGACGTTTTACTATAGAGCGAGTTGAAAAAACAACCGCACCCAAACGTTCTGAACGCAGCCCTGCCAAAGTAAAAGTTGTTCAGTTTGGGTAGAATTTTAGTTTGAAAGGATGCTAATGATATCCATTTCACCCTATACAACGTGTTAATAAATTAGCGCAAAACCTCATACACCCCAACTGATTTATAACAAAATAATTAGATTGAAGAAATAATTACATTTTTTGATAGTGAGAATTATTTTATTTACAGAAAAGGGGTAACAATAATATAACACACTAAAGTGATACTATCTTAATAAAATATACAATTATAATCTAAACTATTTTGATAGTTAAAAATTTAAAGTTATTCACATTTTAAGTTTTCAGGCAAAAATGATTTGTTATCATTTCAGCACTGAAAGAAAGCGCTAACGTACTCATGGATACATTTTTATAATCTTGTTTTGGTAGTAAGTAAGTACACTCACCCTGAGTGTGCCCGTGCGGTGGGTTGACATCGGGTTCAGAAATTTTTAAATTTCGCAAGCAAATTATTTAATATTTTGAAAAAAATTACCTATGTTGAAACCATGATAATTAGATTCTGCTCTCGATTCTAAACAAACTACTTTCTAGTTTTGCGTTAATTCATTAACACGTTGTATATATAAAAAGTTGTTTTTCAGATTCTTTTTCCTTTCGGGTCCTGCGGTAGTTCCATTCAGCAATGTAAAAAAATGGTAATCCATCCAGCTTGGACCATCCTGTATTTGATGTTTACATTGCCCTGGAGAGTTTAAGCATGGTTTGATTTTTAGGGTTCCGTACCCAAAGGGTGAAAACGGGACCCTATTACTAAGCCTACGTTGTCCGTCCGTCTGTCCGTCCGTCCGTCCGTCCGTCTTTCTGTCTGTCTGTCTGTCTGTCTGTCCGTCCGTCCGTCCGTCCGTCTGTCCTACCTATTTAGGACTGTAACTTTTGAACCGTAATAGCTAGATTGTTGAAATTTTCTCAAATTATGCGTTGTTACGGCGGATTAGTTAACAAATAATAAAAATGTCAAAAGTTAAAAATTAAGGGGGGTTCTCAACAAGAAACTAGTTTTTATCAACGTTTTTTCTTCACGCTCTATCGTAAAAACGGTAATACTTACAAGCGTCAAACTTAGTGTGATTATAGAACAAACTCTACAGAATAACAACAAATACTAAAAACTGACCAAGTGTGAGTCGGTCTTGCGCTAAAGGTCCCGGACAAAAAAAGTATTTTTTTCTAAGTTAATAATGTTGTGTTCTGTGGTGGTGTGGTACGGAACCCTCGGTGCGCGAGTAGCCCGACTCGCACTTGACCGGTTTTATTACTAGGTAGAACTCATTAAAAATAGTTTTAAGGTACCTTAAAATTTGACGGCCCGGTAGCACAGTCAGTAGTGAACCTGCCTGCTGTGCCGAGGGTCGCGGGTTCGAATCCCGTAAGGGACAAATATTTGTATGATGAATATGAATATTTGTACCCGAGTCATGGATATTTGTATCTACATATGTATGCTATATCGTTGTCTAGTCATCATAATACAAGTCCAGGCTAGATTCTGATACTTTAAATGTGACTAGATAATTTGTGTGACATTGTCCAAGATATTTATGATATTTATTAAAATTAATGCAAAACTGAGCTGAGTGGCAGCAAAACAAGGCTGCGTGGTAGCGTGTTAATTTCACTTACTTGTTTTCTTTAGATGTTTTATCGGTCCTGTTTGTTTGTTTAGAATCTAAATCAACTGCAACTTGTTTGTTCGTGTCATTTTCATCAGTTATTGTATCTTTGGAGTTGTTACCATCGTTAACCAATACGTCGTCCAAAGTTTTATTTTCATTATCATAGTAATTATCAAGATCTTCTGAACTATTTATTAGCTTTGAAATTTCATCGGTAATTCCAGGAACATTATTAGGTTTTGTACAAGTTGTACGCACACACACTTTAGACTCGTCTGGACAGTTGTCGAAACAATCACATGATCCATAATCAGCTGCAAAGTGTTTTGTTTCAATATTGGTATCACACACACATATTATGTTCTGTTCTTCACAGGTACTATCCGGTTTACATGTATCTTCAAAATTGTTAGGGCAGATCGGTAGACATGTTTTGTTAAGTTTTTTATACCCAACTTCACACGTAGATTCACAATCAGAACTGAAAACAAAGCAAAATTTTATAAGAAGTGTTAGACTGGTTTTACCCGACTGCGCCAGAAGGAGGGTTATGTTTTTCGAGCGTATGTATGTATGTATGTTTGTATGTATATTTCTTTGGCACGGCCTACAGCCTAAACGGCTGGATGGATTTTGACGTATTAGGTGTCGTTAGATTTGTAAAAATCGTGAGAGTGACATAGGCTATATTATTTTAATAAGGCGATTGCGAATTAAAAAAAAGAGGGGGAGTAAAAATTTTTTTTTTGTTAAAAATTACAATATGGGTATCAAATGAAAGCTTGTGATTGTATTATTGAATATAAGAGCTTGTTTTTCTCTTTTCAGTTAATATACTAGTTTTTTTTAAATATCGTAGTTACCTAATGCTTTACAACTGCAATGCAAAATTAGTTTATTAGCATAAAAGGGTAACATGGATCCAAATAAACCTGGGGATGGGGTAGGCCACAGAACATTATAACAGGGGTTAGAAATGCAATGTTGCGCTTTTGCTTCCGAGACAGCTTTCGCCATTTGTCTTCCCACTCACGCTGCTACAACTACTCATGCCCTCTCGCTCGCACCACGCCGCGTGCCTTATGGTGTTACGTAAATCATAGCATAACCTATGCGACGCGTTCCACGCCTACTTTGCACTTCTAACCCCTCTTATAATGTTCTGTGGCGTAGGCATTGTTCTGTTATACAGGTTGTAAGATTAAATGGGACACTTACTTAAAGGGTTGCTTCAGACCATCAAACTGAACAACTTTCTCCATGGGACCAATATCGAAATCGCGAAAAAAATCTGCTGTCCCATACATTTCAGTCGAGTTATGATTGCAGTTTTGTATGCTAGTTTTTATGGGACAGCGGTTTTTTTCTTCGCGATTTAAGTGTTGGTTCAATAGTAAAAGTTGTTCAGTTTAATGGTCTGAAGCACCCCTTTAAGTAAGTGTCCCATTTAATTTTACACCCTGTATATAAGATATTTTTGGAGATGGGCCGGTACTAATGCGGCATGCCATGCATACCTCTCTCGCCTCATTTACATTCATACATCTCTTCATACATACCCACCAGTTTTGAGTACTCCGCACCAAACCATTCAAACATACACTCAAAAAAATTTATTCTAAATATATCACATAGATAACTTTCCGATGTCATTTTTTTTTTTATATACCACCGCGTCGGATGTCGTTCCGTTGTAGAGAAGATGCGGCCTGAAACTCTACGACACACATTTTCACACATTCTGTAAACCCACAGAGTACCTACTATAATTACGTAAGACGTAAGTATATTTGATCAGACTACGCAAATAAAAAAAACTTCGTCAATGGCGTACGTTTCGAACGAAAGGTGACGTGTTTTCAATTTACACCATTCTCTAATCACACAATTTTTCATTTTATCTCTCAGCGTAACACCCATAAAGGTAACACCACACATATTTCGCAATAAACATATTTTAATAGCAAAGTCTTACTTTCATGCCTTTTCCGCCATGCACTCACTAACATACATAAAAGTTTATAAAATACCAGAATAACTTGAACACAAAAACCATAAACGAATAACAAACAATTTTAAAACTACCTAATTAAAACTCTCACAATATCGCAAACAGTATCCTTTCAATCATCTTCTATGACGAATGATGGTACACATGCCATTTCTTCTCCAGTGTAAGCATGGTACAATAATATACTGCGCCTGGTATTCTCTTCCGACTACGTGACTGACACAAGCCTACGTCATCATACCCTTTTAACATGTTTAGCGGCCATTTTTTTGTGACGTAGGCTTGTGTCACTCTGGGAATAGAAGACCTTGTTTTTAGACCATGAGTGTAAGTATGCAGGTTCTATGAGCAGTCGGTATTACGTACATACTAAGTACATAAGTTAGAAAAACTCATTGGTATGAGTCGGCCAGGAATGCGATTTTTGAATCTCTTTCGCTGAGTTCAGCATTTGAAAATGTCAAAATTGCTGTGGAGATATGCATATTTCTACTACTGATTTGACTTTCAAATACAGACAGCGAAACAGCTCATGCTGACACAAAAGAAAAAGAATGAAACAAATTACTTAAACTCATGACAAAAACTTACTCATCTTTCGTGCATGTTTTTCCATCAACACTATACAATAGCAACACGCTAATTAAACAAACAGCCACATAAATTAGTTTTGGAATCATTTTAATTTACTTTTAGACCGCTACTCGGCCTAGTAGTGTGATCTTGATTGCAAAATATAATGAGCGAAAAATATAAGGAAAGTAAACCGCAGTGGGCCTCGCATAGGGTGACCAAGATACTGTTCACGAATTGTGATAGGTACCTACAGATTATGGGCAATTTTCTAAAGAAATATTTGTAATCGCTTATTATTTCGTGGACGACTAAAATTATTATACAATTAATTTATATACTTAATTACTTTTTAGGGGTTCACACCTCACCAAATCACATATTTTTATTTTATTTATTTATTTATTTATTGATACATGAAAAGGGAGAAGACACTGATAATAAAAAAAACTAAAATACCCGACCAAGAGCGTATCGGACTCACCCATGATAGGATTCCCTAGTCATTATACGAAAAGCGTATACCGACATAGCGTCGATAAATTTAAGGAATCTTCAAAGCAATCAATAGCGCGATTTGATTTGTTTTCATTGACCGCCATCTATCGACAGCCGTTTATCGCCGACTATAAATATTTATAATTATGTTACCGGTTTTTATTAGATTTTTCCGACACAGAGCTTTCGTTATAATTCTCATTGAAAGACTTACGATGAGCAATATTATAAGATAATTTCAGATTTTGTACTCCCGTTTTTAAACCTTAGAGGACTGTTTTTTACTTTGAGTGCATATATCTCGAGATACAAGCATTGTAACGACTTAGTTTGTATGAGTGTTTTGTTTCACGTTACAAGAGCTAGCTATCCAAAGACACTTCAGTCGATTTATTAGTAAAAACTAATCAATAAATAAAAAGAAATTGTTTCTTCTTATCTACCTACCACATTTATGTTTTTTTAATCATTTTAAAATAGTTTTTGTGTTACTGTTATGTCAATTATGTGTTATGATATGACTGTCTCCATCTTAAAAGCCTATGCCTATTAATGGAGCCTTTTTTCTTTTTTTAGCGCGTACATCAATCAAACTTGAATATTATAGTTCAGAATAAAGTTAAAAACAAAACTTATTATTACAAATATCTCGGAACTCAGTCCGAACTGAGATATAAAGGCTTGAAGTGCACGTAATGGTAATATTTTCAACTTTAAGCCTTTAAGCCTTGTAAATGGCAAATGACATGTTATTGAATACATTATTTTGTAAAAGAGGCTGTTAGCATCCCGAATATTATAAAATAAAATAAATAAAATAAAATATCTCCGTCCGGACTGAGTTAAGGAATATACATGTTTATAAGTTTTGTTTGTTACTTTATTCTGAAATAAAATATTCAAGTTTGGTTGCTGGCCGCGCCAAAAACGACGACGAAAAATAAGGCGCTAACCTTTCATACAAAACCCGCATTGTCTTTTCAATTCAATAGGTGCAATAATGAGCGAGTAATTGAAGCGGGGTATAACAGACAGAATGGATGAAGTATAAAGGTGGACTTCCGATGCTAGCGGCCGACGCGTCTGACGCGCGCGGCTCGCGGCCGACGGCCGATGCGGCCATACAAGTTACTATGAAAACGTATGGCGCCGCTTCCGATGCCAGCGACTGACGCGCGCGTCAGACGCGCGCGGCCGATGTCTATCGCATCGGCCGCGGCCGCGCGCGGCTATGCTCTGACGTCACGCAGAACAAGAATGTTTGCCAGAAATATTACGAAGTTTTTACCGAAAATTTGCTTGATTTTTACTATTTTATTTGTATTTTATTATCTGCAAGGTCGCTCATCCACGTTGCGATAACACCATCTATCGATCCATTTAAAACTAATTTTTCTTTTTTCGGAAAATCCCTCTTGCCTACAACATAATTATTAGCTAGACAGCGATTCATATACAGGTTAAAAAGCAAAGGGGACGCAACGCATCCCTGTCTAATTATAATAAATCTTAAAAATGTATTTTATCAAAAATCCTGTAAAAAAAATGCATTCATATATTTCTCTAAACCTATCAATCTATCAATCAATCAAATATTATTTATTAAAATATGTATTGTTTTTTTTATTTGTGTTTTTAAACAAAACACCAAAACAAAAACATACCCTAAATTTCGGGGAAAATACCCTAAAGTTATAACACAATGCACAATAGGCACGCGTCAGTCGCTGACCTCGGAAGTGAGGTCTGTCGTCGGCCGCGCGCGTCTGACGCGAGGTTCTGTCAAATATGACAGAACGTCGCGTCAGTCGCGCGCGTTAGACGCATCGGCCGCTGGCATCGGAAGTCCACCTTAAGGGTTCCTTGTCTAACCCTAAAGTAAAAGCATTATAATATTTATCTACAGATAGAAGTAATACTTAGCTTCGAGAGTGTTTTGTTCCATTTTATAACACCTATCCATCAATACTGAAACTTTGCGTTCGTGTTCATTCCCCATGTTAACATAACAAAATATTAAAATTAATACAACGGTGAGCTTTGAAGATTTGTTGATTTTGAATTAGGTACTTAGTACTTACTTGTTGGTATTGAGCAAAGACTTATTGATACCAACAACTCTGAACTCCGGGTATTAAGTCCTTAGTCCTGGTGTTGCAGGGATACCTACTTAATCTTTAAAACTTGACAAATAGTTTATTAAAAATAATTAAAAAAGCAAGAGCAATCTGCAACGAATTTATAATTGCTCACATTTGCTTTAACTGTATTATCACAATACTTTTCTTTTGTCCAGCGGCCGTAGTAGGTATGGCAGCGTGATACAGCGCTATCGCGCCGTAGCGCTCATATCTTTATCGCGCGCATCATACTACGGCCGCTGTACGTGTAGTACCACAGATTAATAATAAGTTAGTACTCGTACTCTCTTATAAGTCTTGTGAGAACCTTTTTCAATAATTTGACAAAAGAATTAGCAGCATAGCATATGCTCACGACTATATTCCCCGAGGGGGTAGTCAGAGATATTCTGAAACCTCAGAACATCCACGTTTCACGAAAGAATTATCTGGGATAAAATAATTTATTAATAATGTCCGTGGAATACATCGTCACCCTACATTTTAGATACAATTAACCAGAATTTCTTTGGTAAATTATATTCTACTCTGCATCTGTTACTATGTTATAAAATGACGTATAAAAACACAAAATTCAGAAGAACCCAACATCAAGAGGTTATCATTATTATATTAATATTAGAGTGTACTTGAACCCGGCAAAACCAAACCGACTCAAGATATCTATTCTAATAATTTAAATAGATTATAAAACGCTGCATGATGAAACCATTGGTAACGTGACGAAAAAATATGGGCTTATGTATAAGAATAATTATATGGCTAATGTCCGCTATATCGGCCTCTACTTCCCTCACAGTCACAGCCGACCTGTGCCTCGCATGACAATTCACAACTATTCAAGGGTCCACGACTTATCTAGGTACAAACTAAGTGGAACGCTTTTTGCTAGTTTGTGCGTTAGATATGTCTCATGAAAATCAGTTTAGTAGTTTTCAAGATAATTGATAAATGACTATGACCTCATCCATTCGAGAGCATGGTTATGCACGCAAGATTTGTAATTAACAATTTCATCTTTATGAAAACAAAATTCTCGTAGGTACCAAAGGTTGCCTTTGCCTTAATAGAACATGTTCTGCTACCAATTTCTGCGCATACAATGTTTGATAGGTACCATAAGGGTCAGCGCACACCCAGCGTAAAACTGTTCGAGCATGCGCGAGCAGATTTCATTGATTCAATTGATAATGAACTCTATTCCCATTGAAATAAAGTTGAAAATAGCTTGCAAGTGATTAATTCCCTTTAGCGTCTGTTCGAGTATGCTCGCGTATGCTCCTCGCGGCGACGGGAGCAGTCGCGAACATGCTCGCGCATGCTCGAGCATGTTCGAGCATACGCCCGTGTCGATGCTTGCGATCCGTCGTAAGTGTTGCCGCCTCGGCCGGTTTCGGACTAAATCTAGCATATTTTTTAACTACTTTAGCCCGAAAAGGGAAATTTACTACAGATAATATTATATAATAATCGAACTCTTTTTGAAAATACAAAGAAAATCTAAAAGGTCGAAACAGATTTAGTAGGTTTTCAAATTGTTCATATTCCATTTTATAGTACCTAGCCATAAAATAACTGTCCCTAGAACTTTAAACCGTAGCACAGCACAGGAAGTAGTATTTCCCAAATATAAGTACAACTTTCTTGCCTCTTTTCATCTTATTGATGTGCTCTTCTTGCTCCTCTTCCTTTGCTAGTAACCCAATAAATACCAAATCCCAGTCTACCATACTTTAAAATTGTTGTTATCGCACGTCTTTGCTATAAAATATTGTAAACACAACGCAAAATTCACTACGTCAACTGTAGCAACACGGGAGCATCCGCGAGACTGTTCGAACACGCGCGAGCATGCTCCGCCGCTGCCGCCGGCGGATTTTGCCGCTAGGTGTGCGCGATTGCAAAGAACATGCTCGAGCATGCGCGAGCAGTTCTACGCTGGGTGTGCGCTGACCCTAAGGAACGTGGAGTTAAGGGCAGAAGATCTTGGCACGTGAAAGTACTCAAAACATCATTGCGTCTACTAATAATGAAGACAATAAACTCGGCAGCTCATTTCTTCATTTCCCTCCCTAAAGAATATGCGTAATCGCCATACTTCCGCGAAGATAAATACTTAAGTACTCAAGATTTGGCTCTACATCATAGACTCATAACTTTTAAAGAGTGTTAAGATTGTGAGTCTTGGCAAAAAAAAATCATTCGAATGTTTTTGATGGGATTTACTAGTCGCCAAAGAATTGCTAAACTAAAGTGACGGATGGCGGGACACATTGCTCGCAGAAACGATGGCCGATGGGGCCAAAGAGTTCTCGAGTGGCGACCGCGTACCGAAAAGCGTAGCGTAGGTAGGCCCCCACAAGGCCCTCCACCGACAACCTGGAGGAAGCGGCGGGAACCCGTTGGATGAAGGCAACGTGGCGATACTTGGGGGAGGCATATGTCCAGCAGTGGACGTCCATCGGCTGAGATGATGATGATGATAATGAAAGATTGTCATTGAAACATAACAGTACTTAGGTATGTATAATTTCAAAAAAAATAATTTTCCTCACTCGGTACAAATTAGGCCTTATAATTTTTATGTTCTGATACCCATATCCATGTCCCAATAGTGGGAAAGAACGAAACTGATAAATAGCTACGAAAGCGGAAAAAGGGATATAATTTCGTTGTTCTAAAACATAAAAATATCATAAGGGATAAAACATCATACAATAAAAAGACAGTAAAATATACAGGGTGTAAGTGACAGCCTAGCAAATACTGAAACGGGTGAACTCAGATCATCAAACTGAAAAACTTTCGCTACGGACCCTACCTTAGGAATCGCGAAAAAAAATCTTCAGTGTTCTTCTACTATAGTCAATTTAGCTTCGATCTTAGAGCCCGGTTACACGTTCAGTATTTCGTCATTCTGGTCCATCAGTCTGGTCATGTTTATTTGATTTGAAGGGAAACTGATATACTGAAGCACCATGTTAGTCGGGTCAATCTCGAGTCAGTTTCCCTTCAAATCAAATATACATGACCAGACTGATGGACCAGACTGATGAAATACTGACCGTGTAACCTCCCACTTACGGTTTTAAAAAAATATAGTTATTAGTACAAAGGCCGCACGAAAAAAAAAACGTCTGCATATTAAGAACCCTAAATACTTTACGGCTAGACGAGAAGGCGGCCGGTGGACCAAGGCAATATCAGAGTGGTGGCCAAGAGAGGGACGGAGGTCAGTGGGCAGACCACCAGCACGTTGGTCTGATGACATTGTGAGAGTGACGGGTTCGGATCAGATAAGCACAGGACCGTGAAGAATGGCGCAATAAAAGGGAGGTATATGCCCAGCAGTGGGTTGATGTGGGCTGATTTGATTGATTGATTGAAATACTTTATAGTTTATAATAAATTATTTATTATCATATTTATAATAAAAGATAACCCTTTATTTGAAGACAACTTACACAAGGTTGAAAATAAAACTAGATTAACTATTATATTTATGAATAATTAATTTTAGGTTATTAAAGTATCCTTAACTTTAATGATTTGCGAAGAGCAACAACTCAGCTCTGTCAGGCACAGAAGATAAACGCCTTGCTTACAAAGTAAGGCATAAGTTTAGCATTTTGTATACTGTGGTAGTGGCAAGCAGTTCCTTGCAAGCAAGGTTCGTTATGCAACACTGCGACTATTGCTGGTCTATTGTTCACCCATTAGACCTACATCAGAACAATTTTTTTGTTAATCTCGGATGCTGGTTTCCTCACACTGTTTTCCTTCACCACCGAGCTAGTGATAATGATAAATACAACCGTACATAAATTCCTTAGAACTTAATGGTACAGGCCAGGAATCGAACCACCGCCTCATGATTGAGTCGCTAGCTCTCTTCCGTATGGGCTATCGCAGATATTTGCGATGCGATGCGACGTCGCAGTTATGTGTGTGGGCACCGTATGTTAGTAATTTGACTGTTGGATTTCACTGAAGGGTCAAAACCTGATTCTCATTGACGGTATCAAGTGGTTAGCGTGTCTTCTGAAACAATGCAGTAGGTATATCATTAGTTTATCTTTATATGGTGTATGCTTGTGTAAATGTAAAATCTTTCTTTGTCTAAACCTGACAATGATAACTTATAATCTTTAATTAATTATAAATGTCAAGATAGAGCCTCACGCTTCTAACTTACTAAAACAAACGGGCCAACTTTCTTATGTTGGTGTGCGTGAGGCGTCATACAACTTATCTCTATGTGTGTGCATAGTGATAGGGTTTATCACCCTAGATTTGGGTGATATTTTTTTCGACGCGTTCACATCTTCGACTGTCTGTCTATCTTCATATACAGGGTCCTTTTTAATATGCTGACACTTTTTTAAGGGTATGATCAGACCATCAAACTGGACAACTTTATCTATGGCACCAACATCGAAACCGCGAAAAAAAAATCTGTTCGTCCATACAAAACTGCAAACCTACTCTAGCCAAATGTATGGGACAGCTGATTTTTTTCTCGGTTTCGATGTTGGTGCCATAGAGAAAGTTGTTCGGTTTCATGGTCTGATCATCCCCTTAAAAAAGTGTCAGCATATTAAGAAGGACCCTGTATAACTTATCAAAGCTTACAATCGTCGATGGACTATAGAAAGTATTCATGTGATTTTTATCATCATCTATATACGTCCCACTGCAAGGCACAAGCCTACCCTCAGGGGAGTGTGTGGGCATCAGTCCACAACGCGTGCCCAAAGCGGATTTGCAGACTTCACATACGGATTAGAATTTGTTCTTCAGCATAAGTATGTGGATGTTTCCCTACCCCGTTTGAGAAAAGTTGCAGTCTGTACTTATTTCGTACATATTAAGTTAGAAAAACTAATTGATACATGGCATGTCGTCCGTGCGGATTCGAACCCGGACCCTCACGATTAAGTATGACCTCTCCGCAACGCTCCACCAACGCCAATGCTGTGATAAATTGTATGGACAATATAAAGTGCATCGTGGACTATCCACTATCGTCATACATGTGTCGTTGTTTAGGTGAAGAAATAATTAGGATCATAGCAAAACCTACCATTGTATAGAATAGCTGCCGCTAAATAACCTTAATAAACTTTTTCTCTTGATGATCAATGTCAATAAAATAATCAGCAAAACTGTAGAAACTGATGCTACTGCATAAATCCAAATCGGATGTGACCTGAAAATTAAGATAAAAACCATTAATATTTTCTCGAACACGAAGAAGCGTCCTATAAAATCGTTCTAGGTCCTATATAATTAAATTGAACCTAGTTTTACAAAGTGAGATAGGTATATCACAGATATTATAATACTATACACATAGATATATTATACTATACAGTACTTCCTATCTGTATGAATACTATACTAGGATTATCTCTATGACTGACGGTGAGATGTGTTAGCAGCATAGAGAAACACGTGACTACAGCGTTGACAGGAGTCACGTGTTTCTCTATGATTAGCAGTGACTAACTGGGAATGGGATTTCATTCTGAAACATGTTTATTATGTTGATGTAGTTTTTACTTACTCTTTTTCTTTATGTTGTTTATCGGCCCTGTTTATTTCATTAGAATCTTCATCATCAGCTACTGTTGTGTTCATAAAATAATAAGTATCTATTTGAGTTTCATTTGTATGACTGAAACTGAAGTTTGATGGAAGTCCAAATCCATAATATTCTTCTGATAATCCAAACTCATCATCGTCAGGTAATACGATGGGCTTCAAAGTTTCTTTCGCGTTATTGTTATTACTATCGGTGATTGGTGAAATAATGTCAGGTATCGTACAAGTTGTACGTACACATAATCTAGACTCCTCTGAACAGTTTTGGAAACAATCACATGGCCCATCATCAGCAGCAAAGTGTTTTGTTTCAACAAAATAACCACAATCACATTTATTCGGTTCCACACAGGTACCTTCGCAATTTTGACATACAGGTTTACATGTATCTTCAACATACTCTCTTTCTAATGCTCCATTGTAAGACCACTTGGAATAATTATAGTGTGGATAATAGTATGTTCCATTGTATAACATCTTGGGATAACAGAGACACTTGTTGTTTATGCACAAACTATTTGTATTTTGACAAATATTTCTGCAATCTATGGTGCATTTTGTTTCTAAATTGTAAGAATATATGCAGCTACCATTGACACATTTAGGACAGTCAGGTTCACAAAACTTTTCGTAACCAGTATTGCAGACACATGTGTCAGGAGCAACACAAGTACCGTTGTTGCATTTATTGCAATTTGGTCTACAATTTCCCTCTTTATATTCATAACCTGGCTTACAATCACAAACTTCTGGTTTGATACAGATTCCATTTTCGCAACCTTTAGAGCAATGCGGTTCACATTTATCACTTTCTGATTTCATGTAACCAGTATTACAATTACATATGTTAGGGGCAATGCAAGTACCGTTACTGCATTGTTCGCAAAATGGCACACAATCACCATCAGCCCTTGCTTCAAATCCAGGAACGCAAGTACAAACTTCTGGTTCAGTACAGGTTCCATACTTGCAATCTTTTGAACAATGCGGTTCACATATATCACTTTTTGATTTCGTGTAACCTTTATTACATTTACAAACATCTGGTTCAGTGCATGTACCATTCTTGCAACCTTTAGAGCACTGCGGTTCACATATATCCCTTTCTGATTTCGTGTAACCAGGATTACACCTACATGTGTTAGGGGCAATGCAAGTACCGTTCTCGCAAGGATGTGTGCAGTTTGGCTGACACGTGTCATTTATCAAGTCATAACCAATACTGCACACACATGTATCTGGCGCTATGCAAGTACCATTCTTGCATAGGTTACAATGTGGGACGCAAATTTCACTTACATCTTTTTCGTAACCAGAGTTGCAAGTACAAACTTCAGGTTGCACACATTCTCCATTAATGCAGCCTCCAGAGCAATATGGTTTGCAAATATTCGGATCTGACATTCTGAATCCGGGATGGCATTCACATGTTTCTGGGGCAACGCAAGATCCGTTAAAACAGGGTTTTGTGCAGATCGGAACACATGTTTCGTTGTGTTTTTGATACCCGAAGTTGCACTCGCATGTGTTAGGGCGAACACAACTGCCGTTTTCGCAGTCTTCCTCACATATCGGATAGCATTTGTATGCGAAATTTGAATTAGGTGCGTACCCTTCATCGCAAGTACATGTATCGGGATTTGTACACGATCCGTTTTCGCATGGTGGCGTGCATACGGGTTCGCATACGAGTCTGAAAAAATTGTTAAATCTTTGTTGAGCATGTCATAAGAAATCTTCCTAATTATAGAAGTAAACAGTATATGTATAGCATACTTATAGCTTTTGCCTGTGATATCGTCTACGTTGACTTTCAAAAGTGTCATTTATGTGTTAATCCAGAACATATTCAACCCAATTTCTACCTTGTGCGCCAAAATGTCATCTCAATCCGTTCAGCCCTACGCGTGATTGAGTCACAAACATCGAAACTTTTTATAATATTATAAGTAGAGTAGGACAGGATAATGATAATATACAATAATATGTATTTTTTTAATATTGTCTACAGGGTTACTTGTAATTCGACGTATTCCTTTCAGGACGTTAAAAGGCAGCCTAAATTCAATTATGTGAACCCCCATATGTGGAGTCTGAAATTAATAATTTTCGAGATATTTTGAATTTAAGGTTTTTTACCAAAAAACCAATTTTTTCACACTTTTTCTTAAATTTCATAAATCAATGTCCGATCATACTGAGCAATTCAAAATAAATCAATAACAATGACTGTTAATCTTTGAAAAAAAATTGAAAGTCATTGTTATTTATTTATTTTGAGTTGCTCAGTATGATCGGACATTGATTTATGAAAAAATCTCGGTAAAAGTGTTAGCCATGAATTAAAATTCAAATCGATGTCATAGAAAAAGCATTTTTTTTTATTTAAGAAAAAGTGTGAAAAAATGGGTTTTTTGGTAAAAAAAACCTTAAATTCAAAATATCTCGAAAACTATTAATTTCCGACCCCGCATATGGTGGTTCACATAATTGCATTTAGGCTGCCCATTAACGTCCTGAAAGGAATACGTCGAATTACATATAACCCTGTATATGCATTAATTCAATAAAATTTGCTTTAATTACATTTTGAAAACATATAGAAAAACTGAAAGAATTTGTAGCCTCTTACGAAACCCGTCTGGGTTGGTGCAATGTGAAACTGGACATGGTTGTATATAGAAATATACAAATGTACTCGTATATAGAGGTAGAAAATATATAAAAAGAAAAGATTCGGCTGCAGAAGCTTACCTGGACTCATAATAATGATTAACTTTGAAGTATCCTGCACAACAATCGCGCACGTACTTGACACTTGGCACCTGTAAGCAAACAATTAACGTGTTAATGAATAAGCTCAAAACCTCATACACCCTAACTGATTTCCAAAGAAATGATTGCATTGAAACAATAATTTTATTAATTAAAATTTTAATTTTAATTACTAAAATTATTGTATTGTATTGTATTTATTATTGTTTTTATTTTTTATTTTATTGAATTGTTTTTGTTTTTTTTTAAACTTAAAATGGTTAAGTTATTCCCATTTTAAGTTTTCATACTAAACAATTTGTTATTTCACGTTATTTCAGCAATGAATGAAAGCGCTATCCTGGGCCTCAATTGCGCTATTTTATACGGTTTTACCGTTCGGACGGAACGTTTTTGGTTTTGGTTTAATTTTGGTTTAGATTTGGTTTAGCTGAAGTAAATCAAATCAAATCAAATGAAAATAGTAAAATAGTAAAAATGCTATGGCGATATTTTTTTCTCAACGGTTAAATCGCACAATTTATTTTGTTATTGGTGGTTGGGCTATTGCAAGCAAGGGTCGTTATGTAACACTGCGACCATCGCTGATCTTTTGTGTTCGCCCCAAGCTCACCCATATTTTACGCATACCTCCGAACTTGTGGTATTTTCTTTTCATTCTCGGGAATGCAGGTTTCCTCACGATGGTTTCCTTCACCGCCGAGCTAGTAAATGATAAATACAACCGTACGTAAATTCCGAAGAACTTAGCGGTACAGGCCAGGAATCGAACCGCGTCCTCATGATTGAGGCGCTAGCTCTCTTCCGTATGGGCTATCATCGCTCTTAAATCACACAATACAGAAAATTCGATCGAACGGACATCAAACGTTACGCCAACGTATCTTCCGAAATAAATCTAAATCGTTACCGTTAATATAATTTGCGCGATACGAATTGTGCATAACGTAACGTTTTTGGTTTTGGTAGTATCGTTCAAAATTAGCGCGATTGACCCCCTCTCATGGATACATTTTAAGAATCTTGTATTGGTAGTAATTCAACCTACGGTGAGTGTGTACCATGCGGTATGGGTTTCAGCCTAAACGTGTTTAACAGAAGTTTGTCTGTACATTGAAGATTACGATAATGGTTTTAGGTTTCCCTGATTAAAAATCATGGATTTTTGGGCTGTCTGTTTGTTCGCGCATCACGTTAAAACTACTGAACCGATTTTTATACTACTTTTTGTGTTTGAAAGCTTATGATTTGACTTAAAATCTGGTATATCCTTTATCTCGCTACAATGACGGAAACCCGTGCGGACGCAGTCGCAGGCACAGTATAAGACAGTAATCCATCTTCATACAATTATATCAAACGCGGCTTGTATGTGTGCCAGCGTCGGTCTGGCCCCAGGGAACACCGGGACTTTTCCCGGTGGGCCGGTACCCCTGTGGGCCGGTCCGGCCCAGCTCTTCTTCCCTATTCATTTTCATCCCACAAATGGCACAGCTCAGCCCACTCCAGAATCTTTCTGGCCCACCCCAGGATTAAAAAGAGTAACTTAAAAAAAAAATCTACAATAAAATAATCGACAACTAAGTAAATTTTTTTCACTTTCTTAAAAAGTTAGGGAAATTCAGAAAAATTTGCTTATTGCAAAATTGCGAGCTCGCTTCGCTCGTTCTTTGTTTTGCTCTCTGATCATAAGTTTGGTTGAAGGGGCCTCCAAACCTGGAGAACCCTTTTGATCAAATTCAAAACAAGGCCAAAATATGTTCAGTAAGTAACTGAGTCGGAGGCCCCCTGCGTAGTCATTTATTTTGCGAATTTTTGAGCTCGCTTCGCTCACTCAATGTTTTTGTTTCACGAACATGTCTACTCGATTTCGGCATGAGCTGAAAGCTCCTGGTTTTAAATCCAGCATATTGTAGGCTCCTTCTTCATACGCTGACGGTAGCTTAAGGAGATGATCAGACCATCAAACTGAGTAAGTAACTGTTTCCATGGGACCAATATCGAAATCTGGGGATCAAAATGGTCTAATTATCACATGATCATCCCCCTAAAAAACACAATGTAGCAAATTCTCGAGCTCGCTTCGCTCGCTCCTTGTTCTTGGTGGTATTGCGGCGTCCTAGTCCCAAGTCACATGCAGTAAAATCTCGAGCTTGCTTCGCTCGCTCCTTATTCCCAACTTAGTCGTATTGGCATTGCAGTAAATCTACGAGGTTGCTTCGCTCGCTCCTGGATTGTATGGTCATTGCTTGCTTCGTCGCTCTTGATTTACGACCTAGGCTTATTGGAGTAAAATCTCAAGCTCGAGGATTTACATTGACTTTTTATTGCAGATTTGAAATGACCAAAATATCATAGTAAAATATCGAGCTCGCTTCACTCGCTCTTGGTTTTTAGTCGCTTATGGAACCATTTTTCTTCTGTCACACGCGTTTTTTATTGTAACGCCCTAGTCTTATTGTAGTAAAATCTCAAGCACGCTTCGCTAGCTTGGATATTTTAGATCGTGAAAAACTCGAGCTCGCTTCGCTCGCTCCGGCTCTCCTGGCTCCTAGATTGTTTTGCAACCTGACCTTGACCTATACCTAGCCTCTCTACGCTCTGGGAAAAAATAATTGCTACGCCCATCCATGCCCTTTCTTTTGACTTTGCCATGGTCGAGGAGAAAGTCAGTGGGCCGCTTGTTTGAATTTTCCCGGTAGTTTTTTGAGTCCCAGACCGACGCTGATGTGTGCTCGCCAGTACGTACGCCTCGTAGCACGCACACACTGACAATATCTCAGCGTGCCACGAATGTGCCAGACGGGGCTACGCGAAGATATGGTCAGTGTTGCGAGTAGGGTTGCCAACTTTTTTTAGGCCAAATATAGTATTTTGAGCCATAGTGCTCGAAAAAATATAGTAGATCGGGGAAAAATTAGAAAACATATAGTATATTTCGAATTTGTGAATTTACATTTTTTCAAAAAGATCTTTTTTTACTTTTTAACACTCATTTCTCTATTTCGTATTCGTTATAGAAATAATGCATCCTGTAAACGCAGAAGTCACTGGATTCGATACAGAAATAATATAATTTCTAAAAAAATTGATAAATCTGACTTTAGGAAAACTTGTTGTCACTTTTCAGTAGTATATTTAGTAGAACATTTTTTATGGAACAAATGTGATGAAGAGAAAGAAAATTGTTAAAACAATGATAAGTTATTGGTCATTTTTATTGGACCTAAGTACCAATATATGTAAATTCTCTATAAATTATTTGCTAATCAAAATATAGTAGTTTTGCCAACTATATATTTTTCTCAGAATTATAGTAGTAGGGCCCCTAATATAGTAGGATACTATATTATATAGTAGGGTTGGCAACCCTAGTTGCGTGCTAAGAGGCGTACGCCGCGTTTGGCACCATTGCATGAAGATGGATTAATGTCTTATACTGTGTCGCAGTTAAACTCTCATCATCATCATAGGCCTTTACATCTGTTGCAGATGATTTAATCAGTGTTTTTGGAGAAGCACTTCTTCTCATGGCTGTACATTAGTTTTTAATAAAATTACCGTTATTGTCCTGTACTCCAGTCGATTTCGTCGCCTTGTTTTGGTACAACTTCCGTACCAACAATTCGTTCGATATTTTTCTTCATATGTTTTCCAATATGGTTCATTAACTTCCCTAGTGGTTCTGAAATCAATGATAATAATAATTATGAGATGAATAATTCAATGTAATATTTAATGTAGTATTTAAGGTATTTTAAGGACTTTACACGTCGTCGAGTGACGTTTGAATGAAAAACTACATGATTTCATTTAAAATATCTGTATAATCCTTTGATTTTAAATTCTCGACGAACATAGAAAATATTGTTATTGAGATGAGACAGTTATTTCGAAATGGTTTTCGATTCAGCCCAAAAAAAACAGTGGACAATCCAAAGTGAAGCGCGTCTCGTCATCATTTCGTGCGAGCCTTTTTTATGAAGTTGGTTACAAATAAATAAATAAATAAATAAATAAATATCTTGGACAATGTCACACAAATTATTTAGCCACATTTAAAGTACCAGAATCTAGCCTGGACTTGTATTACGATGACTAGACAACGATATAGAATACATATATAGATACAAACATCCATGACTCGGGTACAAATATTCATATTCATCATACAAATATTTGTCCCTTACGGGATTCGAACCCGCGACCCTCGGCACAGCAGGCAGGTTCACTACCGACTGTGCTACCGGGCTGTCTAATCATACGTATACAGGGTGTTAGAGTAAATAGTTGCATTACTTTAAGGGGTGATTGTACCCATGATACCTACTGTCCCAAAGAACTTTCCCAAAGAAGCCTATAGGAAATTCACAATTTTTTTTATTACTTTTCATACAAAACTTCGGTCAGCTGATTGCATTTAGTATGGGAAGTCCAAAAAAAAATTTACGAATTTCCTATAGGTTTCTTAGGGAAAGTTGTTCAGTATCATGGGTACAATCACCCCTTCAAGTAGGTAATGCAACTGTTTACCCTAACACCCTGTGTAGGGTTTTCGAACCACTACGCGTTCGCACAGATAGGTACTACACCCTAGACACCACTAGTTTTAAATTACTAACAAAATTTTACGGGTAGGTATTCAGAAAATGAAACTAAACAACTTTACCTATGGAACGTGGATCGAAAAATGAAAAAAAAAATCGTGCCTCCCATAGAAAATCGATCGGATGATCCGCACTTTAATAAATAATTTAATTTAAAAAACTAGTGGTGTGATTTAGGTGTAAAAAAACAAATTCGTTACATATTAAAGGGGGTGCTTCAGACTATCAAACTGAACAACTTTCGTTGTGAGACCAATAAAACTGGGCGTCCTCTCGAAGGTCAGACGGTACTTTACTCCGGGACAGCTTCTACAACTTTATCAAGCTCAAGTCCGATCGTGTATTGAGTACTGCTGCCATCTCTGGGACGGGTCTGCCCAATACCAGCTGGCCGCGCTGGACTCAATCGACAGGCGTGCCAGGAAGCTCATAGGTGATCCAACCTCGGTGGCGAAGCTACAAAGTCTTGAGCATCGTCGCAAGGTAGCCTGTCTGTCTGTTTTTTATAGGATACATTTCGGAGAGTGTGCGACTGAATTACACGATCTGATACCACCGTCTCCCTTTCATCTGCGGGGGACGAGACGCAGACTGGGTTTCCACCCCTATGTCGTTGACCTACCAGCAATTCGCACGAAGAAGTTTGCTTCTTCTTTTATAATGCGCACGGCTAAGGAGTGGAATGCCCTGCCTGCGGACCTGTTCCCTGAGCAATACAACCTGGGCCTCTTCAAGGCGAGAGTGAATAGGCATCTTTCTAGGTAAGCATGCTACATCTTCGGCCTCATCATCACTCAACATCAGGTGAGATTGGGGTCAAATGCTTACCTATCACACATAAAAAAAAAAAAAAAAAATACAGAAATCGCATAAAAAAATCAGCTTTTCCATTTTGGGTCGAATTGAATTTTTCAGACCTGAGCACAAATACTGTCTAGTTCTATTCATCATAGAATAGGAGACTGCTAGCATCACAGCAGGAGTCGAAACCGAAATCTACAGGGTGAAATTGATATCATTGGCATCCTTTTAAACTAAGAGTCTACCCATCAAACTGAACAACTTTTACTATGGGAGCAAACCGATCGGGGCAAATAAAAATCATCTGTTCCGTACTAAACTGCAATGTCGACGCGCGAGTTTGTTTTTTTGTTGCTCCGATCGGTTTGCTCCCATAATAAAAGTTGTTCAGTTTGATGGGTAGACTCTTAGTTTAAAAGGATGCCAATGATATCAATTTCACCCTGTATAATTAATTAGGTATGAAATAAAAAACATGGAAATTTTATAAGTTACAACAATTATAGATACATTAAATTACGAGCTGCAATTCACGATTAACTTTGAACTTAGTATTAATCTGTGATTTATCAAGCTGTGACTATTTGTTTCCGTTTGTAGATAATGGTCCAATGTACGGTCGACAAACTAGAGTCATGACTCATGTGGCAGACCCACCTACACAATATTTTGTTTGCAATACACAAATTTAAATTAAGGTCCACAGTCATGTAGATTACGTGTAGGTATGTGGGAAACTTTGAATTCTTTTTGAAAATGTCGATCACCTGCGATTTAAAGTCCCTGCCAATGTACTCAAATATCTGTATACAATATACATCGTTGGTCCATTGTATTGTGAGTTGTACCTAGTCTTAATTGCTATCGTCTGACTTTCAAAACCATTTCACAACACACATATTGATAAAAAAATTTAAACCGTCCTTTATAAATTTTTTTGTCAGTTAAAAACACCAAAAACAAATGTAACGGAGACTTCAAAAGGATTTTGTAAAATTTTACCTGTTATTTCATTATAATAATACCTATAGGCCATTTAACCCCCCGTTACTTTTATCTTGTTACCCAACTGCGCCAGAAGGAGGGTTATGTTTTTCGAGCTTATGAATGTAGGTATGTTTGTGTATGTATGTACGTTTGTACACACGGCGACACATCAAGCTATACAAAACCAACATAAGCTGGCCGCGCGTAGGTCGAGTAACGTATAACGTCGCGCGGCCAGCTTATGTTGGTTTTGTATAGCTTGATGTGTCGCCGTGTGTACGTCTATTTCTTTGGCTTCATTTCTTTTCTTTGTACGGCTTGATGGTTTTTTAATATTCTACCTTATACATATTATTAGGAATGGGTTGAATTTGTTGTCTGGAAAGGCGATTTTTAAAACAAATACGCTATAAATTACCATTACTCAAGACAGAATTAAAGTTAAACATAATTGTAACTTATACTTACTCAATACGTTTGCTACAAATTTGTCCATCAACACTATTCAATATCAACACGTTTATCAAACAAACAGACAAACAAATTATTTTTGGAACCATTTTAAGGACTTCAGATTCAGACCACCGCTTAGTTCAGTAGCACGATATTGATTGCACAATAAAATGAACTGAAAGAGGTATATGAACATCATGTAAATATATCAGTACCTAAACCTACAGGGTATCGCATAGGGTGACCACAATACTGTGCACGAATTCTGACAAATCCACAATTTAAAAATATTAACAAGAAATCGTTCAGAATTTCATTGGAAGGAGTGGTCACGCTAAGCATAGGCACAGTCGGCACAGATTAATAATTTAATAAGTATCGCGCTTAGGAGGGCCTCGCAAGCAAACCTCAAGTTAAAAGAAAACCTACTCTACAAATTCTTAGATGGAATCATTTTTGACCCCTTCATTTTAGGAAAAGACGAATCTCAAAGTTATTGTTATGTAAGTATTTTGTTATTATGAAGATAATTCTGATTATTACCTATGTAGATTAACAGTTTAAAAAGTTGTTTTAAATAACGAATTGTTCATAACACAGGCATTATGACAAAGAATTGATTATTGGCTCTCCTGTAAAATGTTCTCATTTGAGGTTCGCCCCTTTTTTGCGGAGTAGGCGAGGACTTTGCCAACAAATCTCATAACAAACCATATCCCCGAGTCGCCTGAACACCAAATGATAATTTAATAATTTAGATGAAAATGTTCACCCTAAGGGTCAGCGCACACCCAGCGTAAAACTGTTCGAGCATGCGCGAGCAGATTTCATTGATTCAATTGATAATGAACTCTATTCCCATTGAAATAAAGTTGAAAATAGCTTGCAAGTGATTAATTCCCTTCAGCGTCTGTTCGAGTATGCTCGCGTATGCTCCTCGCGGCGACGGGAGCAGTCGCGAGCATGCGCGCGGATGCTCGCGCATGCTCGAGCATGTTCGAGCATACGCCCGTGTCGATGCTTGCGATCCGTCGTAAGTGTTGCCGCCTCGGCCGGTTTCGGACTAAACCTAGCATATTTTTTAACTACTTTAGCCCGAAAAGGGCAATTTACTACAGATAATATTATACAACGTGTTAATGAATTAACGCAAAACTAGAAAGTAGTTTGTTTAGAATCGATAGCAGAATCGAATTATCATGGTTTCAACATAGGTAATTTTTTTCAATTTTTTTTTTTTTTTTTTCATAAAATTTTTAATTTACTAAACCCGATGTCAACCCACCCCACGGGCACACTCACCCTACTTACTACCAAAACAAGATTAAAAAAATGTATCCATGAGTACGTTAGCGCTTTCTTTCAGTGCTGAAATGATAACAAATCATTTTTGCCTCCGAACTTAAAATGCGAATAACTTTAAATTTTAAGTATCAAAATAATGAAATTATTGTTTCAATCTAATTCTTTTGTTATAAATCAGTTGGGGTGTATGAGGTTTTGCGCTAATTTATTAACACGTTGTATAATAATCGAACTCTTTTTGAAAATACAAAGAAAATCTAAAAGGTCGAAACAGATTTAGTAGGTTTTCAAATTGTTCATATTCCATTTTATAGTACCTAGCCATAAAATAACTGTCCCTAGAACAATAATAATAATAATAATAACCCCGCGGGGGCAGCTTGTGGCGAGCTGACGGTGAGTGGCGACACCGCGTACCCCTATCCAGGGGGACCATGCAGACATGCGCTCACACACACACACACACACACCCACACACACACACCCCCACACCCACACACACAGTAACACACCCCCCTACCTCTGGCTTGCCTTAATTGGCCGTCCAGAGTGGAATCGCAAGAGCAGAACCTATGCTCCAGGTTGGAAGTGTATTGCACGTAATGGCGTAATAACGGGGAAACCCGCTCACGGGGGTAAACCCCGCGATGGTGAAACCGGAGCCGCACCTCTCGACAACCTTCAGCCGCTCAATGAGATGTTGCCCCATTGTCGCACTTTGTGCGTGCGGCCGTTTTATGGGGCCCACTCGACGAGTCGGCGAGTCACCGCCTGCCCTATTTACAATTTTGAGACTAGTTGTCATGGCAGGCGTCCGTTAGTCTCCTCCCATAGCCCAGTATCCATCCATCCAACTTTCACCTCCATAGCCCAAGACCTTATTTTTCCATCGCGGCCATAGCGCCGTACTCCAATAATAGTCTTTACACATGGCGGGGACCATCCCCGTGTGTATCATGTTGTACGCTCGGAGATGGTATCCGCCATTTGTGTATCCCTTACATTTAGATTAACTTGTCTTTTGAACGGGCCTCTACATGTTGGCTTCGGCCCCATGCACGCCTTCCAAAGGTCCGGGACTTAATTGCCCGTGATTACGGAACGTAAGACATATAATAATAATAAGATATCACATTTATTTGTATGCGAATAAGGTTCAGAAGTGTTCATGAACTTTCGTCGCCGGCCGAACGTACCTACTTATAGTACTGACCATTGACTTACCAAATAACTACTGGACCTAGAGTCCGCGCTCAAAAGTGTCCGAACCATAGACATTATTATACTACCTTCCGTAGTAGACCTAGTAAGTGTGTGAATGAGATTCCGATCATAATGAAAAAAGCTACGTGTGCGAAAGAGATTATAATATAATTGCCATAAAACCATTTTGAAACAATCTGGTCTCCGTCGGTATCCTGTCAACAAATTATCTCTCGTTATTTTATTGATTTTCTTTAAATTCATTTTGTGTTTTATAAGACGAATATAAAAAAAACATTATGGTATCATGTTCTGTAATGGAGTGCAGTGTAAATTCCACCAAAAACCCAAATAAAGAGACGTTACAAAGGTAAATAGGATTAGTACAGTACTACTTTCACAACACTTTTTCTCATATATTTTATTCTTAAAATTATTTCGTAATACATTCATTATATGCAGTAAACGTCCTATTTTCTAAATAATATATCATTTCAAATAATTATGTGTAAGATAAAAAAATAATGTGTACGTGAAAAAGAAACCGTTTCGCATAGAGATTGTCCAAAATCTAATCGATATGTCGATAGTTTTGAAATTTATTTTTCTAATCGACCACCTAACTCCCTCCGTTCATGTCACGTGAGATTTTCTGTTATTTTTTTTAACTTATTGAAAGGCGGATTTAGCCTGGCCAAATATTGCCAGAAAATCTCTGTCCGAAAAATTCTTACACGCCGATTTTGACGGAATGGTTTTACTAATTGCGACATTATAACATTACTATTTAGCATGTCCATAACCCATGATACATACTGACAGATTGACAGATTTATCAAAAATCATTATTCCTCTCTTTCGACACATAAAATAAGTATAATAATTTAGCGATATTTTGTTACATTGCACAGTGTAATATCGGACCCTAAAATCGAACGTGGCCCATTTTTTGCCAGAAATAGATAGTTAATAAATACAATTTGAACACAATAGTGAAACTCCCGATTCCATATTGGAAATCCGAATTTAATAAAAGCGAAAAGTCCTTTAAGAAATATTACTGATTTCCGGATATTTTCTGAGGAATTAAAAGTGACAACTCTAACCCAAACTTTAAATCTATAATATTATATTAGAGAGTCCATGGAATTGGTTGCTAGTTTTTTTTACCCGATATGGTTGACTTCAGTGAAAAAAATAAAGAAGAAAAATATTAAATAATTAATATTTAAATTTCTACGACCTGCACGAGTCTCAAACTATTCTTAAAACACGTGTAAATTAAAGATCTTTCGACATGTATATGCAGCAAAGCAGTAACAGGTTTAGATATTTTAATTTTTTTTATTTTCTGATATCCGGCATAAAAAGTAGGCGATTTTCAGATTTTTTTTGTCTCTCAAACTATAAATCGCAGACAATCGGGAGTTTCAATCTTGTATTCAAAATGTTATTAACTATATTTCTAGCAAAAAATGGACCACGTCTGATTTTAGGGTCCGATATTACACTGCGCACTTATGCACTGTGCGACCGGGCCAAAGTAATGCTTAATATCATTGACTGGGTAACTTCGTAACTTCCAGATTTCCTGCAAATGCAATAACGATACAAAAAATGGGTACGAATGTCAAATAGAATACGCTAGGAGCCTAAAACAAATATATGGTATGCAGTCGACATTTCAAAGAAAACTGTTTCGTGCCACGAAATCACCGATCGGCGTCTTTAATAGAAAGGATCTATACCTACTGAATTTGTCCCGGTGTTGGTAGGTGTTTATTCGTTATATGTGGGCGTCCAATCATAAAGGGTTCAGTAGTGGGGTATAGAGTTAAGACTAGATTCGGAATCTAGAATAGTCAATTGATAATATTGATTAATAAAATTTTCAAAAACTGGCATAGTTTTTTTTTATCTGACATTTGTAGTTGAAACTCTGAAAAAGCTTGTTTTGAGAAAAAACATTTTTAAAGTTCGATAAAAAACACTTCTACTTATTTGTTACATAGATTTTGATTTATTAATGTAGATATTCTGCATGAAATCCACATATAATTATATGTGAAACTTTATAAAATAAAAAGTTACGATCTAAACAAAGAATTGATACAAAGTTTAGTAAAAAGGTCCACTTGTCGTTGTTTAGTACAAAGTGAGTAAATACGACCACATAATGTAATAAATAAAAAAGCAAAGTTAAGTAAATTATATTCGTACTCTATTTAAGAACTAACAAAATAACAGACGAGATCTCTTTGATTATAATTTGAACAGAACACTGAATCTTTAAAAATTACATAAACTATATATATAATTATATATATAATATATATATAATACTATAAACTCTATATATATTATATATATAATACTATAAACTCGTTTTTTTTTTTTTAAATTCTCCTTTTAGAAGAACTTAAAATAGTTTCCAGTTTTTAGTATTTATATTCACATATTCACCATTGGTTTATCTAGTGAAATCATAAAAAAATCTGTAAAAAGTACTTTTGTTAATTCTTTTTAATCGAAAAAACGGCACACGCACGCAGTTTTCGTGGGGCTGGGCTGGGCTGGGCAATCGCGTTTTTCATAGAAAATATTCGTCTGAACCCATGGCCCCTTAAGTTTCAGTTTTATAACAGTGTAGGTAGATAGATTGTAGCCTAGCCGATTTAGACTTCATAATATAAAAATATAATAGTAGTAGTGACTACTATAATTATTGATGTGACATTGACGTAATCGCGATTATCGGTATCAAAATCACATCGACTACTAAGTAGTCGATAATCTGATATCGATGGTTTTGATATCGATAATCGCGAATACGTCAATGTCACATCACTAGAACTCACACACGTATCAATTTCGCACATATTGACATTTCGGTTTCGGTGATGCGATATTGAGGAGTTCCTCAGTCTACTCGGAAGTATAATATGTTTATGGTCCGAACCAAAAGAGCGCCAAAACGTAAAACTAGAACCAATTACGCGACAGCCTTCGTTTGATCGGCCGAATACGAGAACGCGTGGCGCGCAAAAGAATTTCAGCATTTTCAATGTTTTTAGTTGGTTTATATTACTACACGTACTTAGGTTTGTGTAGTTTAGTTTCGGACACTTTTCGATAATTTTGTAGGTACTAGACCCGGCGTCCATAGTATTCTACATTATATTGTACTGACTGATATTGTATGACTAAACAAACGGAAATGAGTCGTACAGTATAAAGATACAGGAACTATTCGATGCTAATTCGTCATTGTTTTGCATCCAATCTCTTTGCAGGGAGATGCCCTACCATAAATAATAAAGGATTCTTAAGAGGATGAGGGGGTGGGGGGGGGGGGGGCTATGTCCAGCAGTGGGCGTCCATCGGCTGAGATGATGATGAAAAGGATGAAACTGTTAGCGCGCTCCATACAAACGAAGTCGATTTTTTTTAGCTGTGCCCTGTGCCCGCGACTTCACGTAGTATAACAATCTATATTTTTATCATTTTCTCAGGGGTGACATGCGAAGCCAAATGTGCAAGGAAGCTCAGGTGTGTAAAGATTTTTCCACCAAAGCTGTGCGAGGATGTTGGTACGTGGTAGCTTCAAAAAAAAACATTTAATGAGTAGGTGTATAGGCTTCAAGTTCCTCTATGTACCTATTGATCATAGAGGTAACGACAAAGAGATCTTCGATCTATAGGCCTACCATTACTTTACACTTTAGTATGTATACAGGGTCCTTGTTAATATGATGAAACTTTTTTAAACGGATGATCAGACCATCAAACTGAATAACTTTCTCTATGGTACCAACATTGAAATGGCGATAAAAAAATCAACTGCAAACCTACTCGAGGCAAATGTATGAGACAGCAGATTTTTTTTGGTATTTCTACCTATGTTGGTCCCATAGAGAAAGTTCAGTTTTGTGGTCTGATCATCCCCTTAAAAAAGTGTCAGTATATTAAGAAGGACCCTGTATATATACAGTAGTTTTACTGTAGTTTACTACAGTTTTTGTATTGAATTTCCTACAGCGCTCCTAGTGGTTACATTGAGAACTAATTCTGTCTTACAAAATTGGGGCCGCAACTACAGTACCAGTAGTAACGTAGAGTGAAAACACAGGGTAGGCCTAATGTACGTGTTTTGTCCTGCCTGTCCCATCCAAGGAGCTCAAATTAGCATTGTCCGTGTGGTGTCGACTAAGAATAGCACCATCCAATATCCTCCCGTGGGTGTCGTAAAAGGCGACTAAGAGATCTACCGGAGGATGGGCAGCAGCATCCTTTGAGTTCACACATTCAATCTAACTGCGATCGCCAACCCGCCTGCCAAGCGTGGCGGTTATGGCAAATCCCCCATTTTCGGGGAGGCTTATGTTCAGCAGTGGACGTCTTTCGGCTGATATCATGATGATGTATGAATATGAAAATAACCTAGCCCTGGTAAGCCCTTTTCCACCAGAGCTGCGCTGTGCGAGGCTAAGAAAATGAAGCAATGCTATGGTGGATTTTTGCCTCGCTCATAGCTTAGCTTTCTTGCATGACGGTCGGCAGACGCCGTGATGGTATACACAGGGTGTAACAAAAAAGAAACCAGCTATTCCATACATTCGGTTGAGTATTTATTGAACATCGTCAAGTCAAAGTCAAAGTCATGTCTTAGTAGGAATTTTTAAAATCATTTATTTAATTTATATTATTTGTCTTTATGTATATTGTTGTGTTAATAAATAATTTATTTAAAATAACATCTTAATTACAATAGGCCTTAAAACGAGTGTTTCCCGTTGGTCAGATTGGTGGTCAGACTGGTCTGGCCAACGGGAATTATTCAAACAGATATTTCCAAACCGATCTCTAATTTTAGTAAAATTTTCACAGACTTAGGTAATTGTAATACTTACCTAATTCTGTGAACATTTTCGTCATAGTCACAAGCACAACAAACTTCTTTGGTGTGAAAATAAAGAAAATAAGTTACCCTACATTTGGTTTCCTTTTTTTTATTATGTTGCGTACTATTGATAAAAAATAAACTTTATGTGATTTTTAATTGATCAATTATTTTCCATCAAACTTGTATTTTACATGAAAAATATAATACTTATACACAGAAAAAGTAAGTACAAACAGTAAATACAGACGGGAAAGAACAAGAGCGGCGCTTATCATCATATTTCTGTATTAAAATATTCCAATCGGAAATGTACAGGATGTTAGGGTAAACAGTTGCATTATTTTAAGGGGTGATTGTACCCATGATACTGATCATCTTTCCCTAAAAAACTATAGGAAATTCGCAATTTTTTTTTCGACTTTTCTTACAAAAGTTCGATCAGCTGATTGCATTTAGTATGGGAAGTCCAACAATTTTTGAGGAATTTCCTATAGGTTTCTTAGGGAAAGTTATTCATTATCATGGGTACAATCATACCTTAAAGTAATGCAACTGTTTACCCTAACACCCTGTATAATCGGAATCGAAAAAAATGCTTGTAGAATTTGTGTTTATTTCCCATGATGATTAGTTTCCGTCTCTGACGTCAACACATCATTGGTGACAGCATCGAGGAGTGGTTCGTTCGTGGGTCTCTTCACTTCGTCGTCGAATTCGTCGTCTTCTTCTAGCGGGACGTTGTGGAGGTCCTTCGGTATCAGTGTGTTGGGGACGGTGTAGATTACACTACCGTATGGATTACCTGCATGAGACAGATGTTTTAGATGTACATTTATTATGATGGATAAAAACCCGGTCAAGTGCGAGTTGGGCTACTCGCGCACCGAGGGTTCCGTACCACACCACCACAGAACACAACGTTATTAACTTGGAAACAAAAATATTTTTGTCCAGGACCGTTAGCGCGAGACCGACTCACACTTGGCAGATTTTTAGTATTTGTTGTTATTCTGTAGAGTTTGCTCTATAATCAGACTAAGTTTGATTTAGTTATGTATTACCTTTTTTACCATAGAGTGTAAAGAAAAAACGTTGATAAAAACTAGTTTCTGGTCGAGAACCCCCCTTATTTTTTTAACTTCTTGATATTTTTATTATTTGTTAACAAATCCGCCGTAATAACGCATAATCTGAGAAAATTTTACCTCTCTAGCTATTTCGGTTCAAAAGTTACAGCCCTAAATAGGTAGGACAGACGGACGGACGGACGGACAACGTAGGCTTAGTAATAAAAATTTCAAGATCCTGGTACAAATTTTTACATGTTTAGGAATTATACATAGGTATTCCAGGAGAAATGTCAAAGTTGATAATTATCGTGAAATATTGCCTTAACATATTGTAATAGGTACAACTAATACATGTGCGTCACAAATAAAGATTTTGATTGATTCAACATTATTATACAAGCTGTACATAAAACCTTCGAAACTGAACAACTTTCACTATTGAAATAAAGTCGAGCGAAAACATTTTAATAATTCAGCTGCCCCACAAAGTCTAGGTAGTCTACTAAGATCCGATCGTAAAATTGTGCACCTGTTTTGTTTGGTGAACGAAATGTGATTTAAGTGACAGTTTACACAGGGGTTCATACAGCGCCGCCGGGTTGCCTAGCAAAATCTGGCCGCAGTACCTTTTCGTCAAACGCATACTTCTTCCTATCGTGTAGACAAAGCCCTGGTGTCAGAGTTTTTTCAGACCGCCTAACGGCCCCTGACGTGGTTTTTATGTTACGACTACTACCACCAGAGATAGTAGCCGGGACCACGAATCCGCATCACGGCATCATTTTTCTCTTCAGACAATCAGGTGATTTAGCCTGCAATGTCCGAACCAACTGGGGAAAATGCGCAAAGTGACATATCATTAGATGTCTCCCGTGGGAATCGAACCCACGACCTCCTTGTCGAGAGTCCAATGCCGGAGGCAGTTTTTACATACTAAATGCTTTTACGTACGTTTGCATACTAAAACGTCATCTTAAATGGTACCAGCGCAGCGTTGGAGATTCGTTAATTAATACGGGCCTTAGTGACTACACTACATGCTCCATAGAATATATGTATTCCAAGTTTCATGTTTCTTTCTTTGGTTTATTCGGTGCCTTGTCAGTCACGGAACTATTTCAAAGGTATAAATTGTAATGAAATATGTCACCCTCGTCAGCAGTCTTCGTTTCGTACTCGCGCCTCCTTCGCCAGGTCCTGTGGAGGACCACCAGCAGCAGAGCCACGAGCAGAGCGACCACGCCGATGAACACCCAGCCCAGGCTGGCCAGTCTGCAAATTGTTATTTAATCATCAATATAAGCCCATTACAATGAAACCTTGCGTATTAATTATTCTTATGAACTTTCAAACCATAAAAATAATTAATATCTATTCTATGCTCAAACCACCTGTATTTTATGCACCACTAGTTCCTTATTACTAAAAAATGTTAAGGGTGTATGTATATTCAGACAATGAAACTAAAAAACTTTCTCGTAGGAACATAGGTCTAGAAACGAGTTTTTTTTTTTTTTTTTTCATTTCTCGACCTATCTTCTAGGGAATGTTGTTTTGTTTCATTGTCTGAATACACCCTTGATTTTTTTTAAATATAAATTCTAGTTCTGGGTGTTTGGGTAAGCAGTTGCCTTACTATAAGAGGCGATTGTACCCATGACACTGAAAAACATTCCCAAATGAACAAAGGGAAATTCGCAAAAAAAAAACAGTTTGTCATTCAAACGTTCGATCAGCTTTGTGCATTCGGTATGGAAAGTTTTTTTTTTTTCGGATTTCCTATTTTTTTCTGTATCATGGGTACAATACAACAAAAATACAGTACCCCTAAACGTAATGCAACTGTTTACCCTAACAACTTGTTTTGATGATAATGAAGGTAAGAAAACTCTTACACCTTGATTATCATCAATCAGCCTGTCATCGTCCGTCCACTGTTGATGAAAGGTGTCGTCCAAGTCGCGCTACAAAACTCTGTCTCCGGCCTTTATCATCTAATCGGTCCCCGCTGCGATGCGGTATTACAATTACAAGTTGATTTTAGCTAGAAGCCTGAATCGCTCTGGTTTTTGTGATTAGCATTTGGCACGTACATTCTAATGCCCAGAGCGTTTCGGCCAAGTCATGGGCCGAACCCTACAGAGTATTCGAGTGCCAGTTTTTAGATTATATCACTACAATACCCGGACTCTGACCTGGACTATGGAGTCCGGCCGCCGGAAGGCATTGGCTGGCAAGCCAAGTCTTCGAAACAATGTAATTTTTGTGTTGACCCCTACATATTTATTTCTTTACCCTTCAAAAACGTGCTAAATGAGGAATTTCATCTTGTGCATCATCGAGCTTGTGATGTGTGATGATGAATCGAGCTTTGCTCATGCTGTTCCCTCACTACGTTTCATAGTGCGTGGGACAAAAGAGCAGAATCGTGGTTGCTCAAGAAAGCTGAATAACTGATTGTTACAAATCTATACAAAAGCTATTGATCTTACGCAGGGCTGACAGCTTCCGTATGGACAGCCTCATCGTTTAGACATGGCTTTCCGTCCACAGAAGTGCAGTTTCCATCACAAGTGCTGCATTCCACTCTGAAATAATTAATTTGTATGTTAAGGCACATCCTGGACACTTTCTTGCACTCACAAGAAGAGGTTAGCACTATGTAGACTAAGTTAGTGCCAGTGAGAGAGGAACTAGAGGGGGTGAGGGCAAAACTGGTGGGGTGCAGGGAATAACCGAATAAAAAGAATAACTATGAAAGACCCAAACTCATAAATTTACGATTTCCAGAATCATTTGGTACAGTACCCGGTAAAACTAGTAACCGGTTGAAAAATTCGGGGGGTTGAGAGGGCCTGCGACGTAGCGCTTTCGCCTGAAAATTTTGGATCTGAGCATTAAAGGTCTTGCTCAAGAATGTTGGCGGCCACTATACTTAGTGACATCATATTGATTAAGTTAAACAGGTCTATGCGGTTGTAGGCGTTATAAGAAAAATTTTTTATATTACCACTTACGTTATAGGAGAGCAAGATCCATTGTTCAGCTGAAAACCTTCGCTACAAATACATATCCCGTCTTGCGTACAAGTACCATTATTGCAGGGACCATCACAAGGCTTATAGCAGCTCGACGAGTTTGTATCATTCTTCACATAGCCACTTATACAGACGCATTCATTTGTACTTAGGCATACAGCATTAACGCACGGGACTCTACAATCCGGAACTAAAGTTATGTTTGTGGCTTCATAGCATGTGTTCGGTGCTGTACATGTCCCCATACATGAGGAGTCGCATTTCGGAATACATTCCAGTGTTTTTAAATCGTTAACATATCCGGGATCGCAAGGTTTAGCACAATGTGTTGAATTGATTCTCTCAAACCCTGTATCACATTCACAGGTATTGTTGACACAGTTCGAGTTGACACAAATCAGTTCGCACTTCGGTTGAACGCATTTGTTCTCGTTTTTTAGGACAAGAGGCGGTTCACATTGGCAGGTGTTAGGACTAACGCAGATTCCGTTTTCGCAGCCGTAGTTGCATTGTGCTTGGCATTTGTCTGTAGTAACATTGTATGTCCATCCTTCACAGCAAACGATGGTAGTTTTGGGTTCCATTTTTGACTGAAAAAAAAGTTTAAGCTTTGAATACGAAAGAATTAAATTTTACGGAAAGCTCAGGAATCTAGTATATGCTGAAGAAGGAATTATTATATGCTGTTCTATAAAGCACAAACTCGTAGCTCGAATGCATAAACATAAGCATAATATGCTCACGACTATATTCCCCAAGGGGTAGTCAGAGATATTCTGAAACCTCAGAACACAGGGACAGTGACAGGGAGTGAGCCCGTCGCCACTTATAATGCTCAAAGGAGAACTCGAAAATGATAATATCTTTCGAACGTTCGATTTTCCAGTCTGTGCAATATTTATAATAGTGCTGATGCATATTTGAAGTGAACCATTGCATTGGGCTTGGGTAATGGAACATACACAACAAAACACCCTTGTAATATATAAAGGAGTGGTTTAGATTATACTATCAAACTGAACAACATTCACTACTGAGATGTGTACGGAGTGAAAGTTGTTCAGTTTGATGGTCTGAAGCACTCCCTTAATTATAGGGCGTTTTTTTACACCCTGCATAGCGGAATCGATTATAATGGTCTCTACTTTACCTTTGCGCAGCATATGTGTGTCTTGGGATCGAATGTCTCACCTTTCTCCTTCAGGTCCTGAAAATAACCAAAGCGACAACAGTTAGAGTAAGTTACATATTATTAGGGCCGCGTTCAGACGAACAACGCTCGCCCCGAGCCGTCTCGCGCTCTCCCCGCTTTTTTTTCCGAACCAATTTAACGCGTCGCTCGTATTCGTTCCTACTGCATTGCAGTAAAATCTCGAGCTTCCTTCACTCGCACCTCGGTCCTGTTTAATAAACGCGACAATTGACAATGACAATTCAGAGTACATTACTGGTAACTAATAAGCTTGCACTAAAAGTGTCCTAGCATTTTCAGCAATGTACTCTGAAAGGTCATTGTCAAATGTCTCCTTTATTAAATAGCGCTCTTACAGACGAGCGACACTTTGCGGTCGCCGTGTGTCGCGGAGGGTAGCGCGACGCTCTGCGACCCACCGCGACAGCAAAGTGTCGCTCGTCTATAAGAGCCCTTATTGCGATAAGATAAGGTCGTCGCCATACGATTTAGAACCAGGAGTGCTATTTTTTTATCTCTTACGTTGTAATTGAGATACGCATCTTTCTACTGCTGATTTGACTCTAAAAAATCGCACTCCTGGAGTATGATTTTTTAATGTCAAATCAGCTGTAGAAAGATGCACGTCTCCATAGTAATATTGACATTTTCAACTGAAGAGAATGTGTTTCAAAAATCGCACTCCAGGTTCTAAATCGTATGGCGACGACCTTATCTTATCGCAGTAAGGGCTCTTACAGACAAGCGACACTTTGCTGTCGCGGTGGGTTGCAGAGCGTCGCGCTCATACACTTTACGTTCGCGCGACCCTCCGCGACACACGGCGACCGCAAAGTGTCGCTTGTCTGTAAGAGCACTTAAAGTTGCACTCTAGTAAAAGTAGCTCTAGCTACGAAAATGGTTTATTTTAATGTAATAAAGTATAATTGAATTGAATTGAATTGTATATTTTTGTTCAAATAGATTTTCGTGACACATACCTGACCTGAATTATAATTCGACTAACCTCATCCTTGCATGTTTTGGAACCTCTTGGACACTTTGTCTTTACACGATGTCTGATATCTATGAAAAATACCGAAATGACTGTCCTTTTACTGAAAATAAAAAAATAAAAATAAAAAATATACACCAAACACCACTAGTTTTTAATTACTAACACAATGTTATGGGGTATTTAGACAAGGAAACTAAACAACTTTCCCCAAGGAACATGGGTCGAAAAACGAGAAATTTTTTCGGACCTTCCATACAAAAGTGCGGATCAGCCGATCGATTTTCTATGGAAGGTCCAAACATTTTTCTTGTTTTTCGGTGGTGTATTAAAGAAAATGTGTAAGTATTATTTCTCGGGGGGTTAATAATCAATTCAATATAAAAAATGTTTGATTCAAAATAATATTATGGTAGGTTTAGACGATATCAATTTCGCGGCGCCTATTTTTTAGCACGAAAAAAAAGCACGGCACGCTTTCGTTTACACGCTGCTAATTTCCAGCGCCAATTTGTTCGCATGCAACTGGATTTGCTAGAGAAAACCGTGCTAACGATTAGCACGACGCGTTTACACGAGTCTAAAAATTTGCAAGGGGGATGTGAGGGACGCGGGCGGAGGTCACTAGCGATGCGTGCTTTTTTCCTTGCTTTTTTCCGTGCCGTAAAATAGTCGTGCGAAAAGTGTTTATACGGTGCTTTTTTGAGGCGCCGCAGAATTGTCATCGTCTAAACCTACCATTATACAGAAAGCTTTTTGACGTCATTTTTTGACTCTACCACCTCGTCGGAATGTGTTCCGTTTAGAGAAACTCTTTTTTTAGTCTCAGAATATTTTTGGATTATTGAGATTATTACTTACTATTATTATTACTATTTATATTTATCCAAAAAGAATAGTGGCGGTGAATCGACAGACAAACCAAAACCTTACGCAATATGGACACACAATTATGACAAAGATATTTTATCGGAATGATCGGAAGCATTGATGCCCACTTTTAACACTATGTTGGGCATCAGGAATGAGTGATCTAGTGGTAATAACTTTTTCACTGCAAAAAATGACGTTCTAGAATTACGATAATACCTATGATAATACGAAATACGAAAGAATCGACTACAATTACGACGGTCTTCTCTCAACGGAACACCTTCAGACGCGATGGTAGAGTCAAAAAATGACGTCAAAAACGTTATCTATGTGATGTTATTTTGAATAATAAAATGTTGAATTGAATTTTGAATTTTGAAAAACCTTAAAATTTCATGCCACGTTTTGAGACATAATTTTCCTCCAATGTGTTGATTTAGTTTATGAACTAATTGTATCTTATCCTATCCTACTTCCTGCTAATATTATAAAAATAACAGTTTTTGACCAGGGCCCTCATTAACTTTCCTAATGTGGCCTCTTGGAGGCCCTGGGCACATTAGGATAATGGGGCCCCTATGACTTTGAGTCAGAGCTCTATTTTGTTAGAACTGGCAAAGAAAGTAGATAAACAAGGTTCTAGATTTATTTTTATTCTTTTTTGTCACATTAAATGAATAGATAATATAACATAATCCAAAAATGTAACTCTTTTAGCATTCACAGGTTAGTGCTTAAAAATGTATGTTGATTGGAAGAGGTAGATACCCTTCTTGATTTAAGATGGACAAAATCGTTAATCACTTCTTCAAAATCTGTTTTTGGGCATATCATATTCTATGTACATCAGCGACAAACTGGCTGAAGCATTACTTCTTAATTAATTTTTTCTTTTCAATTTGGAGAAGGTTGACGTGAGCGCGACGCGTGAGCGTGAGTCGGTTACGTTCGATTTATTCGAATTAAATAAGTTTTTCGGTAATAAATACCGGTAATCGTTTGGTGATTTGGCAGGAACTAGGGGGTATCCCCCCTATCTTGCTTGGAAATTACCCAAAAAAAACTATACTAAAGAAGCACTCTGTACAAGTACCTACTAAAAAAAAGAAAAAGAAGAATCCGTTCTTCTGAAATTTACTACAGTATATCCGCGTGCAAAATAAAGTGCAAAATATATAAGTAATCCTTACTAAGTGGTCTTCTCACATGCTCCTATGTCTGTAATCTTCAATTCTCCACACAACACAAACTGCGAAATCGCTACACACGAAAACACCACTAAAGTTCGTAGATCCATATTAAATTTGTCGACATACAATCACAAAGGTAGATGGTACTATGACATACAATTCCAGTTTCCCTTTATTATAACACTTTATTGTTCGTCAGAGGCTGATAGTGGCCAGGGAATGAGCAAACCACCCGACAACCCACGATAACTGCCTTATCATACAATTCATACACTTCCTTTTTGAAAACAATATTCGCTAATAAAAATCCCGTTGCCGGATTCTCTTATTTGGTTTTTCAATAACTTCCAATACGTTGAGTTAACAAGGCAGTGTGAGAACGAATACCTACCTAATTTAGATTGTAAAAAATAAATGTTTAATGATACAGGACGATGCGAAATGAATATTAAATTAATAATGTGATTAAATTCTCATGGCATAGGCAATGGTATAATCCGTCTATATTCAGTAGGTAGTTGGCGTGATGGTGATCTTGATTCGAAATTGACTTTTACTATTGTTAAGATAGTAGATGGGTAGGGTTGTCGCGCGATATACTTATTTTAAACATTAACGTTTGGATTCAAATTACAGATTGAACAATGAACATGTTAACATTAACGTTTGGAAATTAATTTAGAAATTGGTTGGGTTTGTTTTATGTTTTATGTTGAAATTTCGTGAAGTTTCAAACCGCAACAAATTGATTAAAACCACGACGGAATACTTTAATGACACAACATTAGTCGTCGAATTATTTATTCTTTGTTGTTTTGATTTCTAAGGATTTTATGTTTCTTATTTATATTCCGTGTTCATGATTTCGGCTAACTGATACATCTTTACAAAATTTATTGGCAGCCCTACGCCCTACAAATGTTAGTACCGACACAAGAACAATGAAATTTTGCATACATGATAAACGACGCCGCCCGTAAGGCACACAACACACTACACACAAAATGACTGAAAGAAATTATACAGAATTTTTATATTTTTCAACGAAACTGGACTAAAAACTCACTGGCAGCAGCATAAAAATATCCAAATATCCATTATGTGCATCGCAATACTTTGTCTTGCTTGTGTATAATACAGTATTTATTTATTATGTCATATTTATAGAATGACAAGGTGTGGCATTTACATGCAGTGGCAGAAATTGGTGGTTCAGCATAGAGTGCTTGTGAAAACAGTCAAATCTTTGTTTTTGAAGCGAGTAAGCGATCACAGCTAGATAAGTAATGAAATGAAAGCCCAACCACCTGCGGCTGTAACAATATCGCTATGGGAAGGGAACCCGCTATGTGCGAGGATCTATTCTTCTCTAAGAAGATTGACTATGTTAGCTACATGAGAGCTCATAAACGGCAATAACGGAGTTGAAATAGTCGCCGTGGTCGAAGTCGGTCAAGAGCAAATGGAGCACCCACATACTATCTAAATATCACCCGGGACAAGCCGATGCGCTATCTCTATAGATAGTTTATTCTATATGCCCACAACTCACTAGCAGTGCCCTAACCTAGTGAATGCTACCAGCAGATATAAAAAAAAAATAAAAAAAAAAAAAAAATTACGCTCACAGGCACATACATTGTAATGATCCCAAGAAAGCACTATTAATACATATACATATGAGTCGATATTTGTTGAACCAAGTCAGAGGAGTTTGGTAATTTCACACTGACCATCTTAAAAGGTATGATCCTCTTTCTCATATTATTAGCAAGAGGAGGCTTACAGAGGATAGGCTGATGATGATACCGTACTTCTTCAGTGTATAATGCACCTAAATCGTACAAAGCCGGACAGACATCCGGCGACGCAATAAATAACTTGAGACATGCGTGCGCGCACGAGATTCGCATAACGCTTATTTGATTGCTATCTGAATGCAACGTGCGTCTTTTGGATTATTTTGGTGGTATACAATTAAATGTACAGCTTTATTTTATATTCTCGTAATCATACGCGGATGTCATTCTAGAATAATTTAAAAAATGTTTTTGTATCTTTTTTTTTATGAACTATGGGTTTTCTCTTGACCTCAATCCAGTCCTCAGGACGAAGATGGGGTCGTAGATGTAGCGAGCTTACCCAGAAGATGCCTATTCACTCTACTGTACTGTACTTTAAAGGAATTCGGGTTGATAGTACTCGGAAATACTGTCGCAGGTAAGGCATTCCACTCCTTGGCTGTGCGCATTATAAAAGATTCAGAAAGGCGCTTGGGGATATGTGGGATGTCAACCAAGAAGGGGTGATATCCCGCGGTGCGTCTGGAAGTCCGATAGTAGAAAGGGGAAGGTGGGATGAGCTCATGCGGCTCTTGGGCACACTCACCGAAGCCCTTATCATCACTTGCCTCCACGCGTTTTTTTGAATTGGCTACAGTAGGTACATCCGGGGTCCGGGCACATCAGCGATAACAGTCGCCATAGCCGTTTTGCCAAAGAATAAGACATCTTTTATTATAAAGACTACTAGAATACTAACTTATTACGTTTTTCTAGGGTTCCGTACCCAAAGGGTGACAACGAATTCATAAGCCTACGCTGTCCGTCCGTGCGTCCTACAATGAAAAAAAAAATTGTTTACTTTAACCAACATCATGAATCCATATGAGCCTGTCAACATCATGACTTCTCCGACTAAGAGAACTTTGTTAAACGAATTCGGCTTGTTGTTACAACTAACCATCTTTTGTTTTTAGTAAACAATAATAACGTCATTTCAATTATTTTGGTGCTAATTAAGAGTCTTAGTAGGCTCGCATTTTTTTCAGTGTACCTATTTAGGGATGTAACTTTTGAACAGTAATAGCTAGAGCACTATAGCAATTTCACAAAATGTGCGTTATTATGGCGGATTTGATAACAAATAATACGAGTAGCCCGAATCGCATCGTTTTATTTATAATCGCAACGTCTGGTGACATCTTCTTTTTCATCCAGCACGCAGCTCCTATACAACCGACTCAGTTAAACGTTATGTTCGTGAAGCTATACCTAAGAGCAAGAATCTCCTTTATTCTAGAACGAGCTTTTACCCGCGATTTCGTCCGCATAAATTATATACCAGATTTTAATTCAGATAATAAGCTATCAAACAAAAAAAGTTTCATCAAAATCGGTTCAGTAGTTTTTGCGTGATACTCGAACAAACAAACACCCAAACAAACAAACAAACAAACAGACAGACAAAAAATCCAAAAATTGGTGATCTGGAATCAGGGACAGGTAAAAAACATGTCGTAATCTTTTTTTTGAAAATATCTTCAATGTACAGACACACTTCTGTTATAGTTTTATAATAGTTTAGATAAAGGAGGTCCTAGCCCTTAGAGCTATACTAAAATCGTAAATAAAAGAATAAAACCACCATCCAACCATCATCCTGTATATTACACGTACCGTTTCAGAAGAATTATTATCGCGTTAAAATAATTAACTGTTTGTTACATTAAATAACATTTATAACTCGCTTATTCTGACTCATTAATTAATACAAATAGTCACTTCCCTTCCTAGGATAAAACAAAGCTTCCTTTATTTGTTGATTTTTCCATTATGCAGGGTCCTTCTTAATATGCTGACACTTTTTTAAGGGGATGATCAGACCATCAAACTGAACAACTTTCTCTATGGGACCAATATCTAAATCGCGAAAAAAAATCTGCTGTCTCATACATTTGGCTCGAGTAAGTTTGCAGTTTTGTATGGACGAACTGTTTTTTTTTCGCGAATTCGATGTTGGTGCCATTGAGAAAGTTGTTCAGTTTGATGGTCTGATCGTCCCCTTAAAAAAGTGTCAGCATATTAAGAAGGACCCTATATATACAGGGTGAATTGATATCATTAGCATCCTTTTAAACTAAGAGTCTACCCATCAAACTGAACCACTTTTACTATGGGAGCAAACCAATCGAACCAACAAAAAAATCTGCTGTTCCATACTAAACTGCAATGCCTACTCGACTCAAATGTATGCAACAGCTTTTTCTTTTTTGCTAAATTTATAGTTTTAAAGTTACAGTGCCACAAATATTTCCATACAAATCTTAAATTAATCCTAGCATTGAAACTGTATATTTTATCGAAAATCTGACTTCATACCGACATATAGATTAGTTACTTGATTGTTTTTGAAAAATTTCATTGACTTTAATTAGATAGTATTGAAAATATCACCATACTACGTTTGTATGGAGCGCGCCAACGGTAGAATAGCCTTAAGTATTACTAGGATGTTTTGTTACACCCTGTATAAAAGCCCCAAAAGTTGAAATAGGTATTGAATATAACGTTAATTTTAAAAATCTTCTTTATATTATTTTATGCATATAATTTAAAAAATTATCGTCTGGATATTAATAACCTTTCTCGTTTCGTGTTATATCGGAATACCTCTCTAAAAGGGTCATCATCATCATCTTCCTGCTCTCTAAAAGGGTATAACCATAAAAACTTCAAGTACAAAACAACGGTAAAGTAGCTAACACAATATTTTTTTTTAAATATCCAGTCCAGTAAAATAATCTAATACTTCATTACACACATAAAAATTTATGAAGAGAAGAAAATCTTATTCCTGTTTCGTTTTATGGCCAAATTTTCATTAGTAATATCAATTTATTTTCAATACAATAATGACTTCACGAAGGCAAACGAAGTGTTTCAAATCTCTGTTTCAGTGATTTAAAAATTAGTAGTTTAAATTAGCCCAGCCCCAGCCTTCAAATTAGATTATAATTATTTATTGTAAAGTAATAAGCCAGTTTTAAAATATCATACCCAAAATTTTAAATATGAAAGTTAGAACTTGCGTCTGGCCAAATTCTCACCTAAAGATAGGAAATGTACTAAGCATTATTATAATAAGAAAATAATTAAATATTGGATGGGAAATATTTAAAAAATCCTAATTTAAAAAATAGACAGTATATAAAAACAAAAGCATTCATTCCTTACAAAAAATCACAATAAAATTTTATTTTATTTTTAAACCCCCATACCCACAGGGCTAAAAATACATTTGAAGGAACCCAATTCAACCCAAATATTTTTGGTAAATTATTGATGATGACGCATAGATGACGCAATAACTATGTTTGTTATTATGTACCCAAATATCCTTAAAATGTTTCTGTTGTTTGGAACAACGTTTGCAGCTTACATGTTTAGTTAATCGCGATTTCAACCAAAACAGTTAATTAACATATTTTACGTAGTTTTAATGGAATTTTCCCATAGATAACAACGCCCATAGCCGTCCATATCAATACAGTTAGAATAATCTAGAATTAAACATTTTAACGGGTTCTTACCGCGTTTTGGTATATTTGAGATCCCGATATTTCGGCAGTGTTACATTACAACTGCCACTGGATGACATGAAAAAGAAATGTTTAATTCTAGATTAAATAATAACCGTGTAACTCTCAAAAACTGTATTACGGTTAATATAGTACAGGATAAATAAATAGTAGGTACTATTTTTTATAACTTAAAACAGGTAGGTACTTAAAATAATATTGCAGTTGTTATTCTAGTTGAAAAGTAACTGACGCTATTGTGAGTAATGCATTTGCGTTTGCATTTGTGAAGGATAATTTGAAAAATTACTTATGTAAAGTCATCGTAAATAACAAACCTAATCAGATATAATATTTATAAATAAATAAAGGTGTAGCTCTCTAAGCTATGTCGTAAGACACGTATGAAACAGCAGATTTTTTGCGATTTCAGGTTTGCTCCCATAGTAAACCCTATTTAGAGAGTCACGTTGCAAGTTTGGCCACTAGCAGTTGTGGGATTCGCGTAGTGTTCGCAATTTGGGTGAAAGGCTGACAGATCGAATAATTCTGGATTAGCATAATTATAGGATACTTTTTTAAAGTTCACACAGTCGCGGGCAACAACTAGTTAATAGGGGAAAGTGGGGGAATTACGAACACCTAAGGAAAATCTTAAATAAAGAGAAAAATAATCACGACAGTAAATTTGTATCATGTCATAACCATAGCAAATTTTAACAGTTGTAACTTCTCCTAATCAACATTTTTGAATTTCAACAAATTAGTCAACTTTTTATTAAATTACTAAACCCATCGGAGTGGGGTGATTCCGACTAGCGTGTGGTAATGCCGAACACACAGAAAACAAATGAAAATAAAAACAAATGACAATAACCAGAAAACAAATTAAAATAACAGAATATAAACCAGGCCTTAAATAATACTATGAGACGTTTTTTTCTACTTTGATAAATATTTACGCTATTATATACATGAAATAGAGTACAGTCACATTTGGTTTACTTAAAAATTAGATGAATCCGAACGAAAACTTTCAAAGTGTTTTCTCATGAACTGTGTGCGCGGCCTCCAGCTCACAGTTGTCGTTCAGCACTGAGCGTGGAACGATCCATCGGAAGATACAAACAGATATCATATTTTCTGTTTCTAACTGCCCTAAACACCATCGTTCGAAGTTACCCGACGTTCGCAATTCCCCCACTCTCCCCTAAATTAAAATTTGTTTAGTTTGAAGTGAAGAGATTCCAGTGACTTCAATGTCACCCATTGTTTAAAATCCACGTAAATAAATCTTTAAGCTCACCACTAACAGCTCTATCTAACTAATTAGTTATTATCTCATTAATCATTATACAGCAGCAGGCACTGCCTCTGAGATAAGAAGAATAACATTTATACCATATCAACGGACATGACAGAATGTTGTTAGGTACAATAACTATGACACATAAACAGTCGGTTGCAGTCTTTGATCAAGTTTTGATGTCTCTATATCAAATCATTTAAAAAGCAGTTTGTTGTAGTAATTAACATCAAGTGCTTGTCTTCCTAGGAATTTTATATATTGAGCATAAGGGCCGTATCACAGTAAGCTATTTTTGAGCATAGGCGTTGACGGAACGATAACGTGGAGATGTAGCCGCGACATCGCAGCTTTATTTCAGAGATCAAAGTGTCGCGGCGATGTCACGGCGATAACGCTCAGTCCACCACTAGGTAAACACTGCGCTGGGCGCCGCGCCGGGACATGTTATGCTAGCTTTTAGAAGCTATCATTTATATGAAACCTGTGTTCAATGGAAAGCCTAAATATTGGATAAAGCTTCCATCAAATAAAAAGTATGTACCTATTACGTGAATCTACTTTATAAGTTGAAGTCACTTTTTCTTGCGACACACCATTGTGTAGACAATAATTATGATCTAAAAATGCCATGATTTTTATAAAACCAATATTTTCATGAGTTAAGTAATTCAATAATTTAAAATTTTGGTGCGAATTCTTATGATTTTCGAATTTAATTAGAAGACATCACAGTAGTGGCATAATGAAGGACAAGCCAGTTAAAAATAGGTATACCTAATAAAATGATGTAGAGGTGCGGCGGCTGTGAAATAGTCAAGGTCATTCAGTGAGGGATACGTCTTAAAAATCACGGTGATTCAGTTGACAGTTGAGACGTCGCGTCGCGGCGGTGCAGTTGCGACATCGTTACGATGCGGTTGCGACATCGCCTACGTTCAAAAATCGCTTGTGTGATAGGTCTCTAAGGCCATGGCTATCGATTTCCGTCAAACCTAACACGTATAATGTAAGCTGTCAATGTCCTATCGTATTTAAATGTAGTTGTCTGTCGGTTCGTCTATAAATAAAAATTAATAAAACAATTGATATTCCAGACCACTTCTCGGTGCGAAATAGAAACGTATAAAGAAATGTCCTGTGTGACTAATCTATACTGGATAATACTGGGTGTAAAATAAACTGCGTTACGTACTTGGGGGTTGCTTCAGACCATCAAACTAAACTATTTATACTATCTATTGGGACCAACATTGAAAACACGATAGAAAATTACCTTTTTCATAGGTACACTTGGGTCCAGTGACCATTAACTTTTTCTATGGAACATCAATTTTTTTTTCTCACCTTCGAAATGAGTGTCGTAGTGTTTCGTTTTGTAGTCTCAGTTTGATGGTCTGAAGCACCCCCTTAAGTAGGTAACGCATTTAATTTTACACCCTCCGTATAAAGGGTGAACAAAAACCATCGATGATGTTATAGCCTTATCTCCACAGTGTGATAACCTTGGTGGTCACAAAAAATACAAATGAGAAAAAATACATGAAGTAACGCAAACGTAACTTCGACACCTCTAAATCCTCTTGTAGTTAAAGTGTATTTTTGTTTGAATAAACTTACCCCATCGTTGGCATCACAGGCAGCTGGCAGTCCCTGACGCATATCCCGGCGTCATTCTTCCTGTACCCTTCGTCACAAGAGCACACACCAGGCGAAGAACAGTAACCGTCCGTACAACTACCACAAACTGGCCTACATACGCCCTCTAGTATCTCATACCCTTCACTACACTTGCATACATTTGGTTCTATACAGTCTCCATTACACGAGTCACAGTCTGGTTCACATACACTAATGTTAGTTTTGGCGTAACCGTCCAAACATGTGCAGATATTAGGACCTGTGCAATTACTATTCATGCACATTGGATCACAAATAGGTTCACAAGCGAATTTACTAATATTTTTGTATCCATTGATACATGTGCAAGTGTTAGGACCTGTGCATTCTCCATTGACACAAGGTTTTTCACAGACTGGTTCACAGATGTTACTGTCAGTGTTTTTGTATCCATCATAGCATGCACATGTGTTTGGTCCAGTACACTTACCATATACACAATCTTTTTCACATATTGGTTCACATGTAAATTGATCTGCTTGCCTGAATCCGTCTAAACAGGTACAAATGTTAGGACCTGTACATATTCCATTGACGCATGCTTTTTCACAAATTGGTTCACAGACAAATTCCTCAGTGTTTTGGTATCCATCAAAACATGTGCAAGAGTTAGGACTTGTGCATTTTCCATTCGTACAAGTTTTGTCACAAATTGGTTCACATGTGAATTCGTCACTACTTCTATATCCATCAAAACAAGTGCAGATGTTAGGACCTGTGCATTTCCCATTCGAACAAGCTTTGTCACAAATTGGTTCACACGTAAATTGGTCAATATTTCTATATCCATCAAGGCAAGTGCAAGTGTTAGGCCCTGTGCATTTCCCATTCACACAATTTTCATCACAAATTGGTTCACAAGTGAATTCGTCACTACTTCTATATCCATCAAAACAAATGCAGATGTTTGGACCTGTGCATTTCCCATTTACACAAGCTTTATCACAAATTGGTTCACACGTAAATTGGTCAATACTTTTGTATCCATCAAAACATGTGCAAATGTTAGGGCCTGTGCAATTGCTATTCACACAAGCTGAGGCACACATTGGAACGCAATTTAGGTCCTTATCTATAGTATATCCGGAATCACATTTTGCACAGTGCGTTGTATTATAAGGAGTGAAGTGATCGTTACAAAAGCAAGTGTTGTTTCGACACTCGGCGTTGACACACGGAGGGTCGCAGGATTGTATGCAAGTGTTGCTATGTGCAGGGTCTAGATGAGAAGGTGGGTCGCACTGGCAGACGTCAGGGGAGACGCACCGGCCGCCGAAGCAGCCCGTGCTGCAGGTCGCCGAGCAGCTATCGGAACTTACGTCGTATTCCCAGCCCTTACAGCATACTGTTCTTTTTTCCGGTACATTGTATGTCTGGAAGCGAAGAAATGTTTTAAAGACAAGGCATTCAAGTAGTGAAAACTTCATTGTTTCTAGCACTTTTAGGCATGGTACAATAATATACTCCGCCTGGTACTCTCTTCCGATCACGTGACTGACATATTGTGACTGACACAAGTCTACGTCATCATACCCATGTAACATGTTATGTTGAAATAAAGTGGCAATGTTTTTGTGACGTAGGCTTGTGTCACTCTGGGAAGAGAAGACCTGTTTTTTTGACTATGACTTTTAGGTAAATAATAATATGATACGCTTTCAATGCGTGCACGCATTAACCGCAAGCTCACCACAAATCTATCAGCTAGCGCAGTGCTTTGTGATTAGATAAATAATCTAAAAAATATAATCATTGCTATAAAATTTTACAAAGCTAATTTGAAAAGTATTAATAATGAATATGTTATTATTAAATAAAAATAATATGAATGTAGATATTCAACAGAATAAAAAATACCCACCACAACTTTTTTAACTACACACTTCTTTCTGCCGCACCATTTATTTATTGTTACATATTTATTCTTCGTTTTCCGGACGCTGAAATAATTTAAAAATAAAATTAAGTACAACATTGAAACTAATTCGTTTTTACCATTAAGAGATTGAAATTTTTAACATTGTTATGCAATTTATGTTCAGAAATAAATTATTTGATTTGGTTTTGATTAAAAGTTAGGAAACATTCAGGGGTCGTCAATATAACCGAGATCATTTATATTTTTTTTCTTTTAGTTATTGTCAATGAAATATTTAGGTAAGTAAATTGATTGATATAGACCTAAAGACGAAATATTACCTGTATCGTAAACAAGTAAGTATTTAAACATGTAGATGTAATCTTAAGAATACAAGTTAAGTATATACAAATTTACAAGGGGCCACACAGAAATACAACATAAAAAATACATTCAGAATCATAGTTAAATAAAATTTAGTACCCAGTAAAGATTCTTACCACCCCAAAAGATATTAATAGTCGTATATTTTGTCGCATAAGTGTTTCCATTTGTGACTTCATACATTATTTTTAACTTTTAAAAGATGACGTTTTTCTGCGAAAACTCTTGATGCGAAACTTTTTGAAGACATTTTAAAATAAGGGTTTAAAATCAGCTACTTCATAGCTATCACTAAATTCCTACGCTGAATAAACAATCTAAAGTCGAACAACTAAGAGGTATAGTTCAATATCACCTTATTTTAACGACGCAGACGCCGGTATCGCCCGCCTTCAAAGCTTCCGAAACTTGCACAAACTCTACACTTAGCAGAACTGCCAAAAAACAAAACAATCCCGGAAAAGGCGCCATTTTCAAATTTTTTTGTTTTTAGAATTCGAATTAAAACTTTTTTAAATTAATATTTGTCATCGGCAACGCATTTTATTTAAGTTCTTAATTTAAAATCTTTTTTATTTTACGTCTTTTCGCACCACCATTTCGAATCTGTGACCGCGACAATGTGATGTGCTATCACCCAAAACTACTTATTATGCTCATAATTATCATAATTTACGCATGTACTTACAAAGCTGATATTATAACCCTTATTATGTTAGCTTTAAAGCTCATTGTCTCCTTAAACTACGAGTGCGAACGACTTATGTATTCACGCGGCTTTTCTTGCAGTCATAATTTGAATAAGTATAATTATTGTTAATTTTATATTCATTTAACACTTTATTGTGCACACGTGATATATTGGTACTATACTAATAATAGTAGAGAAATCCAAGCAAAGGGCGAGCTTATCTCTTAAGAGATTTCTTCCTGCAGACCCAAGAAAGTGACAGTCTTTGAACTCTGTCACTATAAACATTGGTTTTTAAGTGGGCACACCCCAAGATGCAACGAGATACCTACAAAGGGGGGCACACACGACGATCTGTGTGAAAGTGCCTACCTAAACTAAAGATAATTTATGCGTTATGAAGAAAAGTTTGGAAACCCCTGTTTTAAATTTTTTTTTTACAATTTCTTGAATATTCCCAAATTAAAAATCAATCGCTATTTAACAAATTAATGAAACCTAATACAATATTAACTGTGTATAGACAGACATACTAACGTAATTTAATGTAGTGATTGTAAGCGACAGAGTTCACAGAAAGTGTCAAGTGGGGATCAATGACATGTGCGTGAAATGGTACGGATGCTGCTTAGTACGGTCAGCAACGCAGTCTCAATCTCAAATGAAATTATTAATATAACAGAGCAAACCATAATTCGTCGTTCGCTCGTTCGGTTTATGTCGTGTCGTATGAAGAACTCAAAACACTAGCGGAAGATAAACAGGATTGGCGAATACTCCACCGACAAGAGCATAGCACAAGTTGTACATAATTAATGTTGTAAATATCCTAACTATTTAAAGATACAATTACAGAGTATAGCTCTTAAATAAGATGATGATAATACCATAATTAAGGATTTCCCGAAAGCCATTAAAAAAGAAAGAAAACGTTTTTTAAATAAGCACGAAAACATGAAAATAATCTCCGCCAAAGGATGCGTCCGAACCAGTGACGTGAATTTATTTTAACTTGTTTAGCCCTAAATTGCCATCTACGGACTATTCGCCATTTATCGAAGCATGTTGAACTACGTTTAACCTACTGCTATCAGAAAACTCAGAAGAGATTTCATGATGATTTTTTGCTGATTAAAAATAAAACATATTTATTTTATTTTTAATCAGCAAAAAATTACTCTATACAACGTGTTAATGATTTAACGCAAAACTAGGAAGTAGTTTGTTTAGAATCGAGATCAGAATTGGATTATCATGGTTTCAACATCGCAGAACATAGGTAATTTTTTTCAAAATATTAAATAATTAGTTTGTAAAATTTAAAATTTACTGAAGTGTGCCTGTGCGGTGGGTTGACATCGGGTTGTCAACCCACCGCACAGGCACACTCACCCTCCTTACTACCAAAACAAGATTATTAAAATGTATATCCATGATCGTACGTTAGCGCTTTCATTCATTTCTGAAATGATAACAAACCATTTTTGCCTGAAAATTTAAAATGCGAATAACTTTAAATTTGAACTATCAAATTAATGATATTATTGTTTCAATCTAATTATTTTATTATAAATCAGTTGGGATGTTTTTGTGTGTGTCAATTCATATTTACATGATAGGTAAGTCTGATACGCATGCGTACATCTGTCACCACCTAAAGAGCTGATTAGTTACTGCATACATTATTTATTTTTCCAATAGGAGGAAAAGTTCTGCAAGGCTATACTAATAGTAGAAATAAGTAATTTCCTTCCTGTGACCGCCAGGAATAACCAATATGCATATTATTAATCGATGCCAGGAATAGTGTGAAGCAAATTCCGTGGTGCATTGATTGAGATAATGTAATAGAACGCCGATTCCGAATGAAAAAAAATCTAAAAATGTTCTAATTGTTAATAGCATATTGGGCTCTTGACACCGAGGTCGTATACCTACCCAACAACATTGGCTGGTTTTGATTAGATATTATTGAGTAAAATTTGGAACATCTGGAATTGCCCTGTGCATTCTTTTTGTTTGGTTAGTCTGGCTCCGATGGTGTATCGAGAAAGTATTGCGTTTTAAAGTGAGAAGTAAGTAAAAGTCAATTTTTTATCAGTTTGAAGTATTTTATTGGGCACCTAGTGAAATGTTACTTTGTGCCTTTTTCTCCAGTTGGTTAGGACATTGCAGGCTGAATTACCTGATTGTCTGAAAAGAAAGATGATTCCGTGCTTCGGATGGCATGGCTGAAACGTCTAAGCGATCTGTCAAACGGCTGTCAAATGAATAGCGCGATACCGAATGTGTAATAGTTGAACTTCGCACGTAGTCCAATCAACAACAATCAAGACTAATTTAGCTCAATCGGAGTCACTGCATCCTATAGATCCCACTTCTGACTGTGGAAATTTCAAGCTCCATCTGATTCAGGAGGATAAGGCCGAGAGAGTGCATCTGTTTAGATAGCACACTCATTCACATAAAAACACCGTAAATAAATTAATAAGCATTCGCTCTAGTCGAAACCGGCTTGGCATCATTTCATAGATAAGGGTATAGGTTGGTACCAATAAATCAAGTTATTTGATTTGCTGTTTGTACTAAGCATGCTGATAAAGGACTCGGAACTGGAGTGAATTTCTATGAAATACGTTTTTTTTTTTCGATAAGAGTTCGACGCACTGTTTTATTTTTATTTTATTTTATTTTTAGACAAAATATTGTTCGCGTTTGATAAAATCGTTCAGTTCGGAATTCTGAAAATACTAACTTAATTTTATTTGAATGCGGGCAGCATTCAAATGTCCAATATTATTTTATTATGCATGGTATTAGATATAAAAATTACAAATGAATGTGTCCCAAAATAACTATGAATAAAGTTGACTAAGTCATATTACGAAAATTATTAACTCACAATAGTATAAGATCCAGCAGTGATATTTAATGTAGGTAGCCAGTAAGTCATCGTATGAACGCAGAAGGCATTTATTTGTTGATTGAAATAACACATAAATATCGTTACACTATGATTATTTATTTATTTCAATGCCGCCAGCATAATGGGAAGCTTTAATCTAGATGTAGCCATGATCGACCTTTAGATTACATTTTTTTTAACTTTATTGAAATATGTCTTTTATTTAGGATTTTAGTTTTAGGATTTTGTTATTAAATTACTATAAAGCCGTCTATACCGTATGAATTTCAGTTGTAATGCTGAACTTGAAGGTTGGCTAGTTTGTAATAACTGCCAGTAGATGTCACTCACGTCCCCTCAAGACGCAACAGATTGAAAAATTCGTTCTCTGGCTAGTGGGCTCGGTAGCGAAATTGGATAACGCACTTCCCCGGTTTGTAAGGGTGCGGGTTCAAGTCCCGGCCGAGACTGAATTTTTCAATCTTTAATTTGATTCGAAATAGCACAACATGGCTGTAACATGTTAAAAATCAATAATATTTGAAATTACTATAAATAAATAATGCACAATAATGCAGCACATAGATATAAACACCACTTAAACACGAGGGTTTGTATGTTTATAATTGTATTATTATTACGAGCTTATGCCCGCGACTTCGTCCGCATAAATTATATACCAGATTTTAAGTCAGATGATAAGCTATCAAACAAAAAAAGTTTCATCAAAATCGGTTCAGTAGTTTTTGCGTTATACTCGAACAAACAAACACCCAAACAAACAAACAAACAGACAGCCAAAAAATAAAAAAATTGGTGATTTGGAATCAGGAACAGGTAAAAACCATGTCATAATTTTTTTTTGTAAATATCTTCAATGTACAGACAAATTTCTAGTTACAGTTTTATAATAGTTTAGATTGATACAATGTAATTTAGATTTTAACAGTTTATTAACATATGAAAAAAATTTACTTTGTGCTCTTTATAAATTACCCAACTTAAAAGGCGAAAGGCTATCCTATCCCTATCTCCACTTGACACGTCATTCCAGCTTATTATTATTATAGTATCGATAAAGAAAATAATATAACATGGTTAAGAAAATCCTTCCAGTAGGTACTGACCTACCGGCATGGAGACTACTACACTGACGGAAAGTCAGCCGATAAACTCAGAATCGCGCAACGAGCAATGGAGAGAGCAATGCTCGGCATCACGCTGCTAGACCGTAAGCGCAATGCGCGCGCGATTCGGCGAAATACAAAGGTCGTGGATGTGGAAGTATAATATACTATAATAGAACTCCGAAAGTGGAGATGGGCAGGCCACGTTGCACGTATGGATACTGAGCGTTGGACCAGAATAACACTGGAGTGGAGGCCCAGAGAAACCACGCGTGGTAGAAGCCGCCCACCAGAAAGATGAGTCAATGATTTTATTAAACACGCGGGTCCCAACTGGATGCAGAGAGCGACAGTGCCGTAAATAGGGCGGTGCGAGCCGTGCCCAGGCACAGGGCGCAGACCCTGGAGGGGCGCAGTAATGATACCAGGAAAGGACCAAGTTTTGGTCCATGCATGTCTTGCGATGCCCTACATAAATAAATCATTTTTACCAAACTCCTCATCATAACTAAGGCAAAGTGATACTATGACAAGACAAGACACGACCTTCTTTTAGTGTCAGAATGAGTTGCAGAGCTAGGACGAGTTTACTTCGCGAACTCCTTGCTAATAAATAAAAAATAAATAAAAATAAAAATCTTTTATTTCAGACAACATAGTCCATACAAAAAATGTTAGTAGGTACTGGAGAACTTATAAACTATGTTAGTAGATTATAACATAAATAAATAAATAAAACATCAAGCAGAGGTGGCTACTTACTTCCCTACCTGGCAGATCTACCGCATGCCGAACACATGTAATTCAGTAAATCTACCAAGCAGAGGGGAGTCCATTCAGTCAGCAATCATTTTCAGCACTCTGTTCGAGCTCGCACGAACACGGTGTACCGCTGATGCAAGTTTCTTTCGCATAATTGCGTAAAAGTCATCTGTACTTGCATCAGCAAACATTCCGGAGGCACTACAGTAGCGAGGGAGCCCGAACAGAGCCCTGAAGTTGTTATTGTATTGAATACGCAAGGCACTGTAGGCTTTTTAGGTAAAATCAGTCCAAAGGGCGCTTGAGTAGAAAGATTGACAGTATGCTTTGAAAAGCGTTAGTTTGACTGTTGCTGTACAACCAGCAAACCTTTGAACCAGCATATTACCCCTCACCGACAATGCCCTGCGCTCCCTATTTACATCCAGATCATCCTTCAGATCTTCTGTTACAATATGCCCAAGATATTTAAATTGCTTCACACGGGTCAAGGGTACACCGTTTAAGGTTACTGGTGGTATAGTACTGGGGCATTTATTTTTACCCAAAAAAATCATGAACTCAGACTTCTTAACGTTGTACCTTAACCCATGCTCTGCAGCATATGTTTCGCATACACTCAGCAGTTGCCTAAGCCCAGCAATCGAAGGGCTCAACAGCACCATGTCATCGGCATAGCTCAGGTTATTCACACATACATCATCCACATGGCATCCCACATGCATGCTGCTAATGTATTTTGTTACATCTTGACTATTATAAAACTGTAAATTTTTGAAAAAAGAATTTAGTTTCTTTGTTTGTTTGTTTGGGTGTTTGTTTGTTCGAGTATCACGCAAAAACTACTGAACCGATTTTGATGAAACTTTTTTTGTTTGTTAGCGTAATATCTGACTTAAAATCTGGTATATAATTTATGCGGACGAAGTCGCGGGTAAAAGCTCGTTATATTATACAAACCGCCAAAGCTTTTCACAACTGACTGAGTCGTATCTTCGAGCTCACTCGATTTTTAGAATTGTTTTGAGTCTTGGTATGTTCAATTTCGGTAAACCTTTGCTTCCTATCTTAAACTATCATTTTCATGGAGGCGCAGTTATAGAAGCTTGCACCGGGCGCATAGAAGGCTATTTACGGCATTGGAGAGCGTGGGACAGAACGTCATGGAGAAAAGGAGAAATATGAATGAGGCCTATGTTCGAAGCGGACTGATCAAGGGCTGCGATGGATAGATGGATGGATAGATGTTTAAGAAAAGCTATAGCCAGTGTTAAACCTTAAAAATTGTAAGGTTTGATACTGGCTACCGTACAATTAAATTTAGTGTAAAGATAAGATAAGACAAAAAATTTTTTTTTTTAGATATATTAATATTACTGCCAGTTCCTATACTATAAGGAAAACTCTGCATTTAAGGATACGAACATAATTGTTATATTGTCAATGTAATTCCATTTGCTAGAACAGAGTTTATGTCAGTGGCTAGAACAAATGACAGTGAAGTCAATGGTTTAATAAAATTAAAAATAATTTATTTAAAAAAGTAAATTATGAAGAGTTTGAGTTATGTCACCGTTTTTTATATGGTAAGTTGTCCTGTGTACATTGTGATTCTGTACTCTAGAATTAGAGTACCTACCGTAAAACCATACAGCTAAATCCTAGGGAGTAATCATATGGTCCAGTTTTTCTGTCGATGTTAGTACTATCAGTTTAAAATAACAATGTGCATGACCTTGAAGGGCCGTTGGATAACTTCACTCGGTTGACAAAGGAATGTAGACTCTATGCAAAGGAAACAATCATTTGAATGACTCGAGTGAAATTCGTGTGATTGAGTGACGTCACATTTGCGAGCGAGGTCATGCACATTGTTATTTTAAACTGATAGTAGGTACTAAATTACTGCACATAACGCCATGTAGCAATTTAAAAAAATCCCTATCGTGATCAAAAATTAAATAGAAAAAAATATTTTGATGACGTTATGTTTAGCAATTTGAGTAACTAAGTAGTGACAGAATAGATGTAGATGTAGATAACGGTTTTAAACTAAGAATTCAAAAAAATCATGGTGTCCTAAGTTCATCCAAAGATTTAAGCTCACAGAGTCCGGATGGACCCTTTTACGCTTCATTATAAGAAGATACCTTTGCCCTACAGTGGGAAATATAGGCTATATAGAACACCATCGTGTTTTCCAGATGTTTCATGTGTTAGACGCAAATGGAACCACGTGCACGGAGTACTCGGTAATTTTTCAAGAGACGAAATATGGTAAATTCGTATTTGTGGAACCAGTTTCTCCGTAAGTTTACTAGAATATTATTTGACTATACGTTTAGATTAGAAATAAATTGCATATATTTTTTAATAGCTTTCATTTATTTTTGGAACCTTTGAATTATTGGCTTAGAAAGTGGGAAAGCTCTTATAAACTGAGTTCTCTTCTGCAATGAGATTCTTATCCATTTATTGCTATTCATACAAATTGACTATTCTTAATAAATATTTTTTAACCCAGGAATAACATAAACTGGGAAGAAATGGTAACAGTAACAAATTCATCTATACGAAAAAAATGTACAATCGAATTATTCTGTGCACATATGTATACGAAATGTCCGAAACCGGAAACAAGGATAAATCACATTGGGACCCACGAGGATATAGGAAACACCTTAAAAAGAACAAAAGAAGTAGATTTGGGTGAATATGAAGATGAATTCATAACGAATAATATCCCTTCGGACAGCGAAAAAAATCCAACTACAGTTCTACCTACGACTACACATAGATTCAAAAGTAAGGCTACTGATACTATAGACGGAAATTATGACCCATATTCCGGTTCAGGAGGAGGGCCTATCGGAGATCACACTGAGGAACCAAGCAAATCAAAAATATTTCCAACAACTATAGATGAAACGGGTGAAGGAAGTACTATAGATGACAATGATGATTCATATTCTGGTTCAGGAGAAGGATCTATCGGAGATCACACTGAGGAACCAAGCACATCAACAATGTTTCCGAAAGTAAATGCGACTAATTTAAATAGAAATGTGACGCTAAATGAAACAGAAGCAAATAATGCTACAGCTATTGGCTTGGTTGGGAAGAAATGGTATGAAACAGAAGCTGTTATTGTAACTGTAGCAGCTGCTGGTACGCTTGGTTTGCTTATGTTTGGTTTTAAGACAATAACTACTCTGATGAAATCTGGAACTTATGGTGAGTTATCAATTCATAAGTAATTAATTTTAGAGAAATATCTTGCTTACTACAGGGTTCAACTTAATATGCTGACGGTTTTTTAAGAGAATGATCAAACCATCTAACTGAATAACTTCCTCTATAGGAATAACATCGAAATCGCGAATCGATTATAGAGCTTGTTTTTCTCTTTTCAGTTAATAATTTTGTACGCATTCCGGTTTTTTTGTTTTTTGCAAACGTTAAATTAGGAGCATTTATGATACAGTAATGGAATGCATTTTTCAAATTTTTGTCTGTTTATGTGTTTGCCAATTTGTGCACGTATCACTTAAAAACTTCGTTTTTACTAAAGCATAGTGCTTAGCTTGGTTGGATTAACATTTAGGCTTTATTTCATCGTAATCGGTTCATTCAATCAAAGTTGTGAGTATAGAATATGATAGGTATACGAGTAGATAGATGTATACATAACCTTTATTTTTTACAGTTTTCCCAGACCCGTGAAATGGAATCAATGGCTTAAGACATATTAGAAGAACGTTATTTCATGACTAAGGCCTGACGAAATATGAACACTGCCCACTCGTGACAGCCACAAACAAGCATTAGTGTTTTATTATCTATACAGGGTGTTAGGGTAAACAGTTGCATTACTTTAAGGGGTTATTGTACCCATGACACTGGACAACTTTCCCTGAGAAACCGAAAGGAAATTTAAAAAAATCTACTTTTCATACAAACGTTTGATCAGCTGATTGCATTTACTATGGAATTTCTAAATTATTTTTTGCGAATTTCCTATAGGCATAGAGATAGGAAGTACAGTACTTTCTATCTCTCTCTCTCTCTATCCTATAGGTAGGGAAACTTTTTCAGTATCACTCCTTAAGTTATTTTATTTTATTTTATTATTCTTAGGAAGATTTACAGCTTTGATTACATACTAATCACAACCGTAAATAACTGTAAGCTAATTACAAATCACAATTACAAATGCAACTTTTTACCCTAACACCCTGTATACAGGGTGAAATTGATATCATTAGCATCCTTTTAAACTAAGAGTCTACCCATCGAACTGGAGTGCGATTTTTGAAACTCATTCATTGAACTCAGCAGTTGTAAAAGTCAAAATTACTATGGAGATATGCATCTTTCTACTGTTGATTTGACTTTCAAAAATCATTCTTCAGGAGTGCGATTTTTGAATCTCATTCACTGAGTTCAGCAGTTGAAAATGTCAAAATTACTATGGAGATATGCAACTTTCTACTGCTGATTTGACTTTCAAAAATCGCACTCCTGAAGTATGATTTTTGAAAGTCAAATCAGCAGTAGAAAGATGCATATCTCCACAGTAATTTTGACATTTTCAACTGCTGAACTCAGCGAATGAGATTCAAAAATCGCACTCCTGAACAACTTTTACTCTGGGAGCAAACCGATATCGGAGCAACTAAAAAATCTGCTATTCCATACTAAACTGCAGTGCCTACTCGACCCAAATGTATGCAATAGCTTTTTTTTTTGCTCCGATCGGTTTGCTCCCATAGTAAAAGTTGTTCAGTTTGATGAGTAGACTCTTAGTTTAAAAGGATGCCAACGATATCAATTTCACCCTGTATAAATAAATAAAAAACTTGTATTTGATATAAACTCGCCACTGACTGGACGCGATAAAGTGAACATGAAAATAAGGTGTTTGATTTTAATATTCTTATTTTATGTTTGTGGTGTGCAAATAAAGAGTAGACGTAAAGTATTGTATTGTACATTTTTGGACCTCCCATAGACAATCTGTCGGCTGATCCGCACTTTTGTAGGAGGTCAAAAAAAGATCAAATTTTTCGACGCTTGTTCCTTATCAGCTTACCAACTGCCGAACTAGCTGGGTTTGATAAGGACCGGAAGACCTGGGCTAAGCTAAACCGGTTCAGAACTAACCACGGAAGGACCAACTATCACCTCTACAAGTGGGGCCTGAGGGCGTCACCGATGTGCGACTGCGGGGCACCTGACCAAACCCTCACCCACGTGGTAAATGAGTGTCATCTGCGCCGTTTCCCCGGTGGAATTGAGGAACTCCATAGGTTAACCCCGGCAGCGGAAGACTGGCTAAAGAATCTTGATCTCGAAATTTAGACTTCCCCGGATCCAAGCAGGAAGACAAAAATGCCATACGACATGATGATGATCAGCTTATCACGCCCCGCCCCGCCGCCCTAGAGCGCCGCTAGTACGATCCAAAATGTTTATTTTGAGATGAAGAGGGAAGTCATTTTTGACCTCTGAGGCAGGATAAAGGTCAAATCCTTTTCTCATATATGAAAATGCGTTATTTTGATATTTGATATCATATCAAAAAGTACTAAAAAAAAATTTGTTGGTATCTATCGACCCATCTACACTTTTGTGTTGTTTAGTTTCACTGTCGGAATGCACCCTTAAAATTTTGTTAGTAATTAAAAACTAGTGGTGTATTTCAACAATGTCACCGTGCCAACCGTTAACCGCAAAATTCTCGAAACCACCTGCCGAAATCATTCCTCGCCCATCGATATCAACTGCGCATGCTCTAACAAACTTAACCACCATACAGAGAACTCTTCAGAGTAACCTGAGCACGTCATTTTCACCCTATAAATGTGAGGAGCGGGCAGGGAGGTAAGTCTTTTTAAACTGGTGAGATGCAACTTTGGACGGGTATGCTTCGGCAGACGTCGGGATTTTCCGGAGAGGCTTCATAACGTTTTCAGACGACAGGTAACGGATTTAGGCTGCTTTTCCACCAGAGATGTGCGAGGTAGCAAGGAGGTGAGTGGGGAAAAAATCGGCCAATGAGAATGCTTTAATTTGCCAATGATGTGATGGAGCGATTGCGCTATTGGCGGATTGTTTCCTCGCTACCTCGCACAACTCTGGTCGAAAATCAGCCTTAGGATAGAGAAAACATAAGCTACTAGCTTTTTCCCGTGACTTCGTCTGCGTCGGACTTTAAAAAGTATCTAATGTGTTAATCCAGAATTCTAGAACATATTCTAACTATGTGCCTTTCATCCAAATCCGTTCAGCCGTTTATGTGTAATTGAACCAGAAACATCAAAATATCTTCACAAACATTATTATTTTATAATACCATATCAGGAAAGATGGGCCAAAATCACCACAGACTGGGTTCCCCAGGATGGCCGCCGTCGTCGAGGTAGACCCAGAAAAAGGTGGAGAGACAACTTGGATGCCTTCTTGGAGAGTTGGCCCAGTGGTTGCACACAACAGAGAGGATTGGAGAGTAAAAGGGGAGGCCTTTGCCCAGCAGTGGGACACTGAATAGGCTACGTAAAAAAAAAAAAATACCATATCATATGATAGGACTAGTAAGATAATGAAATTAGTAGGGTAGGTAGTTAGGATTGTACTGTGATCCATTTTTATATTGTTGGTTTCTTTTGCAGTGTAAATGTAGGCGAAAGGCTACATATCTATCATCATCACGTAACATAGTCTCTACGGATTGATCTGAGTTCTGGACAAACGCTTTTCCGCCTATTCGAGATTCTACACCTTCCTGAAACCTCAAATAGGTTTAAAGTTAACCTAACTTCAATTGTACTAAAAAGGAATAATTACCTAGTTGGTAATTGTAGCAAGGTTTCTGACAACCCTGGAAGACAATATGGTCGTAGCTAAACTGTTAATTAACTTATTGATACAGTACAACTCCTAAATCTTATAGGCCTTTATTGAAAACTAAATGCGAATGCTGGCTTGCTTTAAAGCTTACTCTAGCTAGAGCATACTTGAGAATGCGCGAGGACTTGAGATGGGTTACGAGTTACTGCAGGTCTTGTTCCCTCGCTTTTCGGAGAGCGAAAGCCGCGCTTGCCGCGACTTGTAGTATGGGAAAAAGCAGTGTCGCGCGCAAGTAGAGAAATCATGCTAGGGGGTCTGGCTACATGTTGAGACTCAATTCATCCCTGTTCGATAAGGGTGCAACGTCCGCGCCGGCGCGTCTCGTCAATCCACCGCCGCCCCTGTCGAGCGGCCGAATGCACGAGTCCCGCGCCCGCACTGAAAAAAAACCATTAAACCACGAATTTAACACCTTTAACTCAAAAAACAGACTTAGTTTAAATGACACCTCTGTTCTTACCTATTATTTATTTAATCCATTTTAAAATTTGTTTTTAGAACGTACGCGAAATCGGATTCCGAATTGATTGAAGCTTTTTTTTCGAAAGTTTTTTGTGCCAGTGACATAACAGTGAAGTGGTGATGTAAAATTAACGGTTTTTTTAATCTGTGTTGTTAAAATTGTTACTTAATATCTAAATTAAAAGACTCGAGTGATTTGTACGGTCTAAAGATTAACTGAATATATGAACCTAGATAGAAATATTAATAAAATAGTGTGATGAGTAGACTGTAGTGGCCCGTCTTGCGTAACTTCAGCTGTATTCGTTGGTAGGTGAGTATCGAACGCGGTGGTACATAAGTATACCTCTCTACGTAATGACATAACCGTTCTAACCTCACAGGTTAACCCCCTTTAAAGACCGCATTCTAAACAGCGATGAATATTGAAAGACTATAGTAAACATAATTGAATAGTTCAGACATACGAAACTAGATTTATAGATTTCCTATGCACAATTTATTTAACACAAAGTTTGATCTAAGGTAGTCAGTAATGGCGATGATGATCTCTCATGTGATTTCGACTACAGCCATTTACAAAAGCAGTTACGCAGGCTTTTGCGCTAATCGTAAAATGCACTCTCTCGTTCTTACCTTCCTGAAACTAATGGGAAAGGAGAAAAGATCAGAGAATGGTTCGGATGCCGTGACATTCACCGGTAAATAGCCGAAGGGCATCAGAGATGTTGAAGATCCATGAAGGGACGAAGCTAGGTCACCAGAGGGGTGGCGGATATAAATGTACGACAAATTGTCAAAATGAAAAATGGAGCTTGGACTGAAAGTCAATAATCAATAAAGAAAATTACAAATAAAGTAAGCTCCGTTAGATCCGGTCATTTTTTGGATGGGTGACCGATTCAGTGGTCTTTTTTTGAAGCTACCACCGCGTCGGAACGTGTTGTCGCTGTAGAGAAGATGCGACTAGAAATTCTTAAGCTCAATAGTCTACTTAACAAAATAAGTGATACTACACCATTCGTTTCAGCCAGGTTACTAACTTGCCTTCATCATTCCGCACTGAATCTGTGTGGTAGAGTATGGCATACAGTATGGCCCACTCTAAACCATAAGGTTTAGAATAATAATCGTGAGACGGAACAATAGGTGTATTCATAACATATTTGACTAGCTCGTCGAATATACAAGTGAGTATAAAATGCTATGCTTAGAGAAGCAAAATACCTACTCGAAGTTGCAATGCTATATTATAGAATCTTAGACTAAAGTTTATAGAATTTATAGACTATTAGAATGGAACCCTTTCGGTATTACAACAGAATAGGTACTAGTTATATTATATAGGTATGCTAGCATCAAGTATTAGGTACGTCACATCTCATTTCAGGGCAGGTACGCTCGCATCCCCTCATAATACGTGCTTGTGAATTAAGCACACAGTATTTAAAACCATGTTGCTCATGTTTTCAGCTCAACGATTTTATAACCAACGAGCTTTTACCCGCAACTTCGTCAGCACAAATTATATACCAGATTTTAGGTCAAATCATATAAGCTTTAAACAAAAAAAGTTTAACTCAAATCGGTTCTGTAGTTTTTGCGTGATGTTGGAACAAACAAACAAACAGACAGACAAAAAATACAAAAATTGGTGGTTTGGAGTCAGGGAGACCTAAAAACCATATCGTAATTTCTTGTAATATCTTCAATGTACAGACACACTTACAGTTTTAAAAATTGTTTAGATTTTAGATTTAATAATAATTATGCTGTCGGGTTTTTTAATTATCAGACTGTCAAACTAAACAACTTTTTATATATTACAGTTTTCAGTGACAATAAATCTTTCAAAACCAAAGAGTGCCAAGACACATATCGATCTTGTGATCAGATCGTGATATTATTATCAATTTGTAATCAATCGATGATCGGCAAGATAAAATACAGCAACCTGCCAAATTCGGAAGTCTTTGTGTATTTTCCAATCACTATTATAATATTAATTGCCTGAAATTGCCAATTAAACAGCCAAGATTTAAACAGGCTAAAATGATATCCATTACCACTGGGTGGACTTTGTCTTCTGAAAATTAATGTTAACCCAATCCACATCCTGTCTCGCGCCCAAGGGTATCGTCGTGGACAAGTAACTAAGGAATAAAGTTTCTTTTCAACTTGGTGCGTCTCTCCTGACCTGAAACATAGACTAATAGTAAACCTTGCTACAATTAAATGATTGTCAATGTAGTTGGCAGTTATAGCAACATTTCTAACCAACCCGAGTGATACGGTCGTGAGCTTCTTCTCTTCTTATCGTGTGGGCAGAGCCCTGGTGTCAGAGTTTTTTCAAACCGCCTTACGGCCTCTGACGTGTTTTTTATGTAATGACTACTACTACCAGAGATAGTAGACGGGACCAACTGCTTAACGTGCCATCAGAAGCACGGAACCATTTTTCTTTTCAAACAATCAGGTGATTCAGCCTGCTTATGTGCCATCATCACACTTGGGGTGGTCAGAAACAGTACTACAAGTATTTACTAACTTGATAAATGCTCTTGTAGCAAGGCTCTTCTTTTTGCGTATTGGCAATTTCAGGATGAGATCTCATCCTTATCATCATCAGCCTTTGTCCAGACACTACACAGTGTAGGAAAGAGTACGTATACAGTACGGATACTTCACTGTCACTTCATACACATGGGCTCGCACTGAAAAAAAGAGGTAAGCGCGAGCGATGCTAAGTCTGTGCGAGTGAGAAACAACTAAACCATTGCTTACTGCCGTCTTCCTCCTGTCTTCCATGAGGGGGTGAGGTAAAATTTGATGGGGGGCAGGGAATGTTCGTACCCATGCATGGTGCATCGGTGCAGAGCTTTTGGAGCTTTTGTACGTAATACCGACTGCTCTCAAACAGTGAAGGAAAACATCCTGAGGAAACCTGCATACGCTGAATAAGAAATTCTGATGTGTATGTGAAGTCTACCAATCCGCATTGTGCACGCGTGGTGGACTAATGCCCATACACCCTCCCTGAGAGTAGGCCTGTGCCCTGCAATGGGACGTTTATAGGCTGATGATGATGCATGGTGCATACTGTATGTAGTACTTTATTCTTTCTTGTACTGTGTTGTTTAGGTGACACGATTGTAAACTCTTGCGTCATAACTACTGAAAAACTCACGTCATAGCTGTTTTACCTCTCTTGTCAAACGAATAATGCAAGCTGCAACTCCCATCCAATTTGGTTATCAAAACAATGGTGCCTAACCTGGTAAACACCGCGTATACCAAGTTACCTGTTTGTTTTAAACTAATAATGGAAGTTGTTGAATTGTTGATGAACTCCTTGCGACTGCAAGACGACCTAGTTTGTGAGTAGCAAATAAGATCAAGACGAATTCGAAACTGGGCAAGCGTGGTGGACTAACGCCTATACACCCTGATGGTAGGCATGTAACCTTTACTAAGTGCAGGAAATACTAAGGACTGTCTCTGATTAATTCTTGAAAACACGTAATTTTTCTGTACCATCGAGCAACCAACAAATGCGATAGGTCAATAAATATGATACAGAACGTTTTTAGTACAATGGTCAAATTTTCAGGAGTGGTTCAGTTCATCAAATGGCACAACCGTTGGTGATGATGATGATGGAGTTGGAGTCCTAGTCGATTTCGACCACGGCGACTTCTAATCTTTATAGAAAAGCGACAAGTACGCAGTATATATACTTTAAAGTGCATAAGTGTACCTATACATGACGGCCCGGTAGCACAGTCGGTAGTGAACCTGCCTGCTGTGCCGAGGGTCGCGGGTTCGAATCCCGTAAGGGACAAATATTTGTATGACGAATATGAATATTTGTACCCGAGTCATGGATGTTTGTATCTATATATGTATTCTATATCGTTGTCTAGTCATCGTAATACAAGTCCAGGCTTAGATTCTGGTACTTTAAATGTGACTAGATAATTTGTGTGACATTGTCCAAGATATTTATTTATTTATTTATACATAAGTGCTAAACATAGTGCTTTCTCTCGTCCTTACCTTCCTATGTCTGATGGAAAGAGAGACCGATACGATCAGAGGAAGGGTCAAAAAATGCAGTGGCTATTATTATAACCAGCAGCCACGCTGTAAGGACGTCAATGATGTGAAGACGCCTGAAGGAATTATAGTCACCTCTAACCACTGGGCTGGTGATATAATACGAAACCTGACACCACACGGCAACGGAATAACCTTTAAGCACTTTGCGTTTCCATTTATAGTAAAAAAAAAAACAATCTGACATTTAAATAGTAAGGAATATGCTGTTCAATGCATTTAATACACGTAGACATTGTTCTGTGAAACGTAATTTTTTTTCAATACATTCGTACACAAACCGTCCGATCCTGAAATAGCTGCAAAGGAAATTGAATACGATTTCATAGGCAATAGAGCAAAATAACACGCAAGTTTAAGTGGCGTAGTATAACCTATATTACTTCGAAGCTTAGCGTTAAAACAAAAGACTGGCATATGAAAGGGCTTTTAAAAATCCCGGCATTATATTATGTGTGATGCATTGCGGTTCAGTTTTGCCTGCAGTGCAGGGTTAAGAACCAAAAGCGTTGCGTTCACGACTTTATAATGTTAGCGCTAGAGTTTAATATTCGGGTTTTATGTTAATATGCTTGTAAGTATAATTTGAGCATCAGTAGGCGTGTAAGATAAATACAGTTAGAACTCCATGTGAAAATGTCGAGTGTTCGTTGCTTTTTCATTTTCATGAATAAACATTCCGACTACAGAGGCTGCTGATTTACAAAAGTAGTCATTTAACAGGGTTGCCAACTATATCTACTCTAAAACAGAACATTGTGCTGAATTTCATGTAGGTTATAATTTACTGTACACAGCATTTTTTAAGTGCATAAGTGTGTTTGCTGAACACAAATATACATTCTCTCGATCTTAAATCTATGGAATGGGAAACTGATACCACCTGATACAATCAGAGGTTAGGTAGAATGTAGTGCCTCTAAACTTAGCCACATGGTGTGGGCATCAGAAATGTTGACAACCCGTGATGATAGTTACCTCTTACGACTCCAGTCAGGATTGGTGCTATAATATTTAAGTCGAACTTCATACGGCAAAACCTGCATACGCGTTGGTAAAAGAAAGTCAAACTGAGGTATATCACAATGTTACAGGGGTTACAATAGCCCACCCCAAATAATAATGCCCAGAATATAAAATACGATAAAGCTATGCTTTTAATCCCCTTAGCAGGGAGAGGGTAGATCTAGGTCGCGCCACAATCGACATCGTCTCACGAACCGACGGACCGACTCGCTCCAGAGCGTGCTAATGGAATCCCATCCCATTGTCATTGATACTACTACTTTCTTATAGGGGCTTTATCCCGGATTGTTTCAAAATGAATGCCAGGAAATACTTTTTGACAGGTGTTCGTAGCGCTACGAAATATCTCGTAGCACGGTTTGTTAAGAAAATACCCGGAAAACAACTTCAAAAATGGGTGGGGTGAGGGGTATGCGCACATTTCTCAGTAGCGATAGCGCTTTAAGAAGAAGAAGTAGCGCTTTCGCCTATAGACTTTATTCTGCGCAGTTTAGGTCTTGCTCAAGATGTTTGCCGGCCATTATACTTCCACTTTCATGCCGGGGTTTTATGCCGAATGATTTGAAAATTAACTCTAGGTAACACTTTTGGACAGGTGTTCGTAGCGTGTTTATTTTATGTTTTTTTTTTATATGGGTTTTTCATTAAAATCATATGAGTTCTTCTTAAGATTCATCTTAATAAAGAAATGATCTTAAAAAGATGTAATTTTACAAAAGTTTGTATAAGTACTTTGAATTTGTAGAGAGCGTATGTGGGGGGTTGCGAAGAGGTACAGACACTCAATCTTGTTCCGCACGGCCGTCATGCCATGTACCAATGAGTTTTGTTTTACTAACTGATGTACCGTAATACCGACTACTCTAAAACGGTGAAGAAAAGCATCGTGAGGAAACCTGCATACGGTGAAGAAGAAATTCTGATGCAAATATGAAGTCTAAGTCTACCAATCATCATTGGGCACGCGTGGTGGACCAACACCCATATACCCTCCTTGGGGGTAGGTCTGTGTCCTGCAGTGGGACGTATATAGGCTGATGATGATGATGATACAATAAATAAACTTTAATATAACGTTATCCTCGTTGCACTGTAACTCATGATACAATACAGGGTGTAAAATTAAATGGGACATGGTTACTTAAAGGGGTGCTTCAGACCATCAAACTGGACAACTGTTACTATGGGACCAACAGTGAAATCGTTAATTAAAATCCGCTGTCACATACAAAACTGTAAACATAAATCGACTGAAATATATGGGACAGTAGATTTTTTTTTCGCGATTTCGATATTGGTCCCATAGAGAAAGTTGTTCAGTTTGTTGGTCTAAAGCACCCATTTAAGGTGGTTGCAGAGGGGTTAATTTTTTACAAAACTTTGACGCACGTACGTACACATGAAAAATTTTAAAGCTTTATATCTTCGTAAATATTATAAATTGTAAATGTTATTTGTGACGCGACATCTAGATTTTCCAAACTATTTTTCCATATATAAAATATTACTTATATTAATGCCGTCTTCGCGTATTGCGCGTCAAACTTTTTTATGAACTGAAACCACCTTAAGTAAGTGTCCCATTAAATTTTACACCCTGTATAATACGATCAGAAGCTCTTATCACAGTACACACGATAACATAAACAACACACATGTATGTACGTAGGAACATGCAAATAGCGTGACTTTTCCTACTCCATTAAGTAGGTAATCCAACGCCATCTATCGCCGTGTAGTAATCAAATTAATGCTCGAGCCGGATAAATGTTCATTCTAATTTAATTACATGTTCGTTCTCATGACGTTTTTATTGCTAGACCTAAATTTTACGGTTGTTTACTGCTGGGTTTTAACTGGATATTGATTTTACTTTACTGTACTAGCACAGTATAAGAAAAAGCATGGTTCTTCCACAGAGTTAGTTGGTACTATATTATATTGAGTACGGACACTCCCCTACCTTCCTCCAATTTCTACCTCACACCCTCGTGGAAGACGAGAGGAAAACGACAGTGGCCAATGGTTGGTGAGTTGGTGTAGTCCTGAGTCACTCGCACTCACTCAGTTTCGCACGTAAGACTTCTTGTCAGTGCGAGTCTGTATGAAGTGTCTGGGGTGGGCTACTAACTTACGTGGAGTTGAGCACTTTTAAAAAAAACGCCTGTGATATTGTCGATATCGACTAATCGCTAGGTGGCTTAATTACGTGGGTGAAGTGTACTTTTTAACATCTTTGACATTAAAAATTTTGGAGTGGTTTTGGGGGTGAAATATTCGCGCATGTCCACTAGTTCAGATCAAGAATCTCTCAAGACATAAACTCGCAATTTGTACATTTCCTTTTCTATTATTTGTGTCAATGCGCGTGTATAAATAAAAATTTACTTACCGTACTGTTTAATGTCTTTTTTATATGCCAGGAATATTTATTTTATGAATACAGCTAAGGAAAGCCAGATTACTGAACCCACAAACAATTTTTTTTGTAGCATACAAAAAAGCTTGTAAAACAGGTAACAACCTAAATACCTGACAATATAATCTGAAATATGGATTAACAAACCGATGTTCAGCACGCCAACTTGTTGATTACTATAAACTAGGTCAAATTAAGTTATTTATTAATTATTTTAATATTCTGGCAATGAAGGAAGGAATGGAAGACCTAAAAACGTAGCGTATAATCAAATCATCGTCACAATTTATATTATACGTATGTGGTACGCTTAGAGAATCCAGGTGGTACGTATCCTTATGATAAGGATACGTACCACATGGATTCTCGAATAAGGACCTTATTCGTGGGAGGAAGCGTGTGCCCTGCAGTGGGAATGGGACGTATACAGGTTGTAAGTTTAGACTTGCATTGCAAGGGCGACTGTACTCATGATAATGAACAACTTTGCCCAAAAATTCAATGGGAATTTAGACAAAAATATATAGACTGCCATACTAAACTAAAAGTAATCAGCTGTTAGAACGTTTGTATGTTTGACTTTTTTGGAAATTTCCCTTAGATTACTGTTTCGGCTCGGAATGTTGAAAAATGGCGCTATCTAACTGTTATATCATAATTCATAAGTATTAAACATTGGCCCCGCTTCGGACTGTGCCACGACTTAACTTAACTAAATTTATTCCTGTCACTTTCTAAAATACTGACTTTAGTGCTGTCAAAGTGACGTTACACGCCCAAAATAAGATGCCACCATAATGTACGCCATCTTATTTAAGGCATTTTTGGGCGTGTAATGTCACTTTGACAGCACTAAAGTCAGCTGTTGGTTTTCTGTCTCTTTTCTTAATCTTATTTTAGAAAGTGACAGGAATAAATTTAGTTAAGTTAAGTCGTGGCACAGTCCGAATCGGGGCCATTGTCTTCTTCTTATCGTGTGGGAAGCAAGCCCTTCGCTGGTCTCAGATCTTTCAAACCGCAAAAACAAAGACAAACCCTCAAAGCTCAAAACAAGCAAGCTTTTTAAAACACATAATTTAGGTTATCTTTTTCGTCTGTAAACTTTTCACTTAGATGCGGGCTTGGTGGAAACAAAGTAAAATATACCCTGTACTTAAGACCCTAGTTGCAACACAGAAAGTTGTCACACTGTGACACGGGCTGCGAGCAGCCCCCGGCCATTTATTTGCCTCCGCTACAGTACAACCAAAACCCAAATCGTCTCTTTCCCATATTGAGTGAAATTCAAATCGCCTAGTGCAAATCGATCAATTCTTAAAATGTCTTAGTCCCAGAATGACAGAAATTCGAAATGCCTTAGTCCCAAATTGACTGAAGGTTGATGATGATAGTTTCAGTCAATATGGGAATAATGGCATGTATTACGGGATTTTTGAATTTCGAAACTCCAAAATTATTGACTGTGTGTTTGTCAAATTCTATTTTTAATATTGGGGCTTTTGACCCTGAGGTTATGTCAGCCCCATCGTGCGTCAACCTTGAGGGTTAGAACTATATACTACCTCTTCTGTAACTCTACATTACAATGAAACAAGTGAGGTTGAAAAGTATTTTATTACTTTACCCAAGAACATTGTATAATATTTGACTTAACCCCAATGCTGTGTTTTTGAGGTTTTTTCGAACGGACGACATAATTATCTGATACTAGATACTCTTTCTCATTGATACTGTGACATAATGTAATTATTAGCCTTGCATCGGAAAATTTAAACTAACAGATTATTACGACTTTTGTTTCTCTACTTGTATTCGATAACGGACGTATCTTGTCTAAGTGGCACGACCAGTCAAAATACAAGGCCTAAAATGGGCCATTTCATTTTCATTTATATTAATATCATTATTATTAGGCCTTACAACTTGTGCTCCACCGCGACCGCAGATTGCCTAATCATTTGTACCGTTAGTGAATTCTCTGAGTTACTCCTAAAACACTCACGATAACGGTTTTCCTTACCAACCAATCAACCATGTTGTAAATGGAACATAAAAAGATCGTTTTGGGGAAAGTTATCGGTTTTCATCTATGAATATTAGTTTAGTATCGATTGATGTTAATAGGTAGGGTATTATCAGCGGGTTAACTAATGTAATTGCTTTTTGTATTTGTAACTTCGAATGTTTCGGACTAATTAGAAAATGCTTTGATGTTTTTCCATTACAAATGCCAAACATCTTCTTCAGCATTGACGAGCAACTTACAACGTCTGATGGTATTTACGAGTATAGATTTATTTGTACCATAATCATTTTTGTATCCTGCTCTGTATTGTATTTATGTGTTTGGTGTAAATAAAGTATATTTCATTCATTCATTTATAAATGCAATGCGGCTAGTCACCAACCAACTGAGCTATATACGATCCCATTAAATATCGCAAGCGAATACACATATTTTTTTGAAAATATTAAGCACCTACCAAGATACCTTCATGTGGTGGAAGATTGCCTGAGACTGATAATTTTTTATGAATCGATCAATTTTAGTAACCTTTCGCATATACCATTAAACTTGAAAGCTTGAAAACTTACGCTACTGGCTATTTTAGAAGGTCGAATTTTACCGTGCAATGTGAATCCCAAATAAACTCAACAGCATCGTCTCCTGTAGCAGATCCATTGCCGTGTGAGAGTGGTGATATTGCCATAGATGTATGACTGCACACATCTATACAATATTATACCCACACAATATAGTCGTACGGAGACGGGCCATGCGGTGGCATTTCCCGGGTCGCCTAGTCGGCCAATCGACCAATGTAAATCCCGCATAATCTGAACGGTATAATCTCTTGCAGCGCATCCATTGCCGTGTGAGAGCGGTGATGTCGGCATGGATGTGTGGCTGCCGCTGGCGGTGGTGTGCGCGCTCGCCCTGAGTGCCGCCGCGAGCAACGCGACGCGCCGCCGCCCCGACGCGCTGCCCGACGAGCCCCTGCTGCCCGAGGATGAGGACGACATCGGTCACCGGCTCGACTACTACGATGAGGAGAGGATTAATATTTCAGGTGAGTGGTACAAATATCGTGATAATGCTGCAGAATTAAGGCGTAGACGACGGAAGCTAACGCCATAGCAGTGCCAGTTAGCATAAGAGATAGGCGTACTTTTTATTATCATCAGCTGCAAGGCTGATTCAATATGCATAAGGTGAAGAGTATCTTTGTGATGGGGATGGTCTAGGTCTACCTTCATAACTCCAGTCGGTTTAGGAGTTACAGCCGTCCAAAGACCTTTGAACGGCTGTATCTCCTAAACCGACTAACAGACCTGGAGTGCGATTTTTGAATCTCATTCGCTGTGTTCAGCAGTTGCAAATGTCCAAATAACTTTGGAGATATGCATCTTTCTAATTCTGATTTGACTTTCAAAAATCATACTTCAGGAGTGCGATTTTTTAAAGTCAAATCAGAAATAGAAAGATGCGTATCTCATTTGGTCGCAGCGTATCTCCGTAGTTATTTTGATATTTACAACGGCTGAACTCACCGAATGAGTTTCAAAAATCGCACTCCATGTCAGATTTTGTACTGTTCGCATAGCTACAGTGCATATTAAAATAATACCTGCATATTCATGCATATTCATTTCTAGAAACCAAACCAGACCTTTAAACGGCCTCCTAAACCGACTAAATTATGCATGCAGACCTGGTCTATCCCGATCACAGATATGCTCTTCACCATATGAATACTGAATCAGACTTACAGCTGATAATAACCAAAAAAAATAAAAAATAAAATAAATAACGCTCACAGGCACATACATTGTAATGATCCCAAGAAAGCACTATTTATAGGCTGTTTATTATGGAAACCATACAACGACGGCACAAACATATAAACATCCATGACCGAACCGGGATTCGAACCCAGGACCCTGGTTTGGCAGTCCGGCGTGGTAACCATTACACCAACCGGGTCGTCAAGTACGTCTATCTCTTATACTAAGTGGTTCGCCTTGATGGTTCATGTTCATTTAGGGTGCATTGCGGTCGGCAGTGAAAAGGCCTCTTATAAAAATCAAAAGTTCAATCAAAGAATACCTACCTACACAAACCATACTAATACATAATTTCTTAGAAGTGATTTATATTTTTATTATGCTGGAACCAACTTTGAAGTACCGAAACAAACAACATGCCTAATGAGGTTCTTGTTCATTTTATTATTAGCTGGCGGTTTTTACACTTGAACTCCGAAGGTAATGAAGGTCGTGTAGGCACAAAAGGAAAAATTATAATCATGTAAGTAGGTAATTTTTATTCGAGAAAAATGGTACCTATTATTTAAAAACTAAAACACCATCTTTACAATACAATTATTCTTATTTCTAAATACATATTCATCATCTTGGTTTTGGAAATACCAAAATAAGATTTTATGTACGATCAACAGTTTCATTTGAGTTATAACATCTGTTTGGTTTATCGTGAGTTTACCCCTAATAAATTGCATAAAATCTTTTTTCTTTTAATATTTATGTTATGCTGGCCATTAAGCGTGGAAAAAAAATGTGTCAAAGCCTTTATCGCGGAAAAGAAATAAAAGCTTTTTTTTATATAATGTAATGGCGTTTTATAATTTTTTTCACAGAAAGCAGCCTGTTGTTAATTTTTTTTTCAAAAAGTTTGCTTATTTTGTTTTATTACCATAATATTAATCTCTTTGGTTCCAATCTCATTATTTAGACCTTGTATTGTATACACGACTGTTCTTATTTCCCAAAGAAAATGGAACTACGTTTTACTGATTTCCATTAGGTCGAATGGTCACAGAAGTATTTCAAGAACATTCTAATATTTCTCAGAGTTTCTTTTAGAGCGTAACCTTTTACGGGTTGACATTTAGTGTGGAAGTGCCACTGAATCGTGAACAAAGTTATCAGACGACAGAAGTTTGTTTGAAGCGGAGGTGTGAAGGGAAACCGCTGTGGTCGACAACTCTATTGTTCTGTTTGTTCACGACTACCTTTATAAAATTCAAACACATGCAGTGGGTGTTTTTTGATAACCTTTTAGAAGTAATTTTAAAACTAACAAGTAAGATAAGCATAAGTATAATATGGACATAACTATATTCCCTGAGGTGGAAAGTCCACATTTAACTAGCAGAGCCCAAACTCGGTCAAGAATGACTTTACCACTTTTATAGACAATGAAAAATGCCAGTGAAGACTGCGATTTGCCGATCTGATGCTTCACTCGGACTTTCGATATATCATGATGGTTTCTGTTGAAACTTCATCCGAATGAAAACGTCCACGAAATATCGAAAATCTAAAGTCCAAGGAGTCCCCAGAATCTGATGGAAGGGACACCGGGATTACGGATCGAGTCGGATGCAGTGACTCTAACCATCATCATCATCAGCCAATATACGTCCTACTGCAGGGCACATGCCTACCTTCAGGGAGGATGTATGGGCATTAGTCTACCATGCGGATCGGTAGACTTCAGATACGCATCGAAATTTCTTCTTCAGCATATGCAGGTTTCCTCACGATGTTTTCCTTCACCATTTGAGAGCAGTCGATATTACGTACTTAGTTAGAAACACTCATTGGTACATGGCATGCCATCCGTGCGGATTCGAACCTCAAGGTTGAGTTTCCATAGCTCTCCGCAACGCGCCACCGACTCTAACCAGTAGGTACTAAATCTACAGGGTCTAAAATAAAATGGGACAGCTACATAAAGGGGTGCTTCAGACCATCAAACTGAACAACTTTCTCTACGGGACCAATATCGAAATCGCGAAAAAAAATCTGCTCTCCCATACATTTCAGTCGAGTTATTTTTGCAGTTTTGTATGGGAGAGCGGATTTTTTTTTCGCGATTTCGATATTGGTCCCATAGAGAAAGTTGTTCAGTTTGATGGTCTGAGGCACCCCTTTAAGTAACTGTCCCATTTTATTGTACACCCTGTATACTAGATACCTCTACTCTTTCATAAGCTGTGCCAGTAGGCATCGCATAACCACCGAGAAAACGGTAAAAATCGAGATGTGCCTCCATCTTTGCTATTTTACGTACATATATGCGTTTTTATCGCTTTGTCGTGGACTAAATGATACGGACTATCATAGATTTGGACGATATGCTGGAATTGAATGTCAGTGATATTAGGCAACCTTTGAAAGCCGGACACCACGAATTGAGATTGATGCTATTCCATTATTAGAAACCGCTATAAAGCTGAGTAAACTTGACCCTCGAGTTCCGATTTATTTAGGTGACACTATATTATGTATTCAAATGAGCCTTGTCCTGAGCCTTTGTCCTGGCTAGCCTTAACGTCGATTGCGGTTCTATGGACTTTTAGAGAAAAGAAAGTGTGATTCTCCTATCTAGGGTAACAGGGCCATCCAACTAATCATTGAATCATTGATGATGGTGTTTTAACAAAGCATTCTTGAAAGAAGACAAATTAGTCCAAAGACAAATATCAACATCGAACCATCGAACGTACTAAGAAATATACTATTAGCTATCTGTTTGGTTTTTAGGGTTCCGTACCCAAAGGGTGAAAACGGGACCCTATTACTAAGCGTACGTTGTCCGTCCGTCCGTCCGTCTGTCCGTCCGTCCGTCTGTCCGTCCGTCCGTCTGTCCGTCTGTCCGTCTGTCCGTCTGTCCGTCCGTCCGTCCGTCTGTCCGTCTGTCCGTCTGTCCGTCTGTCCGTCTGTCCGTCTGTCCGTCTGTCCGTCTGTCCGTCCGTCCGTCTGTCCTACCTATTTAGGGCTGTAACTTTTGAACTGTAATAGCTAGATAGTTGAAAATTTCTCAGATTATGCGTTATTACGGCGGATTTGTTAACAAATAATCAAAATGTTAAAAAGTTAAAAATTAAGGGGGGGTTCTCAACAAGAAACTAGTTTTTACCAACGTTTTTTCTTCACGCTCTATCGTAAAAACGGTAATACATACAAGCGTCAAACTTAGTGTGGTTATAGAACAAACTCTACAGAATAACAACAAATACTAAAAACCGGCCAAGTGTGAGTCGGTCTTGCGCTAAAGGTCCCGGACAAAAAAGTTTTTTTTCTATGTTAATAATGTTGTGTTCTGTGGTGGTGTGGTACGGAACCCACGGTGCGCGAGTAGCCCGACTCGCACTTGACCGGTTTTATTATATCTTTATCGAGACACGTAGTGAATTTATGCCCGCAATAAAACCTCTATCCCCCAAAACTGACCAATCCGAACAGCTAAAACCCAAAACTGAAGACGGTTGAATCAATGACAAACAACAAAGTTATGTGACCACCGCACCGCCGCGCAATAGTTTTCAATTTGGCAATTTCATTAAACATTATTGGATGACTGTTTGCCGAGGCAGCTGCCTTCGCTGGCAGGGAGCCAAGGCACTGGCTTAGATCGATGTATAAACGAAGGCTGCTCTGTTAAGTTTAAAACGGAATAGCTGTTCGTGTTCTTTGCACCTAATATAAAGAATTTTTTATTATGTGTGAAGTCATAGAGTGATGATTTTCTTACAATCTGCACTGTTCAACACTCCCAGCTACATCAAGAATGTTTTTGACATAAAAATTTTTTTTTTACCCGTTTTGTCCCACTGCTGGGCATAGGTCTCCCCCAAACCCTTCCACTTCTCTCTGTTCGGTGCTATATCCCGCCACTCATGCCATTTAATGAAAAAACGTAGAATCTATGTCGAATAAAGCTCGAACACATAATATAAGATTGTCACAATGTAACCCCTGTAGGTGCAGCAAGCAAAAACATTTTTTTCTAAAAGAAGAAAAAATGTGAATGTAAGTATTATACCTACTACATTTCAGTACAACACAGTATATGTACACAATCTTAATTATGCAATGAATCAAACCAATTATTTGCATACATATGTCAATTTTATCCCAAATATTAGTTTTAATTACTTATTTTGTTTTATTAACTACGCCTAAATTATAATTATAGAACTCATTTAGGTCATCATAATTATTGACTAGTACTGATTTCAGTCTATTCAGGAGCTTTTTGCCTGAAAGAGCTTTAATATCAGGCGGTTGCTTATTATAAGCTTTTATATTATTACGAGCTTTTACCCGCGACTTCGTCCGCATAAATTATATACAAGATTTTAAGTCAGATGATAAGCTATCAAACAAAAAAAGTTTCATCAAAATCGGTTCAGTAGTTTTTGCGTGATACTCGAACAAACAAACACCCAAACAAACAAACACCCAAACAAACAAACAAACAAACAAACAAACAAACAAAGATACAAACAAACAAACAAACAAACAGACAGACAAAAAATCCAAAAATTGGTGATTTGGAATCAGAGACACGTAAAAACCATGTCGTAATTTTTTTTTTTGTAAATATCTTCAATGTACAGACACACTTCTCTTACAGTTTTATAATAGTTTAGATTACCAGCATGCTTCAATTTCGAAGCATGTATTGTGCCCACTGTCCATTACAAGTGGCGACGGGCTCACTCCCCGTCACACTGGACAGAGTTTCGGCACTACTAGTGAAACGTGGATGTTCTGAGGTTTCAGAATATCTCTGACTACCCCCTACGGGAATATAATCGTGAGCATATGCTTATATTATTATTATTTCACAAACTCTCATTCGTTATTCATCCATTTTAAACTTATGACTATAAATCGTAATAAAAATATAATTTATTTTAAAATAATATTCGTTGTACCCTGTTCCTTCTATTCTTAGTTCTAAATACCATACCTCATTATCAAGATTACCGCTATCGTCCTAAGAAGCTCACTAAGCCAAGCCTAATCACTTCTTACAGACACAATGTGGATTAACTTAGGGGATTAGAGACCCTTAAATACACGCGAGGGCCTATATTAGTGGTCCTAATGTTGCTACAAATGTTTCCAACACTTTCTCCCACTTCAGTTTTCTTTTGCTGACTATTCTTTAGTTGATCTATTCTTAGATATCATTAGAATTAAGGTGCAATAGACTAAGATCCAGCTTACTAATTTTCTACGCACATACCTCCAAGGTCCTTCTTAATATGGTGACAGTTTTTTAAGGGGATGAGCAGACCACAACATCGAAATCGGGGAAAAAAAATCTGCTGTCCCATACATTTGGCTCGAGTAGGTTTGCAGTTTTGTATGGAGCAGCTGTTTTTTAGTGTTCCGTACCAAAATAGGCAAAACTTAACACCTATTTTTCACGATTTCGGTGTTGGTGCAATAGAGAATGTTCAGTTTAACGGTCTGATCATCCCCTTAAAAAAGTGTCAGCATATTAAGAAGGACCCTGTGCTTTACATTAAGTGCCGGCGCACCTAACAGCGAGAATCGACACCACTACAAAACTAGAACAGTAAGGAAATGTGTCTAAACATTGATCATTTATGTATTTGTCAAAAAAAAGTTCACGTAATGATTTTAAGGTGTCCCTGAAAATTCCGGATTTAATTGTCTGTGTAAACCGAATTTTAAACATTCTAGCATCCCGCAAAACTACCGGACCGATTTTGATGACATTTTTAGAGTTTAGATAAAGATAAAGATAAAGATAAAGATAAAGATAAAGATAAAGATAAAGATAAAGATAAAGATAAAGATAAAGATAAAGATAAAGATAAAGATAAAGATAAAGATAAAGATAAAGATAAAGATAAAGATAAAGATAAAGATAAAGATAAAGATAAAAAAAAGGTAAAAAGATATTTATTTACATTCACATTTACATTATATCCTTACGACTACAGTTATATCAGGCAAAACATAGGTATATTTATACATAGGCGCACAAAATAACAACGTTTGTATACTTTATAAGTGTTATAAGGATGTTATAAGGACTTTAGAAGCTTATTATTCGACTTTATCTCTATTTTTTACTGAATTTATTGGTAAAACAAATAAAAGTGGGTATATACAACGTGTTAATGAATTAACGCAAAACTAGAAAGTAGTTTGTTTAGAATCGAGAGTAGAATCGAATTATCATGGTTTCAACATAAGTAATTTTTTTCAAAATATTAATTAATTGTTTTGCAATATTTAAAATTTACTGAACCAGATGACAACCCACCGCACGGACACACTCACCCTACTTACTACCAAAACAAGATTATAAAAATGTATCCATGAGTACGTTAGCGCTTTCTTTCAGTGCTGAAATGATAACAAATCATTTTTGCCGCAAAACTTAAAATGCGAATAACTTTAAATTTTAACTACCAAAATAATGAAATTATTGTTGCAATCTAATTATTTGGTTATAAATCAGTTGGGGTGTATGAGGTTTTGCGCTAATTCATTAACACGTTGTATTTTTTGTTATTGAAATATTTCAAAGCATGACAATGTTGCTCTAGAAATCCTAGCCAATTAAAAACCTGTAAAACACTTGCCAGACAACACATAAATAAAACAAACGAGTCTGTCTCAACAAATCCTGTAGCCTGCAACAAATGGGCTGGTGTAACGCAACGCAGGGGAAACACGGCCCACGTTTTATAGCAGAAATAGTGATAAGATAGAACCGACCCCGATAGCTGTCCTAGTTGACGCTGAAAAAATATCCAGTGGGAATGGGGACACAGAGATTATGTTGTGAACTGTACTTCGTTCTATGTGAGAATTGTTCTTTTCTTAAACGTAGTACTTAACTATTAAATAATCTGTGCTTAAACGTGATACAATATTATGTTACGTGGAGTTTTTGGCGGGATTTGAACAGCTACGTTTGGAGTCCTCATATTTCATCGAATTTTTATTGTTTATAGTGAGTTTTGGAATCGGTGTTTTTTTTGCGTAACAAAGCGTCGTGCAAGTGAACAATATACAGTTCAGTAAAATATATGGTGTATGGGCGTAAACAGGAAAAGTGTTCTGTCATTTTTAGCGCGGAAAAACGGTCGGTTCACCTCTTTCCTGTGGACTTCTGCGATTCCTGCGTCTTTCGATTGTCTCCAAAAACTCCAAAGAAGCGTCATTACGTCGAACACCAACGTTTCGAGGTTTAAAATTCATCGTCATCTATCATCCTCATCCACCATCAAAATTAATAATTTGAAGAAGAAACGTAGATATGGCTTTAAAGGACATAGTATCCAGAGCCATAAAACACATTTGAAAAAAAAAACATTATGTTACGTTAGGAGCTTAGATTAAAAACTTTTCCCTTAGTTAAGAGACACTATTAAAACTAAACAACTGAACATCTCTGTTTGTCTATGACCCATTTTCGCAAAATTAATGATATTCTATTCTATCACAATGGCTCAAAGGGACCAATTTTAAAATAATAAAATCGCGTAAAAACATCGGCCCCAAGCATTATGGTCGAATAACCATTTGCGTTTTCTATGGAGCATTTATATGGAGCATAGCATTTTTTATTTCTTTGTTGGCTCCGTAATCCGTAGTGAAAGTTGTTCAGTTTAACAATATGAAGCACCCTCTTCAATAGTTAACGTACAAATACTCGTACAGGATGTAATTAGAAGGGCTGACATAACCTCATGGTTAAAAGCTAAAAAAAAAAAAAATTTAAAAATAAAACCGGTCAAGTGCGAGTCGGGCGACTCGCGCACCGAGGGTTCCGTACCACACCACCACAGAACACAAATTATTAACTTAGAAACAAAAAACTTTTTTTGTCCGGGACCTTTAGCGCAAGACCGACTCACACTTGGACGGTTTTTAGTATTCTTATAGTTATTGTAGTTATTCTGTAGAGTTTGCTCTATAATCACACTAAGTTTGACGCTTGTATGTATTACCGTTTTTACGATAGAGCGTGAAGAAAAATCGTTGATAAAAACTAGTTTCTTGTTGAGAACCCCCCTTAATTTTTAACTTTTTGACATTTTTATTATTTGTTATAAATCCGCAGTAATAACGCATAATCTGAGAAAATTTCAACTATCTAGCTGTTACGGTTCAAAAGTTACAGCCCTAAATGGGTAGGACAGACGGACGGACGGACGGACGGACAGACGGACAGACGGACAGACGGACAGACGGACAGACGGACAGACGGACAGACGGACAGACGGACAGACGGACAGACGGACAGACGGACAGACGGACAGACGGACAGACGGACAGACGGACCGACGGACAGACGGACAGACGGACGGACGGACGGACGGACGGACGGACGGACGGACGGACAACGTAGGCTTAGTAATAGGGTCCCGTTTTCACCCTTTGGGTACGGAACCCTAAAAAGGATGTAATTAGACGGATTAGACAGATTCATTTCTTTTAAGGATGAATGTACTCATGATATTGAAGAACTTTCCCCAAGTAACCCGAGGGAATGCACTAAACAAAACAAACTATTATCTATTCTGTTCGTATCGTAAACTCTACACAAGTACCTATTATTGAAAGACCAAGAACAAAACAAAACCCAGTCTTGGAGTGTAGTTAGCAACTTTTCCAAGTGGATTTCCTTGTGACATGAGAGGATTAAACTACTTTGTTTTATAACTTTACGGATAGAATAGATAGGAGATCTAGCTTTTTAGGGTATCGTACATAAGGGGTTCGAAGATACCTTAGTTTGGTGACATTTTTATGTAAGGAAAAGTCAGGCGCCTGCCACAGACTATAGATGGTGAAATTGATATCATTGGCATCCTTTTAAACTAAGAGTCTACCCATCGAACTGAACAACTTTTACTATGGGAGCAAACCGATCGGAACAACTAAAAAATCTGCTGTTCCATACTAAACTGCAATGCCTACTCGACTCAAATGTATGCAACAGCAGATTTCTTTTTTGCTCCGATCGGTTTGCTCCCATAATAAAAGTTGTTCAGTTTGATGGGTAGCCTCTTAGTTTAAAAGGATTCCAATGATATCAGTTTCACCCTGTAGTATAAGGTCTAAAAAATTACGCTCAGACCATCCAACTGAACAACTTTCTCTATGAAACCAATACAGAAATCGCGAAAAAAAAAATTGTTTCAGCTAATTTTGTTAGACCTTATAATTATGAAGCATACGCCATTTGGCCTGTAGTTACGAATGTTACAAACAATCCAGGGTCTCTACCCGGACAACCTCTATTTCAATGAAATTCAGATCGAAACGGTCGCGATATATCGAAAATCTAATGTCCGGGTGCAGGACCAGTTTCGGTACCGCCTCTAGTGCCTCAATGTTTCTTCCCGTAGGTTTCGAACAAGGCGACTAAGCGTCGTTTTCTCCTAAAACCAGCTAATGATCATCCTTGCGACAACCACTTGGTATATATAGTTGTTGCAATGTTTGTAGCAGTTGTAGCAACATGATATGTGTATACGTAAAAAAAAGTGTGTAAAATAAAGTGTACATTTTTCATGGTATCCGACGGAACCATTGATTCACAGACCGGACACGAACTTGTCTGGTTTTATCACTGTATTAAAATAAACGTGACACTTTAGGTGCGGCCTCAATTTGCGTTGGGGTCCGCTTACAGGCTGACTAGCTAAGTAAAATAAGTCAATAAAATAAGCGTCGGTGATCAGTCTTTTAAGAAAGACTAGCTATGCCCGCGACTCCTTACGCATGTCCACTGAAATACATACTAACTAATACGTATTTTATTTAACAAAATTCGCCTTATCTTCCGATAAAATAAGCCTATTGGAGCTACGAATTCTGTACCGATTCCGATGGAATAAAACCTAAATGTTAACTCGAAGTTCAATCCTATTTTGTCAGGGTTCCATACCCAAGGGAGCACCCCTTTACTTTTTTTTATTCAGAAAAGTAAGTCTCACGATTCTGTTTATTAATTTAAAAACATAACCCTCCTTCTGGCGCAGTCGGGTAAAAATGGACTAGCTTTTGCCCGCGATTACGTCCTGTTGAAATTAGAATATCGTAAAATCCTTTCTTAATGCACCCCTACATTCTCCGTAGAATCTACCTATATTACACAGGGTGTAACAAAACACCCTAGTAATACTTAAGGGGGTGCTTCAGACCATCAAACTGAACAACTTTCAGTATGGGGCCAACGTCGAGAAAAAATAAAAAAAATCCGCTGTCCCATACATTTAAGTCGAGTCGGTACTGCAGTTTTGTATGGGACAGCTGATTTTTTATATTTTTCTCGATGTTGGCCCCATAGTGAAAATTGTTCAGTTTGATGGTCTGAAGCACCCCCTTAAGTATTACTAGGGTGTTTTGTTACACCCTGTATATTCCAAATTTAATTTAATTTAATTTATCTTTATTGGTTATCATTATCAAACAGCAAATTACTTAATTTCTAATGCAACAACATCTAATATGTTTCTATCTTCAGCGATCAGTCAGTCAGTTACAGAATAGTTGATTGATTATTTAAAAATATAGAACCTTGTTTACTCCACTGTCAAAGTTTAAAAGAAAACCAGGAAGTTAGCAAAGGTATTGATAAGAGAAAACATTTACAAGTAGTAAACGAAACTCAATTTATGAAATTCACAAAGCGAGAAAACTAATTAACACTCAATTGACATTAACTTGATAAAATAAGGTTCTGAGAGAAGTGTAATTTCTCTTGGTATTTATTTGTTATTCCATTTCTTTCATTACTCTTTTAGATAAAATTGATTTTTACCTAATGTTGTACCACAGAGTACGTACTATCATATCAGTTGTACTATCATTAGGTTATACTTACTATTATAAAAGAGTTCCGTGACTGACTGACTAACAACGCACAAGTAACCTAAACTGCTGAAGATAGAAACCAATCAGAAACATAAAATTTTTAATATTATTTTCTCTATAGGATGATAGATTGGCCAGAAGTCTGTGCAATCATAATTAGAAGACACGGCTTAAGAGGTGGCATATCCCACATCTCGAATCAAGACAGTTATAAAATGGGCATGAGGCTTGATGAAGAATCATCCGTAGAAGAAACTCACGAGCAAAAACAGGGAAACCATCTGATTATGGCCACTGTTGGCCGATAACAAAAACAAAAAAGAGGATTTCAAATATTATTGATTTTGAACATGTTACAGCCAAAAAAGAGGATGCATAGGGGTGCACTAAGAAAAGATTGTTTCAAAAATTTACCCCTATAGGGGTCGACTTACTATACGAAAATACAACACTATACAGGGTGAAATTGATATCATCGGCATCCTTTTAAACTAAGAGTCTACCCATCAAACTGAACAACTTTTACTATGGGAGCAAAGCGAACGGAGCAAAAAACAAATCTGCTGTTGCATACCATTTGAGTCGAGTAGGCTTTGCAGTTTAGTATGGGACAGCTGATTTTATAGTTGCTCCGATCGGTTTGCTCCCATAGTAAAAGTTGTACAGTTTGATGGGTAGACTCTTAGTTTAAAAGGATGCTAATGATATCAATTTCACCCTGTAGATAGGTACAACATTATTAATTTTGGGTTTCGGTTACGGCATGAAATTATTATTATTATTATTAATAATAATAATAAATAAGAAATTGAATACTCAATAATAAGGGCACGGGTTTAAATCTGCAATCGTAGATCCGGGGCTGTATGCATGTGCACGCAACACTGATTGGCTCTGAAACGGGAAAGAGCGATGATAGCCCATACGGAAGAGAGCTAGCACCTCAATCATGAGCATTTACTCATCATCATCATCTCAGCCGATGGACGTCCACTGCTGGACATAGGCCTCCCCCGAGGATCGCCATAACGACCGGTCCTGCGCTGCCCTCATCCAACGTTTTCACACCGCCTTCAACAGGTCGTCGGTCCACCGTGTGAGGGGTACGCGGTCGCCACTACTTACTTTACTCGGTTCTTCGGAATTTATGTACGGTTGTATTAAAATAAAATAAATAACGCTCACAGGCACATACATTGTAATGATCCCAAGTAAGCCTCAGGCTTTTTGTTATGCGAATCATACAACAACGGCACAAACATATAACATTGTCATTGTATTTATCATTTACTAACTCGGCGGTGTCGGAAATCATCGTGGAAACCTGCATTCCAGAGAATGTAAAGAAAATACCGTAAGTCCGGAGGTATGCGTAAAATATGAGTGAGCTTGGGGCGAACACAAAGGACCAGAGCTGGTCTCAGTTTTACATAACGACCCTTGCTTGCAATAGCCCAATCGCAAATATTTTTTACGGATAGAAGACCATTTTAATCATTTTAAGAAACTAATTTAATTTTAAATTAATTTGATCTGTAATCTCTAATGGCCGGTTCACACAGAGGCGGTTTTGCGGGAAAGCGGGCCGGCGGCGGTTTTGCGGAAAGCGAAGGCGTTCCGGAGCCTGCCACACAGGGTCCGCGCGGCGCGGTAGCGGCGCGGAGGCGGCCGGTGTGACATCCAAAGCGGCGGCGGGGCGGCGCCGCTTTTTTTTTAACGGCTCTGGAATCGATGACAGTGTTGCCAACCGTACGATTTAAATCGTATTTATCAAATTTTTTGACCCTGATACGATGTACGATCTCATATTGGAAATCGTACGCAAACCTAAAGCTCTATTCATATTTGACGGGACGGGACGATGTTAGATTTGAGAAAAGTGGCCGCCATCTTGAACTTTTTTGTTTCTCAACCGATTACTTCCAAAATCGATATCTGGGGGTCCGCGTGGACTCCGAACACGAATCCGATGTCAGATTTGAGAAAAGTGGCCGCCATCTTGAACTTTTTTGTTTCTAAACCGATTGCTTCCAAAATCGATATCTGGGGGTCTGCGTGGACTCCGAACACGAATCCGATGTCAGATTTGAGAAAAATGGCCGCCATCTTGAACTTTTTTGATTCTCAACCGATTGCTTCCAAAATCGATATCTGGCGGTCCGCGTGGACTCCGAACACGAATCCGATGACAGATTTGAGAAAAATGGCCGCCATCTTGAACTTTTTTGATTCTCAACCGATTGCTTCCAAAATCGATATCTGGCGGTCCGCGTGGACTCCGAACACGAATCCGAAGTCAGATTTGAGAAAAGTGGCCGCCATCTTGAACTTTTTTGTTTCTCAACCGATTGCTTCCAAAATCGATATCTGGGGGTCCGCGTGGACTCCGAACACGAATCCGATGTCAGATTTGAGAAAAACGGCCGCCATTTTGAACTTTATTGTTTCTCAACCGATTGCTTTCAAAATCGATATCTGAGGGTCCGCATGGACTCCGAACACGAATCCGATGTTAGATTTGAGAAAAGTGGCCGCCATCTTGAACTTTTTTGTTTCTCAACCGATTGCTTCCAAAATCGATATCTGGGGGTCCGCGTGGACTCCGAACACGAATCCGATGTCAGATTTGAGAAAAGTGGCCGCCATCTTGAACTTTTTTGTTTCTCAACCGGTTGCTTCCAAAATCGATATCTGGGGGTATGCGTGGACTCCAAACACGAATCCGAAGTCAGATTTGAGAAAAGTGGCCGCCATCTTGAACTTTTTTGTTTCTCAACCGATTGCTTCCAAAATCGATATCTGAGGGTCCGCGTGAACTCCAAACACGAATCCGATGTCAGATTTGAGAAAAGTGGCCGCCATCTTGAACTTTTTTGTTTCTCAACCGATTGCTTCCAAAATCGATACCTGAGGGTCCGCGTGGAATCCGAACACGAATCTGATGTCAGATTTGAGAAGTTATCAGTTAGTCAGTTATTGATTTTGGAAGCAATCGGTTGAGAAACAAAAAAGTTCAAGATGGCGGCCACTTTTCTCAAATCTGACATCGGATTCGTGTTCGGAGTCCACGCGGACCCCCAGATAATGATTTTGGGAGCAATCGGCTAAGAAACAAAAAAGTTCAAGATGGCGGCCACTTTTCTCAAATCTGACATCGGATTCGTGTTCGGAGTCCACGCGGACCCCCAGATATCGATTTTGGAAGCAATCGGTTGAGAAACAAAAAAGTTCAAGATGGCGGCCACTTTTCTCAAATCTGACATCGGATTCGTGTTTGGAATCCACGCAGACCCCCAGATATCGATTTTGGAAGCAATCGGTTTAGAAACAAAAAAGTTCAAGATGGCGGCCACTGTACTCAACTCTGACATCGGATTCGTGTTCGGAGTCCAGGTGGAGCCCCAGATATCGATTTTGGAAGCAATCGGTTGAGAAACAAAAAAGTTCAAGATGGCGGCCACTTTTCTCAAATCTGACATCGGATTCGTGTTCGGAGTCCACGCAGACTCCCAGATATCGATTTTGGAAGCAATCGGTTGAGAATCAAAAAAGTTTAAGATGGCGGCCACTTTTCTCAAATCTGACATCGGATTCGTGTTTGGAGTCCACGCAGACCCCCAGATATCTATTTTGGAAGCAATCGGTTAAGAAACAAAAATGTTCAAGATGGCGGCCACTTTTCTCAAATCTGACATCGGATTCGTGTTCGGAGTCCACGCGGACCCCCAGATATCGATTTTGGAAGCAATCGGTTGAGAAACAAAAAAGTTCAAGATGGCGGCCACTTTTCTCAAATCTGACATCGGATTCGTGTTTGGAATCCACGCAGACCCCCAGATATCGATTTTGGAAGCAATCGGTTTAGAAACAAAAAAGTTCAAGATGGCGGCCACTGTACTCAACTCTGACATCGGATTCGTGTTCGGAGTCCAGGTGGAGCCCCAGATATCGATTTTGGAAGCAATCGGTTTAGAAACAAAAAAGTTCAAGATGGCGGCCACTGTACTCAACTCTGACATCGGATTCGTGTTCGGAGTCCAGGTGGAGCCCCAGATATCGATTTTGGAAGCAATCGGTTGAGAAACAAAAAAGTTCAAGATGGCGGCCACTGTTCTCAACTCTGACATCGGATTCGTGTTCGGAGTGCACGCGGACCCCCAGATATCGATTTTGGAAGTAATCGGTTGAGAAATAAAAAAGTTCAAGATGGCGGCCACTATTCTCAAATCTAACATCGGATTCGTGTTCGGAGTCCACGCAGACCCCCAGATATCGATTTTGGAAGCAATCGGTTGAGAATCAAAAAAGTTCAAGATGGCGGCCATTTTTCTCAAATCTGACATCGGATTCGTGTTCGGAATCCACGCGGACCGCCAGATATCGATTTTGGAAGCAATCAGTTGAGAATCAAAAAAGTTCAAGATGGCGGCCACTTTTCTCGAATCTGACATCGGATTCGTGTTCGGAGTCCACGCGGACCCCCAGATATCGATTTTGGAAGCAATCGGTTGAGAAACAAAAAAGTTCAAGATGGCGGCCACTTTTCTCAAATCTGACATCGGATTCGTGTTCGGAGTCCACGCGGACCCCCAGATAACGATTTTGGGAGCAATCGGCTAAGAAACAAAAAAGTTCAAGATGGCGGCCACTTTTCTCAAATCTAACATCGGATTCGTGTTCGGAGTCCACGCGGACCCCCAGATATCGATTTTGGAAGCAATCGGTTGAGAAACAAAAAAGTTCAAGATGGCGGCCACTTTTCTCAAATCTGACATCGGATTCGTGTTTGGAGTCCACGCAGACCCCCAGATATCTATTTTGGAAGCAATCGGTTAAGAAACAAAAATGTTCAAGATGGCGGCCACTTTTCTCAAATCTGACATCGGATTCGTGTTCGGAGTCCACGCGGACCCCCAGATATCGATTTTGGAAGCAATCGGTTGAGAAACAAAAAAGTTCAAGATGGCGGCCACTTTTCTCAAATCTGACATCGGATTCGTGTTTGGAATCCACGCAGACCCCCAGATATCGATTTTGGAAGCAATCGGTTTAGAAACAAAAAAGTTCAAGATGGCGGCCACTGTACTCAACTCTGACATCGGATTCGTGTTCGGAGTCCAGGTGGAGCCCCAGATATCGATTTTGGAAGCAATCGGTTTAGAAACAAAAAAGTTCAAGATGGCGGCCACTGTACTCAACTCTGACATCGGATTCGTGTTCGGAGTCCAGGTGGAGCCCCAGATATCGATTTTGGAAGCAATCGGTTGAGAAACAAAAAAGTTCAAGATGGCGGCCACTGTTCTCAACTCTGACATCGGATTCGTGTTCGGAGTGCACGCGGACCCCCAGATATCGATTTTGGAAGTAATCGGTTGAGAAATAAAAAAGTTCAAGATGGCGGCCACTATTCTCAAATCTAACATCGGATTCGTGTTCGGAGTCCACGCAGACCCCCAGATATCGATTTTGGAAGCAATCGGTTGAGAATCAAAAAAGTTCAAGATGGCGGCCATTTTTCTCAAATCTGACATCGGATTCGTGTTCGGAATCCACGCGGACCGCCAGATATCGATTTTGGAAGCAATCAGTTGAGAATCAAAAAAGTTCAAGATGGCGGCCACTTTTCTCGAATCTGACATCGGATTCGTGTTCGGAGTCCACGCGGACCCCCAGATATCGATTTTGGAAGCAATCGGTTGAGAAACAAAAAAGTTCAAGATGGCGGCCACTTTTCTCAAATCTGACATCGGATTCGTGTTCGGAGTCCACGCGGACCCCCAGATAACGATTTTGGGAGCAATCGGCTAAGAAACAAAAAAGTTCAAGATGGCGGCCACTTTTCTCAAATCTAACATCGGATTCGTGTTCGGAGTCCACGCGGACCCCCAGATATCGATTTTGGAAGCAATCGGTTGAGAAACAAAAAAGTTCAAGATGGCGGCCACTTTTCTCAAATCTGACATCGGATTCGTGTTCGGAGTCCACGCGGACCCCCAGATATCGATTTTGGAAGCAATCGGTTGAGAAACAAAAAAGTTCAAGATGGCGGCCACTTTTCTCAAATCTGACTTCGGATTCGTGTTCGGAGTCCACGCGGACCGCCAGATATCGATTTTGGAAGCAATCGGTTGAGAATCAAAAAAGTTCAAGATGGCGGCCATTTTTCTCAAATCTGACATCCGATTCGTGTTTGGAGTCCACTCGGACCGCCAGATATCGATTTTGGAAGCAATCGGTTGAGAATCAAAAAAGTTCAAGATGGCGGCCGTTTTTCTCAAATCTGACATCGGATTCGTGTTCGGAGTCCACGCGGACCCCCAGATGTCGATTTTGGAAGCAATCGGTTGAGAAACAAAAAAGTTCAAGATGGCGGCCACTTTTCTCAAATCTGACATCGGATTCGTGTTCGGAGTCCACGCGGACCCCCAGATAATGATTTTGGGAGCAATCGGCTAAGAAACAAAAAAGTTCAAGATGGCGGCCACTTTTCTCAAATCTAACATTTGTGTTTGGAGTCCACGCGGACCCTCAGTTATCGATTTTGGAAGCAACGGTTTAGATAGAAAAAAGTTCGTAACGTTCTATAAAAAAAGGAAAATAAAATAATACGAGTGGCACAAAAGGACTAGAATCCAGTGCCGTAAAGCGATTAAAAAAAAAGTCGTGGAAAAAATACAAAATGACAGTGCGGTAAATACCGCCTCCGGACCGCCTCCGCTCTGTGTGACACCTCGCATTGAATACAGTGGAATACAGCGGCCGCGGCCGCCTCCGGCCCCGCGCCGCCGCCGCCTGTGTTCTGCGCGGTACCGGGCGTACCGCGCCGCTCCCGGCCCGGTTTTCTGTGTGGCAGGGTGCATATAAACTCGTACATTACAACAATCCCGCCTCCGGACCGCCTCCGGAACCGCTTTCTGTGTGAACCGGCCTTAAATGACAAAAGAGGTCACGGGAAAATCATTGGATCAACTCCATGAAGAAAAATCTTTGCTTTAAAGAAAATACCTGCTTTCTCTTTCTAACTCTATGCTGGAAACAGAAACGGCAACATCAAATGTCAAATTCTTGACATTGTTATAATTTTTTTTTTCTTAATATGACATATTAAGAAAAAAAATTTATAACAATGTCAAGAAAAAAAACAACTACATTGTAGTTGTTTTTTTTTTATTGTTGATTTTAAAGGTGGACTTCCGATGCTAGCGGCCGACGCGTCTGACGCGAGGTTCTGTCATATTTGACAGAATCTCGCGTCAGACGCGCGCGTTAGTCGCATCGGCCGCTGGAATCGGAAGTCCACCTTAAGTTTACAGGTCGTCGTGTGGCGTTAGAAAAAAGCTTGAAATGCCGAATTAAGAAGTAGACAGCGATGACCGCCTTATTATATCTTTATATAGATTATATCTTTACTTCTTCGTTTCGTGTCAGCATGAGTTATATCGCATGACAATCATTCATGCTGTAGTGTAAAGATTAATCAGTTGGTAATAGTCGTGTCGAGGCTGGGCCTCTACCCGCACATTCGAAGTTCGCAATTACGTGAACGTTTTCGTTCCAATGTCAACTCTATTACAATGAAGTGTGGACCGGAACAGTGGCGATATGTCGAACATCAAAAGTCCGGGTACAGGGCCTGACTGCCCAGGGTGCGCCAGACGCATTCAGCGGGTTTCGTCATTCGTGTGGGCTCTTTCCTAGCACTCCTTTCCCTTCTTCTAGCTCTTTTTTGTTGACTCTTTCCTAGCTATCTTTACTGAGACATCAGTAAACAAACGCAGTAACACTTCAGTAATCAAAGAAATCGAATAAAATGTAAATTCGTCAATGTATAGTACATCATCGGGTGACGGAGTTTGAACACTGTAATTTAATATTCTCCCAAAATTGACTACGGTGACCTTTCCACTATGTCCGCTTCGTTAAAACTTTAATCCTTGTTTTAATTATGTTTTCATGTTCAAAAAACGAAGGAAACGGTACAGGAATAAATAAGATCAACCAACAGATTTAGGAGGCACAGATATTTTAAAAGTATATTTGAAATTGCCTAATTAAAGTGTACATCTGGAGTATTGCACTGTACGGCAGCGAGACGTGGACATTGACTAAACGTGACCGAGATAGGCTGGAAGCTTTTGAGATGTGGTGTTGGAGGAGAATGGAGGGGATAAGTTGGACGGAACGAATAACAAATGAAGAGGTATTAAGAATGGTTAAAGAAAGGAGAAACATTTTGAAGACAATAGAAAACCGGAGGGGAAAGATGATCGGACACCTGATACGAAGCGACAACTTCTTTAAAACCATACTGGAGGGGAAGATAGAGGGGAAGAGAGGCAGAGGAAGACCCAGACAGAGTTATCTAGCCCAAGTGAAGGAAAAGGTTGATGTCGTGTCGTATCAGGAACTCAAGACACTAGCTGAAAGTAGACAGGATTGGCGAATACTCCACCGACAAGAGCGTAGCTCTTAAATAAGATGATGATGAGATATTTTAAAACTCTTTCAGGAAGCTGGAAATAGGTATGTATTGCTCTTTTCTCTATTACCTATATATTATTATTTTTCTATCGAGTCGATGTCATTTACCCCTATACTATGGTATATCCAGGCAGGTCATTGGCTTAGAAACAATACCACATTCACATATAAGGTCCGATGCCTAGATAAAGCCCCATCTGGACTGATTATCTCTATTCCTGGAGACTGGATAGACTTCGATCTCCAGGAATTCTTAGAATATTTACAGATCTCCTCATCAGGGTCATGAGACGTCTCCTTACATGTTAGTGCAAGAGAGAGCAAGACATACTGAATCACGTTGGCCTAATGCGGGTTGATGTAGGTTATTTATTGCATGCATGCATATTCTCACGACTATATTCCCCGAGGGGGTAGTCAGAGATATTCTGAAACCTCAGAACATCCACGTTTCACTAAGTAGTACCGGAACTTTGCCCAATGTGACGAGGAGTGAGCCCGTCGCCACTTGTAATGGACATTAGGTACAATACATGCCTCGAAATTGAAGCATGCAGGTTTCCTCACGATGTTTTCCTTCACCGAAAAGCCAGTGGTGTTACAAATCGTCCTTAAATTCCGAAAAACTCATTGGTACGAGTCGGCCTGGACGGGGATCGAACCATCGCCTCCTGCACGGCAGGCAAGGTTACTCGCCACTTGACCACCACGGCTTCGGCAAGGTTATTTATTGGTCAAAGTATTTTCAAGCCGCAAATACCTGGCCATACACCGCTATCTACAGCACTAAAACAAATGCTTGTCTTATTAGAAAACAGTGGTGTAGTATCAAATATCCAATCGTATTTTTCCTCTGCTTGGATATAAGCGTCTCCATTACACAATCCACAACTATTAATTTTTCTCCATTTAAAACGCCATAGGGAGCCTACTCGTCGGTTCGCCACGACTCGCCCCTCCACTCGACGCTCTGTGATTACTTTGCCCCACTTCGAGACATGCGATGCGATAGACAGGGCCTGTATACTGTATAATCTAAAGGGGCCCATTCACAGTAGTCCGTCTTGCAGTCCTACACCAATATCGGATCGTGAATGGTGTTGCAGTCCTACAAAGCGTCCGATGACCCTGGGCAAAATGTATGAGTAGTCCTACTTGCAGGATAGTGTGTGGCCTCGTAGTCCTGCATGTAGGACTACTGTGAATGGGCCCCTTTATACTTACTACTTTGTTCCACTATTCAGCAGTGCAGTGCTTTTGTTTCTAGCTTCAAGTGTAGCATAGCATAGCATATGCTCACGACTATATTCCCCGAGGGGTAGCTTCAAGTGCTAGTAGAATATTTACAAATATGAACCCATGACAGTATGGAGATTGCCTGAAGCTTTGCTACAACTATACAAACTATATATGTTATGTTCAGTGCTGTAGTCTTCTTCAACTCCTTGTAACGGTGAAGACCTAGTTTTTCACCAACAAAAAACAATGCAAAAGAAACCTTTATATCCCGTAGTCGTCTCATACTATACCCACGCCACGGCAAGCAATAGGGTGATCGATTGTATATCAGGAATCAATAGGCAAACTCGACACGTTGCAGAAACGCTCATTAGAGTTAATCCTCCATTATAAATCTCTTACGTCAACAAGACAAAAAGTGACAGCAACAGATTTAATGGAGGATTAACTTTAATGGGCGTTTCTGCAACTGAGTGAAAGTAAGATGCTTTGACCTTCAGAAAACGTAGTCACCGTGGAAGAAATGGTTTAAATAAAATTTGCAGCAAGTTAATACTGAAAGCGCTGAAGAAAACTGCAGACGCGGCGACTTACTTACTTGTGTTTATTTACTTACTATGTTTTCCTGCGCATCCCGAATTGGCCGAAAAATAAAAAGAGATTAGATAAGATAAATATTCTTTATTTGCACACCAAGAAAATAAAAATACAATTTACAACAAGAATAAGAATGGTACAAAGGGCGGTCTTATAACTAAAAGCTATAAGACATAACTAAAAGCTATAAGAATTTCTTCCAGACAATCATTGGATGGAAGAACTATTTACAGAGACAAATGCTACTAATGCTAATTAGAGATTCCGGAAATGTTACTTTGTTTTTAAAATACAGTAAATTTTCTTGTATTAAATTTTCTTTCACTTTGAATTCGGATACAAAATGAAATACCTGATAAGTGATAAACGATATCCTTCTAAATCTTATATTGTATTTTATACTATTTACCTACAAACATTATTACATCGTTTCGCCACCGGCAGTTTAATGTATTCTCATAAATCCGCTACATAACGTTTTATGTGGATATTAACCCTTGTATATACATACTCAATACCTTCTCTGTTATTTTGCTCGCGTCGGGTAAACTTTGCATAGCATATTATGTTACATGGATAGGTTTTCGAAGAAACAGACTTAATTATAAAAGATAGTTTGATAAACTAACCATCAGCAAATTGGTTTTCTTCCTGAATATTGGATAACACTTCAAATTAAATAAACAAAGTAAACATAATAACAGCACAAATGTCTACTAAATATCTAATAGATATAGCTTCAAAATATCTAAGTGTCTACAAAATATCTAATAGGTATCTAGTAGATATTCTGTGCTACATAAAATATACAGAAAATATGACTCTGGACGTCACCACAAAAGATGGGTTGTTCTCATTGAGAAACCTGTGATGAATATTTTGGCCTCTGGATTTCAGGCCTCTGGGCCTAAAGGACCCAGCGTTTCAAGCTGTACTGTACAAAAACATTAATATATATAGGATAGGTATACACCTACTCTAATTAAGCTTTGACACATATACAGGTATAACAAAACATACAAATACTTAAGGAGCTGCTTCAAACCATTAAACTGAACAACTTTTACTATGGAGCCAACATCGAAATCGCGAAATAAAAAACTGCTGTTTCATAGAGGGCGTGAACGTGTAACCTACACGTTCAGTATTTCGTCATTCTGGTCCATCAGTCTGGTCATCTTTATTTGATTTGAAGGGAAACTGATATACTGAAGCACCATGTTAGTCGGGTCAATCTCGAGTCAGTTTCCCTTCAAATCAAATATACATGACCAGACTGATGGACCAGACTGATGAAATACTGAACGTGTTACCTCCCTCATACAAAACTGCAGTATCGGCTCGACTCAAATGTTGGGACAGCAGATATTTTTATTTTTTCTCGGTGTTGGCTACATACTGAAAGTTGTTCAGTTCGATGGTCTAAACGAAGAATAGGGTGCCCCTTAAGTATTACTAGGGTGTTTTGTTACACCCTGTATACGTACTTTATAAGTGAATTGTTACTAACATAATTATATGGACGAAAAAGAGTCTGAAATAAATTAATATCGGGAACTGAAATACACCAAAACGTGGTAAGAACCCGTCAAAATGTTTAATTCTAGATACATAAATAATACACAATACCTTCGACCCGAAAAAAAGACGGACGGAATCTCGTTTAATCAAAAGTGAAGCACCCATTTATATGAGTGTGCGTGCTGTCGCCCTGTCGCGCGGGACATAATGGCAGCGGTTTGTCGCACCTGCGCTTAGAACTGGTGCGTCTGTGTGAGTGTAGGTCCCTTGTAGAACAAACGAAATTGTAGGACCTTGCATGCTTCACCTCTTTTTAGAGTGACATTACGTCCGTCTTTTTTTTAGGTCCGTGCTCACTAACTGATAATTACTCGGTTTAATTATCCTGGGAAGGAGCACCGGCGAAATGAAAGTAGTTAATTGTAACGATCACGTCAAAACAGAATCTTCCCCGAGACGTTCCGTACCGTACCGCTTCGCATAATTAAACGTGGCTTTGATGTTTAATTTGATTCGTATGAATAAAATATTCCTAATTTACCGGCAGAACGCGGTCGCAGGGAAGGGAGAAGCAAAGGTCATGAATATTATATCTATTGGCTGGGATAGACGATACATTTTGCCCCAAAATTACGTAGAGTCTGCGTAGAGTTGAAGTTTGAACGAAAACGTACACGATATCAGCTAATATTTATTCCGTGGAAATATGTCGAAATTTTAAAATCCGTATACTTAGTTTTTAGGAAATTAATAATTATATAGGTAGGTATTATGATTTTTCGCTGAAGGAAAACATCAAGATAAAGATAAAAATAAAGATAAAGATGCATTTATTTGTCAGACATGAGTAGTTTTACAAGCAGTTGTTACAATAATTATTAAGTCCTACATGTCTTATCTTACGGCTTACAAACTATTATTAAGATGCCAATCAATAAGTGGTCATCATAAATTAAAACAAAAAAAAAGCAAAAATTAGAGTAATGTCAAACAAAAAACAATATTATAAATTAAACGTCTAAGTAATAAAATTATACAAGCAATTTCAAGGTAATAAAATTATACAAGTAATGTCAAAGAAATAAAATTATACAAGTAATGTCTAAATCCTGCCAAATACAAATTTTTTAAATGTCAGTGTAACGTAATCGTATATGATGTCAAATAAAAAGAAAATAAATAGTACAAAAGAAAATGAATTTACTGTATAATATATTTACTTAATTAAATTACGTCATTAAATAAATCTTGAATTGTATAGTAACATTTTTCAATTAATATTTTGTTCAATTTTAATTTTAATAAATTTGTATTTAGAGATCTTATTTCACTTGGTATTTTATTGAATACTTTAGGGGCCATTGCAGAAACGCTCTTTGACATCATTGCAGTTTTTGCATGACGCAAACATAGGCTAGTTTTATCACGCAGATTGCGCTTATGCACGACTCCTACTTGCTGATATAGTTCAGAATTCATTTTTACAAATACTGCTACTTCGAGTATGTAGAGTGATGCCATTGTCAGTAGTTTATGTTTGATAAAATATGGTCTACAGCTGTCAGTCATATCTAGCCCGAAAATTGCCCTGATGCATCTCTTTTGGGCTTTGAAAGCTTTATCTTTGTCAGTTGAATTGCCCCAAAAAATTATCCCATATCTTAGGACTGAAGCAACCAAACCATGATATTATGCTGTCAGGATTGTTTCTGTGTTTACAATCTGTGCAAGTCTATACAGAGCATATGAGGATTTAGACAGTTTCGAGCATAACTGTTCTATATGTGTTTTCCATGTAAGAGCCTTATCAATGTAAACACCGAGGAATTTGGTAGAGACAACTTCTTTTATTTTTGACCTTGGTGACATCGTGAGGAAACCTACTTAATATACACATGTATATGGTCCTTCTTAATATGCTGACACATTTTTAAGGGGATGATCAGACCGTCAAACTGAACAACTTACTATTATATGGCACCAACATTAAAATCGCGAAAAAAAATTAGCTGTTCCATACAAAACTTCAAACCTTTCCCATACAGTAAGTTGATCAGTTTGATGGTCTGATCATCCTCTTAAAAAAGTGTCTGCATATTAAGAAGGACCCTGTATAACGTCCGCTACATACATACGGAATTCCGAATCAGAATTTTTTTTTTTTTTTTTAACGCTCACAGGCACATACATTGTAATGATCCCAAGAAAGCACTATTTATAGGCTGTTTATTATGGAAACCATACAACAACGGCACAAACATATAAACATCCATGACCGAACCGGGATTCGAACCCAGGACCCTGGTTTGGCAGTCCGGTGTGGTAACCATTACACCAACCGGGTCGTCGTAGAATTGTGATTTTGTATAGGATTTGATACCTCCATAATTTCGAACGGGATTCTGGAGCCATTCGAACGAATTCCATTCGAAATTACGGAGGGCGGAAATCCATACGAAATTCCGTATATTATTTGTGGCAGGTCTAATGCTTCCTGTTCTAGACGCGAAAAAGGGAGTGACAGGCTCACTGGACAGAGTTTAGGCACTGCTAATGAAATGTGTAATTCTGACTATCTCTGAAACATTCATGAACAATATTTATGCTTGCTACACGTATGGTGCGATGTTCAGGATTAGCTTCTCCATACTACCCATTACTAGCGCAAAAATATTATTTTTTAATTTCACATATGAATGAATAATGCATAAATGATACGGGCGTTAGTCCCCCACGCATGAACAATGCCGATTGGTGAACTTCACAGACCGACCTTTGTTGTTGAAACGATGTTTTCCTTCACTGTTTGAAAGCAGGTACAACAATTTTATGGTTGGAATTTGGTTGGAATAAACTGAAAAGGACAACCGCCGCTCTCCCTTGAAAAAATACCTACCTTAAAATGTATAGAAGTTTTGACTGAAGTCAAATGTGTAATAAATTATGGGGTTTTATAAAAACGACTCAGATAGTATCATTTATTTTTATTTAACGAGTTATTTAGTCATTTATTATTAATAAATTATAAAAAAGCAGCAACCCCAAAATGGCTGTCAATGTTGTTTAGTAGGAGGTGTTGCAAGCACAATGTTTTTTTTATATAAAAATGATAAAAACTAATAAATCATTATAAAATAAACTAATGCCTGCAGTTAGTTTCTAGTGTTCCATAATCCATAATAAAAATAGAAGTACGGTTATACATTTTTTGGTATTATGTGCCGGATGTCCTTTACTTTGTTAGTCTAGGTTTGCATAATACCTATGTATGAGCACACATTTAGGACTAGAAACGTTGCTAGCCCATTTTTTAGCACGAATAACTTAACCATTTAGCAAGGTTGTACTTAATGAATTGTATGGCGATCATTTGGCAGCTGTAGCTTATTATCATGCGCTAGACCATTAGGCTGGCACCAGGCCAAACTTATACAACATGTAGGTTAATGATATGTATCAATTCATAACTGTTACACCAGTTGAAAAGTTTAAAGTTAACAGGGAAATGGTGCAAAGTACCTACGGAACAGTGGCGAATAATTTTGATGGGTACTATTCTAAGCTAGACATAAGGAGAAAAATATCTGGTAGTATACAGGGTCGAATAGAATAGAATAGAATAGAAAGAATAGAAATGATTTATTTGCCAGAATATGGTACATTAAGATCTTAAATATATAACATGAAATCAAGACATATTCTGCCACACATGGCGGCGTGCAAATTTTAAAGTCAATATGTTTACACTAAAACATCAAAGATTTTCTTCTGAACATGCAATTACATTAAATTAATTATTACAGTACATCATTAAAATATTCATTTACTGAGTAATAACATTTATCCAGCAGAAAAACATGTAAATGTTTTTTAAATGTTCGTAAGCTCATTGTTTTAAACATGTCAGGTAAATGGTTGTACACTTTGATTACCATGCAGTACGAGTTTTTATTAAAAATTTGTAACTTTCGCTGCGGGAGTACTAATTGGTTAATATATGCTTGTCTGAGATTTCTGTCTGTGACGTCTCTACACTTGGTAAACAATTTAAGATTCATTTGTACAAATATACAAGTCTCGTATATATATAGAGAGGGCATTGGCAATATATTTTTGCTTTTAAACAACGGCCTACAGCTTTCCAAAAAGTCAGCTCCACAGAGTGCACGAATGCATCGCTTCTGTGCTATGAAAGCTCTCTCCGAGTCTACAGAGCAGCCCCACAATATAATACCATAACGTAAAATTGAAGACACTGTCGAACCTAATAAGCTGATAGATTTTTAAGAGAATGATCATCCCCTTAAAAAATTGTCCGTATTATCCGTATGGTGTCTATAGCTTAAAATAGCACAGACCAAATTTGCGTAGTTATAAATCGAAATCTGGTAAATATAACTTAAATCTACATTATAACAACAATTATAATAGACTGCTAGATACAGGGTGAAATTGATATCATTAGCATCATTTTAAACTAAGAGTCTGGGTAGACTCTGGATGGGACTCTGTCTCTCTCTCTCTCTCGTCTGTGGATGGGTATCCAACTGAACAACTTTGACTATGGGGGCAAACCGATCGGAGCAATAAAAAAATCACCTGTCCATAACTTAGACTACTTATATGGGACGCGTAACCCGTGTCATTCTACTAACAAACTTTCGGCCACTTTTTGCGGGGGGCGAGGTAACATGTTATCCGCAACTTTGGATTTTATTCCCTATGACTTTAGATTCTAATTTTGAATGTTCAAAATCATGAAAAGTAGTCTCGTGTAAACTCCAAACGTTCTAAGTTCGAAATTATTGTTTCGCAATAATAGGCTGTCTAGTTTAGTGATAAGATATAAAATTGAATGTTGAATGTACATGATCATTGATCTTATACCGTGGCAGAGGGGAAATGCTACCGCAAGGCCGGTCCTTATAATAAGTAGTCTAAGGTCCATAATGAACTGCAATGCCTACGCGACGCAAATGTATGCAACAGCGAATTTTTTTTTGCTCCTATTGGTTTGCTCCCATAGTAAAAGTTGTTCAGTTTGACGGGTAGACTCAAAGTTTAAAAGGATGCTAATGATATCAATTTCACCCTGTATATACAACGTGTTAATGAATTAACGCAAAACTAGAAAGTAGTTTGTTTAGAATCGAGAGCAGAGTCGAATTATCATGGTTTCAACATAGGATTTTTTTTTCAAAATATTAAATAATTGTTTTGCAAAATTTAAAATTTTCTGAACCCGATGTCAACCCACCGCACGGGCACACTCACCCTACTTACTACCGAAACAAGATTATAAAAATGTATCCATGAGTACGTTAGCGCTTTCTTTCAGTGCTGAAATCAATAACAAATAATTTTTGCCTCAAAACTTAAAATGCGAATAACTTTAAATTTTAAGTATCAAAATAATGAAATTATTGTTTCAATCTAATTATTTTGTTATCAGTTGGGGTGTATGAGGTTTTGCGCTAATTCATTAACACGTTTTATAGTTAAATAGTTGTCACAGAAGATACTATACTCCGTTCAGGAATTAGAGCGACAAAATGTAAACAAAGAAACGTCACTGTCAAAGTGACATTACGTGGTGAGAAACCTTTGGTGCATTTTTTAAGAATAAAATTATGTCGGCACGGCATATAATAAATTGCGTTGACATTAAAAATGTATTGTCTATCTATAAATAATAAAAACAATCGTGACAATTATAATGAAATTTTTAAATTATGTTATGTAGCCCTTTACTCTGTCTGTGTGGGCTTTTTGTGCTATGCGTAGCATCCGCGCATAGCGTACGGACTCAGACGAAGGTATTAAACAATCAATAGACGCGTTTACGTCATTGTTTACAGTAAAAAATGTTTTTCATTAAGCACTTTGTTAAAACGAACCAAAGGTCTAAAATATCTGATTGTTGCCAGACCACGAAATAAAATATTTACAGTCACGCTTTCTTTTAATCTAAAATAAATTATAACTTGCGTTTTTTAAATTTATTTTCCATACAAAATTAACATATCATTTGTCGTAATCCTTTGCGAATAGAATAGATAATTTACTGTTATTCATTCCGGAGATAAGTTTTCTTCCGTCTCGAAATGGTATTTTCTACACTGGTATCACCGTTGTTTACATTTTGTCGCTCGAATTCCTGAATGGAGATTAGGTTATAAATATGTATCTCCGTGCACACATCCAACTGAAAACTATTATTTAGTAAGTACACCTACTACGTTCATTCTTCTCTATTTTCTTAGCTATTTAGTTCTAGCAAATATAATCTTCTGAACTTCAAATCTCCTCTTCTAAACTTCAAATTTTCCTTTAGACACCTCAAACGACACGCAAGAGAAAGAAATTATCTTTTCTAAACGCCGATAATTCTCGAGAGCTTTAATAAAATTAATTTGGCCAACCCTTTAACATGCTCACGATATGGCAATTTTCAGAGCAAAAACGTAACTTTGTAACAATATCACGAATTCCTCCCAACGAGCAAGAAAATTAACTGGTGTGCTACTGACAGAAAGATCTTAACTTACTTGTTAACAACATGGGAATATCAACTTTATCGTCAAGGTGTAAGAGTTGTTTCTTAGACAGTTAACTTTCATAAAGGCAAGTAGTAGATGTCTGAAACTGAAAAAGCCTCGAGTAGGGTGTCATCATGTCGAAGCTAACATGTTGTTTGAAGAGAATAGCGCTTTTATATACTCGTACATGTCACAGAACAGACAATCCGTATGTTTGTAATATTACCTACTTACTAGGCGTTTTAATATGTCTGCAATATTGTTTCTTGCTTTACGAAAAATTACGGATTTGGTGTTTCTTTACCGATTTCTTTTTCACCTTGTTGGAGGTTGGCTATCATTAGGGCTATTCGGACCCTGGAGACTGCAGCCCTGAACAGTGAGGTTGTGTTCATATCAAACCATTCAATTCGTCTTCCCAAAATTAGCGTCTACAAATTATTAATTGGCCCACATAAACTTTACGAACTTTTAATGAGTCTTTTAGCATGGATAGATTCAATTTAAAACTAACGCCTGCTTTTGAAATAACAGCAATTACTATTTGATAAATGTATTTTAAAGAAAATAATTGTACCAGGCTTCATTCTGTAGTCAACTATTTTTATGACTTTGTTTTCGTTAACGTTACCTTAGAAATTGTTCATACTTACTCGAAGCATCAAAGGGTATCAAGAGGTTGGTTCTAGAGCATGCTCTCGGGAAATCCCGGTACTGAAAATACCGAAAATTCCCGGGATTTCTAAGGCTATCTGGCACTTCTTCTTCTTCTTGATTGAGTTCCCATAGTCTGTTCCATTTCATAACTGATGGCTTGCTACTCAATAATAATGATTATTAATAATAGTAATGATTTGTTTTAGAATAAGTGTGTATAACCCATATTTACAGATTAAAGCCATCCCTTGGTCTCACTGGACTTTATTGTCCAGTGTTGAAGTGGTCACCGCTATTAATCCTGGTTTATAATATCAGATACGTTGCGAGGAATGTGGGGTGAACCCATGCTCTTTAAAAAAAACATATTTCTCAAAAGTTCTGACCTTTTCATGTCACCCATTCCTACTTTCTAAGCAACAGTGTTTGAAGAACCACAATAGCCCTAGAAATAAACTTGTAATGATAGATATATCTATCAAGTTCACCATCGCAACTGTCTCTACTGACAAAGCTGGAGTGACAGGTGACCTTAATTGACTAGCCTTGCTTCATAGATCTAGACCATAGCACTACGTTGAACCTATTTTTTATTTTGTGCCGTTAAATGGGAGTACTTAAATTGCATTTAGGTCAAGGTTATCTTATAGTCTTGTACATTTATTGTAACACACATTTAACTATTATACATCCTTATTTTTAAATTAGGTACTATCCGCGAGTTTCCAACTAGTCAAATCAGCAACTCTTTATTAAACGTCAAAACACGAGCTTTGTATTAAAAGTTGTACTAAATCATGGATAATGACGTCATTGTTTTTCGTCGTCGTTTCGATACTTTTAATAGTTTATCCTTTTTATAATAAAAACAGTATTCAAGCTACAGAATCACTGAAAATGTAAGTTTAGCATTATTTTCAAACGTATTTTTAACTGAGAAGATAAAACTAAAATATATTTGATGCAGGCAACTCCCCAAGTGTACTTTCCCTAAGGAACAAAGGTTGAAGAAACATTATTGATTTTTAAACATGTTACAGCCATGTTGTGCTATTTCGAATCAAGTTAAAGACTGCCAGTAGATGTCGCTCACGTCCCCTTAAGACGCAACAGATTGAAAATTTCGGTCTCTGAGCAGTTGGCTCGGTGGCGAAATTGGATAACGGTCACTTCCCCGGTTTGCCCCACAAGAGTGCGGGTTCGAATCCTTAATTTGAAATGTTGAAAAGTTAACTTTTAGCTTATTCATCTTTTAAGGAAAGAGGGAGAGACGGGTCAAATGGTTATTATTAGTTTTTGTAGTAGGGTAGTCGTTCAACTACTAAAACTATTATTTGACCCTTCATAATGTGTGTTTTTAATAAGACAGTAGGTAAACAATAAAAACAGGAATGCGGAAACAAATATAAAAATTTATTACCTATGGATCGAACTTTGCACCAACTTTACAATTTTATTAATGCCATTAGTCACACTTTATAATACTCGAAATCAAACTGAGCTCTTCATTTAAAAGCAAACTTGAAACAATACAAGGTGTTGCCATTGTCGCGCAGAGGAGTGCTTATTGCGGAAATGGCGTTCCTCAACGGAAGTACGCTTCGCCGGAAGTTAACTCCGCGACAGTCGAGTTGTCTACCTTGAAACTTTTATACATAGAGAAATATGAGGGAAGTAGGTTTTATATGTATTTTACACATATTTCTACAATATTTTTCTATGAGTGCTAAAAATTTCAAGGCTATAGAGTAAATTACAAAATAATTTTAACTTGCTACTACGCCGAATTAATAAAAAAAACATAATCATTATCATCATCACTACATAGTATAAAACAAAGTCGCTTCCCGCTGTCTGTCCCTATGTATGCTTAGATCTTTAAAACCACGCAACCGATTTGTGATTCAATAGGAAGGTTTATATCAGCATTGCACCCGTGCGAAGCCGGGACGGGTCGCTAGTATAACATAACTTAAATAATCCTTCTATATTTGCACACCAAGAATAGAAATAAAATTGATTAATTTGCAGTAAAATAAGGGTTTTAGATCGTATTTCGTCGTCCTTACAGCAATATTGTCGACCTCGCTTCGCTCGCTGTATCGACCCTTTATAATTAAAATAGCGGAGGATAGCTGGTGACGTTCTTGCATTACGCACTCGAAAAATGGACCTGCTTTTCATGTATACATACTTACGAGTAAAAAGTAGGGATGCAACGATTACGAAGCGGTGCATCGTTTTGCATCTGTAATCGTAATAATCACGATTAATAACGATGCAATGCACCGTAGTTAGAATCGTACGATTATTAAATCGAATTGAAAACGTCAATCGGATTGCACTTGTTGACAAATACCAGACCTGAAAAGAGACGTAAAGCAACTTTAGAAAAGTCTGATCTCTCGATGCCATTTTAGCTCATTTCGAACTAAATCCTGGCTAAACCCGACTTTTTTTTTGGTCAGATTTGACTTTCATTTATTATTACTTTTTTATTTTTCTGAGGTCTATGATTTTATTTTCTGTTTGAAGTATTACATACATTCTCGTTCTCGCAATATCTCATCCACATTTTAAAAGATTAATCTTCCACGTAAATCCGACGACATATCGCTTGATTAATGAGGTTATGCAGAATCATGTTCCATATTGTGTTTTTCAAAGTAAATTGGCCTCTACGCATCGAAAAATCTGAATCCTGACCAAACCTTTGACATCTCAAATTAGTAGAAAAAGTTGAAAAAATCTTAAATTTTTTAAAAGTTTTTTTTTAATGATTTATCCTTCATTGGAATGTGAAGAAACACTATGAGAACACAAAATTTGTTTAATTTATCGTAATGCATCGGTTATCGTAATAAATAACGATTAATATCGTAATCGTAATCGTAATGGCCGAATCGTTGCATCCCTAGTAAAAAGTATAATGCCGTGTGATCAAAATCGACTTAATGAAATGAAATATCGTGTAAAATCACGAGCTTGTTCCTTATTGTTTTTATTGAGTATCAGACATCTGTGGCACAGTATAAGACAGTTATCCATCTTCATACAATGGTACCAAACGCGGCATACGTCTCGTAGCACGCACACACTGACAATATCTCCGCGTAGCCCCGTCTGGCGCTGCCTAGGCTGCCTGAGATATCGTCGTACGTACTGGCGAGGCTGATACAAGCGACGTTTGGTACCATTGTATGAAGATGGATAACTGTCTTATACTGTGTCTGTGGTTAGTAGTGGTAGTTCTAAATCTAGGAAAAAACCTTTACAACACCCTTGTTCTTCTCTTCTTCTTCTTCTCTTCCTGTTACCCCTACGTGGGATATAGGGCTCGGATGATAGCTCTCCATCGGTTGCGATCTTGGGCAGCGCTGTAGATATCCTCCCAGGTCATGTTGAGACTTTTAGTCTCTACTTCCACAGAGCGGCGCCAGGTTGTTTTAGGGCGTCCCCTCCCCATCCACACCCTTGTTGGTTTTCTAAAATTGCCCCAAACTTAGTGTGCCCAGGGACCTCTGCTTGACTTAAGATAGCCCTGGTCGTATATGCTATACCTACACTTGTTGTCTTACTAAAGAAGTGATGGCGTGGGACCTATGCCAATGGAATAATGCATTTAACGTCTTATAGCAGGTAATAGTATCATCATCATCAGTCTATAATCGTCCCGCTACAGGACACAGGCCTACCCTCAAGAAGGGTGTATGGGCGTTAGTGCAACACGCGTGCCCAATGTGGTTTTGGTGGACTACACTTATGCATCAGTATTCCTTCTTCAGCGTATGCAGTTTTTTTCACGAGGTTTTCCTTCACCGTTTGAGAGTAGTCGGTAATGATGATGTTGATGATGTTTACTGATGAACTTTACTGTTTTACGTGCGATCGGACCTTTAGGTGGAAAGAAGATTGGCAGATTTGGACCCAGCCATTTTTTATGAAAACTAAAAGCCATTCGGGACGGCGGTCATAATTATTATAAACAGAAAAATTTCAAGCATTTTAAAAAAACTTCCACATCTCCAGAAGTACAAATGAGAGAATCAAGAGTAGAAATTATTAGTAAAATAGACAAATCATCCAAAAAGCAGTAGTAAAACGCAAACACGACAGCTATTTTCATCTAATATTATCACTGAGGTTATTTTTGGTCGTTACGAAATGTATTAGGCTTGGTTGAATTTATAGTGTGTGTGATTTCGTTTTCTTCCATTATCAATATTGTACGATTATCGTGAATTTTCATTAAAATAAACACAATGAATGCCTAGAAGATTGAGTGGACTATCTTATAAGAAAGATTATGAGTTTCACACACTTGATACAAAAGGAGATGTCATAAGGAGAAATACCTTTCCCCCAACAGGTTACAATAAATTTACTTTTTTGTTGGTTTTGTTTCACTCTACACATATTACTAAGTTTCATTCATCTATGGGACCTCTAAGTCTGGGTCTCAAAATACATGGCCGTCCGCCAAACTTCTTTGGGTTCGCTAGTCACATCCGAGCCCACTCTACTAGGTGAAGCCAATGGTGAAGCCCAGAGTGTCGCCGTTGACGGATACGTCAAGGAGGACATCATCATCATCATGTACGAGGATGTTCTCCAAGAAGATTGGCTATGTTAGCCACATAAGACCTCATCAACGCCAACAACGGAGTTCAAGCAGTCACCGTGGCCGAAATCGGTCAGGAGCAATCGCATCGCACAATTATAATAGGATATGCTTCATACAACGTTACATCGGCGTCACATACTGCACATGACATCGTGTCACGCCTCTCCTTGGGCTTTAATTGAAAACATTGTGTAGCTTGCACTAGGAGTAGGTATAAGATTCACTATTAATTGCGTTTCAATACAAATACAAATCGTTTATTGCAACCATGGGTTTATAAGGAGTCGTCTTTCGACGCTGCAGGGTAGCAAAGAAACCCTAGGGAGTGTGTAGTGATTAAAATTAATTTAGATTTATTTTTATTATGTATTTTAGATTAAGGTATATATTCTATGGGTCTGTTACAATATTGTACTGTTACCTGATATAAATAAACAAATAAAATAAAAAATAACATAGTGATTCCAGTACACATGGACCCTGCTAGAGCACTTACATTTAGAAATAAAATTATACGATGACGCATGTTACTGAAGCAGTTTTTGTTTTTATAAAGATGGTTGACGACGCATGTTGCTGAAGTAAATTATGTGAGTAGTTTAATTTTTATTTTTGATAATAAAGGATCTATCTACATCTACACTAATATTATAAAGAGGAAAGATTTGTACCTATTTTTGTATGTTTGTATGTTTGTAATGAATAGGCTCAAAAAGTACTGGGCCGATTTAAAAAATTCTTTCACCATTAGAAAGCTGCATTCACCCTGAGTAACATAGGCTATATTTATTGCTAGAAAAGATTAGACGTCCACCCGTGCGAAGCCGGGACGGGCCGCTAGTAGCAAATAAAATAATAAATCATACAGAATTTATACAATTTATACAATTAGATAACTTATACAATTCGAAAGACGAAATTTGATATTAGAATTAGAAAATTAGAAAAAAACATACAATATGGAGATATAACAATTATTGCAATTATTAACGCATGCGGACACGGAACGAAGAATTATTAATATTTATGAATACCATAAGAATACGTTCATTAATCATTACAGACATTAATTCGTCTCAATACCTACCTAACACACTGGACAACCTAGTAACGTGTTTGGACTGATATTGTGATAATTATAGATCAGATATTCGGATGCATATTTACCTAAACTTCATTTTTAGCTATAAAATTATGGAAGCGGCTTCTTAAAATTATTATTTTTAATTAACTATCGGGATGTAATGAAAATGCGGGAATGCATTACTAATCAGATGCATAGTATAGAAGCAACTTTTTAAAATTATTTAATTTTAAAGATAATTTTTTTTTTTTTTTTTGTAATATAAATCCCGGGATGCCAGGAAGTCCGGGAATGCATAACTATTCGGGTGCATAGTATGAAAGCGACTTCTTAAAATTATACAAAAAACATAATTTTTCTTTAAAAAAGTACACTCCATAATAGCCAACACCTCAACTTTAGGTAAATATGCATCCGATTATCCGATCTCTAGTGATAATACATAGGTAAAGTCGATTACAATTTCTTAAATCACAAAATAAATATTCGAAGCGATCCAATGTCTTTATTTGAAGTTACAGTAATTGGGTGTTGGTAATTGTAGAACTATAGCTACCGAAGGAAATAGATTGGTTCGGAGAAATTCTTGTTTCAATTAATTGATCGATTATTATTGTGATAGTGTTGCATCGGTAGAAGTATCGATAACATCATACTATCGATATTTTTGTGACCTAGTTACAATACAAACCAGGAAAACATCGCAAGGAAACCTACATACGCTGAAGAAGAAAATCTTATGCGTAGGTGTTGTCTACCAATCCGAATTGTGCACGCGTGGTGGACTAGCGCCCATACACCTTCCTCGAGGGTAAGCCTATGCTCTGCAAAGGGACGTTTATACGCTGATGATGATACTCTCGTTTACTCTGGTACCTACGGACTTTCCTTTCATTTCATTTATTCAGCCTTAAATTGCATGTATGTGCAGAGGTGTGGTGTTACATTATTTAATTGGGTTCCAATACAATTTTACCCAGAGGTGTAGCTTAAGAATAACTTATAATAATGTCAACTTCGAAATATAGAACAATACTTAATTAAGATGCAGTGATGTCAATGAATTTTTAATGTCCATAAGTTTAATTAATAACTCTATTGGAACATGAGAATAACAGTTACAATAGCGACAGCACCGATATACAGTAAATTTTTATTCAAATAGGTCTAAACACTTAGTCATTTATTAAGAAATTCATTTAAATTATATGGACTTGAAATACAGTTCACGCCATCATCCCACGGGGCTAGGCATTTCTTTTTGACCTCATTCATATTCAAACATCTTTTTATGCACTTCCGTCAGATGCAGCTGCTGCAGTTGTCCTTATCCACTCTAAGCTATGCGTTGGGACCACGTTGGGACCAATAAAAAATCCACTATCGATGTCTAAAGTATCGACCATTGGGTGGTACATCGCACTGGTGTTTTGATGTCAAAGTAAAACGTTATTGAGTTTATAATTGAGTTGTACATGTAAAGTTTTGTAATTTATTAAGTATCCAGCAGGTCGACCGTTCCAGTCTGTCTGACTTTGAAGGAATACGAATGTACACACGGCGACACATCAAGCTATACAAAACCAACATAAGCTGGCTGCGCGATACGTTACTCGACCTACACACGGCCAGCTTATGTTGGTTTTGTATAGCTTGATGTGTCGCCGTGTGTACACTATAAATATGTTAATATCCTACTAATATTATAAACGCCAAGGTTTGTATGTATGGATGGATGGATGTTTGTTCCGCTTTCACGCAAAAACAGCTGAACAGATTTTGATGAAATTTGGCATACAGATAGACCATGGCCTGGATTAACACACAGGGTACTTTTTATCCGCGTATAACGGAGACGAAGTCGCGGGCAACAACTAGTGTTAAATATAACCACACTTTATAGTCACATGTGAACTATTTAGTAGCACATAGTCAAAATTTGGGTTACCGAAATTTTGATTACTATGTGCTATAAAAAAGTTCGCTAGTAACTACCGATTAAATAGGTTCGCTAGTAACTACCGATTAAATAGTCCGGACTAATTATTTCAGTTCATTATAACTATGCCTATACTTACACATCCCTCTACAAGACTCACCCTCACGAAAAAACAGCTTTCTTTTTTTTAATTCTTCTCGTGCCTCATTAAAAAATTTAAGCACATATTACTAACTAGCTAACTTTTAATGAAATCAGACAAAATTAGCTCCCTTTTGTGATTAAACTCTGGAAAAACTCTTTAGGTCTCCGAGTATTACGGCTCCAGTCTTACTCTTTCAGTTGTGTGTGACATAGGATTGCACAAGTCGTCCAAAACGGGGTTAGGAAATTGAAATGCTCTAAATCTACACAGATGAGGTTATATTGTTTAGTAACTAGTAAATAGGTACGTATTTTTACGAAGTATTTTAACTTGAAGCTTTAATCTTAAATAGAAACAAATAGGTAAGTCGTGAAAATCGCACACATAACTGCGACGTCGCATCGCATCGCATCGCGCTCGATTCTTATTACGCGCTCCCATACGCGACGTCGCGTCGTCGCATCGCATCGCAAATATCTGCGATGCAAACAGGGGATGGTAGTTTTTCTACGAACTTTTTTACGTAGCATTTTTTTTAGGGTTCCGTACCCAAAGGGTGAAAACGGGACCCTATTACTAAACCTACGTTGTCCGTCCGTCCGTCTGTCCTACCTATTTAGGGCTGTAACTTTTGAACCGTAATCTTCTTCTTATCGTGTGGGCAGAGCCCTGGGGTGTCAGAGTTTTTTCAGACCGCCTTACGGCCTCTGACATGGTTTTTATGTATCGACTACTACTACTAGAGATAGTAGCCGGGACCAACGGCTTAACGTGCCATCCGAAGCACGGAATCACTTTTCTTTTCAGATAACTTTCTACTCAGAAGACCACTTATAGAAACGTAAATGATTGTTAAATGTATAAAATCTATATGTGGATGCTTGTAAATGGCAAATGACATGTTATTGAATACATTATTTTGTAAAAGAGGCTGTTAGCATCCCGAATATTATAAAATAAAAAAATAAAAAAAATAATCAGGTGATTCAGCCTGCAATGTCCTAACCAACTGGGGAAAAACGCACAAAGTGACATATCACTAGGTGTCCCCCGTGGGAATCGACCCACGACCTCCGTATCGAGAGCCAATGCTCTTAACCATTAGACCACGGAGGCAGGCACGGAGGCAGCAGAAACCGTAATAGCTAGATAGTTGAAATTTTCTCAGATTATGCGTTATTACGGCGGATTTGTTAACAAATAATAAAAATTTAAAAAGTTAAAAATGAACGGGGGTTCTCAACAAGAAACTTGTTTTTATCAACGTTTTAACTTCTCGCTCTATCGTAAAAACGATAATACATACAAGCGTCAAACTTAGTGTGATTATAGAGCAGACTCTACAGAATAACAACAAATACTAAAAACCGGCTAAGTGTGAGTCGGTCTCGCACTTACTTTACTTTAGCACGCAGGTAAAAAAAGTTTTTTTCTAAGTTAATAATGTTGTGTTCTGTGATGGTGTGGTACGGAACCCTCGGTGCGCGAGTAGCCCGACTCGCACTTGACCGGTTTTATTTAAATAATCTCTACCAGGCAGGTAAAGAGTTTGTAGTACTTATAAAGTATCTCATATTACGTACTCATTAAAAAATGTTTCACCATTTTAACAAGTTAACTTTTTAAACAGTGCTAAAAAAGAAGGCTTCTTTGAAACCCGATGACACGGTGTAGTAAAAGTTTAATAATAAATTCGGATCAAAGTCAATGGAACTCTTCAAAGTTAACCTTCGTCAAAAGGTTCCAAAAAATGTTTAATTTTATTTTAATAAAACCGGTCAAGTGCGAGTCGGGCTACTCGCGCACCGAGGGTTCCATTATTATCTCAGAAAATACTTTTTTTGTCCGGGACCTTTAGCGCGAGACCGACTCTCACTTGGAAAGTTTTTAGTATTTTTTGTTGTTGTGTAAAGTTTGTTCTATAAACACACTAAGTTTGATGCTTGTATGTATTACCGTTTTTACGATAGAGCGTGAAGAAAAAACTTTGATAAAAACTAGTTTCTTGTTGAGAACCCTCCTTAATTTTTAATTTTTTGACATTTTTATTATTTGTTAACAAATCCGCCGTAATAACGCATAATTTGAGAAAATTTCAACTCTCTAGCTATTACGGTTCAAAAGTTACAGCCCTAAATAGGTAGGACAGACGGACCGACGGACGGACGGACAACGTAGGCTTAGTAATAGGGTCACGTTTTCACCCTTTGGGTACGGAACCCTAAAAAAGCATGTGTGCTGTTCACACGCGGTAGAAGGTGTATATTTTCTTTAGTAGAAGAGAAACTTTCAGAAACTATTTTTTGTAGCTTTTTCGTTTCATCGAGTTTCAGATCACAAAACGGCGCTAAAGAAGTTTTCACTTTAATAACATGGTTTAATCAATAGAGTTGGGTGGTATAGAGTTATACTGGGTATAACAAAACACCCTAGTAATACTTACTTATCATACCATCAAACTGAACAACTTTCACTATGGAGCCAACTTCGAAATCGCGAAAAAAAAAATCAGCTGTCCATCATTTTAGTCGAGTCGGTACAGCAGTTTTATATGGGATAGTTGATTTTTTTTTTCGAGATTTCGATGTTGGCTCCATAGTGAAAGTTGTTCAGTTTTATGGGCTGAAGCACCCCCTTAAGTATTACTAGGGTGTTTTGTTACACCTTGTATAAGTAGTCAAAGTACCTATAGAGTCTATACCATCCAAACCTATTGATCTGACAAAGTTGAATCGTGATTATTGTCGGCATTTGAATGTTCGGAATTCGTACATTCATTTCGACATTTCTGTACGTATAGGTATGAACGATTCAATCTAGATGGAATTTTCAAACTTATTGGAATACATAACACAGAAGAATTAACCTTATTCAATTAATAATCTATTCTTCATTTTACACTATCTTCCAGAGCACTACAGAATTTTGTGAACGTTATGGAGGTGCTACTTGGGAATGTTTCTCCATTGAAAAGGGAAGATCTTCCACCAGGCTATGTGTGGAGCCTGGGGACCGGCCGTGGACCATCTCTTAGTTGGACCTTGTATATGTATCGAATCTCTGTGATTATTTCTCTTACGCGATTCATGTCTCGCATTCGATTGTGAACCTTATGTGTAGTAGGCTACGTATTTACGATGAACGTTGTCTTTGTATGGAGCATCTTTCCGAGAGCGACGGTATCGCCATCTGTTGGCATCTTGCTATAACTTGTGGGTGCTGACATCTGTAGCAAGTCCCCACAACGTCATAAAATAATTTTCCTTTTATCACGTTTTGGCATCTGCTGTGTGAATGACTATAAATTGTTTAGAGCTGTATTTTCTCTGCAATGTAACTTCAGCCCTGTACAATATTCTGAGATCAAAGTATTGGATTAGTATAATCCATTTCATGTTCGAGAAGATAAAAGAAAGCCAATGGATCCCCAATAACATGGAATCGAATCTTCGTACCATGGTTGAAATAGTTTTAGGAGACTTTGGAACCGTAATCACGTCTTACAACATACAATTACATACACATACAACTCACGACCATAATCCCTTTTCGGGGTGATTAGAAAGATAGCTACAATTACAGATAGAATGACGCGTAAATTTGGCTGGCTTGGATGACTTCAGCCTTTTGCTTTTTTTCTCCTACAAATACCTATAGATACCCTGCGTATTCGTAGGTATACATTTATGAATGTATACCTACGAATAAGTAGGTATGTATGGGTGATATCTCTATATCCATAAGTAAAATCAGTCTACAAACTTACTAAAACAAAAAATCTATCTGTTTGCAGAAAAGGGCATGTACATCGGCTCGCCGTGCGAATTCACATGCAACCAGAACCTTCTGCACGTGTACTGTGACCCCACGACGAACTCGTGCCAATGTGACCCCAAGCACCCCGTCGCTTTGGGTGTGGCCAAAGGATGCGCTAAACGTAAGTATTAAGAGAATTCTACTCGGAGCGCGCTCCATACAAACGTAGTATGGTGATATTTTCAATACTATCTAATTAAAGTCAATGAAATTTTTCAAAAACAATCAAGTAACTAATCTCTATGTCGGTATGAAGTCAGATTTTCATTAAAATATACAGTTTCAATGCTAGAATTAATTTAAGATTTGTATGGAAATATTTGTGGCACTGTAACTTTAAAACTATAAATTTTATCGAAAATCTGACTTCATACCGACATAGAAATTAGTTACTAGATTGTTTTTGAAAAATTTCATTGACTTTAATTGGATAGTATTGAAAATATCACCATACTACGTTTGTATGGGGCGCGCCAACGGTAGAATAGCCTTAAAGACTCGGATATAAGTGAGATCCCACTGCGAAACAAATGCCTTCTTTCTCACCAAAGAGAAGATGACTACTTCTTGCCTCCCAATAGGGCTATGAGGGCTATACTCCTTCAAGCACAATTTACTGGTTAACATGCTGTCAAAATATAATATTTTAAGCAACGTCATCATGGGGCCGAAAGCTGCAGCGTGGGTAGGCCCCTCACACGGTGGACCGACGACCTGGTGAATACGGCGGGAACCCGTTGGATGAGGGCAGTGCAGGACCGGTCGTTATGGCGATCCTTGGGGGAGGCCTATGTCCTGCAGTAGACGTCCATCGGCTGAGGTGATGATGAAGCAACGTCATTATGCATTTGAATTCCGAAATGAACTGAGCTACAGGATCTATCTATTGGAGTCAGCTTGGCGTGCAATTTCACGTGCATTCAGAAAGATTATGATGATGATCTCTATACCGACTCTCACCTCTGGTAAAGACTGGGAGCCGATCGCGGTTCTTTAAAACATTGAAATTCGATACAGATTACAGATTAAGTCTTGCTTTTTATCCAGTGTTGATTCAGAAACGTGGAATTTGGTTTCGCGCTAAACTTGACTTATTTAATCGCTTTCGAGTTAAGACTCAAATTGCTGTAAAATGATTGAACAATACCGAAAGTGCAAAAAGTTGTGATTCGGTAGTGGTTCAGTGACGGTTCAGTTGCATTTATTTATCGCAGGACCCTTGATTTAAATATAGAACTGCAGATGCATGGATAACTCGTTCGCTCAGTTCTTAGTCGATAGCGAAGCTTTAGGCTGCCTGTCCATTGACGCGAGCTGGCTGCGCGAGCTGTGTAGCTGTTTAAATATTATAACCCAGTAAAATTATACAAATCAGAAGAAATAATTTCCGGAGTTTTGGAACTTTTTTTAAACATTCCTTTGGTACGTACCTTATACTAATACCTTTTTTCAGTTTTCCGCTTATTTCTCGAAATCTGCAAGTCGTATCGAAATGTTTTGTATGAACAAATTAAACCTGACAAAACTTTCTACAAAACAAGTAGTATGCATTTTTGTCATACGACTACCTTTAAGGGCTACGGGGCTGAGAAAGTAACAGCATTTCAAAAAATATGTTTGTAGGGCGACCCTCATGAAAGTTAAAGATAAAAACAAAATGATTTCATATTTTTAATCAAAATAGCAACCCCGAAAACCCCCAGATACAAATTTTCAGTTGGTTCGGGGAACCCTTAAAAAGCTGCATTGGCGTTAGAAATTTCCATGGCAGCCATCTTGGATATCGCAATTTTTCATTTTCAATTTTTGATCATCATGTGGATGCCTTGGTAATACAGGGAAAACTGTGACTTCCTCGGAAGGTTGACTCCTGACGGCTTTTTTTTCCTTCAATATTACGTACCAAAGGAACTTTTCAAAAAAGTTTCAAAACTCCGGAAATTACTTCTCCAGAATGGTATATTTCAGCTTAATTTTACTGGGTTAATATTTACACAGCTACACAGCTCGCCCAGCCAGCTCGCGTCAATGGACAGGCAGCCTTACACACAAAACTTTACCTCCTTTTACCTCGATGTCATGCTTACTGTCGAGTACGAAGACATTATCCGCTGGGAAACTTGGCTGAGAACCTTCTCAACTCCCGGCAAACTCTTCAAGTTGCTCAACAGATCTGCGTTAGTGCTTAGTGCGAGCTTCATGGTTCAGCTAACTTTGTACCTAGGCAATTTATATTAGTTAAACTGCACAACAAAAATAATGTAGAAGTTATGCATTATTTTCAATGATATAAGAAAAAATAACTATAATAGGTTCATCATTAAAATATTGCAACGATTATAATGAGGTCCTTTATTGATGATGTTAAAAGTATGTTAATTTATGGAAACAATCAAAAAGTATTTATGTGAGTATACATTTTTCTATGTGGAAAATGATAACGTTCTTTCGCAGAAGCAAATCATTCAATATGGTAGAACCACGAGTCGACGAAACAAGTACCTATTTGCATAACTGAGTTTCGGTGTCAAGTTTACGTATTACTTACAGTCACATTTCCACGACAAAGTCAGCTTTCTTCCTCCTTCCTAAATCGAAAATCGAAATCCTTATGAGGAAGTTTCCATCCTCCCCTCAAAAAACCCAGGTAATAGTTAGGTATTTGTTATGCAAGGCTGCAAAGTCGCTTTTTGGCGCGAGTACTTGTATTGAAACCTGAGGAAGCGAAGGATTCTAGGATTGAACTACGAGCGAAGCGAGTGGTTCAAATATAGAATCCTGAGCGTCGCGAGGGTTTCAAAGGTACGAGACGCAGAATAACTTTGCTGCCGAGCGCAACACACAACTTTTCACCTCACTACAGCGAGGAAAATGTCAATGCGCCAACCTCATTTTTAGAATAATCGCACTGGCCAGCACGAAAATAACATGAAAAAAAAACTTGTTTAGGCTGTTTTCTTTATTGAATAGAAAGATTCGAATTTCAAAAACTCTTTCCACGCTAGCGGATAAAATTTATGGATAAAATGCACTTTTGCACTCAGATTTCAAATGACAAACAGAATCTTTCCGAGCTTGTGAGGTGAAATAGTACATTACTGCAGCGGCCAGCAACAGAGGCATTGATGGACGAACGTGTAAATGTGGGCCGAGGCGAAGCCGAGGCACACATACGTAAGTCCATCAATGCCTAGTTGTGGCCAAGGCTTGCATAGTACTTTTCTCAAATAATGCGCGGAAATGAAAACAATAAATTTTCTCAAATAATTCGCGGAAATTAAAACTCTTTTCAAAATCAGTGACGAACAACGAACAACATTTTTTTTTTCAATAAGCAGCTTTCTATTTGCAAGCCAGTTCGTAATTTAAATAAAACCTTTGATGAGTTACCTCCTTGGTCTCCATGTTACGGAGTAAAAGATCGTTCCATTTTTAAATTACACGACAGATATGAGTTTAGTATGTAATTTATTTGGCCGCAAAACACGACAGATATGGATTTTCATACAACATTGCCGGCCGCTGCGCGCATGTATTTGGCCAGTACAGCAATTTCGATTTATCTCGAAGAAGGTTGTCAAAATAATGCTCACATTTCCAAGCATGTTTGAGAAAAAATAATTGTATGCTCCTCACTAATAAATAAATAATCTGTTATTTTTTTTTTTACTAACTAACTTTTACTTAACCTGTCAAAAAAACTTATTCCCTTCCGTCTCATTGAATATGTTTGAACTTGTGAGAATGTTTGATGAAATTCAAACTCTCGATAAAATTACGATAAGGAGGACTAAAAGTGGATATTGTCTACTTCGATGACTTATTGAATTTTTGTATTCGTATTGTAATCATTTTATTGAAATTTATTTTAAGATGGTAAAATTTTTGTTCATTTGGAGGTGAAATAAGATAGTTAAGTTATCTAGTAATAGATAATCTTTCTTATGCTGTGGTTAAGTGATTGAATGATCATAATATGTTTAGAAATGTTATTCACTCAAACTTAATAATTCCTTCGGTGGTCTGACAGTCATCATGAGCAACCTAATCGAATATTTATCGAATATCCAATTTCTGTCAATCAATCAATCAATGTGTTCAATTTTGTTGTCCGTTTCTCTATATGACACTGTTTCTACCAATTGGTGTCGTATTCTTCTACTTAACATGTCTTTCTAAAACGGGAGTCATGGATATCACCTCCGCAAACTATTTCCTATCCCACACCAGTGTAAAGAGTGGTCTTGCACTAGAAAATCATTTGCACTACAGGATTTTTCGAAGCCTTTTCTTTTGACATGTTTGTTTTTCTTCTACATATTAATGTTATGTTTCTCCTCATACAGCAAAGAAACTCGGCGAGCAGTGCTTCTACCGACAAACGTGCCGCGCGTTCGACGCCCACGCATCTTGCGTCCAGGTCAACCACAACGCTTACTGCCAGTGCGACTCGGGCTACCATAGCACCAGTCACTCGAGACCTACGCAGAGAGTGTTTTGCACTGAGGGTAAGCTTGTCCTACATTTTCTTCAACAGACATTACAAAGCCAACAAGACTTTGACCCGTGGCAATGGGCATGACACATTGCTCGCACAACCGTCGGCCGATGGGGCCGAAGAGTTCTCGAGTGGCGGCCGGGCCGGTTACCGAAAAGCGCAACTTGGGTAGGCACCTCACAAGGTGCACCAACGACCTGGTGAAGGCGGCGGGGACCCGAAGGATAAGGGCAGCGCAGGACCGGTAATTTTGGCGATCCTTGGGGGAAGCCTATGTTCAGCAGTGAACGTCGGCTGATATGATGATGATGATGATGAAGACTTTGAAGTAGGCAGTTAAGTTTTGTGACGTTGACAACTTTATCATCTTTATGGTTTTCAAATACGTATTTCACGTTATGTAGAATTATAAGCTGTGCAGGTGATGCTTGATTAGATCAGATTTGTGTATGAAATGTGGAAGGCAATCAATAATATTATTGGCGCAAGTTCAATTCGTTTCAAGACCTATTTCATTTCATTAAACTTGCGATCTCCTACACAATCTGATCTACTGTGCCCGACTGAACCTTAACGGTTTAATCCGTGGTAATGCCGTATCAGTAATCAGTTTCCCTGACCTTTTGTCTCATTGCTGGCATTCCAATAATAATCCTAACCCGCGCTCTGCAGACCTGGTGCTGCTGACGGCGGACATGCCGACGCTGCTCGGCGTGGCGTCGGGCATCTTCGTGCTAGCCGGCCTGCTGTGCATGGTGCTGCATCTGTACACCAGAGCTCGCTTCCACCCCACGCATCTCGCCGACGCGCGGCTCACTCCGCCATGCTTGTACTCCTTGAATGATACCGGTTAGTTACACAATATAAGTAAATTAATTATCAAAGAATTCATAAAACTCTTTGAGCTTTCGGATTTATTTTTATGGTAAGGCTCTTCGCGTAGACCAGTAACCACACCACAAGTTATAGTAGTGTCAATGTGGAAACCCAATGCACAAAGAACAAGATGCAAACCTGCCGCACATCGCTGCGTTCAAACTGTATCGTAGTCGCGGCCATGAACTCTAGTGCATAAAGAGCCTAAAACATAGGCGTAGGTAGAGTAAAAATTGATATTACTGTTTAATTACCTACCTTATCCAAGATACTAAATGCAAGAAAATTTTTTTGTGGTGTATTCAAGCTACACGTTGGGCGCCAATTATGATTAATGCAAAATGGTGCCCAACATGTAACTCGAGCGTCAATCCCGAGCCTCACAATTAACCAGCAACACTGGTCTACCCGCAGGTGGCACGCTGAGCGCGACGCGCGCGTCGTCCCGCGCGTCGTCGCGCAGCGGCTGCACGAGCGGCACGCTGGAGGAGAGCGCGGACGGGGCGGGCGGGGCGGGGGCGGGGGCGGGCGGGTCGCGGCGCACGTCGCGGCGCGGCGTGCCCGTGTCGGCGTCGCGCGCAGGTGCGGCGCGCGCCGCGGCCATCTTGCTTATCTCGCGCCACCTGAAGGCCGTAAGGCGGGACGGCGGCGCGCACCCGCCTAAGTGCGCCGCCAAAGGTGAACTGGATAATGTATGCAGCGCGCGGTCCCATTATGCACGTCTCGGTGTCCGGGCGGCGGCGGCCGTCACGCGGTGCCCTCGAATGTCACGCTATCCCTTCGCCCTCTGGAGCTTTCGACTCCACGGCCTTTGAGATGCTTCGGAGCGATCGCCCCGATCCTCCCGGTGCCTGTAACGATGAAGTCTCTTGAAGTTCCATTAGAGCATATCTAATCCTTCCTCAAATTTCCTTTATCGAAGCGCAACTTTTTATGTAACAAGGAGCATCGGATTCTTGATGGAGTCCGAAGACATTCGAGGAGTGTCAGCGTGGGGACGCATGATACGACCGCTGCCGCTCGTGTCCGTTAGATGTGACGTTTTGGTGTTAGCGGCCGAAACGACGCTAGTCTGCGACTGCTCGACCACCGTCTGATGTTCATCTAAATATGCTTATACAAGGAAAGTCTTCCAGAATGAATAAAAAGGAATGGTGAAATGAGACAGTTCCATTTTGTTAAGGTACTTCTGTCTATTGAGGCATCAGTGATTCCAGAAAAGGTTTGTTAGATAAAACTCTAAGTTATTCTTCACCGTAACTACTTTGCGGTTAAAAATACCACTTCTTAGTATCCGATTCTATATCATTAACAAATCAGTATCTAATAACCTACTTTTTCATAAGTTTCCAGTAATGTTGTCCACTCATTTTTCCCAATTTCTGCCATTTATGTAACTCAAATTGCATCAGCTTCCAACTACAATTTTGGATAGATTCCACCAGTCCTAATTCTAGACAAGTTCATTTACCATAATTGGAGTAGATGTTCAATAGTTTCCTCCTAATTCTCTTTCAAAGCATATTTGGATACATCGTAAATTTTATCCAAAGCAGCAATAACGGTTTTGTAAGTAAATCGCTTGATGTGGGCTTTACACGTGATTGGCACAGCATTGGAAGCTAAATTATGGGAAGTAAATCCAGTGGTGTCAGTCGCTAGACATTCTGGCGGCGAAAGCAAGATGGCCACGGTCCTTCCTTCCTTCTGTCTTTTCTTTACACAGCTTTTATTGTATGTTGACGAAACTGAAGGTAGAGTAATGTAGCCTTAGGACCTTCACTTCCTTAGGACACCGTTTTATTTCCTTGGACGGAGACTTTCTCAGATTGGTGCTAGCATTCATCAAAAAAGCTACGAACTAGAATTTGATCGGCTTTCCAGTGTTTATAAATTGTGTAGATAATTTATGAAATATTATGTGAAATCCAATAAAGCCACTTTAAAAGCAGAGCAACGAATGCTAAAGCTTTTACTACATGTTAGTGTGAACATTTTACAAGTTTTAAACATAGGCTAGCACGGAAATTCCTCTGTTTTTATTCATAAATCAAAGCACTTTTATCTACAATTACAAGTCGAGCTACAGCTTCAGTTTCACGCCAGGCTTGTTCGCTTAAAGCTTCTCGTCTATCCACACCTTTATATGTCATGGTTGATGCATGGTCGTTATACTAAAACATTCAACATGTTACTACCTGTCCTACTTATTCCAGGAACCATTTGAATCCATACAAAACGCTGATATGCTTAAGTATATAAAAATGTTATTTATGACTATTTATGAATGAATCATCTCACCACATCCTCTAAGTTTTAAGTTGTTGTGTATGTTCATGTATAATATTAATGCTAAGACGAAAAAATTATCTCTAGCTCATAACTTTTTTCTATCTAATTCTCCTTAATACTTATCTTGTTTTTAACATAACTTGGCTAATAAACGACCGCAATTATAAAACCTTTAAATCCTGAAAGCTTAACACAAACACAACCATTACTAAAAGCTATGAATCGCACAGCCAATCGCATAGCACGCATAATGCCACCTATCGGCCAAAAAGCTAATTAGTACACTTCCTGCAGGTTCGAGACGTCCAAGTATAAGCTCTGTCCAAAGCAGTTCATCCTCCGTCAGGAGTTACAGCGCTAGGAGATGGGAACGCGAGAGAGAGCAAAAGGAGAGGCGACAAATGAGTATGCGTCTCGCTCAGTTGCACGATAAGATGGCGGCGGGGAGAGAGATGCCTAAACACGCACCGACGCCGTCTCCTCGATCGCCAAATAATTCCACCGATGGACTGCTCCCAGCTGTATGTGAGATTAGAGAAGTAAGATCATTCCTGTCCTTTCATTTAGTATAGAACCGAAGATTGCAACAAAACACCAGTTATCCACATTTTTACTGTAACAATTCTTATGTGGTGCAAGGCAAGAGTTGGGCCACCACTTCCCCTGGACTTGCATGGATCCTAATGAAGCGTAAAGAATTTAGCATAGAATACAGCAGCATTCACTTGTGCCAACTCTATTTTACTGCGATCTTCTGCCTACCTAGTGCCTACTAAGTGCCAAGCGTGGTTAATATGTCAAATCCTCACTTAAATAGGCATGAGAAAATGCGATTCCGTGCTGACAGATGCGGGTCAACCCTATAAACCTACTATTTTTTAAATCAAAGTCCCACGACGGGCACCAATGTAAAAATAACCTTTACAACATCTTTACAATTAGTAACAGCTAAGGACTGATATACCTAAATATATCCCTCGGATATGCTGCACTATTTCTTTCAGCATGGTTAAAACCGTTGATCCCAACCGTATAGGACCATGGATATACATCCAAACTGTAAACCTTATCTTTTGACAATGTAGTCTCATTTACCTAACCAGTTGATTCATTAGCCAGACCCCTAAAAACCTTCATGATCCGGCTCGAAGGACTAAAAAAATCTGCACAATCATCTTTTCTCAATTTAGGCACCTATTTCTTTTTACAGTTGACAACAAACCCGGATCAACAAATGCAAGGAGTGGATGGGCCATGCTCCAGCTCATCTCTTTACTGACATCAGGGGCGTTCGAAAGCGACGCGTCGATCCCTCGATTCGCTCTCCTCGGACGGTTCCCCAGCTATCGCATGGATGTAGTTTTATAGTCTTTAGATCGCAACCCTAGCGTAATGGAAGCTGACTGAAATGTTTCCGAACGAAGACTTTTAGTGCAAAAGAAAAAAGACATTTGAAATTAGAACCGTTTAGTTCTTAAGTGGATATAATATTATTTCACGAGGCTAAAATAGAAAAAAACCAATCGAAAATCTCCGAAGTGTGTGTGATAAAACTGATAAATAAAGTTATTCGTGTCTTAAAAATCGTTTAGAGCGATCATCGCAATTCAAAAGACAATTACAAACGTTAAAATAGTTCTAATCAATTGATCGAAACTTGCCACAGTATTGTAATCATTATGACCCCTAAAAGAAACACCATTTTCGATTAAAACAGGTATTTTAACTCTATATTCAATAGTCGAACGAAACTACGAAGAAAATCCCACTGCTAATTATACTAATGTACTCTACACTAAATGGAGTGACTCTACAATGGCCTCGATTCGGAGTGTACCACGACTAAACTAAACTAAATGTATTCCTGTCACTTTCTAAAATAAGATTAAGAAAAGAGACAGAAAACCAACAGCTGACTTTAGTGCTGTCAAAGTGACGTTAAATGCGCAAAATAAGTCGCCATCATAATGTACGCCATCTTATTTAAGTCGTTTTTGGGCGTTTAACGTCACTTTGACAGCACTAAAGTCAGCTGTTGGTTTTCTGTCTCTTTTCTTAATCTTATTTTAGAAAGTGACAGGAATACATTTAGTTTAGTTTAGTCGTGGTACACTCCGAATCGAGGCCATTATTACCGTTTCTAAAGAGACGTAAAATGGGTCACGGGGAAAAATAGATAGACCTTCGTTACGAGACTTACTTAACAAAATAATGAATTGTGAAGGATAACCTCGTAAGGAAACACGCATACGCTAAAAAAAAATTCCGATGCGTACGTGAAGTCTACAAATTCGTGTTGGGCACGCGTGGTGGACTAATGCACATACATCCTCCCATGATGATGACAGGATGTCAAGAAGCTTACATACCTACAGAGATGGAGTTTGCATTACAAACATCTTTTTGAAGCCAAAATCTATGACCTTTATGACGTCACTGATGTTTCCCATCTCATTTCTTCTTTACATGGAGGTCAAATGAAGGTCATTCAATGACAACTCCATGTAAAGAGGAAACGAGATGGGAAACATCAGTGACGTCATAAAGGTCATAGATTCTGGCTTCAAAAAGTTGTTTGTAATGCAAACTCCATCTCTGTAGGTATGTAATCTTCTTGCAGCATGTCAACTACGTACTTACTTATGCCGGATCAGAAATCAGTACCTAAATAATTTGTTGCCAGAACATGGATGAATGAACTTATAGAATTTTGTATGTTGAGTCATTGAGTATAGGTATTATCTGCAGCTGACAATGCATGGAGTGAGAAATATCAAATTTTTGATAACGCCATGACTATCGCACTGGTTGTAGGTAGGTATTACTAGGTATAAACCAATTATCTAACATTAATTTAATTTAATTTATTTAATAGGTACACCAACAGCAACCAACATTACGTAGGTAGTAATTCAAATGGCGAATGATTTTGACGAAAAAGCTGTATTTTTGGAACCCAATGATTGCTAATCTTCAATAAGAGTAAACGGGATATGATATAAGTATTTTGTCTGCCACTGCCGGAGAGAAAACCACTTTTTGATTTGTCATAAATTATAATCATAAATTAGCAAACATATAATTATAGCACATATTACCTACCAATAGGTAGCCAGTTGAAAAGATTCAGCACTTTACAGTTAGGACAGACGGACAGCGAAGACTTGGTTATAAGGTCCCGTTGACACCCTTTGTATACCTAATCATGAAAAAGAAACCAAACCGGATAAATTCCATGAATAGATTATGAGTAGGTACTTATCAATGATAAACCGAAACCAATGTGTCCTTCGACAGTATAGTAAATGATCCTCTACTTTCAACTCTAGCTCCTAGGGTTCAGGTATCTAGATTAGGATTTTCAATGTTTTGTTCTTATTGAGATTTAATAAACCAAAAATTGTTTTTGTATGTAAAGGTCTCTTTAAAAACGGTACTAATAATACCACTCCTAGAATAAGAAAACGTATTCTGTACGAGCTTCTCTGCTTCAAGCTTTTAGATAAGCTGTTTGAAGGCTGAACGGCTTTTACATTTGGGTCGAAAGAGATTCTCAAATAACTTTACTTTCTGAAAACGTGCTTTTATTCTCCATCTCCGTTGACAACAAATGAACAAGTGGCTCGAAGGTGGATACAGGCTTTGACAATGTGTGATGTCGTGACAAAATTTTTACTTCAAATAATTTCAAAGAATATCAACTGTGGAATAGGACGTGTAAAGAAAGGATTCCATTAGTGTTTTGTTTAACTATTCAATTACTAAATAACACTGAACACATGAGTACCCCGAAAAGGATGACGGTCGTGAGTTTATGTACTTATGTTTTTTTTTAAATAAAAGATGGGTTTGCTCTTGACCTCAGTATTTGTCCTGAGGACTGACCTCAAGACAAAGATGGGGTCGAAGATGTAGTGAGCTTGCCCAGAAGAAGCCTATTCACTATGTAATTCCATGTATGTATGTACTACCTACTAATCACATGACATAGGTAACTCCTCCAAAACCAGGTAGGTAGGTACTAAGATCAGTTAATTTATCAAACGATTTGGTATCAAGTACCTATATAATATAATTTTTTTACATTATGTTTGATTGTAAATGAAACTCACCCAATCGTGTTATGTTTGAATTCAAATTGTTACGAAGAAAATCACTTGTGATAGGACTCTTTTCATAGGTGGCAACCCTGTTTGCATTATGTTAAAATGCCCGTCTGTATCCACCTAGGTTTTGTGCAAATGTATTCCAAGTTTAATAAATCTGGAACTAAGTAAAGTACCTATTTATCAAAATCAGCGAAAAACATTGTCATCCAAACATCTTAGGTCATCCTAAATAGGTGCGTCTAATGCTATTTTCAGATTTTCTCGGCATACTTTTTACATAATGCACAAAACCTAAAACTGTTCAGGTCTACTAAATCTGTTTTTATTGGACGTTACATTTAGTTTACGACGAAATTATATTTTTTTCTACGATGGAAAATAGTTCTAAGATTATAATGCGAATAATTAACCTTATTCTGACTTTGAATTAGTTAATTAATTAAGTTAATCATCCTTCTAAGTATCTTGCTGTTTAAATTTAGGGAAAACAGAAACTGTATCTTAATAAGGAAATACATTAGCTTCCTTAATACTTCCATAAATCAGTATTCATTGGTAGAAATTTTCTTAGTTAAAACAAAAAACGGGAAGATGCATTGCGCAAACGAAAAATGTACGCTGCTAAAGAACAGAAAACCAGAACAGACAAATATTTAATCTTGCTTCATACTTGAGAATGTGTTCGATTTCAAGTTCATTGAATGATCTTTTTTTATTCTTGATTTTTTATGGGGCTTTTAACCATAATACGGCTATGCTATGCGGCTAATTGAACATATTCTAAAACTTTCAGCTACTTATAATTTTCAAGGTGTCAGCCGAACTTAGATACAAAATATTACGTAAGGAAAAATATAGTTTTATCAATACCAAATAACGATTTTGTACCTATGGATTTGCTGAATTCCGTTTGAAATTACGGAGGCATCAAATTCTATACAAAATCCTAATTTTGATTCAGACGTAAAATCATGTCTAACTCGTAAACAATAGACAGCTGGCTACTTCATACTTTTTGTTTTATCTAAGGAGATTTCATCGCTGTTATTTAATTTAATCGTCCATTGGTGTACACACTGGTCAGACTTTCATCTTGAAACACAGCGGACGAAAAGATAATTAGGTACACGTAGCTTCCCGAATTTATTAATTTCATTGTACAGTTAAATTATACTTAACCTTAAGATAGCGTTCCTAACTGTTGACTGATTATTATTTAATAACATTATCTTAATTTGCTCCGAACATAGATCCAATTGAACTAGCTACTTAATGTTAAGAACACATCTGCCCATAGCGTTACAATCGAATAAATAAATGTTACATTTTAAATATAGATACAGAAACCCCCGACAAGAGCCTGAGGAAGGCTGAACCGATTTACATAAAACATGGCGGAGAATAAAAAATACGTAATGAAAATATTGAAATCGGTTCATTCTTTCTGATAGTGATGTTGTGTAATTTGCTGATCATTTGACTATTTTTTTTAGACAGTTCTTGCCGATTTTTAATCTCCCAATTTTGGCTGATGATAAATCTGGGAGAAGGATACCAAAGCTTTCTCCAAATAAAGGAAGTGGTCGCCTGAAACCGAGAACGTCTAATCTGAAACAGGTACTTGCGCAAATAAACGCTTTCATAAAATATGAGTGAGCTTAAATCGATATACCTAGTTGTTCTATAAAAAACTGCAATAGGTAATAATACTTATTTGCAATTTCAGGATAGCTACCATTTTAAAGTTGTATTTGACGGTCTAAACCACCCATTTAAACATGACCACACATTTATGTTACTTCCTGTATAGATTTCTCCAAAATGTTGTTTCCGTACTTCTTCTTATCGTGTGGGCAGAGCCCTGGTGTCAGAGTTTTTTCAGACCGCCTTTCGGCTTCTGACATGGTTTTTATGTAACGACTACTACCACTAGAGATAGTAGCCGGGACCGACGGCTTAACGTGCCATCCGAAGCACGGAATCACTTTTCTTTTCAGACAATCAGGTGATTCAGCCTGCAATGTCCTAACCAACTGGGGAAAAACGCACAAAGTGGCATATCACTAGGTGTCCCCCGTGGGAATCGAACCCACGACCTCCGTATCGAGAGCCAATGCTCTTAACCAATTAGACCACGGAGGCAGTTTCCGTACTACCAATCCAATTTTTTTTACTTGTGGTTTGTACAGTTCATGTCGGGGGTTAAAAAATATAAGAATTCTATGACAAGTAATTAATATAAGACTGAAATTAAGGCTATAATATAGTAAGTATAATAAAACTTGAAGCCGACAAGCTTTTTATAGGTGGAAGGATAGATTTCTTGTGATTAACCGAACTTAAGATTTCACTGAACTTGTTTTACTTTGTACTAGAATTCTTATGTTGTATAATGTGTACTTGATTAGTGTTAATAACTCCGAAATAAGATAAGATAAAAGAGGCATTTTATCAGAACAGTTGGCTGATTAGGTACATAAGGTGCTAACATCACTGAGACTGGTGCCAGCCCGAATCTTAATTGATTTTCATTAAAAGGTATGATTTATAAAATTACATTCATATATCTATTTCAATGAAAATTTTAATTTCGAAATATGAGAATAATGGACAAGCAAAAGTAACAAAGTATGTATGCATGAATGAAGGAGCAGGCGCTAGCTGCCACAGATGTTAAACCATTCACTTTATGCTTGCTTATTTGGCCATCAACGATTAACATTGTTAGGTTGCCATGTGTGTCGGTGCATAAAAAGGTGCCTATAACTCCATATCAGACATTCAAGTGACTTCTATTACAATCAACACAAGGCAAAATGAGTACAGCTGTATTTGGTGACGACTATTAACTATGAGGAAACAAGCACTATCGGCCCATTTATGATCGAAACTTCACTAGCGGCATCCTTAATCGAGATTTGAATGCCTGTACGTCTAAAAACAGCCTGGAGTGCATTTTTTGCTTGCACATCCTAATTCGTATTCGAAAGTGACAAACTGTATTGGAGGACAAGTGAAATTCAAACCATAGCAGTCCTGGTGCAGATTACATAATAGGAGTTCCAGATAATACCTATTACTTATTAAAATAGTACAATAATGAATGTTACGACCTCTATCAAATCATCAGTTCCACTACTGGATATGGGCTTTTCTTGGCTGATAGATTGTTTCAAATCCTGATGACCAAATAAGCATGTAACTAATAGGTAATCAATAGATTCAGAAAAGGCAACGCGCCATGTATTTATAAACAAGAACCAGTGTAATAGGTAGGTAATCCTAATGTGATGTGTAATTGAATAGAGATGCTTACTATCTCGATTGAGTGATGAAGTACTCGAAGAAAAAAAATTTTGCTTTATGACGTTATTCTTAATGAATATACTCTCGCATAGTCAGGAACGTCTTCTAAAAATAATTACTTAGGATTAATTCAAAAAGTTGGCACCACCGAAATTATACAGATTTGAGCCAGGAGATTATGATGAATATCAAGGGATTTATATAATGTCTATTTTGATTGATGAATGTTAATATTTGATTGTGCTAACATTAAGTAGACCAGACCATCTCTATTTATTATGCGATGGGGATTTAATATGATAAGAATATTTTAGCAGTTATATAAAAATTGGAGCGAATGAAATGTGGCGCTGGCCAAAAGCCTTATTGTTCAGGGGATCTCGCATGGGATTTTATGTAAGAATGTACTTAATCCGTTTTGTACTGTATTGTAAATATATTAGTGTAATAGAGCCCGCTTGCTGATGGTTAAACGTAATTAAGGTGATATTGTAATCGTTATTATTTGTAGTTGTGTTGTGGCTGCCATGTTAACTATAACGTCGTATTCATTGAACTATTCACAGTCCACGCCCGGCCCAATGGTTTTTTGGTGTCTTCCATATTTTGAGTTGTTAGTCACTAATTTGGTCGATTAACATACCTGAAAAAAAAAACGTTTACTTCAACCAACATCATGAATCCATATGAGCCTGTCAACATCATGACTTCTCCGACTAAGAGAACTTTGTTAAATGAATTCGGCTTGTTGTCACAACTAACCGTCTTTTGTTTTTAATAAACAATAATAACGTCATTTCAATTCTTTTGGTGCTAATTAAGAGAAATTATACTTCTTAGTTGGCTCGCATTTTCGCCTTCCATACTGAAATGTTCGAAGCTCTTTATAATAGTTGGTGTAACCAACATACTTTAATTCCTTAATAAATTATTGGTCTTGTTTACGAAGACCAATCATTTATCTAATTTATTAATATGAACATTCTTTGTTATTCTTTTGTATATGGTTCATAATTAAACAACACCTATTGTCATATCATAACATCAAATTCTTTAAATTATTTAACAGTTCCCTACCTAGCTAATTATGTTTTATGGTAGGCACTGGTAGTTATGGGTGAGACTAGGCCATAGACTATTTCAATGAGCGACTTGACGATGTGAATTTAAAGGTCATAACTGAAACGAACATGTTTGTTTGATAATCTAAATGAATGCGTCAGTGATTCCGATCTCTACATATCAATAAATTAATACCTAACTATCTAGGTCTCGAATGTTCTGATAAGGCAAAGAAACATTGTTTTTTTCAGTGATGGCCTGAGGCAGCCCAATTCCAGTTGTTTTGTAATAAAATAGCACAAAATTGCAATTAATTAATTATAAAAATTGTTTGAACGTCAGATTTGTTGTTATAAATAAATTGCTATTTGGATGCCAATAAAGATGTTTGCTGTTTATTTCTATATTGGACTTCCAGTATCTACTCCATTATGCAGTGACGTACCTACCTATTATCTACCGAAGAGCTCAGCCATCATTTTTGTTGAAGAATTTGTAAAAATTCAATAGGTAAGACTAAGAAGATAAGCAGTCTAATAAAATTGAAAAAAATTGTAGGCAGCACTTGTCTACAAGACAAAAAAGTTTAGGGTCCTCTGGATTAGAACATCTAACGAACGATTAATTTGTGGTAGGTAGGTAGGTATGTACCGTAGGTACCTACTTTATAATGTTCGACCACGTTTCAAAACAGCTGGTGTATCTTGATGCCTTGACACAGAAGCCTTGATTCCAGCTTGCCCATGCTGCTTTCTATAGGTATCTAAACACACGCATTTATTTTTTATTATTTTGGAGCTTAGAGTTTGGGAGGGCTTTTGTAAGCTGAGGCTTATACATAGCAACGATTGATTACACTACATTATAATAAACACACGCATGCCGCGAGTGTCAAGATAAAACATATCATATGGAAAAACAGCGGTTTCTAGAATGGTGTGAAATGAATCACCTTTATTGCCGGTGTATATTACAAGATTATCTATACCTATGTAAGACGACGACGTTTCGCATTACATTACCCCCAATGCATCATCATCATCAAGCATTAGTGACAATATAAGTACAACGTGATAACAAATTAACTACGACCCGGTTGGTGTAATGGTTACCACGCCGGACTGCCAAAGACGACCCGGTTGGTGTAATGGTTACCACGCCGGACTGCCAAACCAGGGTCCTGGGTTCGAATCCCGGTTCGGTCATGGATGTTTATATGTTTGTGCCGTTGTTGTATGGTTTCCATAATAAACAGCCTATCAATAGTGCTTTCTTGGGATCATTACAATGTATGTGCCTGTGAGCGTTATAAAATTATATAACTAAATGATTCAAACGAGAAAATTGTAATGAAATTAATTTTTAGATAATTGTATTTTAAGATTGGTGGTTCTTTGCTATCACGCCACGCCCCTAAAAAAAATTCCCGCATCATAGATTGTTTTAGGTAAATTTTTTAGGGGTTTTCTCAATAAAGTCTGAAAGTCAGCATTTAAGTTAAGCTTGAATAAAAATTCCAATAAAAAAAACTAGAGGTCGCATCTTAGGTCGCATCCATGCGTAGAAAGAGAAGGTACTAGAAGGAAGCACATGACTTGTCATATTCACTCAATAAGAGATGCACATATCCAATTCGCTCTAGTTAAAAAAGGAGATCGCTACCTTATTGCTGTCCTTATCGGCGTAACCACTTTTTTGTACTACGGCCACCTGACTCACAACTGTCACTTCATATAAATTGTATAGGATTTTATGAGTATCGCTATCTCATACCCGGTTACACCGACATTCCGTCTACCAGCGTAAGCGAAAAATTCTTCGTCTATGCATCCATGTAATTTTAATTTTGAAAGAACCGTACAACATCAGTCAATCAAATAAAATAACAATTTGGAGGTTGTACACACAACTTTTCTTTTTATTCAAGCATAAATGCTGACTTTCGGACTTTTTTGAGAAAAACATTAAAAAATTCACATATAAAATTCCGAGAAGTGAATTTTATTTTTAGGTAAGGGGCTTGGAGAGATAGCAAAAGACCCCTCTCCTATCCACCAATTCAATTTGGCCAACGATGCACCAAACACCCTGTAGATAGATAGATACCTATATAATTAGATATTTTTTATTACATAACATACAATGAATATAGGTACTTAGGTACTTATAAGTTTTCGTATCCTCTAAACGTGGTAAGGTCACTTATCTTAAGTTTATTAATAGGAAACTCAGAAATAAGTCTGGCTCGTACAATGATCAAACAAAATTATTAATAGGTAGTCATTCCAGCAGTTTTTTCTGCGGATTCAGTGCTGGCTGTTAATAGAACCGATAAGACGTCAGCAAAGCGGTATCAAATGCATCTCCGGGTTCTAGATTATGTAAGGTAGTAGGAATTGGAAGTTTTCATAGTAGCCCAGTCATTTTACGGTTTGATCCGGGACTAATTAATAATTTGATATTTTTTTTCGGTATAGTATTTAGGTAAGAGCCAATTTCAGCTTAGAAATGTACCAAAATTAAAAAAAAATAGAAATCACTGCAAAGGTAACAACTCAAAAAAATTACGTCAGCAACAGTGCCATATTTAAAATTTAACTATTTATCTAGTTTTAAAAAACCTGATGGTAAATTTTTTATACATTTTTAAGGCTTTACCACTTAGAAGGCTTTGAAAAATACATTAGTTTTTCCTAATGAATAGGTACCTCATTTTTAAAATTTCAATGCCTATTTTATTTTGCAAAAATAATTTGTTTTGTTAATTGAGTGCATTGGCAATAATATTATTAAGTTAAAAGCCTTCTGGGAGATAAAATTTTGATTTCGATGTTGCGTAGCAAATTTTTTTTAAATATGTTTTCAGATAGCATTTTTATCACTAAATGACTCCGGTTACAGTTTAAAAGTCCCATTAATATTAATTAATCCCACCCCTCCTAACAAAACTCCGTAAAATGACTGGGCTATACCGGGTTGGTATTCTATAATACAAGGTGTAAGGGACAGCCCTCCGCAGACTGAAACGCTAAACTCGGACCATCAAACTGAACAACTTTCACTATGGTGCCTACCTCAGGAAACGCGAAAAAAATCAGCTGTCCCCATACAGGAGTCGGGTACGTAGGTAAAGCAGTTTTAATAACATCACGACTTTCTACCACTACAGATTATAACAAAGTAGGTACCAAAGATTTAAAAAAAATCTTTGCAAATTACTTATTATAAAGTACTGATTACTATGTATTGATGGTATTGAATGAAGTATACATACTGAACATTAAAACATTTTCTTTTTCTCGATTCTAATTTTATTGTGCCTCTCTAATTTGTTTATTTTACTTTGAAATATTGATTCGACTATCAAACCAGTTTAGCTGTTATTCCTGGGGAGTTTCGATAATATAGTCGATAATACACCACTAGTTATATTTTTGGACCTTCCATAAGAAAATCGATCGGCTGATCCGCATTTTTGTATTGCAGCTTAGCAGTTTTCTCGTTTTTCGAACCATGTTCCTTTAAAGTTATGTTAGTAATTTTAATTAAAAACTAGTGGTGCATTATTGAGATTTATGATACTTTAAGGCATTTCAAGAAAAACCATAAATAAGTTGCAATAATTTTATTTAGTTTCAAGCAAGGGCTTAAATTACTACTATGCAAAGGGATGTTATTTTGGTAGTGGGTGGAATGTTTAATCGACCTCCTCGATGGTGGGTCCGGCGCCGCCGCCGGCACCGGGGGCAGCTCCGCCGGCGCCGGGCGCTCCGCCGGGGAAGCCGGGCATACCGCCGGGCATGCCGCCGGGCGCGCCGCCCGCGCCCTGGTACAGTTTGGTGATGATGGGGTTGCAGATACCCTCCAGCTCCTTCTGCTTGTGCTCGTACTCCTCCTTGTCGGCCAGCTGGTTCGAGTCCAACCACTTGATGGTGTCATTGCACTTATCTAGGATGATCTGCTTGTCAGAGTCCGTGATCTTGTCCTTAAGATTTGCGTCCTCCATGGTCGACTTCATGTTGAAGCAGTAGGATTCGAGAGCATTCTTGGCGCTGATGGTCTCTTTCTGCTTCTCGTCCTCGTTCCTGTACTTCTCGGCCTCGTTGACCATGCGCTCGATCTCCTCCTTGGACAGGCGACCCTTGTCGTTCGTGATGGTGATCTTGTTCTCCTTGTTGGTGGATTTCTCCACGGCGGACACGTTCAGGATACCGTTGGCGTCGATGTCGAAGGTGACCTCGATCTGAGGGACGCCGCGGGGCGCGGGAGGGATGCCGGTCAGCTCGAATTTTCCGAGAAGGTTGTTGTCTTTGGTCATGGCGCGCTCACCTTCGAACACTTGGATGAGCACTCCGGGCTGGTTGTCAGAGTAGGTGGTGAAGGTCTGCGTCTGCTTGGTGGGGATGGTGGTGTTGCGCTTGATGAGGGTGGTCATCACGCCTCCGGCGGTCTCGATACCGAGGGACAGGGGTGTGACGTCGAGCAGAAGCAGGTCCTGCACCTCCTCTGACTTGTCACCGTGCAGGATGGCAGCCTGGACGGCCGCACCGTAAGCTACGGCCTCGTCAGGGTTGATGGATTTGTTCAGCTCCTTTCCGTTGAAGAAGTCTTGGAGGAGCTTCTGAACCTTGGGGATACGAGTGGAACCGCCAACCAATACGATGTCGTGAATTTGAGCCTTGTCCATCTTGGCGTCACGAAGGGACTTCTCTACGGGCTCCATGGTGGACCTGAACAGATCAGCGTTCAGTTCCTCGAATCGGGCCCTGGTGATGGAGGTGTAGAAGTCGATACCTTCGAACAGAGAGTCAATCTCGATGCTCGCCTGAGTCGAGGAAGAGAGGGTTCTCTTCGCGCGCTCGCACGCAGTTCGGAGTCGTCGAAGGGCCCTCTTGTTGGTGGTGAGGTCCTTCTTGTACTTCCTCTTGAATTCCTGGACGAAGTGGTTGACCATGCGGTTGTCAAAGTCCTCTCCTCCCAAGTGGGTGTCACCGGCAGTGGATTTTACCTCGAAGATACCATCCTCGATGGTCAGGATGGACACATCGAAGGTACCGCCGCCGAGGTCAAAAATAAGGACGTTGCGTTCTCCACCGCCCTTCTTGTCGAGACCGTAAGCAATCGCAGCAGCAGTAGGTTCGTTGATAATTCGGAGGATGTTCAGGCCAGAGATGGTACCCGCATCTTTTGTGGCCTGCCTCTGTGAGTCGTTGAAGTACGCTGGAACCGTAATTACTGCATTCTGCACTGTTTTACCGAGGTATGCCTCGGCTGTTTCCTTCATTTTCGTAAGCACCATTGAGCTCACTTCTTCGGGGAAGAAGGTCTTGTCTTCACCCTTGTATGCGACCTTGATCTTTGGTTTGCCTCCATCACTGACGACCTCGAAGGGCCAGTGCTTCATGTCGGCTTGTACGGTGGCATCTTCGAATTTGCGGCCAATAAGACGCTTAGCATCTGAAACAAAGAACATAATTCTTATTGTAGACAATGTTCTATATTTAGACATCTATTTCCGTTGTCAATAATCCTCAGAATACTGTTATCATTCAATATGTTCAGAGACTCTAGTCTAGTATATTGGGTATCATCATGAAAATAAGTGCCAGGATAATGAATTGAATAAAATTATTATGTTCTTGTTGGTTAAATTACGCAAGTAACTTCATTATAAGGAAATAAATGATTCATCATGATTTGTTGAACTTAAGTGACATTGAAATGAAAACCAGTTTATAAGCTCCTTCCTCAGCTCAATGTGTTCACTAAAACACCATAATTTTTATTAGTCATACTAGTAAACCTAATTTATCATTGTGTGGCAATATCTTGTATGAGTCACAACACGAAAATCTACAGCCTACGCATTTATCGCTTTACAATAGATACTCAAACCCCTTTGTCCTACTAACATACATTTCAGTTCTGAAAGCTCTAACTGTGAGATATATTTGTAAAAATCTCTGCGGACGCCCACACGATCTATTTGCGCCATGAAATATAGGTAGATGTATAGTAACTATAGGGAAGTCAATGCTCCCTAATAAGCCAATGCAAGGGCGTGCGCCGCAACGACACGTGTATCGTAGTCCTAATTTGATGTACACACGGCGACACGTCAAGCTAGGCAAAACCAAAATAAGCTGGCCGCGCGTAGGTAGAGTAATGTAAAACGTCGCGCGTCCAGCTTATTTTTGTTTTGCGTGGCTTGATGTGTCGCCGTGTATACGTAGCTTCACACAAGAGAGAGAAGATACGTAGCGTTCGCGCAACGACCGTAGCCCCGTAAAAAAAATCGTAATCCATTGCAATAAGAATCAAAATTGCGTATACAGGGTGTACAATAAAATGGGACAGCTACTCAAAGGGGTGCTTCAGACCATCAAACTGAACAACTTTCTCTATGGGACCAATATCGAAATCGCGAAAAAAAAATCCGCTCTCCCATACAAAACTGCAAACATAACTCGACTGAAATGTATGGGACAGCAGATTTTTTTTTCTCGATTTCGATATTGGTCCCATAGAAAAAGTTGTTCAGTTTGATGGTCTGAAGCACCCCTTTAAGTAGCTGTCCCATTTTATTGTACACCCTGTATACTGCGTCTAGCGGAAGTGCGAGATTTACTCCGGCGCGGCGCCCCGCTTGTATGAAGCTTGTTTTCCATAGGAGATAGCCATCTATTCATGTGGTAGATATAGTTGAATAAACATCGCGTCATTGTTTCTTTATTGTAAGAAACATAAAATTTACGAATTGGTTATGTAAACTTCATTGACATTGGAATTTATATTCTAGAAGGTCAAGATAAAAACCTGATAATTTAAAATTGTAAGTTAGACAAGTAATGATGACTTATGATAAAGTTGCCTCATGAAACTATTTGTGGAAATATCCTTGATAATTGCTTGCTATCACCTAAATTTATCATTATTTAAACAAGTGTTAGTCAGTTCAAACCAAAATGATGAATTGATTCTGTCAATTTTAAAGAAATAAATGCATGAACAGATGGTCTTACCACCCACATTGAATTAAAATAAGAATGTTTGTAGTAGTAACACAGAATTGGGAGACCAGTATTATGTAATCATGAATTTTATGAGTAAATAATACTGTGCCAGATTAGACTTTGTACCTAACTGATAAGAATCTAGTTCTAATCGAATCTAGTTTTTATCATTTGTGCTGTACACTTTTTGTCTGCCTCACACTTTACAACTGTCTCTGTTGCGGGTTTGTTGGAAGAAATCTCTTTAGAGATAAGCTCGCCCTTTGTATATGTCTACTTTAATTGTATTTTTTTCTGTAATTTTTTTGTGTACAATAAAGCGTTAAATAAATAAATAAATAAATCTATATTTACATGGAATCCTTTGGCAGTTTCGATTAGGTATTTGAAAGATTCTAGGAACAAAATCTTACCGAAGATGGTGTTGTTAGGGTTCATCGCAACTTGGTTCTTGGCGGCATCTCCGATGAGACGCTCCGTGTCTGTGAAGGCGACGTAGGAGGGTGTGGTCCTGTTGCCCTGGTCGTTGGCGATGATCTCCACCTTGCCATGCTGGAATACTCCGACACAGGAGTAGGTGGTACCCAGGTCGATACCTACTGCGGGTGCTTTGGCAGCCATCTGAGAATTAAACGTTTAGATTAGTCAAAGTATATAACTTAGATAATGTATTTGTCTAGATGGACAGTCGAAGCTGCGAACGTGTCGAAGCGTAGAGTCAGAGATAAGTTGTATAACACTGTCACGCACACCAACATTAAGGAAGTTGGTCCGTGCATTTTAGTACGGTAGAAGCATGATGCTCAATCTAGACATACTTTATCTAAGGTAAATAGTTTTAATTACTGAGGGTCTATTTCAAATCGTAAAAATGTCTAGGGGTCTTTCTATTTCACTCTAATAGACATATCTTCATATGCTTTTTCTCTTTTGTATTCACACCCCAAGTGATTTCCAAACGTTTTGAAACTTAGCTTGAGAATAATTAAAATTAAACCTGTATCCATGACCGCTGAATATAATAGGTTGAATATGAACTTGCAAATTTACCGCATTGAAGACTACAAGTAAAAATAACGCATGGTGATAGAAGAATGAAACATGTGGTTACCGTTATAACGTGCGAGATTTAAAAAGATAATAGAAACGGTGTGGGAAAGAGGCGGGAACCGCGCGGTTGCCGGGCCGCGTCGGCCATCACGGAAAATCGATGCACGTTCCGCAAGAAGCTTCTCGAACGTGGATTATGGAACAATTATAACCAACGCGGAATGAAGTTAGAACTCATTTATAACCATGCCAAGGCCTAGAATATGACTAAAAAACGGTTATTCCTTTGTAAGAACAGTGACCACGTGCTAAAATTTGCATGCAAGACAAAGGAAATTGTATATAGATTTATCACAATCCTCGCAAAAAACATGTGTCTTACGTAAAGATAATGAGGAATTACAGTTTATGAGAAACAGGAGATGACTAATCGAGAATAGAAAAGTTCAAGGAACTTGCCAGTCGGTCATGAATTCATGATAACCAAAAAGTAATTATCACAAACAGTTATGAAGCGATCGTCACAAAAAGTACATAATCATTTGGACAATAGAGAAAATAACAGAAAATAGTACTTACATTTGTAAATTAACTATTAAATTCAGTCTGTAACTTATCTAGTAGAACGCTCAGCAAACGTGCGCGATTGACGGTTTCGTTTCACGAAATAAAATGGCGTCGGCGTTTCACGAAGGTAATATACGAGCGGGGGGATTCGCTCGACGTCACTGGGGCTTTCTGGAATATTCCAGTTTTTCAACCAATAGGAAACGTTTCCTCATGACGCACAGCTCTGCTATTGGCTGAAATTATGCACCAAGCCGCATAGCTCGATGATGCATCTGCTTAGTTTAGTGATGCGCAGGTCTGAAGTAGTCGGAACTAGCGCAAATTCATTTCTTTGATCTACTCTGACATGAATCAAATCTTTTGTCGTGATTCTTTACTAAATTAATTGATATTCTGTTACTCAATCTTTATTTTGTACTAGCAACAGCTTTCATATAATATTACATTCAAATTAAATAACGAATAGCTGAAAAGGACTTGTATCCAGAGCTGTTTAATATATTACTAACGATTCATTCATATGGCAATACTTGCTTTTGCGATTGGCTGTCGCTGGACCAATCAAACGTCAGGCGCGTTTGGTTGGTAAAGTAGACTGAAAGAGTGGGGAGTGCGACCGAGGTGGGTCAAAACGTATCGGACAGTCAGTTCTCGGCCAGCACAGACTATTATATGTTCTCGGCCAGCACTCGAAGTGATAACTAGTATTTGTGAAATGATTGTGATATATTTCAAATTAAAATAGTTTAATAAATAAATAAAATAAATAAATAAAATAAAAATTGTTTATTTCAGGCACATAAAACCTATAAGTACAGGCGACCCATATATATCCTTGCAATGCAATTCGTCAATTATTATAATTATAGGTACAATGATTAATATTATAAAATATTAACATAGTTCTATGTTCATTCTATATATTGTATGTTAAGTACATCAATTTGAGACCCGCTATGGTACATAAGTAGCATAGCCCGTCTCAAACTGATATATATGTCTATATACAACTTGTACAATTGGGTTTGTCGAGGAGTATAGCCGTTTATGAAAAGAGGATCTTATCCTTTTTAATAACACGTTAATGTCAGCGACCCCATTCTCAGCGAACATGCCAGACGCACTACACCGCCATGGTAGACCGAGCATAGCTCTGAGGGAGTTGTTGTACTGTACACGAAGGGTATTGAAGGTACCCCTCGTGTAGCTACTCCACAGCTGGCTGGTGTAGAACGCCTGGCAGTACGCCTTGAATAAGGTCACCTTTACTTGAGTGGAGCAGTGTGTAAACCGCCTCGCCAACATGTTACTTCTGATGACTAGGGCACGCCGCTGCCTTTCCAAGTCATCGTCATCTTTGAGATTACTCGTTAGAAAGTGACCTAAATATTTAAATTTATCGACTACTGCTAGCTGGCTACCACAGAGTTTTAGCGGTATGGTACTTATAGGTCCGTTCCCGGATTTAAAAATCATAACTTCGGTTTTCTTAACGTTGTAAGTTAGGCCGTGTACACACGCATACTTTTCGCATATTGACAGGAGTTTTTGGAGACCTGAGATAGAGGGACTCAGCAATACCATGTCATCCGCGTAGCTCATGTTATTGACGCACACGCCACCCACGTGGCATCCGACCCTGGTATTGCTGAGCTCCTCGATCAGTTCGTCCATGTAAAGGTTGAATAGGACTGGTGACGTAAGTCCACCCTGTCTTACGCCGCAATTAAGCGTGTATGTGTGTGAAAGCGAGTTTCCCCACCTAACCTGATTTGCCTGGTTATCGTACCAATACTGTAGTAGATTAATAACTTTCTGCGGAACTTTGGTTTTTAGACTAAGTTTACCCCACAGCAAGTTGTAGTCTATAGTGTCAAATGCGCGACTTAGGTCTAAAAAACATGCGTATACTGTTGTGTTTTTTGAGACATAATATTGAACGGTGTTTTTCAGACTAAAGATTGCCATGTCAGTAGAATGACATTTACGAAAGCCAAACTGAGCGGAATGCAATGGAATATTGTCTTCGTTTAGGTGTACATTTAAAATTCTTTCAAAAATTTTTGAAATTATTGTTGCCAACGATATAGGCCTATAGTTAGACATACTAGAAGCATCACCAGTCCTATTCTTTATGATCGGAACTACAATCGTTTTCATAAGTTCCCCGGGTAAGTAACCATGATCTATACATGAGTTGAAAAGAATAGTACATTTCTCATATAATAAACGGCTGCCATACAATATGTGTTCAACACTGAGGCCGTCGTGGCCGGGAGACTTGCCGCGCTTCATGCTCTTTACACACTTGAACAGCTGATCCGCGGTCACGTGCAGATGCAGTGCGCCGGCGGCGGCGGCGGCGCAGGGGGGGAGCGCGGCGGGGGCAGCGGCGGCCGCTTCTCCCGGCCCCGGTGACTCCACACTCGTTTTATCACTACCGCTAGGCTTATCTAGCCGACTTACAGATTTAAATTGACTGGAAAACATGTTAGCAATATCGAAATGATTCTGACTACCGTTTATTGATACCGGTATTTTTGTTTTATAATTAAGCTTGTTAGTTTCTTTCCAGAAATTAGCAAAATCCTTTCGATATCTGTACATAGCTATTATATTCATTTTAATCTTATTCTCATTGGATTGGCACCATTTAAGTTTATTTTTGAAGTCTTTTCTTGTTTTACACATTTCATCAAACAATGTACCCTGCGAGGGGCTACCATATAGGAGCCAGGTCTGGTAGGCCTGCCTAGCAGCCACATGGCAGTCCCTTACATGGTAGTTCCAGCCTGTAACATACCTTTTACATTTTTTATCCTTACCCACATAGGATCGAATGGCGGCCTTGGTTATACATTCAATCATCAGAGTATACATTTCATCTATTGCTTTTTTATGGTAAGAGTTTGTGCAGTCACCTTGTGAACACGATAACACAGGCCATGTGTGTGATTTGATATATTTATCACATAGCTCAGCGTAACAACGTATCTGGTCTGATGATCTATCGCCCCATATTATCCTGTTCACTCTCTGTTCACTCTGATTTACAATTTTCGGCAGAACTACATCTATATTAAAGTCAAGTACAAGAGGAAAGTGATCAGAACCGTAAACATCATTCAGAACGCGAGCACCCGTAAACATGCGACAAGCTGCCTGCGTTACGACACAGTGGTCTATCCAGCTAGTCGTATGGTGTGCGTCACTGCGATACGTATATGTATTAGAAGCCGCTCCTAAGATAGAAATGTCAACACATACCCAGTCCTGGTCCTCACAGTATGCAGTTAGCTCTCGTCCAAATATGTGATGCACTTTTAACACATCCGCATTAAAGTCACCAACACATATCACATTTTCTTCACTATTGCTTTCAATCACCGCACTAATGACAGCCAGGCACTCAGTAAACAGTGGTACGTTATCTTCACAGCTAGTAGGCATGTATACTGTCATGAGAATGAAGCTCCGGTCGGTCGCTAGTTGCACGCGCACGGCAACCACGCGAGTCGACCCCGTGTCGATCGGCGTTACGCAAGGAAACAACGATGTCCTCCACATCACGGCGACTCCTCCATAAGGGCGGCCCTTCAAAACGCCCACGGACGTATCCACTGCGGATACACCGTGGTAACTGAAGTCAGGATGAATATTCTGTAGAAAATCCACATCGTCAGGAATAAGCCAGTGTTCTTGTAGAACAACTATGTCATTTGTTTTACATAAGTCACGGACTTGTAGTATATTTCGTTTTAGGCCTTTACAGTTGAAGGAAGCTAAGGTTGATTTCCTCATTTCGTGCTATTGTTCTTAGCGGGGGAAGCCTTTGATTGACGTTTGTTTTTATAACGTCTATACACAACCCCTTTGGGCCAAAATTCTTCGCTCAAATATAGATTTGTCTGAGTCTGGTCAATCGTTATTTTAAATGACGAAAAATCTGTCTTTTTGTAGGAAGTCAGTTTTTCAACTTTCAGTGCAGCTTTGCCACTTTCCTGTATAAATTCTTGAATGTCTTTTTCAGACGTGTCCGGTTGGAATCTAGATGCGTAGATATAGGAAAATCTAGGCACTACTTTGATTTTGTTCGACGTGAGTGTAGCTATTCCTTGTTTATTGTAATTTTTCCTCCTTTTTATTTCCCTGTATTTAGTCTTCCTGTGCACAACAGTTTTGAAACTTTCGTCAAGGATTGTATCGTTAAATGTATTCTGGTCAAATTTTCTTATTGAGCTACTAGTTGCGCGCGAGTTTCTTTTCTTTTCAGGGCCGAATCGGGTAGGCGGGGTAGGCGGAGCAGGCGGCGGCGGCGCGGGCGTCGCACTGTGGGAGTGCGTCGGCGTAGGCGGATCAGGCGGCGGCGGCGCGGGCGTCGCACTGTGGGAGTGCGTCGGCGGCGTTAATAAAATTATAATAATTAGACAGTAAAAGTGAAAATAAAACGGAGTGTTTAAAAAGTCAGACGGAGTTTAATTTCTTTACACTTTTATTATAGTGCCTACTATCAGTTTAAAATAACAATGTGCATGACCTTGAAGGGCCGTTCGATAACTTCACTCGGTTGTAAAGGAATATAGACTCTATGTAAAGGAAATAACAATTTGAATGACTCGAGTGAAGTTCGTGTGATTGAGTGACGTCACATTTGCAGGCGAGGTCATGCACATTGTTATTTTAAACTGATAGTATTGTGCTGTATGGTGTAACAGTAACAGAGTCAAGAATTACATACCTATACAAAATGTTAGGGTAAACAGTCGCATTACTTTTAGGGGAGTTTCGACTATTCATACAAATTTTTGATCAGTATGGAAAGTTCAATTTTTTTGAGAATTTCCTGCAGGTTTCTTAGGAAAAGTTGCACGGGTACAATCACCCCTTAAAGCAGGGGTGGCCAAGACGTCGTCCGCGGTCGACCGGTTGACCGCGCCGTGTTTTATGGTGCCCGCGAAGAGTTCAAAAAATTTAAAAGAAAGAAAAAATCAATTTTTAAATCATAGCGCAATTTTCTAAAATCTAATTTAAATTCCTAAAATTCAGAAATATCGCTCATAAACTGTTCAGCTGTGTAACATGTGGAATTCTAAAGATTTTTTTGCGAATTTTGAAACTGTAGAAGAAGTCGAAGATAAATCTGTTGTGGTGCGAGGAGGAAATAATATTCAAATTCTGATTGATGATATCTAAGACATATTTTTTTAAATTGCATGTTTTTGGAAACAGTAGCACGTTTCCACATCACAAGTAGATTATGAATCAGTGTTTTCTATGATGTAAGTAAGTTATGAAAAAACATCCACCACCAAAATAAACAAATATTTTTGATTGAATAAATGTGTCAGAAGTAAAATTTTTGAAAGTAGACCGCCAAATATATCTGAGATTCAATGTAGACCGCGTACTTGAAAAGTTTGGCCACCCCTGCCTTAAAGTAATGCAACTGTTTAATCTAACACGCTGTGGTATGTGAGGTCGATGCAAATTGAAGGAAACAGACGCTGTTTGAAATATCTACTTAGATTAAATAAGGCCCATTATGATGACGATGTGGTAATTTGCGGGATTGAAAGATGCATTCTTAGATTAGACAGTTCAATCACGCAAAGAGAACGGATAAGAAAAGACCTACTGAAGATTTTTATCGATCCAATCTGAGCGGAACAGTCGAGAGACTTCGTCCGTGGAGAACTCATCATGACAAACTAAAAATATATTAGCTTCTCCGAAAAGGACCAATTCGTTGCACAATCAACCACTTTTTGCGGGGGGCGAGGTAACATGAAATCCGCAACTTTGGATTAATTTTCCATAAGTTTAGATTCTAATTTTGAATGTTAAAAATCATGAAAAGTAGTCTCGTGTGAACCCCAAACGTTCTAAGTTCAAAATTATTGTTTCGCTATTATGCATACTATACTGCATATATTATGCATACTATATTATGATTCCTAAACACGCCCATTTTTTTTGTCTCTTTTCAAATATTCTTTCTCCCTCTTTCTTCTAGAACATTTCTAAACAACATTAAAATCTAAAAATGTTTTTGACGCGGATCGGATTCGAACCGTCACCCCTGGCATGGGAGTCCAAACCTCAGACCGTAGGACCACGACCATTGTTAATAAACGCTCCGAATTTTTGAATGCCTTCTTGCGTCTAACGCAAAGAGTACTTTTTTATACCGGAAATAGAGACCCCTCTTGACGGTTTTAGGGAGCAACAGAAACGAAGCGCCGCCGGTAGATGTACTTGGAACTATAAGCAACTACGGCTGTAACCGCAGGAAAATTATTAAATTTTTTCCAATTGCTTCTCCTAGATTCTTAATTATTTGTTGTTATCTTTGGAGATAACAACAAATAATTAAGAATCCAGGCGAAGCAAACATTAACAGACAAAACATGAAACATGTTTTCAAAAATGGGTAGGTACATTTGGAAATAATTGGCAAATTATTTTAAATAAAACAAGTCAAAATAACAACAAAGCTAACTTTTATTTTGAATTTTTTTTTGAACTGTATCAACTATCATTCTATCTATGTGTTTACATTTGTTTTTATGTATAGGTAAAAACATGTAATATTTATTAATTCTAATTAGTAATTCTGAGGCTTCAGAATATCCATGACTACCCCCTCGGGGAATATAGTTGTGAGCATATGTTTACGCTTATGCTTAAACAAATATTATATTTTATGGTTAATTCAATTAACTGTGTCTATAGTACCTATAATAATATATCTAACTAACAAACGAATCTTGCAATTTACCGTCAACCGATTGAGTTGAAATTTTACACTCAAGTTTAGTTCCGATTACCTACAATACATTATTATTGTAACATGGAGCTGATCTGATGACGAAGACGAAAGTGGTTGCTGGTCGAGGGATCTCCTCGATTAATTATAGAAAAACATTCGTGTTTTGTTCATTAATTTGTCTAGATGAGGACTTTTAACATCACTACCATAGAAAATAAAAGTTACAAATAAAATTAATTAACAACAACAAGTAGTAGTAACAACTATTTTTAACCGGCTTCAAAAAAAGAAGGAGGTTCTCTATTTTTTTTTGTATGTAGGTATGTTACGCGATAACTCCGGCTTACCGATTTGGATGATTCTTTTAGAGGTTATGAGGTTTACCCCTGAATTTGTCCCATTTTGATTGGGTGAAAATCTAAGGGATGCGTTTTGGAGCAACTATATATTTAAACACTGAAAAATATTTAGTTAAACAGACTTCAAAACTAATAAAATGTTTTTGTAAAAAGAAACTTTCTTACCTTAGATTACCTACCACTTTATTTGTAAACATAGAAGTATATTAAATATATTACATCTAAACTATTATAAAACTGTAACAGAAGTGTGTCTGTACATTGAAGATATTTACAAAAAAAAGATTACGATATGATTTTTAGATGTCTGTTTGTTTGTTTGTTTGTTCGTTTGTTTGGGTGTTTGTTTGTTCGAGTATCACGCAAAAACTACTGAACCGATTTTGATGAAAATTTTTTTGTTTGATAGCTTATCATCTGACTTAAAATCTGGTGTAATTTATGTGGACGAAGTCGCGGGTAAAAGCTCGTATATTATACAAGTTCTACTATGGGAATGCAAGCGCCCATGATATGAGCCGTAATACCTTTCGGGGTGGTCAGAAACATTGGTACAACTACCAACTTTCTGTTTAAGAATGGCCTGCAAAACTAAGTATCACACTTATAAATTGCAATAACTTTTTAAGTAATACGGTTTTTCTTTAAGTAGGTACACAACATGTACTTTCCAATCCGAAGACTACAATGTGACATTCTTGTTTTTTTTGGAAATGTTGTTTAATTGTGAAGGTATAAAAAATGTCACCTCGTACGACACCCACCGGAAGAAATGGGGTGGTCTATTCTAAGCCGGAACCATACGGCCCACGCCCACGATTGCAATAACAAACATAAATTATCAAGTGGTAATCTAAGTTGAGAAAGTTATTTTTACCTATACCTTTAGTTTAGTGCAAGGTTTAATCGTTTTATTTATTACTTTTTAAGTTTAATTGATTTTAAGTAATAGTTATGAGCATCCACTTGTAAATGATCATTTCTATCGTCAACTCCTCGTTTTCCACACAATATCTTATTAATATCTTTACAATAGTTATAGATAAAAAATTTTACTACTAAATTAATTAATTGTTTTTTTAACAGATCTTTATGATTTATACAGTTTAAAAAATTGAGATCCACTAAAATAATAATTATTGTTTTTACATATTCTTTCAATAACCGTTTTTGGATACTTTTTTGTAACAAGAAGTTACAAATATCTTGGATATTCGAAATAACCTCAATCATAGCGCAACTAGGATTCTGAAGCCATTTCTTACCCGCATACTCCCTTTTTTAAATGTACTCGTGCTGTCCCTCATCGTCCTGCATTAACCTTCGGCATGTTTTACAATTCTTAGATATTTTTCGTTTTGATTCGCGCACAAAATATCCGGCGACGTAAGTCAGTGGTATTATTTTAGGATCATTTTTAGACGCCACCGCCGTTAAATTTATATTCATAACGTCGTCCATGTCGACTTCGTACTGGGAGGTCGTATTGGCTTTACAATCCTCGTTTATTACTAAGGCATGTAATGCCTCGCCATAGTCCTTTTCGCAGTTAGCACCCGGAGCATGGACACTGGTGAGGTTGTTAGCTAGGAGCGTGGCAAAAGCAGATTCAAATCGCTCCGGTGTCGGATTCGTGTTGCGGCACCCGTGGCTTCGAATAGCCCCAAAAAAGTTTTCGAGGGGGTCTTGATTGAGGTGCCGCATCCAAAAGGAAGAAATATCATAGTCGTCTTTTAATTTTTTTGTCAATAACTCGACTCCCTCCAATGTCATTACCCAATTTCTTAATGTGGGTACAAATTCCTCTTTTCCACTTTTTGTTACAAATTTCATTTCCTTTAAACACTTCTTGGCCTCGTTCCAAAGCCCGTGGTGGATGGAACTTGGTCTCACTGGTCCTAGATAAGGTTTTCCATGTTTTTCTTTTTTTGCGTAACTCCCATTCACTGAATCGAATAATTTGTCGAAAAAAAGAAGAATGACCGCTGTTTCCTGGCTCTCCTTTGGAAGGACACCGACATCTTTAAATAAATAATTACAATGCTTAGGAACAAGTAAACAGTACCAGCCAATAATAAATTGCATAATAACAAAACCAAATGAGTTGTCGAAAGAATCAAATTAAAAAAGTATGTGTCTAGAAGTAGTGCTAAGGCTACTCCTCCCATCTGCAAGGCTCTCTTTCTTACAAGCAAACTTTTGCAATTAGCCATCCCGCTTCAATTGCGCGGCTCCGGTCAGAATTTTCAGTTTTCTTTGAAAACCTGTATGATTTTATATGAATTTTCAAAAAATAAGACAACCACATCATTTTATATTGTATTGTGAAGAATATTGTAAATTTTCATATTCTTCTGATCAACAATGTAAGAGTAAAACGGTTACAACTGGAAAAAAAGAGGTGACTTTGGAGTCGTTTTTCTTCACTTTTATTAATTAAAATAGATTTCGAGAAAAACCACATCACTTCTCATATCCTGTAGATTGTTCGGTTTTGTTTTCTGCTTAAAAAGTGCCATAGTTAATGTATAAAATGGTTACAAAGTTACTCAAAACCGGGCGGACGCCCCTTAAGTCCTTCCTATCAGGACAGAATACAAAATATTTTTCAAAAAATTCCATCTATTATGAGCTATACATAATTAAAATAAAATCTCACCCATCAAATTTAATGTTGGCATAGCAATTTTGCTGATTCTGTTGAATCGGCAACAATATCTGCCTTCGAAGTGGGAGTGACAAACTCTGCGATGGGTATATAATGTATTTCGTTTGACAAACCCACGATGTCCCCGCCGATACTAAAGACCCAAGATCTGAACCGATCTGGTTCTTTTTCTGGATTGGGAAAACCATGCAAAACTCTGTCTGAACCTGTTGATAGAATTTCATATGGTAAATAATGTACACAGGTTTGTTGAATGGATTGACTTGATATCCTCGAAGTATAAATAATAATTCTCAAAAGAAACCTTATTTGTTTACAAAATCAGCTTGAAATAAATAATTATTTGAATAGATCGATGGATTGAATTTGTGACAAATGGGATTATAACATTACAATGGGAGTAACGGTAAGTATCGGTTGCCAAATTCTGGCAAAGTACTATTTAGCGACTGTTGTCTTGAAGTCGACACGATAAGCAAGCATGGGAGTATACAATGCATGAGCGTACCCAGGGAAGGCAGGGGTGGCTGCTGCCCTTACCACCCCTTCCTGTCTTACATACATGTATATATTTTGCTCGGCATTAGTAGGTACTGTTGTATTCATGAAATTGTACATGTAGGTATCATACTTATCTTATAAATGCATTCCTCGCAACTACTGTGGTGACACTGACCGTACCTACACCCATGTGTATAGGTAGGTGTATAGTGTAGGGAGATATTTGTGATACTATATAATTCCAAAGGTAGAATTGTATATTTACCTCCACTTTCTAAACATCCAGGAACACAACACTTTGCCTTTGACAAACTAGACATTTTATCTTATTTTGATTGTATCGGTCGTATTATCAAAATATTTGAGACTGGTCTCTAAATGTTGGAGAGCTATTTCATTATAACGAAAACCACCAAATCTTAAACAACAATCGTAACAATCAAATAACCCGCCATTTAAATTCAATGCATAGCAAACTCAGTAATAAAAAATAATTATATGGTAATAGATGATAATTCCTTTAGGTTGGTAGTAAATAGTAGCTATTGCTAGTACAAGTTTCATTCATTCCGGATATTGGTCATGACCGGTTCAACGTAATTAACCTTACTTATCTATGGTAGTGAGTTACCATGGTTACGTTATCTTTGATCCAGTGTTAAAAGTAAAGAAGAATAAATTCTACTGTGTTTCTACTAAATTCCATTGTACCACAGTTTTAAAAATCGTTTGATGAGTTGATCGTACAGAATCTTTCTGATTATAAAATAAACACTAGCTTAAAACTAAATGATATTAATTCAAAATTTATTTTGATGATTAACTTTTTTTGAGCGTTGTGATTATTCATACTAAATAAATTTATTATTAATTTATGGCAGCACTCCAGCAGGGGCTAGTACGCCAACCCGCGATAGAGACAATCATCTGTCAAATTTAGTCTTATCTCGTTCGTTCGCGTGCAAATAGAAAGAGAGCGCGTTGGCTCTATCTCTATCGCGTGTTGGCATACTAGCCCCGCTGAATCTACAGCATAGACATCTCTGTTGTTTATCTGGCCCTAAAAATCAAGTTCGACGTTTCAATAGCTTGCCAGCTTGTTTTTTTTAAGATTGATGTCCCTGGTCTAACGTTTGACAGCATCCGTGACACTATGTAGTATGTAGTGATGATAGGCACCTAAAATAAATTAATGTTATCTTAGACCATAAATATAACTATGGACTAATTACTACAAAACTACTACTACTACTACTTAATTCTAGTAAAAAACTTTTCTGACACTTTTTGTGGGGGCGAGGTAGCATGAAATCCGCAACTTTGGATTTTATCCATTACCTGAGATTATATATATATTTTTTAATAGTTTTGTTTGAACCCGCAACGAGAATAGTTTGAAATTTCGCAATTATTGTTTCGCAATTATAGGCTGTCTCGTTTATTGATAAGGTATAAAATTTTATATAAATGCACATGGTCAATTGATTATGTAACTTGGCAGAGGGGAATGCTAACGCAAGGCTGGTCCCTAGTTATAATTATGGTCTAAGAATACGATAGAGAATATGAAAAAAGGCTGCGATTCGATTCATTTTAAGTAAGACTATCATAATATCATGTATGGCTATCTTGATTTGTCATAGTCATAGGTGATTATTGTTCCATTTGGTCTCTTTAATTTTTCATTCGTTCACCTTTTATTTGTTTTGGCCCAGACTACTGAAGGTGTCGCGAATTGCGAGATCTTATGAATTTATAATTAAAAAACTGCTACAAGAAACATGGTTCGCGCCCCGCGAGCGTGACGCATAGAGTGCGAGAGAGACGGGAGAGTGGCAGACAAGATGGCGTAGCTGTGTACGTGGCAGAATGTTACGGGTTGGTTACGGGAGTAAAACGTGGATATAACTAGGAGAAGAAGACCTAAGGCGACGTAGAAAGGATTGCTGCAGAGAAGTATACTTAATTGGGATACGGTAAGATGGTCTCTAGACCAAAAGGAGTCCCGGGTGAGTCACAAACATTATAAGACAGAATTGTGCAGTCGTGCACTAAATATGAGATGGAAAGGGAACGGTTGTAAGGGGAGGCTTGGAGACCGTTGTGGGCCAGCTGTATGGCCCACCAGCTGTAAGCTGGAATCCAGAATGGATAAGAAAGAAGCTGGAAGAGATATTTCATCGGACCGCGTGGGTGCACGCACACAGGTACATCAACAGGTCAATGACTTTACTCATTTACGAATTATAAGGATTTGCAGTGGAACCCAAGGCAAGAATTTACGCGTAAAGTGTGCTTCGCGTCATGGTGGAGGTGCTGGGATCGAATGATCGATTTTTTTCGATTATTCTCGGTATTTTTGTGAAAATACAGAAATTAAGAAACAAAACCATTGCAAAATTACGGAAATGGTTATGAGCGGTTGTGAGTGAATGAATGAATGGCTATTGGAATGAAATGTCAATCACGCAATTTATTTTTTTATTTGATCGATAGTGTTGTGCTTAATCGCTGACAGCACGTCAATTTCGGAATGAACGGACACGAAATGAATCAATGAACCAGATCAATTATTGTTGTTACCTATCTGAATTTTGAAAAATGAAGTTCTTTTATTTCTGTTTTACGTGACGATTTTGTTTAATGAACGAAATTTTATGGAATATTGTTAACGGGTTTATTTTTTGCGATTAATTTTAAATGTCACTTCAAAGTGACACAATAACGGAATTGCTATAAGTAAAGAAATAAACAGCAATGTTGAAGCTCACGCGTGAGTTTTAACTGGTCTGGCCGTTTGGCAACGTACTTAAAATTACTATGAAAGTCGGGCCGGTTGGCACACAATTTTTTCAATAACTACATTAAAATGCGGGCCGTTTGGCACACGATTCTTTTAATAACTACAATAAATTGCGGGCCGTTTGGGACACGATTTTTTAATAACTACATTAAATTGCGGGCCGTTTGGCACACGATTTTTTAATAACTACAATAAATTGTGGGCCGTTTAGCAAACAATTCTTTTACAACAACAATACTCTGGCCGTTTGGCTTAAAAAATAATGGTCTGGCTGTTTAGCTTTAGACAATATTTGGATTGCTTGGTGCAAAGCTTTCTGAATAGCCACAAAGAATGGTGCTCAGAGGAGAGCAAAGAATGGTGCTCAGAGAAGAGCAAAGAATGGTGCTCAGAGAAGAGCAAAGAATGGTGCTCAGAGAAGAGCAAAGAATGGTGCTCAGAGGAGAGCAAAGAATGGTGCTCAGAGAAGAGCAAAGAATGGTGCTCAGAGGAGAGCAAAGAATGGTGCTCAGAGAAGAGCAAAGAATGGTGCTCAGAGGAGAGCAAAGAATGGTGCTCAGAGGAGAGCAAAGAATGGTGCTCAGAGGAGAGCAAAGAATGGTGCTCAGAGAAGAGCAAAGAATGGTGCTCAGAGGAGAGCAAAGAATGGTGCTCAGAGGAGAGCAAAGAATGGTGCTCAGAGGAGAGCAAAGAATGGTGCTCAGAGAAGAGCAAAGAATGGTGCTCAGAGGAGAGCAAAGAATGGTGCTCAGAGAAGAGCAAAGAATGGTGCTCAGAGGAGAGCAAAGAATGGTGCTCAGAGGAGAGCAAAGAATGGTGCTCAGAGGAGAGCAAAGAATGGTGCTCAGAGGAGAGCAAAGAATGGTGCTCAGAGGAGAGCAAAGAATGGTGCTCAGAGGAGAGCAAAGAATGGTGCTCAGAGGAGAGCAAAGAATGGTGCTCAGAGGAGAGCAAAGAATGGTGCTCAGAGGAGAGCAAAGAATGGTGCTCAGAGGAGAGCAAAGAATGGTGCTCAGAGAAGAGCAAAGAAATGGTGCTGAGAGAACAGCAAAGAATAGTGCTGAGAGAACAGCAAAGGTTGGGTTATTTGGCATAAAGGATTGCCTTACGGATAGTGAGTAATATGGGTACCCATTATAGGTAATCGGCACAAATTATGTAAACCGTAAATTTGTCCGAAATTGCTTATCGGTCCTTATTAGCATTAAGTGTTAATTAGAGTAAAACAATAAAATTTAGATTTAAGACTTAGATTTATGTAACTTTAGTTTACGAAACATTCTTTTAGATTTACGAAGTTACGAAACATCATTTTAGATTTAAGAAGTTTAGTTTACGAAACATTGTTTTAGATTTAAGAATCTACGAAACTTCATTTTAGATTTAAGAAGTTTTGTTATTAAAACTAGGCATTTAGTTTTTTGAATTTTACGAAGTGTTCAATTCCATTTTATTTAGACTTGAGTGATTTCTTACCGGTGAACTAATGAATCAATTGATGAGTCGAGTAAGAACAACACTATTTAGCGATCGCGATCGACCGACGAATGAACGTCGGAACTGAAGAACGAACAAATTAGATTATTTGACAACAGCTCATTCATTTGATTTGAAAAGAAAGTTTAGTTTTGTTTGTTTTTGCCCGAAAAGTTTATTGAAAAATAGTGAATTGCTAAGAAATGTGTAGTGATTTGCACAAATTATATTGTATGAATTAACAATGGAACTCTGGTAAGTGTTTTAAAGGTCGATAATGTTTAAAAATGCGATTAAAAATCCCTGGTAAAGTATGACAGCTGAAACTTTTGTAAACAAAAGTTTGAAAACAAATCTTTCTAAGTTTTCATGCGCAATCAATTGAATAGAACCAAGTGAATTGTTAATATTGAATAAATCAAGGAAGCTATAGTTGTGTATTGAATTAACCTGTAGCCTGCATTAAACAGAAAGTCGAATAAACGGAGGAAATGTCGGAACTTCATCTCAAGGAGAAAGGAAGATTGCCTACGGGTTGTCGGATTATCAAGGAATGTGTATGGATAGCTGGTAATATAGATTACAAGATGGTATCGCAAGACGGACAGCTGGTAAGTGAACAAAACTATTTTCCAAACTTGTTAAAGAGCCTACTGTGTTTCCAAATTTAACTTATGACAAAGAAGATCACATAACTATGCTACTTATCTAAAACCCTATGAGCAAACGTGAATGTTAGTTCCGGCGGGGGCAGCCGCAGCCTAAGTTGTAGATGAATTATCATTTACAGTGATATTTCAAGACTCGATTTTGAGCATAACAGTGAATATTATTGCTTATTTTGTATTGAATGTCTAAGAAACAGAACAACTTTATTCTCGAGGAAGAAACAGGTATGAAATATGAATGGAACAGTTTACGAGGGCATATAACAGATCTGCCTGATTCATTGTCACGCTTGTGACCTGCACCATGGTTGAGTGATGAGGTTTTGGTTTTATTAATAGACTATTTTAGACTAACGTGAAATCGGACTCTTTCATACAAAGAAGGTGGACGAAAAAACGATGAAATTAAATCACTTTAAATTAAATTAATCTGGGACTGTGCTACATTTGTAACATAGAGACATCATACCTGCAAAGAGACATCTTCAGTGCCATTTGAGTAGTAGGTACAGAGCTGCGTTCAGAATCTACACCCTATGTGCACCCAGAGTGCATCCCGAGCGCAACTTTTCGCACTAAACGCCGTTCAGAGCCTCAGTGAAAGATGTTTTACTATAAAGCAAGTTAAAAAAAAAAAAAAACAAACGCACAAAATGGTCGTGAACGCAGCCCAGCATATGCTTACAACTATGGTCCCGAGTGGGTAGTCGAAAGATGGAACCAATTGTGCTATATTGGTAGTAATATGTGACTTCTAATTATACATGAAAGTTGAAATACCTAAAGTGTGCTGGTAAACTTAACTAATAGAATATTTAATCAATTTCAGTGCGTTGAAACAGAAATTGACCACAAAAATTTATGTCAAGAAAATATGGGTTGAAATATGGAAACCAGGAGTGTTTGAATCTTATTTAAAATAAAGAAGCTAGTAAAGGATTGGAAAAATAACAAAATAAGAATCACTCTTTCGAATTTGGTTTTAAGTTGCTGCAATGAAAAAAGTGATGCTCACAGTTGTATTATCATAGAAGAGTTCTTCGATTCAGTAATGGAAAGTGCAGTATATTACAACTAGCTTCAACCGATCTCTATACCTAATATTGAGAAGTGACCTTAGGACAAATATCACCATACTTGAAGATGTTCCAGTCATCGACTCTATCGTCATTCACCACCTATGAAAATGTCAATCGGAGCATGAAAATTATTCAAAAGAAGAGATCTATGTATTCCATCACAGCGGCGACCTCGGAAAAAATAACACCAAATTCTGCTAAATGTTCAGCATTGGTAACTTGAATTCTACAGTATGTTATCAGTCATCAGTAGTCATCACATCTATGTACCATTGAAGAATCCAGTGAGAATAATTCTTATCTACAAAATTATCACTAAAAAGGATTGTGAAATCAATGCATATAAAATGAAGATTGCAATAAGGATTTAAAGTTGCATGATAGGGAAGGAATGGAATGTACCTACTTAATACTATGTGTCGTGCAGCATACAGAAATAATGAGTATCTTTCCAAAAGCTATGCAGATCCAGGAAATCATAGAGCAGGAGAGAACAAGAAGCAGTGTCACCTTAACAATCATCAGTGGATTAGCGGAAGGAAACAAAAATTATAATAAACTAAGATTTTATTTTAAGTTTAGACCTTAAGATTAGTTTAACTTGCACCTAGTCTGTAATAATATTATGTACTTTCACTAGATGTGGTATAAGACGGTTTTATCACTGAAAACGATTTCATCCAAACTAAATATTCACTATGATTGGAAAAACATATGCTGGTTTAGATAGTTTAACTCAAAGGATGATACATAAATGAATGCATATGTTCACGACTGAGTTCCCAGAGGGGTGAAGAGATGATACGTTATCTAAATTAAGTGAATGACTATGGCTAATATTTATAAATGGAATGAAGGACAACACTTTTATGACGAAATCTATCTAAGTGTTTCAATGTGGTTCATATTATGACAATATAGAGCAATGATGTACGGAGCAGATTGTAGATTGTTTTTGTATCTATAAAAATGATAACAACGGTTATGGATGGAATCAAAAATTGAGAATATGGTTTCAACAAATATCGGTTATTATTTGGAATCTGTATTATGTGTGTAAGAAAGTCGACATGCGCCATGACCGCAATTGATAGAGCGTTCCTCTATATGAAACACAATTCAATTTCAATACAATACTCTTGTTATTTTCAGAACATTTGCGAATGAAGGATGAGGAAATGAACAAAGAATAATTACCTAAATAAGTATAGTAAATCACGCCAAAGCGCGCGTCGGTGAGACGGCGCGAGGTGGTGATAACATAGGACAACTTCTGTATCATTAAGTGTGGTGTTATGAAGAAAATAGGTGAACAAGGAATATATTTAAAGTACCTACTTGACACAACTCAATTTAAATCGAAGCTGAATTTACACCATGAAGTGAAGAGAGAACTACATGGAATGAAAAGGAAAGAAAGGAAGACCAGTCTAACATAACAAACGGAAGGGAGAAAACAAGAAGCAGGCAAGAGAGAAGGCATGAAGTGGACAACACGAAAAAGGAGAAGAAGTCAAGTTATTTTTCATGCTACTAAAGAAACTAGATTCAATAATATTTAATGGTATGTGACACCCGGGACCAATTGTACTTATGTACAATAAAGATAACGACAAAAAAGTTTACTAAAATAACTCTGGAATACTTAAATCATGGAAGAAATGTTGGATTATTCATTAAAGACGTAGCGGTGATCTACATTATAGACGAAATATCAGAACGAGAACTAACTGAAAATTATACGAAAATATGATTTACATTTATTTGATAATTATTATGAAGATGGATTACAATCGTTGCATTGTATGGAGCAATTAACAATAGGAAAATATGCAACTAGAAAATAGCATCTATAGTTTGAAAAGGGAAGAAGAGAAAGAGAGCTAATATAATTAAAAGTAACTAGCGTAAAGAATACAAGGTTAGCAAACGAAATATCTGTAAGTGGGAAGTAAAGAACAACTGAAGATCTATTAGCAGTAGTAACGAATGGATTCTGTTTTCAATTAAATAGCAATTAAGATTATTAAAATAAAAATACTAAATATAACAAAGCAGGAGGAGCGAGCACTGTGAGTTCTTTAACGACTACATAGAACAAGATAGAATCAGGAGCAGTCATGTAGCAAGTGACCTTAGAAAGAATCTAACATATATATGAATGATTGCGAAGGCATAAAAAGTGAAAACATAATTATGGTTCACATCTAAAGCATTGGGCTATCGGATGTTTAAAAAGGACATTGACTAAATGAGAAAAAGAGACAGGTTTGATGATTCCTTCAAAGACGAAGAGCTTGAATCCTAAACAATAAATTGCAGATCCATCGAGTCAAACAAGCAGCTTTCTCTACGAGACTAACATCGAAATCGCGACAACTATTCTGCGTGACCTTACCTTACTTAACCTTACTTTCAGGTCCAGCAAATGCACTTTGTTCGAGTTTTTTATTTTTTCTTTCAGACTTTCTAACACAGATACGAGAAGAATGAATACAACTTACATAATTATTTCCTATTAGAATACTGACGGAGCTTAAAATTTACTTTCCTGTTATGGAAATTGGGCAGCAAATTGTTTATTGAGAATGATAAACTACTATTATCATTTAACATGAGAATATCGGATATGATATCAAACTGCTGGATGGTGTGAAGTAAGATTGGAAATATCCTACAACTTTTCGCCGTGGGGAGGGCCGCTAACGCTGGAGAAATATGATACAAAGATGACGAGTGTAACTTAATAATATAAAAAAGAAAAAATCTTACGATGGAAGAACAATTGAATGCTTATTAACTTAAACTGGAAGAACAACTTTACTGAAACAATCAGGAAATATGTCTTACAAGAGTAATGTTACCTATTTGATGGAATATGATAATACCTACTAAAAAATAGATAAAATACTGGAGAAGACAAAAGAGAAGAAGATCGACGAAGATAGAAGAAGTTGAAGGATATCAACATTAAAATAGAACTAAGAGAATAAAGCAATTGTACGAACTGTCAAGATAATTGTAGAAGTGTAAAGAAAATAGAATAGATTCTCAGTGGAAGGTCTAAATCTAAAGGATAGATCATTAACGAAACGGAGTTGGAAATAGACAATAAAGTAAGAAAAGGAGACAAAATAATTACAAGATAGTAGACAGGAAAAAGAGGATGGGTTAGAAAACAGAAATAGAAAACAGGATAAGCGTATGAAATCGGTTTAGAAAAATTAAGAGTAAGGTAGTGAGGGTCCAATAATTTGTGAAGTAAGAATAAAGAAAATGTGAGTGATGGATATTATGAACCACATTATCAAGAGTTAATGGAAAACCTTTCATTTCTTGTCGTTCGGGAGTGTCGCGAATTGCGAGATCTTATGAATTTATAATTAAAAAACTGCTACAAGAAACATGGTTCGCGCCCCGCGAGCGTGACGCATAGAGTGCGAGAGAGACGGGAGAGTGGCAGACAAGATGGCGTAGCTGTGTACGTGGCAGAATGTTACGGGTTGGTTACGGGAGTAAAACGTGGATATAACTAGGAGAAGAAGACCTAAGGCGACGTAGAAAGGATTGCTGCAGAGAAGTATACTTAATTGGGATACGGTAAGATGGTCTCTAGACCAAAAGGAGTCCCGGGTGAGTCACAAACATTATAAGACAGAATTGTGCAGTCGTGCACTAAATATGAGATGGAAAGGGAACGGTTGTAAGGGGAGGCTTGGAGACCGTTGTGGGCCAGCTGTATGGCCCACCAGCTGTAAGCTGGAATCCAGAATGGATAAGAAAGAAGCTGGAAGAGATATTTCATCGGACCGCGTGGGTGCACGCACACAGGTACATCAACAGGTCAATGACTTTACTCATTTACGAATTATAAGGATTTGCAGTGGAACCCAAGGCAAGAATTTACGCGTAAAGTGTGCTTCGCGTCAGAAGGATTGTTTGTGACCTTGACAACAAATAATACACATGTCAGTCACAATTTTCCTCTGTCACTGGCTCACTGCTGAACTGGTTCAACAATAAATCTACGCACAATCCACACATCCAGTGTGACCACTTTTAGTAGATTTCTACTTTTTTGGTAGATTTAGGGCAAAGAAAACGATAATTTAGTAGTGGGAAATCGTTTAGTAGATTTTGGTAGTAATTCGGTATTCGAAAATATGATCAAAAATACAAGGATTCAAGCAAAAAAATCAAAGCAGGAAATAAAAATAGATGAGAAAACCATTGCAGGGGATTTTCTGGAACTTCTAGTAAAGCTTTAGTGGTGTACAGCAAAATTAATTTTATCGCTTAGTGTTGTTTTTTTAAAAATGTGGCTCTTATAAGACAGAAAACTGTACCAACTTTAAGCCTACATAGGGACGACCAATAATACATATTTAGATTTATTTAGAAATTGAAGCATTCATGTAACAAAGTGATGAAAACCGATAGTTTTTGCAAGAGTAATGATGAGCGTTAGTATGAAAATGATTATATTTTGTTCAAAAACGTGTTTTTTATTTAATTTTAACCATCTGGAGCGTCATAAATATTAGTTGGTAGATTTTAAGTAGAATTTGAAACAGAACTTGGTAGATTTTGGTAGATTTCAGCAGTCATTTTGGTAGATTCTCTGAAAAAAAAGTGGTCACGCTGCACACATCACTACGGAGTTACGGACGGTACGGACCACAGGCAAAAATGTTGATGTCCCCAAATGTCCCATGACTTCAGTGGTACCAACGTTCACTTAATCGATCAATCGATTCTGCACATACGAGAATAAAATGAGTATGAAAACATCTGGAAAACATTGATAGTAAGGCGAGATGACCTATTTTCTTGGCTTTCTTGCTATTTTCAGCAAAATTCAAAGTTCGCGCCACACCAAAGCAAACGGCGGGCGATGCAATCATAGTCCGAGATCCGACCGTAAAATTATGCACCTATTTCTTAGGCGAACGAAATGTGATTCTAGTGTATGTTTACACAGGGGTTAATTCAACGCCGCCAAGTTGCCTAGAAAAATATTGCCGCAAGTACATACATACATACATATGCTCACGCCTATGTCCCACTACTGTGGTAGGCAGAGACAACAGATCGCCACATGCTACGATTCTGACACACATCTCTCGCCTCCTCAACATCCATAAGTCTCTTCATACAAGCTCGTCGGTTCCGGGTACATTTTATTTGGCCGCAAGTAGCCTGTTTTGGAAGTAAATGACAGTAGCAAGGAACATATGTACTCGACAGTAGTTAGTGCGATTTTTGAAAATCATACTTGCGAATTGGCAGTAGAAAGATGCATAATCTCCATAGTAATTTTGACATTTTCTACTGCCAAATCGCTCGTATTTTTTTATTCCAAGAAATCATTCTTATTTCTAGTTTTGTCGCGGGAGTTCTTTGGGAGAGCAAGTGTACCAATTAGTTTTTATAACTTGTGAAGGAAAACATCGCGAGGAAACCTGCCTGCTGCATAGCAACACTCATCGAGAAATGACACGTGGTTACGCTGAATAAATTCCGATGCGTAATGTGAAGTCTAGTACCAATCGGCATTGGGCACGCGTGGTGGACTAACGCCCATACACCTCCCTGTGCCCTGCAGTGGGACATTATCAGTCCATCAAACTGAACAACTTTATCTATGGTAGACCAAAATCGAAATCGCGAAAAAAAAATCTGCTGTCCCATGCTATTTTGCTCGAGTTGTAAGTAGTTTAGTATGGAACATCAGATTTTGTTTGTCGCGATTTCGTTATTGTTATTGGTCCCATAGTGAAAGTTTTTCAGTTTGATGGTGTAAGTAAACCACCCCCTTAATTATTTGTATTTTTGTAACATCCTGTATAGGCCGATCAGCATCCTCATTTGTATCAAGAGGATAAACTGAAAAAAAAAAGATTAAGCTAACATGGCATACTTACATGTAAAATCAATAAAAGTCACAAGTCTGAAATAAATGAAAAACGACCACAAAACTTAAAAATTTTAATAAAAACAGTCCAATCAACGTTGACAATAAATAGCTCTAGAAAGGATCCCGGTACATACCACAGTATACCTACTAATACCTTCATTAGCATTTACTTACATAACTAAGTATTATTATTTATTACAAGAGCGCCGGTTTTGAATTGCACACATTTTTATTCGTATACGAAAATAAATAAAAAACTACTCGGATTCGTTACGTCAAAATTCGAGTCAGTTTCGTATATAACCTGGAGTGCGATTTTTGAATCTCATTCGCTGAGTTCAGCAGTTGAAAATGTGAAAATTACTATGGAGATATGCATCTTCGTACTGCTGATTTGACTTTCATAAATTGCACTCTTGAAGTATGATTTATGAATATCAAATCAGCAGTAGAAATATGCACATCTCCATAGTAATTTTGATATTTTCAACTGCTGAGTTCAACGTATGAGATTCAAAAATCGCACTCCAGTGAAAATCGTGGTGCCAATACGAAAGAGAACAAGCATATCTTTGAAGCATACGAAGATAATGTTATATAAATATAAATATCTTGGACAGTGTCACACAAATTATCTAGCCACATTTAAAGTACCAGAATCTAGCCTGAACTTGTATTATGATGACTAGACAACGATATACAATACATATATAGATAGAAACATCCATGACTCGGGTACAAATATTCATATTCATCATACAAATATTTGTCCCTTACGGGATTCGAACCCGTGACCCTCGGCACAGCAGGCAGGTTCACTACCGACTGTGCTACCGGGCCGCTGTGTTAGGTAGGTATGCTAGATAGATAAACGGACCTTTATGAATTTGATTTTAGTTATGAGCATTTCGTATATGAGTGTGTGAAATTAAAAAAAGAGCCCTCGAAGACTTTTACAAAAGTCACAACTGAAAAACACATAGCAACGCGCCCACTCTTCCCAAGGCAATGCAATCATTGCAGTATTCTTGTCTACAAAACATAGCTCTAAAAAAACGAGTGGTGTATAAAAATGGAAGCGCCGCATTGTATTCCTTTTCCATTTCGCAATACATAAATCTGACTAGAAACACTAGCTAATATTAATTTAATGCCCAACCAGACATATTTGCGGGATATTAAAAAGCATTGCAGATATATTTAAATGTTCTTTAAAAAATGCATACGTTGTCCGGTTAGGCTTTAACCTTCTACAATAAATAAGAACTGTTGACAAAAAACCATAACATCGGTCACTCTATACAAACAAAACAATACATACAGATCTAGGATTGCTTATTTATTGCAATTGAGCTTACATATTTACAAAATAACTTAAAACTTGTGCAATCTTTGACAAAATCATATTTCAAACATGGAAGTCCATACATGCATAATGTCCACAAATTAACGTATTTGTACATAGAGGAAAGAAGTATAGAGATAATGCGACAAACAAAATTCATGCGCTATGTGCGGCAGCCGGTGAGGCAAACGTGGGGGGGGGGGGCGTGTGAAAGAAGATTGCAGTGTGCAGTGAGAGAGAGAGAGATAAGAAGATAATAAAAACTGTACGCGCGAGAAAGACAAAATAAATACATAGCTTCGAGCAGACTATTGTCTTCTCTTTTTCGCGTATAAGTTTGTCCTTATTTGCATTTGCTTAATATATTTTCGAGGGCGGGAAAAAATATTGATTAAAAAAATATAAAAAATTCTTTTTAATAATTAATTCATCTTGCTTACCCATGAAAAGTTATTCCTTTACAATTGCTTAAATTTCTTGAATTGTTTGTGCAGTATCTCAGTACACACCATGGCATTTTTATGCAGATTAAATTGTTTTCAATGTAACTGCTACACGTGACCGCAGTGAGAGAGCGACTAAATGCCAGAGTACTATATCGCCGCAGTTGTATGGGACAACGTCATGAAGGGCGATGTTCACTCTATACTTCCTTCCTCTATGTATTTGTACATTAGAAAAGAAACATTTTGGTGCGCTAAAGTAAAATATTTTATGGAGATGATCAGATCGTCAAACTGAACAACTTTTTCTATGGGACCAACATCGAAATCGCGGTAAATTATCAGCTGTCCCATACAATCTGGTTTGCAGTTTTGTATCGAACAGCTGATTTTTTTTATCGCGATTTCGACATTGTTCCGATAGAGAAAGTTTTTCAGTTGATGGTACGTATAATCATCTGCTTAAAATATTTTCAGCAAATTTTGTTGGACCTTATGTCAAAATTTGTATCCCTATTCCTCACCACAATCTGAATAGTAATCTGTGATTAAATTAATTTAATCAATGATGGTGATAGTCTAATGTCAAAATAAATATTGTACAGAAAGTAGGTATCTTTATCCACATTAGAACGGCATGTGATCGGACGGGAGCAGCAAATAATCCTGATATTAATACGGTTAGAGAATAAAATAAATTGACATAGAGGCACGAGGCTGTGATGGATGGAGCTCTCTGTATTCTCTATCTCTATCAGTTAAAAACATCACTCATGTTTCTAACTCGTTTTAAATGCTTCCATAGACGGCTAGCATGCCACCCACGACAAAGCGTTTAAACGAGAAAAATGTCATGCGCGCTCTTTCTGGCAAACGCAAAATAATAAGAATGGAGGCACATCTCGATTTTTATCGTTTTCTCGGGCTAATTGTATCTCCTTCTGGTATACCTACTATGTGAACGAGGCACACATTATCTGGGGCCTATTTCATAAACATAACAATTTGAGATAAATTAGTAAGAATTTTAGGACACATGTTGTTTATCGCCATTAAGTAGCCAGCAACGTTCCCTGAATTTGACATTGTAAGTACATTATTTTGCTTATTTTTATTTATTTTATTTTATTTATTTTTTTGACACACAAAACAGGAAACAACCAAACCAGTTATGATTAAGAACCTACTCCTTTTTTGAAGTTGGTTTAAAAAAAGCTATTAGACTTGAAATAGGTCACGCAGCCCTTAAACTGTTACTACGGACTTACCCAGTCACTGCGTTTTCTAAGTAGATATCACAGAGTTCTATAATACTAGTAGATTTTAAGACTTTTTTTTAACAATAATTTATGAAACTTGCCCGAATGTCCTTTGGATTGGTAATTCAGATGACAAACCAAATACAGAAAATAATTATTAGCATCTTGCAGCTGGTTATTCAATTGGCAAAAACATTTAGCCATTTGTATTGTTTTAAACTATTTGCTATTCCCGTCCCATCGCCTTTTTAATGTGGAGACCTTAACCTACACACACGCCCAAACATAACAGCTGTAAGGTATAAAACTAGAGGATAGTGTGGTGCATCACGAGATCCTGAAGTAGGTCTGGTAGGCCATGCCGAGCGACGTGGAGAGGAACCACGCGAAGCAGCACCACCACGTCGCGAACCCCAGCACGCCGCGGTACACCTCCGTTGTGAACACCTACGAGAACATAATTATATCTTATTAATTGCTCAGGTTTATATTTCCAGTCAGAAAGGTCATTGGGCGAAATCTGACCCAGCTAGCTAAATTTTTCCTACAAAAACCAAATTGGTTTTAAAATGTTTAGTATTAACCCACATTAAATTTTATGTGGTTATTTATTTTTTAACCCATGGGAAAATGTAAAATATATATGCTCACGACTATATTCCCCGAGGGGGTAGTCAGAGATATTCTGAAACTTCAGAACATCCACGTTTCACTAGTAGTACCGAAACTCTGTCCAGTGTGACGGGGAGTGAGCCCGTCGCCACTTGTAATGGACAGTAGGTACGATACATGCCTCGAAATTGAAGCATGCAGGTTTCCTCACGATGTTTTCCTTCACCGAAAAGCCAGTGGTGTTACAAATCGTACATAAATGTACTATTATAATACTAAAATGTAAAAAATGTACAAAAATGTACAAAATGTAAGGCGCTGTCCTATTGCCATCGCTCGCGCGATCATGCGTTCGCCCGACGAAAATCATTTTGCCACTGTGCGTTTAAACATACGCCTCGGCTATGTGCGAAGTGGGTGTTGGGAACTGTCAAGTCGATCGCAGCGCCCGGGGTGGCAGAAATTTTTACTTTTCCGGGACAAGCTGTGAAAATATCGAAAATATGCTTGAATCTATGCAAAACCATCCACTAACTAAACACGAAATCTTCAAAACTGACAAGACTACTAACTTGAAATTTGGCATGGAAGTTTCTATTGGCATCTAGATGTTCACTTAAAAAAGGTTTGTCGTATTTCAACCCCCAAAGGTAAAATTTGGTATGGGAATTTCCATACAATTTAGATTTTGCCCGTGGCTTCGTCCGCATCCGCTCCCGTCATCGTACCGGGATAAAATATAAGCTAGTTTTTAAGACTAATAATAAGCTTTTAAATACAGGGTGTACAATTAAATAGGACAGCTACTTAAAGAGGTGCTTCAGACCATCAAACTGAACAACTTTCTCTATGGGACCAATATCGAAATCGCGAAAAAAAAATCTGCTGTCCCATACATTTCAGTCGAGTTATGTTTGCAGTTTTGTATGGGAAAACTGAATTTTTTTTCGCGATTTCGATATTGGTCCCATAGAGAAAGTTGTTCAGTTTGATGGTCTGAAGCACCCCTTTAAGTAGCTGTCCCATTTTATTGTACACCCTGTATAAAAAGTTTTATCAAAATCGGTCCAGTAGTTTTGACAGAATCCTCGACCAAACACAGTCTTTACAGTACTATAATAGTGTAGATAATTCACGGCTGTCCGACATAGTTCGTGCGCTAGGCCGCGCTAGTGTGGCGCTAGTGTCGTGCACATAGCCAATAGAAAGGTAAGTAATTTTGATAAAGAAAAAACACATAGAGTAACACTAACAGTCTAAGAAATGCACACCTACTATAATTACTGTCGGGTCAGAAATGCTATCGCAAATTACGCCTTGATTCAAGTAGATAGATTCTTATTCCGCTTACCATCTTCAAATTCTCCCAGGCCAGTTGAAACTGTTCGATCCCCTCTATGCCTTCAGGTGTGTTAACTGGGCTCTCAGCAGCGCACACGCCCTGGTCTTCATAGAACAGCGAGCTCCACGAATATCCACCTAATGTCTTGTACATAAGAGCTAGGTACAGGCACATCACTATTGGACAGATGTATTGGAGGGCTACTACGCATAGATAGTAGAATACTGATGCTATCTGCAATTAGAAAAGTATGTTTGAGCATGTAGGTTTACTATACAAGGTTCTTCTTAATATGCTGACACCTTAAGGGGATGATCAGACCATAAAACAGAACTTTCTCAATGGGACTAACATCGAAATCGCAAAATAACAAAATCTGCCGTCCCATACATTTGGCTCGAGTAGGTTTGCAGTTTTGTATTGAACAGCAGATATTTATTTCGCGATTTCGATGTGTCGGTGCCATAGAGAAAGTTGTTTAGTTTGACGGTCTGATCATACCCTTAAAAAAGTGTCAGCATAATTATTAAGAAGGACCCTATAGAAGAGATTTTGACGCTTGTATGCATAGAGAAGTCACACGCTCCCATGCTTGTAGGCTTGTATGTATTCCCGTTTTTAGAGGGGGGTTACACGTTCAGTATTTCGTCATTCTGGTCCATCAGTCTGGTCATGATTATTTGATTTAAACATATAGCTGATATACTGAAGCACCATGTTAGTCGGGTCAATCTCGAGTCAGTTTCCCTTCAAATCAAATATACATGACCAGACTGATGTACCAGACTGATGAAATACTGACCGTGTAACCTCCCTCTTACGAGAGAGCAAAAACAAAAAAAACGTTTCTTGTATGGGGTCCGGTCGGACTTGCCAGGCCTAAGCTATGCGTGATTTTAGCACTGTCTCTGAAAGTAGGTATACTTTCAGAGACAGTGCAATAACTGCCTCCGTGGTCTAATGTTTAATAGCATTGGGCTCTCGACACGGAGGTCGTGGGTTCGATTCCCACGAGGGACACTTAGTGATATGTCACTTTGTGCGTTTTTCCCCGTTGATTAGGACATTGCAGACTGAATCACCTGATTGTCTGAAAAGAAAAATGATTCCATGCTTTGGATGGCACGTTAAGCCGTTGGTCCCGGCTACTGTCTCTGGTGGTAGTAGGTCGTTACATAAACACCACGTCACAAGCCGTAAGGCGGTTTGAAAAAACTCTGACACCAGGGCTCTGCCCACACGATAAGAAAGAAGAAGTGCAATTAAAGTGAAACTGTAGCATATTTAGAGTTTCCACATAATACGATAATATAAAAGATTGAAAATTTTGCTAGCCACTGCCACTGTCAATACTCTTGTTGAAATATTCTGTTACAAATTGTGAAACAAGGCAGCCTGATCAAGTTACGATAATATTTAGGCGACATGAGTCGAACCTTTACCCTTTGTCACCTCCTAAGACACCCACGCAAAGAAATGAGATGGTCCATTCTTCTAGGTTTTAATTCTAAACCGTTTCCCCAGCATACCTTCTTCTGTAAGTCAACGTTGGTGATCCTGCCGGCCTCTTTCTTCTGCACGTCAAGCCGGCGCTGCGCCATGTCCAGGTAGGCCTGCAGTTGTCGCGGCATCAGAGCTACGCGGAGCACCACCGTGGCTATAACCAGGCATAAGCGGAGCGTGTCGAACGCTTCCGATGTCATTCTGGAACGTTATAAAATAAAACAGATGCAGTGCATAATAAAGCCACAGTCATAGTGTCTACTTGAGACTATACAGGGTGAAATTGATATCATAAGCATCATTTTAAACTAAGGGTCTAGCCATCAAACTGAACAACTTTTAGTATGGGGGCAAATCGATAGGAGCAAAAAAAAAATCTGCTCTTCCATACTAAACTGCAGTGCCGACTCGACTCAAATGTATGCAACAGCTGATATGTTTTTTTTCTCCGATTCGTTGCTCCCATAGTACAAGTCTCAGCCTCAGTTCAGTTTGATGGGTCGTAGTGCCTTGTGATTGGCCGCACCCACAGCAGTACTAGCACGAACGGTATGGTGAAGTTTGTGTTCATCAGTAACGATAAATAAACTTACAGGGGTTTCTCCATGCCGCTAAACACGTGGACGCTGAGGTAGTGCCTAGTGATCGGCCGCACCCACAGCAGTACTAGCACGAACGGCGGGGCGAAGTTTGTGTTCAGCAGTAACGATAAATAAACTTACAGGGGTTTCTCCATGCCACTGAACACGCGGACGCTGAGGTAGTGCCTCGTGATCGGCCGCACCCACAACAGCACCAGCACAAACGGCAGGGCGAAGTTTCTGTTCAGCAGTAACGATAAATAAACTTACAGAGGTTTCTCCATGCCGGTGAACACGCGCACGCTGAGGTAGTGTCTAGTGATCGTCCGCACCCACAGGAGTACTAGCACGAACGGCAGGGCGAAGTTTGTGTTCATCAATACCGATCAATAAACTTACAGAGGTTTCTCCATGCCGCTGAACACGCGGACGCTGAGGTAGTGCCTCGTGATCGGCCGCACCCACAGCAGCACCAGCACAAACGGCAGGGCGAAGTTTATGTTCAGCAGTAGAGACTTCACCTTGTTATCTCCATAGTATCTGCAATGTAAAGAGAATTGCTCATTATTTAATTAATATATTTATACAGGTCTTGCCTTATACCGGCGTATTGACCATATCGAAAACATGACCCGACGACGACCCGGTTGGTGTGATGGTTGCCACGCCGGACTGCCAAACCAGGGTCCTGGATTCGAATTCGTGCCGTTGTTGTATGATTCCTATAACAAAAAGCCTAAGGCTTACCTTGGGATCATTACAATGTATGTGCCTTTGAGCGTTTTTTTTTTATCAATGCCTGCTTGACCTAAATTAAGCCTATGTATGAAATAGCAGATTTCCTTCCCGATCTGATGTTGGTTCCATAGTGGAACTTGTTTCGTTTGATGGTGTAATCTCTCTAAAGTTTGACAATGATTCCAACCAGTTTACCTAATCAATCCTGGAAGTCAGGGTCACGCACAGTAGGTAATTCCAAAAGATCAACCATATTTCTTCAGAAAAGATATGTTTTCCTCATCTTCCTTGAAATTAGCAGAATTTAAAAATAAAAACCGGTCAAGTGCGAGTCGGGCTACTCGCGCACCAAGGGTTCCGTACCACACCACCACAGAACACCACATTAATAACTTAGAAAAAAAACTTGTTTTGTCCGGGACCTTTAGCGCGAGACCGACTCACACTTGGCCGGTTTTTAGTATTTGTTGTTATTCTGTAGAGTTTGCTTTATAATCACACTAAGTTTGACGCTTGTATGATTTACCGTTTTTACGATAGAGCGTGAAGAAAAAAACGTTGATAAAAACTAGTTTCTTGTTGAGAACGAAGAAGAAGTTATCTTCTCTCAACGAAGAAGAACGAAGAAGTTATCTTCTCTCAACGGAACACCTTCCGACGCGGTGGTAGAGTCAAAAAATGACGTCAAAAAGCTATCTATATGATATTATTTTGAATAAAAAATTTTGAATTTTGAATTTTGAACCCCCCTTAATTTTTAACTTTTTGACATTTTTGTTATTTGTTAACAAATCCGCCGTAATAGCGCATAATCTGAGATGAACTATCTAGCTATTACGGTAGTTACAGCCCTAAATAGGTAGGACAGACGGACGGACGGACGGACGGACGGACGGACGGACGGACGGACGGACGGACAGACGGACAGACGGACGGACAACGTAGGCTTAGTAATAGGGTCCCGTTTTCACCCTTTGGGTACGGAACCCTAAAAAACTATCTCGGGATTTTCTCAGAAATAAGATTTGTAATCAATCTTGGGTTTTATATGCGTAATCCTATATAACATTATTAGTTCTATGAACTCAATATTCCTGGCATTTGTGTTAGTAACCTCATTATCACTCTCACATATAAGTGATAATTTGTGTTGAACTGTCTGTGCAACAAGACCGGTAAGCTAATATTTATGACTCAACTGGGCTTAGCAATAACCTACTCATGAATAACATACATACAGGGTTCAATTGAAGTCATTGGCATCCATTTAAACTAAGAATCAGCAAGCTAAACCTAAGTGAAAGTGCTCATTCAAATTATTATTTTTTTACTTTGATTGCAAACCTGAAATCGCAACAAAGTCTTCTGCTCCATACAAAGTTACTGTGCTTTCTCTGACTTCACCAGCTGCAGATTCAGCAAAAAGGAGATGGAAATGGATGGAATGGATGGAATTCCTCTGCATCTTCTTTGTGAATGAGGCCCATTGATGTACAAACGAAGTATCCATCTGGTAAGACAGGTATTAGCACCAGATGAGATAAAAACCCTAGAAACCTGAGGTTCCTGAGTGCAGTGGGGATCAGGATCAACAAGGAACAGTACTAAAATAATCTAAGGCGGTACATACCTCAAAGAATCCCAATGCATCCTGGCAACCCTGAGGCCGGGGAATGTGAACAGAGTGCCTATAACCGCCGCCCACACCGCGAACCATAGCTTGAGTATTAACTTCGATGCTGGACCCCTGGAAACAAATAATACTTTAATCACACTACGCAAATAATAATTAATGGCAGATGACAGCTTAGATCAAGCCTCCATGATGCCATAATTTAGCTTATTTTAATCCTGCAGGCCACTGTTTTTAGGCTAGCTGAAAGAAAGAAGGAAATAAAATATTTTTATTTGCATAGACAACAAAAGCTGCCGTCTGCTATAGCTAGTTTAATTATAAAATTGGGAAGCAGCTTGTACCTACGTTGTATGTGGGCAAATTAAAATGCTTTGGGCCACTATTTGGCCCGTGGCGTGGGCACAGTATAAGAAACCCGTGGCGTGGGCACAGTACAAGAAAGAGTATCTAGTACTACATAGAATAAGGACACTCCCTGCCTCCCACCGATTGTTTACCTCACCCCCCTCTGGTTATTTCGTGGTTAACTCGTGGTTTTGTGGTGCTTGGTTTTATGTTTTTGGTGTGCAAATAAAGAGTATTGTATTGTAACTCTTAAGCAAATGCGTATTCCTGTCTTGCTCGCACGCAACAGTATCGCACAATGAAACGACAGCTATCAGCTGACAGTGTCCAAGGTGTGCCTACGCTAAAGAAGCGACTATTTATACTATAGAAGGGAGCTGAACATAAATGTGCCGAGATTATAATTATGTGAACACAATAATAAATATTTAATTAAATGTAGTAAATATTGTTATTATTACTTACTATTTTATGATTGTCTTAAAGTAGAAGAATAAAGGCTTGTTTACTTTCATTTTTATAGAGGGGCAGAACTTACACAGAAGACAATCCCTGATTCTCCAAGAACTTAGATGCGTTCTCATAGAAGCTGTCATAAGCAGGGTCTACACCAACTTCGAGTTTGGACTCGTCAACGATCAGCACTATCATGGCGATGAGGAGGAACACGCAGAAGGCCACGATGCACGTTGAACGTTCTCCCATTGATTCCTCACTTGTGAAGTACTGCTTTGTTAGTGATAGCAGGATCTTTCTAAGATGGAGTTAAGGTTTAAAATTGCCATGATATACATTTTTTATTAACTTCTAAAATTACGTTTTGCTTGTCACTGCATTGTTGCCAATGTCAAGTAGTTTGTGGGAATATCTATCCCAATCTCAAGGATTGTTTTTAGAGCAACAAACACATTGCAAGCTCAAACGCGAACAATGCGCCAATGACAACCGTTCGTGGCCAAAGTTGCAATCTGACTCTTCAATTAACATTTTATGATAAACTGATAACTGCATTAAAAACTGTTTATTTTCTGTAGAGTTTGTTAAATATCAAATATACAACTGGTCACCGGAAAAATATACAACCAGAGAAACAGCTTCATACAAGCTTGCGGCTGCCGGTTCACCCCTACATGCGCAGCGTGAGGCAAAACTATTAAACTAGCATAAACAAATGCTCTCAACTATAATTATTATCAGAAGGTGTATTGAGAGACATTCTATATATTGGTTTTGCGTAGCTTGATGTGTCCCCGTGTGTACATAATTATTAAGCGAATGTTCACATACGAGAAAGCTGAAGAAAGATGAAAATTTCTGGTTGGATTTCTATTCTGTGGTATTGTGAAGTTTGGGTACTGTTAACTGTTAGAGAAATGTAGATCTTCTGAATATGGTACATTTCGAAAGTCTCTCAATATCAATACCCCCTCTGTTAACCATAGTTGTGAGCATAATATGCTTATGCTAGTAGGATCCACTGGACATGGTATTCTAAGTCTGGCCATAACATAGGTTTTAAAATTTTCTAAAACCAAATCTTATTCCATCAAAACCTAATCACGCAATTCCCTCTGTCGAGAACAATAACAGATAAAAAGTACAAAAGGATACAATGAGAATAGTACGACGAGAAGACACCACACCATGCTCAAATTGAACTCATCCTTCAGCGGGAAGATTGTTGTGTACACCTGCAATTATATAACAATGCTTTTTATTACCTATCTACACAGATTACTGATATGTAGCAAGCTACAGATGCGACAGTGAAATTTGCACTTAGTTCCATTGTTTCCGTTGTGGCGTTCTGTCGTCAAACTAATGTGTATAGAACTTGTAGATATAGGTATGTATACACTGATTCCAGGATGCAAAAATAGGGATATTTGACCAAGGAACAAACTATTCAACGATATTATTATGTCATACGACGGAGAAGAATTGAGGCTTCTCAAGGATTCTAAACTCAAGCTAAAATACCAGGAAAATCACAAGATATAAGCTTCTGACGCAACAACACGGCATGAGGCTGCTGTTGTTGTAAGTTCAATATGGCGTTGTATCTCGTCCTCATTGGACGATGATACATTGTATCATCGTCCAATGAGGACGATGGGAAACAGCGCCACAACGGCTACACCAGAACTAAGCTGTCATAGGCCTGCCTATCTACAGTTGACTCCCGAGTAACTTTGCATTAAAAAAAAAATCTCTGACTTTGAATTAAAAGCAAAATCTGTGTGAATGACCAAAATGTCTGGTCTTGACAATTTTACACTATGTAATGCAATATTGTATTTTAATTGTACTTTGTACATTTTGTTTTGTTTAAAAGATGTGTGTTGTAGAGTTTCTGGCCGCATCTTCTCTCAACGGAACACCTTCCGACGCGGCGGTAGAATCAAAAAATGACGTCAAAAAGCTATCTATATGATAATTATTTTGAATAAAAAATTTTGAATTTTTGAATTTTTTTTTTGAATGACAAACATATTATTACAGAATTTGCAAGATACTTTGTTTTATTTGGCACTTCATAAAAGCCCTTTGCAGGGTAAAGAGTCTTTACTAAAGACCTCTCAATGAGGGTTCCTGTATGCTTGTGAATGAAGAAAAAATCCACAAATAATACCAATCAATTAATTTTTCTAATCATCATAGTTATCTTTGGCCAGTCAAAGAACTTACAACCGATGGGGAGTCTCAAGAGTAACCATGAACTATTAGATGTAGCGTAGTATGCCCTGTGACCCATTGGACTTACAACCTAGGAAGGGGAGCGGGAAGCAATTAGATGAGGAAGGTCACAACATAGTTTTATGGTAATCCTCAGGAGAGGCAGCAGAGGGGGGGGGGGGGGGGGGGGGGTCGGGGTTCAACAGTGAATGATAATCATCAGCCAGTCCTGGTCCACTGCTGGAGATACACATGCTCTAAACCTGTATTTCTTGCATCCTGTCCCTTTCAGCCATAATTAGGGTTCCATAGTCAAGCAAGGAACTGTTATGTTATTTGACGACCCGGTTGGTGTAATGGTTACCATGCCGGACTGCCAAACCAGGGTCCTGGGTTCAAATCCCGGTTCGGTCATGGATGTTGTATGTTTGTGCCGTTGTTGTATGATTCCCATAACAAAAAGCCTGAGGCTTATTTGGGATCATTACATTGTATGTGCCTGTGAGCATTATTTATTTATTTATACTTTCATCCTTTCCGTCTGTCCGTCTCAATTACTGAACTCCGATATACATATATTGATACTCAAGTCTATAACTCAAGTACCGATGAAGACAGATAATAGTAACCCAAAAACAGAAACATGGTATTTAAGAAAATATTTTTTTGACCCCCTCCCATACAACAAAAAAGGGGGCTGGCAAAAATTAGTTTTTACAAAAAAAAATAGTGGGATATCGTTGGATAGCTCTTGTTACTTTTCTTCTTAGTCTACTTACGCAATGGCTATGGAACCCTATCAAGGGTGAGTCCGACACGCTCTGGGCCGTTATTTCTTTTCTAATTGTGTGATCATATTAGAGGAATGTACATCGCTTACTGCGTCAATACCTCACACAGGTCCTGTAGACAGGCAGTCTTATTGCCCACTTCCTCTCACCATTATCTAAATTACATTTTCATACAGTCCAGTAACTTACCTCAGACATAATATACACTATGCCAGTGTACAACGAAAAATCCACTATCCACAGATACTCTGTGTAAAATCTCAAATGCACAGCATCCAACTCCGTCACCGGAGCTGTCTCCAACTGGATATCAAGACTCCGAGGCACGTGAAACGTCTCCGGCTTGCCATTGGACTCGGTTTTACCGCCTTTTTTACTCTTTGGTTTCTCCTTAGGTACACCAGCTAAGGTCTTCAATTCACTATTATAGGGGTACAGGTAACGGTATAGCCCTTGAGAACATAATAACCACCTCGCGAACGAATATGTCCCTAGTTTCTGTATCACTGATACCATGATCAGTGTTATAACGAGTTGGGCGCCGAGCAAAGCCTGGAATTTATAAATAAAATTATTTTTTTTTGTTAGGAAGCGAGTGAAGCGACTGTTGTGCTATAAAGTATTGATACACACCATTTTATATAAATTCTCATTCACAGTTAAGTATATAGCATAGTCTAAATTTAATAAATTATTTTTATTTCAAGCGGAATCTATAACCTCAATTTGATACTCCCACTCATTATTATACGATAAAATGATAAATGGAGTGTCTTCGGTCTTCACTTCGGTATTGTGAAACAGATTACACAAGATCATCCTGTGAGAGAAAGAGGCGATAAATGGAAATGTCAAATTTGATAGACTTCTAAATTTTGTAGAGTACATTGTCGAATTACATTTACGAATATAGCTTACAGCAAAGTTACAATAGAAATTAAAATTATTTCATTGTCTTTACAGTTCAACTCATAATATTACTTTGTTGATTAAAATGGACAAACAAAGGTTTTTGTTTGTCTGATGAAATATTCATTTATTTGTGATAGTGAATGATAAAAATAAAGATGACATAGAAAGTAGAAAAATATATATCGCAACTATCTTCGCAAACACACTCATAAGGTTAAAGCAAGAAGGCAACATAATTAAAAAGAGATAGACTATTTAGGGCTGCCAGGAAAAATATCTTACCCAGTGTAATAGGAAAATTAGCATGTTTAGCTAGTGCTTTGTTTGGGTGAAGATATTTTAGTCCTTTGGTAACTTTAAAAATCCAGATTCAAAGTTGTTGTTTAAGTTGCTTTGAATATGGATTACTGCATGGACTACGGTTAATAATCAAAGAAAGAACTTATTATCTAGTTAGTAGTAGTGTAGTGTACGTTTTTATCAACAAAAGTCTAGGATATGACTTATTCTATTATGAGAATATTAATTAACAGTGGTCAATAAATTCGAGGCAACATAAGATTTTCTTGAATTTGGGGTAAATTTAAATATAACGCAGCATCCCCAAACAGATGTCGCGTTTGCGCACGAACCTGGCGAATGACGTCTGTGACGTGACGAGTTTCGCTGGAAAAAAAATCATTCACAGTTTCCTATCGATTGATTCGACCACATTTTATCGGTTTTTCGTCGCTGCCGAAGTCTGCGTTCAGACAAATGCGACGAAGCCCCCTTTATTAGTTATTAGAAATAGTTTATTTTTCATAAGTGGTGTAGTGAAACCCGTGCAACCATGGGGTCGTTATTTAGGAGTGAAGAAATGACTCTTTGTCAGCTTTTCCTGCAAAGTGAGGCTGCTTATGCTTGCGTGTCCGAACTCGGGGAGTTGGGGCTCGTGCAGTTTCGCGACGTGAGTTTTTACTTTCATTATAATTCTGATCATACGCCCCCTTTGGAAAATTCATTCGGCGTAACATTTTGCAATGGTTGAAGATAGTGCGAAAGTTTGACCCCGTTTCGGCTTTGATTAGATCTTATGCGGTTATTTCTGGGTCTTTTGATTGATAAAACTGTTATTCAATTGAGTTATTATAACTTTAAGTTCATTTCTGTATAATATTTAGTTACATAAAATGCTTTCACTTCAGCATTGTCTGTCATAAACATTTATAAAAATACATAATTACTTCTATATAACACTGGATGTTCAATTAAATACAATACAATCATATCTTAGGAAGTACCTACTTCATACCATCACTATGGAGTCAACATTGAGACTACAAAAATATCTGCTGGTCCATAGATTTGGGTTATTTAGCCGTTGACTATTTCTATGGAACAGCTGATTTTTTTTCCATGATTTTGTTGCTAGCTTCATAATTAAAGTTCTTTAGTTTGATGGTCTGCAGCACCCCCTAAGATATGTATTATATTGAATTTTACACCCTGTACATCATAACCGTATATGCTCACAACTATATTCCCCGAGGGGGTAGTCTGACATATTCAATGGGACCAAAATTTAAAATCTAAAAAATAAGAATCAGCTTCAAGCAGCAGCTTTCTAGACAAAAACACCAAAACGCAGTAAGAACCTGTTAAAATGTTTAATTCTAGATTAAGAATCAGCTGTTTCATACTTTTCTTCCAGAAAATGTCAATCATTTTCTATAGAACAGCTGATTTTTGTTTGCGATATCAATACGGGTTCCATAGCTGTTCAGTTTGATGGTCTGAAGCACCCATCCGGGTCATTTTCACACCAGACCTATTCTGGCGTCAAAATGACCAGGATTCCATGGTGTATAGACTGAATGAATATCTATATTTCACTAGCAGCGATGAAACTCTTTCCGGTGAGTAGCAAGTAGACCGCGAGGGCACCGTTTAGTTCAATCTAAGCCTAAGGCATTCTAAGAACAGGTTACAATGGAACTGCTATGTACACATTTATAAAAATCCCTAATAAAAAATAATATAATAAAAGAACAGGCAGAAACTGGATGAACCACAATTAATTTGTTTTATTTGGCCACAACACTTTTTTTTTAATAATGACTAGCAGCTGAGGGGAAACCCACTGACTCATTGCATATGATGGATGTCCACTCTATTCACATCATGCTATTTTATTTTTAACCCCCGACGCAAAGAGGGGTGTTGTAAGTTTGACGCCTGTGTTGGTCTGTCTGTGGATCTGTCTGTCTGTGGCATCGTAGAGCCCAAACGGGTGAACCGATTTCGATGCGGTTTTTTTTTAACCGACTTCAAAAAAGGAGGAGGTTTCTCAATTCGACCGTATATATATATATTTTTTTTTTATGTGTGTTCGCGGATAACTTCGTCGTTTATGAACCGATTTTGATGATTCTTTTTTTGTTGGAAAGGAGATATCCCAAGTGAGGTCCCATGATAAGGAAACCAGGATCTGATGATGGATCCCAGAGATATCGAGGGGAACCTTCGAAAATCGTAGTGCCGACTAGTGCGTTTGTTAATTTAAACCACTACTATTAAATCGAACTAATGAATTTGCCACTGAAAATTGTGAAATAAACAAAATTTTAACAAAAAAATTAAAACCGCCTTCAAAAAACTAAAAAGTTAAAAAATAATATTGCAGCCGATGACTTTCCTGTTCGCATCATAAGAACATGAATTTGTTTTATAGAAGTCGGTGTCAAGCCAAGCCAAAAAATGCAAGCCCTGTCGCGAATCGTACCGGCTTGACAGCGACTTCAATAAAACAAATTAATGTTCTTATGATGCGAACGGGAAAGTCATCGGCTGCAATATTATTTTTTAACTTTTTAGTTTTTTGAAGGCGGTTTTAATTTTTTAATAGAAAGCTAATTTTTGCGGGAGTGTTCTTAGCTTTGTTTCATTAAAATCGGTTCATTATTTTTTTAGTAACTTAAAAAATTATGAAATAACATTAAATTAAAAAATTTTAAAAACCCCCTACGGTGAAAACAAACATTAAAAAGTAAGAAATAATTCAGTCACCTATTGTTTTTGATGTAAGCAAATGTATGTTCTACTTTTTAACTCTCTTTACGATATTTTAGGTCAATTAATGTGTCGGGGACCGCAAGTGATTGTCGAATAAAAAACTATGATCATTTCATAGTGGTCCCCTACTCATTAATTGACCTAAAATATCATAAAGAGAGTTAAAAAGTAAAACATACATTTGCTTACATCAAAAACAATAGGTGACTGAATTATTTCTTACTTTTTATGTTTGTTTTTGTATTTTAGGATTAGGACTATGCTACAATTGCACAAAAAGGGTATTGGTAGTTGTGACAAAGCTTCTCTGTATGTTTGTGTAGAAAATCTTGATAAACATAGAATGACTAAGATGGAATAAGTGTGAATGTATGAATGTGTAAACAAATACTCATAATCAATCACATCTTTTCTTCGTAGGTTCTAAGGTTTTTTTTTTTTTTCACAAACAAACCAAAGAATTTTTGACAAAACAATATTATTTTTATTTTTTTAATAGGAGCAATAAAATTACAAATTTATGTCTCCTAATACCACCAAACCTCTTATTCTCTATAACCCGATTTCAAATTCGGTTTAGTACTTTAGCTGTGAAAACATAACAGACAAACAGAGACAAATTCACATTTATAAAATTAGTATGGATTATTGATACATGATGTTATAACTGTTTGTTGTGTCTAATAAAAGAAAATAAACATAATATTATGTAATTACATAAACATAAAGAGAGAAATACAAATTAAATGGGTACAAATAAAAATAAAATTGGTAATAATTCATTTATTTGTGAATCTTATGTCCCAATAAGATGTTACACCAGTCCACATGGCATGACATTTGTTGACATGTCCTGAAACACTGTGAATCCGTATTCCCTTCACAAGTTTTTATGGTGATCTGAAACTTAGCTACAACTAGTATATTAATACAAGTGTATTGATAATTTCATACATATCTTGATATCATGTGACTGCAAAATTGTGTAATGTAATTAATTAAATGGAGTATAAAATCATGTGATTGTGATTAGACAAATTAATCATGTAACTGTTAATCTAATGATAAACTGATTGATGAATGCCATACCTCATTTGTAATCTTAGGATTTAGATATTATTATTGATGTGAATGCAATATGAACTGTAATTTTGTTTCTATGATAAAATAAATATACTTATGACTAGAGACCTGAGGGAGTAGACAGAGATATTCTATAGGTATGGATACGATGGATCTATACGATGGACATCCAATGCTGGACGAAGACCCTACCCTTAGGATCGCCACAACGACCGGTCCTGTGATGTTATGATAAAGATGAATGACTTCTTAACGATTTCATAATTATGTATAATTCATATACAATCTCACGACTATTGAGGCTGAAACATTACTACAACTCTCAGATATCTTGCATCAGCAGGTTTTAGGTTGAAATTACCATCATTCCATCTTGAAACCCACTATACCTGGATTTCCTAGAGACAGGAAATAGGTTAACAGAAATTTTTTCCCAGCTTACATTTTCCATTACAGTTAAACCCAGACGTGAACGCGTTCCAACGCAAATTCGTCAATGAGGTCCGTCGGTGTGATGAGATGGAGCGAAAGCTCCGGTACCTGGAGAAGGAGATCCGGAGAGACGGGATCCCGATGCTGGAGATCCCGGGGGAATGCCCCGAGGCGCCGCAGCCTAGGGAGATGATCGATCTTGAGGTCAGTAACAGATGTTCAGTTCTTTTAAGCAAAGTATTCACGCGAAAGTGCACGAAGAAAGCCTCCCAAATGACGTACCAAACCTTGATAAGTCCGGCGCACCCTGGGCAATTAGCAAACCTTCTATCGGGATTGGAAATCTCGTCTATCTTCACCACGATGCCAAGACAAATTGACATGCCAGCGACTTGACTGAAGAAGAAGACGAAGACAACTGACTGAAGAACAAGTTACTACGTAACAGATACATTATAAAACTATAAATTCCATACCCTTAGGAAACTATAAATTCTCACGCGTGGTTTACCTACTCCCAGACGGTATGCGCAAAAATGTATCCAATGTAGCTTGACTCAGCGTTGTTATTAGTTCGTACAGCGCGCGACGTATGCCACGTCAATGGCGCGAGTAGTGGCAGAAATATACCAAGCGCATCGCTCACGATGCAGCAAAGTATTGATGCTTGTGTCGGTACCTACAGTCGAGTGACGGAGGTCACGGAAGCCTGGTAGAGTATTCGCCAGGCAACATTTGATTGCTGTACGTGGGGCGTGACACGTTTGGCAATGTTGCGCATCGTCGAGCAGCGTTGCAACATGATTCGGATCATGACGCGCAGCGTTTCTCTTGCCCGACGTATCGTGTAGTCTCGCATCATGGTGATTCTGTATGGACAGACAATGTTGCTTAACAAAAGTTGCACGTTGTAGAACAACATTATGCGCAGCAATAGGTTTAGATTCCACTGCAAAGCAAAGTTCATCTATCAACCCTCTCAATTATGAGAGGTGATAGGTAGTTTGTTTCCTTGACTACTGCATCTTAAAAGTGGTTTCTGGCTCTACTACAGGGACATACATAAACATAAATGTTGTTATTAGACAGCCACTAAAGATGTAAATAATAAAGATAGTCAAATGCCTAACCATGACTGAGATGATCCGAAAAGAACTCTTATAATGACGCGGCTGCTTTCTTGTCGAGTAAAATATGTATTGCATTTCTTCTTCACTGCCGAGATTTGTGGCCAAATAAATTGTTTTTCATAGATAGGTACAACGTAATATTCATATTCGCAAGAAAAGAAGTAAACATATTGAGTGGCGACATCGTAAGGCACCTCTTCTAAAGATCTTTTCTCAATCATGATTCTTCCCACCAGGCCACGTTCGAGAAGCTAGAGAACGAGCTCCGCGAGGTGAACCAGAACGCCGAGGCGCTGAAGAGGAACTACCTCGAACTGACGGAGCTGAAGCACATCCTGAGGAAGACCCAAGTGTTCTTCGATGAGGTATGGCCTCTTAAACTCTTACTAACTCTCCATCTTTCACTATTCATGAATCGCTGTGCAACGCATTTTAAATTATCGTATTAATATATTTATTTTTAAACTGGGAGAATTAAGTATATCTTTTTCTATTTATTGGTATAGTCTTCTATTGTATTACAGGGTAATAAGATTGGTTATAAATCGATTTAAAATGGGTTGTATGCAGGGGAACAGATAAAGATTGTCAGTTTATTTCTCAGGTGTCTAGTTTATTGTTCGTCAGTTTAAGACGTGGCACGATGGCTTAGCAACAGTTTAATGACTGTTTTAACTGTGTCATTCTTGTTTAAAGGTATTAAAGAGATAAAACAACATAGTCATGTTTTGCTTACCTCGTTGGGAAAGAATTAGTTGCCGTGAATATATCAAAGAATAATCTTGTTTAAATATCACCTGATTCAAAAATCTGATAGTCTGTACATACCCTTACATTTTGTTGATCGTCAAATCGTTAGAACTCACGTTATTATATCGTACCTATTAGTTTTTACGATGTTAGGTATCATATCACATGATTTTGCTTCACAAAAAAATTACCTGTATTGCGGGTTATTTGATTATCAGTTTTGATATTCGTAATCAAACAAACGTAGCGGAGGCAAATAATTTAATTAAAATTTATCGGGTGATAAGATACCATGCCCGCAATATCATCATGATAGTTCACGTTAAATTATTTCTTCATCGTATTGTGATTATTTATTATGTTTGAATTTTTCGACGTAAAATTGTAGGTCATCTGCAATTTATAGTGTTGATCTTGACTTTGTTATATGAGATAGATGACGCCATAGCTTTAGATGCTCAACAACTATAATTTCCGGGAGATAATATCCATACAATCATAAAATTTAAAAGCCTCGAGACCTCCTTGGCGATAAAAACTCGACTCTTCTGGCTTTGGTGAATGTCAATGGCAATTTTGAATCAAAGCCAAGGTCATAACTGCTGTTGTAGAAAAAAAAATAGCTCCACGATCAACTAGTCATCCTTATTTTATCATCATTGTCTTTTCTTTGTTTTTCCCTTGTTTTAGTCAATGTTTCATAAGCATACAGTCAGTTTTTATGTACACTCCCTTGAAACAAGCACTCGAGTAACAGTGTCATTGAATTTCTAACTACAAAATATCGAACACTGTATTGTTATCTCACTTTTCTCTTTCAACTAAGGTCGTGGGTCTTTACTGGTACTTAGGCACACCTTGAATAAACATTATTATATTATTTATAAGAAACGTGGGCTTCAAAAACTACAAAAAATGTTTTGGTTGTTATTTTAATGTCGTTCCAATGTCAATGTCACTTTTAAGTATATTCATTGTTTAGTTAATTGATCTTTCCTATTCATTAGCCTCTCAATGGAGTCTAAGACGATTGCTAGGCGTGTAATGTTCTCTTCAATTTACGATTACTTCTAATTGGTATTGTTTCACGCTGTTTCAATCAAATTTTTCACGCGATTGTGACATTGGCTCTGGACGCGTTACTGACCTTGGCGCCATTTTGGCGCGTGTGTGCACAAGATGGCGGATCCGTCGCGCGAAGAGGAGCAGGTGACGCTTCTCGGGGAGGAGGGACTCATGGCGGGAGGGCAAGCGCTGAAGCTGGGGTATGCTCAGATTCAATTTAAATTCTCTAAGAGGCGCTTTGACTTCACTCTTTTAACTGACATTTATACCTCTTATTTGAGTAGAATCGATTTGACGGTTATGGGCCCAGGAAAATAAGCAAATCTTTTCAGCAAGAATAAGGATTATAAAATACAGTGTTACAAAATTGGGAGGGTTTTTTCGTTGTAAGATAAGAGTGGAAGTCAAAGCATATCCTAGAGCCATGTTATGTTTTACAGCGCTTGTACTGTGACGCTGATACGGGAGTCTACCGTTCACCACTCAGGCAAGCATTGGAGTCAGCCGGTTTATAGTATATCATCATCATAACACCTCTTGACTTCTTGTGTGATGGAATGAGCTTAGCGTAGCACCGCAGAACACACCTTCTAGTACAGGGTTAGAATGTACGCAGCGAGTGTAGCGTGTGCTGAATCGACTAGCGAATTGCCGTCTATTTGGAGTTTAACGGCTTCTCGGCCAAGAGGGGTTCTGGCACATTTATTGATATGGCACATTTCAAATCGACGATAATTTCGATCGGTTACTCGCTCTCCTTGCGCCGTACCTCCTGACTTATTATTAATGTGTTTAGGTCTAGACTTGAAACCCCGTCGCGCGTGCTAACCAATTGCTGCCTGAGTGAGTTTTAACTAACAAAATTGTTTTCTCTTAAACATAATTTATTTTTGAAGTCCATCAGGTTTTGCCGGTCGGAACGAAACGTGGACATTGTCAATATTTATTTTTATTTCCATTCAGTCATGCTTTCTGTATTACCTGTCATCTATGCATGCCATTATGTTCTTTTTTTTTCGTTATGTAAGTAGTTTAGAAAAACACTACAAAAAATATGTTGAAGGACAAGTTAGTATATGTTTAGTAAAGATTTGGAATCACTGTATCAAACACACGATGTTTTCAACACTAACATGAATGCTTTATAGACCAGTAGCTAGGTAAGCACAAAATCGTTGCAGTGATCCGTTGGCGCTACTTTTTTTACTACAACAGGCAAAGGAATACGTGTCAGCCTTTTGGGTTGCTTTGTTACGTCCCGGGCGATGTTTGTCTTTATGTTTATGTTTGTCCGCTAGCACGAGGGTGGTGCCAATACCACTGAGTCGATGACCCGCGCCCTGATATCCGACGACCCCAACCTACATATGGGACAGGTCCAACTAGGGTACGTATGCGTCTGTACATACGGCACTGAATGACACTGACCTCACAGGACTTATCCACTTATCCCAGCAATAAGAGGTGTGCCAGAAATAGTAAAGCTATTACTATCAAAATGATTGGTCCATTTAAAAGCCGGGTATGTTTACAAGCAGATTTAGAAGTCAATCATAATATTCATGTCAAAACTGTTATAGGAATTGAAGCCAATATAGAACAGTGATTTGTTTACTTTGAACACAGATTCTCTGCTGAAATTACTATTTCTGGAACATCTGATTTAGCTGGTGTTGAATTGAAATGCGGATTTACATAAAGTAATTTTCAAATCTAACCAATAAATATTAAAGTCTGCTTTTCAATTTAGACTCGTCTGTTACGTGAAACAAGATTGGCCTTAGCCCAGTAAAGATACGTATTGCAATTCATCGTAAATATGAATCAAGAACTATCCACTACATGAGAAATCCATTGCTTAGGTTCAAAATAGATCTTTTCTGATCCGAAATTTTGGATCAATATCTCAAATTTAAACCAATATAGTATTGGAAAAGAGATATAGTATATAAGTATAACAAAAGATCGGATATCGTCGTATTTTTAAAGTTCCAGTGCCATTACAGACACATTGACAATAATGCATTAGTGTAACGAAAGCGCGCCAGCGTACAATACCCTAAAAAGACGATAGTAATTGTCCATCTCTTTTATTTCCATGACATTTCTTAACTTTACTACTGACATGTATTTTTTTCAATCTTTGTTATAATCAGGATTAACTAATATTATTCTCTAGAACCTAACAATGAATTTAGCTCTCTTTTTTACTACTTTCTTCGCTAATAGTTCTTGCGTCAGTAGCACCTTCAAACGGTAGTCGATTGATTGACGATACTAATCACAAAGACTCGTCGCATGATTAAAGACGCGCTTTACCGTCAGGCGATCTATCATCTTGTTCACATAAACTAAGACGTTTTTATTATTTGATAAATTTTGTCTCGCGTCTTCTAATCAACATCTATTGTTTATGATGTGTAGTTTTTGTTTTATCTGGAAGGCTTCTTTGTTTCACGTAACAGGTTGTAAAGATACTATGCTATAAAAAAAGGGAAAAGACTAAAAATTTTGCGCAGATATCAAGGAAAAACACAATAAAAAACAACACAAAATAACAATCCTTGTATCATAAAAATTGCATGCGAATGATTTCCCCAATTGACTTGTAAATATTAAAATTATAACGAAAATTTATAAACAACTTTTTGTAGACAAGACGCTCAATTCTCGACAAGTTCTTTTAAATTATCTGAAGCTGAAATAATTGTGAAAAGTGATAATTTTAGTCATATTTTGTCACTGTCTCTTACTACAAAAGGTATTACTAATACTTCAATTGTCTTTGACACTTTCCAATTTGTGCTTCCCTTTGTGAGTTGCATTCCTTCCGTCTTGTTTTTGTCTAAAAACTCAATCTTTGTCACTACTATTCATCTATTTCTAGATGCCTCCGTTTTATCATTATTTAAAACTGCTATTGTATTTTGTTCTTTTCTATTCCATATGTTTTTAATGACAAAATATTAGGTACTAAAATTCATACTATTCACAATTTTATGGTTCCGTCCGACAATGTAAGTAGTTAAATATTATTACATGTATAGCTAAACTGTTTGCTTGGTTTATTCCCTAGTTTACGGGATAAACAAGAGTCCCTGGAATTCCTGCCCTGGTTAGTAGTGTATTATTGTATGTATACATAGATGGGTATTTATAGTGGGTAGTGGTACTTCGTATTTGTCCCTAGTTATGTTTCTGGCCTCCTTCAAAATTGGTGAACATTGTTTCTGTTTTGAAAGAGTCCTAAAGCTATAATGTACACAGTATTTTAAAGACACGTGTCGACTGTACCAAAGCATTAAATATTTTCGTTCTTTATCGCTAAGGGAAAAGTTGGGATGTTGTCTATGGGAACTAACACCTTCACTCTGCTTTCTAACACTTCACTGTTTAATGTCACAATGTTTATGTCAAATTTTGATATCAATGTCGGTAACTTGGACTTCAAGAATAGATAATGGACTTAGGTGCGAAAACTGTAAATGCTGGAAATTACTCTAGTATTCGTTCTCACACTTTTCTATCGAACACTTTTTCTTAATATATTTCTCACACGAAAACTTTATGAGAAACGGATCTGGTTGTGTAAGTGATATATAAAATTGGACCCAAGATTGACCCTTGTGGGACTCTTATTGAAGTGTCATAGTGTTCTATAGAAAAAGCAGTGAGCACGATTTTAAATCTCATTTTTATTAGAAATCGATTCTAACAGCGTCTTGGTACGAGTGACTTAGTTATTAATGTTTGTGTCTTGTTTTTCAGTGTTCTCGTGTTATTCATTACAAATGTTGTATAGAAGATTTATAACATTTAATCTGTGGTATTGTTACAAACATTTTGAATAATAATAAGGCGTATTATAGGAAAGAACAGCGACTGTTTCTATAGCAACCTTGCGTTATAATTATAAATATGTATGAGATTGGTGGTAAATTTTGATAGTTTCTTTGTACTATTTACATACTCGTACCTTGATCTTTATAAAGCCCTTGTAAAGTCTATACATATTATAATTGCTTCAGTATATTTTTTTTAAATTAATGTTGTCAGCCAATGTAATGTATTAATCGAATCATTGATTAATTAACAGTGGTTATAATATTTGTCATATTATAAGTTATTCGAATACATGCAGCATTGATTGAAGAAGCATCCATAGATTCTACCTTAAATTTGGCTAAATAAACGAACTTACCATCAACTCTCTATACTTTCCTCTATATCTGTCTCTTTCACTCTGCTAGATTGGCGCCTCGAATCTGACAAGGCGCGCTCATTTGACGTTTACTTCATAGCGTTTATAGATTTTGCCGCCGAAGCTTGCAAATTTTTTTCTTAACTTTAAAACTTGTTTAAAACAGTGAAATTGCAATGTTTTACTGTGTAAATTACACGGAAAGGTTGTTTTGTGAGTGTTCTGTGCGTGTTTTGTCAAAGACCTCCTCACGGTGCCCTCACGGTGTGCAGAAAATAAGTAGAAGCACTAATGAACGTCACCTCTTTAATGCCGCTGCTTTGGATAAAGAGCGGCCTCTTCGAAGGGTCTTTTGACGCTCATAACCCTACAGGACAGGGGTGAGTTACCTCTACATCTTTCAATCAAGTGGAGGATGGCTTCTTTAATTGCTTCCCAACAATTTTATGATTCATATCTGTGCTGACACCTTAGCCAAGTTAACTACCTATTTTTCAGGATCTAGTAGGTATGATCCTTTGTATTTCGGCTATTTATGGCTAAACAGAACACTCAGAACATGTATACTATTGTTCCTAGGAACAAACAACAGATTTGATATCTGAACCAATATTTAGTCAATCTCTGTGACACCTATAATCTTAAGCTCACCTATACTAGGTGATTTACGTTCTAATATTGATCAAAAGAATGTTATACCCACCCCCTGAAAGAAGAGAAAGTGGTCAAGCAGTGGTTTTGTGAAAAGTGTCGCTGCAGTTTTTGCAGTTGTGTTGCGTACCAACAAAATATTGATGTGGTTGCGTTGTCACCAGTAATTGCGAGGTGTTTACTTCGTGTGCAGACAGACAGATTGACTCTGGCACAGGTGTGTGCGCACTGTCGTTATGTTAATGCAACGTTGTGTCTGCAATTTGGCCAGCCGCTACCTAGTGTGCGGTGTCGCTGGTGGTGGTGTTGTGGTTGTGATGTGGTCGATATAACCCATGTGGTCAGTAATGATAGCAGAATGTGGTACCGTGTAAATTCTACAGTTCATTATCAATACAAAATATGTGCCCGCTCACGTGATGTGGTTGCGGTATGTGTGAAACAACCCTTAGACAACCCCATTGAGCATTGAACACTTTTTCAGCCGAGTGGCATTCTACCTGTTACATTTTAAATCATTAAGTGTCTCTAGTCAATTAAAGTGCGTTATACCTTATAAGTCTTATTACATACATACTTACAGTTAGAAACAAATAGGTTTACCAAAGTTCCCCGGAATGGGGGGTGAAATATCACCCATATTTGCAATGTTAGGCATACCTGTAGAAAATATACATTAAAGATTAAAAGGAGTTTGACATAAAACAGATCAACTTATGTAGGTATAAATATGATCGCAAACCTATGCCACCATTGCCACCTTCCTTTGCAAGAATTTTATGTGTCAAAGATGGTTAAAAACTTAAAGAAGAAAACTAGATGTGCCTACCGAATTTGTTTCCCTTTTTTCAAGATGTTCTTGATAAGGAGTACGGAAGGACAAAATCTTTTTTAATTGCTGTCTTATAATTATGATCAGGTACTGCAGCCAGCCTTCCTTTTAGGCCCTCTGGTCTTTTGCAGTTTTATCGTATTAGACTCAAAGAGTTCCTTTGGCCCACAGTGATTGGATGTCTTGATTTATGTAGACATTTTCTTCCTGGTCACACAACCATACTGAGTTTAAGTTAACAATACTGGCATATCAATACTAGGCTGCGCTTGCACTTAGTCTGGACCTGTAGTATTTGAACCGTTTTGTATTGTATAACAATACCATGAGCTACAATAGCATGCGATAGTTATCTACAGATAATAGAACCTAGTGCTAGTTAGCTCTCCTAGGCTTTGCCAATATAACCAAATAGCGATTATTGCAATGTCAACAGTATCAGTTCTCTGTCCCTGTGCAGCAGGAATTTTCCTGATGGCGGAAGGCCATTATACCACAGTTCGGTGGTTCTGCACATAAGGTGAAGCACATTTGAATCAGACACATCGGATGTGGTCTGGGGTGCTCACTTCAGGTACAAATATGTATCAAATCTTGTTCTGGTACTTTTTGCCCCCGACCTCGGAGGTCATAGACAGAACGTGGGGTTCATGCATGGCATTACCGACTGATTATCTAACGCAGTGCTTTTGCGCCCGTCAACGCCCACGACCTCGGAGGTCGAATATAGATCATAGGGCATATACAATAGCTTTACTGACTGTCCATCTAGAACCCAGTGCCGGAATGGCACTCGTCGCACCCGGCCGCGGAGGTCGTACATAACATGGTGCATGTGCAATGACATTATCATTACCGACCAGTTATCTAGGATGCAGTGCCTGAAGGGTGCTCGTCGCTGCCCTCGACCGCGAAGGTCGAATATAGATAATAGGGCATATACAATACTTGGCATTACCAACCTCTTATATAGAACCCTGTGCCGGAATGGCACTCGTCGCCCCCGGCCTCGGAGGTCGCATTCAGTACATGGGGCATACCCAGTGGCATTACCAACCTCTTATTTAGAACCCAGTGCTGGAATAGCACTTGTCGCCCCCGGCCTCGGAAGTCGCATTCAGTACATGGGGCATACCCAGTGGCATTACCAACCTCTTATCTATAACCCAGTGCCGGAATGGCACTCGTCGCCCCCGGCCTCGGAGGTCGCATTCAGTACATGGGGCATACCCAGTGGCATTACCAACCTCTTATCTAGAACCCAGTGCTGGAATAGCACTTGTCGCCCCCGGCCTCGGAGGTCGCATTCAGTACATGGGGCATACCCAGTGGCATTACCAACCTCTTATCTATAACCCAGTGCCGGAATGGCACTCGTCGCCCCCGGCCTCGGAGGTCGCATTTAGTACATGGGGCATACCCAGTGGCATTAACGACCTCTTATCTAGAACCCAGTGCTGGAATAGCACTTGTCGCCCCCGGCCTCGGAGGTCGCATTCAGAACATGGGGCTTATGGAGTAGCATTACCGACCTCTTATCTAGGATGCAGGGCCGGAATGGTACTCGTCGCCGCCCCCGGCCACGGAGGTCGAACATAGATCAGGGGCATATACATATCAGCGTTGCTGACTGCCTTAGTAATACCAACCGATTATCTAGAATCCATTGCTGGATGGGCACTCATCACTCATCAGTTCATCACCCCCCCGGTCGCGTAGACCGTTGACTTTGATTTAGTTGATTTGGTCACTTCTAGGAAAAGACAATCATAGATAGTTGTGAAGGTTGGGATTTCAGAGATTGTCCAACAATCTATTGCGAATATTGCGAGGCATTCATTTCACATTGGATCTTCGGGTTGGCATGGGCGCTCTCTCCCACCACTCAATATAGATCCACAATAACTGTACCACCTTCACTTCACATGGCACAATACATTTTGATAGTACCACAACTTGGACACACAAGTGCTGCCAACTGACAATTTACATTCTGTTCAGTTCTTGGGGTAAGGACTTGAGCAGGAGCCCACCACGGGTGGAGAAACTAAAACCCTTAGCCCTAAAAAAGGAGGGGGGGGGAGGCTAATCAGGCAGTGCACTGACTGGTCATTAAACGAAAGGAACTCCTACTAAAGAGAATCGGTCTTAACAACCTGCAATAAGACATCTACCAGACACTACATTATAAAATAGGGTCTGAGTAACTGAGTAACTTTGTTTGGTTTAGATTCTAGAGCTCCATATGGGATATGTGGGCAGAATTTTATGGACATCTCAGACAATACTCTGCCATAGGTCAGTAGGTTTTACCTGCCGTGCAGCTGGACCATTATAAAATTACAAAATATCCTGTTAGCTAAATACCAGGAGAGAAGGATGCCAATATGTGACACTAGTTTAGTATTTGATTGGCTAGAAAATTAACCCAATGCAGATATTGATAGATCCGAGAGTACCAGGTAGAGTAGTGTAGTGGTGAGATAAATCTAATAATTATAAATAAATATAATAACCCAACTTCAGCTCCAGACACAGAAAATGTTAAAAATCCAGCTGACTAGCTAATGAGCAACAACATACTGTGGAGTCCTTATGCTCAGTACAACATGTAATGAAGCTTGGGTCAACGAGAAGAGTTGTTTTGAGAATGATGTAATTCATCTTTTTCTTATCTTATATCTAATAATATCTTATGTTATTAGACCAGCTATCAGAACTCAAAACGGTCCATGGAGAGAATCATGAAAAAAACTTACTGGTAAATTTTATTTCGGAAATTGTATTGTTCTCAGATAAACAGTACCGTATAATACTGTTAAGAATGAGGACCTACTATTAAATAATTTTTCATACATCTACCTAATAAGTTCAGTGGTTTGAATTAACTGTAATGCTTGCTTGCCTATCGTGTCCACTTCAAATGTAATGTAACTGTAATGATCTCTGAGGATTGTTTCTGTATGATGGTTAAGATTATGCCTCAACAGGTGCAGAAATTTAATCTTAAATTGTTTTTCTCTTTCAACAGCAATCTGTTCATTTTAAATACCTAGTTACATTGAGTGAGATAACATTTAGTCATTATCAAGACTATTATGTTCTATTACTATTATGAAATTTATTTTATGGTGTATTTTTCATTTTTCCTTTTTATACAGGACTTGTGTTAATGTACCCATTGTTGATGATGATGGCTTTATGACATACACATTTTCATTTATTTTCACATAGCGTTTGTACTCTTTCACCAGCAGATAGCAAACAGGTCTTCAATCAATGCTGCATGTATTCGAATAACTTATAATATAACTGTTTTGCATTACAACAAAACAGATATTATGAGTGAGAGAATACATGCAGCATTGCAGCAAGGTGCTTGCTGGTGATTGATGAAGACTATGAAGTAAACGTCAAATGAGCGCGCCTTGTCAGATTCGAGGCGCCAATCTAGCAGAGTGAAAGAGACAGATATAGAGGAAAGTATAGAGAGTTGATGGTAAGTTCGTTTATTTAGCCAAATTTAAGGTAGAATCTATGGATGCTTCTTCAATCAATGCTGCATGTATTCTCTCACTCATAATATCTGTTTTGTTGTAATGCAAAACAGCTATATTATTGAGGTATTACAGAGATATCCATTATGTTCCATTTCATAAATATCTTGTCAGATTCTTTTGTAGTTGATATACCTAGTAATTCTGACGTCATCAGAAACGTTTGTTCTCACCATCTGTTTGTAATCGCATTGTTGATTTTTCGATTCGTCATTTGTTTCATTTGTTCTATGTAATTGATATGTGAGACTGAGAACATTACATTCTTCAATTGAGAATACAATAGAACTATCATTTATTTACCTACTATGAGTCGGGTTATCCATATGAGGATCGCGGAATGGAAAACTTATCGACATAGCTTCATACTTGGTGGTCCCACCACCTGTCACTAATTAAACGTACCTAGAATTATAAGGTACGTTATACACGATTCAATTTCCGTTCAATATTTGCTTTCTGTTCGTCTGTATATTGACGCATCGGAAGGAAATATGAGAACGATAATAAACGTTCGAATGTTTATAATCTGTGGCAGAAGTCAATAGGCGGATGAGATTTGAGTATCCATTTGTTACTGCCGGTTTGTCAGAGACTTTTAATTTCAATATTTTCATTGAATGTATGTTTGATAGAATTGTTGCTATAGAGAAAATTGTATATCATAAGAACTTATCTGCTTATAAGTAAAAACTGAAAAACAGCACAGAACAGATATGATATATTGGGTATTTGGGAAAAGAAATCGCTAACTTCGGTATTTTATTTATAATACCGTCTTTTGTATTTCGTTCACACGAAATATACCCATTAACAATTTTACTTACTATGTTCATACACTGACAGTTCATGTGCGACATTGAAAATTTCAACAAAACCGACGGAAACTTAGGTAACATAATTATCTTAGCAGTGAAGTGGATTTATCGAAATCCATTTCTCTCAAACAAAATAAAGAAGTTCGAAACAAAGCAAATTAAAATTATACAGATATTGTATATTGTAATTTGTGAAGAATCTGTTACAACTCCTAATGCAGAGAATGACAATATATGCGTCATCCGACATTCCGCATAAACTGTCACATCGATTTCTCTGAATATGATAAATACTTAAATCCGAACCCAAACAATTGTTATCTAACGTCTAAGTGTTTTAAGATCTCCGATAACGTAGCCCGGAGTCTCTCAAGGTTAGAAGAAACCTATCTAAAATCTAAAATGCATTAGATGTTATCCAATCTAAATGCGTATTTTTACGGATGACGTGATTTATCTCTGAAAACTTGAGACAGAAGTCGGTTCTGCAGTACGATTTTTGAAAGTCAGTGTAAGTCTAAAAAGCAACGATCTTTAATTCAAAATTTCCTGCAACTTCCAACCTCCAAACAAGATAACAAAAATATCTAAGTCAATATAAAACCAATCAGAAAATGATTCTAGATTGTAGTGTAGACCTCAAGATTCACTCTTAGTTCCCACAAATTAATAATTGTTCTGTATAACAAGCCCAGCAGGCTTTCCTCATTATCTGCTCTAGTTCAAGAGACCGAAGCACAATGACCGGTCGACTGTTATTCATAATGTACGTAGTAGGTAGTATGTTAGCTATAGTATCGTATAATCGATGGATTTGCTCATCGGTCCATCACATGACGCTTAGCAATTTACAATGTGTTGCCAATACAATTTCCTGTGAATCATTATTAGTATTGACCGTTTTAGTTTGTTGAAATCTTTACTTATTTGAAAACTTATTTTTATTGTTTGGCTGGCTTCGAAAACCTTACATAATAAATACTCTGAATCCTATTTGTTTATAATAGTTTCTATGTTTATTTTTTGTTATCTGTCAAATTAGAATATTTTTTCAATGAAAATAAATCGTTCGATGAGAGCACCATTTTAAATAATGACTTCTTTTTCTTGATATAATTGATTGTTGACTGTGGTGATAATTGACTAAAATCAGTGTTAATAATGTAAACACTCATGAATAATAAAACATTTTAACTCAGGATGCGGGTGATATGATTGAATTAAAATCTTTGTTCCTCTTACTTTAGTTTGAATCATTTCCCGGAAATGACAATTGTAATATGTATCCTCATTCGACCTTCTGAATATCAAAATTGTTTGTTATCGTCTGAACCTTCCCAAGAACCTTCCTCATCTCCTATAATCTGAAGGCTTAAAATGTAGTTGTTTATAAAGGTACTTTCAATCACCTTGTCTCCTAGATTTTATCAGCCGTCTTGTTGTTAAATTACATCAACAAAGTGGGAGATTTTTTGTCATATCATCGTATTCTCTAATCCGAATGGGATGCACCTATGAAAGTGTAGGAATCATTATGCTAGATGTCCTAAAGTCTTAATGATGATGATCTGATGGATAAAATAAGTGACTATGCTCTCCAACTCATTCATAATCAAATTTTTCTTTACCGTATCTTCATTATTGAGGGTCATGCCCGCGAACAATACCGTGCCTCCATGCAGCTGTGATCATTAATAATTTGTACCAAATATTTATCTATAGTATGATTTGGACTACATTTTGCAATGCCAAATAAATATGACCGTTATGATACGAGAACGTTGAACTCGTTCGTGTCGTGACTGACACGTTTTATAGTCTATGTGAAAAATATAATAATTTCGAACCATTTGGCGTTTATTAGCATATTGTTTTGGAAACGACTTTCATAATTTGAATGTCCGGATAAAATATCGTCTTAGGAAGTTGAGGAACCACGCCTTCTGTTACGTCAGCTTCTTATTTTCCACCAATCTTATTGTTTATAAAGTGAACATTATTTATCTTCCAAATGTCTGAAATGTTCTCGAATTTGATATTTTATTACTATTAGCAATTACGACTATGCAATTCATGCGTGGCATTTGCAACTAAATGTGCATTCTGGGTTCATAAAATATATTTAGACATCCGGTGACACGGTTGGTGCAACGGCTACCACGCCGGAATACAAAGTTCAACCCAGTTCAGTCATGGATGTTATAATGTTGTGCCGTGTGCTGTTTTATTTGGTTCCCGTAATGAAGGTTCTGAAGCTTCGATTGATGGTCAGAACCAGGACTACACACCGTGGAATGTGGGACGTTTTGAAGCCTGATCAGCGTGCTTCAGAACATGAACAACTTTCACTATGGAGCCAATATCTAAATCCCGAAATAAAAAAACAGCTGTTCCATTGAAAATGTCAATAGCTTCTCGACAAAAAAGAAAAAAGTATAAAACAGCCGTCTTTTTTTTCGTGATTTCTTTGTTGGTCCTATAGTTAAAGTTGTTCAGTTTGATTGTCTGACGAATAGGGTGCTTTCACCCAGTTCCGGCTTCAAAACGACCCCGATTCCAAGGTGTTTATGTTTAATGTGAATATGAGGGTTCTTTAATATAACCTGGCAACCTGTCTAACAGTTAATACCTATTATTGTGATAATGATTATTATGCTTACGTACATCACTGGAAAACGCCCGTGCAAATACTAGCAACAAGCAGAGCTATAAAACATCGGCTTGTATTTCACGTAATCTTCCACCTATGGTTCATATGTCTTGGCGTAGTGAAGCGCATCACATGCATCTATACATTCCATCGATAAGAGCGGATTTGTTATAAATATTAGCGACAACTTTAATGGTCGACCACGCCTGCAGCGACATTTTATACTTGGTGTAGAATATGTTTACGAACCCAGTTTAACCCCAATGGACAGATAGTTCAATCTTCGAATATGTGTTCCGCTCTTTACCCTAATCGTTTACAGTGTATGTGTGCAATTTACTGCTCGTGTGCTAGATCAATCGTGATTTTCGTGATGCACTAATGTTTGCTCACGAAAAAGACAGGGTACAGAAGGGCGGGGTCGACGCAATGAGCGAAACAGGCGCTCACATAGACGCAAGTACCGAAACATAATTAATAGATAGATAATACTGGCGTCCGACCGACTTGATCCGAGATAGCCGAACGTCTATGTGTGCGTGCGCCTGTGTCGCTCGTTTGTATGAAGCCGCCTTCTGTAACTGCCTCTTTTGTGATTTGGTGCTGCCCATAGAGAATTCACACGCTCCCCCTGTGCTGCCCCACTCTTTGCCCTAGTCGTTTACCTAGTGACTACACAATTAGGACAAAGATTGGTGCCCATCTTCGTAGATTGAATTGAACTATCTACATATAGCTGCTATTACCCCAACTGATATTGTTCCTCTATGAAATACGTTATAGATTCACAATGTGAAGGCGAAATGCAAAATGGTTGTAACACGTCCATAAAGTCAATAAAGTGTAACTAGTACAAGCGAACACATACATTTTAGTGTCGTTATCGGTATTTACGAAGCTTTGGATGAATAACACGAGGTTTAATGTGTATATTATAATTTATAAGGTACCTGAATTTAATTATGGAGACATTGATTAAGAATTTTTTTATTTTAACGAGATGTATTTGAAATATGGGTTGTGTAATGTGTATACTTTTGTATTATATACAGGGTCCAACTTAATATGGTGACGGTTTTTCAAGAGCTGACCATCAAACTGAATAACTTTCACTATGGGACCAAGATCGAAATCGCGAAAAAAAATCTATTGTTCCACTTCCAATACATTTGGGTCGAGTAGGCACGTAGGCAGTTGCAGTTTTGTATGAAACAGTTGCTTACTTTTCGCTATTTCGACTTTGGTCCCATGGAAAAATTGTTCAAAATGATGGTCTGATCATCCCTTTAAAAAATCGTCAGCATTTAAGAAGGACCCTATACTAGGGTGTTTTTTTTTCTATTTCATTACAGGTTATATCTATTCTACGATTTTTTTAAGTTATTCGACACATCGTCTTTTGACAAAATTTTCTATTTCATTTAAATTTTCTTTCTATGCTATTTCGAATTGAATATAAATGACCAAACTATTGAAATCAATTAGACTGCGCTTGCCTATTGATATTCGTCGTGCTTCTTGAAAAGCGTAACTGATTTAATTTTAAAACTAATTAAGGCTAAAAAAATCACGTTTATCACGATAACAATACATGATGACATGACTCAGATTTTGGACACTGCTAGAGAAATGTCGATATTCCTGAATATAATATTCGTTGACTACTCCCTCGGGAAATATAGTCGTAAGCATATGCTTATGAAGCTATACCCGCGAGCGCGAAACGAAGTTTAATTCTGTTTTGAATATTAACCAATTTAATTCAACGAAATTTTTGAAACACGACCTATAAACTAATTGTCGGATTATTTTTAAAATTGTAGTCCCCAAGTTACCTTTGAGCCCCTCAAAGATTTCCATTCAAATTTTAAATTAATCCTAGCATTGAAACTATAATATTTTAACGAAAATCTGACAAACCACATGAACATAGAGCTTAGATTAGTTTTAGATCGTGTTTAAAAAAATACATTGACTTTAGTTGGTTAATATCTAAAATACGATCAAACTTTGTTAGTATGCAGCGCGCTCGGGCTTTAGGTAGGGTTTATACAGAAGAGACGCGTGGCGGTGGCGGGTAGTCAAAGTAACACCAATATAAACCTTATATTGCGTAGTATAGCGTCGTTTTTTGAAGTAAAGAAACATCGCGCCCGCGCCACCAGGCGACGTCGCCTGGAGGCGCGGGCGTAATTCTCCAAACGACTCTATGCTACGTACTATAAGGTTTATATTGACGCACCCCGCCCGCGAAATGTCCACTTCTGTTTAACAGCTCCTACGTTCTCTGAAGCGGATGTAACAATGTAGCAGCAACACATACATGATATAGGTACAGGGAAACTGAATGGTTACATAACATGTAGAGTCTACATATAGGCTATCTTCAGGCCAATCTGTGCTTCAGGTATTTAAAAACTGGAGTTGGCTTACTAATTCGCTATGGAGGAAAGTTGTATAATATTTTGCTCTTTCGACTACGTCACGGGTAACAGATAGTTTCCTATACAATCTTAACTAACGGAAACATGTAACCTTGCATCTACGAATAACATTAAAATCACATAAAAAAACCAGCCAGTCATTTAGTATACCGCAAAGATTGTCCAGATTCAAAACTCAAATATAAACGTTTACGCAGACCGTCTTGGTAGCATGCCAAGGTGACTCTGTAAGTACGTACACTAAATTACACCCAAACCCTTCGTAATTAGGTACCTAATTGTTTTCATTATAATTCTTACAAGATTTTAATCTGAGATCTTATGAAGAGAATTGTATTTAAAATTTGGTGTATTTTATGGTGCTATTCCGTGTTCAATATTTTCCGCCATACGTAATTGCCATCCATTTATCTGATACTTAACTTTTAAATATTACAATCAAAAGTTTAGGTAAAGGAAAATAACGTAATTCTGAGAACGAAATGTAATGCAGTGTGACGTCGTCCTTAGTCATTCATTTATCATGATGCACGACGCGACACAGCGCCGGCGCGGGACCAATAGCTTATCGATATACAGGGTGAAATTGATATCATTGGCATCCTTTTAAACTAAGAGTCTACCCATCAAACTGAACTACTTTTACAATGGGAGCAAACAGATCGGAGCAAAAAGAAATCAGCTGTTGCATACATTTGAGTCGAGTAGGCATTGCAGTTTTGTATGGGAAAGCAGATTTTTTAGTTGCTCCGATCGGTTTGCTCCCGTATTAAAAGTTGTTTAGTTTGATGGGTAGACTCTTAGTTTAAAAAGATGCCAATGATATCAATTTCACCGTGTATTGTTCATCCGCAGAAACAATGACATAACTGCAAAAAAAATAAAATTGGAGTTAAAAACGTCAGAATATTTTTAAAGATTCGTAGCATTACGTAAATTTTAAATGAACCGTAAATTCTAAATAAACGGTGTACCTAACGTCGAAATTCGACGAAGTACCAAGGTCAAAGACGTGGGTAAGCGGATCACAAAGTTGGAAGTGGAGATGGGCAGGACACTTATCTAGACCGGAAGACGGCCGGTGGACCATTGCAATATCAGAGTGGTGGCCAAAAGAGGGACGGAGCTCAGTAGGCAGACCACCAGCACGTTGGTCTGATGACATCGTGAGAGTGACGGGGTCGCATTGAATCAGATTAGCACGGAACCATGAAGAATGGCGCAATAAAAGGGAGGTCTGTAAGCTTTATGCAGACTAAGTTAATAGTTATAATCTTTTGTCACTGTTTATCGTTATCAGAACACTTGCGCGAATCAGAACACATGCGAAAATTCATATTTTAAGTTTTTAATAACTGATTTCTCAGAACATCACTTCATAGGGTTAGGTTAGGTTAGGTTGAAGTCTCTCCCGGAATCGATTCAGAAAACATTACTTTCACGTAGTCTTTGTGTCCTTTTGCGCCAATGTACGTTCGCGCAAAAGTGTTTCGCTCAAATGTCTCTTCCCGAAAATGTCCTCATGTCGAGCAAGTTGTCTTTTACGCAAATGTCGCAGATCCTAATGGAAGTCGGGCGCGAATGTGTCACCATGGGTTATAGTGTAAGCGAATATATCCGCATATCGCAATGCGTAGGTCGTGATGTGTGATACCTACGTGATACGCTGTAATGTTCACGTGGTCCGACAGTGGTGCGGATAAAACAATACAAACAGTCACGAGAATCTCTCTCTTTTATAATTTCATTCATTACGTGATGAATAGGTACAATAATAAGATACAAATGCTTTGTGATATGATGCATTCAAGTAAACAATGGTTTTTGTAACAATATTTTACACTTTTCATTTTGTTAATAAGAAAAGGCATACAATTTTAAAGCGTTGTTATAAAGCGCCTGTACCTTTATTACAGCACTTCAAAATTGTATGCCTTTTGATTGGGATTGGGCCAGATGAATTGGCGTTCAAACGCTCTTAAATATACACCCTAATACGTGTATACCTCTGACCTGGCTTGACAAATAGGTACTTCCACGCCGGATTACAGCTAGGTACTATTCAGATTGTAACGATAAGTAAGGCATTTCCGACACAACCTTATACCACACTTTAAGTAGGTAGGTCATTTGCTTACATTTTACGTCACGATCCTGCCAGAGGGGGTGCTGAGGCTAAAATTGGTGGGGGCAGGGAGTGTCCCTACTGTATGTAGTGCTAGATACTCTTTCTTATACTGTGACATAGATGCGTTTTTTGACACAACCATTACAGTCAATCACAAGGTTGTTTACTTCGTAAATTATAGTAACTATGTAATATCTTATCTGAACACTATTCAAGGTTGCAGTCTATGGTTAGAATGTTAATTTATTTAAATACCTACCACTGACCAATGGTATTTATTTGATTTTCCTTTAAAACTCTAACAGATGATTTGATTAGTGTGAATATAATTGACACGTCATTCCATAAGTATTTAAAAGTATTGAAACCTTCAACAAATATGATCCTTGCTACAACTACTTAGTCGTACTTATTCTTCTTATCGTGTGGGCAGAGCCCTGGTGTCAGAGTTTTTTCAGACCGCCTTACGGCCTCTGACATGGTTTTTATGTAACGACTACTACCACCAGAGATAGTAGCCGGGACCAACGGCTTAACGTGCCATCCGAAGCACGGAATCATCTTTCTTTTCAGACAATCAGGTGATTCAGCCTGCAATGTCCTAACCAACTGGAGAAAAACGCACAAAGTGACATATCACTAGGTGTCCCCCGTGGGAATCGAACCCACGACCTCCGTGTCGAGAGCCAATGCTCTTAACCATTTAGACCACGGAGGCAGTCGTACTTAGTAGTTGCGTTTAAAAACACCTTGAAAGAATAAAAATCTGGAAGTACTTCAACGTTACGTTATCACCGTATCAATGATAATACCTATTACATCGAAATATGTATATCTGAGAAGTATGTACTTCACATTGCGAATATTTGAGATTTTATCAGTACAACATTTATTGTGGAAAAATTATTCCGATATTCGTCATCTTATCATTTCAATGAAATATATCCATTGGAAATATCAGATTCATGTTGGTGACATTTTAAGTTGGACACGAGAGAACAAACTCATTGAGCTTGTTGCAGTAAATATTGGTCTCGTTATCAGCCTCCAAGGAAGGTTGTAAGGGTGTCCACCGCGTGAGCCCAATGCGAACACGCAGGTTGATTTCACCTTTTGAGTTCTATCGGTATTACGTTTAAAGTTGGAACAACTCAACTATACAGGCAGAAAGGACGAAGAAAGTCAAGAAAGGGCGGCGGGGATAAACCTAAACAGGCGCCCTATGCGTGGGCACCTGGAGATCTTTAAATAAATGATAATAGAGTGGTACTTTAGTTTATAAATAAACAAATAGAAACTGACGTATATTTACATGTCAATACACTCGAGACGAGAAGAGCGGCTTGATTGCGGCGCCTTATCTCACTTATAGACAGCTACTTGTCTCTACGTTGTAATGTAATCATTATATCATATAAAACTATATTTAGATTGATGTGTAAACTGATTATTATGTAAAGAAAGTTATGTTTTATTTTAGTTAAATATCTTGTTGGTAGCTACATTAGATCAGTTGCAAATGAAAACTTAGCAAGAGCTGAGGTAAAATGCCAATAGATAGCGCAGGACTTATAATGTTTACATTAGGTATAGAGTAACAAGATACGGTCGGTCGTCAAAACAGGGCTAGATTCAGATACTCTGGCCTAGATAATCTATGTAACAATGTCCAACATATTTATTTCCAAAAGTGATCATTCTGATAAACGGGACATTTTTAAAGGGTTCGGCCTCCAGGATCCCCTAGCTCGTTCCCCAGAAGATCCCTGTGAACTTACTTATCACGTCGAACGCCAGCGGGTCAAAATAATAACAATGGATTTTCCATTGTTTGTCGGTCATTTGGCAGTCAAAGCCTTATAGTTCATCAGAATATTAAATCTGATCTTTAACCTCAGAAATGCGACCCAACTTCAACAAATCATGAAATCATCACAACCTGGATAATGAAGAGTCTCCCTTTTCAAAATACCAGATCCACGCTTCTTCGTAATCTCATTGATTTTATCCTATATCTTATCATTACATTTTCAGTTATTGTGAAATCAGGGCAAACATATGTCTAGTTATTTTACAATATAATTCACTGACACAGTAATTTGACAGGTTGGTGTTACGGAAGAGTACACTCTGACCCATGTATTTCTTAATTTTCTTCTAAACTTGATGTACAGTCAGCAGCAATAAGTTATATACACTTTAGTACTACGGCGTAGAACAAAAGTGTATGCAACTTATTGCTGCTGACTGTACCTACCTAAACCTTCCAAATCCGTCTAGCTAATAGCATATGCATATCAAACATAGGGTCCTTAATATGCTGACGAGTTTGTTAGGGGATGATTAGACCATCAAACTGAACTACATTATCGATGGAACCAACTACAAAATCGCGAGAAAAACTCCATAAAAATCTGCAATTACTCTACCGAAATGTATGGGGCAGCAGATTTCTTTTCGCGATTTCGATATTGGTCCCACAGAAAAAGTTGTCCAGTTTAATGGTCCGATGAACCTCTTAAAAACCGTCAGCATATTAAGTTGGACCTTGTATGTCCCATGAGGAGATAGTCCGAGATAATCTTAATATGTCAGATTCAGAATATCCACAGTTCACAAGCCATTTCACGAGCAGTCAACACGATAATAACACTATGCTATATTTACTTTAAGTATTAATAGAACAGAACAAACAATGCGATTAGTTATTTAGCACGGGACTTTACCTATAAAGTTTTTCCGCAGTGCAACAACTCCAGGAAATAACATGAAACTATTTCGTTTCAATCCTGTTTTGATGAGATGAAATAAATGCATTTCAATATGCAATGTGTTTGAAAGTTTACGGTCGATTTAAATATACTACTGATTCATGGCTGACAGTTAAATTCATCGGCGTCTGTATTATTTTGAGCTCAGTAAAATATATTGTTTTGAATTTATTAACCGATGTTCCCCGCACGAACGACATGCCATTTACCAATGAGTTTTTCAAACCGACTTATTCTCAAACGGTGAAGGAAAACATCGTTAGGAACCGGCATGCACTGGAGAAGAAATTCCAATGCGTATGTGAAGTCTACCAATCCTGAACTCGACTAACGCACATACACCCTCCTTGAGGGTAGGCCTGTGCCCTGAAATGGGACCTATACAACGTGTTAATGAATTAACGCAAAACTAGAAAGTAGTTTGTTTAGAATCGAGAGCCGAATCGAATTATCATGGTTTCAACATGGGTAATTTTTTTCAAAATATTAAACATTTTTTTTGCAAAATTTTAAATTTACTGAACCCGATGTCAACCCACCCCACGGGCACGCCCACCCTACTTACTACCAAAACAAGATTATTAAAATGTATCCATGAGTACGTTAGCGCCTTCATTCATTGCTGAAATGATAAAAAATCATTTTTGCCTCAAAACTTAAAATGCGAATAACTTTAAATTTTAACTACAAAAATAATGAAATTATTGTTTCAATCTAATTATTTTGATATAAATCAGTTGGGGTATATGAGGTTTTGCGTTAATTCATTAACACGTTGTATAGGCTGTGATGATGAAGAAAAAGTGAACCGAACCGATGAAGTGTCGGCGCTACAAATCGAAAGGTACCCACGGTCGTCACTCCTTCCCTTCTGACGGATACTTCTTTTTTGAACGTCGATAACATAATACTGATGATAACATAAAAAAAAAGTTTTAAATACAATTTGGAGATTTAGACAGACAATCCATCCAAGTCACTTTATTCCATTTACATTACAGGAAAACTTTTTTGTAGTCTTTTTATATCAGTTTTATATCTGTGTAGTTACTTGTTTTTCATAAATTTCTGTAAACCAATACACTGTAGAAACATTACAGAGCGACATGGCCTGAGACCAAGCTCTTCAATAAAGATTTAAAAAAGAAAAGATGTACCTACACAATCATATTTGTTCAAATTACAGCAAAAACACACGTAAGTATGATGATGAATCTATGTTTTTACAGCTTTATTTATACAATTAACTTGTCACTGCTTAAGCTTAAGAATTACGCCGGATACTTCGGTGCATTAAAAAATATATGTTGCATATTCGTATTTCAAGATACATCTCGACCGATATCTTCATATTTATAATTGTATAACTATGATCAATGTCTCCTTCGCATGCAGTTTGTATATACTCAAAACGGGTCATCTTTTGACACTTTTTTATTTACCTATAGTATATGACGAGGCCAAGGGCGAAAAACGATATAAATTATATTTTCTTGCATTTGTCAACATTCAAGAAATGACAATACAATATCTACAGGGTGAAATTGATATCATTAGCAAGCTTTTAAACTAAGAGTCTACCCATCAAACTGAACAACTTTTACTATGGGAGCAAACCGATCTGGGCAACTAAAAAATCTGCTGTCCCATACTAAATTGCAATGCCTGCTCGACTCAAATGTATGCAACAGCAGATTTTTTTTTTGCTCCAATATGTTTGCTCCCATAGTAAAAGTTGTTCAGGTTGATGGGTAGACTTTAAAGGTTGAGGTTTAAAAGGATGCCAATGATATCAATTTCACCCTGAATAGTAATTGTGATATAAATAATATTTTGTGGCCAGTGAAACTGATGGCATTTGTGGTGAAATTAAAAAGAAAATGTTAATACTATTGTTATTTTAGATACGGTTTTTAATATTTCCTGTCGTTTGTTTAAATTCTTAGTTTATGCTTCACGCACTGTTTTCTTTAACTGGACAAATGCAATTGGCAATTTGGTTGAATTGTGATTTGTAACACTCGTTAAACTGTAGTTGTGGCCACTATTTACTTCGACATTAAAATGCCGTCAGTTTTACATAAGACATTTCTATAAGTCTTCCGTCATTTAATAGTATACTTCAAAAGTCATAAAATGCACGTTCTATACTTTTGTATGAGGCTACAGACTGCAATTGTACATATTTATAGTCTTATAGTTACGTTCTTTTTCCCTATTTCGTCACAACTTTTTATCTTTTGTACATTTGTGTAATTTTCCATTCATCTCAATTCTAACTTATAAAAACGTGGTGAGATAATTTTCATTTAATTAAAAAAATATATACTGAAGTACATTTTTTTCTTGACGATTCTAGGGTGATTGTTATAATAATTCACCATGAATCAAATTACATGAAAATTAAACCTTATGTAAGCAATCACAAGAGTGATAGTTAATATACAACGTGTTAATGAATTAACGCAAAACCTCATACACCCCTTGATTTATAACAAAATAATTAGATTGAAATAATAATTTCATTATTTTGATAGTTAAAATTTAAATTTATTAGTATTTTAAGTTTTGAGGCAAAAATGATTTGTTATCATTTCAGCAATGAATGAAAGCGCTAACGTACTCATGGATACATTTTTATATTCTTGTTTTGGTAGTGAGTAGGGTCAGTGTGCCCGTGCGTGGGTTGACATCGGGTTCAGTAAATTTTAAATTTTACAAATAAATTATTTAATATTTTGAAAAAATTACCTATGTTGAAACCATGATAATTCGATTCTGCTCTCAATTCTAAACAAACTACTTTCTAGTTTTGCGTTAATTCTTTAACACGTTGTATAACTATCATACATTATCAAAGGGAAAACAATTACAAAAATAATGTTATTGCATTTCCTAAAATAAACCTTGAAAATAAATGAAAATCATCTCACCACCACATCCAAGGAAGCCCAACATGGAACTAACATTGGTCTCTGTATAGTTTCGTCGCCGGCGTGATCCTGCGCGAGCGCATACCCGCATTCGAGCGCATGCTGTGGCGAGCGTGCCGAGGCAATGTGTTCCTGAGACAGGCTGAGATCGACACACCTCTTGAAGACCCTTCTTCCGTGAGTACTTATTGTAGTCCTACTAATATTATAAACGCGAAAGTTTGTAAGTATGGATGGATGGATGGATGTTTGTTCCCCTTTCACGCAAAAACTGCTGAACTGATTTTGATGAAATTTGGCATACAGATAGACCATGGCCTGGATAGGGTACTACATAGAGTACTTTTTATCCGGGTAACGCAGACGAAGTCGCGGGCAACAGCTAGTAATTTATAATTCCTAAATTATTTACATGTGAAATATAATTTGGTTGTTCCATTTTCACTCAAGCGGTTCCGCCATGATGAATTATACCAGTACATAAGGTTACAGTTATGAGATCCTTTGTTAGTTGTTATTAAATATTATTTACTAACGAAATGTGAATTCTATGATTGAAAATATCGGTGAACATACATAAAAAAAATATATACATACAGCCGAACATAGAACCTCCTCCTTTTTTGAAGTCGGTTAAAAATAAAGCACAGCTCTGTCACTTTCCTGTCATTTGAAATTAAATATACAAATGTTACCGATGACGACAAAGTATGTATGGTGAGAAAGTAGCGGGAAGCCTATTGATTCTAATTAAACAAAATGTGATTGGTTTGAAAATCATTAGAGGATATTGAAGTCTAATCCAGAAGTGTCTTCCAACTGAAACGACTATGTTAATGACTCAAATCATTAGCTGCACATAATTACCTCAAATCTGTTTGTAAATTAATTTTATTGGGATTGTTCATAAACATTTCACGTGTAACGTTACGTAATATACCTGCACGACTTAATTGTAATCTTGCTTTTATTCGCACGCCGCGAATGACTGAATATGAATGGAACAATTAATTATGTAACATAGCTGTTTGTCATTACAGGGTGCCGGATGTAACAAAACATCCTAGTAGTAGTAGTGGTGGTGCTTCAGACCGTCAAACTGAACAACTTTCGCTATAGACCCGAATTCGAAATCTCAAAAAGAAAATCTGCTGCTTCATACAAAACTGCAGTACCGATTCGACTCAAATGTATAGAACACATGATTTTATTTTCGCGATTACAATGAGAGAAAGTTGTTCAGTTTGATGGTCTAAAGCACCCCCTTAAGATACAAATGCAAATACAAAAATATTTATTGTTCCAAAAAGATTTACAACTTAGTACTAAGATAGCACTAAACTGCACACTAGATAGATTACTAGGGTGTTTTGTTCTTATTATACACATTGGTTTAACATTCCCACCTCTCTGTACGTCCCACTCACGATACTAGACATAGACAATGAAGTACAGCGAGCGAGCGAGGGATGACTCTTGTCTGTCTTGGAACCATCGACTATTTTTAACCCCCGACGCAAAAAGAGGGGTGTCGCATCTATGTCGGTCTGTCTGTGGATCTGTCTATCAGTGGCATCGTAGCACCTAAACGGGTGGACCGATTTCGATGCGGTTATTTTCAATAGAAAGCTAATTTTTGCGGAAGTGTTCTTAGCTTTGTTTCATTAAAATCGGTACAAAAACATTAAAAATTATGAAATAACATTAAATTAAAAATTTTAAAATACCCTACGCTAGCGTAAGGGATTTTTAAAATTTTTAATTTTAATCAAAGGAGTAGGAAAATTCTGATTTGCGTCCATTGCAAACGGGAGACTATGTTTTTTTTTTTTTTTTTTTTTTTTTTTATTAACTATGGGTTTGCTCTTGACCTCAATCCAGTCCTCAGGACGAAGATGGGGTCGTAGATGTAGCGAGCTTACCCAGAAGATGCCTATTCACTCGTACTTTAAAGGAATTCGGGTTGTAAGTACTCGGAAATACTGACGCAGGTAAGGCATTCCACTCCTTGGCTGTGCGCATTATAAAAGATTCAGAAAGGCGCTTGGTGCGGATATGTGGGATGTCAACCAAGAAGGGGTGATATCCCGCGGTGCGTCTGGAAGTCCGATAGTAGAAAGGGGAAGGTGGGATGAGCTCATGCAGCTCTAGGGCACACTCACCGAAGTACAATCTGTAGAAGACCGACAAGCAGGCCACTCTGCTGCACTCTGATGTATATTCGCAAATAATTTATTTTATATTGTATTAACAGTCGGACCAAGTGTACAAGTCGGTGTTCATCATCTTCTTCCAAGGAGACCAGCTCAAGACGAGGGTCAAGAAGATATGCGAGGGATTCCGCGCCACCCTCTACCCCTGCCCAGAGGCGCCCGCCGACCGCAGGGAGATGGCCATGGGAGTCATGACACGCATCGAGGATTTGAATACGGTATGATCGATAGACATTCATTGCCCGTTTACAGGGTGTAAATAAACACCCTGGTAATACTTAAGGGGGTGCTGCAGACCATCAAACTGAACAACTTTCACTATGGAGCCAACATCGAGAAAAAATAAAAAAAATCTGCTGTCTTTTTTTAAACTGCAGTACCGAGTACCGACTCGACTAAAATGTATGAGGACAACAGATTTTTAAAAAAAAGTTGTTCAGTTTGATGGTCTAAAATTCTAAACCCTTAGTTATTACTAGGGACTCTTAGACCACCAAACTGAAAAACTTTCACTATATGTAGAGCCAACATAGACATTTTTTAAAAACAAAACTGTAGTACGTATAGAAAAGTAGTTTTTTTTGCAATGTCAGGTTTGTTTCCCTATTAAAAGTAGTTCAGTTTGTCTTATTTTAAAATAATACCAATGATTTGAATTTCACCCTCACATGAGAATAATCTGCTGTCCAATACATTTGAGTCGAGTACGAGTAAGTACTGCATTTGTGTATAAAACATTTTTTTTTTCGTAGTATTAACCATTATCACTTGCGATAGTCTTGAAAATTGGTGGTAGTTTGATATGTCTGAATCCACTTACAAAATGAATGTTGAATGAAAATAATGTTGTTTCTTTTGTAAAGGTAAGCGCAATTTTACGACATAATAGATAAACGAAAAAAATAGTTAAACCTACCAATAAATAAAACTAGAAAAGATTTTCATTACCGATTCCCATTACCACCGTAACCTATAATTTGTAAATGGTAATAAATATTATCTGCCAAGCGACCTTGGGCCCTATTGTTATAGTGTTACAGCTATGCTATTATACAGCCTTTAGTCGGCTTTGACACACAAAACTATGATTAATGCGTACCTCATTATGCACTTGTTATATTATGTACGGTAATAAATAACGAGCGGTCTGTTGTAAAACTTGAATGAGAACACGTTTCAAATATAATAGAGAGGAATAAATCAATTCTTGAGTTAAAACTGTGGTTCCGGCTTAGAATGGACCACCCCATTACTTTCCGTGGGTGTCGTACAAGGCGACTATAGGATAAGGTTTCTTATCCTGTTTTTTTGTGGACGAAAAGTTAAATTATATGCTGATGAGTCCTTCTTAATATGCTGACACTTTTTTAAGGGGATGATCAGACCGTCGAACTGAACAACATTCTCTATGGCACCAACATCGAAACCGCTCTTCCATACAAAAGCGAGCCACTAGCCAAATGTATGGGACAGCAGATTTTTTTTTATTGTTCAATATTTCGATGTTGGTCCTATAGAAAATGTTTTTCAGTTTGATGGTCTGATCATCCCCTTAGAAAAGTGTCAGCATATTAAGAATGACCCTGTATAATTCTTAAATCTTAAACCTTTAACCTTGATGGGGTGTTTTGTCTGTAGTTGGTGTGCTAATCAATTTATGATCACTGCTCCAGTTGATTCAGTTCATTTGCCTTTTTTTTTTTTTGTTTTATGTATGTTTATTTTATTATTTATTAGTTTTTAAGGTCTGTGGTTCTATATGTGGTTCTATGTGGTTCTTATTTCGTTTTTGTTGGTAGTTACAGCCAAAGTTTCTGACCACCCCGAAAGGGATTGTGATCGCCAGTTCATGTATGTATGATTAGATTAACGCATGCATTGAATAGCATTTACGACGTCTTAGTTATGTTGATGTAAAATGACAAACGTGACTATTTGTATTACTACGTTTGAACGCGTTTTCCTCAGTGGTATGCGGAAATCGGGCTTAGGTGGCAATTCAAGCAAAAAAAATCACGATAAACTGTGTTAATTTTTTTTAAATAGATGACGGCATTTCTGCCTAATGGTTGCAGAGTTGACTTGACACTTACTAAAAACCGCAATAATAAACAGGAGCTTAACAATTCCCTTTGACTACTTATTATAAGGACTCGCCTTGCGGTAGCATTTCCCCTCTGCCACGGTATAAGAACAATTGATCTTGTGCATTTACACCCAATTTTATACCTTATCACTAAACGAGACAGCCTATAATAGCGAAACAATAATTTTGAACTTAGAATGTTTGAGGTTCACACGAGACTACTTTTCATGAATTTTAACATTCAAAATTAGAATCTAAACTTATGGGGAATAAAATCCAAAGTTGCGGATTTCATGTTACCTCGCCCCCCGCAAAAAGTGGCAGAAATGTTTCTTAGTAGAATGACACGCGTAACTCGTCCCTATATAAATTGTCTAAGACAATTCCTAACGGGCATCTGTCTAAAATAGAGGACCATTAGCAT